>CM033319.1:5472247-7872247 GCA_019359835.1 Pharus latifolius
TCCGACTATCTTCCCTCTTTCTTTATCATTCTGCAGCTTTCAACCACGGTCTGTTTGATGTTAAATTGTGTGTACCTTTTCATTACTCTGACGGTATTTTGTTATTTTTACCGATAGAAAAAGGGCACTTAATCAAAAAAAATTTCTGGGGAAAATTGGTCTCACGGGATTTTATTGTTTATACCGATAGAAAAAGGCACCTTTTCATTACTCTGACGGTATTTTGTTGCTTTTACCGATAGAAACTATAATCTCAAGCACTTTAAAAAAATTTTCTGGGGAAAATTGGTCTAACGGGATTTTATTTTTTATACCGATAGAAAAAGGCACCTTTTCATTACTCTCACGGTATTTTGTTGTTTTTACCGATAGAAAAATGGCACCCAATACTATAATCTCAAGCACTTTAAAAAAATTTCTGTGGAAAATTGGTCTCACGGGATTTTATTGTTTATATCGATAGAAAAAGGCATCTACTACTTCAAATATTTTTCCGGAAAATTTACTTGTTCTATCGATATTATTTTGTTGTACCGATAGAAAGTACATAAGTCTATCGGTATCATTTTGTTATACCGATAGAAAAGTTCCTCCACTACTTTATTACTCGTACACGGCCCTTTAGTTTCCCTCCACTCGAACAGTTCCACCTTAGAGCACTGCGTCTCTTCGAGAGCGAAGAAAACCACAACCTCCGCCGTGACCACTCACTTCCTCTCTCCTACACGACGATCGCCGGCTGGACACTGGTTCACCACTTGCCACCGGTTCTTATTTTCAGTCCTTCGCCGGCCGCCGCTGCGCTCTACACCGCCTCTCCATCACCAGAACTGATCGCCGCCGTAAATACCCTAATTCGTCGTTCTATTTCCAGCATCTTCCTTATTTGATCCTAGTGTTTTGCACGTACTAATTCTTCGAGTTTTGTAATTACACTAGGGTTCCCTATTGTGTTGGCTTATGTACATTCCGCAGGCAATGTTGATTTAAATTAGGGTTTACATAATATGTTCCAGTGCTGTAATGAACTTGTTTTGAGATTTTAACTTATCTATACTGCTGTATGTGTGATCAATTGTATCCAACTGCCATGTAATGCAGATTATATGTTGGAGGTGTTCTTACACATATTCTATCGGCAGCTGATGTGTTTACCGATAGAAAATATTTCTGCACAAGTAGTAAAACTTAATTTGGATCTGGAAGGACATGAGCCATGCAATGTACTAGTTTGGTTGGGAATTTTTACTCACTTCGTATGAATATATGGCAATGTGGATGGGTCTTCGATGTATATATTTCAAACGCCTATACATGACTTTTCCCAACCTAATAGATGTGAAGTCCTGATGACTCACATACAGGCTAGGCTAAAGATTATGCACAGTGGCACTTAGATGCTTGTGTGCATATTTACGTGTGAAATAATAATACTGGCCCATGAATATTAGTATAGCAAATCATCGAGAATGTTATGTGATGACAGTGAATGGTGGCTTGTCAACAAAATTCCATATGTAGAGAACATTGTTATGTTCTATCGGTATCTCACGGGTTTGCCGATAGAAAAATTGTCTTCTGTGGAGGTAATTGTTACGGTCTATCGGCAGCTCATGTGTTTACCGATAGAAAATATTTCTGAACAGTTCAGGAAGTAATTTATGCATGTCTTTCTTTTTGTATTATTTTCCCTTTTGCCGCCCTAGTTAGTCTCCAGTCCTGGGCTGAGTTATGCAACTCCAAGGCGAATTAATTGCCATATATATGGTTTGTTGAAGGTTTTGTAGGGGAAGACATGTCATCGTCTTCATCGGATGGTACTAGTGGTTCGACTAGGGCCAACCCCATCGTAACTACTGAAGATGCAGCTGTTACATCCCAGCGCAAGAGGGTGGGGCGAGGCGCGACGACGTTGGGGCGTTTGGCCAAACGCACGGATCTTTCTTGTGAGTTCAACCAATTTGGGAGGCCGATTGGAAAGAATGCTGGGAGGTATGCGGCCTATGTTGGGCTGTTGGCGAAAGAAAGGGTGAAGATCACCGTCCAGAGCTGGAAGGACGTGACGGCGGACGAGAGGGATAGGTTGTGGGCGGAAGTGAAGGTTAAATGAACTGAAATGGCTGAACTCTTTCGTAATCACGTTCTCTTGGCTTATACTAAAGTTTAACTAACTCGTGATTAATTGTATGCATTTTTCGGAAACAGGCTAAGTGGAACATCCCCGACGATACACCTAGGCCTGCCTGCTTGAAGGACATGAACGGAACATGGAAAACCTTTAAGAGCTGGCTCGTCAGTAACTTCCTCGCTGCGGGGAAATCTCCTTGCGAGAAGTACCCCTTCATATCGGAGGAGGTATGGGAGGAATTCACCAAGCAGAAAGGGACTGAGGAGTTCAAGGCCCTTAGCGAGAAGAATAGGGCGATCCAGAAGAGGAACGACCACCCGCATCGGCTCGGATCCCGGGGCTATGCGGGGAAGGAAGAGCAGTGGAAGAAGGAAGACGAGCAAAATCCTGTCATCGACACCCCTGAGTTGCCGCTCTCCGAGATCCGGGATGAGAGGTGCAAGCGATGGTGGAGGGGGAGGGGGTCCGTGTCGTCCACGGGGTCTGTGCAGTTCGCAACCCCTGGGGACGCCGACGTTGTGAGGCGAATGGTAAGTTGGCTAACCTCGTAAACTGTGTGCGCACAAGTGTATATAAGGCAATTTGTCTCACAAGGTACCTTTAAATGTAAAAGATCTCTTTTGATAAGGAGGTAGCGGAGGGATTGTTTACCCCGCAGAGGGAGAACGACATCCTCACCCGGGCTCTAGGAAATAAGGAGCATCCCGGGCGGACATGGGCCGTGGGATCCATTGTGTCGTGGAAGGCCGGTTTCGTAGATCCGGCTCCACCGAGGAAGAAGGCCCGCTCCTGGAAGGAAAAGGAAGCTGACCTCTCCGATAAGATACGGGCTGAGGTACGGGAGGAGATACGGGCGGAGATGCGGGCTGAGGTACAGTCTGAGGTGCAGACCGAGGTCGCACAAATGAGGGAAGAGTTTGCACGGTTGAGAGAAGCATTGCTGGCCAAGAGTGCAGATGCGGATCCCCAGGACGACGGTACCCCGCGGGGTCGGATAAGCAGTTGCGCTTCGAAGGTACTCGCGGATCCAGTGGATCTACTTGAGGTACTGCAAGCCTTCATCTGTGCACTTAAATTGATGCTACTCCCATTCTGTTAGAGTTGTTTCACTAACCTATTTTAATTGTTACAAATTTGTAGGGGCCGGAGGGCTGCATCCTACAGAATCACGTAGGCGCTGGGCAGGAAGTGGTTGGACACGGCTTCGTATATCCGTCTGGGCCGGATGTCCGGGTCCACTGTGTACCTCTGCGGTTGGGTTTCGCAAAGGTACAGCTGGACATGGCCATGCCGGGCTACAACGATTCTCCGTTGCCAGTCCCAACAGAGGAACTGCAGACACTTGCTGAGGCAGTGGGCTCCTACGTACAGTGGCCCAAGAAGTGTCTTGTATTACAACCGGTAAATCCTACACATTTTAGATTACATCCTACTCAGTACACTCAACTTGCATAATCTAACATACGTGCTCATTAATTGAAGTGGCCTGCCGCTGGGCTACCAGGGGACTGCGCCCCCAGCTCGGGGCATGAGGCCCGATCTCATGCGACCCTGGACACATCAAAGACGGCCTCCACCCCACCCAGCGCATCCACGCCTTCATCTCGGAAGAAAGCTGCCATCACCTCGCCCTTGCCTTCGAAGGTACGCGCTCAGTCCCCGGCAAAAGGCAAGGGCAAAGGCAAGGGAAAAGGGCGACAGGGACAGCCGGAGAGGTTCACGAACGGGTTCCCACTCATGTCGGAGGCAGCTTTGCGCAAATTGGATCGATCAACCAGAGACCTCTACACGTGGTACCTACACCGAGCTCGGCGCAATCTGAACTTCTTAGTTCCCTACAGGCCTGGGCAGTTCCACCGTGAGCCCGGGAGTATATCCGTGGCACACGAGGATTTGTTCGACCTCTACAACTGGCGGGAGCTCGATATGTCCATAATACGGGCTGGAGTCCTGTGAGTTTGCTGATGCTATGTATTGCTGTTTTCTAACTCTGTTTGCTAACTCTGCATTGTTGTAGTTCATTTGAAATGTAGTAACTTTCTGTGCAATACTAATGTCGTCCTTTGCATGCAGGTGCATGTACAGGCTAGCATCGGGGGCTGCGTGTGACAAGGTGGGTTTCCTCGACCCAGAGAAAATAAGCCTCACGATGCTAGAGCACGACGCCGCGCACGCTGAGCAGTACATATCCAAGGCGCTGATGGCGCAGCAGGACAGGGAGTTCATTCTGGTGCCGTACCACCAAAGGTTAGTGCATTTCGTACTAATTTAACTCGATCTTGTATGTTACACCTGAGATATACTTTGAGCACGCGGTCCTCTTTTACGTACAATGCAGGGGCCACTGGATCCTCATCGTGATCTGTCCGCCGAGGAACGAGGTGTACTACCTCGATTCGATGCGTAACAAATTATTAATGGAATATGTGGTCAAGGGGAATATGGAGGCGTAACTAACTTATATGTTTGATTTAAATTTTCACCTCACTAGCTCATGATAATACATTAACGGGCAATACTAACTGAAATGCAGGGCTTTTGATAAATATGCGTCCGCTGGAGGGAGGCATGCCGCACCGCAGGGATCCCTACTAGCTTGGAAAGAATATGAGGTACTCACGAGACTTTTTGTTTATGCTTAACTAGTTTATGGAAACAATAGCTAAAATGTGTTCGCATATGCAATTATCTCAGTGCCATCAGCAGCCGCAATCGTGAGAATGCGGGTTTTATGTGTTGCGCTACATGTACGACCTAGTGCAGACAAACTTTGCCCAATTCCCCCAGGTAAGCATCGATAGCTAACTCAAATTTGAAAATTGGGTGTCGCGTTCTAAATTAGGAAGTTAGTTACTAAGTATTCACACATGCTTGCAGATCGCTATGTCGAAAGACTCATACGAAAATGCAAAGATTAGAGATCTTCGACAAATCTGGGCTCAATATGTCATGGAGGAAGTTGCACCCAACCATCCGCCATGATAATTTTCTCTTTTTCGTGTACTCTGTGCATAGACTGTTTATATACATGTGAATAAATATATATGTCAATAAATTTCCACATTTGATTGCAATTTGTATTTGTCCATATATATGTGAATAAATGTGAATAACTGTGTAATGTGTCAATCTGTTCTGTGAATTTACCCTTCTTTGCATCTGTACTGTACTGTGTATCCAATCTATAATGTATTGCATCTGTACTGTATATGTGAATGTACTGTATTGTGAATGCAAATAATGTACTGTATATGTGAATGTTCTATCGGCAAATTCATTCACAGCCGACAGACCACTACAAATTTTCTATCGGTAAACTCATCCACAACCGAGAGACTACTGTAGTTTTTTCTATCGGTAAACTTGAAATTAACCGTCAGAATAGTGTGACTTTTCCTGCCGGTGAACTCATCCACAACCGAGAGACTACTGTGGTTTTTTCTATCGGTAAACTCATCCACAATCGAGAGACTACTACCCATTTTTCTATTGGTAAACTTGAAATTAACCGTCAGAATAGAGTGACTTTTCTTGCCGGTGAACTCATCCACAACCGAGAGACTACTGTGATTTTTTCTATCGATAATGTCATTTCCAACCGAGAGAGTGCTACACTTTTTTCTGTCGGTAAACTTATAATTAACCGTTAGAATATGGGTATTTTTCCCCACGCTAAACGTTAGACGTCGACGGGTTTTCTATCGGTACAATCATAAGGTACCGATAGAATAGTAATGTTTTCCTGTCGGTAATCATGTAATTAACCGTTAGAATAGTGGTACTTTTCCCACCGTTAATCGTCAGACTACGACGGGTTTGCTATCGGTACACTCATAAGATACCGATAGAATTGTTAATTTCTTCTGTCGGTTATTTACCGATAGAAAATGTTCTGTCTTGTTCTATCGTGTCTATCTCTATCGGTACGAAAACCGATAGTAGAAGAGTTTTTTTTACCGATAGAAGAAAGCTTTTCTGTACTAGTGATTCCTGTTGTGCACACAACGCCAACCACACAAACCATCCTCACTATTGATTCTAACTTACACTTACCAACAAAGTTTTAAACACACTTTTCATATAGATGACCATTTAGCATTTAGCACATATATTGAAGCATAAGCATAACTTAAGAACAGCATCCTAGGGTGACAAATGAGTGCATAGGATATATGAACATGAAGGGCCTTCAAATCCAACATAGCATTTGAAAAGTAAAGCATGCATATAATGAAAACAATAAATAACCTAATTTACTTAAAATACTGGGAGAGACATGATCAATGAGAAAGAGACTTGCCTTGCAAAGCGGGGTCTAACTACACTAATGGGTCTTCGAACACTTCTTTTACTCCTTCTACTCCTAGTTCTACTCTCGCACACAAATAATAATAAAACACATAAGCATACAAAAAATTACTTATCATAGAAAATTATATGTAAAGTTTAAATATGCATGCATGCGAGGTATTCTGGTTGAAGATGATTCTGAGAGATAGAAAGTACTCAGGGCTGGGCTACAAGTGTTTGGTTTGGCTAAGTTTGAGCTCAGGTTGGTCGGAACTGATTCCGTAGGACCTGAATTTGGTGAGATTGAGCACAATTAGGGGATTAATCGATGATTGGTTTAATTTCTTGTTCGTCAGATTCTTGAACGAAATGATTAAAATTTAGAAAACACAAAATATCAGACTTATATAGTGCTTATCTCAGAAAGTCAACAACAGTAAAGTTGTAGGAAATGAGCTGATCTACAATTATTTTAACAGGTTTGAACTGTTTTGAGACCATCTAAGGGGTCCGATTTTGCAAAAAAAGAAAAGTGGCTAGGCTGAACTGTTTCGTCGATTGCCGGAGTTCTACATATCAAAATACATATTAAAGATGCCCAAAACGAAGCTAAGAGAGTTACGAACACACAAAAACAAGAACTAGAGAATATGATGTAGTAATGAGCACGAAATTTAAATGGGAGCTACTCAAGAACCGGAAATAGAGTGATACTCACCGCGGTCGAAGAAGAAGACTTGAAATACAATGATCCTTGGAGGTTTTTAGTGAGATTTTTATACAAGAACAGATGAAGGATGGATGTATGAATGACTTCGCTTAAGGTTGATCAAGAAAAACAAACACATAGGCAAGATCTATCAAGTATCATACCTTCTCAGGACTTAGGCAAGAAACGAAACATAAACAGGCAAGAACAAAGGAAGAAGAAAGGCTATGTGAGGGACTCTTATAAACTTCCATTGATATTGGACAAGGGAATGAGACAAAAAGGATCAAGCAATGTCAGATGAAGAGATCTTGCTTGCTTTTGAGGGGGTTCAGCTTGTTGCTGGTTGGGGAGCTTGCACAGTGGTGTGACAGGAGGGAGTTCAACACTCTTTCTTTGTGCTGGTCACTTCTCTCTCTCTCTCTCTCTCTCTCTCTCTCTCTCTCTCTCACAGCCAACATGCATTGGTTAGAAATGGTGTTTGCTATTTTGGGGGCTTCCTGATTGGGCTTCATTTGGATCAAAACTCCAAAACATGGCTGATTTGTGAATTGGTGTACTTCCTTTTTGACTGAACACTGGAATAACTTGATCAAACACTCTAAGCTAGAAAGAGACAAAGATTTCACACGAGCACTCTAACTGGGACAAAGAGATCCATGTGTTTTTTTTTATTCGACCAGTACTCGGTTCGACCATTGACTTGCTTTCAACCAGTGAGCCAGTTTTGATCATACAACTCAACCACCGACCAAGTCTTGATTATTTCCAACAGAATAACTGGTTTAAAACAATTTGAATTGGAGCAATCTAAGTGGAATATTCAGCTAGAAAGGAGTTTGGGATTTTGAGTTTGAATTTAATCTAGAGAAATTTATAGAGTTTTAATCAGAGATTTTGGAGAATTTTTCCAGAATTGATTCGAGGTGTAGTCGAGATATCCGAGGGATTCAATAAGAGATGTACTGACTGACATATTAAAAGGATAGCATAATCTGGGGTATTACACAGCACATCGGAATATCCATCAAGGACTAAGAAATATTTTGCCTTGTCTTGACAACTTCGGACATGATTACAGCATTGGCTCTCCTTCGACTAACAGGATGGGAGCCCTTCTGGCCTCTGATCAGTATGAAACTTGGTAGCATAGTTTTTGGACAGATCTTATATTGCTCATCAAAATTTGGGATCAATTGGATTGTCGGATCGAACACTATTTTCATTGCATTACTTGTATGTCAAGCTGGAATTCCGCAAGACAGTAATTGTTCGCAATGGTTGTTTGATGATCTTATTGACTTTGGATTGAAGTGGGACTTGGAGGAGTTACTTCACATTGAAATTTTTATTCTCCATAAAAATTTGGGGTCAATCGGACTTCTGGATGAGAAGTTAACATCGATTTGTCACCCGTGGAACAAGTTGATCTTCATCAAGAAACAACTCATTTATTGTAGCCCTTCTGAACTTTACTCGAATTGCATCTTGGCGACCTCTGATTAACTTGAAAACTGACAGTCAGTTATGAAAACTGACAGTCAGCATGAACAAAAATAGCTATAACTTTAAATCCAGAAATCCAAAAGAGGTGTTTAATAACTCGTTGGAAAGATAATTTCAAGGGCTACAATTTTGTCAACAGAAGCAAAAGCCAGATCTACCTAGATCTTTCTGAACAATGCAAATACTCTTCTGCTGTCAAAAACAGAACTGAAAAACCAGGTTTTTCAAATAAGTTCAAAACCGAATCCACATGAAAATGATGCGATGCAAAGACCTAGATTTCTCGGTTTGTGCTAGAGATAAAAAGAGGACTTTCTCTACCCCTCTTTATAGTACGGTTAAAACTAGAAAAGAATTTCCCTAACCGATCATCTCCACACGCCAAGATCGGTAAAAATAAAGACTCGTAATACCTGAGGTCTTTCGCATCTTCAAGATTTGCGTCTCGCCTCTTGCTCTTCTGCGTCTTGTGCTTCACTTTGAGTTGGGTTCATATTGATCCTCTTGTGTTTCTTCCCAACTGATCCTGTATCAATCAATCTCAAAAAACACAGTTAGTCCAGAACACTTTGTTTTCATTAATCATCAAAATCAGGGTTAGGCATGACAGGCCTAGATGCAACAATCTCCCCCTTTTTGATGATTGATGACAACAAGTGTTCAAAAATAAAATAAATGAGATAGCTCCCCCTGAGTATATGCATCTCATCATACAAGATCATAAACTCATACATACACATCAGGACATCTCATACATAAGCAGGTCACAGATGTGCAAATATCCACAAGTCATATCAGAGCATACACATGCACATCAAGACATCATATATATCAATGTATCAGAGCTATAATCACATATCAGAGCTCAAGAGCATCATCTCAAGAAACTAATGACATCATATATATCAGCGCTAAACACAAGTCATCATATGTATCAAAGCTAAAAAGATCTAAAGAGATGACACACAGACATATATGATAACAAAAAACATCTCCATATATATAAAAGATCAGTTGTTCAATACATCAAAAGACATAAACAGACTAATATCCAATATACTATCCAAAAATACTTCTCCCCCTTTGGCATCAAGCACAAAAAGGGAGCCAAAAGATACAAATCAGAGCCTAAGGCTCATCATCTGAAGAAAATCCTAAGACGGCTGTATCTCCGGAGCCATCTGGAGATGCAGTCGGATCGACGGCTGGAGACGCCGGAGGAGTCACCGCTGCAACGGGAGCAGGAGCTGCAGCAACTGGAGCCGGAGCTGGTGCCGCAGGAGCTGGATCAACAGGTCCTGTAGCAGAGCTCGGAGAAGATGACGCAGGGCGGGCCCTCTTGCGAGGGACCGGAGAGTCTGACGCAGGCAGACGTCGCAGTATCTCCTCCTGCTGCACGACCAAACGAAGCAGCATCTGATGATGCTCTGCCTGGGTGCTGAGGATCTGCTGCTGGGTCTGAAGAACCTGCTGGAGCAGAGAAGGTGACGCCTCAGAAGATCCGGCGCCAGGGTCTGAAGCAGGTGCTGGGGCAGACTCCTGAACTGGAGCCTCATCCTCTGAGTCCCCCGCAGCATCATCATCAGATGCGGGAGAGTCAGGGCCAGCAGCTGGAGCAGGGCGAGCACCGAGCCGGCGATCAACCTGACCCGGAGGATAAAAGAGCAAAGGATGATGGGGCCGTGGCAGCTCAGTGTCAACGGCCCGGATATGGAGAAGCACCGCCATGATATACGGAGCGTATATCAGCTGACGGCGCGGGGAGAGAAGGACGTGCTAAATCTCACTGATGATGAGATCAGCAACGTCGAAGGACTCCTCCTGGAAGATAGAAATCAGGACGTGGAGCCCTAGATAGGTGACCCTGGCTCTGTCTCCGCTCATGGGGACCAGAGTGAGACGGAGGATCCGCAGAGCCAGGTCAACATCGCGGCGCAGGCCAGCGATGTGACGGAGCTGGAAGGGGCCGGAATAGAGCATGGCCACCTCCCGACGCTCGAGGTCAGGGAGAGTGTGGAGCTGGCGGCCAGAAGGAGGGCGCACCAGTTCGAGCGCGGACTCCAACTGATCCTTCGTGACGGTGTGGACCTGGAGGCCCGTCATGAAGGTCATGAAATCGCGCTGAGGGGAAACGAAGACAGTGGAATAAAACTGACGTCTGGGCCCCTCAGCCCAGTGCAAAGAGAAATTCGCGACTAAGTCGCGAATCCCTACAGTGCCAAAGAGATCTGCGAGGGTAGCGATGCCTGTGCGAGAGGCGATCGTACCCCACGACAGAGAGCGGTGGGCAAAGATGGGAGCGCGGCTATAGACGCTGGTAAACAGGTCTAAATGAAGGTTTGTGTAGCAGGTGAGCACCGCGCACCCGTCGCGACCAGTGGGTCGCGGCGACAGGTACGGGTTCACAGAGCGGAGCGAGCGAAGGCGGCTCGCGTGCCAACGTGAATAATCCACGGGCACGCGCTCAGGCGGAGGCGAGGGTCGGTTCTCGGACGTCTGACCCGATGAACGCTGGCTGTTTGCCGCATTCTTCCGTCGGGCCCCACGGCGAGAGGGACCGGCCTGATCAGACATGGCTAAGGAACGACCGGAAAACAGAGGAGAGAAGAGAAGAAACAACCTGAACAGAGGAACTGAAGAAGTCGAAACGACGATCAGATCTGGATGACGAATTTCGGCCGGCACGACGAGGCACACCACGTCGAGGAGGAACACAAACACTGCACACGACGAGGAGAAGGATCTTCGACGAGGAGAGGCCGAGTCGATGAAGACACCGGAGAACAGAGGAGCAAAGATCGTCGCGGTCGAGACCGGCGAGAATGGTGGCGCCGGCGGTGAGGAGTTCACCGGCGACGAGAAGAGGCGCGAGGAGAAGGCGGCGCGGCACGGCATGGAGGAGGAGCGAAAAGGTGACGGCGAGGAAGCGCAAAAACAGAAACGGCGGCGAGATAAGGTAAAGAGGCGAGAAAAGAAACGAGGGTTTTAAGGGTTCTGGAGACCCAAACTGACAGTCAGTTTGATAAACTGACAGTCAGTTCCAAACTCAGAAACTTGGAACTGACAGTCAGTTCACAGAACTGCGTTTTGAAATTGACAGTCAGTGTATGAGACTGACAGTCAGTTGGGGGCTCGAACACGACCAGGAGCTACGACCAAAATCAAATGCACGTAACTGACTGTCAGTTTTTGAAACTGACTGTCAGTTATGACACTGACTTCGACCAGAGACTAAGACCAGGCTCCTAACTACTGAACTGACTGTCAGTTATAGGAACTGACTGTCAGTTTGGTCAATTTCGACCAGAGGCAATCTAAGACCAGAGAGGGAATAAAATAATAATATTTTATACAAACAACTCATTTAGCACATCAACTAGCATTTGATATATCAATAATGTTCAGTTCACCCCTTAAAAAGCAAAATCTTGTTTCATCTAAGGGTTTTGTGAAAATATCAGCTAGTTGCATATCAGTTCTAACATAATTCACATCAATATCTCTTTTTGCCACATGATCTCTAATAAAGTGGTGCCTTATTTCAATATGCTTAGTTCTAGAATGTTGAACAGGATTATTTGCAATTTTAATGGCACTTTCATTATCACACAAGAGTGGCACTTTATCAAATATAATCCCATAATTCAAAAATGTCTGCTTCATCCACAATAATTGAGCACAACAACTGCCTGCAGACACATATTCAGCTTCAGCTGTGGAGAGAGCTACAGAGTTTTGTTTCCTAGATGACCATGATACTAATGATCTCCCCAACAGCTGACAGCTACCAGATGTGCTTTTACGATCAATCTTACACCCAGCATAATCAGAATCAGAGTACCCAATTAATTCAAAGTTTGCATCTTTAGGGTACCAAAGGCCTAAACTGGGATAACATTTTAAATACCTAAGGATTCTTTTAAGAGCAGTTAAATGACATTCCTTAGGATCAGACTGAAATCTAGCACATAAGCACACACTAAACATGATATCAGGCCTAGATGCAGTAAGATATAAAAGACTACCAATCATAGACCTATACAGTTTAGAATCGACCGATTTACCGCTTTTGTCCATGTCCAGATGTCCATTGGTCGCCATGGGAGTTTTGATTGCCTTAGCGTATTCCATCCCAAAGCGCTTGAGCAGGTCCTTCACGTACTTTGTTTGACTCACGAACGTACCGTTCTTGAGTTGCTTGATTTGCAGACCGAGGAAGAAGCTCAGCTCACCAATCATGGACATCTCGAACTCCCTAGACATCATCTCTCCAAACTCATGACAGAAATGTTCATTAGTAGATCCAAATATAATATCATCAACATAAATCTGACAAATGAACAAATCTTTTTCAATTTTCTTTGTAAAGAGAGTTGTATCAACCTTCCCAATTTTAAAACCTTTTGATAATAGAAAGTCTCTAAGACGCTCATACTAAGCCCGAGGAGCTTGTTTGAAACCATAGAGAGCTTTCGACAATTTAAATACATGGTTTGGAAATTTAGAATCTTCAAAACCAGGAGGTTGTTCAACAAAAACAAGTTCAGAAATTTCACCATTTAAGAACGCACTTTTTACATCCATTTGAAAAAGTTTGATATTAAAACATGATACATAAGCAAGAAGAATGCGAATAGCTTCAAGTCTTGCTACAGGTGCAAAAGTTTCACCAAAGTCTAATCCTTCGACTTGAGTGAAGCCTTGAGCAACAAGACGAGCTTTGTTTCTAATTACAACACCATTTTCATCTTGCTTATTTCTGAAAACCCATTTTGTTCCAATAACATTATGATCTTTGGGTCTTTCTACTAGAGTCCAAACTTCATTTCTAGCAAAGTTATTAAGTTCTTCATGCATGGCATTTACCCAATCAGGATCATTTAAAGCTTCATTAACATGTTTGGGTTCTAAAGAAGATACAAAAGAATGATGTTCACAAAATGCAGCAATACGAGATCGAGTTTGAACACCCTTACTGACGTCACCCAATATTTGGTCTAGAGGGTGATCCTTGGTGATGGTTTGGTGTTGCCTTGGTTCTTCATCTTGTACTGCTTCATCTTGACCTTGTTCTGGAGGATGAGATGATGATTCGTCTTGATCAACATTTTCAATGTTGACATCATCTTCTTGATCTTCCTCTGTTGGCTTGATGTCTCCAATGGTTATGTTCTTCATTGCTTCTTGAAGATCTTCACCTGAAACTTCATGAGATACTTGCTCCTTTTGTGAGCCATTAGTTTCATCAAATTCGACATCACCCGACTCCTCAATACAACTTGTATTTTTATTGAAAACACGATAAGCTTTACTAGTGGTGGAGTATCCGACTAGAAAGCCTTCATCTACTCTTCTTTGAAATTTACTACCAAAACTTCTTTTCTTAAGAATATAACATCTGCATCCAAAAACTCGGAAATAAGAAATATTTGGCTTTCGCCCAACAAGAAGTTCATAAGGAGTCAAATTTAGAAGAGGATGCAAATAAAGCCGATTTATAGAATAGCAAGCAGTATGCACGGCTTCAGCCCAGAAGCGAGTAGGAGTATCGTACTCACTTAGCATAGTCCTTGCCATTTCTATAAGTGTTCGATTTTTCCTTTCAACAACTCCATTTTGCTGTGGAGTGTAGGATGTGGAAAATTCGTGTTTGATTCCAAGAGAGTCACAAAAATCAAATAGAGTTGAATTAACGAACTCTCCACCATGATCACTACGGATTTTCTTGATGGATAATTCGAATTCAGTGGAAACACGTTTTGCAAAACTTTTGAAAACATCGGGAGTTTCAGATTTTTGAGAAATAAAGAAAACCCAAGTATAGCGAGTGAAATCGTCAACAATCACAAAACCATAATTGCTACCCCCGATATTTTGGAACTCAGAAGGTCCAAATAAATCCATATGAAGAAGTTCCAAAGGTTTACAAGTCGAAAGAATGCGCTTAGTTGGATGTGAAGTAGCTACTTGCTTGCCAGCTTGACAAGCGCTACAAGGTTTGTCCTTTTCAAAATTTACATCCTTTAAGCCAACAACCAAATCACATTTTAAAAGTTTTCTCAATTGATGCATACCAACATGTGCAAGTCGTCTATGCCATAGCCAACCTTTTGAGGTTTGAGAGACAAGACATGTTGAAAGAGATGCATCTTTTGAATGAAAATCAACCAAATAAAGATTTCCAAAACGAAAGCCTTTAAAGATCAAAGATTTATCTTTTAAACTTTCAACCAAAACTTCTTTTGGGAAGAACGTGCAACTAAAACCAAAATCGCAAATTTGAGCAACGGAAAGCAAATTGAAATTCAGAGATTCGACCAATAAAACATTTGAAATAGATAGATCATTTGAGATTGCGATTTTACCCAAGCCGACCACATTTCCTTGACGGTTGTCGCCAAAGGTAATCTTTTGGTTCTCGCTTGAGTTGTCTTCTATTGAGGTGAACAACTTCTTGTTGCCGGTCATGTGTTCGGAGTATCCGCTATCTAGCACCCAATGCCTCCCACCGGTCTTGTAGTTCACCTGCATAAAAAGGATTAAGTTTTTTTAGGTACCCAAACCTTTTTGGGCCCTTCAATGTTAGCAATCAAAGCTTTGGGCACCCAAATAGATTTCTTTCTTTTATTTAACATGGGTGCACCAACATACTTTGCTATAGCATAACCTTTTCTCGACTTTTGAAGCATGTAGCAAGTATCAAAATAATTAGGAGTCATTAAGGGACATGCTTCATGTGAATGACCGGTTTCATGGCATTTATGACAAAATGTGTTGCATGCTTTAACAAATATAGTTTTAGAATTTTGTTTTCTTCCTTTCTTTTGAAAATATCCTAATCCTTCTTTTCTAAAAGAACATTTTTGTTTACTAAGGATTAGATCAAGAGATATTTTACCTTTATAACAATTTTCTAAGCCTTTTCCAAGTTTTTCAACTTGTGCCTTAAGTTCATTATTTTCATTTAAGATGTTATCATTTGACACACTTGGAATGTGATGACTACTAGAGGGAGAATCATCCAAATTACATGAAGTTGAAGCATCTACCTTAGATGAGATATTTGTAATATCTTTTATAAGCATGCATTCATAAGATTCTTTAAGCTCGGAGTATTGAGCGCGTAGGGAAGAATGTTCTTCCTTAAGCGCCTTATACTTCTTTTTAGTTTTTCCAAAAACTTCATTCAATTCGGTTATCATTTCAACTAAGTCATCATATGATGGATCGTTAGTATGTACCTTTTCATCGCCTTTAGCCATAAGGCAAATGGATGAGCTAGTTGAAGTGTTGATGTTGCCGAGAGCTAGTCCGGCCATCTTCTTGGAGCAACTTCTTTCGTTGTCAGAGTCGGAGTCGGAGCTCTCTCCGCCGGACATCCACTCTCCAAAACAGGCTTCTTTGATTTCTTCATTCTTCTTCTTGAAGAACTTCTTCTTCTTGTTCCACGCCTTGTTCTTGTTTGGACATCTTGATGCTATGTGTCCCTTCTCATGGCATCAATAGCAAATGATGTCCTTGAAGTTGTTTTGCTTTTGCCCCTTTGGTCGTGTGTCAATGTTGACACCTTTCTTATGCAACCTGCGAAGGAGTTTTTGAGTGTTCTTTACCATGAGTGCGAGGTCTTCATCGGAGGAGCCATCGCTTGAATCATTCCTTGCGTTGGCTTTGAAAGCCAAAGCTTTCTTCTTTGTCTCCGTGGGTTCGGCGGCTTCCTTCTTTTCCTTCTTGTGCATCTCATGGGTGATGAGGTTCCCATAAAGATCGGTTGGTGTTGTGGTCGATAGATCGGAGTTTGTGAGAACCGTGACCAAAGTGTCGAAGCTTTCCGGCAAGGCCCTAAGCATCTTTCTCACAAGCTCAAGGTCAGTAAAAACAACACCAAGACACTTGAGTTCATTCACAATGTTATTTAACCGAGTAAACATGGAATCCACGGACTCGGTTGATGACATGGTGAATGTCTCATATTTTTGCCTCACCATTAGCAATTTTGCCTCTTTAACCTTTGTTGTGCCCTCGTAAATTTCTTCGAGGGTAGTCCAAACCTTATGAGCAGTCGTGAGATTGCTCACGCGGTTGAACTCATTCAAAGATAAACCGGCAAAGAGTGCATTTTTTGCACGGGCATTTAAATGCAACTTTCTCCTATCGTCCTCAGACTGACTTACCGGATCAACCGGAGGAGTAAAGCCGAGTTTAACGATATCCCATACATCAAGCCCCATAGTTTCTAGGAATACCAACATGCGCACTTTCCAATAAGGATAGTTTGTCCCATCAAAGATAGGCGCACGACCGGTATGACCGAGAAGAAAATCACCACTTGACGACATCCTCTCTCTAGGCGGTAAAGCCTAATGAATCGAGAGACCTTGCTCTGATACCACATGTTGGATCAAGGATGCCGACTAGAGGGGGGGTGAATAGGAGGCTTTAAAAACTTCAAATAAAAACAAGTTTTTATACCAAGAAGAACCAAATGCAATTTAATATATTTAAAGAGAAAGAATAGAGAACGAACACAGTTGTTTTTACCGAGGTATCGGAGACTCGCCCAGTCTCCACTAATCCTCGTTGAAGCACTCAAGTCACTTGAGTTTTGCCTCAATACTCACGAAGAGTATTATCAACTAAGGTTGCTCCTTGTCCACTCCGGAAAGGCGAGCACCGATGCCTTGTACACACTCGCCGAGCCTCTCCAACAATCTCCGAATGGAGAGATCAACGGCCACGCCTCCGAACCGTCTAGGTGAGGGCGCTCACCAAGAGTAACAGGCAGCGAGGTCTTCTCTAGACCTCCAAACACGCACCGAGAAGCTAAGTATATGCAAATGCAAAAGAACTGAAACTCTCGGTGGATCGGAAAGCACTCGACTTGATCAAAAGATCAAGATTTTATATAAGAAACTAATGCTCAAGAGTGTATATGAAATGCTGTTGCTTGTTGTAAGAAACATATGCCCAAAGCCCCTATTTATAGCCTCAAGAAGCAAATGAACCGTTGGAGCTAGGGCTGAAAATCAGCAACCCAAACTGACAGTCAGTTTGCCTAACTGATAGTCAGTTTAGTGCACAACTGCGGACAAAATTTACGGACGAAAACTTTGCTAGCCGTTCGTGGTCGAAAAAGGAAAGTTGGAACCCACAACTGACAGACAGTTACACAAACTGACAGTCAGTTCGACCACAGACACGACCAAAACCAAATAGAAACTCAGTTAAAAACTCTCTAGTCGAAACCCCAACTGACAGTCAGTATGGACAAACTGACAGTCAGTTTAGTACAAAAATTTTGAGCCCAAAATACACCCTCTCTGGACAATTGTCAGTTACACTAAACTGACATTCAAACTGACAGTCAGTTATGAAAACTGACAGTCAGCATGAACAAAAACAGCTATAACTTTAAATCCAGAAATCCAAAAGAGGTGTTTAATAACTCGTTGGAAAGATAATTTCAAGGGCTACAATTTTGTCAACAGAAGAAAAAGCCACATCTACCTAGATCTTTCTGAAAAATGCAAATACTCTTCTGCTGTCAAAAACAGAACTGAAAAACCAGGTTTTTCAAATAAGTTCAAAACCAAATCCACATGAAAATGATGTGATGCAAAGACCTAGATTTCTCGGTTTGTGCTGGAGATAAAAAGAGGACTTTCGCTACCCCTCTTTATAGTACGGTTAAAACTAGAAAAGAATTTCCCTAACCGATCATCTCTACACGCCAAGATCGGTAAAAATAAAGACTCGTAATACCTGAGGTCTTTCGCATCTTCAAGATTTGCGTCTCGTCTCTTGCTCTTCTGCGTCTTGTGCTTCACTTTGAGTTGGGTTCATGTTGATCCTCTTGTGTTTCTTCCCAACTGATCCTGTATCAATCAATCTCAAAAAGCACAGTTAGTCCAGAACACTTTGTTTTCATTAATCATCAAAATCAGGGTTAGGCATGACGGGCCTAGATGCAACAGGATCGAGGATGCCGACTAGAGGGGGTGAATAGGAGGCTTCAAAACTTTTCAAAAAAAGACAACTTTTTCAAACTGAAATAATTGAACAAAATATATATTGCAAAAATAAAAGAGGAAGAGAAGACAAACACAAAGATTTTTCCCGAGGTCTCGGAGACTCGCCCGGTCTCCCCTACTCCTCGTTGAAGCACTCAAATAAATGAGTCTTGCTTCAATATCCATGAAGGATATTTTTCACTAAGGTTACTCCTTCTCCACTCCGGATAGGCGAGCACCGATGCCTTTCACAAAATATGCCGAGCCTCTCCGACAACCTCCGTTAATGGAGAGGTCAACGGCCACGTCTCCAAACTGTCTAGGTGAGAGCGTTCACCAAGAGTAACAAGTTGTAAGATTTTCTCTTAACTCCCAACAAATACCGAGAAACTTCTAAGAATGCAAATCATGCGAATGAATACTCTCAGAAGATCTCTCTCAATCACAATGAATGATACTTGATCAAAAGATCAAGATTTTGGCACTTGGGCTCAAGTATATATCAAAAATTATATCTCTTGGTTCTTTAGAAAAACTGCTCAAAACAATGTTTATAAACACGGATCAAAATCTACTCGAAAAGTATTTATAAAAATGATAAAAATGTGAACAAAAGCTTCTCAAAAATCTACTCAAACACTGCTCAAATATCTACTCAAAAGTGTTTGTAAAACTGATCAAAAAATAGTACAGAAATCTGCTCAAAAAATTGCTCGAAAATGTGAACAGAAACTGCTCAAAAATCTGATCAAAAACTGTTAAAAAGTGTTTTAAAACATCTCAAAAACAGTAGAGAAAATCTGCTCAAAAATGTTTTAGAAAACTACTCAAAAGTGTTTTAAAACTGCTCAAAAACAGTAGAGAAAATCTGCTCAAAAGTATTTTAAAACTGATCAAAAACAGTAGCGAAAATATGCTCAAAAGTGTGTACAGAGACTGCTCAAAGATGTGTATGAGAATATAGCTTGAGATGTGTTTGTGAATGTGTTAAAATACTGCTCAAACCACCTCTATTTATAGCTCAACCTCTCAGCTAGCCGTTGTGGTCGATAAGGAAAGAAATCAGGCCAGCTAACAGCCAGCTTCGACCTCTAACGGCTAGTAAATAGCCGTTGGAACCTCTGGTCAAATGAACAATATACTGGTCGAGTGAACAGTGTTACTAGTCGTATGAACAGTAACTAATCAAATGAACAGTGCATGAATAGTGTCTTGTCAAATGAACAGTACTCGTGTGCCCTCTGGTCAAATGAACAGTACTCAAAAGAACAGTTTCAATTCCTCTTTGAGATTCTTTACTAAAATTGTGAATGAATGCGAATGCAACATATGACCTAAGAGTTTCTCAGTTTTTGCCGGAACTAAAAGAGATTTTGCAACCCCTCTTAATAGTACGGTTAAACTAAAAAAGTTTCTTATAAAACCGGTCAAATTCCAAACTCCAAGACCGGTACAATAAACAAGCACTTACCTTAGGTCTTTGCTGCTTCCTTCTTGGCGATCTTGCGCTTGCGACCTTAGTTCGCGATCTCGCGCCTTGCGACCTTGGGCGACACTGCGACCTATTGATTTTACTTAAGGTAAATAGATTAGTCTAAGACACTTGTTGTCATTTATCATCAAAATCAAGATTAAGAGCCTAGAAAAAAAGACCAAACTCAATTTATTGATGCGACCAGACCCAATTAGCCTGATTTGTCGGTGCGAGCAGACCAATGTTGTAGGTGCGACCAGACTAGTTCAGTTTAAATTTGACCATACCTAACTTAGGTTGAATCCGACCAGGCCAGTTTGGGGTTCAATCTGACCAGACCTAACTTAGGTCTAACTCGACCAATGATCAATTTGATTATTTTCAACAGTGAACACACATGTACATTTTTCAATTTTAGCCCTTTTTGACCAGTGGGACTTTCACATGTTACATGATGAATTTCATTACAAAAATTCATCGAACAGTTGTTATAACTTAGCTAGTCAAGAATTGTGCACTATACTTGGTCTAAAGTTGCTCAAACCCCCTCATCCATATCATGTGAAACGGTTGAGTGATTGTGGAAATGTGAAGGTTCAGTACATGGTGAGGGTGTCGTTCAAGCTACATGACTACTCCGACACCATTGATGGTGATGTGGTGCCTATGACAGTGTGTCATTTGCTGTTGGGAAGACTGTGGAAATTTGATGTTGGCGCTATGCATAATGGGCGTGACAACACATACTCATTCAAATGGAAAGGACGAGGTGTGAAGTTTCTGCCCATGACTTCGAATCAACTCATTGCCGCGAACATGCAAACAAGAGTTGAGGCATTCGAGGACGCATTTCTGGAGGAGATACCTGCTGGCCTACCTCCCATACGTGGCATTGAGCATCAGATTGACCTCATCCTTGGCGCCTCCCTTCCCAACCACCCTCCCTACCGCACCAATCCGAAGGAGACAAAAGAAATTCAACGCCAAGTGCAAGAGCTACTTGATAAAGGGGAGATTGTGAGATTGCATGGCACGCTAAGAACCATCATTTCAGATCATGACGTGAAGTTCATGAGCTATTTTTGGAAGACTTTGTGGGCCAAGCTAGGGACAAAATTGTTATTTTCAACAACCTATCACCCACAAACTGTTGGGCAAACAGAGGTGGTGAATAGAACACTTTCAATGCTGCTACAAACGATGATCAAGAAGAACCTCAAAGAGTGGGAAGATTTTTTGTCGCATGTGGAGTTTGCATACAATAGCGGTACACTCTACTACTCAATTGTGCCTGTTCGCGGTGGTATATGGTTTCAAACCAATCACGCCACTTAATTTGCTGCCACTTCTACTACAAGAGCATGCCAATATGGAGATGTCAAAGCGTGTTGAATGTGTAAAGAAAATTCATATCAAGACTAAAGAAGAGATTGAGAAGAAGGCGTGTGATGAGGACATCACTGCTATCGGTCCTACAACTTCTATTGCTCCTCACCGATCAATAGGACCAATCACTAGAGCACGCGCACGTCAACATAATTGTCAGGTAAATTCGTTTATTGGAATACATTCATATACTTTGAACTCGATGCTGCCTGATGCGTGTGATCTTATTCTTATCAGGAACCTCGGTGTTGCTTTGGAGGACCGAACAGATCGATGGAGTTGCTGTTCGACCAACTGATTGGGATAACGGTGCTGCTGCCTGACCGTCGATCATACCATAATTATCTAGATTTATTTTAGTTATGTTATGGTGCTGCGTCACCTTTTGGTTGGGTCAAGGTCCATATATCGAGTTAGAGTCCGAGTAGGGAAAGAGTCCATGTCGGTTTCAAGTTTCCTTATCTGGCCACCGACCTCTTTTTTACCTCATCTTTATAATCTGACCGAACCATTAGGGTTGTGTTTAGTCGTAGTCTTTCCTTCGCTAGATCAACATCAATATCTGTATTCGGAACCCCAACTCTTTATCGTGATTCAATCTATATTTGCAATTTCAGATTGCTTGTTTATCTTGTTATCGCTTGTTCTTCGATTGCTTGCAAGAATAAATCTTCGTGATCAGGTCGATCGTGCTTCTAGTTCAGTCGATAACAATCCGAAGTTGGTTCAGCGATTGCCAGGACATATCAGTCGTGTACGGTTGGTAGTCGGACCGTGAGAGTCGTCTTCACAAATTGATAGTTGTTGTTCTCATAGAAAGATCGGACCACCCCCACATCCTATCAGTGTGCTATTATGCTGAGAAGGCAAACAAGACAAGAAAGAATATGCTCTTTAAACTGGATGACTTGGTTTGGGTGCATATACGAAAAGATTGCTTTTCGGAAAGAAGAAAGTCCAAGTTGATGCCTTGTGGTGATGATCTATTCAGAGTGCTTACGAAGATCAATGATAATGCATACAAGATAATGCTTCCGGGTGATAACTATGTAGTGAGCAGTACATTCAATTTTGTTGATTTGTCTCCTTTCTTTAGACAGGAAGACATAGAGTCGAGGACGACTCCTTTTCAAGAGGGGGAGGATGATGAGGACATCCCTAACACTAGCGCATCACATGGCGCTGTTTCCAATGTTTCTAGTGTATCAAAACAAGCCAAAATTTCTATTCTTGAAGATATGCACAACGAGGCATATAAAGGTCCATTGACTCGAGGTCGAACTAAACAATTACAACAAAAATGTTCATTGTCACTGAAGTTGTTGGTCGAGGTCGTCAACTGTCAAAGTAGTTGACCAAAGTCGGTGGAGTGGTCATCACGGTCGTGGTCAAGTCCAGCATGACCATGGGAACGACTTGGCTGTTTTGGTCATTGAACCTGACTAAACCCAGCATGATGTTGTGTTCAGCTCGGTTTCCAGCTGGATTTTGTATCTTTGTTTCAGAGTCCGAAATAATTACGCTAAGTGTGTGAGTGCATTTTTCTTTAAGTTGGCCACCTCTTGGCCCCATATAATGTAAGTGTTTCATCCGAAAATAGATCGCGTCTATCTTCCGGATGAAATTACCCCTTCCCTGTTGTGGGCGTGCCAGTATACATAAGTATACACATAAAAGAACACAGAGAATATATAATTTTGGAGGAAATAATGTACTTTATTAATTCAAAAGAATTACAAGTTACAAGTCCTCTTGGGATTTTACATATTCTACTTGCGCCCATAGAAATTCATCTTGACATACAGGAGATTGCGTAGTTCATGATTCTCGAGGCTTTTGGAAAGAGCTCGGTTAATTATATCCGCAGAACGAATCCACAGAAAATTTCTAATTAAGCTATATTGATGGTTGTCGTCTTCAAACTTTAAATTTGTCCTTAATAAATGCAATGCATATACCCATGCATGCAATTATGCAAACACATAGCTTCGTCAATCTATGGTGCTATCGCAAAAAAAATGTGGCATTCGTCTCGTTGGTGCCCGGCCAAGGGTTTTCGGTCTTGTCAGTCGCGAAAAAATGGATGCCTTCGCCTCACCAGTACCCACCATTAATGGTGTCCGGCTTCGTCAGTCATGGACAGGATGTCGCCTTCGTCTCATCAATACCCAGCAACATGTAAAATATGAATAGTAACAAATTGTGATAACATTTTGACTTACTTAGCTTCTGGATATGTATATTGCATGGTATGGCAGTACATTGGAACACTCATCAATGGCTTCTGATTGTTTTGACAACTTCTGGCACAGTTAGGATGCACTAGCTCCCCTTCGCCTGACTGTATGGGGACCTTTCTGGCCTTTGATCACCCTGAAACTTGGTGAAGTAGCTTCTGAACAGATCTTCAATTGCTCATCAAAATTTGAGATCAATCAGACCGTTGGATTGAAAGCTATCTTCAATATATTGCTCGTATGTGAGGATGAAATTCAGTAAAACAGAGCCTATTTGCAATGATCTCCTAGAGGTCTTCTTGTCCTATGATCAAGGTGAAACTTGGAGGACATATTGAACATTGAGTATTCTATCCTACATAAAAGTTTGATGTTGATCCAACTTCTGGATCAGAAGCTATAATCGATGCGTCTCCTATGTGTCATAGTGGAATTCGACAAGAAAACAGCTTGTTTGCTGTAACTCTTTGAACTCTGGTTGAATTGCAACTTGCCAATCCCTGATTGAGTTGAAATTTGGTAAAATAGCTTTTGGACAGGTATTCAATTGTTCATCAAACTTTGAGATCAATCGGATTGTCGGATTGGAAACTATCTTTAATGCATTGCTCATACGTCAGGCTGAAATTCAGCAAGACACAACATGTTTAAAACAATCTTTTGTAGGTCTTCCCGACTTCTGATCAAGGTGAAACTTGAAGGAATTTTTTCATCACAAGCCTACTATTCTCCATAAAAATTTGGGGTTGATCGGACTTTTGGATGAGAAGTTATCATTAATTCGTCTCTCGTGTGTTAGGTTGGAATTCATCAGGAAACAACTCATTTATTGTAACCCCTCTAAACTATGGTCGAAATGCAACTTGGCGACCTCTGATTGACTTGAAACTTTGTGGATATATTGCACATTGAATCTTCTATTCACCATGAAAATTTGGGGTTGATTGGACTTCTGGATTAGAAGTTATCATCGATTCGTCACCCATGTGTCATGTTGGAATTCATCGGGATAGAGCTCATTTGATCTGATATCTGGTTGTATTGTAACTTGAAGACCTTTGGATCAGATCAAAGTGCAATATGATCATCGAGTACACCTTGTCTTTCATCGAGTGCAACTTTGATTGTTGATCGGATGCAACTTGATCTTTGATCAAGTGCAATCTTGTCTCTGATCGAGTGCAACTTTGATCATTGATCGAATGCAACTTGAACTTTGATCGAGTGCAATCTTTTCTTTGATCGATCACACGCCGGCATGTCGAGTTGAAATTCATTAGGGCTCTACTGGAATAGGCTCCCTTTGCACAGATGATTGAACCTTCTTGTGGCATCATAATTGCTCCATGCTTTTCTTCATCTTCATGAACAGGCGAGCACGGGCATCAACTAACATGCATCTCTTCTTCTCCATGCAATGTATGATGCATGTTATGCAAAAGAGCAGCACTCACCCATGGTAACCTTCATGACTTCAATGGCTTGCTCGAATAGCTTGCAGAGGGGAAAAAAATATTTCTTGATTGAGTAGAAGAAAAGAAGCTCCTAAGGCCATTGCTTGCCTGCAAAGATAGATACCTCCCTCTATTTATAGACTCTAGGACAGTTTAAATCGTCTAACCATCATAGATATTTGGGAGATTTGAATTTGAATAGGAGATAAATATTATTGTTTAAATAGGTGAAGAGATGAAGTTAAGAATAATCCCTTTTTTAAAAAATTTCGAGCTGTTAGAATGGTTCAAGTCGTGAGACCAAACTCAAACTCAAATCTAATTCGACCAGAGCCAAACTTATGTCTAGTTCGACCAGCTTTAATTCAGGTTGAACCCGACCAGACTAGATTCAGGTCTAGTTCAACCAAGTCCTGCAAACTTGACTTGACCAAGTGAAGCTCAACCAGTGGGATTTCGACCGTGTCAAGACAAAAGAAATTACTGCCACGACCACCAGCTTGAATTCGACCAAACTTTAACCTAGGTCTAGTTCGACCAGCTTCAATTCAGGTTGAACCCGACCAGATCAGTTTTGGGTTGAATCCGACTTGACCAGTTTTGGATTGAATCCGACCAGACAGAATTCGATCAGGTCTTGATTATTTTCAACAATTTACACATATTTTATTTTATCCTTTTAATCTTTTGATCAACTGAGATTTACATGTCATATGACGAATTTTATTACAAAATTTCGTTGAAAATAAGGTGCTATGCACCAGATAGATACCATGAATTAAATAGACAAATATTTTCAGAGAAATTTTTGTTCTTGTTCTAGAGTTTGTGCACATAAGTCGTCACCTAGAATTAAGAGTTATTCTCTTCACCATTGTTCTTGTTATTTCTTCGGTGATTGCAGCAACCGTACGTCTACTCTTGCGTGGTCAAGTAGACAACGATCAAAGTGTGTAGTTAAGCGAATTCTTTTGTCGTAGATTGCTGTTTAAACAGCGGTTGACGCCATCGGTTCGTTAGATTACATAGGTCAATAAGTTATCGACAATTCTACGTCGTGAAAATCAGACACTCCGTATCAGGGGGTTTTAGTGTGAAACCATCGCGTCACCGCTGCCGCAGTGCTGTGGTTACTGTCGCACCACCACTGACAACTTTCTATCCCATTAGAATAGAGAAAACAACCGTTTTCTAGCATTTTCCGGTAAAAAAAATCCTCTTATAGGGCATCTTGTCACGTCTAACTTGTTTTAGAAACTTGTGGTCGTGGATCTAAGGGAACTACCAAATTGGCCGAATTACTCCAACATGCTTTACCTTATGGTGATCCTCTCCTCCCTCCTCCCTGATCCTGCCAACCATGTTTGGCATGCTGTACAGCACCATCTCCTTCAGATCCGTCATTCCCTGGAGCGCCTCCGGGAGCGACCTCATCTTGGCGCACCGGAACAGCTTCAGCCTCACCAGGCTCGTCATGGCAAACGGCTTCACCGTCCACTCCTCCAGCTCCGGCAAGCCGATCTTCAGCTCCTGCAGGCTCCGAAACCCCACGTCCCGGAACACTAGTTCGGCGCCGTTGTAAGAGGCCGACATCAGTGTCAGCTCCGTGAGGCTGGGCAACTCGGCCAGCATGTCGATGAACTTCTGCTGCACCATCGTGTCCCACATTGATAGCCGGCTGAGGTTCGGCCGGATGTACCTAACATCGGAGGCGTCACCGTCGCAGGGCCCTTCTGGCGTGTCGATAGACCCCAGCAGTTTTAGGCTCTGGAGCCGGCGAAGGCTTGGGATGCTGAACACGGCGCACGGCAACGAGTCGCCCCGCAGCGCCAGGTGCACCAGGAGCTCGAGATTCGCCAGGGCGGACGTGAGCGCCGTGGTGTGCGCGGCGGACAGCTCGTTGAGCTCGAGCGACCGGAGGTTGACCACCTTCTCCAGGGGGTTGACGTTACCGCGGCCGTTCCAGCCGCGGGGCCGCATGCCGTGGAGCGTCTGGAGGTTGTACAGGTCGCCGAGGCACCTCGGCAACGAGAACGGCGCCATCACGTGCCGCAGCGTCGGGATCTTCCAGAACGCGCCGGCCACCTCCTTCACCTTGGTGCCCTTCAGGATTAGCGACTGGAGGTTGACAAGATTGCCAATGGTGTTTGGAAGCTTCTCCAAGAGTCGGCACTGGAGGCCCAGGTACCTTACGTGTATCATTGATCCGATGTCGTTGGGTATCTTCTTAAGCATCAGTCCATGGATGTCGATGACTCGGAGGAACTTGGAGGCGTGCAAGAACCCTATGCCATTGGATTGGATGTAGTTGCCGGACCTGCCATTGCCGCTGCGCTCCTCGACGAAGTTGCAGAGGAGGGAGCGGAGCTTGGGGAGGGCGTTGCCGAGGTGAACGTACTTGTCGGTGAAGTTGTGGACGGCGAGGCGGCGCACTGTGGCGGGGGCGAGCACGTCGGTGCTGTCGTGGCTCTCGATGAAGCTGGCCTCCTCCGCCTCGGCGCGCGCGAAGGCGTGCAGCCGGTCGTGGACGACGACCGTCTGCACGCCGCAGAAGTCGTCCTTGTCCACCAGCTGCACTATGCACCGGGAGATGAGCTCCTTGAGGTACCCCTGCGCGGTCTCCTCCATGGTGCTCCCCCGCCGCGGCCGCACGAACCCCTAGGCGACCCACAGACGCACCAGCCTCTGGGAGTCCACCAGCGTATTCTCCTCCATGGCCGCGAAGTAGAGGAAGCACGACTTGAGGTGGTGCGGCAGGTCGTCGAAGCCCACCGACATGATCCGCTTGCTATTATTGGCCGGCTCCCTCGGCGTGTGTAGCTGCGTCATCACCTCCTCCCACTCAGCCGGCAGCTCCTTCGACCGGAGGACCCCCGCCAAGACGACGACCGAAAGAGGCAGGCCGCGGGTGATCCGGAAGACGTCCTGGTAGTACCTCGACTTGTACTTTCCGGGGCAGTCGCCGTGCCGGCCGAACACCCTGCGCCGGAACACCTCGTACGTGTTCCCGGGGTTGAGACGCTTCAGCTCCAGCGGCTCATACGTCGGGCCGGCGTACCGTATCACCTCCTCGCCTTCCGACTCCGTGATGAGGAGCACCCTGCTGCCGTTGCTCTCGTCGGGGAGTGAGGTGCGGAGGCTGTTCCAGTCGGTGATGGCAATGCTGCCGTCGATGACGACCAGGTACCGCCTGCCCATCAAGTTCCGGTACAGCAAGTTACTGATGTCCCTGCCCCTGCTTACGGCGTCGCGGCAGCCTTCGTCGCCGCTCTGGTGCCGCGACGACGTCCGTGGCACCTGCCTGCACGCCTGCTCGCGGATGTCGTGGAGGACGTCTGTGGGGCGGCTCTTGGACGGCAGGATGGTCAACGTGCGTATCTCGAAGTGGTTGCGGACCTCGGGGATCTCGTAGACCTTCCTGGCCAGCGTCGTCTTGCCGATACCGCTCTCTCCGACTATGCACATGACGGCCCGGCCGGAGACAGCCTCGTCGAGGAGCTGCTCCTTCAGCTTGCTGCTGTACTCGTCGAAACCAATCACGTACTCCTCCAAGTCATCCCTGTACGTAGCAAAAATCCTTACAGGTCATGCATGCGCTTACTAACGCTTGTCTAATTGTCTTAGACAGCAAAATAACCATATGCTGATATGCAAGCCTGTTTGAGCAATGGTACTATACATACAAGGCAGAGTTTAGTGTCGGTCAAAGTGGACAATAATCTCTTCTTCTATTTTAGCTACTACGTATGTGTGAATAAAAATCCAGAGAGTTGTATTATATGATATGCTTAAATACTATTTTGAACTTTTCTTTCATGCTCGGCTACTATGTGATGTACAATGGTGTCCGAATAAAAAGAATTTTTTTTTAAATATCCCTTTAAAAAATTTAATTTCAAAACTAACTCAAAACTATAAAAATATCAAAAATAACCTTCAGTAATTGTTGGACCCAAACAGCAATTGAGTTTCAATTGCTTATTGAGCCAGCGACTTAAAAACTGGTATGGCTCAGTCATTGTTTGGGTCCAGTATCAAGCCACTTAGTCTTCAATCACTTAACAGGTGAGTGACTGAAATCCGCAAACTCATTAAGTGACTGAATGTTAAGTTTTGTGTTGAGCCAGCAAACTAATTGAGTCGCGCCACCTCTTAAGTTGCTAGTCCAATAAACGATTGAAATTCAGTCACTGTTTGTGTCTAACAATTAAAAGTTATTTTTGATATTTTTTAAAATTTTAGGTTAATTTTGAAATTGATTTTTTGAATAAGTTATTTCAAAAATAAATTCAGATAAAAACACCATGTTATGTAGGTCCCGACTTGGCATTAATGTGGGATGTCATATCCAAAAAGAAACTTTTCTTTTCATGTTTTTTTTTGCAAAATTACGTTTAAGATATTTTACTCTCACAAAATTGTCTACATAAACTAAATTCGCAACTTAGATCCCTCTATTCTGAGATTTAGTTACATTTTTTTGGAAGTGTAAATATTTGGATGAATAATTTTTCAAAATACAAGGATCCGAGTGATGCTTTTTTTTTTCCTTGAATGAATAACTTGTTAAAGTACTGGTTCCTGTGATGCAATTTCACACTTTCTTTTTTGAAAAACTCAAATGAAAGCGAATTGTACTGCAGTTAAAATAAGGCAGCACAACCAAAAGAAGCAGAACAAATTGTTTGACCCATGTGGTGCGTCTGATTTTTTTAAAGTTATAATGACTTAATTAAACACGATTATAGTACAGTACTACCCTTAAGCACGATGTATTTGCGCGGCAAAGTCTTACCAGGCGGCGAGGGTGGTGGAGGAGCAGGCGGAGGCCGGCGACGGCGTATGCTCGATCTTGTAGGCGACCCTGTTCTCGGAGATCTCGTCGAGGCGCTTCCAGATCCGCCCGATGCGGCCGGACAGGTCGTGCCGGAGAGCGACCTGCCGACCGAAGCCGGCGCAGCCGGTTCCACGGGCGCCGCGGCGGCGGTCGGCGCGATGGAGGAAGTCGTCGAGCGCGTCCTCGGCCTCGAAGGCGACGTCGCGCGTCTGGCGCACCCAGACGGCGACAAACTCATCGTCGCGGATGCGGCGACGGCGGTCGGCGGCGCGGATGAAGGTGTGCAGCCACTCCAGCTTGTCGCGCAGCAGGCGCACGTCGTCGCCCACCTCCAGCAGCACCGCCGCCTCCCACGCCACCAGCTCCGCCACCTTCGCCAGCACCGTCGTGATGGCCGTCTCCGCCATTTACTCTATTAGAGACTAGTAGACTACTCTTCGCCAGTCTCTTCTTGGACCGTGCTATATAGATCGATCTCTCTGTGGATCACCCGCGCGAAGCTTCTCTGTCGTATCGTGAGCTACAATAATGTGAGACGGATTCATAGTCAATAGTGGCGGCTCTCCAACTCAGGTGCCTGAGGCACTGACATGCGGGTGTCGCGCCAAAAAATTATTAAAAAACTCAGTTGAAGAGAGAGGGGACACCTCAACAGACAACGGACCCTTCCGATTTTTTATTTTAATTGTCTCAATTTTCGTGCAACCGAATTGTATATAATTTTGTTTCTTAATTTATGTATTAATCTAGTTTAAATTAGATGTTGATTATATTGAGAAAATTGTAGATTTTTAACTATCTTCATATAGAGACCAAATATCGTATATATTCGATTTTTGAATTAAAAGTTATTGCTGTTTTATTAAAATCACCTAGATGTACCATTCGTTGGCCCGTGCAAAGCGCCTCGCGAAACACCACGCGAAGCGCCTTTGCGTTGGAGTAGGAGGTGCTTCAGGTGGTGCTTCACACACGTGGCACATAATATATTGGAGAATATTATGTTGAAACGCCTCGCGAAACGCCGATGGGTTGAAGACATCCTTATTTGCTCGAGGTCTTCCTTGGTCTTATTTCAGACTTTTTTTTATTAATAACCCAAAATAAAAAAAAAATTTGAAAAATGACCTACAGTTTATCGAAATTGTAAAAATGATCTGGTTAGGTGCGATAAGTCAATTATGGCGGTCTGGAACTGCGAGAGGACGAATCAGTCACTTATCGCGCCTCATAGGCGCGACAGAAATCTTTTCCTCACTCCATCTGCGACAAGAACTGATTGAGTGGTCGAGTGGTCAAGCGGTCGGGTGGTTGAAGCGTATTCGACCACAAGACTATTCGACCAGTCAATCACTCAACCAGTTTCTGTCGTGGATGAGGTGGGAAAAAGTTTATACCATATTTGTGAGGCGCGATAAGTTCTTGATTCGTCCTCTTGTGGATCCAGACCACGATTAAATGATCTGACAGGTTAGTTTCGTAATTTCAGTAAACTGTAGGTCATTTTTCAAATTATTTTTTTATTTTGGATTATTAATAAAAAATTATCCTTATTTCAACAGCAGCATCCACCTATAATGGAAAGTGACTCACATTATGAATTTCTAAGTAAATGGTCTCTAAATTTGAACGAATGTACTATTTAGATCTCTGAACTTGAAAACTCAACAAATATGTCTCTAAACTTACATTTGTTAATTAAAATAGGTCCAATGTGGGACCCTTTTTTGAGGAATCCCGTGGCAACCCAGGTGGATTGCGCACAGGTAGGTTCATCACAAGCTCACAACAACAGGATTGACTTTAAACAATAAAGCAAGTAGATAAAGCAAGTACAAAATCACGATGACCACTATTACAATATCATAATGCCAAGGATGGCATTAATTAAAGTTGATACAAAAGTAGAGAGTTTTTCAAAATCAATAATCGGTATCGAAGTACTGAACACAGAAAAACAACACAAAAAGCAACCACAAAGGTTTTCACTTCCTTCTGCAACGGCTCTGGAAGGGCTTCCTCCACATCGGACTCAACTTGGCTCATGACCCTCCTAGAAACTCAAATCGTCTGGAAAGGCTCATTCCTCTTCTTGGTGCTCAAGGTTAGGGGAATCGGGATCCTCGAATTCTTTCTTCTGAATTTATTTGTAAAGGCAAGGGTGAGCATGTTTTTACACAATGCTCAGCAAATCTCGTTACAAGAATGCAGGTATATAGATGAGGAGTGATCAAGAAAAAGGTTTAAGTCTTATAATTGTAAATAGTTTAGATTTCAATTCTTTGATCTCTCAAATAAGGGTTTTATTTTCAACAGCGGGGTTTTGTAAATCTTATAATAGACTTTAAGAAATTGTTATGTGATGGTCTCCCATGAGTCATCACTTTTATCAACCCATATTATCAAAACATTCCAAATAGTTACTTGTGCTGAACCACATGGATAAATCCACCGCGAACATACTCCATGAACTGGGAGTACAGAGTATCCGATACTTTTCTTACACTTTGCAAAGGTGTACCTCTTTTTAAATCCACTTCTTCACTCGGCTTTCAAGTCGGATCAGCTCCACGCGACTTATACGCATGTGACAAGACCGAGATCACACAACGCTTTTGCAGTCTAGTATTAACAGTATCCCCGCCCGGTAAATAGGCAATTAAGTCTCAAGTACCGTTGTGGGTCCTACCCACTGCCTTACTTCCTAGCCTTTGGCCTATGCTCCCGCAGGACACATAGCCTTGGTCTGTCCACGCGAGACATTTGACCGTCACGATTATAACCGCGCACGGCTTAATCGGAGGCATAGGGCGTCTTCCTTCTTTCCACCTTTTCCTCTCATGCTTTTTCTGAACTCACATCACTCACGGACGAACTGCGCCCAACCAGTTTCCACGCGAGAAACCAGACCGACAAACCATGCAGGGAACTGCTAATACCAAAAAGCTACTAAGTCGTGCCTGTCCCATACCAGGCAAATGGTTGGTACGTTTTTCATGCCGCATAGAGGCACAACACAAGGTTCTAGTCCTTATGAATTAATAGTGAGGAGCCATCCACATTCCCTGGTGCGCACCGCACCCTCTCCATACAAACCAATCCTCACTATCAATACTAATTTGTATTTTCTTTCACAAAAGGGGTTTTCAAACATGTTTTTCTTATAAGCGACCATTTGATATTTAGCATAAGTTTCCAAGCATAAGCATAATTCTAAGCATATATCCTAGGGTAACAAGGATGCATGGGTATTCAATCACAAGAGGGGTTTCACAATCATTTAGGTTATATCTAACCACATTATTTGAATATACTCTCATTTGAATATAAGGCATGCATATACTTTGAAAGCAACTAACATACTTCATTTGAAAATATTAGGCGAGACATGATCAAGGGGTTGAGACTTGCCTTGCACTGCTGGGTCTAATTACTCGGACGAATCTTCAAAGACTTCTTCCGCTCCTTCAGCTTCGGGCTCTGCGGCGGACACAAGCAATACAATACATACACTACATAAGTATATATAAAATAGTTACAATAGAAAATAATAAGTACATATATCATGCATGCAAGGGAAAATATTTGGACAGAGTCACTTGGGTGCTGGTCGAAGAGATGAGCTCAAAAGAAGTTGAATGTCAAAGGCCGACATTCAGTCCACGGCAAGACATAGCCATAAGTTGGTCTTAGGTAGGTTTTCTGGAGAAGTGGCAGAAGAGAAAGATGTAAAACACAACTCCAGGAATCTAGGGGACAAAGTGACATTTCCATTGCTCAACCAGAAGGGGTCAAACAAGGCTAATGCCAGTGGCTGACATGCACTGACATAGTGCAGACATTGCCAAAATCTAGGGCTTTACATAACTTTTGATCCAGGGCTCCAATTGATGCACAACTTTGTCTGGGAGGTAGGCATTGATAACAGGATCAAATCATTCAACAGGATCTAGGGCAGGAAATGGCTGGAAGGTGATGAAATTCAGTGATGAATTGTGGTGACTTGGACACGAACTGGGCTTCTGGACAGTGATCTTGGCAAGGGCATAACTCACAATCTAGGCAGATCCAGATGTCGAGCTAGTGGAAGAAAATGCTCAGGGAGGTGAGGAAAAGCTAAGGACAAAGTGGTGTCGGCTGAATCGGCCGGGAAGCAAACTCCGGTGAACTGTGCCGGAGAAGAAGACACAGAATTGAGGATTTTTGATACAAGGAAAAAGAGCTCAATTCCAAGCTTGAGAACGATCTCTGGGGCGCAACAAGGCTGCTGGAGGGGTTAATTTCACTGGAGGATGGCCGGAGAAGCTCGGCGGCGAGGTCCAGCGAACTGATGAAGTTCCAAATCGGGATTTCTTCGATTTGAGCACAATTGGAGATTTTGATTCTACAGGCTTGCTAAGAAATGGCTAAGGATCAGTTTCTGCTACTGGGATGAGAGCTAATTCGGGCTGAATCTGATAGCATTGAGGGAACAGGGCAATTGGGCTTTTGCGGCGATCACCGGTGATGGGGATCGTCGGGATGCAATTGGCTGCTATGACACAGAGAGGGAGAAGAGGGGAACTCACTGGTGCAGCTGAATTGGAGATTGAGCGAGTGGAGAGCTCTGGCGACGGTGGCCTCAAAAACAGCTCGCCGGAGAAGAAGGTGAGAGCGGCGAGGTTGCTGGAAAAATGGCTAAGTCCTGAGATGAGGCTTAAGCACAGCACTGGAGGGTTTAAATAGGTCCTGGGGCGGAGCTTGCGAGGGATAAAACGACAACGATTGCTTGCGCCGGGGAGAAGCTTTGTCGGGCGCAGGAGGAACAGCGGCGACGACGACGTGATATACGCGGCTGTGCAGTAGCTTTGCCAGCGTTGTCGGGGCGCCTTGGAACTGGGTTTGAAACGGCGCGGATGCGGAGGCAACAGCGAAGCTCTGGCGGTGACACGTACACGCATGCAAGTGCCACGGCCACGGGCGTGCGCGCGCGAAAACGCTGCTGGAGAGCGGGCGTTTAACCGCTGGGTTTAGCAGGGTCTTTGGTCACTGGCACGTGCGCGCGGGATGGCTCAACTGACCACGAGCACGGGCGACCGGAGAAGATGGCCGGCGGCGAGTTCTGCGGCGAGGCAAGGATGAACGGGGCACTGGTCGAACGCAAACTGGTCGAACAGGGATTGGAAAAGAAGGCTCAGGCTGATTTGCAATTTTGAAACTTGCTCCAAGGACTGATCTGCGAAGAAAGTTTGAATTGGAAATGGGCTTGATTGTAAATCTGGAGATCTAGAGGGCCGATCTGAAATCTGATTTCAGGAATGAGTTGCATAAGATTAATGGAACTCACCTAGCCAAAGTTTGACAAGATCGGGCAAGATCTGAAGGGTTTCGACAAAAGTGGGGAAAACGACTTTAGGGTAAAACAGGGTAATTAGGGTTTCAAAAATGGCGAGGGTCGAAACTCAGGTTTAGGGCAGGATTTGGAAATTCTTCCAGAAGGGAAAAATGTTCAGAATAGTGAATGGGAGATATTCATTGAATCAGATCAAAGTTTGGAGGTGGTCTGAGACTTTTAGTCTTTTTGGGCTTCTGACAAATCTGAAAAGGGCTGATTTGTGAAAAAGATCTGAACAAAAGAGTTTGATTGCCAACCTTTTTGAGGTAAGATACTGGCACAACTGGGATCTCATTCTGAAATAGAGAGAGACGAGGCAGGCCAGGATTTGGGAAAAATCGGGGTGTTACATCCAAATGGTGGTTTTGTGATAGAATTTTCTTATGTGATGACTAAAATATTAAAATCTTTTAATCAATGTTCATACATGAATTCTAAACAAACAAATTATCTCGGCAAAATCTACAATAAGGTTCACATTAATATGATTGGTTTGACGAGGAAGATAAAATGATTGAATCAAATATGACAAATTTGAGAAATTTTATTTAAAAAATCTCTATCACACCTCATCATCCATCTAAATACGATTGTCAAATCAACAATCCACCTAGCTAAATAGGATATTATTACAGTGTCATTCTCTTATATAAGCAAATTCTATCATAAGACCAGTGTTTGGATCTATTTTGATTCACAGACACATGTTCAAGGACTTATTCTATGAGTTCTCAAGTTCAGAGATCTATGTGGCATACTCATATGAGTTTAAAAACTTATAGTGCAGTTTATTATGTATTTCTCTATATCCTCTATTTTTCTCTCAGAAAAACTTATAAACCCATGAACTCAACATGTATAAACTTCATATAGTGGCAGATCTGGTTCAAAATATAAATATAGGTGTATGGACGCAATTCCCCCATATATAAAATTATAAATATGTATGAAAGAGTAGGTTGAGTCTACTGTTATCATATATAGAACCGTGATAAAAATCATTGACAATGTCGTAAATACTAAAAATTATTAATTTGGAGCCACCTAAAGAAAAACCTTGCATTTAGACGAAGCTTGCAACCGCAGTCTTGTGCTGTAGCAATAGTAAATGGAAAACTCTGCCAATCAAGCGCTTATTATTATGTGGACGACCCAAAATTCGACCTATTGGCATGGAGCATCGTGTCAGTCGATATTCATATTTTTGTCTTAAAAAAAATTGTTCATACATGCAGCATTCCTTGATTATACAATATTTACATTATATTAGCTATAAAGATTTCCGAATTGTTACACAGTCACAATTATAGGTCTCATTTGTGATGTTTTCACAATTGTTTTTCAGTTATGTATGTGTGTTTCACAGGTAAGACACGTTTACACATTCTTGTGCCATATCAGATCTAAATTTCTATGTCGGAAACTTGAAATAAGGCATTTGGTGTAAATAGTAGAAGAAAAGTAATAAAAGAAACACTAAAAAATCTAGATTTTTTTAAATAACCAATTAAAAAAATCAAAATTCATAACTAGCCTTTTGTAAAAAAAATCATAAAACTAGCCTTTGGTTATTGGGTTACATGCAGGACTAGACTTTTGTCGCTGACATAGTAGTTTTGCCGCACTGGTTCAGCCCGCTACCATGTCGATAATCAGTTGCTCACCCAGATATCGATTGAAATCTCACACACTTTCAATCGCTCAACCAGATGGCGACTGAACTCTGTACTTAAGCAACTCCCAACAACACAAACCAACCATAGAAAGGAAAAACCAACCAGAACCAAGGAAGGGAAAAAAGAGGAAGAAAACAGAGAGAAAATAAAGAGAGACGAAGGAAAAGAGGAAGGAAGTGAGACTAAGGAGTTTTTGTGATGATTTTGTTGCGAACTCGGCATATTTGTAGGTAAAATTTCTCAAACATGTTGATAGTAGAAAAATTAACATTTTTTCGTCATCTTAGGGTTTAGGACTTATCATATTTGTAGGTTCAATCCAGGGTTGAGGGTTTGGGAGGAGAATTTCGGGTCTAGTTAAGTCGCTGCTCGGGATCAGTATAGCTTCGTCCGGTTCATCGTCCATAGAAAAATCTAATAAAACATATGAACCATCGTCATTATGCCACTGCAACAAGATAGCAGAAGAACTCAAGTTCTGAGAAGAAACAACGAATGGTCAGATGTACTATAGATGCAATGACTAGGGATGGCAACAGGGCGGGTTTAGAGCGGGGGTATACTTCGCAACACCGCCCCCGGCCCCTAACCCGCCCCCCGCCCCCGCCCCCGCCGGGGGCCCCAATACCCGCGGGGGCCCTAATACCCGCGGCAACAACGAGGTGCGAGGCCGCGAGGGTGGCGAGGGCGGCGCTGACGAGGGCGGTGAGGCCGTGAGGCGGCGAGGCGAGGCGGCAAGGCCGTGAGGCCGTGAGGTGGCGAGGCGACGAGGGCAGCGTTGACAAGGGCGGCGGCGGTGCTGTAGGAGATAGATCTAGGGTTAGGGTTTGAGTCTTTGAGAGTCTTGAATCTTGATCCTTGAAGCTTGAAGACTTGAACTGTGGAGGAGTTGAGGCCCCCTATCCGATGTAGGTGGAAGTGAGGTGCAGGCGGAGCACGGGATCTGGTAAGGTGTAGGCGGAAGTGACATAGAAGAAGGTAAAAAAAACAAAAAAGAGAAGCAGGCCATTAGAAAACTCACAGGCGGAAGCGGGATAGGTGGCGCGACGGCGGCTCCGGTGATCACCCCGGCTTGCCTCACGCCCGCCTCCGGCTCGCCAACACTAGTAGAGAACGTAGGAGGACACGGCGGAAGCGGGAGAGGAGCGACTCGTCCATCGACGCACCGGCGTCTCCCGTCTCTCTGTTTAGGGGTGGGATGGGACTTGAGGAATGACCGAATGAGGACTGCGGCCGGGACTAGCGGGTAATGGGTTTACGGGTTTACGTGATGGTAGGGAGTCTTGACTCTTGAATCAACACAATTATACATAGTTTCGGGGCCCCGCGGGTTTACGAGGTCGGGTACTAGTTTCGCTTACCCGCTCCAAAATTACCCGCGGGTATTGGATTTCCCCCATCCCCACCCCCACGGGTTTTAAATTTTCCCCATACCCGCCCCCGCGGGTACGGGTACCCGCGGGGAACGAGTATTACTCACCCCGTTGCCATCCCTAGCAATGACATTAGCGTTTCTAAGAAAACATGTGTAAGTGTCATATCATATTCACTGTTTCCTTTTTAATATTGAACTTGTTGCTAACCTTTTTTTCTTCAAAAAGAAGGGCCAAAGTGTGAATTCATTCAATGGATCGATGACAATATATATATCGAACTTTGGTTAGTCATACCTGAAATGGTGGGAAAAATAAAACTCGCCGCCAAATGTTTGATCTCCGGGAGAAGCTAGCCACTACAGATGAAGATAGATCCTTACTGCGAGATTGAATGGTGTTGGCACCCGGATCCGGGGAATGACAAGTTCACTCGTCCTGAGGAAGCTATCTTTGTTAAGCACAAACAACCCAGTCCTTCTAAGTCGTGGTCGTAGATTCCTTTGGACATCTTGTAATCTAGTTGTTGTATTTGCTGTTCCATATTTAAACTTATGTGATGTTTTGAGGTGTTTATTTCTTAAATATAGTCTAAAGGTATGAACTACAATATTCGATGTTTGCATATTCAAATGTGTAAAGTAGGTTATGAAATTGTGGTTCCAGCAAAAATGACGTTTTGCGAGTTTCGGGTTCATTTGTTTTTGGAAACCTATTTACCCGTATGTAGAGACCCAGAAAAGTATCCAAACAACTCCAAAAAATTCCCAAAAAAATATCATAACAAAAGAACACTAGAGGATAAAGTCTCGTGAAGAAAATTTGTTCATATAACCAACCTATTCGGAGATATGAAAATGACAAATCAGGAAAAAACCACGTGAAGTCTGAATTTTCAAGGTTTAGATTCGTTTTGTGGAAAGGTCAAAATTTGCTCAAATCAACTTGAAATGCCGTGAAATTTGGTAGGTACGATGTTTAGGTGGTGACAAGTATTTTTCAAAAAGAACCATTCGGAAAGGATCTTCCAATCGAAAGTTATGATGAAACATAAACTATGTTGAGAAACAGAGTTGATTTTAGCTAACTTTTGCAGAACCAGTCAAAATTTGTTTTTTTATGGGGTTTTAGGGCATGAAGTGCCCTGAATGAGTTGCAAGTACCATCTGAGCCAAGATATAGTTAGAATTCGAAATCAAATAGCTCAAATGACGTTTTATGAGTTTCAGGCTCCTTTATTTTCGAAAACTTAATTTACCTATATGTAGAGACCTAGAAAAGCATCCAAACAACTCAAAAAATTCCCAAAATAATATCATAATAGAAGAATATTAGAGAATCAAATCTCATGAAGAAATTTTGTTCGGATGACCAACCAATTCGGAGATAGGAAAATGACAAATCAGGAAAAAAAACCACGTGAAGTCTTGAATTTTTGAGGTTCAAATTTGTTTCATGGAAAGGTCAAAATTTGCTCAAATCAACTCGGAATACTATGAAATTTAGTAGGTACGATGTTTAGGCAGTGACAACATTTTCCAAAAAGAACCATTCGGAAAGGCCTTCCAATCAAAAGTTATGACAAAACGTAGGTTATGTTGAGAAACAGACTCGATTCATGTGAACTTTTGCAAAAAAGGGTTGAACTTTGATTTTCATCGGGCTTTTGGGCATGAAGTGCCCCGAATGAGTTGCAAGTACTTATTCCAGCCAAGATATATGAAGAATAAAAGATGAAATCCATCATGCCAAGACATACGGATGTTTTCCTTTTACTGCAAAGATAAAATAACTCAAATAGCACAAATGACCTAAATAACTCAAGTAATCAAGACATACCAATGTTTTCCTTTTACTGCAAAAGAAGAAATCCATCATGTCTATACACAAGCCAAAAAAATAGTACATATACAAGAATGCTTAAACTACGGGCCCCCCATCTTCTCCTAGCTTGATACTCAAATGACGTGCAGCTAGAGGGGCGATGATCCCTAATTCGATGCCTCCTGACCAGAGATGTTTGCATAGCTAGGGCGGACTGCTGCTGTGTAGGATGAGTCACTGGTGGAGTGTCAACACGCTGCAATGGCTGGGTGATCTGCTGCTATGGATCGGGATGTGACGCATCGTGGTGCCATGTAGGACCACCCAGTTGTATCTGCGCTATGATCTGGTGTTATATCGCACCCTGACCTTCCTCTGTAGCCAAATCCTGAGCCAACCCTTGGTTGAAAGTAAACTTGTGCACGATGATGTCTGTCTCTTGTCGAAAGAGCTGTTGTTCGGCCTCACACGTGGCTAGGGAGGCAGCGCATGCGGCAAAGAAGGGCAATTGGCATGTGGCATGTGCGAGGACGAAGGACGATCCGCCGGTGGCATATGCGAGGACGAAGGACGATCCACTGGCGATGAAGATGGAGGGACCACGGTCAGGTGAGGTGGTAGGAGAACTTTGAAATTGACTAATATTTGGTCCTGATCCTGCACTACCTGTGTTCAAGCCTCGCCTCTAGGCACGTTCTCACTGTCACGTACCCTAATAAGAATCTATTGTGCACTCACAGATAGGGCTTTGATGATATCAAGTTGTATGAACAACGAACATTAAGTTTTAAAGTGACGATGACTATCGAAGTAAAATTAGAGAGCTCCTGAGTACTTATAGAAGAGTGAACATGTTCTGCGAGGCGTCGATCGAAGCCCTCGTCGATGGTTGCAGGAGCCGAGGACTCATCAATCAGGGGTGGTGGCTGAGGCGATAATTTGTACAATGCCCATAGTCGATACCACGCCAGATAAATGAGTGGATGTCATGGCTGTAAGGTCTGTCCTCGATGGCCGTCCATGTGTGAGCACAATCAATCCACTCTTATACATATGGATGCTGGTGATTGACGAAGTAGTCCAGAGCACATCCTTTCCTAGTTTGCATGTACATAAGAAACAATATTAGTCATAGAATTTATTTCAAAATTATAATAGAAATTAAAACCTATATACGTACTCATAAACATGATGTCGAAAATGTCAGTGGTGGCACGGGGACCTACTTGCGTAGGCCAAACTGGCACATAACTCTCTCTGACGAGTACCTCTCTACCATATGTGAGAAGGAGAAAAGAACCTAGGTACGCTAATAAGTGGAGTCCTACATGTAGAGAGATGAAAGACCCTGTGGTGCAATAGACTGGATATACTGCTGCTGCCATAGACGCTAGATAACACTATCATCTAGAAGCAGATCGAAGCCCTGAGTGTGCGTACGGTAGCACTGGTGTGTCTAATCCGAAGCCCAACAAAAACTAAGTATGGACCACCGCCATCCCATAACTTGGCTGTCTCTGATATCGGGGCCCAACACAAACTGATCCCGCAGTACAACTGGCCGGCCAATAGGGAAGTGCCCGTACAACCACATCTGTAGCAGTAGGTGCAACTAGTGAATAGTGATCCATCTTGTTCCCTGCTGGTGGCATCGCACAAACCCCTGTATGTATGGCAAAACATCACAGAACCCTAGTTGAACTGAGGCACATGACCCATGTCGGAGTCCACGATAACTCTAGCGAGTTGAAAGAAGTGCTACTCGCAAATGTCTCCGTGGTGCCGGGAAACAGTAGCCACTCGAATAAATACATTTTCCACATCATGTTTCGAGGTGATGTCTGAATACATGCTTCGAGGTGTCGGCTGGTAATCCACCACCTCGAATAGTGCACAGATACGACTATGGTACTCCTGTCGGCTATGCAAACCCAGCAACTGGCCCCACCCCCTGAAACTGTTGCAAGAAATCCAGACATCACGCTGCTCTATCAATGGCTGTAGGAACATAAATATCACCTCTAATGGAGAGGCTGAGCAGCATACTAACATCCTCGAGTGTGATGGTAAGCTCATCGAAGCTTAAATGGAATATATGTGTCTTTGGCCTCCATCGATCAATAAACGCAGTCACCAGAGTTTTATCGAAAGGAAAGTGTTGCACCTGAGCAACCATACGAGTGAACGGAATCAATCCAACCTCTCATCTATAGGCCACATCTACCGCGGTATTCTCATATGCAGGGCTGGTAGAACGGTGTCCTGCAGAAGTTGACGCACACGGTTGTGTTGTTGGTGATGATCTCCAATCAACTCCAGAAGCTGTTGCTCGTCCACCATGTCTGCAGTTAGCACATATATGTCAAAATAAGTGAATTGTAACAATATAGAATTACAAGTACATACAATCATAAAAAATCAAAAACTAAATTAAAAGACAAAAAACAGAAAATAAAAGATAATAGTATTGAAAACAGTACAAAAAACTAAAAACACAATATTACATTAAAATAAAAAATTATATCACACATGTACAAACATGAGGAAAATAGTAAAAATACAAGTACTGATACATTAAATGAATAGATGCTTTAACTCCCCGTAGCTGTTGATGTACTGGCCACTTGAGGGCATCAAATTTCTGTTGTGACTGGGTTGCTTGCACACGATGCATCTACAGAGTCCTATCTTCGCATTCCCCCGCATCCATGTTGTTTTGAATCCGTCTCATCGACGTCGGTCGGCATGGGTGACCTGAAACCTCCTGTCTGGAATCCACCTCAAGGTATCTTCTGGCGATATGTCTCAATAATTGCCCCTTGCCACAAAGTTGTAGAAGACGCCATCCCAGATTTTCACCAAGCACTCCAGAGTGTAATATTTGGAAATATACTGTGTTGGAGTAATTCTTGGCACATCACACGTAGCGATCACATGAGAGCAAGGAATGTGAAGCAACTAAGACTTGTTGCATGTGCATTTAGCAACTCCATTTACAATTTTCGTGCACTCGGTTGGCTCTCAGTGTACTATGGACAAACTTGTGTCTAAGCTAAACCTCATAGTTTTCATTCAAACCGTTTAGCACGGAGACTTCATATGACATTATCTTCCTAATCCTAAATTCAAGATAATCATGAACTTTTTTTAGGCCAATGCACTAGAGGATCATCCATAAGGTTTTTCCCCACCATATTCTGGATGTCATAGTACACTATTATGCAATAAAATGTCCTCTCTACTATAGCTATGAGTGGTAAACACCACACACCTTTCATGACAAAATTGTATATCTCGACAAGATTTGTTGTTACAAGTCTATACCAAGGCCCATCTATGTCATGCAACAAGGACTACTTCTCTTGTGGTTTGGCTAAATCAACTAACTGAAACTTAGGCGCCTCTTGTTGTTTTCATCGTTGTTATTACCATTTTCTGCTAGTTCACCAAGCTTCTGGTTATATTTCAATGTACTCTCATCTAGAAACTGTTGCATCTAGGCCTTTATGCCTAACCCTAGTTTTGATGATTAATGAAAACAAAGTGTTTCAGACTGACTGTGTTTTTGAGATTGTTTGATACAGAGCTCTGTTGGCAAGAAATGCAAGATGATCAAGATGAACTCGACGTAAAATGAAAAAGCACAAGTCGCAAACAACATGGTCGAGACGCAAATCTAGAAACGCAAAGGACCTAAGGTAATAAGAGTTTTTATTTTTCCCGATCTCGGCGTTTAGAGTTCGATCGATTAAAGACTTTGTTGCTTAGATTTAACCGTACTATAAAGAAGGGTTGCAAGTCCTCTCTACATTTCCAACATAAACCGATAAATTAATAGGTCATTGCATTGCATCATTTTCGGTTGGATTTGATTTGATTTTGGTTTTGAAATATTTGGATTTTCAGTTGAGTTTTTTACAGCAAAAGAGTTTTTCAATTTTCTAGAAAGATCTAGGCAGATCTGGCTTTTGCTTCTGTTGACAAAAATGTAGTCCTTAAAATTATCTTTCAAACGAGCTATTAAACTCTCAATTTGGACTTATGGTTTTAAAGCTATGATTATTTTTTCAGACTGACTGTCAGTTTGCTAAACTGACTGTCAGTTTGCTAAACTGATTGTCAGTTTGAATGTCAGTTCAGTTAAACTGACAGTTGTCCAGAGAGTATGTTTTTTGAGCTGAAATTTTTTGTACTAAACTGACTATCAGTATGCCCATGCTGACTGTCAGTTTGCTTTTCGACTTCAGCTAGTTTTATCTGAGTTTCTATTTGATCTGGTCGAGGTTTTGGTCGAACTGACTGTCAGTTTGGGATTTCAGTTTCCATATACGACCACAAACGGCTAGCTATTTTTTATCCGTAAATTTTATCGGCCGTTGTGTATGTAACTGACTATTAGTTTGAGTTGCTGATTTTGAGCCCGAGCTCCAACGGTTCTTTTGATCCTTGAGGCTATAAATAGAGGCTTTGAGCTCGTATTTTGCACAACAAGCAGTCATCTTCTCTCTTATACACTTGAGCATTTGTTTTCTAGTTGAAAATCTTGATCTGTTGATCAAGTCGAGAGCTTTCAGATCCACCAAGTGCTTTCGTTCGTTTCATTTTGCATACTTAGAGTTTCTCGGTGATTGTTAGAGGTCTAGAGAAGACCTTGCTGCCTATTACTCTTGGTGAGCGCCCTCACCTAAACGGTTTGGAGACGTGGTCGTTGATCTCTCCGTTCGAAGATTGTTGGAGAGACACGGCAAGGTTGTAAAAGGCATCGGTGCTAGCCTTTTCGAAGTGGACAAGGAGCAACCATTAGTGGATAATATCCTTCGTGGATATTAGAGCAAGACTCAATTTATTTGAGTGCTTCAACGAGGATTAGGGGAGACTGGGCGAGCCTCCGAGACGTCGATAAAAATCGTTGTGTTCGTTCTCTCTTCCTCTTTCTCATATTATTATTTGTTCTTGATTTCTTTATTTGCAACTATTTGTTTTAAATTGAAGTTTTTAAAAGCCTCATATTCACCCCCTCTAGTTGGCATCCTTGATCCTACAGAAACTTCCATATATTTACCAACTTTGACTTTTGGTTCTGTTTGGCAATCTTTTTGAACACTTGCATCAGCCGCTTGCTCTTGAAACGAGTATGAAAATTCGCACCAAAATGACGAGAGCACTAACAACTTTGTAGATCCTCCCAGACTAGTGATGGGTTTGTGCCAGATCACATGTATGGCACTCAACATTCCTTTGTTTTGATCGTGAATTCAGCATACATGCTCACAATCTTTCATCACCTCATTCTTTAATTTGCCCAGAAACCACACTCCGGTACTGTAGATCTCCCCCTCAACGACTGCATGTGCTATGGGCAGAAGCTGATCGTTGGCATCAGTTGTCGTGTCCGTCATTAGAGTACCCTTGTATCTTTCTGTCAAGAACATCTCATTGATGCAAAGCACGAGTCTCATGTACCTAAAAGATGTAATACACTCCTAGAATGTCCAATAGAATCGCCTCAGCAACATGCATTCAAGTATGACAACATCATTGAGCCAATAGTTGGGGGGTATCTACACTTTCAGTGACTGTGCCTGGATTGGCCTAAACTATATGCTGAAGCAATCTGGGTATGAAGTTATATGCCTCCACAAATGTATCAAATAGCTATCCAACGCCTTCTGTTTTACCCTCCAAACCTTTTCGTAGTTTATTTTGTACCTGTACTTTTTTGCCACATGTGTGATGGTTTCTTTCAGTGGCATGACAGTATTTTCCTTCACAATGGATAATATTAGACTAGTAACAAAAGCAGAGGTAATATTTCTATGCTGCGGCAACTCATCACCCTCTGCCAGACATTTGTGGTCTGTCATCACTCTAGTCACCTGAAAGAAAGGCTCATTTTTCGGACATGTGATATGGACATACCATCGGCAATTATCAATTAAATACTTCACAACTCACAAGTCCATATTTGATTTAACCACCCAAAATGACTTATTGAGTGAAACTGCCCATGTGGTGATGACTTTTTTCACATCTTTCTTTCTCCTAAATAACCGTCCAAACTTTATGGTAGTTTCATTAAAAAAACAATTTAGAATTTAGATCTTCAGGAACTACAGCTGACAATAGTGCTGATGGATAGGGCTTTTTTGTTTTGTTGGTTTCTCAGGAGATTCATACAGATCGAATGGGTCAATGTACTCCTCCTCGTCGAAATTTTTCTCTAAATATGGTAAATGTCAACTAAATCTGCTTGATGCTTGCCGAAACGATTTCAACGTATGATTCTTATATTTTGTATAGCTGCACTGCCACTAGCATGCTCCCCTAAACTATTATTGGCATAAGTCATTCTCCTTACTCCTGCTATAAAATGGCTGCTTTCAGAACTATTTGTGCTAAAAATTTGCAAATAGAGTATAAACACTATTATTCCATAGGCTAGGTTTTTCAATATTCTCACAAATGAACCCCATGACTTGTTACCTTTCAGCTTCTTAAATATCCAATTATTTCTGTCTGGCAGGAGGCCTTCAACCCTAATATTATTCGTGACAGCATTAAGTTGTAATAATTAAATCAACCACATCTCTAAATTCTTGAAAAACATTAACAATAGTTGTAATATTTGGCCATATATATGAGGACATGCGTTTAGATCATCACCATATGGTCCATTATGAATTACACCGTTTTCATAATACATGCAAATCATATCGGGTTGCTTCATAATCTAGTCCATTAAATTTACGAATTAGCCTAAGATTAAAAATAATTAATATATCTCAAGATGTCAAATGGTGAAATTTACGAATTTTACTGAAGCATAAAAAAAATTAAGAAGAATATTTGCCTATTGTTACGCATCAATATTCCTGACTTTCACATTCATTACTAATATTATATTACATTAGGTGTCCCTTAAATTGGTGATTTTATCGTTACAAATCACAAGACATAACTCAAGTTACTTCAAATTAGACGTAGTTTTTGAACATCTTGTGGTGGGAAAATGTCTCTATTAGGTCCTCTAAAAGTTTGAAATTTTGCATATATAATAATAAAATATTGGATTAAATGTTTGGAGTGGCCCCAAAACTTGCCTCATCGAAACTACATACAAAGAAAACCTGAATCTTATAGAAAATCTACTCAACGACTACTTCATTTAATTTTATTCGTAAACTCTAGGTTAATGCGAAACTATATGATGTGAAACTACTTGTCCTAAACTTTAGGGTGGTGCGAAAAATTAAATTTCCATACCATCTACGAGTTAACGAATTTTTACTGGAAACAACGATGACTAAACGACAAAATTGGCAAAAATTTCACTCCCTTTCATCCTCCTCATTCCTTTCTTTCCTTCTCTCTCTATTTATTTTAGCTGCCAGCTCAGTTTAGAGTTTCAAATGCTAAAAATGATGTTGGGTTGTTTTATATACAGAGTTTAGTTGCTATCTAGTTGAGCGACTGAAAATGTGTGGGATTCCAGTTGCTATTTGGGTGAGCGACTGATTATCTATGTAGCAACGGGTTGGGCCAACACGGCAAAATTGCTCTACCGACTTCTCAGTTGCGGAATGAGCCATTGATAAAAGTCTAGTTGCGCACATGGCAAAGTGACTGAAGGCTAATTTTACAAATTTTTTTTTTACAAAAGGCTAGTTATGAGTTTCCATTCTTTACTGAGTTATGTCAAAAAAAAAAATTCAAAAAGCTAGCATAACTCGTCTATCCCGCCAGAATTAACAAAGGATTGTTTTTCGCTCACTCTCATCTCAACTCAACAACATTGTACTAAAAAATGGTATTTATGATGCTTTCCATATTTCCATATGACATCAATAGCTGTGATGTCATTACCAACCAATACTCATCCTAAAATTAGACTAGAAATTCCCCACAACTTCTAATATCGCATCACAAAAAGTCACTCATGTAACCTTTTTAAAAAAGAAAATTACAAATTTGACCTAATGTTTCAAAATTTTAAAAAAATAACTAAGTGCGGTTGAATTTGGATATGATACGTGACAGCAGGAATACAACAAATCTCTATATCGCACAACCAATATACGGCAGAGAAAAAACAATAAAACCAACAGTCTACCGCACTCCCTGTGGCAAACACAACTTTCAAATTTTAATTTATTAATTCAAATTAAAAGTTTTGTACAAGAAAATTTTAATTCTTCCGACATTGATATCTTTTGATATATAATTTGGATTGATAATCTATTTAAACTAATGGAATCGTGAAGCCAAAATGATTAGATCGACACAAACAGATCATCAATCGGAGCTATATATCAGAAGGTATCATATATTGTTATATCTTGAGATATATATAAATCTAGTTGATGATCGTTTTTTGTCAATTTGATCATTTTGGCTTCACGATTTCACCAGTTCAAACGGATTGTTAATTCAAATTATAGATCAAAAGATATTGATATTAGAAGAATTCAAATTTAAATATACAAAACTTTGAATTTTAATTAATAAAAAAATTAAAATTCTCTTGGTTCTGCTACTTTTTCTTTGTCGCACAAAGAGAGATTTGTCACATTTCTGCTGCCACGTGTCACGTTCAAATTCAACCGTATTTCTAAAAAGATTATTTTTGCAAATTTTTAAAACACTAGATCAGTTTTACAATTTTCTTTTTAAAAAAAATTATTTATATGAAAAATTCGAATTCAGTTTGAATTGCCGCACAATCATCTATTTTCACTCGGGTTTCATACAATGGACTGACTTAAGAGTACACTAACATACTATTATTCGCATAAAAACAGTTGCTTTGCCATATAAAAGCTATGACATAGTATTGTTCAACTCTTCCCGAGTTGTTCCATTTGCCCCAAAAAACAAATATTAAAGAATTGAGTCAGATTTGAGAATCAAACAATTGCAGTTCTTACAATATATTCATAAATTTTCATCTATCTTAATATTAGTGAGACATTCTAAATATAAATAGGTGTTAAATAGTAGTACGAACAAATATGAGTCAGTTATTAAGATGAAAATTATCAGTTATTAAGATGGAAGTTATATACATAGTTTAAACAAATATAATACACAGACCATTGTACTCTTTTATTTTAACGCCTAGTCACATTGGAAACACCTTCTCAACCTAAAAATATTGTTTTTTATCATAAAAAATTTTCAAAAGTTGGCGAATAGCAAATGACACCTTTGTAGACCCGGCTGCCCGAGTCAAACCATGCTCACCGTCCGACCGTTCTCAGGTACAAAGAACCCAAACCCGTCCGCCCATCTCCACCTCCCACTGAGACGTGGGCTCCACAACTAAAACACAAACAGCTCACCAGCGAGCCCACACTGGAACCAGTGGCCCACCCAAATAATCCATCTCGCCGACAAACTGACCCCACCACCGCAAGGGCCCCACCTCTCATAGAGTTACGTTCGAGAGAGTACCAGATTAGAAGCAGAAGCTGTGGGATCTAACAGCGTCCGCTCGGGCTCTCGTCATCCTCTCTCTCTCTCTCTGTCTTCCCTCCCTCTATTTTCTTCTTTAGCAAGACACCTTGCATTACAATTCGCAGTCCCTCCCAAAAAAAAAAAATCCCCAATAAAACCCTAAAATTTTCCGACCCAATCCCACAAATCCAATGTGCGAGTTGGGGGTGGCCGCGTCGAATTCGGCTCCGGGGTCCGTGTAAAGGTCGGGATTTCTCGCCGCACCTGTCCTTTTGCATGTTTTTTATGTTGCTTAGAAGTAAGAACTCTTACTTTGCTCTGTTTAGGTTTTGTAAGGGTTTGCGGAGTTTTCTGACTTATTGGTAGTTTTTAGGCGCTGATTGTTTGATAAGAGCGGAAAAGGTGATGTTTTGATGTTTTGTTTGTGTTTCTTGGTGCAAATTCATTGATTTGGTTGGCTCTGGGGATTGTTGGAACAGGAATTTTGGTCCTCAAGGTGGGGGATTCGATGCCATTGGGTCCGAAAACACCAAAGATTTGTAATAGTTTGGGAGTTTCCCATAAGTTTTAGTATTTTTAGGTCGCTGGTGATTGGAGTTAGAAAAGTGGAAGCTTTTTTTGGTGTTCTGCAGGTTGTTATAGTGTTTCTGGGCGCAAATTTCTTGATTTGGTCTGGTCCTGAGGTTGGTTGGAGTATTAACTCGGTGCTCAGGTTGTGCAGAAGTGCCAAGATGGGAACATTTTCTTGCTGCCGAGCTTTAAATTCACAGGGATATGGCACTGGGTTTTTTTATTTATGCATTTGCCTAGTTCTGTGGAATATTTAGAACTGTGACTATGACCTTAGCAGAAGTACTTTATTTTACGTGCATGTTATTGTTCCTCTTTTGGAAGGAGTAGGAGTATCTGTGTTAGGCGAGCATTTTCAATTTGGCGATTTAGACATATTTTGAAGTGGCTGCCGTGTGCCGGTCTGGGTTTTTTTTTTTTCAAGAATGTTTAGGACCTCTAAATGCCATGCAACTACAATCTTATCTGTTAAGTAAAATGGATTTTAAATTGTATATTTGAAAGTTATGGCATGTTTTCTGAACAGGAAACACACATGAGGATATAAATCATTTTCTTTGACCATTTATTTTGTCTAATCAAGAAGTGGGTTCTCTCAAAGTATTTAGTGGTGTGCCTTTTCCATTATCCTTTTATTTCAGACACATGATTACAGTGCTAAGTGCTAAGTGCTCTGTGGTTCTCTTCTGATTGTTTGAGTCTTCTTTTTCTTGAGGGGTCATGGATTTGCTTAACGTGCAGTTATATTTTGTGTTTTGCAGGTTTGCACACACCTTGGCCTTGGGAGATTCAAAGAATAAGCCAGACTAATAAAATGAACGGATCATTCAAAGCACAAATTTTTGTGGATAAGCTTGCAAAGCTCAATAATTCGCAGCAGAGTATAGAGAGTATCCTTCTGGTAGTTTCAAAATATTGCGCTTGCAATTTAGTTCTGTTGCTAACTGAGTTTATTGTCTTCATGTGATTCAGTGGAACTTGAGTTATGGTTTTCTTGTTTCTCCCAGGACAATGCACGAGCATCAACAAACTAATCATCCTCATCTAACTTTTCACAGATGGATAACTTATCATGTAATTAATGGCTTATATGGTTTGAAAATGTAAAGTCCTAACCACAATTTTTGGAAACATAATCTTGTAACATACCATGGCAGATCATTATGCAATATACTTCATATATCCAGTTGATAACAGGTCATGCAGAATCATATTAATTTAATAACACTATGTTAGTTTGTCATGGACTCTTGCTCAAATATGAGCCTTATTGAACTGAGTCCAAAGACAACATGGCTTCTTCTATGGCACTTCCTGTAGTATACTAGTATGTGTTTGACTTAATGTGAACAGGTGTTTATTTGATTGTTACCTCTTGTGCTATGCTATTTTTCTGATTCACAGAATGTCATACTTAACAAAACAAAAGCTTTATCACATTGGTGCATCTTTCATCGTATCAAAGCTCGACAAGTTGTTGAAACATGGGAGAACCAATTTTATTCTGCACCCCGGGACAGACGAGTTTCTTTCCTCTATCTTGCAAATGATATTATGCAGAACAGTAGAAAGAAGGGTCAGGAATTTATAACAGAATTCTGGAGGGTCCTCCCTGCTGCCTTAAATGATGTGCTCAAGAATGGTGATGAGTTTGGAAGAAATGCTGTTATAAGACTGGTATGGAATCTACTCCTAATGTTGATACTGTATACACATGGAAGCATAAACTATTTAATTCTTATTTCATTCAGATATTATGATATAATGTAATGGTCATGTTATGATAAATTTGCATATAACCATGTGTTTGCTTTCAGGGAATAGAGGGGTAGGAATAGTAGGTAGATGATTTGTGCAAACTTTGCAAAAGCTGCCTTTTCACAAAATGCCCTTCAACACCTACCATTTTGCAGACCTTACCTATTATCCTTCTGGACATATGCATGTTTAGCTGTTTTTAAGCTATTTAGGCATGTTTACTTGCTAGCCTTTTGTATATTGTTTTGTTTGAAATCAATGTCCTTACCACATTACCTTTGACTTGCACAAAGAATTACTGCTATCCTTTTTGTTGAATATTTTCAAAATGAATTGCTTACTCTCACTTTCTTAACTATCATGCTTTTCAACATGTAAAGGTCATCACTAGTTGCCATGCTGAACATTTAAAATATTGAATTTGACTATCTCATGTGATTGTCTTTTGATTTTGTATTACTTGAAACAATCTAAAGGCCCCAGTGCCTTCATGCAGAGTTCATGCCGGTGAGTTGTGTGCACTCTCTTTTTACGTAAGATGTTAATAGGGGGCCATATGCACTATTTTCCAGAATTTCCCCGTATAGTAACTCCAATGCTCTTTTGATTCTACTTGGAACATGTTAATGTGGCTATGTTATCTTTTTTCTTTTTGAATTATGATGAAAGAATATTGGCCCCGCAGGCAAATATCCTGGGATGAAAGTCACATAAATCTATGGGAATAGCTGACTTTTTTGTACAAAAGAGCAGATTTGCTCAGTTTCATTAGAAACCAAACAAAACAGATACAAGAGTTCTTTAGGTGCATCCCTAGTTCGGAAAGTAGCAAGAAAGATAAAGCACCCACACAGCATTAGTTGCATGGGAGCACATAGAGGTATCTTTCAGCATACAATAGTCTCCACAGTCAAGCACTGAGCAAAAAGATGAGCTTGCTTATTGGCTTCACTATTTTTCTCAGTTGCTAGACTATGCCTAGCCATTAATAACTAAAGTTATTCATGTTTTCCAACTAAGTTGACGATCACAGAGATTGTTGGAATTAATTTGTGACTGCCTGAAAGGCTTACTTTGAGGTAAGGATTAGGGAAACAAAGAATAAACAAGATTAAGTGATTTAAAATGGCTATGTATTTGATTGCTAAAGATAATCTGATAAAAAGAAAAGAATTATTGGAGCTGCTGATTGTTTGAGGGGGAAGGAAATGGCAGGATATATCATTACTGGGATGAATAACTCCAGAGTTTAGTGATATCAATTAGGTTGAATATGTGCTAAGCTTGAAAAATATGAGCCTAGATTGACTCAGTTTATTAATCTTGTGGTGCTGGTTTGGGTAGCTAGAGAGGATGGTGCTAAGCAAGTTTGAGGCGAGTTAGTTATTGTGATATGGGTCATGCAAATTAACCTGAGTTCGACGAAATAAAGAAGCCTGGTGTTGGAGGGACGGAGCAACTCGATGGCAGAAACAGCATGGAAAAGGGAAGCAACTAGTACATCTCCTTTTTGTCTCAATGGAATAAGGTGGACTATGTGGCTAAGGCTGCTAGATTATCTCCTTTTTGGTTGGTGTACGGAACTAATATGCTAGTGATAGGAATCCATGCCTGTGGAACGCTTGGTTTTGTACAGTAAAGGCACATCTACATTGTTAGGAATTGGGAGAAACACCAATAAACTTTTTGTGAAACAATGGGTCTTTATATAGATTAGGCACACGAGAGTCCTAATAAGAGGAGTTCTAATTAAATACTAGAGTCCTCAAGTCCTAATCAATCACAATATGGAACTAAACCTAAACTAATCCTAAATACATAATATTGTAGATTATTGAATACATTAACACTCCCTCTCAAACTCAAGGTGAATCAATCTTGAGTTTGGAAAGAAGTTATGTTGGAGATGGCAGCGTAGCTCAATTGGAACGCAACACAGAAGGCCGACGATAGTGGCAATGGACAAGATAGCGGCACAACTCGACTGGAAGACAACATAGAAGGCCGGTGACAAACTAATGGTTGATTGACAGCGAGGAGGATATGAAGGCACGAAGGTATGATCTATCAGATCATAATGGATCTTTACAACTAAGGCACGAAGGTACGAGCTGTGCATCTGAAGCAACGAGCCAGTCGATAACAATGTTCGGTGGACTTGTGACAGATACAAGGTTCGATGGCACATGCAATGGTAGATCCGTAGCAATAATGAAGGTATGAAGTTGGTGGAACCGCCGAGGAGGCTGACACAGCAAATTCAAGCACAGATGGTGGAAGCGTTAGCGGTGAATGGCTTAGCAAATCCAAGTGTGAATGGAGTAGTAGTAGCAGATCCAAGCGTAGGTGGTGGAATTTTCTCCTATTTTCTACAATGCTCTTGTCATGATTATTTCCTTTTCAAGAGCCTTGAATTTAGAAGACCGGAGTATAAAGGAATTTTGGTGTTACTGTTGATACATTTAGCCTATTCATGTATTGTATGTATATTCTTTTGGTGAAGTACATCACATCATTGGAATTCATCAATTCAGAAATTTCAGTTTTCCTGATGCAAGTTGGGTATCCTAGAATGGAATTGTAGTAGAGGCATCCTTCTACAAATATCCAAGAATTGTGAAGTTCACAAAATGTTTGGGGTCGAGGAAAATCAATATATGGCACTATGAGAATTGGAAATTTGGGAAATGCTGCTGAAAATTATATATTTGGTTGTAGCCATCGAAAAACAAAAATTCTTCTCAAAATGCCATTGTCAAGTTCATAGGGCTTGAACCAGATCAAAATGATTCATCCTCCTGAAAATATTAAATTGTTTTCCTCATGTACCATCATGTATGTTTCTTGTCCTAAGTATTTATGTGAACATTTTAGAACGCACATGGGTTGATTTGAAAGACCAGTGGATGTTGCTGTGGTGGTGGTTGTAGAGCATGTCGATTGGCTTCTCGTTGAGATTGATCTGCTAGTATCGGTTATTGATTTGCTGGTATCGGTTATTGATGTCCACAACACTTTGGCGATTGGTGACGCTGCCGCACGGCGGCAATGACCATGTGGTCTATTGCAGTGGCGGCGATTGACATTGCTAACATGCAACAATTGTTGCTTAAAGCATGGGCCAATACAGCAAGTTGAAAGCGAGAGCAACAGCCGCTAGAGCGACGATAGTGGGCTGTCAAGGAAGTCCAAAAGTGTGCTGCAGACGATGTTGTTGGCAAGTGATGTGCTGTTGACCATGAAATGAGTGGGACCACCGTTTGAGTAAAACTGCAGTTGATGTGGAGAGCTATTCTAAGATGTCGTTGGGGATGGAGGTGAAGTTGTAGTGAACCACCCACAGCGATGCAAACTTGGACAACAAAGGGAGTGCACTCATGAATGAGTTGGAGAAGAGCTCGAGGCCAGTGAGCGCCATGACGCTGTGGATCTTTGAGGCCAGTGTGTTTTTGTTTATGATTCTTCGTGATGTGATAAGCGTTTGAGATGGGTTGTGCTGCAACTAAAGCTTATGTCCATGGTGTTGTCGTCCTAGAAGGAAGAATATTATTGGTATTTTCAAAATAAATTACTCAAAGGTGGCTTTTAGAAATATGTAACCAACTAGCTGATTCTCAGTGACATTTTTAGAAATCCAATATTCTCAGGCGGCATGGAGCCAAATTTCCCTTTTTATTATATGATGTAAAATTCTTTGTTTGAAGCAATCACATGATGTATGATTAATGTAGTTCTAGTCTTGTTTGTTCTTTAGTGCCCTACCTCATGCTACTTGGGCATAAAGTAAGATGTTACAATGTAGTAAAAGGCTCATGTTGAGGCAAAGATCCAATTAATAGTTTTGGTGATATTGCCAATTGTTTAAAGAGGCTAGTGCATTTGCTCCATATGTTTGTTAGTCTTAGCAAGAAGATAGGTATGGAGAGGACAAGTTTGAAGAAAAGTACATAATGTCCATTTGTGGGAACTCAGACATAAACCATACATATTAGTGCTAGAAGGCAGAGTCATTGGAGACGTTGGAATGAAGTGAGAGGTGTCAAATGCTAACTAAGATGTTAGCCTCTTCTATCATGAGATATCAAGATGGTTAGCCAAAATGTGAATGGTTGTCTTTCTAGTTTTGTTTACTATCAAGGGATGCATCATGCATGCAAGAGCTTATTTGGGTCCAGTTTTGTTCGCGAATCATGACCACAACTTGCCAAAAAAAAAATATTAGGCATGTCTTAGGCTATTTTTTGGCTCCTTACTAAACAAAACGTGTGGCAAGTTGACTCACTTATCATACGCTCACATGACCAAAATTGTGGCAATTTGTGAAGCCTGATTATGGCATGACAAGAAGTGGAGATGAGAGAGTTGTGCTAGGGGAGAAAAGAACAATACTAAGAAAACAGGAGACTAAGGGGGTGTTTGGCCAGACTCCAACTTTTGGCTTCTGGGTGGATGAAAGCTAGAGTTGTTTGGTCAAACACCTTAACTCCAGATTTGGGTTTCTTTGGAGTCTAAGAGAAGTTGGAGTCAGTTTCTATAGAAATTGTTGGCTCCAAAAACTCATGTCATATTGCACACACAATTGTAACAATTTACATGGATTGTCATCATCAATCAATATTATATTTTATTAGAAGTTTAGAAATGTCAAATACAACTTTAAAGTAGAGAAGCTGTAGCTGCAAACTAAATACCCCTCTGGATTCAATTTTCGGGCTCCAAGGAGCTAGGGCTTTTAGCCTCTAGTTTCTATAAGATAGAAGCCAGAGCCAAAGCCTGCCAAACATCCCCTAAGCAAGAGGAGAACAAGATAGCGAAGTATTGAAGGTTTGATGTCTTGGTAACTAATTGTTTCATTAATGATTATTTTCAATAGAAGCATGGAGTCACGATGTTTAGGTGTTAGGGTCACTAGATGTTTAGTGGTGAGTGACTGGACATTCAATCAGCTAAGTGACTGCTGGATATGTACCAGCTAGTTTTAGTCTTCTAGGGGTTTTGCAAGTTAGCGTGGATATATGAAAATGAAGTTGACCTGTTGAGAGTATTGTTAGCCTTGATGAATGATTGCACAATTTTCCTTTTTGATGTGGTCTATTGAAGAACATGCAATTTTTGGTTCAGGTAAGGAATTAATGTGGTAGATGGAGTGCTATCGTGAATAGAGATGGAAGTAGCAACCATAGTTGGAATGATTATAAAATTTATATTTTAAAAGGCAATAAATAAACTTCAAGGAGAATTGAACACGATTATTACAGAACCTACTACTACAATTGAAAGTTTGATGTGTTGGACCTTAAATCTTTGAGTACCATGGTTAATTTTCATGACAAAAATATTGGTATGTTATATTAGTTTAACCTGATATGAACATTGCAAGTGAAGTCTACTTTCTCCTGACAAAAGTATGTGCTCTAGGTCAAAGTTGTTCGGGTCATGCAAGTTTTGCACGAGATGTATGCTGGTGTACTTTCTTAGGCATTCCATGTTAGGTTAAGTGACTAGTGCCAATGCATTGAGCTATTCAGGCTATTGCCATGTCGACCAGCAGTTGGCAATATGTATTTATGCCTCTTCACTGCTTCAATAAGGAAAGGGCATGATTCCATATGCTGCATCTGTGCTGTACCACTTCTCTCGGTTTTGTGTTTTTAGTACTTCGATGCATGTTTTTGTCCATTCTTCCTTCCCATGTTGACCATTGCAACTGCCATTGCATGATTATTTTTTATCCCATCCTTTCGCTCACTGAAGTGCATTGTTAGCTTTGTTGTATCTACCCTGGTGAACTGTTCTGGTGCAAACCTAAATCAGATCTTGACTGCCTAGTAGATTAATTTGCATGTAATTTGCTGCATACTAAGTTTTCCTGTATCTTCCCTGGTGCAAATACCAGAGATAGCCTACATCAGAAAATTTTGACTGAATGTGGTTTGCTATGTATTTATGTCTGAATTTGATTTATTTTGACTTGCAGGTTGACATCTGGGACGAGCGTAAATTATTTGGCTCTCATGGACAAATTCTTAAGGAAGAGCTTTTTCGGAGGAACAAGGAGCACAGAAATAATAGAGATGACAAAGGCATTAGCTACAAGGTGGTGAGTGATTTAATTTGCTTTCCTTCGGTATTCACATGGCTCATTGTTGGGGCTGATGCTAGCAATTATCTATGCCTGTGGTATATTTATAATAATTTTAATGGTTTTACATATGTACAGAGACAACCTGGTGGAGAGATGTTGGATAAGGCTATTTCTTGCTACAAGCATATCTGTAATGCTCCGGTACATGAAGATACCCTTTTGGGACAATGCCAAGTTGCTGTTAGCTTTGTTGACAAGATTGAAAAAGAATTTGGAAATAACTCTTATTTAGGTAAGAGCTCTATTTGTCAGATATTTTTATACAATTATACTAGGCTTCCATTTCTTGGTTCTGGAAATTTCCTACTCCCGGCCAGTACATCGGAAACCGACCAGTTTATGGTATTTTTCCGGCCAAGTTCATTTTTTTTTTGTTTTGAGTTTTTGCATTTCGTAAGTCTTCAATTATCACTGCTCTACATTCTGTCAAAACAGCGGCAGAACATCCCTAATAAATAATACTGGTGGTTAAGGCTGATACAGCCTATGACTGATAAAACCAGCAACTGTGATAATCAACTGGTTAGGTTACTACCAGTTTTCACAACCCTGGTATATGCATACCATATGGTACTCATCTGTGTTATTGGTGAAAATACTTTCACAATTTACATCCAACAGTTTTTGGTAGTTCCCTGGGGCTGATAGCCTGCAGAGTGCAGATAGTAGTAACTATCAGGAGTTTCAGTTTTATTTTTAGTACTCTGCAAGTGAATTTCCTTTAGTGGCTATACTTCAAGGCTGCAGGCTGATTGGCTAGCTTGGAATGTCGTGTTCTGCTTGTTTAAACCTTATTTAAACATCAATCTTCGTATCTTAAAAACTTCTCTTGCATATTGCAGGGAGCGACAGTGGATCTGAAGTTGTGGGGGAGCTGCAGGTACAACATGGTGTCCTGAGAAACTCCATAGAACAATTGAAAGCATCAGAATCAGTGAGGACTGCTCTGATTTCCCATTTGAGGGAAGCACTCCATGAGCAGGTGTGTAAAAATAAATGTGTCCAGAAAGTGTAAGAACTGTTCGATTGAACAAAAATATGTTGGAACTTTCAGTGCTTATAATATTTTGTCCATTTGTTTTCAGGAGGTCAAAATGGAACAAGTCAGAAACCAGCTTCAGGTATTTTTCTAGATGGCCACCAATTCTTTATTTTTCTTCGTTTTCTTAGAAAATTGTGGCTTTTCAAATTTCTATTAAAGTACACTTAGTGAAGAAAATGATATTGAAACAATGTGATAGCGCTGTATGCTTCTCAAGGAATAGAACTGTTATAATGCACAAATGCATCAGTGCATGTCTCCATGCTCATGTGCTGCAGGTACTAGAATTTGTTGTAGACAATGTGTTCAGATGAATGGAACTATTTGGGTGCAACCTTTTAGAAGCTAGTAGACAACCTTTGAGGGAGGGAGGGAAGGAGGGGGAGGGTTGTCAGCTGTGAGCTTGATTTGACATTGTTGATTTTAATTTGGGTTGGTTGAGCTCTACCTTTCATTTTCAATCTTTTCCAAAGTAATGTGAATGTTGCACTGTCTTGTGATCTTGTAATTGAAGACTCAGCATTATTATATGTATGTTTTCGAAAAAGCTGACTATAACTGCACAAAGCACTGTCTGTAGGAGGAAAAATGTTTTCTTATATATTAATGTTTTTTTGTAATATTATTAATCAGGTCGCTCAATCCCGATATGAGCAAGCTGATGCCCTCTGCCAGAAGCTTGGGATATATGTGTCAAGGCAGCCAGCAACTACCCAAGGGCTTAATGACCCCAGTCTCTCTGAAATACCTACTTTTATTCCAGAATCATCCACTAGTTTTCTTGAGAAGGGACAATCGGCTGCAGCGATGTACTCACACGAGGGAGAAGGTGGCGAGTGCAAAACCACAGCCGCTAATGTTGTGGCAAAGCTCACAGCATGTCCTGCATCGCACGAGATTCTCAGTGGTGTTTTCTCATCACTGGTCACCAGGGACAACGTTGATCAGAAAATAGATGAGCATGATACTAAGAGGCAGAAGCTAGAGAATGACATATATGTTCCCCAGCATCAATCGCTGCCACCACCACCCCCATTCCCGCATCCCGATACATTTCAACAGCCACCGCCACCACCCCAACAACCTCCCTCACCGGAGTCTAGCCCTCCACCACCGCCCCCACCGCCGCCAACGTCAATGCCACCCCCAATACCCCCGCCGCCGCCTCCTGCAACAAGCACATTTATGCCAGTTCCTGCCGGCCCAATGACTGGCATGCCATATGGTGCTTTTCCATCATTTACTCCCCTGCCAAACTTTCCCATGATGAACATGCCACCTCCATTTCCTGGTGCTCCAAACCCTTATCCAGGTTTCCAGGGATCAGAGAATGCCCTCTTCAGCCCGCCTTTCTCCTCAGCACCACCAACAATGAACAGGCAATAAGAAGAATAATTCTTTACCATAAAGTAGAAAATGCCAGCCTGATGAGACTTTACAAGGTGGAGATTTGGAACACTGTCCTAGACTGTTCTATTGGGGTATATTGTCCTGATGGTTCACTCATCATCATCATTTGTGTTATCGGTCTTTGGAAGACTGTTATTAGTGTTGTACATTTAGTCAGTCAGCGAGATGTTAGAAAAAGTCATTTGACTTGTCTAGTTGGTTCTAGTCTTGCTCATGGAATGAACCTTAGGTTTCCATGTTTTAGAGAAAATTCGGCAAATTCTGACAGCTGAAAGATTTGAACTGCTATAGCATATCATGTTATGACATGAGTGTAACTTGTAACTCGTGTTCTTTGCTAGCTTATTGTGACTGAGAATGTATACCTGTTCTCTTTGTCATGCTTGGAGCGGGTAATTCCATTGATCGGTCTGAGATTCTGTCCTCTCATTTGGTTCATGTCTTTGTCAAAAAAAAATGTCTAGTTTGGAATTTGTATGGAAGTTGTTTGATTCGTGTCATTACCTTGTCCAATTATGTTGCCTCTAGCCCAATAATGTTTGAAAATCCCATGTACTCATCGAGCACTGAGAAATCTATGCACGTCTTGCTAGTCTATTATAAACCAAACGGAATGGATGGTTGGTCAGTCAAAAGTTCTCAATACTACACTTGAAAGACAATCATATTTACGAGGACGTAAACCAAACAGTTTATTGATCCGCTCTTGTTTTATTATTTGCTTGGTTTTGTTTTTTTGTTGTTGTTATTTTTCCCTATTTATGGTCGCTTCTCTCGTCATAGGATACCATTTATAACATTGTTTTCTTGCTGTACTCCGGAAGGAATATTTTAGTTGCAGTGAGTAGTGTTTGTTTAGACTCCTAATGGGGCTTGCTAGACACTAATCATGTGTGCTTGCCTGCTCTTGATGTTGACTTCATGTCAACTGGAACAGGGAAACAACAATTCATAACTTTAAATCTTGTGGATCCCACACTCTTTATGGAGCTTGGATGGTTGACTTAGCTACCTAATAATGCATGCTTAAATATCTCTTTCTGCAAATTTCTTTTTCTGCGGGCAGAATACAATAATAGGCTTAGAACGTCTCTAACGCCGCCGCATCCAAGCGCTGACAGGCGGGCCCCACGCGAAAATATTAATTAAAAATTCGCGCGAGGAGAGAGGCACCGCTTCGCGAAGCGGCATGCGTGAGGATCTGACGAGTGGGCCCCACCGACGCCTCGTCCGCGAATCCCCGCGCGTTGGAGATCACGCGACGCCCGGTAACGCGTTTTGTGGGCCCTGCTTTCCCCGCGCGCGTGCGTCTCGTACCCTCGCAAACCCTGTACTGACAAGTGGCCCAGTTTCAATTTCGGCCCACATGTCAGTGAAGGGGTATGAGGTGCAGGCGTAGCCGAGGAAATTGGTCAGTTTGTTTAACGCGTTTTGTGCACCCGAGGCCAGTTTTTTTAATTCTCGCTGACGCGTGGGCCCGGTCAAATTGAGGGCCTACATGTAAGTCTCTGTTTGATGTGCAAGAGGGAAGAACTAGCCGTTTGAATGTTTTTTGAGCCGGTCCCACATGTCAGCCACCCAAATTTCTAGCCGTTTAATTTCTAGCCGTTTAATTTAGCCGTTAGACTTATTTTATTCATTTTTGAGTGTAAAAAATCACAAAAAATCACCAAAAAATCTAGAAAAATTCTGTGTTCCTCCTCCTATAAATATGAGAGCACTTGACCTCATTTTCACTGAAACACAACCACATACCATACATTTTCCACACTCTCATTCCCGCAATATTTTCCGAAATTTTTTTCAATGGCTAGCAATCCCCCCGGCGGTTATGTCAATTGGTTTGGCGAACCAAATATAGATGATGCCAACACCGAAGAGCCAAACAGCCAAAATCCGCCTAGTTTTCAACCTCCACCCCCCCCATACCCGATGTATTACCCACCATTGGGTCCACCCCCTCCATACGGCCAACCACATTCGTATGCATATCCTGGGCAGTACACGCCTGGGCATCCTTACGCACAACCCCCCTACGGCCTTTACGGCCAGAATCCTCACTTGGTTGGAGCTCCGACCATCCCTACAGAAATGTCGCCCCCGCAAATACCGAGAAGAAATGATCGCTCCACCCCCTCATCGGATACCACCACTCCTGAGAGCACGCCCCCGGTCGTGATCGTGGAGGACGACAACGCTGGACAGCCACGTAAACGAATGCTCTGGTCGCAACAGGACGACATGCGACTCATGAGTGTTCATTTAAATATTAAATTTTGTTAACGCATATTTGTTTCCACAGTTTTATGAAAAAAAATTTAAAACAATTTTTATTTATTTATCCAGATCAGTGCATGGTTGAATAACTCCATCGACCCGATCGATGGGAACAACCAAAAATGCGAGATGTACTGGTTGAAGGTCACTGAGGAATACAACGCGAGCAGTCCGTCCAATCGTAGACGAGACCTCAGGCACTGCAAAGACCATTGGCAAAAGAATAATAAGAAAATTGTTCAGTTCAATGGCATCTTTTGTAGGTTGAGGGATGCCTACGCAAATGGTCGTTCAGACGACCAGTTGATGTCGCAAGCACGCGACATGTACAGGCAGGAGGTTGGTCATCCATTCGTCCTAGAGCATTGGTGGAATGCCGTACGTGGTCAACCGAAGTGGTGCCGAAGCTGCTTCGATTCTTCGAAAAGGGCTCGCCTCGACGAAGAAGGTACCCACACGTCGTCGTCGAACAACGAGGATGTCCCCGTTGAGCTTCCGCGACCGCAAGGGAGGGACGCGGCAAAGCAGAAGCGGAAGGGTAAGAGCAAACTGGGCCAGACATCGTCGGCGTCCGAGGAGACCCTAGAGCGCATAAGCCGAGCCAGCGCCGAGCTTACTACTATGGCCGACAAAGCCCTTGCTGTAGCTGATAAATTGCAGGGGATAGCCAAAAGCAAAGAAAAGGCTTCATTTATGAAGTCGTTGACGAAACTACTTGGGATGGATACATCCCATTTCTCGGATGATCGTAAGGCGACGCATGCGGCTGCAGTAGAATACATGAACGAGCAACTTAAGGATATGAAGAATAATTAGTACTCCGAACATTGTATTTTTCATTTCAAAAATTGTACTTGCACTATTAATTTAATTCGTTTTTGATTCACCTGTTTGCACTGTGGTATGTGATCGGTACTTTTGGATTTTAACCGTTGGAGCCGACGCATGTGATCGGTACTTTTGGATTTTAGCCGTTGGAGCTGACACATCTGCTCGATTCCTTTGGATTTTAGCCGTTGGACCCGACACATCTGCTCGATTCCTATGGATTTTAGCCGTTGGAGCTGACACATCTGCTCGATTCCTTTGGATTTTAGCCGTTGGACCCGACACATCTGCGCGATTCCTATGGATTTTAGCCGTTGGAGCTGACACATCTGCTCGATTCCTTTGGATTTTAGCCGTTGGAGCCGATGGAGTCGACACATCTGCTCGATTCCTTTGGATTTTAGCCGTTGGAGCCGACGCATGTGATCGATTCGCTTCTCCCCTTATATATTTGGACCCCTATGCCCTCATTTTGACACCTCAGTAATCTCAACTTCACAACCGAAGCCTCCGTTCTTGGTGATCTCAACTTCACAACCAACCCTAAAAAAATGTCGTCCAGCTCAAGCACAAGTAGTGCTGAGGACGAATGCCTCAACCAGATGGAAGAGTTCGCGACGGGGTTCGCAAAAACCGTTCTGACGATCGGACCCCATCTGCAGCAAGCTCTTGTTGATGTTGAAGCTAGCATTGACGCTGGTACCTCGCACCGCCGCCGAGGAGGTAGCAGAAGGTACATCGAAAGAGATCGCGAAGGCGGTCATAACCGTCTAGTCGCGGACTACTTCGCCGATGTTCCGGTCTACCCCGGCTACTTGTTTCGCAGAAGATTCCGCATGGGGAGACCCCTCTTTTTGCGAGTCGTCGAAGCTCTCGGGGAGTGGTCCCCGTACTTCACCGAGAGGAGAGATGCCCTCAACCGAAAGGGGCTATCTCCATTGCAGAAGTGCACTGCGGCTTTGCGCATGTTGTCGTACGGCTCGCCCGCCGATGCCATCGACGAGTACGTACGCATCGGAGAGTCGACAGCTATTCGGTGCCTGGAGAATTTCGTCGAAGGAATCATCGATCGGTTCGCCGAGGAATATCTTCGTAAACCTACTACCGAAGACCTCCAGCGTCTGCTCCACGAAGGAGAGGACCGAGGTTTCCCAGGGATGCTGGGAAGCATCGATTGCATGCACTGGGAATGGCGCAATTACCCAGTTGCATGGAGGGGCCAATTCACCCGTGGTGATCAAGGAGTCCCCACCATAATACTTGAAGCGGTCGCGTCCAGAGACTTGTGGATATGGCATGCCTTTTTTGGTGTCGCCGGATCCAACAACGACATCAACGTGCTTAACCAATCCCCCCTTTTCACTGATGTCTTGCGTGGGCAAGCTCCTACGGTTCAGTACTCTATTAATGGGACAGAGTACAATATGGGGTACTACCTCGCCGACGGTATTTACCCCGAGTGGGCTGTCTTCGTAAAGACCACACCCTTGCCCCAAACGGACAAACTCAGATTGTTTGCACAACATCAAGAAGGGACAAGAAAAGATGTGGAGCGAGCGTTTGGGGTGTTGCAAGCTCGATTTGCTATTGTCCGCGGCCCCGCTCGATTTTGGCAACGATCAACTCTTGCCAATATTATGAAAACGTGTGTCATCCTCCATAACATGATAATCGAGGATGAGCGGCACTCTCATGACCCAATCACTCAATTGTACGATACTCAAGGCACATCAACCGTAACACCGCCTACTATCCACAACAGTGCACCGCCAATTTTCGAACATATGCTAGATCGAAATAATGCGATCCGTGCTCGCCCAACACATCAGCAACTGAAACGAGATCTTATCGAGCACATTTGGCAGCGTTTCGGGGCCGACGGTACCGACGAGTAGTTGTTTGTGCGGTTGTTAACGGCCGACTGTTGCCGAATTTTAATTTAGTATATGTCATATTTTTTCCCGTGTGTCATTTAAATAAAAATAATTTAAAATTTTTTTTGTTATTTACAACAATTTTATTTTAATTTGTTGTCTTCGAATTATCAGAATTTTATTTTATCAATTTGTTGATGTGTAATAAATAATGTATGTGCGGGCCCCTCGCGAAGCGCCAAGCGAAGCGCCGGTGGGTTGGAGAAGGGTGGTGCTTCAGATGGTGCTTCGCATACGTGGCACAGAATATGCTGAAGAATATTCTGTTGAAGCACCAAGTGAAGCGCCAAGCGAAGCGCCGGTGGGTTGGAGAGAGCCTTACAGTGCATTTGGTCAATATAGATAGGGCTTTCTGACTCTACTTTGAAATAACAAATTAAAAATTCAAATGATTGTTTAGTCTCAAAGTTAATCCTCATATCCATGATTCCATATGCATGTTGTCTTGTCGATTTGTCACAGAGAAAACATTTCAATTGACACACATTGGGTGGTTCTGATCTGTCTGATGTGCGCATCAAGTACATAACTCTGACTCCATAAAGTACTCTCTTTTAGTTATGTAAGTCTTAGCCACAATAATTTGGAATCCAGGGAATGCAACATTACAAAAGCCTAGTTTGTTTCCCTTCCATCAAAGCTTTTTTCCTTCACACTTTTTAACATTGTTAGGTGCATCTTTTAATGTTGTTTACCAGATTAAACTAGGAATAATCACAGTGATATATATATATATATACTATTCTACACCCACTCCTAGAATAGTTATTCTATACTCAGTCTACGAACCGTCCGATCTAACTTACTAGATCAAAATATAATCGTTAGATAGATATGGCAGTTAATATTTGGGTAACTAAAAATTAACGTTGTTGTAATCATTAACAGAACTGTTGGATAATAATAATTCGAAATATTTTATTGTTACCGATATTTGCGCCAACCGTCTAATCGTCTTCTCCACTACGCTCCACCGTCTTCTTTTCGAATTCCACTACACAACCGTAAAAAATTCTCTCTGTCACTGCCGCAAATCTGTGTTTCGATTGCTGCCGTTTCATCGAATATTTGGTATTCTCGCCGTCGCTCCCGCAATTAGTCGCCGCTCGACCGCAATTCTGCTTGTCGACCACAGCCTTACGTCGTATTTTTGTTGCCGGATCTCACGCGCTTCCCCTGCTGCCAACGTGCAATTTTGGAACACCTCGTCTGGACCGCAACGGCACTTCCCATGTTGCCAATTCGGATTTCGATCTTGACACAGGTAAGAATTAGAGTTTTGTCAGTAAATTTACATTTGGCCGTCCGTAAATCGCAGTTGTTCAAACAATAAATTTTATCTACTTCACTTTCCTGAAATAGTTAAGAATTAGAGGTTTTTCAGTAAAGTCACATTTGATCGTTAACAAATTGTAATACTTTGAACACAAATTTTTATCTACAATACCATATTGCAATAAGTAAGAATTAGTTTGTTAGTAAAGTTACTCTTGATCGTCAATCAATTGTAGTTGTTCAGACAATAAATTAACTCTACACTACCATTAAATCGGAAGTAATCTAATGTTGGTCGAATAGCTGTTTATTTGCACTTATTTGTCAGTAAATTATAGTTGTTCAGACATTAAATTTGAGTTTCACCAGTAAATCATCAGAAAATTTATGTTGTTCGTATAACCCGTTCTATCTCAAGTAGAGAGTACATGTTGGGCAGTAAATTTGTGTATTTATGACTATAAATTTGAAATAGATATGAATTATATTTACTACCAATAAATTGTCATTTATTATTTTGTAAATTTAGTTGTCTGGACAGTACATTTATATATATTACCAGAAAATCGGCAGTAAATTGATGCCGATTGGATAGGCAAGCTAGTGAATAGTATGAGAACAGATAGTACAATTTAGGCAGTAAATTTGTTTAATTCATGAATGTAAATTAGTTTTATTTTCAATATTTTTTTGGGAACAATGTCGTCTCAAAAGGGCAATGTAAAGGCTGCTGGCAAGGTTCCTAAGAAGTTGAGGAAAGTTGTTGTGTCGAATAGCCAAAACCCCTTGGTGGTCTCCTTTGATCCGACACAAGGAAGCCCTGCAAAATATATGGTGGTTTGTTTATTTTTGCACGATTTAAACAGAATTATAGTGTTGTTATTTGTTTGTATAAATATGTTTTTTAATCATAGCCCGAAACTACTGCAAGAGAAAAGAGAGACAGGGAAGCGGCATTTGGTGTCGAGGAGCACAAAAAGTTATGAATGTTTGAAACAAGATTTTGTTTATCATATTGTGGTGACTATCTTTTTTTTAATATGGTTGTACACTGAATTATTAGTCGACAATATCTACTTATCTATTGATGGTACAGTGAACATTGGGTAGTATGCCCAATAACTTTAACGTAAGTTCAATGCAAATTTACTGACTGATCAAAAGCAATTAATTATGCTTTCAGTAAAATGGTCGTGCTTGATTTTATTGATGATACATTGACCAGTTAATTTACTGTCTGAAGAGAAACAATTGTTTGTATGCTGATATGCAATTTACTATTCAGAAAATTTGTTGTGCTTGAGTATAGTGAAAATACATCGACCAGTAAATTGATATATCATCTTCAAAATATGAAAAATATTACCAATATATTGTATTTACTGGTCGTTTATATCATTTGATATATCATATTCACAATTTACTCTCTAATCAAATAAAATTTAATGGTCTCGATATCAATTTACTGGTCTTGATGTATCAATTAACTGGTCGATATATCAATTGAGATTATATTTACTGATCGATTATATCTATTAACTGGTCGTTTATATCAATTTACTGGTCGTTTATGTCAATTGATATATCATATTCACAATTTATTGAAATTTTTTTACCAATAACCCAATAAAAAAAAGAAATTTCAAACCTAACCTTCATTTGTGAGACGGGCCGTGAGTCTGAAGGATTTTTAATGGTGAACAATGTCCGCTCACTCCGGACAAAGTCTGATCAACTCCAAACAAATTTAGCCGGATGGATCCATTTGTCTTTGGTTTCATTTTGCACAATGCATAAATATTTTTGTAATGGCCGGACAATGTCCGCGCATCACAGACAATGTCCAGCCTGTTCAAAATGATATTGGCACTTTTTCCTTTGTATTTACTGGTCGATTATATATATTAACTGGTTGTTTATATCTATTTGTACTGGTCTTGATATATCCACAGATTGTATTCAAAATTTATTCGTTCTATAGACTTATTGAGTGATCAGTAAAATGGTTTTATTATAACAGTAAAGTTATATTGTCAGAACAGTAAATTGAATGATGAGAACATCAAAATTTGTATTGTTGGTACAATGAAAATTGTTTATTATGTACAATAAAATCACAGTGCCATGAATCACAATTTGACCAAGACAATGTCCACATACGGTGAAAATATAAACAATATTCCAACAGTATGTATTCAAAACACTGTGCGGTATTTATATTTAATAATCGATCAGTATATTGTTATATATGTGACAGTAAATTACTAACTACAGTTCCTAGTGCACGTTCTTGAATTGTGACCATATCGTCCACATTTACCACACATTTTTTGCTTTCTATTTGACGGTGCGAGTTCTATTGGGGCCTTGTATCTTTGTTGTCTTTTCCTTCCTTTGTTTGAAGATAACAATAGCTCTTTGTAGGCAATAACATCATCACATTCAGTATATGTAGCATCATCTTCTTTGTCTTGGAGTTCTTGTAACTGTGAGCCCAAGTTTTGAAAAGTTTCCACAGCAATGTCAAATGATTCAGCGCTCTTTAACGCCCTCCTTTAATATGGGCAGTGCTGATCAAAGACAGTTCGACCGGTAAACAGAAAGATCGTGGACAATTCGACCAGTAAATCTATTGAATATGACCAGTAAAACGTTAGAACAAATACAGTAAATTGATCAATAGTACTAGTAAACCGAGGTATCGTATCAATCAAGCGTAAGTTATTGTATATTGCGACTTCAAATTGATCAGTGAAGATCCGTTAGCATACCACCAGTAAATTTATAAAATAAAGACAACAAATTTATCATTAATATGTATAAAAAGTGAGATCGTGGACAATACAACGAGTAAATTGATTGTTCAAAAATAATGAATTTTTCAATACAACTAGTAAATCTACGTATCGAGGATAGTAAATCTAAAGTGATTTAGTAAATCTCTTTATATTGTGGATAATATCGACCACTAAATTTTTAGCTTACGATTAGTAAAATGTTAGCACAAAGACAGTAAATTTACTGATGATCGTGGACCATTAAATTTTTAGCTTACGATCAGTAAAATGTTAGCACAGAGACAATAAATTTATTGATGATCGTGGGCAACACGACCAGTAAATTGATTGTTCAAAGACAATAAATTTTTTATTCATATGTATAAAAAGATTTACTATCGGGGACATATCGACTAGTAAATCTTTAGCTAATGATCAGTAAAATGTTAGCACAGAGACAGTAAATTTACTGATGATTGTGGACAACACGACCAGTAAATACATATCGACCAATGCAGGTGCAAACATTGTATAATCCTCGTCTGGTAAATTTACTATTTTTATTGAATAAATTTACTGGTTATATGCCAACATTAATGCATATAAACAATATTTATGAAAAATTTACTGGTCAATTTGTATGATAGTAACAATTCTAATACTAGTATACATGTTATTTTTTCGCAGTAATTTGCCACCGTTATAGTTGGGAAGAGAATATACATACATGTGTATGGGCATGAGATGAGAAATCATCTTGTGTTGATCCTTTTATTGAACATGGACGTGTTAAATCATTTGACTGTGTATTACAATGATCAAACAAAAATCTACATGTTTCTTGTTGTTCTCTTGGGGGTGATGATGTATCCATTGTGCTGTAATAAATCAATATATAATGATTTTAAAAAGAATACGACCAGTAAGTTACAATTAAAAATACAGTAAACTTAAGTAGTCGGGACAGTGAATTACCTGATTATGCTAGTAAATCTCAGAATTTACCGATGATCGCTTTGAATTTACTGATGATCGAAATAGGCGAAGCGGATGATGATCACCTCTCTAATGTTTTGATGGATTTTGGTATCTGATGATGTGTGGGATGGGAGCGGTTTTGCATTTTTTACTGGATGATATATGATTTCGGTTCCTATTTTTGAGGCAATTCTTACTTTTTAGGGATTGTGTGCAGTTGTAACAAACCTCCGGTCGGTTTTTAGGGATAATCCCGTGGAAGTTACTGCCGTCAAACGTCCCGTCTGGTAAATTTTCAGTTGCTACCGTTTGTAAATTTGTAATCTCGGTGCACGATCCAACGGTGCTGAAGATGGGTATAGAATAGTTATCTTAAGGGTGGGTGTAGAATAGTAGTCTCTCTCTCTCTCTCTCTCTCTCTCTCTATATATATATATATATATATATATATATATATACACACACACACACACACACACACACACACACACCCACTCTGTTGTCCGAGCCTACTGTCTGTTGCATGTAGGTATCGAGATCTAAATTTTATTAATGGCAGCAACTACAGATAGCATAGTGTTTGATGGAAATAACTATCATGAGAGTGTCCCACATAATAGGTTTTGCAACTGGCACAAAAATCCTACAAATATAGGAAAAAATGGATATACATCTCAATTTGTTGTAAATTACTATCATTTGTTAAAAAAAATACTACTACAGAAATAATCTCTACTATCGGTTCAAAATACAATTCAATAATGGTTAATCGTACAGCTAGAGATGAACATGATAAAGATGGATAACTCCTGTAACGGTTCATAGCCGATAGAAGATACACACTTTTTCTATCAGTTCTAGAAAAACAACCGATAGAAGATATACCAATTTTCTTTTGATTGCTAAGTAGGCTCCAATAGAACATATTAAACATTTCTATCATTTACTTACACATAGCCGATAGAACGTAGTAACATTTTCGATCGGTTTCTCACACAACCGATAGAAGTTGTTAAAGTTTCGTATCGGCCATGTACCACTAATATGAAAGAAGATCTTACGATTTTCTGTCGATTTACACTTAGGAACCAATAGAAGAAATGTACCTTTTCTATTGGTTGGTCATAGCCGATATAAGATTACGAACTTTTCTATCAATTCCTCGACAGTAACTGATAGAGAAGACTAATCTCTATCGGTTATTTATCATCAACCGACAAAAATAGTGAACATCTAATTAGTACTGTACAGAATAAAAGCACTTATACAGTTAACTAAAAACGTAGTATAATAATCTGGTCAATATTTAAATATTTACAACACAATTCATTCAAACTATACATCATAAGTTCAAATCATATATTGAAGGGAATACTATACAGATCAATTTAAAAATTAAAAAATTTCATTTCTGGTTGATGGCCACCTCATCCATCACATATGCTGCCCAAATTGATCTTGTTTTCTTGATGACTTGTGTATCATATTTGTCAGTAGGCATGGTTTTCTACATAAATACATATGAATATATCAAGAATCAATAAGTAGTTAGTTTGGAAGTTAAGATAAAATACTCAAGTACGAGTTAAGAACAATGCATACTTGGGGAATTGGGCGAAGCCTGAGCTGATCGGGTCGTACATGAAAGTCATCACATAATAGCCGCATTCCCAAGAACCCGGTTGTCGATGGCACTGAGACAATAGTATTTTCAAGACATTAGTCTAAACCCTCAGTCTTGTAAGACTTGCAAAAAACAAATATATTGACAAGCTAATTACCATGTATGGTGCGAAAGTGAACTTATCGCCCTTGTTGGCATCATGTCTCTCACCTTTTCGCACATACTCTTTGAAAGGCCTGAGTTACACGCAGCATTGTCATTTATGATATACCATTATAAATATAAGGTTACAGCTATTAGTTATACTTACCTGTCAAGACCCCACGAGAAATAATCTTCCTTTCAGTTTTTACCAACGAATCGAGGTAGAAGACCTCGTTCATCGCAAATCGAATGATGATAAGGAACCAGTGGGAGCTGCATTATTTAGCGAAGATAACCATTCAGACCATAATATTAAGCACGAAATACATTAAGGAATTAAGTACATACAATTACACCTACTCCTGATGGTACGACGCTAGTATATATTTACAGTCCTGCTACGCCAAAAATGCCTTTGTTATATAGGTTACGGCGTGCTCTAATTGTCTGTAGAGCATCATGTGTGCTGCTTTCTCCGAATCCATGAAGCCCACCACGTCGCACCCAATAAATGACACCAAGTTTGTACATGCAACTGCATGTAAATGATGAGCTATAGTAATCTACAATAAATTATAATAGACAAAGAGTAAATAAACTCAGTACCGATGTGCGGATGATGGAGATATACAGCATCTTGAATTGGAATAGGTCGAACAGATTCTCATGGTCGACATGAATTACACCAACCTCATGATGGAAGTGGGCCACCCTGTACGACACTTTGAAGCCCGAGTTTAGCCTAGACCAGTCGAGGTACCACACGTGCAAGCATTGACACTAGTCGTCTATATTCCGGAGGCTACCTTGTGACACGAGTGGATACCTGTTTTTGAAGTTGAGCACTTGTTTCCCCTTCACTTTGCCTCCATTTTTTGCTGGCGAGCAACGGTATGTCTTCTGTGGAGATGGGGTCATGGGGCCTTTCTTCTTTGCGGGGGGTGGGGTTAGTAGGCCTTCAGTGGCTATCATTTCTTTTTCAGTGTTATGCTCGAGTTCATTAAAAACTGTCTTTGAAGCCTTCTGCAATATACAAAGACATTACTTAGTTGTTGGAAATTAATAATGTGAGGTTTAGTGCGTCGGATTTACTTTTTGGAGCACAATGCAATCCTTCGGCCACTGTACGAATGAAGTTATGGCATCCTGCAAAAGCTGGATGCCTTCTGTTGGGATAGGCACCGGAAATGCTCCGTGGTTTAGTTCGACCATGTCGACCTACACCTTTATTAAACCATTCCTTAGAGCAACATAGTGGACCCAGATATCCTCCCCCACGGATACACGAAACTGTGTGCAACCATGATAAAGGCTTCGCCTACTTTAACAATAAGGCTGCACGACTCCAACCCTTTGAATTTTGGAACAAATAATAGACGTTAGCAATTACAACATTTCGATGATACATAAGGCATTAATATGATTAGGTTTAAGTAATCCATACCTCGAGTGCATCTATTGGAGACGCGATAACCTTTGAAGAGCAGCTGGTAGGCCCGCCCAACGAGGACCCGACGGGAGTAGTAGAGTCAGCGCCCTTCGACTATATGAGGGAGGATGCCTTACAAATTTATCATTCATCTCGGCGAACTAGGCCTAGAATTGCGTGGCTACATCTGTCCTAATCTTCTCGGCAATCTCCTCCTCCCTCACCTTCCAGCTCCGACTGCTCTTTCTCAATTTCTCCCTTCCCTCAAAGGCATCCTTCCATGGCACGATTGCACCAATCGTCCGCGTTCAGGATGCTCTTTGTTGCCAAGGGCACTACTGAGTGCGTCATCCACCTTTTGAGGAGTGAGTCTCCCATCGGTTACCTCCTTCTCTATCGAGATATATTATAAGAAACATTTTTATACGAATACTACAATTACACGCTTGTGCATATAATTGATCATCTTTGTCATTGTTCTTACCATTTTCTGGATGACCTCGATGTCTTTGGGGTTCGGGAATTCAACCGAACCGGTGGACAACATGGTCCCTTTGGCCATCCACCACCATTTGCATCGCTGAACCTGTATTTCAGACATTAGCAGTTTAGGGGAGGTAGTGACAATCAATTCCCTAGGAACCTTTTCCCAAGACACTGTAGGTGGTCATTCTTCTTTTGGATCTCTTTATTTTTCTCACTAACTGACTTCATACAAAAAGAAGCAACATAAGCTTCTGTTAGCTCAAATATATAACTAAAAAAATTAAGCAATTTAAAATGTATACCTTGAACTCAGGGGTCTCCTTCTGGTTCTTGAACTCGTCCCACACCTCCTCCGTGATGAAAGGGTAGTCCGTGGTTAGGAAATTTTCCTCGCACTACATAATTGATCATTAAGTAGCTCTTGAATGATTTCTATGATTTATTCATGTCTTTAAGGCAAGCATCCCTAGGATCGTCGTCGGTGATGTTCCACTTTGTCTGTTATGAACCGATGCATCAATATTAGTTAGTTAAACATCATGATGCATTTGTAGCAAACAAAAAAAGAAAAGGGAAATAACTAGTACTAGTACTAATTATACCTTCACTTCCGCCCATTGTCTATCCATCTCATCTTTCCCAAGCAGTTTCTAGCTCATCAAGGTGATCTTCACCCTCTCCCTAACCAGCAAACAAAATGTATGGGATGGCATTTTCCCCAACTGGTCTCCTGAACTTATTAAATTCTACTTTAAGGTCAATTCTTTTAGCCAACCACCCCAAGGGTGTGCATCCTCGCTTCTTCCTACTCCCCTTCGATCGGGATTTTTCTACAACCTTGACCATTAGCTGTGACCCAGAATCCTCACTGGTACTCTCTGGGCGGTATTCTGGATCCTGATCTATCGACTTCTTAACCTAAGGAAAAACATGTATATTAATTACAAGTGAAATTTTTTACTAATACATAGAATTTTAAAGTATACTAATTATAAATACTACTTGAACAAGTTTGTATAGCATATATGAAAACTATTTGTACACCATACCATAATTGAAAACTAAATTGGAACCTAGTAAGAATGCTAAACTTAAAATGTTCTGTCTACCAATATACCCTTTTCTTTCTGTTCAAATGTCAACCGATACAATACTGATTTCTAACGGCTCCTGACTAAAAACCGATACAAAATGTTCCTACTACACGACCTACAGACTGTCTGCTAATATACCCTTTTCTTTTGGTTCAAATGTCAAAACCAATACAAAAACTAATTTCTAACGGTTCCTAACTAAAAATCGATACAAAAGGTTCCTGCTACACGACCTAAGGATTGTCTCCCTTCGGACATTTTCTATCAGTTGCTATCAAACTAACCATTACAGTACATAATTTATATCAGTTTCTCTCTGATAAACCGTTACAAAAAATTACCTTTCATACACTACAAAAACTCTGCCCTATAAAAATTCTCCGAGCAAGCAACAAGCAAATGTGGCATTTTGCTTTCATACACAAGCATGAACATTGCATGAAACATTCATTGTATGAGCATTACAGAAACATGAACATTAAACAGAAGCCTAACCCTACAAAAACTTCAGCTTTACACCAAATTTCTGATTAATACCCTAAAAAACATAAGAATTACACAAAGAGGCAATGTATTGTGCACTGTGCAAATGTGACACAGATCGAGGAAGAAAAAATTTCACAGTGGCATAAATATTCGAGCAAGAGAAGGAAATTTGGTCATACCTTGAAAGATTGAAGACTTAGCGGCGAACGAAGATCGAAGGTGGACGGCAAACAACACCAGTGGTGAGATGCAAACCGACGGCAACGAAGATAGAACGCAGGGATACTGAAGACGGCGAAGGCTAGGTTGTTTTAGGGTTTAATTATGTCCAAATGGAGGTCTTTGTCAAAGTGGAACGAAACTTTATACAAAAAATTTTGGAGCTTTTCTATTGGTTCCTAACTAAACAACTTATAGAAACAAATATTTGTAAGGTTTGACACAATAAAACCAATAGAGATTAGCAATGACTCAGTAAAAGGTGAAGCACATTTTTTTTAACGGTTTCTCAAATATAACCGATAGGATATGTACTTTTGTAGTGATTTTTTGTTGAGAATCGATAGAAAATAGTACTTCCTTTACAATCAACAAACAACACCTTTTGTAATGGTTTCTTAAAGATAACCGATAGGATATGTTCTTTTGTAATGGTTTCTGGCTGACAGCTGATAGAAAATATTATTTCCTTTACAATTGACGAGGATTGTCACCCGGGTCACTTCTAATGAACTTTTGGTTCAAGACAGGTTCGAACCAAACATGTATCTGGCGATGCGAACTCAAGCTATTCTGAGGGGCATCGCCATGAGGTCACAAGCTTTACGCGATCAAGTCGCGGGTTTCGTGCGATCAGGCCGACAGCTTTGCGCGGTCAGAAGTTCGTATGCTATACGCGAACTGAATATCCGGGATGTTGCGCGGTCAGCCCACATTCCGCGGTCAGAACATTCTCGACCAGGGTGCTTGGAGTTTATTCGGTTATCCTTATAACAGGATATTCCAAGCATCCCGAGGATTCCTCCACGTTAATATATGCGGTTATTCATGATTAACACGTGTTAATAACCTCCGTGGAAGTTAACAGCAGTTCTCCAAAAACCACATCCAACCGTTTGATGCAGTTTTCTTCATATGGCACCCTTTCGACCAGTATAAAAGGGTGGCATATAGGTCCAAGGAGGGGGGGATCATCCAATACATTTGGAAGAACAAGACTCCTGATACAAATGAGATACAGCGTATCTCAACCACTCAAACAGCCAAGTCTACGGCTTAGATTAGATAATATTCGCAAGTATCCTAAAGCTTCTTTTTGTACACTTACATAGGAAAAACTTTCGCCTGTGAAGGTTTCTTCCCGCTAGTTTGTAAACCTTTATCGTATATAGTGAAATCCTAACAGGACGTAGGGCTTTTACTCCCACCATCGAGGGCCCGAACCTGTATAAAACTTCGCTGTGCTCCTGTTCTCCATTTTTCTACATACCTTCCCGGAAGGTCGTCTTAAAAGGTCTCACCATTACAAATCTTGCATAAGTTCGGCTGAGGACTCCGAGTCCGAATCGTCGACAGCTGGTGCCCACCGTGGGGCCTTTCTCAAGGCGTCCTAATTGAAATCCGGAGGTTCGCTGAAACATGGCTGGAGCATATGATTCCGAGAACGATTTCGATCTCGAGGATTATGCCCATATACCAATGCCTTCTCCAAGCGATCCTGTTCCGATGGAGGAGGTCGAAGGCCAGAATCTTCCACAGGCTGAATCGTCTCTCCAGGTCATGTCAATCGAACAGGGAGCAACTGGCGCAAGGTCAGAACCCACGGAGGTTCTTAATGTGCTAGGCGATGAATCCGGCCCGTCATACGACCCCGCTGAGGGAAAATATGATGATGACCCGGAAATTAGCCCAGGAAGGTTCGATCCTGATAACCTTCACCGTCTCTTTGATTTCGAGTCCGACTCGGAACAAACTGAGATGTTTTCCCCATCGGCAACCTCTCTCCCTAGGCAGTTCGCCGCGCTGTCGGAAGAAACTCCCGATCAACAGGCTGCCAGGGAAGAACAAGATCGCAAACAGAAGGAGGATCAAGATCTCGAGCAACAAAACAACGAACTACGCAGAACTGCCCTAGAGGCTCTTCAAGATGCGCAGGCTCGTTACGATGCTGCTCCGAGTTCTTCTCGACGGTCGCGTGGTCGAAAACGTGACCAGACCCCTTCTTTGCCACCGGAGCGTTTCCCGGTGGACGAAGAAACGATAACACCTGGTGCCCCTAGGAGAAGTACCCATGGTCGACTGCGATCTATCGCGGAAGTCATGCGTAATTTTCCTCCTACGGTCACGGACGCGCAGAAACTGGCCTTTTTTAGGATCTTGGCGGAGAGACTGGATGAGGTCGCGTCCGAGGCGACTCCAACCGCCTCCTCCCACTCGGTAACGCATTCCCGTGAGCGGGATGGTCCTCATTCTGGCTCCAGCCGGCGGAGTTACCCGCCGCCCGTACCGTCCCGACAGGACAAATACCGGCGAATGCAGGATTCTTGTAGTAGGGATCGAGTTCCTGTTCACTCTCGTTTGGGACCACGAGTAACCTCGCCATTGTATGAGGTCGCTCGAGACCCAACCGGGAGTCACAGGGCGATTCACGGTCCTTACGTTGGTTGCAAAGCCTTTTCGCCTGGCCTACGAGCAGTCGTTTGGCCCGATAAGTTTCGACCAGGGGCCATTGAGAGGTTTGATGGAACTCAGAACCCATCCGAGTTCCTTCAGATCTATATTACTGCCATCCAAGCAGCAGGAGGCGATGACAAGGTCATGGCCAACTACCTGCCTAAAGTCCTCGCAGGACCGGCTAGAACCTGGTTGTTTAACCAGCCTGAGGCTTCCATTTACAATTGAGAAATGCTATGCGATGCCATCCTCAGCAATTTCCAAAATTGTTACCAAAAGCCGGGCAAGGAGGATGACCTGCATCGGCTGCGGCAAACTTCAACCGAAACACTTCGGCAGTTTGTCAAGAGGTTTGTCGGGGTGAGGAATACCATCCCGAACATATCTGATGGCTCCGTAATCAGGGCATTTAAGCATGCCGTTCGATACCGAAGATTCACTGAGGACTTGCTTATCCACCCTCCTCGATCAGTGGCCGATCTGTTCGACATGGCTGATCGATATTCCGATGCAGCCGAAGCGGTCGAATGGAACCGAATGGTCGACAAGGGGGACCTACCACCCCAACCAGGCTTCAAGGACGCCAGGAAGGAAGATTCAAGCAAAAGGCCGGAATCTTCACCGGGTGGGAAGTCAAAGAAGTCAAAGAGGAACCGCTCTGGACAGTACCGCGGGGTCGCAGTCGCAGAGAAGCCACCTTCGACCAAAGGTAATAAGTCTTCATTTAAAAGTAAAACTGCCTCTGGTGGTCGGGATTCCGACCAGCCAGAAAAATCAACTAATCCGCAGGAGGGCAAGAAGTGGTGTCCACTCCACAACTCCGCAGGCCACAACCTCAAAAACTGCAGGAGTTGGTTGAAACAATTGGACGATTTCTACCAAGGAGTTGGGCCGATGCCAACCTTACCGCCTAAGGAGCAGGCGTGCGGGATTAGAGACGTCGACGGAGACGAAGAAATGGCTTACCAGGTACCTCAAAATCATGTTAATGTCATTTTCGGGGGATCTTCCTCTTTCGTTTCCAAAAGGCAGTTTAAAACCTTCTGCCGAGAGGTTAACCAAACGGAGACATCCCTTGGTGAACCTCAATACCCCCGTTGGTCGGATATGCCTTTGACGTTCGATCGCGCTGACTGTCCTGTGGGGCTAACCCGACCATTTAGACTACCTCTGGTCATTACCCCAATCATCAGTAACGCGAGAGTCGAAAGGGTCCTGATTGACGGGGGAAGTTCCCTTGATCTTTTATTGGTCAAGGCGCTCGACGAGATGCAAATTCCTCGTTCAAAGATTAAGCCCATAATCCATCCGTTTTATGGGATAATCCCAGGCCCCTCCATGATGCCATTGGGACAAGTGGTCCTCCCGGTCACTCTGGGAGAACCAGACAACTTCCGGACAGAATTGGTTACTTTCGATGTAATCGATTGTGACTCAGCTTATAATGCAATCTTTGGCAGGCCGACTCTTGCTAAGTTCATGATGGCAACGCACTATGCTTATCAGTGCGGGAAATTGCCTGGCACCAAAGGTGTCATCTCGGTCCGAGGCAGTCGCAACGTGGCACTCACATGCGACCGGCTATCTTTGGAGATGGTCGATCAACTTCCCCTCCGGGACGCTCAGGTCGCCACCGTCGCCGCCGATGCGATCAAGGCTGCCCCTCGACTGGATGAAAAACTCAAACAAGTTCCTTTATACCCAGATGATCCATCCAAGACAATTCGGGTTGGATCAGCCCTGGATGACAAATAGGAACTCGACCTCGTTGTTTTCCTCCGGGCTAACGCAGACGTGTTTGCGTGGAAACCGTCCGACATGCCCGGTGTCCCAAGGGAAGTAATTGAGCACAGGTTAGCAATTCGACCTGGACAAAGACCAATAAAGCAAAAGCTCAGGCGTTTTGCTGCTGACCAACAGGAAGCCATCCGAGAGGAGGTGGACAAACTCCTACAGGCCGGGTTTATCCGCGAAGTGGATCACCCAGAATGGCTCGCCAATCCGGTCATGGTCCGCAAGTCAAATGGCAAGTGGCGCATGTGCGTCGACTATACTAGCCTCAACGCTGCCTGTCCGAAGGATGACTTTCCCCTTCCCCGCATCGACCAGCTGGTTGACTCGACTGCGGGTTGCAAACTGATGAGTTTTCTGGACTCTTACTCAGGATATCATCAAATTAGCATGGCAGAAGACGATGAAGAGAAGACTGCCTTCATCACCCCGTTCGGCACATACTGCTACGTCAGAATGCCGTTCGGTCTCAAGAACGCAGGTTCCACGTACCAGCGCTTGATGCAAAAGACCTTTCTTTCCCAGATAGGGCGTAATCTCGAAGCATATGTAGACGATTTGGTTGTAAAAAGTACCAAGAGATTGTCTCATTTGGACGATCTCGCTGAAACCTTCTGTAATTTGAATCGCTTTGGAATAAAATTAAACCCGGAGAAATGTTCTTTCGGGGTTTCTTCAGGAAAACTCCTTGGTTTCCTTGTGTGTTCCAGGGGCATTGAAGTTAATCCTGAGAAAATCAGGGCCATTGAACAAATGAGGTCGCCCTCGACCATGAAGGATGTTCAACGCCTGGCTGGTCGCATGGCGGCTTTAAGTCGCTTCATATCGCGATTAGGCGAAAAGGGATTGCCTTTTTTCAAAGCCTTGCGGAAGCATCATAACTTTACATGGTCGGATGAGGCCGAAAAAGCATTTCAGGAGGTAAAGACATATCTATCCAGTCCGCCAGTATTGGTGTCTCCCGATAAAGGAGAACCATTGCTTCTTTACCTAGCGGCCACACCGCACGCGGTCAGAGCCGTTCTGATCGCGGATAGGGAAGGAATATATAGACCCATCTACTATGTGAGCGAGGTACTTCATGGTCCTAAGGAGCGCTACCCTGAGGTCCAGAAGATACTTTACGCGCTACTGATGGCTTCCCGTAAGCTACGACATTACTTTCAAGCGCACAAGATCACAGTACCCTCCTCTTTTCCTTTGGGGGATATTGTCCGAAACCCAGAGAAATCTGGTCGAATCGCCAAATGGGCGGTCGAACTCGGTGCCTTCGAGATCCATTTCACGCCCCGCACAGCGGTTAAGTCTCAGGTTTTGGCCGACTTTGTGGTCGAATGGACCAACCCTGAGCCACCCGTGCAGTTGGCAGAGGAACTGGAGTGCCCCGATTACTGGATAATGTACTTTGACGGCTCCCGTAGTTTTCAACACTCGGGGGCTGGAGTGGTCTTAGTTACGCCCCAAGGCGAACAGCTTAAGTATGTCATTCAACTACACTTTGTTGCAACTAATAATGCAGCAGAGTATGAAGGTCTTCTTGCAGGGCTCCGGGCAGCAAAATTCCTCGGAGTCCGTCGATTAGTGGTGAGGGGAGACTCACAGCTAGTCGTAAACCAGGTAAACAAGGAGTACAGCACCTCCGATGAGACAATGGCTCATTACCTGGGGGAAGTGAGGAGATTGGAAAAACACTTCAGTCATTTCGAAGTCCAATACATCCCGCGAAAGGACAATATTCTCGCAAACCAATTATCCAAAATTGGGTCCTCAAGCTCATCCGCTCCGGCAGGAGTGTTCATTGAACACTTGGACCGTCCTTTGATCATGACTTCGGTCGAGGATGATCCGGTAATAGCCTTCGTTACCAACCTCGGTCAAGAACAAGATTGGACTCATCCATTGAGGGTCTATCTTGAACATGGGACCCTACCCGAGGACGAAACCGAAAGTGATCGGTTAATTCGAAAAGCGCGTCTGTACAAACTCATAGATGGGATTCTGTACAGAAAGGGTAATCAAGGAGTATTCATGCATTGTATATCTCAGGAGGAAGGAAAATCCCTCTTGAAAGAAATACATGACGGTGTATGCGGTGCGCACGCGTCATATCGGACACTGGTCGGAAAGGCTTTTCGACAAGGATTCTACTGGCCTTCGGCACTTGATGATGCCAAACATATGGTCAAGACGTGTCCCCAGTGTCAGTTCCACGCAAGCCAAGCTCATCAACCTGCCTATGCGTTGCAAACCATTCCTCTCGCATGGCCATTCGCGGTCTGGGGGATGGATATCATCGGTCCTATGCCACAAGCGGTCAATGGGTACAAGTTTCTGTTCGTAGCCATTGACACATTTACAAAGTGGATTGAGGCCGAACCGGTACGAAACATTACCGCATCAGCCGCACAAAAGTTCTTCCATAAGAACATTGTGGCACGATTTGGTGTTCCAAATCGTCTCATCACAGACAATGGTTCTCAGTTCGCCAGCGGTCTTTTCCTGGACTACTGCGATCAGGTTGGGACCAAGGTGTGCTTTGCTTCGATGGCACATCCACAAAGCAATGGTGCCGTAGAACGGGCCAATGGGCAAATACTGCAAAGCATTAAAAAGCGCGTCTTTGATCGCCTTAAGACCCGCTCGGGGGCTTGGGCAGATGAGCTCTATACCGTTCTATGGGCATTACGGACTACCTCTAGTCGAGCCACCGGTGAGACGCCCTTTCATTTGGTCTAGGGGCCGAGGCTGTATTGCCTATGGAAGTAAGTATTGGTTCTGTTCGGACAGATCAATTCGAACAGGTTAACCAGTCCGAACAACGGGCGCAAGATCTCATCCTCTTAGAAGAACGGCGTGATCGCACCCTGGTTAAATCCGCGGCATACTTGCAGGCTTTACGCAGGTATCACAGTAAAAAGGTGCGACCACGTGATCTCAACGTGGGCAACTTGGTTTTACGAAAAATCCAAGACCAGTCTCATCGCAATAAATTCTCCCCAAAATGGGAAGGTCCTTATACTGTTGTCTCAGTGCCGCGAACAGGATCGGCGCGGTTAGCTATGGAGGATGGTCGGATTTTGTCCAATACCTGGAACATCGATCAACTTCGCAAGTTTTACGTGTAAGTATTCCAATTCCTTTTTTCCTGTTCAATTAGCATCTTTTCATAAAAGAAAATATGTCTTGCTTTCATACAATGAGTTTTTCTTTTTAAACCCGTATCATATGCATTCGACCTGGGGGCTGACCGCCGGCGGTCAGATCATTACAACATTCTAATCGGATTCGCTGATCGATCTCATGACCACTTCCAGATAAGTCACTCCTAAATAAGCCGTTTCTCAGCGCATACTGGGCTATCTGGCAAGTCCTTGGTCATCTGAGTGGCTATCAGTTCGCAATAAGATTAGACGTTACATTGATCCTGATCGTTGGTTTAAAACGCACACCCCTGGTCGTTACGCTTATGTTTTCTCCTCTGCTTATAACACTAAGGCTTCAGTATTCATAAGCAGAGGCGAGGACTAGGGAGGATGTGCTTATATTATGGAACTCATAAACATAAAATTGCAAAATTTTTACTTTCTGTCAAAAATGGTTGTTTTTTACATACATTGCATTATACACAATTGTTTGGATACAAAAATAAGGATCATTCGATCCCCAGCTCAGTCAGGAGCCTGTCTACAAAGGGCTTGACCTCCTCCATGACGGCATCGAGCAGCTCGTCACTCTCGACCTCAACCGGACCCACCAGTGCGCCCAGATCTTCATCTCGGCCATGTTGAAGTCGAATCCGGCTGAGTACGGCTGCTGCGGCTGATCGAACCCTGGTTCTGATCGTCTCTTCGCGTCGCCGTGTATCTCCAGGGAGATACTCAAGCAGTGATTCTGCCTGGGCAGTGAGCAGCGATGTCCAGTCGCTTACGGTGAGGTTATCCTTCTTCGGTTCTACCACATCGGTCTTCAAAAGATCAGCCACGGCCTTCAGTTTTTCGAAGACCAGGAGGCTCAGCTCTTTGATCGCCCGATCGGTGTGGCGAATCGAGGATTCAAGAATCCCCTTGTCCCGACTAAGCTGTGTAATTCGACCTGCTTGCGCTGTACATAGAGAGGAGATTATTTGCATGTTATGGATTCAAGTCTTCTTAATCAGGAATCGGCTTACCAGCATTTTCTGATCGAAGTTTGTTGATTTCGGTCTCTTGTTTCTTAAACATCGAGACTGAATTGAGCCTCATTTTGGCCACCTCTTTCTTCAAAAAGGTAACCTCTCTGCAGCGAAATCAAGGCAGTCACAACCAAAATGCTCCCATACTAACCAAAGGATAAATGATCCTCACCTGCGCAAGCTGTCGCGTTCTTTCTGAATGGCTTCTGTACTGGCCATCACAACATGCGACTGGCCTGTTAGCCAGGATAACCCCTGTGATGCAAAGGAAGAGGATCAAAAGTGTCCTAAGTACAATTCAGGCACGAGAGTAGAGGTTTATTATACCTTCATAAACTTTTGTAAGACAGCATCATCCAATCCAGCGGGGATCCTCACCAGAGCCCCGGATGTGCTTACTACAGGGACAGTTGGTGGGAGTGCCGGCTGGGCGCTACCCCCAGTAGTCACCAATCGCGACTGGGTCCCTGCATTTATTTCTTCCCCTGCGGTCTGGACGACTTCCTGGACCACAGGGGTGGAGCGTTCTTCGTTGGAAGCTCCTGTACCAGCTGCGGCTTCAACCCCTCCTGAGGTGGTTGTGGGGCTGGGCGTCGTCTTTCTTTGCCTGACAAGAAAGACAATTTGAGTAGTTTTTATTTAAGGTTATTGCCGGTTCAAGGTTCTTACCTTATTTGAAATCCCATTCGCTCCTGGGATTTCTGGGAAGGTTCCCCTTGGGAAGGAGAACCATCATCGGTTCTTGCCTTCCTCATGGCAAAGCTCAGCGCCAAAGAAATAAATACCTTTACTATAGTCCAAGGTACTGTCCGCCATGGACCTAATCTCCCATGCCGGATGAGCCCTTTCGCGCAGAGGACTCACCCGATTCTTCACAAAGTCTCGGATGACGTCTCGAGCTGTCAACCCTTGATTGACCAAGTGAAGGATCACCTCGGCATGCTTCGAAAGCTCCGAGTTCATCGCCGGGGGAACATCTAACTCGCTCGACTTCTCTGGTCGCGAGTTTTCAAACCATAGGCTGCTCTCGGATGGTCGAGAGCAGTAAAACCACCTTTGGTGCCACCCGTGCACAGAGTCTCGCAGGGGTGGGGAGGGATACTCCTTTTTGTCCCTCAGCCGGAAATAGATGCATCCGGCGGCGTTGGTACTCTTCGACCACGCCGAGAAGTAGAATCGCCGGAAAAGATCCACGCTGGGATGCACTCCGACGAACGCCTCATAGAGATGCTGGAACACCGCAAGGATCAGCATCGCGTTGGGGTGGAGGTTAATCAATTCCCACCCATAGTGCTCAAGGACATCTTTGAGGAACCGACTCTCAGGGAATCGGAACCCGCAGTGCAGATACTCCTCAAAAACCACCAACTCGCCCTCTTGGACAGTTGGGGTTTCTTGGTCCTTCTCCGCAGGCCGCCAGTTGATGAGCAACCGCGGAGGAAGGTTCTCCTCCTTCTCTAACGCCTCTAGGCTCTCCTCAGAGTGGTGAATGGATCGGCTCCAGGATGCCATCTTTGGTGGAGAATCAAAGGAAAAGTTGGCGATTTTGGGAAGACGAAGGCTGAAGAAAATGAGGGTTTTGTGCAGCGGGAATGATGAGGGTTTTCAGCTGTGTGGCTTCTTTGAGAAGACATCTGCTCTTTTTATAGACCCAAGGCGGCGTATTAATGTGAGTAAACGTTTCATTTCAAACGTTCCATTGAATGCTTTATTCATTTCCCATAATGGATACTGCCTCTGGCGGACCCGATAAAGTGTTTAGGTATCGGATCTGAAACAAAAAGACTTCTTTGTTTCGAAAACTGAAAGTGCAAAAGGACTGAAAAATTTTCAGTACTTTTCAGAAGATGTTTTCCCTTTGTATGCTTTGAACATTTTTTATGGAAATGCTTTGCAACTCAATTTTTAACGTACTGGTATATGTTTAATTGGGTTATGGTTTGATCGAAACCATGTTTTAGACTAAACTTCGATTCTAATCGGAGTGACAGTCTGACCGAGTTCCAACTCTGGTCGCAACTTAGTTCTAATCGCGGTTTTGAATCTGATCGCTGTGTCAGGTCAGGCTGCGGTGCTTTTTTCTTAAGTGCGATTCTGATCGCAGAACTCAAGTTCCTGTGTATGAGTGGTCGCAAATACAATGTTTACGGCCATTTTTTCGCACAGAAGATGTGAAGAGTGTTCTTATGAGAAAAAAGAAAGTTTTTTATTTCTTACATTCTTTGCATACAAAAGGGATACAGTCGATGAAAGCATCGACCTGATCCGAAAGAGATTTACAGAGTTCCCCAAGGGACATATTGTTGTCAGTAGGCTCTACACTGACAACCCCCAGGGAACTAGCAACTATCCTAAGCCTATCTACATCATCCCTAACAAGAGACGCACTATTATCCCTAATCAAGTCGGAGAGTTCTCGCTGTCGCTGAGCGTGATCCCTCTCTCGACGGAACTGGCGCACCTCTTCCTGGGATCGTTCAAGACATTCTGCTAGATGCAGAATCTTCGAGGCCATCTCCTCGGTCTTCTTCTCCAGGGCATTCTTCTCCTCCAGAAGAGTCTGTCCGGAAGGAAGAGATGGAGCAGCAGAAGGCTGATCATTGGAGCCTCCAACCTCCTGCATTTTGCAAAAGTTAGTCGTACTAAACTATAATTATCAGCAAAAGGGGAGAAGAATTATTACCTGTCCCAGTGCATAACCCGTTGATGCACCCATCTTGGGAAGAGGATCATCAGATGGTGGAAGTGCAACCTCCCCACCAGATGATTGCTTCGCCAACCCAATACGGCAATCATCTGATCGAGGGATAGTCACCACTTGCCGACCAGAATATTGATCACCCAGATAAAGGATGGGAGAATTGGATGTGATGGGATCTTTCTCCAAAGGCAAAGGCCTAACTTGCCGAGAGGCATGAATGAGGAGGGTCAAAGGAACTGAAGGAAGAAAGAAACTTGCTACATTCTTCACCTTTGTTCCACTGGAAGATCCTTCGTCAACCTTGGATTTCTTCCTTAATGGAGACAGGTCTTCAATCGTTTGAGGCCCTTGTTCGACAACTTCCTCTTCATCACTCTCAATCTCGATGATGTTGTGATCTGCCATCAGGAGGAGTATGTGAAAAGGAAGAAGGCAAGGTGACAAGAAAAGGACTTAAGCATGGGGAGAAATTGTGAAGTTTTACAAATCCAGGAGCCTGGTATTTATAGCCGCCAGGGTGACGGTTTGCATTCCAGACGCCTCGGGTTTCGTCAAAGCATTTACAATTTTACCTCGAGATAAAAACAGTTCTACGGCGCTATCATTGCCCATCACATAATGTCAGAACCAGTCTTGGGAAACCAACCGTTTTTCACTTAGTGCGCCACTAAGTGGAAAAATTGAAGAGTCGGGTTAAAAATCCAATGCATGGTCTTAAAATTCGAAATAAACACGTCTCTTCGTTTTCTTCGAATTTGGGGGCTAGCTGACGAGGATTGTCACCCGAGTCACTTCTAATGAACTTTTGGTTCAAGACAGGTTCAAACCAGACATGTATCTGGCGATGCGAACTCAAGCTATTCTGAGGGGCATCGCCATGAGGTCGCAAGCTTTACGCGATCAGGTCGCGGGTTTCGTGCGATCAGGCCGACAGCTTTGCGCGGTCAGAAGTTCGTATGCTATACGCGAACTGAATATCCGGGATGTTGCGCGGTCAGCCCACATTCCGCGGTCAGAACATTCTCGACCAGGGTGCTTGGAGTTTATTCAGTTATCCTTATAACAGGATATTCCAAGCATCCTGAGGATTCCTCCACGTTAATATATGCGGTTATTCATGATTAACACGTGTTAATAACCTCCGTGGAAGTTAACAGCAGTCCTCCAAAAACCGCATCCAACCGTTTGATGCAGTTTTCTTCATATGGCACCCTTTCGACCAGTATAAAAGGGTGGCATATAGGTCCAAGGAGGGGGGGATCATCCAATACATTTGGAAGAACAAGACTCCTGATACAAATGAGATACAGCGTATCTCAACCACTCAAACAGCCAAGTCTACGGCTTAGATTAGATAATATTCGCAAGTATCCTAAAGCTTCTTTTTGTACACTTACATAGGAAAAACTTTCGCCTGTGAAGGTTTCTTCCCGCTAGTTTGTAAACCTTTATCGTATATAGTGAAATCCTAACAGGACGTAGGGCTTTTACTCCCACCATCGAGGGCCCGAACCTGTATAAAACCTCTCTGTGCTCCTGTTCTCCATTTTTCTACATACCTTCCCGGAAGGTCGTCTTGAAAGGTCTCACCATTACAAATCTTGCATAAGTTCAGCTGAGGACTCCGAGTCCGAATCGTCGACAACAATCTATAAACAACTCCTTTTGTGATGATTGTTTTAGAAATAATCGATACAATACTGATTTTCGTGACGGATGTTTGTGTAATAATCGATAAAAGGAGTAATAATTATAAATATGCACTTAGCCCTGGCTGGAGTGTCTAAGTAGAAAGGTACATTATCCAACGATTTGTACTTAACAATCGTTACAAAATAATATAGAGTGCATACAGGTCTGTAACTTTACCATTTCTCAGCCAATGAAAAAGTAATCTTTCTATCGGTTTTGGTGTAATAATCGTTAAACAATACACAAGGAAACAGACAAACAGAAAGCATTACCCGAAGTAACTTGTGTTATCTTGGGATATCACATCTAATAACATATCTTAGAATTAACATATCTAATTCAATATATTAAAGGAATACTTCACAATCTGTTCTTGCCATGTTCGACTATTAGGTATCAAGAATGATTCTCAACTCATAAGACTTTGTCATGATCGAATCGTATGTAATTCATTTCATTGATATCTTCGACAAGGACTAATTGCATGCCAGCTAAAAAAGGAGGTATTTCATCGAATTGATTGTACTCGTCTTCATCAACAACGTCTTCAACCCTAACGATGCGTCATTTACCATGAAGGACGATATGTAACTGTGCATTGGCTCTGTCGACCACATAAAAAACCTAGGTGCCTTGAAGCTTAGCTAATTATAAGAACTTTAATTATACTAAATTCAAGTGTAAGGTGCATGTATTTGTAGGGAATTAAGAAAGACAAACTAACCTCTTCAAGTTAGCCATGGCCTTTACCTTCACTTTGGTTTATTTGAGCTCAGAGCAACCGCAGCAGAGAGATAGGAGCAGAGATCAAATGGCTATGGGGTTTTAAAGTTAACTATTTACTATCGGTTGCTAATTTTTAATCGTTATAATTTTTCCACGTAAAATATGTTGACTATTTCTATCGGTTCATTATAACAACCATGAGTACATATCCACATTTTCTATTGGTTAAGAACTTCAAAACCGTTAATAAGTTGTCCAATTAGAAGTAGGATAAAGGAGCATATCTTTTATCGGTTTACAACTTTGACCGATAGTAAACTTCTACCTTTTCGATCGGTTTGTTAAGCTATAACCATTAAAAAATTGTCCCATAATAAGTGGGACAATGAGACAGTTAATCTACTTGTGCTTAAGAAATAACCGATAATAAAATGTCAACTACTTCTATCGGTTATAACAAAGGAACCATTAGTACAAGTTTCGAGTTAGATAAATGGTAGTGCAGCTAGTGTTCTAACGGTTGTTTCAATGTTAAGTGATAGGAAAGGTTTCAGACCTTGCAGTGTGGACTAACACTAACGATTATTCCACTATCATGCTTATAACCGTTACAAAATGTGTATTAGTAAAGTGTATTTCTATAGTAGTAAAAACAGCATTCATCCCTCCCATCACCGGAGATTAAAATCTCATGAATTTGCTCTGAATCACCTAGAGGAAATCAACATCGACATTACCAGTAATTTTTAGTAATATTGGCAGCAGTATGATAGTAATAAGAAAATAATATATTAGTAATAGCACAATAACATGATAGTAATATAACAGTGATAACACATTAACATGCCAATAATAGACACTCAATTGGACAGTAATTTAATAGTAAACTAGACAATAATTGGTTATTATTTGAGCAATAATTAGACAATAACATCACACAATCACATATTTTATGGACATCAATTGGATAACAATATTAAAGTAATTAATAAGTAGAATGACAGTAATAAAACATTATATGGACAATAATTAGACAATAAATTTGGCAGTAATTGGTAATATGACAGTAACTACATAATACTAAAACAGTAAATGTACAATGATATACCAATAATTACACAATAAACTTGACAGTAATATAACATTTATAGCATAATGACATAATAGTAATATTACATTAGTAACACATTAATATGCTAGTTTGATAGTACTGTTGCAATAAACGACAATAATTACATATGACAGTATATGGACATTAATATAACAATAATTAGATATTTTTTGTACAATAATTGAGTAGTAACATCACAAAATTGGATACTGTAAAGACAGTATTTGAACATTATATAGACAGTAATTGAACAACAATATGATAATAATTAGTCATTATGTACACAATAATTGGACAACAATATGACATAAACTAAACAATAAAATGACAGTAATAAGGCATTATGTGAACAGTAATTTGGATAGTAAACTAGATTAATATGACAATGACGAGGTTCTCAGCGATGGTGACAACTATGAGGTTCTCAACAGCACCCAATTCAATGCAACAACGGATATGGAAATCCAAATCTTGCTTCGGATTTCTTGCTGGCAACAAAGATCTCGGCGGCGGCGGCAACAAGGATCTCAACAAAAGCAATCGGTGGCGACGGTGACTAAAGACTGTATCGGTGGAAGGAGATGTAGCACAGCTAATGCATAGTGGAAAATGAAAATATGCGCGAAAGGATATTACAAGTGGTTGGCGTAGGATATTGTTTAGTTACATATAAAATATTTGAAAACATATATTGACTAACGGCGTTAGACAGTTATTATCAATCTATCCAATAGACATGATTTGTCTAAGTAATTTAAATCAGACAGTTCTAAACATAGATATAGAATAGTTATTATAAAGATGAATGTATAATAATATGTGTATATATAAACCAAAAATGTTGATGATATTTTTTATGAACAACGACTCCAGGTGGATTCCAATGGATAAGATGAAATTCAGGGGGCATTGCATGTTAACGAGCGTTTATTAGAATTTCGCAAAAGCCCCTTTATACACATATCATATTCCTAGAGCCAATTACAATGATGAGAGAGAGAGAGAGAGAGAGAGGTGGGGTGAGAAGGGGGGGCATATACAAGTCAAACGGTTAACATTGACATGTACATTGCATGTGCCTTTCTCCTGTCTCCAGTCTCCACCTCTCCCTTGTAATCCAAAATACCCATGTTGGCTGTGATTTCAAAGCTAGCATTGTCAGGCACAGAAAATCTGTAAGAACTACTCAATTATTGACCAAATCAGTAGGAGTGGGATATTGAATCCCATATGATTTTTAGTTTTAACTCTGAATAATTACTGAGGTAAACTGATTCTCACTGATTTATGAGTTTTAATTTCAAAAAAGATCTAGAAAACACTAGGTCCTTAGTCGGTTTCTAACAAACTTGTGAGTCTAAAAACCACTTCAAATCCGCTAGTTATCAGTTAAATTAATAAAAACAAGATATCGAATCTCGAATAATTTTTATTTTGAATCATAATTGAGACAGACTAATTCCCACCTATTTACAAGGTTTTGAGAAATATATAGAAACCATCATATTCTGGTGTGTCCAGAAACCATGCCAAATCCAGATTTTTGCAACCCTAGCATATCCTCCTTTCTTTGAAAATACTGGTGCTAATATACGCTTGGATGCAATGCATTGTGACCACTTAACTTGGTCAATTCGTTTGACAACATGCATGCCCCTCCAACTGTTGAAATCTTTGACATTTTCTTTGATACAGCACCACAAATAATTGTAAATGGAATTGAAATGTCAATGCTATGTTAGCTCATCATGCACGCAATGCCCTTTTGAACGCTAGCCATCCATCTCACTGTGCAATCCTCGTAGCACAGATTTGTGTGTGCCACTTTTGATGGACAATACTAATGTCCATGTCTAGGCACCTCAGCTTTGACGTCCCATGTCATGTCGGTATGTATATTTGTTAGGGGCATGGTCTTGGTGTTCGTGTGTTTGGTACATGTCTTAGTCGAAAAATATATATCTAAAGGCTTGTTTGACTCATGTAGTTGTATATTATGTTTTTAGAGTTTTTTTTATTAATAACCCACATTTAAAAAATAATTACGAAACTAACCCACAGTTGCGATAATTTACAAAAATGGCCTGCCACGTCAGCTTGTTGAGCTCCCAGAACTTGACAAGTTACAAGTCGCACGGACACGTACTAGTCGTGGTCGGAAGGCACGACTAGGCCTTGTCGTGTCCCTCGACCACGACAAGGCCTTCACTGTGTTCTTGTCGAGGCTCTGGAGCACAACAAGGAGTTGTCGAGCTCCTCGACGACGACCAGGCGCTGTTTCTTGTCGTGCTGTGAAGACGCGACAACTGAAAAAAGATTAATGCGGGAGCCGGGATTCGAACCCGAGCCACATGCTTTGCAAGCGAGAACTCCCACCAACTAGGCTAAGAAACTTATTTGCTATAAGAGCAGTATACATTTTAATATTGTGCAGCTTGTCGAGTTTCCAGAACTCGACAAGCTGCTGCTGGTCCCCTCCTTTATTTCTTTGGTCCCCTGCTGAACTCACTCACTTATTCCTTTCAAGCAGCAGCAGCACACAGCACACACATACACACACTTCATTTCATCTTTCCACCCTAGATCTAGCAAAATCATTCTGATAAATTTATTTGGTGTAGAAGAGAAAGTTGTAGAGAATTACGAATTCTTCGAAAAGAGGTAAATTTTTTCGAAATGCATTTAAGATTCTGTTAATTATGTTGCTAATGACGTGATTAGGGTTTATATTTATATTTATGTGTATACAAGAGTAGGTATTATGTTTTTAGGAATATATTTAGGAAATATGTGCATCTGTATGTATGTTTGTAAAATAGATTTTTTTAAATGTATGTGTGTATGTTTGGAAATATATGTGTATATGTTTGAAAATAGGGGTTTATAAATGTATGTGTGTGTGTTTGAAAAATAGATTTTTGAAATATATGTGTGTATGTTTGGAAAAATAGGGTTTTTAAATATATGTTTATATGTTTGGAAAATAGGTTTTTGAAATGTATGTGTGTATGTTTAGAAATATATGTGTGTATGTTTGGAAAAATAGGGTTTTTAAATATATGTTTGTATGTTTGGAAAATAGGTTTTTGAAATGTATGTGTGTATGTTTAGAAATATATGTGTGTATGTTTGAAAAAATAGGGTTTTTAAATATATGTTTGTATGTTTGGAAAATAGGTTTTTGAAATGTATGTGTGTATGTTTAGAAATATATGTGTGTATGTTTGGAAAAATAGGGTTTTTAAATATATGTTTGTATGTTTGAAAAATAGGTTTTTGAAATGTATGTGTGTATGTTTTGAAATATATGTGTGTGTATGTTTGGAAAATATGTTTTTGAAATGTATGTGTGTATGTTTAGAAATATATGTGTGTATGTTTGGAAAATAGGTTTTTGAAATGTATGTGTGTATGTTTAGAAATATATGTGTGTATGTTTGGAAAAATAGGGTTTTTAAATATATGTTTGTATGTTTGGAAAATAGGTTTTTGAAATGTATGTGTGTATGTTTAGAAATATATGTGTGTATGTTTGGAAAATAGGGTTTTTAAATGTATGTGTGTATGTTTGAAATGTATGTATATATGTTTGGAAAATAGGGTTTTATAAATGTATGTGTGTATGTTTGGAAAATAGGGTTTTTAAATGTATGTGTATTTCGTTTTAGAAACTATGTGCACACAATAGAAAATATAAAATTAGGTTATTTTTAATTGTGCACATGCATACTGTATGTTTAAAAATTAGGTTTTCGACATATATGTGTATGTATTTAGAACTTATGAAACTAGGCTATTTTCAATTACATGCATGCATGCTCTATGTTTAGAAATTATGTTTTTTAAATGTATATTTGTATGGTTTTAGAAACTATGTGCATATGTGTATGTTTGTAAAAAATATAAAATTAGGTTTTTTTTAATTGTGCACATGCATACTCTATGTTTAAGAATTAGGTTTTGTAAAATATATATGCGTATGTATTTAGAAATTATGAAACTAGGTTATTTTCAATTACATGCATACTCTATATTTAGAAATTATGTTTTTCAAATGTATATGTGTATGTATGGTTTTAGGAACTATGACATGTGTGTATGTTTGTAGAAAATATAAAATTAGATTATTTTTAATTGTGCACATGCATATTCTATGTGTAAGAATTAGGTTTTGTAAAATATATATGCGTATGTATTTAGAAATTATGAAACTAGATTATTTTCAATTACATGCATGCTCTATGTTTATAAATTATGTTTTTCAAATGTATATGTGTATTTATGGTTTTAGGAACTATGTGCATGTGTGTAATGGTGTCATGTTATTTACGCGTGAGATGAATGTGTGTAGGGAATGGAGAGTCCGAAAAAAATTTCCATATTTTTTGGTGACGGCATAATTCGCGAGGGGCAAAGCGGGGTTGATATGAGCCGTTGCCAGTATGTGACGGGCGAGCTAAGTGTACATAACACCTCATTTCTAGACCTGAATTTGTGGATCCTGAATATGTTCGGGAAGCGGCCTCGTGATGAAATGGCTCTAATCGAAGGGCTCATCGTTCGTGAGGTAGATAATGAGCCATACTGAATGCTGCGCGAAATTAAAGGGGACAAATCTTGGAGTTCTTATATTCGAAGAGTGGAAGACCCCCATGGAGGACTATTCGGTCAGTTCGCGATGTATGTGCAGTTCTGCAACGTATGAGCAGCCGAGTGTGCGGTGGAGGGTGAGCCAAGCGTCATGCCCGGTCCTGCGAGATTCAGGGCTAGCGAGTGATCGGATGTATTCTGCCATACTCGCGTAGATGTGTGCGAGGTACTGGATTGCCTTCCATCAGTGTCCGACGAAGATAATTCGACGGACTCGGAGGCATCCGATGGCTCTGATGACGATACTCCTGGTCCCCCGCAGGAGTGGCTAGATCACTCAGCATACAGTCAAGCTGTGTTGCCAACGGATCAGGGCCCGAAGTGGTCTTTCGAGCACGGTGCCTTACAAGTAGAGCAGGAGTTTCAAAGCAAGGAAGATCTGAAGAATGCCGTGGTGAGCTGGTCCCTCGCAATTAACCGGCAATATAAGGTCGTCAAGTCAAACCCCAACCTTTCTGTCGCAGCCTGTGTAACAGCAGGCTGCCCATGGAAGATACATGCGATGCGGCCGAAGGACGACATCGGTTTTGTGGTGACAAGGGTTACCGCACACACATGCCTGCTCACGGAGGCGCTGGACAGACACAGGAACCTGACGTCGGCGTACGTCGGTAATATCATCCAGCCGGCCGTGCAAGAGAACATTTCGATAATGCCGAGAGAAATAATGAAGCAAGTTGCCGATAGGTGTGGGTACACTATACGGTATGCAAAGGCCTGGAGAGCAAAACAGAAGGCAATTGAGGGCATGTTCGGCACATTCGACCACGCCTACAACAATGTGATGCGGTTGCTGCGCAACATCGCTCAGACCAACCCAGGCACATTTTTAGATTTCTTCGATCAGCCAGCTACACGTCGAGATGGTAGCCCCATACAGAACACTCGGGTACTCCGTCGATTGTTCTGGTCATACCGCCAGTGCATCGAGGCATTTGCTTATTGTCGTCCGGTCATATGCGTGGATGGTACGTTCCTGACCGGAAAGTACAAGGGCAGTCTTCTCATTGCTGTTGCTGCGGATGCTAACGACCAACTACTTCCATTGGCGTACGCGATCGTCGAGTCTGAAAACTCTGAAAGTTGGTTGTGGTTTCTGGTCAACGTGAAGCGGGCGGTTGTTGGTGATCGAGAGAAGGTGTGCATCATATCGGACCACCACCGAGGGCTGCTCCATGCCATTGAGGTAATGCGCGGGAACCCAGATGCTCCGTACAAATGGGAGGATGTGCGCAGCCGTTGGTGCATGCGGCACATTGCAGCAAACCTTTTCACACACTTCCGCAGTAAACAGATCATGGATCTGTTCAAGCGGCTGTGCATGCAAAATCAACCGAGGAAGTTCCAGGCTGTGTTCGACAAATTGGAGGCGCTGACAGTGAAGTACTCCACGAGGAGGGCCAGCAATGCTACCGATGATGCGAACGTGAGCAAATTCTCCCAATGGATCCAAGACAAGGACATCGAGAAATGGTCCTTGCTGCACGACGAAGACGGCGCAAGGTTTGGAATAATGACGACGAACCTTTCAGAGGTGTGCAATTATGTGTTGAAGGGAGTCCGGTGTTTGCCGGTGACTGCTGTAGTGGAAATGACATGGTATTGCACAGCCGAGTACTTCAACAACAGAAGTGTAGCCGCCAAAACGCTAGTCGACGATCCCATGAGAACCTTGCCAGATGTTGTGTAGTCCTACTTGGTTGCTCGCGTAGACAAGGCGCAGCGGCACGAGGTGACAGTTATAAACAGACTGCACCGAATCATTCAAGTCCGCCTTCGGCAGAAGAACGTGAGCGGCCAACTGAGGCCTGGACGGGTGCACAAGGTCATTCTTGGAGATGTTGCTGAGTGCTCATGTAACAAACCGAAGCTACTGCACAAGCCATGCTCTCATGTCCTTGCTTCATGTGCGGCGCTCGGTGTGAGCCCTGCACCTTACCTTTCAGAGTACTTCAGCCTTGACAACCTTTCAAACACGTGGAGTGGCGTGTGGAGAGTTTTTATGACGCTCGGTGACTACAGAGTTATCCCTGCTGGCGAGACTACCTGGATCCCAGATGTAAATCTAAAGCGAACGGATCCAGGGCGACGGAAGACACGCCGAATACACAACGACATGGATGAGTCACAGGGGGGTAGCTCACGAGCTAGGAAATGCTCGATCTGTAGGCAGCCCGGACATAGCAGGAAGGATTGTTTGAATGCACCCGGACCATCGTAATAAACTTTGTAATACGCTTATCATTTGCATTGGTTTGTTGTAATCTGTATGAAACCTTGTAATATGATTCATGTTATGTTACTTTCATGTCGTGTGCTATCCATGCGTATGATACTTTCAATAACGGTTCCCGTTGTATGTTATGTTACTTTCAATAACGGTTCATGTTTTATGTTTTGACAGGCATGGCTAGCGGGGATAGAGATCTTCCAGAGCTACTGAGCAGTACATGTGATCGTGGACATCGCGGCCGCATCTTGTCCGAGGGCGGGGACTTGGAGCCGCTGGTAGTCCGTGCTCCCTTGGAGTACTAGCCTCTGCATGAGGGCTATATCCCCATCCTGCGGGATGCAGGTTTATTGCCGTTCGCCCGTATGCTACAGATAGGTCAGCATCTCACACTGGACAGGTCGTTGATCACCGCATTGGTAGATCGATGGCGTCCGGAGACCCACACTTTCCACTTCCGCTGGGGGGAGATGACAGTCACGCTGGAGGATATGAGCATGCTGCTTGGTTTACCTGGCAGTGGACATCCCATCGTCCCCCAACCAGCACGCCTAGATTGGCGCGCACAGATGCACCTCCGATTCAACATCGCTAACCATGCTGACGAGATCCCGGCATCCAGGCGTGGTGTCCCCCACCGATTTCTGGCGCGCTACCGTGAGTGCCCCAATGATGCCCCCGCCGATGTAGTTCGGCAGCATCTCTTTGCCTACTTGCTGGTAACGCTGCAGTATATTTTGTTCGACGTTACTTGTGGCCGAAATACAGATGCATCGGTTCCACACCGGAGAGGGGCCCGGCCGCCTAGCCCGATGTCAACCCGGCCTAGCCTGGGTGGTGCTCGACAGAGCACTTCGTCAGCACGGCGCAGTCATCGTGACACATCGTCGACTTGGGGAGGTGACATACCAGGGACGTCCGCCGGCCCGTCTCGGCTTCATCGTTCCTCGTCAATGCACAGTGCTCGACGCAGAGATCTGCATATTGGGGGCCCGTCGAGACATCGCACTCCCGGTTCAGATGACTCTGATGATGAGGAAGACATCCGTCGTCAAGACAGGGACGATGCGAGTAGGGCGTTGGCAGAGCGGCTTGCGGCTGACGAAGATTGGGGCCAGGCTCATATTGAGCAGGCTGTCCAGGGACAGAGACACTCAGTCCCTGGGGGGTCTACTTGGGAGAGTTGGGGGGACCCCGCCCACGACCACATGGATGTGGATGACGATCGTGAGTACTACGCTCCGCAGGGGGCCGACCCCAGTTGGGTGGCACAACAGCGGGACAACCAGGACTGGGTCTCGAGCATGTTAGGGTTGCACGACCCTCATGCACATCAGTACTACCAACCGGATCAGTTGGCGCCTAGCGAGCTCGAAGATCACCCTCCACCAACACAGCCATCTCAGGGTCATGCAGGTACTGAGCAGCATGGTCCTTCTACCGCGGCTGGGCGGCGATCACATGTGCCACCTGATCCGTACTCACCATCGCCTTTTCAGAGAGATAGACATGGGCATGGGCATAAGAGGGGTCGTCCGAACCCATAGCGAACATGTACTAACACTTTTATTTTCCAGTGTGTTACATTCAAAAATGAATCATGCAGTTCACTAGATTTCTTATATATTTTTATTATATGTATATGCATACATAGATATATATACATACTTACATATATTTCTATAGATATATATACATATACATATACATATATATATGTGCGTGTGTATATATATATATATATATCTATACAGTATGTATGTACAGTATGATGGGAAAAACTCCTAGCCCAGCTGGTGGGAACTCTCTTCTACCTCGTTGTCCACCTGGGTTCGAATCCCCACTGATCTTGATTTGGATTCACAGGATAGATTTTGATATTTTAGGGTTTGAGATAGATTAGGGTTGAACTGATCTTGTTACTGCCAAACATAAAAGTCTTTAGAAGTCAGATTCAATTCCATCTCTAAATCTCAGATCTATCAATCCTATTCTGTTTTCGAAAACAGGATTCTAATTACCCTAAATACTCAAAACTCAGATTTAGCTAAATCTTGACCTAATCCAGATCAGATTATTCTTGGATTATGATCATGTGTATGTCAATACCTTAATCCAGAAAGTTGGCAGCCAAATCATGTCATCTAAGCTTTTTTCACATATCAGTCCAAATTATATCGTAATTTAGTCATTTATCTGATATCTAGAAACCCAAAAAGGCTAAAATCTTCAGATTTACTCCAAATTCAAAATTTCTTCAGCAAATCTTTTTCAAATGCTATTTGATACAATTTTCTCTTTTGTACAGATTACAAAATCACATTTTAAAGGTCATAATTCGAAATCGACAAAACTCAGATCTTATTTTACCCTAAAGTACCCTATTTTCAGTTTATATCGAAAATCATCAAATCAAGTCATATTTTATCAAATCTCTTGTTAGATGAGTATAACGTATAAGTTTATAATCATTTGTGAAATCAGATTACAAATCAGTCCAGAATTCAATCATAAATTCTTACTGTATAGGGGTCTCTTGTCGAGCTCTGGATCCACGACATATGAAGGAGGGATATTAATTAGGCTAACGCTTCTAGTGCAGCTAAGAGTGCTAGACCAACTAGCTCGCGCGCTCGCTCTCGTGTCCTCGGCCCGGGTTCGAATCCCCGTTCCCGCAAATAATTTCTTTTCGTTGTCGTGTTTTCCACATGCGACAAGTTCCCGCAGCTAGTCGTGGTCGATGCATTCGACAAGGGCTAGTCGTGGTCGATGCATTCGACAAGGGCTGGTCGTGGTCGAGGCACTCGACAAGGCCTTGTCGTGGTCGCGGGACACGACAAGGCCTAGTCGTGCCTTCCGACCACGACTAGTACGTGCCCGTGCGACTTTTAACTTGTCGAGCTCTGGGAGCTCGACAAGCTGACGTGGCAAGCCATTTGTGTAAATTATTGCAACTGTGGGTTAGTTTCGTAATTATTTTTTAAATGTGGGTTAATAGTAAAAAAACTCTATGTTTTTATCATGGTTAGATAAATCACATATGAAGTTTTATTGAGATATGATTGAAAATTCTAGACATTTAAAATTGAACACATAAAAAAATTAGATATATTTAATTAGTCATTCACTAACTAAACAGATCAATCTCATAAATGCGAATTCAAATAAAAATTTTCAAATTCTAAGCAAACATGCTTCAAAACCAATCATATTAATGAGGGCATAAACTAAAAGAATTATATAAAGATGTGTATGTGCTGTTGTTCGCCATAGCCAAGGTTAACCAATACCAAACACGATACAATTTAGTAGCTAGTATAAATTACTGATAGTGAATTAGTAATCAGTGCTCCAACACGTACCAGGTGAAACCCTATACAAAATCCGACCATTGACTCGCTTGTTGGACATTTTTCCTGACAAGTGAGGAAGGGTTCAGCTTGAAGCCATTATAGGGTGTTGGACTTTACTTCCCTATTACATGCGTCTGTATCGATCAAACAACTAGCTATCTTTCTCATTGGTTTGAGTGGTACTTGATCTATGACGTACTATAATAGTATGTTGGCGATTGGTGGTGTATATATATATATATATATATATATATATATATATATATATATATAGAGAGAGAGAGAGAGAGAGAGTTGCGTGCATAGATTACTTTGGGCAAAATTGCAAGGTTACTGGACCATCTGGCTATAGCTCTCTAGCTAGACGAGATGTGTTTGTGTCATCGTGTGAGTATTTCATTACCCAAATTGTGAGAGTTATTGAGTGATAAAAATATTTGACAAAAAAAACAACATACTCGGCGAAGATTTTGTCGAGTGTTCACATTCGGTAAAAATCACTTAGAAAACTAAATTTGAAAAAGAAAAATTTTTACCAAATAGAAACTTTAAAACACTCGGCAAACATAGAACATTCATCGGTTAGAACATTCGAATGTTTGAATAACTCGGCAAAATAAATTTTAGATCTAAAAAAAATATGGACACCGCAGCAGTCTCGAGCCACCGCCGTCCTCGCACTACTGTCGCCGCCGCCGCCACCTCGCCTCATGCTGCCATCGCCGCTGCCTCCGCCACCTCCAAAACAAAGATCTGCACTGCGCTGCCGCGCGCCGCTGCCTCGCACCGACGCGCACTGCCACCTCGGGCCGCCACCGCGCGCTACCACTGCTACAGATCACCACAGATCCAAAACATAGATCGCCACAGATCCAAAACATAGATCGCCATCACGCTTGCCACTGCCGCCCCAAGCCACCACCTCACACTGTTGCTGTTGTCGCCGCCTCGCGCTGCGGTCGTCGTCTCGCGTCTTTAAGAATTAAAATTGAAGTGTGGGTGGGGGAGATAGAGAGATTGAGAAAGGGGATGGAGGAAAGGGGAAATTTTAAAATTTCATAAGTGGGAAGGAACAAAAAACTGGGAGTGTGTCTTGCCGAGTGTTTTTATCGGTTACACTCGGAAAAGCCACCTGCCTTCAACTACATACAAACTTTCCCGAATGTTTTGTTTGAAACACTTAGAAAACTCCAACATATATTTTGCACTTTGCCCTGTGTTTTCACTCGACAACTCCCACAATTATGATGGTGTTTAATTGTTTATATATAGGTAAATATATTGTACATCTCATACATTCCTAGCCAAAAAACATTTAAATGGTCAGGAATAATTCCATAAAAATTATAAAATGTGTATATTATTATGATTAAGTAGTCTATTAAATTTCAACTCTAAACTCGATATATATTATGAGAAAAATAACAAATTTTAATGAATAGTAATTTTTATCATTATCTCTTATCTTTTTATTTTCGGATTTTTTTTCATCAAAATTTGTCTTTTTTTGTTTTTTCTTGTATAGATTGAATTTGGATTTGAAATTTTGTGATATGGTAAACTGATTTTATATTTACATTCTCAATTTTATTTTGGAATTTTGTATAATCATTTATATAAATTTTTGAGATAAAATATATAAAATACCGAAAATAGGATACACTGCGTACTTCCTTATTTATATGCATTAGTATACTTTTGCCGGTATGGTCCGGAGAAAGAAGTAGCTAGGACATCCAGTGAGACACCATAACTTAATTAACACTAGCTTTAAATTAATTGAGATGCCCAAAAATTATTTGCTTAATTAGGGCCATGCATGGCTAAAAAAGAACTAGTTTAATTCGGACAAACTAGGTTTAGGAAGTCTCAAACCACTGGTCAATGAAATTTTACTTATATATTTTCTTGAAATTACAATTATATTTCGTTGCCCATTTTAAGATGAAAATTATTTTTCTTTAAAAAATTTTCACATCAACTAATATATATATTTTACTAAAGATGCATAACTTGCATACATCTTCATCCTGTCGAGATAAAGGCTACCCTAGCAAGTAACATTCACCACATAGTACTATGACAAGAAATTAATGTCAACTTGCTGGATCAATAGAAGCAACTTGATTGACCAATTCACCGGTAGTTGCCTGCTCAGTAAGCCTCTACGTCAGTTGCTAAGAAAATATATAAGTATATATCCAAATTAATTGATTAATATAATCTAAGCCAAACTGTCACAAAACCCAGGGAAGTTCATACATACCTACTGATACATGGAAGAAATCAAGAAAGTGCATTTGCAGGTCTTCTAGGGCCACAAGAGCACTAGTAACTCAAGAAACATCTTAATTAATTTCAAATTAAGTGTCATTGTCAGATCCAATAGAAACAGTGACTTCACTGATCTAAAAGTACCTTTGCAAGATTATACTATCTCCATTCAACGAGAAAAGGTGAAAAAAAAAAAAAGGAAGAAGATGATGTTGTCACATATATATATATAATGCATTAAAACTGTTACATCTAGTGGTGTTTGGTTGAGAATTATAATCATAATTATAGTGATTTTATAATCTATTACAAGTGAATGTGGAATGAATTAGAAATACATTCAATTTGAATGTATTGAAATTTCTATTAAAATATATAATACAATATTATGATCACATAATAATCTCACCAAATATCAAATAATATATTCTATTTATAAATAATAAGAATATAGAAAAAAATCTTTAAATATATGTTTATGAAGACCAGGTTCTAATTTTAATACCAGCAGATTATCCAAGTTGTATACTGTAGGTGATATCCGAGTATTCTGGATTCCAACATATGTGTGTCTAGATTAATCCACCTATAAGCATTGCTATGCCATATATATAGCGGCGTTGACCATGAGAGCAACACAACAATCATTGAATCTTATCAAACCATCAAGAAGGTAGCCCCACATGAACCTTTCCAATACCTCCACACTGTGCCCCTAGCTCCCGAAAACAACTTCTCTCTCTGAGGTCACACTTCTTTTCTCTTTTTTGACATACATATAACATATATGCATATAAATAACACAACACTATATTGTAATTGGTATCCTACAAACTTATAACATCTCCTCTTCCTCTTCCTCCTTTCTCAGAGGCTAAGCATCTTCTTTGTCTTGTTAGCGCTCTCTCTCTCTCTCTCTCTCTCTCTCTGCCCCACATGACATGAGTAGCCTCGATCTCCCAATAGGCCAAGAGCGCCTTCACTAACTCTACGACCGAGGCTAGCCCACATCTACCCAGATAAATAACTAGCTGTTTGTCTAAGACGCAACACCACTACAGTACGTACCAACAATACCACATACACACACATGCATGCATTAGCTTCCATCTCCTTAAAAGTCACAACCCCCTTAGCACGTACGTAGTTATACAGCGACACACACACTACTTGTAACTCTTGTAGAATCCATCACACTATTAATGGCCAAGGACACGACGACGACGGTGACGAGCAAGGGGACGAGGAAGAGCCTGATATCGAGAACGCTGGAGAGATGCAAGTCCGGGCTGAGCGCTGGCAAGGCGGCGGCGCCGGCGGGGTGCTTCTCAGTGTACGTGGGGCCGGAGAGGGAGCGCTTCGTGGTGCGCACCGAGTGCGCCAACCACCCGCTCTTCCAGCGCCTCCTAGACGACGCCGAGCGGGAGTACGGCTACGCGGCGCAGGGGCCGCTCGCCTTGCCCTGCAGCGTCGACGCGTTCCTTGACGTGCTGTGGGAGTTGGAGCACGGCCGGGAGGAGGAGGACGCGGTTGACGGCGAGGCGCCAATGGCGGCCGCGTCACCGATGTGCGGGTTAGTGTGTAGTAACAAGGGCCGCGCGGGGGCCACCGCGGGGTACCGGTTGCTGAGCCCGGCGAGGGTGGCGGCGCCGTCGCCCTTTTCGAGGTCTTCTACTTTGGTCAGTAGGAGGAGGTGAGCATGCCTTCTACACGGTTCTGAATAAAACCGAGCGTGAATTTTAAAGCACCACTTAACAGGTGAGAGAATGAGACTATTCCAAATAACTTCAGTTTATTACTGTTTGTAAAGGAGTGGGTTAATCTGCAAGGACTCCCTCTCGTATAGCTTAATTTGCTGATCCTAAGTAGTAAGTTCGTAGATGAGAAGATATAGGTACAGAAAGTCGAACGAAACTCTGTAATGGAATACAAAAAGAGATTTTTTTTTGTGTGTGGTTTTTTTTTTTTTAATCTCAGCTGTTTAGTGTTGCAAAGTTGGAGTCAGAACGGCTCTCGAATTCGTGGCTTCCATACATGTGTAATATATGTTTATTTTTCTTTGCGTGCACTTAATAAGGTTAATTCTTCATATTTTGCTTCTTCTTTGTTATAAAAGCATCCTGGTATAAAAGTATTCGGGCTGCTTTAACGATAACGATGAATCACGTGATATTTTAAGCGATTAGCATTCTATGTTCAATCCACACTATCAGGTCTAGTAGATTTGGAATTTTCTCCAAAGGGGTAGCTAGGCTCCCCAGTTGTTTAACTCAAAATTCTATAGTTGATATATATATATATATATATATATATATATATATATATCACGTGATATATATAAGTCAGCAATAATTTAATTAATTAACATTAATTGTTAATTTCATTGAACAAACGCAACATAAAGTACCAGTTCAAGAGAAAATTGAGTGATTGCTTATAGTAGTTGTCTCTTTTATTCTCATCATCGCATGTGTGTGCAAGAAATTTTTTTTAGAAATAACTCACATTAAAAATTGCAAAAATGACATATACTTATCCTTTTTACAAAAATGACATGCCACTCACCTTTCTGAGTTTCAAAAACTTGGTAGTCACTTGTCGCACAATAATTGGACGACAGCAGCTTGTTGAGTCTCGGAAACTTGACAAGCCGTTTGTCACTGCTCTGAACCACGACAAGTGGCTTGTCGAGTTTTCAAGATTGACAAGATACTGCTTGGCTCATTTGTGTAGTATTTTTTTTATGAAAATTTATTTATTTGCTTAATAATTGTATTTATGTTAGGTTACCTAGTTTACAAAGTTTAAGTGCATATATATTTTTCAAAGTTAGATTAATTTAAAATTTTGAACCATTTCTGAGGCTCCACAACTAGGCTATGTGGCTATGTGGCTATGTCCGGCTCTGGCCCCTGTCTCCCTCCACAAATTTTTTCAATAACCCCAGAAAAAGGGAAATGTGAAAATAACCCGCAATTAGCCATTTTTTAGCTCAACAAGTTCTAAAAAACTCGTAAAAAAAATTTTAGAACATAGAAGGAGATATCTATAAAGTTATTACTAAATTTCACTCTAATTCTAGCCCTAATCCCCCTTGAACCCTAACCCTAAACCTAACGCTGACCCTAACCCTGACCCCCGAAACTCTAATTTTAACCCTAACTCCCCCCTAAACCCTAGCTCTAGCCCTAACTCTAACTCTAACTCTAAGTGGCCGAAACTCTAACCCTAAGAATAGAGTTATGATTATCGGTAAGGGGTCGGGAGTTAGGGTTAGTGTTCTGACTAGTTAGGGTTAGGGTGAGGCTTTGGGTCAGTTAGGGTTAGAGCCGTGATTCAAGGGGAGTTAGGGTTAGATTTGGGTTTCGGGGGGTCAGAAATAGGGTTAGGGCTAGAGTTCCGAAAAGAGATAATGTCATAAGCAAATGCAGAACCACTTAGTTGAGGGAAAACAGATTTACTATATTTACTATCCACTGTCTTCTTTTTCACTCTCGATAACTCTCACTCATCGTGACTGGAGACACTAGTAACAGAAAGGGAATGCAACATTGAGAAGACTATACACAAATATATAGGGCAGTATCGGCGGACTTGAAAGTTTCTTTAAGCATGAAAAATCTAAGTAGATTAGACGTATCGAAAAAAGGTTGATTGATGCATCGCTGAAAAGGTAATGTGACATTAAACTGAAAAGGTTGAAAGGTGTTTGATATATCATTGTAAAACTAATGCGACGTTATACTGGAAAAGCTGAAAGGCTGCTGCAACAAATCTTGTGAAATAGAGTAAAATTATTAGATTGGAAGAAATAATCATGCGGGTGAAAATATTGTTTAAAAATATTTACAGATGTTCATACTTATTACAAATATATAGTAGAATAGTCACTAAGAATTTTGACGTCCCCTTTTATGTGATGGTCTCTCTCGAAAAGGCAACGATGACTATCGATTCGGCGGGACATGTGATCACTGCCTGACAGTTACAGAAGGTCTATAGTGCTCTATGTGCCCAACGACTAAGATGGCTATGTGAGTAACATAGGATCTACGACCTAGCTCGGACAAAGCTAATTAGGCGAGTAGTACTGATGTACATAAGAATCAAACATCCCAAGCATGTTCGACACCTAATCATCATTATCTCTCTATTGTACCACCTACTCAATCTCTTCCCCCTACAAAGCATATATGTCATGCTCTTCCTGCTCAAAAGGCGGCTCATCCGAGAGCTGCTCCCAGTGTGTGTGTCCACTATGTTCTTGTTGGGTATTAAGGAATCTAAGGAGCTATGTATTGCTGGATCATTTGTTCCTATTAACTCTAGTCCCAAGGCTCGTGTACTGCCAACTGCTCCGCCAAAACCCTATTACTGATCAGCACAAGAGACCATTTTTCCACAACATCTTTCAAACCTCGTTTGCTACAAAACTCTTACTCATTTTGCCACAACATCTTTCAAACCTTGTTTGCTACAAAACTCTTACTCTACTTGGATGTTATTTTGATCAAAAGACCATCTTGAATTCTAGCCCGTACACAATACAGCGGAACCAAATCCAAATTGATCAAACCACTATCTAGAGGGGTCAGAATTATCTTCATTAGAGTCATCAAATGTTTCTAAGTCTGTCAAATCATCTTCATGAGACACGCCTAGAAGGCCTCCAATAACTCGCAGACATCCACACGAGTGTGGTAGAAAACATCTGACCATTCATTAACATTAAATCTTGGCGGATACGATTCATTCATTTCTTCCACCTATGAAATGTTGCTAGGGCCACATTCAAGGAGATACTCCACCAATTGTATGTCGTAGAACATACATATAGTGTAAACTAGCCACCCAATCCGCCTTTGGGGTCCACTCTATGAATGAAAGAACCCCAAAAGTTGTCTCATTTCACTTCGTGCAACACCCAATACGGCCCGTTCTCCATCTTCCTAACAATGAGTCCTTAACATGAACCATTTCAGGTTGTGGGCTCTTCATGAAGAGGCTCAGGATCCATAACTTCACATCCATGAATGGTACATTATGTAAATTTAAGTCGGTCATCACAAATTTGCAACAACTCATTTTTACACCGTATAGGACATCACAAATTAATTAAATCATCACCATAAAATATACACAAATTTTTTGGTTGCTCCATATTTCTGTAAAGACATTTACACTATTTAAATTAAAATTTAAAAAATGTATTTAAAATATCCGATTTTATGATTTTATGCTTTTTACTTTAGTTCTTTTACTTATTTTTATTCTTTTTCCCAATTATTTTCTCTAATTATACAACATTTTTATTTTTTTTCCTCAAGTTTTATGGTTCTCTTAATTATAGTAAGTTTTAATTCTTTTTTATTTACATATTTTTTGTGGAAATTAGTGAATAGGAATTTCAATACAATTTTTAAGCACATGAAGGAATTTGCTATTCCTAAAATAATCTACGTCATTAAATAGATAAATGCATTAATAATCACAAATAAATTATACAAAATAAACGGTTCAACTTTCTAATATGTAAAATTAGTTTACATATTTTTTGTGACTCAAAAGATATATATTTTTTTTGACTCAAAAGATATATCTTAAATAACAAGTATTTATACCATTTACTTAATTACTTATTCATAACAAATTATATTATTAAATATCTAACTACATCAATGAATATTCCTAAAAAATATTTCTACATCAATGAGACTCTTGCCAAAAAATAAAACTAAATAGTCATTAAGTAAATAAATAAATTTTCATAAATACAACTATAAGATTCAACTTTCTAATTTGACCTAACACAAAAATTGTTCAAGCTCGCAAACTTGACAACTTAAACTAATTTAACATAAATAAAATCTAAAGTTGTTAAGAAAATAATTAGATTTTCATCCAAAAAAATACGAAAACAACACCATGTTCTCTAACCTACATTTAGATCATATCCTTATTAAACAAATATTTCTACTATCTACTTAAAGCACTAATGACAACATTAAAAACCATTAATAAAAAATTGATCATATTTCAATGAAATTTACCTTATTTTGAAGAGATTTTTTGGGTCTATAATTTTGATAATTGCACCAACTAAAAATTACAGCTAAATTTCAAGATATTTGAATTTGAAAAAACAAATATGTGTATAAGAAACTGATGAATTTCGGTGAGAGAGTTGAAAGAGAGAGTGCAGTGGGAGGGAGGACCAGAGCCGAGAGGAGAAGAAAAGGAGGTCCAACACTACTCGAGCTATTTGTCATGAATCGAAGTTGTGATAAGTGGATTATCAAGTTTTAGAGATTTGATAAATTATTGTTGTCTAATCTTCATACGATAAGTGATGTCAAATTGATGTGGTAGATTATTTTTGTATTTTTTTATGTAGATTATTTCCTTAAAAAAATTGGTGCATCCGGTGAGTGACAGCTTAGTTGTTTTCTAAGTCAAAACTCGCCTACAGTAGCTTCAGGTCAGAAATAGTGCTCCTCAAATTCTGTCATCTTCCTTTAAGGCTCTCTCCAACGCTTTGCCGCTTCCTGACGCCCGAAATAAAAAATTCTTTTTTTTGCCGGAGAGAGGAGAGAAGAGGTGCCTGCGGAGGCGTCAAAGACCACGCTCTGCATGTGGGCCTGCTGTTTTTTTTTGTCTCGTTTTTCGTGCAATCAATTGTATACAATTTTCTTTCTTGATTTATGCATTAATGTAGTTCAAATTAGATGTTGATTATATTGAGAAAGTTGTATATCTTTTAATTATCTTCATATAGAGACCAAATATGGCATATATTTGATTTTTAAATTAAAAGTTATTGATGTTTTACTCGTGGCATATTTTTAATTTACTCGTGGGCCCGTACGAAGCGTCTCGCGAAGCGCCGGTGGGTTAGAGAAGGGTGATGCTTCAGATAATGCTTCGCATATGTGGCATAGAATATACTGGAGAATATTCTGTTGAACCGCCAAGCGAAACGCCGGTGGGTTGGAGATAGCCTAAGGCGTCTCTATTCGAAACGTAGAAAAGTCATATATAGATTCAGCCAAGTAATTATTAATCATTGGAATTTGTGATTGCATTGACGTGGTGATGTGATCATTGCATATTGAGGTCGCCATGTGGAGTTTTTTGTAACTGAAGATCCATATATAAGCTCATTGAAAAAAAAAAAGATAAACATATGTAGAGACACTACATAAATTCGGCGATTAACTCATAATTTTGTTTTTGATTTACAAATCATAATTAAAAAATTATAATTCCCTTGGAGCATTGTAGATCAAAACTCAAAACAATTAAAGAACAACAATGAAACAAGGAGAAGAATGGCTATTCGAGTCACCCAGTGACTATTGTAACAATTGTGTTGGTCACCTTTGGCTGCCCAAGGAGCTGTTTAGAACAGTTGGACTTGTTACGCTCAAACCAAAGCAAAAAAATCACACAAAAAGGGAAAGTGAGAAAGTAAATTTTACATACCTATAGGCAGGAGAGAAGCAAGAGCAATATCATATTTGCAAAAATAAACTTTTTACCAAATGGGTCGGATGAGCCCAAGAATAAATGACAAAAAATCAATGATAGGGTCATATAGGGTGTTGTAAGAAATTTGTAAAGAAAAATTCGTAGGTGCAGTTTTTCTGTCAGAAGTAATGAGGGGGGTTTTATATTCAAGTAGTGCTAAGGCTTGCCGTTTTTTTTTCTTGCACATCTATTTTTTTATGACACATAGACCTCCACAATCTATTTCAAATATTATAATCTACTAGTGTAGAAAGAAAAACACAAACAAAACAAAAAAATAGAAATAGGGAAGTTAGCTCTTCTAGTAGATTTTCACTCCTAATTACATTTCTTCTATTTTTAAATAGATGATATTTTGACATCTATCATTAGAAAAAAGACATAAAAAAAATGACCATAACACTCTTATTTAATACATTTTATTGGCCGCCTCTAACTCCACAAATCTCATAGTTAAAAACTTATCTATACTTTATGTCATGTCTTTCTAATATTGATAAATATATATATATATTCTACACAGAAAAAATATCATACAAATTTACTTAGTAGAATAACATATATTCAGAAAAAAATATAAAATTAGAATGACATTTATTCGAAAACAGAAAAACTAACTTGTAACCTATCTGAGCTGTGACCGCTGCGTGTGCGTTTGGCTAGGCATGTGCAGTAAGCAGGGCGCGGGCCTATAGACGTGGACGAGGCAATGGGTGGACCGAGGAAGTAAGCGGGGCGAGTGGCCGTTGTGCCATGTGAGACGTGCCGGCGGCCGTCAGGTGCACGGAAAGTTTGCGTCGCGTGGGCCATTTGGGCATGTGCTGCGTGGGTTTAGAGTGCTTAACGACCGCGTGGCCGTTGGACACCCAGACTCGAGGAAAGTGGGAAGAAATGGGCCAAATGGCCTTGCGTTTCGGTGTGTGTTGTGTGGGTTTAGAGTACTAATGACAGCGTAGGCCGTTGGAAACCCAGGCCGGAGGAAAGGGTGAAGCAATGGACCAAATGGCCGTGTTTTTTTGATGCATTCGTCCATCAGCGGTTACAAATGGGGATGGAATTGGAGATGGAAACAGTTGAGTATAAGAAATGTTGGTTCAAATGGGGATGAAATAATAAACTATCTCACTATAATAATTTTGAAATACATCTCACTTAAATATATTTAAAGAATATATTCTAAATATAGATATTATTTTTACAAAATAATCTAACTAAACAGCGGTAGACAGCAGCATATTCACTCGGAGACTGGAACCAAACACCCCCTGATACCATTCACGTGCCGCCGTGGCTGATCGACATGGAGGGAGGCAGACTGCAGACATCGATGAGAGAACGTTACAGATCACGATCTAACTACTACATGGGATAAACAAGAAACCACCAAGGGATCAATGTATAAATTACATGTGGATGCAGATTAAAATTAGGAGGAGACCATTCATATATGTCTACATCATGTCCATGCATGTATGTACTACTAGCTCTTGACAGGGACCAAATACACACGTACACAACTCTTGCAGTTCTAGGTCTAGACCACCATCACCTGCTCCACTAGCCGCTCAAACTCGGCCATGGCCGAGGTGGGCAGTCCAAGCAGCACACAGACGCCCCGGCCACCCTCGTCTCCGCATGACAAGAAAAGAGCCACCTCCTTCTCGGGCAGCGCCGCCGGTCCGTATGCCGCAGGCGGGCCCCAGCCGAAGTCCGCAGCTCGGAACGGCAGACGCGACCACGCCGTAATCAGCAACGTCGACGCCAGCGATGGCCGCGCCCTCGTCGCCTCGAAGTAGTCCACTGCCGACCGCATGTACTGGTCAGTCACCGCCTCGACGGCCCCGCGCACAAGCCGCACGGCAACCGATGACGAGTCCAGCTCGGCCGCCGCGCACGCGGCGCTGGTCAGTACGATGGCGTTGCCGAAATACCCCGCCGGGAGTGGAGGCACGAATCTTGGCCGCCCATCGACGGCGAAGAGGAGCTTGCTCTGCTGCGCGGGGCCCATCCGCAGCGCCTTGGTGCGCGCGCTCCAGACGAACCCCGCGAGTGCCTCGAAGGTCGTGCACGTGGCTAGGACACCGTCCTGAGTAGCGAGTGCCTTCACGCGGGCGAGAGATTCGGCCGTGAACCGGAAGGATCGGTGGAGAAGTAGCTCCTGCTCGTGGAGGGGCGAGGCGGGTTGCTCCGAGTCGTCGTCGATTTGTGCGAACTCGTGGTGGGGGAAGGCGATGAGCGGCGGGTCGCGGGCGCGGAGGACGGTGCGGTCCATGAACGGCCTGACGGTTAGCGGGAGGCCGCGGGCCGTCTCGCCCCACGAGTTGACGAACTGCATGGCGCCAATGCCGTCGAACATGCAGTGGTTGATGGCCAAGCCCAGGATGAAACCGCCGCATTTGAACTTGGTTACCTGATCATTAGTAATGTGCAATGGCACAAAATGACTGCTCCGATTACTGATTTGAGTTGTGTAAACATGTTTTTTAGCTGTGTAATGTGGAATTTTTCGTACGGAAAATCCTAATTAAAATAATAATTTCACAAAAAACATAAAAGAAAACAAAATTATAAAAATAACCATAGTCGCCACTCGGGTTGGCGACTTAGCACCGAAAACTCTAAGTCGCCAGCCCGTGCTTGCGCATCCTCTGTCGCCAACCCGACTGGCGATTTAGGGGACTATATATCCACCAGAGGTGGCGATTGAGGGGGTGCGCCGAAAAAAAAATTTCAATTGCAGAGAGAGCCAGAGAGGGAAGGAAAAGAAAAGAGGAGAGGAAGAGGAAAGGAAAGGAAAGGGAAGAAGGAGGAGGAGGAGGTAAGTTTTTAAAATTTTCTAATTAAATATGTTTTAGAAATTAGTTTTAAATACATATCAGTTTTAGAAATTAAATTTAAAATGTAGATATACTTTAGAAATTAATTTTAAATGCATATATGTTTTAAAAATATAGTTTAGAGTATAGATCTGTTTTAGAAATTTGTGGAAAATATATATCTCCTTTAGAAATTAAATTTGGAATACATATATGTTTTAGAAATTAGGTTTAAACACATATCTGTTTTAGAAAATTAGTTTAGAGTATAGATCTGATTTAGAAATTTGTGAAAAATACATATCTGTTTTAGAAATTTAGTTTAAAGTATAGATCTGTTTTAGAAATTTATGGAAAATACATATATGCTTTACAAATTTATTTTAGAGTATAGATCTGCTTTCGAAATTCGTGGAAAATATATATCTACTTTCGAAATTAAATTTGGAATACAGATATGTTTTAGAAATTAGGTTTAAATACATTTCTGCTTTAGAAAATTAGTTTAGAGTATAGATCTGATTTAGAAATTTAGTTTAGACTATAGATCTGATTTAGAAATTTGTGGAAAATACATATATACTTTAGAAATTTAGTTTAGAGTATAGATCTGTTTTAGAAATTTGTGGAAAATACATATATGCTTTACAAATTTAGTTTAGAGTATAGATCTGCTTTCGAAATTCGTGAAAAATGTGTTAATGACTTAGATATGTTGTGCGAACCTTCATGCAAGATGTGATGTGTACGTAAAATAATTTAGATCTGTTGTATAATGTTGTGTATTTATAAATACGATGTGTATACAATATTATGGATGAGCTGTGTGTTAAATTATACCTATAACAAATAAGATTATTTAAAAAATAAAGCAAAGACTAATTTCAAATTTTTGTCGTAGACAATGTCAGAAAGAAGAATAGTGTATGTTTTTCACGGGGAACAAGTAATCAGAAACGGACCACATGGAGATGACCTATGTAGCTGTCATCGTGTAGACATGGAATTGAATGATCTCAGTGCAGTTAATTTTGAGGATCTTAAGGCCCGAGTCGTGGACATGCTTAATATCGACCCATCTAAACACGAAATTGTCATAGAAGCGTTGGTGTCTATTGGTGAAACAGGTAGTTGGAAATTATGTAAACTTAAAGGCGATCAGTCTTGGGATTCTCTAGTTAGGAGAGTGTTAAATCCCATTCATGGGCCAGATGACTGCGTGTTGTATGTAACGGTACTAAACATCCCATCGGCGGAAAAGGTACCCGAGCCAGTCATTGATCCAACAATAGCACAGGAATCTGCCAGTGTCCCGAACACAGGATTCGTGAGTGGGAATTTCTGAACAGGGGACGAGACTTACGCCGATGAATGTGAAGACGAGGGTATGGAATACTCAGGCAGCGAAGGAGGACATGTTTGTCGACAGCCTGGCCACACAAGGAGGACATGTTGTAATGCATCCAGATCGCACTGAACGTGAATCAATCAGCACTGTTGTACAATGCGTAATCATTCCTCTCATGTATTTTATGTTTGTTTGTCACTCATTTCGTATGGCGTACTAACTCAATGTTCCTGCTTGCAGACATGGCTCATGATCGTAGACAGCTTCCTGAGCTACTGGATTAGTACTACGATAATCGTCATCGAGCTCGAGCCCTTAGGACCGGAGAGGAGCTTCAGCCGTTCCGTCTACGATCGTCGGGCACGGCCTGACCTCTTGACATGAGATACATCGCACGGCTGAGAGCGGTGGGACTTCTTCCTTTTGTCAGGATGATCACCAGAGCAGAGTCCTTCAGGCACGATCGATCACTGGTATCTGCTCTGGCAGACAGATGGAGACCCGAGACACACACATTTCACTTCCGGTGGGGGGAGATGACCATCACCCTGGAGGATGTGGCGATGTTATTCGGCCTGCCGATTCGCGGACAGGCCTGGGTACCACCACCCACTCCTACCAGGTGGGATGTGGCATTCACACAGAGGTTTCACCCCCAACCTCTAGGACACGAGCCCTTCCACCATGACGCGGGAGTTCCTGCAGCCTGACTCGCTCACTTTCGGATATGCCCAGCAGATGCCGATGAGTGGACAGTCATCCGACACTTCGAGGCGTACCTACTACACATGTTTGGTAGCTTCATGTTCACTGGTACGCTTACTCATGGTACAGCGATATGTATGTTACTTACTGCATTTAAATCCTAACTTCCTATTTGTTTTGTTTGCAGGTACGCACGGCGACACGGTGGACCGTTGGCTTGTTCCACTAGCGCAGATGCTCGCAGACATGCCGATCAAGCAGATTCCATAGATCAGCTGGGGCTCAGCGATTCTGTGTGCGACGTATCGAGCATTGTGCGACGCCTGCGTTCGTCGTGCCCGGCAGGCAGTTATGGCTGGGTGTCCTCTCCTTATTCTCCTGTGGTCGTACGAGCACCTTCCTGTAGGACGACCGCTCGGCACTGATGTGCCCGTGCCGCTGCCGGAGGGGTACCCGCCCAGGGATGCGGAGGACGAGGCCGATCGCCCGACCATGGGGGATCGCTGGTTGCAGCGCGAGCTGCAATGGGCCACGGTCTAGGTGCACGCATGCTACGGGGCGTACAGCGATGAGCTGGAGCTACTCCATCCCTCGCGTGTTGTCTGGAGGGCCTGGACGGCCACCTACGTTGAGAACACAGCTGCAGGTGGGATCTCATCGATATGTACAGGGGACCGGGACTTATGGCTCACCCGATGTGTTCTTGTCTTCAGCCATATGTTGGAGGTATACGCTCCAAGGAGGGTGATGCGGCAGTTTGGCTTATTTCAACCGGTCCCTCCTGTCGACACTCCACATCGGTTGTCGCAGGCCCAGCATGAGTAAGCTCGTGATCATCTCTACGCATAGTGTTTCCGCTCCACGAAAAGACTTAACACTTTTGTTTTTCCTGCAGGCAAACCCACAAGGGCAAGAAGGCTTTCACTTGGGAGGATCGGCAGTCTCCGTACACTCGCCGCTGGGAGCAGAGAGCAGGGATGGATCTAGTGCGCGAGGATAGGCCATACGATCCGAGGACATATGGAGACTACCTCCGATGGTATATCCCCCGCACCATTCCTCGCATTGCCCCACCAGCTCCAACGCCTGCCGAAATCCCTGCCCCGAGTGTGCAGTAGACGTATGATTCACACCACGCATCCCGTGTGCACCGCCAGGTACGCACAAATACTCGGTTTCTTACTTGTTATTGTTATTTTCGCTTACTATTGTGTTGTGATCTTGTAGGTTGACAGCCTTCATGCGATTACCTCCACCACGCAGCCGCTACTCCATCGGGACAAGTCACGCCTACCTATCACACCCGAGGAGTACAAGAAGGCCATCGCCTTCATTCATCGAGTCGCGACGCAACTGTTGCGGGAGAGTTCCGCCACTTCGTCGACATCTGTTGCACCTCCTCCGCCGAGGGCCCCTCCCATTCAGACGCCGTCGCAGCCGGCCGCTCATCTGCCGGATGCACCCAGACAGTCAGGTACGGCCATCGACGCCCCTATTTATCTTGGTGCGCCCCAGGCCCGCTCTTACCGTTCAGGTGTTCCACCTCACGTGGACGTGGCGTCGCGTGGTGGTGTACGGATCTCTGAGGGTACCCCGCACGCCCTTCCGGCTCCGATTCCAGCCTGGGGTTCGACATCACGTTCGACCTGGACGACGAGTACGTCACCATGTCACAGCGTATGGTGCACGAGCCTGCCGGTACGTCCTCATCTGCTCCATCAGCACCGTCCAGTAGGCGCCCGCCTTGCATTCCGCCTCAGCCCGTCCATGCCGACCCGGACGTGGTCATCGACCCTGCGTACGCGGACTATGCTGACATGTTGCAGAGGGGAGACAACACCCACCAGAGCCAACATCAGTTGGCATCCGCACAGCTTGGTGATGCGCCTCCGCCGTCGCAGGACCCTCCTGATACAGGTCTCGATCGGGCGAGCGCCCAACCACCACCATATCGACAGCCGTTACAGAGGACGGTGTGGGACGCACCACCTACTCACCCTCACCGTTTCAGCGGGACCGGCCACGTCGTCCGAAGACGGGCCGACATTAGTTTTTTTTCAAATTTCTTACTCTCTCAATGAAACATGATTTTTGTTTACATGTATGTATGAAACATGGTTTTTCTATAATTTAGCATTTCTACTTTTCAATATTTTTTACTTTCAGTTCTCACTTTTGGTAACCCCACAAATTAAATTAACCACGAAACATACGAATCAATCAACCGAACCCCCCGCGACTCTTTTTCTCCCTGATTGGGCGGGTTGCGGTTGTTCAATATGCCTTTCTATGTTTTACCTGCAATTATTCTTTTTATTTTGATTATTCATATATAAAAAACAGTCTTGCAGGCTATTTTACAAACAACATACACCACATGGGTTATTTTTGAAATAATCAAAACTACGTTGGTTATTTTGAAAATAATATAAAATAAAAACTATTAGTTTATAAATAAATCTGACAGACCCTAAGTCGCCAACTGGGCTGGCGACTTAGGCTGGTGACTGAAGACGTAGCCTTAAGTCGCCAGCCCAGCTGGCGACTTAGGGCAGCAGCCACTCAGTCGCCAACCTGAGTGACGATTGTGATTATTTTTGTAATTTTATTTTCTTTTGAGTTTTTTGCGAAATTATTATTTTAATAAGGATTTTTCGTACGAAAATTTCATGTAATGTGAGGTGCATGGCATAGAAGCCATATTGGACAGTTTTGGACATAGCACAAGTGTCACAAGTGCAAATCTGAAATCTGCCTAGTGACTAGTGTACACTAATACTTACTTTTAATATTTTCTGTACATGTTTTTGTTAATGGACGAATAAAAATATTGTAATTAGCAACTAGTGTGCGAATGTGGCATGCATGTCCCAACTACTTAGTTACTCTCCTATTGTGAGATTAGAATGGTTGATTTGCTGTTACCGCAAATCCGAACAATTACATTATTCTAAGATGTTAATCTGTAGGCAAACTATACGCAAACGCATCTCTTCCTGGTTTCAATCACGTCTTAATTATATCCCAAAGTTCGCTGATTTGTTGCAGAAAAAATTGTTTCAACTAGAACCACAGTATATACGCACCTGAGCTGCAAGAAGAGGCATCTCCAGTATATTCTTGGCACCGGGAGCACTGTAAACGAGCTTGCCGAGCACCGAGGGGTCAGCTGGCTCTGTAATGTCCCCGATATCCACCATCTCGCAGTCCACCTCGGCCTCGACAAAGACGGCTCCTTCACCGGTGCAATCCACAATCAGCTTCCCCTCGTCGCTTATTGACAGCCGGCCTGCGAGAGGGTAGTAGGGGACGAGAACCTTTGACAAGGACTCTTTCAGGACTTGACAAGCTCTCTCATTGCCCATGTCATTGGCCTTGAAGCAGTACACGGTTTGCACAATGACAGCAATGTTCTGGTCAAGGTTGGAGAGGTAATAGAGTCCCTTTTGTATCTCCTCTGCAGGGGGTACAAGTGATGGCTCTCCTTTATTAATGCTCAGCTCAAACACATCTTTATCCTGCACGACCTGACGACAGACACATACATACTAGTGTTAAGTACAAGATGATAAGGAACATTTGTATATAAATAATAAGAATTTGATGAGCAAAGGCTGAACCCTACCATTCTTGAATGCGCGGAGACGATGATGAACTACGAAATTGTGAGCTTAAGAACAAGAGAAGAACGGGGAGGTTATACAGGAGGAGATAACAGTGTTGGTTAAAAGAAAGGGATGAGTTCAGGAATCATAGGCATTGTAGTATTGGGTATATATGTATAAGCATAGGAGTTCCCTTCTAGCATACTTTTCTTTTGCGTGGGCATGAGTTGGTTGGAACATTTGAGTTGAGTGGGTTGTCCACTGATCATGGACCAAATCACCACCGGCATCCATATGGTTCTCTATGTAGGTAGGAATTGGAGGAAATCATCCAATGCTGTATAGCCCGGTGTTTAAGATGGAATGGCTTGCGTACGGTCAACCAACATTGTACTACGAAAAGACTAAACTGACAAGCATGCAAGACAGAAGCGGCTGTGTCATTTGCAATTTGTTTCTTGAGAACAAACAAAGCAAATATTTGCAAAAGAAATAATATAAATAAAAATAATATATAATTTCCACCCCACTAACTCGCTACTGTTCATCGTATCGTATAGTTTGTCCTCCCCACTCACTAAGGCTTACTCCAACGGCGACGGCAGCGGCGGCTCGCGTCGACGGTAGCGGAAAACTTCTTAGCGTTTGCTCGGCGCGAGGTGACGTCCGCGTTCTTCGGGATGAGGCGAACGGGAGGCGAGGTCGCGGCGAGGACGCGCCCCCGTTGGAGAAGACGAAGACCCGAACGATCGCGCTTCGCGGGCCCCACCGAGACGACGAACGGCGACACATACCCGCGTAAATAACGATCTGACATGTGGGACCAGCGAATAAAAGGCCCCACATGTCATTCATTGGGTGCAGCATTTGAACGGTGCAGAGATTTTGTAGCGTGGGCCCCACGCGCACGTATATCGTGCCAGTGTCAGTCCCCGCACGCACCGCACCAAATATTGAAAACCTCGCTGACATATGGGCCCCATGAGACGCGTCCCCACACGTCATACGCGGGTAAAGCATAAAGCCGCGTCGCACGCGGTTTAAATCCACGTGGGGCCGCCACTCAGGAGTGCGCCGTGTGGATGACGTCGACGACGCGCGTTTGTATTAGCTCGAGTCACTGATCCGTGGGGCCAGGAAAATTGATGGCCCACCTGCCATTGAATGGTGTATACGAATTAACCGTACAAGTAATAACCGCATATATGTTAAATGAAATATTTATATACCTAATTAATTACAGTCGTAGAGGCTTACATGTGGGGTCGGATTTCTGATGGCCCACATGTCAGCGAGTGAATTAGAAAAAAGAGCCGTTGAGGAGAGAATAAATGCGGGTCCCACCTGTCAGCCTCAGAAAAACTAGCCGTTTTTTTCCAGCCGTTCAAAAAATAGCCGTTGGAGTGCTTTTTAATTCATTTTTGTCCTAAAAAATCATAAAAAATTCCAAAAAATTCCAAAAAAATCACAAAAAATCACTGAATTTTTTCCCAGCTCTCTCCTATATAAAGATATGTTATTTCACCATTTTCACTCACACTTCTTCATCCATCCACACCCAAAACTCCTACAAAATTACTACAAAAATTTTCAAAAATTTCACATAGATTCTAATCCACCTGGCGGTTTCGTTAATTGGCTTGGCTCTTCCCAATCTCCCGGCGAAAACACTGAAACCCCAAACACCCAACAACAACCCGATTTTTCGCAGCCACCGACTTACCAGCCGTATCCACCGAATTACCAGCCATATCCACAATACAACCAAAATTATCGTCCATATCCACCACAAGGCCACGCAATTCCACCGCCCCCACAATATAGCCAAAATTTTCATTTTGTCGGCATGCCACCTACATGTCCGCAGTTTTCCCCACCTCAACCGCACTCTGCGTCTGTCTCCGAGAACGGTACTCCAGACTCTGCTCCGGCCGATCTGGAGGCCCGACCTGCCATCGATGACACCAACACCAGAGCTGCTGTGGATGCTGGCCGAAAGCCGAAGCGCTTACCCTGGTCCAACGATGACGATATAAAACTGGTAACATTTTGAATTTTCATACACGAGTGCTATGAAAGAAATATATTTAGGTCGACTTCGATATCCAAATTTTTTTAACTACATGCAGATTAGCTCTTGGCTCAACAATTCGCTTGATCCTATTAATGGAAACAATAGGAAGTGCGATATGTACTGGGGCAACGTAGCAGCGGCATACAACGAGACAGTGCCGGCAAGTAGGAGAAGGGAGACCAAACACTGTAAGGACCACTAGCAACGAACCAATAAAAAGGTGGTCCAATTCAACGGTGTTTGGCTCCGACTTAAGGAAGTCTATGCCAGCGGTCGTTCAAACGACCAACTCATGTCACAGGCCCGCGAGATGTACAAGACGGAGATGGGTCATCCGTTTGTGTTGGATCATTGGTGGACGGCGGTTCGCGGTCAACCTAAGTGGTCCGCAGCTTATGTTGATCCTCCCAACAAAAGAAGCAGATTGTCCGAGTCGGGCACATACACGTCATCGTCCAACAACGATGACGTGCCACCAGCGCAGACACGGCCGGAAGGACGAGACTCTGCTAAGGCGAAGCGCAGAGGTAAGAGAAAGGTTGATGACTCGCAGGATTCTACGTCGGCAACGAGAGCAGATCTCGATGCCTTCATCCAAAATGAACCCAACCGAGCCGAGAAGAGGAAGGACATACTTCGTATGTCAGATAACTTGCGCGACGTGGCGAAGGCGAAGGAAAGGTCTGCCTTGTATAAGGCGTACTGGAAAATGATGAGTCTCGACAAATCCATCTTCGACGATGCGCAAAAAGCGGAGTACGATGCAGGGCTGAAGATTCTAAAGGCCTCATTGATTTCATTTAGCATTTCAACTAGATCATCATAGGAGGGATCAAAAGAAGTTACCTTTTCATTCCTTTTTGCCATAAGGCAAACTGGAGAGCTTGATGAATTTTTGAGGGCAATTCCGGCTAATTTCTTTGTACATCTCTCATCATCAGAGTCGGAGTCGGAATTCTCACCTCCAGACATCCATTCGCCAAAGCATGCCTTTTTAGGAGTGTTAAACTTCTTCTTGAAGTTCTTCTTCTTTTTATCCGTAGATTTGTTCTTGTTCGGACATCTTGATGCTATATGTCCTTTTTCATGACATTCATAGCATATCACATCTTTGAAGTTTGTTGGTCTTGAACCTTTTGGACGAGTGTCGATGCTCACTCCCTTCTTGTGTAACCTGCGAAGAAGACGTTGAGTATTTCTTACCAAGAGAGCCAAGTCTTCATCGGAGGAACCTTCACTTGTGCCGTCCTTGGAATTTGCTTTGAAAACCTCCGTCTTTTTCTTTGTATCAGAGGTTTCGTTCAGTTCCTTCTTCTCCTTTTTGTGCATTTCATGGGTAATCAAATTTCCATAGAGATCAGTAGGTGAAGTTGTAGAAAGATCGGAGTTTGTCAAAACTGTTACAAGAGTGTCAAAGCTTTCTGGGAGAGCTCGAAGCATTTTTCTGACAATTTCGAGATCAGTAAAGATAACACCAAGACCTTTAAGTTCATTCACAATATTATTCAATCTAGTAAACATGGAATCAACAGTTTCAGAAGAAGACATTTTGAAAGTTTCATACTTTTGTCTAACCATTAAAAGTTTAGCCTCTTTTACTTTAGTAGTTCCTTCATATATTTCTTCTAAAGTTTTCCAAACTTTGTGAGCAGTATTCAAATTGCTTACACGATTAAATTCATTTAGAGATAAACCAGTAAATAAAGCATTTAAAGCACGAGCATTCAGATGTTGTTTTCTCTTATCATCTTCAGTATAGCTTTCCGGATCATCCGGAGGAGAAAAACCAACTTTAACAATCAACCAGACATCCAATCCCATGGCTTCTAGAAATACAGACATACGCACTTTCCAGTAGGGATAGTTAGTCCCATCAAAGATAGGCGCACGGCTAGTATGACCCAGATTAAAGCCATCAGTAGACGACATCCTCTCTCTAAGCGGTGAAGCTTATAAATGAGAGACCGTGCTCTGATACCACGTGTTGGATCAGGATGTCGACTAGAGGGGGAGGGGGTGAATAGGAGACTTTTAAAATTTGTTTTTGCAAATGAAAAATTCAGATAAAACAAGTAATAGAAAAGGATAAGAGATTGAAACCGATATATCCCGAGGTATCGGAGACACGCCCAGTCTCCACTAGTCCTCGTTGAAGCACTCAGTCCTTGAGTATAGCTTCAGTATCCACACAGGACACTATCTACTAAGGTTGCTCCTTGTCCCCTCCGGAAAGGCGAGCACCAAGCCTTTTACAAGTAATCGCGTCTCTCCGACAATCTCCGATTTGGAGAGATCAGCGATTTACGCCTTCGAACCGTCTAGGTGAGGGCGCTCACCAAGAGTAATAAGAAGCAAGGTCTACTCTAGACCTCCAATGCACACCGAGAAAATATCTAGAAATGGAATGCAAGAACAATATGCTCGATGTGGCTAAAACTCTCACGACTCGATCAAAAGATCAAGTTTTAAGTAAAACGAAGAAGCACTAGTGAGAAAGTAAGAAAGGCTGTGTTGCTGTGTTTTCTTGTGTTGAAACAGTAGCTCAACACCTCTATTTATAGCCTTCGTGGTCAAAAGAGCCGTTTGCACTCGAGCTGAAAAATAGTAACTAAGACTGACAGTCAGTCTCACAAACTGACAGTCAGTCTAGTGTATCACCAGAAAGAGTAAAAACAGGATCACAACAGCTCGAACGTTGTGGACTAAAACGGTAAAAAGAAACAGTCCAAACTGACAGTCAGCTACAAAGACTGACAGTCAGTGTCCACAAAAGCAACAGTGAAAAGCAACGGCTAAAAACTTTATAACCGTTGAAGCAGATAACAACAAAAAATTTACTGCCCAAACTGACAGTCAGTGTATAAAACTGACAGTCAGTCTCACAGAGAAAAACAGGATTAAAAACCAACTCAAAAACTCTCTGTGGTCGAAACCCACACTGACAGTCAGTATACTCATACTGACAGTCAGTTTAGTACAAAAAATCTGAGACAGAAAAACATGTTCTCTGGAGATTTGTCAGTTTGCACTAACTGACATTAATACTGACAGTCAGTTATCAACACTGACAGTCAGTCTAGTACAACAAAAATCAGCTTAATAAAAACATACTCTCTGGAGATTAGTCAGTTTATCAAACTGACATTCATACTGACAGTCAGTTACAAAGACTGACAATCAGTCTGGATAAAAACAGAGAAAACTCAAAATCCAGAGATCTGATTCAAATGATTTCAGTTTTGTTTTGAAGATATTTTCGAGAAGAACATTTTTGACAACAGCAACAAAAATAAGATCTTTTCAGATCTTTCTCAAGAAGTAAAAACCTCAACTGTTGACAAAATTCAATACATCAAAACAAATTGTCGAAAAACCACAGATAATGATATGCGTGCATTGACCTAGATTTTTCTCGGTATGATTGGAGATGTAGAGAGAACTTGTGTCCCCTCTTTATAGTACGGTTTAAACTAAGAATAAAATCCTTAAACCGATCGATCTTCATGCACCCTGAGATCGGTTAACCTAGAACTACAACATACCTCGATGCATCAGTTTAGTCCAGCAAAAACAATTTCTTTTTGCGTCTTCTTATGCTTAAATTGAACTTCAACATTTTGATTACCAGCCCTCGCTTTTTGTGCGGTTGTCTGAAATCTGTAACATTAACTCAAACACATAGTTAGTCCAAAAATACTTATAATCATCAACCATCAAAACACATCAGGGTTAGGCATGAAAGGCCTAGATGCAACAATTCACACTGGGAGTACACCTTTATTCGAAGATGTACTTCAAAGAAATACTGTCATCCGTGCTCAACCTAGGCACACGCAACTCAAAAGAGACTTGATCGAGCACATTTGGCAACGTTTCGGAGGAAACGCCGACGAGTAGCATCTTACCGGATTTTGTAGTAGGCATTTGTTTGCAAATTTAATTTTTTTGTATTTCGCAATTATGTCATGTACCGCTATTCGAATTTTAATATCTATTTTTTTTTCAAGTGCAATTTTTAAATCCAAAATGTCGAATTTATTTTTTTTGTTGCAAATATCGAATTTAATTTCGTAGGTAATATATTAATATATTGGTAATATTGAATTTAGTGAATTAATACAAATTCGTTGAATATATAATTGTTAAATTGTATAGAGCCAAGCAAGAGCCAAGCCATTGAAGTGCTTGGCTCTTGCTTGGTGTTTGGTTGGTGGTTAGGAGTATGGGGCCCACGCTAAGAGCCAAGCTGTTGGAGGTTTGGTACTTGCTTGGTGCTTTGAGATAGTGTTCGCACACGTGGCAGGGAATATTCCGTTTAAGAGCCAAGCAAGAGCCAAGCCTGTTGGAAATAGCCTAAGGCTGTTTCCAATAGTGCAGGCTCTTGTTTGGCTCTTAAACGGTATATTCCCTGCCACGTCAGCGAGCACCATCTCAAAGCACCAAGCAAGCACCAAGCCTCCAACAGCTTGGCTCTTGCTTGGCTCTTAGCGTGGGCCCCACACTCCTAACCATCAAGCAAACACCAAGCAAGAGCCAAGCACTCTAATGGCTTGGCTCTATACGATTTGACAATTATATATTCAACGAATTTGTATTAATTCATGAATTTCTATATTAAAAATATATTAACATATTACTTACAAAATTAAATTCGACGTTTGCGACAAAAAAAATAAATTCGACATTTTGGATTTAAAAATTGCATTTGACAACCAAATAATAGATATTAAAATTCAAATAGTGGTACATGACATAATTGCGAAATACATTAAAATTAAATTTGCAATCAAATGCCTAGTACGAAGTTCGGTAAAATACTACCCGTCGGCGTTTCCTCCGAAACGTTGCCAAATGTGCTCGATCAAATCTCTTTTGAGTTCCGTGTGTGTAGGTTGAGCACGGATGACAGCATTTCTTCGAAGTACATCTCCGAATAAAGGCGTACCCCCAGTGTGGATCACAAGCGGTACTACCGTGGATGTGCCCGGATGATCGTTGTACGCATAGTTCTCGGCATTGCCATCGCGTTCGTCCTCTATGATCATGTTGTGCAAAATGACGCAAGCCCGCATGATCTTCGCGAGGGTTGACTATTGCCAAAATCGTGCCGCACCATGCACGATGGCAAACCGAGACTGTAGAACTCTGAAAGCTCGCTCAACATCTTTTCTCGCTCCTTCTTGGTGTTGCGCAAACAATCGATCTTTCACCGTCTGTGGAAGTGGTATCGTCTTTACAAAGACAGCCCACTCCGGGTATATACCATCGGCGAGATAATACCCCATGTTGTACTGTCGGCCGTTGACAGAGTACTGAACATGAGGAGCTCGTCCTTTCAATACATCGGTGAATAAGGGCGATTGGTTTAGCACATTAATATCATTGTTGGAGTCGGCAACACCAAAAAAAGCATGTCATATCCAGAGATCATACGAAGCTACCGCTTCAAGTATAATCGTTAGTACTCCATAGTCTCCAATAGTGAATTGACCCTTCCATGCTACAGGGCAATTTCTTCATTCCCAGTGCATGCAATCAATGCTTCCCAACATACCCGGAAAGCCACGAGACTCTCCTTGTTGCAGTAGGCGGTGGATATCCCCAACGGTGGGGCTGCGAAGATATTGGTCACCAAATACGTCGATGACACCTTGCACGAAGTTCTCCAAGCATTGAATCGCCATGGATTCACCAATGCGCACATACTCATCGACAGCATCGGCGGGGCCACCGTACGTGAGCATACGCATTGCTGCGGTACACTTCTGTAAAGGGGAGAGTCCACGGCGATTAGTGGTGTCCCTTCTTTGGGTGAAGTAGGGGGACCACCCACCTACAGCTTCGACAATGCGGAGAAAGAAGGGTCTCCCCATCCGAAAACGCCGCCGGAAGATACTGTCAGGGTAGACAGAATATTCGGAGAAGTAGTCTGCGACGAGTCGTTGATGCCCCTCTTCGCGATCTCGCTCAACATATCTCCTATTGCTGCTTCAACAGCGTCCGCGGGATGACGAAGCATTGAGTCGAGCGTAAAGACCGGTGATAATACAGTCTTCCTCTTCCTCCTCCTCTATGAATTCCACCAAGAAATCCTCAATTTAGTTCATGGCATTCTCGTTGGAGCTATGTGTGCTCGAACTAGAACTAGATGACATTTTGTGAGTGGCTACTGAAACTGAGTTTCTCAAGAGGTGAAACGTTTGAGAAGATAATTGGATTGTGAACACAAACTTTGTGGAGAGGGTGAATATATAGACGAAGAGTCCAACGGCTACTTTGCAACGGCTATATTCCAACGGCTACTTTCCAACGGCTATATTCCAACAGTTACTTTGCAACGGCTATATTCCAAACGACTACTTTTCAACTGCTACTTTGCAACGGCTATATTTCAAAGTAAAATTAAATAGAGAATCATATATAGATTAATAATGAAGGATACATGGCTCGTTACAAGAGATAATTAAAAACAAAATAACTAGTCGTCGGAAGCATTAAGTTTCTCCCTGAGAATCTTCATCCCTGCATCGTACTCTGCTTTTTGTGCATCGTCGAAGATGGATTTGTCGAGACTCATCATTTTCCAGTACGCCTTATACAAGGCGGACTTTTCCTTCGCCCTCGCCACGTCGCGCAAGTTATCGGACATACGGAGTACGTCCTTCCTCTTTTTGGCCCGGTCAGGTTGATTTTGGATGAAGGCATCGAGATTTGCTCTCATTGACGCCGTAGAATCCTGCGAGCCATCGACCTTTCCTTTACCCTTGCGCCTCGCCTTAGCAGCGTCTCGTCCTTCCGGCCGTGTCACCGCTGGTGGCACGTCATCGTTGTTGGACGACGATGTGTAGGTGCCCGACTCGGACAATCTGCTTCTTTTGTTGGGAGCATCAACATAAGCTGCAGACCACTTAGGTTGACCGCGAACCGCCTTCCACCAATGATCCAAAATGAACGGATGACCCATCTCCGTCTTGTACATCTCGCGGGCCTGCGCCATGAGTTGGTCGTCCGAACGACCACTGGCATAGACTTCATTGAGGCGGAGCCAAACACCGTTGAATTGGACCACATTTTTGTTGGTTCGTTGCCAGTGATCCTTACAGTGTTTGGTCTCCCTTCTCCGACTTGGCGGCACCGTTTTGTTGTATGCCGCTGCTACGTTGGCCCAGTACATGTCGCACTTTCTATTACTTCCATCAATAGAATCGAGCGAATTGTTGAGCCAAGAGCTAATTTGTATGTAGTAAAAAAAAATTTAATATCGAAGTTGAGCGTAAATATATGTCTTTCATAATACCCTTGTATGAAAAATAAAATTATTACCAGTTTTACGTCGTCATCGGTGCACCACGGTAAGTGCTTCGTCTTTTGGCCACCGTGCACACCAGCATTAGTGTTTGGCTCATCGATGCGAACTCGGCCGCCATATTGGCTGGAGCAGATTCTGGAGTGTCGTTGTCGGAGATAGACGTAGAGTGCGGTTGAGGTGGGGAAAACTGGGGACATGTCGGTGGCGTGCCGACAAAATGATAATTTTGGCTATACTGTGGCGGTGGTGGAATTGCGTGGCCGTGTGGTGGATACGGACGATAATTTTGGCCGTACTGTGGATACGGCTGGTAAGTCGGTGGCTGTGAAAAACCGGGTTGCGGTTCAGTGTTTGGATTTTCGGTGTTTTCGCTGGGAGAATGGGAAGAGCCAAGCCAGTTAACGAAACCGCCCGGTGGAGTCGAATCCATGTCGGATTTGTAAAAAAATTTGCAAGGATTTCGAATGGCCTTTGTTGTGGATAGATGAAAATTTTTGTGTCAAAATAGGTCAAGAACATGCCCTATATATAGGAGAGGGCAGGGGAAATTTTCTGTGAATTTTTGAAATTTTTTGGAATTTTTTGCTATTTTTTACGAATTTTTAGGCCAAAAAACATTAAAATAATCTCTAACGGCTATTTTATAACGGCTAAAATCCAACAGCTATTTTTTGTGCGGCTGACAGGTGGGCCACGGCCAAAAACAATTTCCAACGGCTATTTTTTGTAAATCCACTCACTGACATGCGGGACCGTAGGCAATTAGGGCCACCTGTCATACACTGGGGTCAAAAGTAAAAACTATAGTTCACGCGGTTGCGTGTTTTTCCAAACAAACCGACGCTTTTTTGTTTTCTCTCACTGACCCATGGGCCCTACGATTTGATGACCCCACATGTCCGTGAGTTCAGCTGGAAACCGTGCGCGTGAGTGACGCCAGCGAGGCTGGCGCACACTCGTTTTACGCGCTGGTGGGGCCCACGGTTTAATTTTTGTCACGCGTTTACGTACGACCCTGTCACTGACGTGTGGGCCTTTTCTTCTTGAGGACCCACCTGTCAGGTTTAAGTTCACGCGGGTTGAGTTCGTCTTCTGGTTTCTTCGTGGGGCCCGCAAACCGCGTTTTATCGCGCCTTTGTCTTCTCCAACGGCGCTGCCTCCCTCGCCGCGCACTCGACCGCCGTTGAGCTTCCTCCGTAGCGCACACACGTCCAATCGCACTGGGGAAACATCGAGCACACGAACGCCGCCGTCGACGCAAGCCTCTCCTCGCGCTCCCGTTGGAGAGAGCCTAAGCCTAACTTCTAAAGCTGGCTCCACGTTGAGCCCTGCGATTCTTGCCGTCGGATTCCCGTGCTGGCTTCATCGGGCCCGCCCACACTGCTCGTTTTTGGGCCGCTCGATGCCCCGCTGGCCTCATCTGTGCTGTCCGTTGGTCCACCGTTGGGTCACCGCACGATCGCTCCTGCCTGTGCATCTCAGCCGTGTTCGCGTACTCGAGGGTTCCGCCACTGCGGCTGCGACGCGTGCCTTCCACTCCATCGACGCCGTCGCGCACCCCGCACTGCTCCGTCCACACCGTCGGCCGTTGCCCCAGTGCTTCCGCGACACGTGTTCCCTCCGTTTCCGCGTCGATGCCGTCGGCCGCTTGTCCAATGTTGCGGCGACTCGTTTAGATCCACCCGTGCCGCTTCCCCTTCGTCCTTCCTGCGCTGTGTTTGTGTTTGGTTCCGCGCCGTTCGCCGGTAGGGTCGCCGGCGGTCGTTGATTCCATCTTTGCCACTGCCTGGGTTGTGGCTGGGGCCCATGCCTGCGTTTGTTGCGGCAGCGCCGGTCCGATTTTGGGTACGCCGTATGCCCGTCCATCGCTGTTTACGGCTTTCCTTTTCGTGTTTGCTTTTTCACCTTCTCTTATCCATTGTTTTGTTGTTCTAAAGCTTGTGTGTTTGCTCCATGCCTGTTTCCTGTTGGTGCTTCCTTGATTGGCCGACCTGCGCCGTGGCGGCCCCTGGCGATGGCCCTCGCTGCGTTCTTGGCTGCGGCCGATATAGTTAACTACTTCGTGTTTTGCTGCTCCATTATGTGTGCTTCGTGCTTCTGAGACATTTGTGGTTTGCATCTTTTCGCTTTTCCCTTGTGTCTTTACTGCATCAGTGGTGGCTTTCCATACATTAGACCAGTTTGTTGCTCTTCATAGCCAGGGACAAATTGCAAAAGAAAAGATCTCCTAAGTCCTAATGATATTTTCTTATCATTGTGTTCCATTTAATCTCTATTATTCAGCTACAGCAACAGTGATTGGCTAAATCACATTTCATGCAGGTTTCTCACATTGCTTTTGTTGTATTAGCTCCCAAGCTACAATTCTTTTGTTCTTATAGATGTTTGGCACTTTGGCTTGGCTCTTGCTACCAAATTTCACAAGCTTCTTGGTGTGGGTATTCTTCATGCAGGTTTTTCAGACTTGTAGTTTGAGATGGATGCTTCATAAATGAATCCGTTGTTTCAGTTTGCAGCCCAGGTTGGGATGGATGCCTGCGTGCATATTGTTCTTAATTGATGTGTGACTGGTTCTTCCCCTGAAACGATATTGCTCTAAAATTTCTGTTTGGATTGCTCAGTGAATAATTCTGATTTGCTATTAGCAGAGATTCCATTTTCCTAGAACAATGCAACTGAGGATTGTTGTATGTATCTACATTTTGTTAGTACTGTGATGACATTTCTGCTTGAGCTAATTCCATTGCTGTTTGAACAGGCAGGTCGGTTCTGGCTCCTCTCCGCATCTGATGGATTGGCGGCTCCATCGTGAGTGGCGCATCCCCGCCTAATCATCTTGCACAGTACAACTAATCAGGGCAGCACCGTATCAGAAGCAATCAAACCAGTAGAGCCTGATCCGACGCAGTAAGTCTGGCAGGTCAATCAATTCACCTTGTGCCATTCAGTTGTTTCTTTTGTGAGAAAGATTTTAAAACTTTTTATTCTTCCTGCAGATTCGTAAGTGGCGCTCATAGTCATGGCCATGCATGTTGCCATCATTATGTAGTATGGCACCAGTACTGTAAGTGGGCCTGTCTTTCGTTGTCGTCCTACGCACAACAACCCTTGCAGGCATCAGATATAGGTGAATTGCTTATATTTGGTTCGTCCTTTGTTTTGCACCATCTCTTGTCCTGCTAGCTGCTGTCCATGTGCTTACGTTGTGTTCTTTGTTTGTGGCTGCAGGTTTGCCTGGAGTTTTAGTTGTCGTTGCTGATCAAGTTCTGCGCGGCGTGTTGTAGGTTTCAACAGGGCATACATGGGATAAGCAAAGGAAGCAGCAAAGGGCAACAGGGCATACCACACATAAGGATGTGCGGTATAGATAGGGTGTTGAAGGTTCACCCATGTATGATTTCAACCTGTATGTTGTGTGTTGTGTTTTCTGATTTGCTTGCTTCTTGCCTGCTATGCAACTGGTTGAATAATTTTTTTTTTTTTTGAGGGATACTGGTTGAAAATTTTGTGTCTGTTGCTTTATTTGTGTTGGTTTGCTGACTCATGAGGGTGTGCCATGTGTTTGTAGTATATAAATGTTGTTCTTGCCTTCCACTTATATATTTACGTTGCTTACTTGCTTCACAGTTTAGAGTTCAGTTATGCCCATTTCGTATATTATATTGCTGCGCTTCCTCTATTTTGCATATTAATCGGTAATTTATTTGGGCATATTCAGTTTTTCATACCTTTGGTTCCTTAATGTTATAATGAATTTTCTTTTCCCCATTCATAATGGGATACAATGCACCTACTCTAAATTTAGGCTGAACTGGCTTCATTTGATGTGTGTCTAGCACTCATGTAACTTTTCATATCATGGTGAAAATAATTAACACAAGATGTATACACTGATTCAGGCTAATATTTTTTCTTAGCATTATGTAGCAATCAGAAAGAGAGATGGTGAGAACTTTGAGTACTTCAATGTTTACGGCCATGAAACTCCAACCTTCGGTTATCTTTTTTGTACACCACATGTCTTGCACCACTTCAAGCATCAGTGATTCCATGCTAAACATGTTTGTTTTGCGCATGCTTGAGCCACAGAGCAAACCCCTGTTAGCTCTTCATTTGATTCAGATTATGCGCATGAAATGCATATAGACATGAATCTCCTCGTGATAATATAAAGGGTGATCTTAATGATAATATCGATACTAATATATCAATGATTATCTATAACTGCTATAATTGCTTTATAATGTGTTTGGTTTTCTTTTTCCGCGCGTTGCTGTGGGCACTGGACTATTATATTATAGTAGTCCTACCCAAGAAGTTGGGTTGTCTAACCATTGTTATTTAAAGCTGACATGACCACCTGTTGAACCAAAAAAAGGGAAACTGCAACGTTTACGGCTCGTTTTTGTCCAAAGATCTTCGATGCAATGAACAAGAGAAAACGGTTTGAACCGGCCGATTTTTCAAAAAACTGACAAATTGGGCGGTTTTAACTGAACCGTCCGCTTTTTGTTTATGCCAAGAATGTCCCCAATTTTAAATTGCTGGTTGTTTTATACTAAGAGGCAATTTTGGAAAATGAGAAAAAAGAGAATCCAAGGGTTTTTTTAACTTTTTCCTCTTCCCAATCTTTGCAATGCAGTGCCACAAAACACACATTTAGCTAAATCCAATGCAAAGGCGCTTAGCGAGGCGTTTCAACAGAATATTCTTCAGAATATTTTGTGCTACGTGTGCGAAACACCACCCGAAACACCCCCTACTCCAATGCAAAGACACTTCACAAGGAGCCTTCTCAAGCACTCTCATGCAAAGGCGCTTTGTGTGGGGTCCGCGTATATAATATTCATTAAAAATTAAAAAATCGCTCAAATGTTCGGATAATTCAAACACAATAATATAAAAGATAGAAGCACATATTTCTACAAACGCATAGAAATTGATCATGCTGAAATCGGAGTCTCCGGAGGCCTAGAACATTAAAACTTAACAACCTAAAACTCAACTGTAAAATCTCTGAAACTCGAATACCAATTTGCAAAATAACTAAAACTTATAAGTCTAAACCCTAACTTAGAAATGATCTTTTTGTGATTTTCAAAATCCCGAGAGTCTTTTTGCAATTATGACATTCCTCCTCAAAACCTAGCCATCAGCCTCTGTTGCAATTATTTCTTCTTCCTCTCTCAAAAAACTGAAGCACCTCCGTCCACCACACCGCCGACAGCCAGGCCATAGCCAACGACGGTCCGCCACCATACCCTCAAATCCGCCGCTTTCTCTCTCCTCAAATCTCCACCTCTTAGCTACCACATCGCTATAGCGTGCACCACTACATCGACCGCTACCATCCACCGATTTAGCTGCCACCACCACTTCTTCGACGGATCTGTGCACCCAAGCCGTCGCCACGCACGGTCAAAAGGTGAGGCCCACAAAACACGTGCTCGAGCATCGCGACCAGTCCAACGCAGCTGCTTCGACCACCCGAGCATCGGCGGGGCCCGCTTGTCAGACCTTCGACCGCGTAGCATCGCCAGGAGTCTTCTCTCTCCTCGCATGGATTGTTTAATATTTTTTTCGCATGGACCCCTACTGTCAGGTCAACGCAGGTCTTCCTAGCGTCGACGTTGGACTCCGCCTTAGTGACTCGATCTAAAGCTGGTGCTGCGGAGTCGGCATCGGGTAATGTGATTGCTCTATAGACTACAGTGTGTGATTGCTCAACAGAATACGATTGGTTTGATTTGAAATTTCAATTTTTTTTCTTTTTGTTTGCTGGCCTCGATCAGTGCTCCTTGGTAGATGATCCAAAGTATTGGTTACAAACATGCTAGTTTACTTTGCACTCTACAGCTGATCCAAAAAAGTTTGGATTCCAAACCATCTAGCGCGCTTGAGTTAGCCGATTAAAACTCTCAGTTTGGATTCCAAACATGCTAGTGTGTGATTGCTGCGCAGAGTATAGAGGTTTGCATTTTTTTTTTAATTTTTTTTCATATGTTTACATTTTATAATTGCGTATTGATGATGATGTACGATGATAGTATTGTTCTATTTCCTTTTTTTTATATGTAAAAAAGCCAGATTCCATATGGCGGTGGGCTTTCTAGCGAGTTGCTTCGCTGATGGGCCCAGTGAGGGGTCCCCAGAGTGCTCCAAGTCGAGAAAGAGTGGATCGCTCCTATATAAACTGAAATTTGCGTACAAATGTTTTAAAATCAATTTGAGTTAAAAATAGTCGAAAATAATAAAATATTAATATTTAGAAAACCAGTAGACCAACCAATGAACCAATGGTTCGACCAGTGAACCAGGTTCTGATAACTATGCATCTACCTTGGTAACATGGTATTCTGGATCATAAAGATAGCAGCATTCGGTCATATCAGTCCAGACTCTATGTCAATGCAACAATTTATGCCACTCAAAAATTAACTGTAGATGAGAACCTACATTTATATGTATTTTTTTAGCTTAAAGATTACCCATAAGCAGCACTGCATCACCAACCAACAAGACCCGCAGAATTTTTTAGCTTAAAAGAATCCCCATAAGCAGCACCAATCCACAAGACCGGCAGAGTACCTAAGTCTATGTACATTGCGTCCAATCACCTCATCAAACATTAATAATTGTACAATCTGCTGCTTTGGCGGATCAGAGCAATCAAATCCACTAAAGATGAAACACTGATTTGCGATATTGATACAACTCATAAAAATCGTCAGGGTTCGTCTTCCAAGAACAAGCCAAGGCACCGTGCCACCTGTAGCACTATGGCGCGTTTGTCTTCTAATCATATTGAAACAGTGCAGCAGAACTGAAGATTTCAAAATGCTACCGACAAAAAAACAAATTTAGGAGAACTCACTGTTTTACATCGATGAATGGAAGGAACCAACCAAGAATTATTCCGCATATTACAGTCAGGAACTAGCTACCTAAGCAAGAAAGTTAAAAGCGGACGGCTATTGTACATGACCAGCAACTAGACTACATGACACTAACAAGTCAAGCACAACAACTAGGTATGTATGGCTATGAAAGGGTTAACAATCTTGTACTACCCAGGTCACCAATTCATTGTTGTGGTGCCTCCATTGTACAGGCCGAAACCCTCCCAGATAGGAAGATTGGCACGGATGAGTCCTCCAATTCATAACATTCACACAAGAGACCAATCACAATGCATCTAGTTTCTTAAACTACTTGTCTTCACCTCCATCAGGATCCTCCTTCGAGTTGTCCTCCTTCACATCATCTTCCACATCTTCTGCATTATCTTCTTCACCTTCCTCGTCATCAGACATACTATTTATTACTTCCTCTATTATGCGCTTGACCTCCGCCTTTCTGTCCATGAGGTCCATCTTGAAATGAGCTCCTGTAAGTCAAAAGAATAACCACCATGTCAGCACATTCATATCATTTGAAATTATGTTTATTATATCATTTACTAAGATGATTTCTCCTCCCACGAACTGTTAAGTGTTTCATTCCCTCTGAAGAAACACTAAGCAATAACACAACAAAAAAAAAGTACCTAATTGTCGGAGAATATCTGCCAAAGTTGCCTACAAGGCAAATCAGTATCAGCATTCAGACTAATAGAAGTGCCAGCAAATACAGATGTGCATGTATGAAACATAATAATTTGCTTACAGTATTGAAGTCCACTTCCTTCAAGATGTCACTAACAACAGCATGCAGCTCTTCGCTGGTTGGGGATGTCCCAGCATCTGCACTTCCCTTGCCTTTTCCTGGAGAGATTGGAGAAAGTTTCAGAAACAAAGTTACAATCTAATAGATTGCATTGGCTTTCTCCATAGCATCTCATAAAGCACTCCTAAGCAGGACACCAAAAAAAAAAAAAGGCAACTTGCACTAAAAGGAGAGAACTAAAAGAACATATTCCATAATCATACCAGAACGAACATGTCCAACCCTGCTCTAGTATAATCATGGCATAACTCGACATTAAAAAGCAATAAAATCATTATAATATTGGTATGAGCTGGGACCACAAGACTAGTTTTTCAAATATTCTAGCTTTAAAAATGTGGTAACAATGAATAGATATATGATATTACTCATGACTAGTTTTTCAAATATTCTACCTTTGTTTTTATTGGACACCTTGGCACCATCCTTCTTGCGAGGCTTATTATTCAAAGTACCAGAATTATTACTCTGGCCTTCTTTTCCATCATCCTTTTTGGATTTGGAAACCTTCTTGCTAGCCTTATTTGAATCTACCCGCACATCACTTTCCTTCGACGAACCCTTTGAACCTTTCTTGCTGACCTTTTTGATCTCCAACTCAACATCTGGTTTTTCTTCAGTGTCCTGAAGAGCTTTAGAACTTTTCACAGGTTTTGTAGAAGCCTTTTTTACAGATGAATCCTTTTCCTTCACCTTAGACCCAACTTCCTTCTTAGCATGCTTGTCATCTGTTGCCATTTTCTTTGCTGGAGGCTCATCAGGTTCACCTTCCTCAAGTTCTTGATCACTTTCAGCATGGTCATTCGCTTCCTCAGAATCTTCATCATCTTCCTCTCCCATTGATGCATCCTCAGAACCAGCAGCACCAGCATCATCTTCGTCACCATTCTCTTTCTCAGCTTCAACTGCTTGTTTACGACTCTTCCTCCTTTTCTGGATATTAACATATACAAGAAATCAAGATCTCAATAACATAAATTTAAGAGAATTGTGATGGTACAGAGTGCTTTTCTAGAGCTATCAAACAATTCCTAGAAAATAGAGGCAACAGAAAAGCTCTATAATTCAAAATCCCAGGCAATTTAAGTGCGGTTCAGAGAGGCTAAAGCTTCTCCAAAAACCTAGATAAAGTTCTCAAACCATTACAGGCTTCAATTTGTAGAAGAGGTGCCATTAGATACTACTAAGCAATAATTCCATACAAACATCAGCAAATTTTTCAATCATATGCAGTTATTTGAGATAGGTGAAAGATCTGCCCAACTTGGAGGCACAGATCTCCCCATCCACAGATCTTTGAGACAGGTGAGTGGCAGCTTATCAAACAAGGAGAGAGCAGCAAATTGCAAGGAGAGGGGCAGCCAGTCATGGATGCACAATTGACGGCTGGGAAGCGAAGAACAAGGATTTTTCTTGGGAGAATTCCGTTGAGGGCACGTTTGGCACACCAAAGTTCTTGGGCTTGCCTGCTTCCTTGACCCCCTCTTGCCTTCTCTAAGGCTACCACACACACTTCCAAGGCATCGTAGTGTTCAACTGACAGCTCAAACCATCTAAGGACCTCAGTTTGCTAATTGATAAAGGCTGCCAATATCTCTTGGATACTTGAATCAACACTAGAAGCCATGGTGGTCGGCCTCAATACCACACCGATATGTGCCTGGGCAGAGACAGGGGATAGGGAACAGACAAGAGAAGCGATAGAGGGAGCTAGAGGAGGGGCACACTTTATTTCTTGCTTGCTAATAAAATCTGAAACTTGACTATAAATAATAGTCTTAACAAGTAACAACTATCCTAACAACCAAATTATTATCCTAATAAACAAACTTAATCTAGATGTCCATAAATCTAGTGCACTCAACAAACTATTGTTGGCTAACCTCTTGCTGCTTGTGTACACAGTGAGAAGGTTCATTACAACAGATCAGAACCCTTGGTCCTGTGCTGTTCAGTCTGCAGCAAACCAAACACCGGATCCCTTGGTCATATACTGCACTGTTGCAGTAGCTTGCATTCCACCTCAGGATTCATTTAGGCCCTAAATATCAATAAGGGCGTATGACAACCGAGTGCGGATAAAAGGTATTAATGATTAAGCCTATCAACTGCCAGCATAGCCCTTTCCTAGGGCCCAAGTGACCACAGTTAAAGCTTCATACCAAGTGACTACATTGAAAGAGCTGGGATAGATAAACCAGAAGGAACCATATATACAAACAGGGTAAGTAATGCAAGAAAAAAAAGGCAAGACAATCAGTGCTAGATGCCATCCTGTCCAAAGAATCATCTCACTGAGGCAGATGATTCAGAGCACACACCGAGAGTAAGATGGCTCCCCATGACTCCCAAGTGAAAGAGGAATTTGTTGGAGAAAAAATAAGTTAATAACAATTTTTAGAAAAACTTAGCTTTACCCAACATTGTTTTAGTGAGAAAGAAGTCAAAGAATATGTTTGGCACAACAGTATAACAACCTTAGTCTCCTCAGAAGCGCCTTCAGTTGTTTGACTACTTCCTTTAGACCTCCCTCTACGTTTCTTCCCTTTCTACATTGGCGCAGAAAAAGGGTCAGATATGTCAATTGTTGGATGCATGCTGTAAAAACAATATCAGAAGAGCAAGCTCTGTTTTAGTTATAGGCTATACCTTCTCATCAGTGAGAACAACATCTCTGGTAATGCAAGGAGACTCCAAGAATTCCAATAACTTTGCAGAAATTTCCTCCTGTGGGACAACAGAACACATTGCTGTTGTTACAAGTTCTACTGTTTGGATATCTAGAAGACAAGTTTCTTGCTCAAATGACTAACCTTCTTGGTAGTTGCCTTTAAAACATGAATATCAAGTATTTCACAAAAATCAAGCAACTTCTCCTTGTTAAATTTGTCAAGCTTTTCCTTTAATTTGGCCCTCTGCTTCTCCTGATCAATATTAGAAGCAAAGTAAACATAATCAATAGCATAAAACAAAGCCCAAGTGATTAAATTACCAAGCTGACAGGAGGAAAAGCTTCTGCCAAAATTAAAATTTCAACAGCCAGATGGAACTATAATGTGGCAAAACTATTGGTGACTAAAACATGTTGATGAGAATGTCTTGATATCATATCAGATTGTTAACACCCAAGCAAGCACAGTAGATGTAAATGTATAAATGCAACTTCCATTACATAAGAAATAGACTAATCACATCTTGTTCAACATAATATACCATCCAAAAGAAACTTACTTGATTGTCAGTCCAAACAAAACCAGAAAACTGGGATATGTTTCTCTTCAAAAAATGAACCTACAAAGAGAAGCATAGCAATCAACAAAGAAAATAAGCATATGACAAGAATAAGAATGAAGCATATGAATATCAATTGGTAGCCTTACATTTGATTTTCTTCCAAACAGTATAGTATGAAGACTTTGGAGATTCTCATCTGCCTTTCTCTTTGAAAGCTTGAAGGAAACTGAAAGGATCAAGATGCAAATAAATGATTAATTTGAAATTTTGAATTAGGACCCTCCTAAACAACAGGTCACTTCAAGATAACAGCAGACCACAACATCTTTTGAAATTATTCGATCTAATTGAAAATAATTCAGCACACCAAAATACCAGAAGCACTGAAGACGTCACTCTTTAAAATTTCTAGGAGAAAATTAGAACAAGTGTCACAACCAGTACCAAATGGAACAAATAGCATGTTTGCTTTATTGAAGGGTTAAAGGCCCAGCTCACAGATACTCCATCCTCAAGGAAGAGCAAAATATGACAATTGCACACCCAAAGGATGTTTGAAGAAAATTTTATCCAGGCAAAAACACAGATGTATGGCTTTCTACAGTTTAATGATCCCTGGACCATCCCAAATTACACAACAGAACCCAGTGTTTCCTGATACAGGCATAAGCTATGCTAACAACATGCATGTTTTCCTATGATTCTATCACAGAAAGAGCTGCATCATTATTATTTTTTTTTTTTTGGGAGGTGCAGGGGAGGGAGATTTCTTCAATAAACTCCAGCTCATTCTCATTGTCAGTTGATGTGCATCTTTAAGTCAACTTCCTTTTTAATTATAGCCACAACATTTATAATTATTAACTCATGAACTGAGGGCATTGTTAGTTTGTGGTATGACCCTATTTTAGAACCATCTGATCCTTGAGATCACTTGCTTGGTGTTTGTTGGTGGAAAGTAATGTGATCATCCAGGTAAGGGGTTCCATGGGATGAAAAAGTGAGAGCAGATGTGGAGAACTGTCTACCACAAAAATCTCCGGATGGCACTGTTCCATCTCTTTTAGGAACCCATTCTAGCATGAAGGGAAATTCAATAACCAAGCAGCCCCTAAATGGAACCCATGCTGTAAAGACTATCACTGTGCGAGAAATGTTCTAGTGAGATGCTAAATCAGGAAAAACAGGATATCAATTACGAAAATTGCACCACACTTCCACAAGTTCCACATATGTCATTTCAATCCCCATGCTTTTTGAATAATTGCACCCCGAGACACATCACAATCTTGCCTATTTCAATCTCCAGCACCAACTAGATCCAGTTTGGGCACAAAACTTCACCAAGATGTAGACCACCCCTAACCATAAAGTTCCCACTTTTTTGAGAATTTTTCACTAAGGCAGTGCAGAGTGCAGACGATATTGCATCTATCACAAGAAAAGACACATGACATACTAGCAGTAGGACCAATCTGTGTGCTTACCGATACTAGTATGCCTCGCAAGCAAGCAAACACATCAACCACAACAAAGACATGTGCAGATATTTAAGGGGATATTAGTTACCGTTAGGGATGTCCTTCAACTTCGTTCCAGAACCCTACAACACACAAAAACAAAAAATAGATTAGCACATAAAAAAGTAAAGAGACCATTTTAAGCACATTATCAAACATACACAGATGAGTAAAAATTAAATAAATTGCTATTTCTCAAATTTTAGGATGAAATCGTATTAGCTCAAAAAAATTGTCCAAGTAGATACGGAAAAACAAACATTACACAGTGCAAATGGGTGAAAAAATCAGATCAGAGAGAGAAAGATGACTTGGACTATGGAGGGGGTCTTCTTAGCAGGGGCGGCGCGAGGGGTGAGCTCGGAGTACCTCTCCACCGTCTTCCTCTCCCTCGACGGCCGCTCCACCGTGGGAGTAGCCGGCGCCGCCGCCGCGGCCGACCCCTTCTTCTCGCCCTCGCCGCGCTTCCTCCTCCCCCTCTTCTTCTCCCCCGGCTCCTCCTCCTTCCTCTCCTCTTCCTCCTCCTCGGCGTCCTTGGCTTCGTCGGCCGGCGGATCGGCGACGGGGGCTGGGGAGGGGGGCTTCTCGCCGGAGGACATGGCGGGTTTGGGTGGGATCAGAACCAGAGCTACGGAGCTAGGGTTTTAGATTAGTTTTGGGGAAGGAAGAGCTTTGCGAGGCGGACGAGACACAGGGCTGTGCGTGTAATTTTGGGTCGCTATTTGTCTCACGCGTCGCGCTCTAATAATGGATGGATGGATGGATTGGAATGGAATGGATCCCGCACAAGGAAGGGGGTTTATTCGTGCGGACACCCGGGATTTCAACCTGTTAAAGCCGCCTGGTGCGGTTCTGTGCGCGCCCGGTCTTTTTGCCGTTTTACCATTTTGCCCTTCCGTAGTTTCTATCATCAGTAGGCTTAATTCCTCTTCAATCCATATACAATTTATGCTGTTGTGTTATTGTTTGTCGCAGCTAAGTACTATAAATTGATCAGAATTTTTACATATTATTAGGTAAGTACTTACAAGTGAAATTGGTAACATTTTTTTAGAGAGAATTGGTTACATTTGTAACATTTCTAATTTGCTTTTCAAACTTATTTATATTAATATTTTGAAAAAATTACAAAGTATAATAGTTTGATGGGTTTGATCTATTATATTCGGTTCATGTTAGACATTCTCAAATATAACATTTAAATGATAAAAATGTGAGATCAAATCCATATATAAGCATGTTAGTGAAATATTTAGTAATAAAAATAAAATATAAAAATTTTATAATGACATAAAAAATTACCTTTAATACTAAAAGAAATTCAGAATTATTATTTGGTTTACATATCATCATACTTATAAATACATCATGCTAAATACAGCACCGAACAACAGGTGGGCAAAAGGTAAATGTCACATGGGGACCACAGGGCGGGAAGCTGTAGGCGGCGCGGACCGGGCAGGAGAGAGAGCAGGAGGCAAGGCGGGGATGGTTCAAAATTTGGTGACGAAAATTTGGGAGGGGGCGGTGTCCGCCTACGCTTTTCACAGTTCCCTCCACTGGATTCCTCGTCACCTAGCCAAAATTTTCCAACTCGCGCCTCCGCCTCCACTTGTTTGCTTGGGCATCGTTCCAGGCCCTATAAAATGCTCTTGGTGGGCTTTAAAAAATGGGCTATTTCTCATGGATACAAGTATAGGTGGGTTTTTGGGCTTCTTGTTCAGTCCATGCACGTGCCTAATGCAGTAATGCTAAACAATGTTCTCATTTGCGCTTTTTGGTCTTTGTAATGTATCAAATCCAGTATGCTTTTCGGCCTAGCTGTCTGTCTTCGCCAAAAAAACCAATTTTTAATGCTTATGATGAAAAAATTTTAAAAACTGATTTATTAGATAAATTAGCAAAACTGTTTTAGTGAGAAATTTGACTTGTCAGTCTATAAAAGGGTTGGGGGTGATATGATGAGAAGCTAAAAAGGCTATTCCACCCTAACTTTAACTAATTTTTTAATGAAGAATTTCAATTTCTAAGAGAAACCCATTCGATAATCCACTTGTCTGATCTTATTTTAGCTTATTTTGGCTAATTATTAAACTTGAAGCTAGCCCAACAGTTTGCTAATAACCTATTTGAAGGACCTATTTAACTTAACTTATGCTTATTTAATAAGGCTATATTTGATATTGTAGTGTATTAGAGAAATTTTATTTGATGTATTATTTTTCTATGTTCACATTTGTTAATTGTTTACATAATAGTAACATCTTATTAGATATGGTAAATATATTTTATAACTATTATATCCCACTACACAATAATCTTCAACATGCCCTAAGCAAACTTTATGGATTTAAGCTACAAAAGCCCCTTCCTATCTTGAGGCTTCGAACTTAGTTTCTTTAGGTTTTTTAGTAAAAGTAAGATTTAAGGGCATTAAATAAATCCATGTTTTGAGCAAGTTTCTATTCATAATGATATATAGTTAAAATGAGATCAAACAAGTTCTACAACACAACGTGAACATGACTGTTACAGCACATATTATCATATACGATAGATCGACACCTCACCGGTCACCATGGATCAAAAGCGCATGTGGCGTCTTTGGAGCATACACCGACCGCAACGTTGGCCCGCCATCAGCGGAATCCATTCGACGTCCTCTGAAAACGCCTCGTAACGTTCGAGCGAAATAGCTTTCGTTTTCCTGGTTTCGGATTGGACTTTAGCCGTCCAGGTCGTCGTCATCGTCGCTGTTAGAGAGAGAGAGAGAGAGAGATAGGAGAGGCGTCTCTTTCCACTTCGTGGCTCCACATCACAGTTGATCTAAATGGTCCATGCCTAGCCACTCATTCGGAGGTCATCGAAGTTATCTAGTGTGTAAAAAGGATGGTTTGATTGGCCCACCCAGATGCACAGCAAATTAGCAACCATACGACGTCCTCTCAACATGGACAATTTTCTTTTCGGGAACACTTTCAGCTAACTCGGATCACTGTTTGTTAGATTTTTATAGAAACTCTCTTCCATATTTCAGACGAGTAGTAGTACTGTAATGTATTTTAGAGAGTAAAAGAGCTCATTCTAACATGATCAAAGCGAGATAATAGCACTTAGGCAGCCCAAAATCTTGAATTGGAGTATAGAGAGAGTGCGTGTGTTTTGCCACAACTTGTCATTTGCTTCTTTTTGGGCATTGTCATTGGTTTCTTTTGCCTTATCCATTCACCATTCCAACATAGATAGATAGCCTACTCTAAACTGTCCACGTCACAAGTGGTTAAGGACCCAATTAGCCAAACATTTGCGTTTAAATTGTTTATAGTTATATGGATTAAACAGTTATTCTACTCGTGTTAAGCAAAACGTTCTAGATCCAGTTTGAAATTCGCAGGGCTAGACGGCGTGGTGAAGTTCTCGACCAAAAGCACGTACTTCCAAAATACTACTAGATAGATGTAGAAAGATCCGCATGAATCTCACATACAAAGCATGAAAAAAAAAACTACGCGTACTAAGACCTTCTCCAACAACAATATTTAAAATCGGATCCCTATATCTCCATATACATAACTCTCTAAAAAGATTTCATACATATATTTCTATCTTCTCGAACAGAATCTCCAAACCCCAAAAACATATAAGGTAGAGAAGAGAGAATACCTAAATTTACCAATTCTCTACAGCAATATCTAAAATAGAAATCGAGATACTGTTAAGTAAGAAAAGGATCACTGATATCTAAATTTTAGACTATCAATCCTTTTAAGTTTTCTGTTGGACATGGTCTAACAGATATTTTATATAGGGAACTTCCGTTAGACTAACTTCAACCCCGCCGCCTCGTCATTTTGTATGTCAGCCCTACGCCAAAAAAATTAATAAACTAATCGTGTGAGGAGAGAGAAGACGCCTCGCGAGGCACCTCCTATCGAAGCTCTGCAAGCAGGCTCCACCAATGCCTCGCAGTCGAAGCGTCCACGTTGGACCAGTCGCAACGACCCATCAAGCGTTTTGTGGGCCCCACCTTTCGACCGGCCGTGGTGGCGACGTGCGTGCACAGATCTAATGGCGAGTGGTGCTTCGTACACGTCGCACAGAATATGCTGAAAAATATTCTGTTGAAGCGCCTCGTGAAACACCGATGGGTTGGAGACAGTCTTATGCGTACTTCTCAGTGCAAGGTCAACGACCCCCTTGCCACTTTATTATTGAGATATATTGGAGAAATTAAAAAAAGAGTTTAGTAAATCATAGAAAATTAAGTATAAAAGGAGTAATTTGATTAAGAGTGAAAAAAATATATTAAAATTGAAAATATTGATACATATCCATTAATAAATTTAAAAAAATAGAGTTCAAAATAGTTTTGTTAAATCAACAAATATAACGTAGTTGGAAATGAAAATTGCTATCATACTGTAAAAATCTCCTGTGTATAAAATAAAACTTATGCTTGATGACTTCTCAAATATCTTACTAACAACATAGACGAACCAACCAGAACATGTAATACTTTTGATTTGTAAAAAAACTGAACAGACAAATAAGAGCATATGTTTGAATGGAACGCTTATGATTGGATGATTGGATCATTAAAAACCCCGTGGCACAGTGCATGAAATTAAGACGAGCGACCAAACGAGGTAAATGTCGTGCCACGCCAACGCTGAGTCAGCATCGCGGTCTTGTGGGTCCCGCACGACACAGGTTGATGAGTCAACACTGCTGAGATACAGGAACAAAGGGCTCTTGATGTCATTATCTTTTCTTTGATTACAAAATACACCGGCTAAACTCACGAAATTACCCCGCGCCCCTGACGACAGCTCTCCCGCGTCATTTTGCAACCAGAACGGTTTTTCTTTTTTCTTTTTTCTTTGTTTACGATGCCTATCTATTATGACGGTGATGTTGCATTTTATGTGTGGGTTGGTTATTAAAATTTATCAAATTAATATATAGACAGCTGTGGTATTATAAAAAAATTATGACAATGTATTTGAATAGTAGTCAAGTTATATAGAGATTATGACTAACTTATTAATATTTATTGTTGGAACATGACGAACAAATCATCTTCTACATGTTTAATTATAGATGATATGAAAAATTATCAAATTCTAGACAAAATTAATTGATTTGCAAAACATTGGTAGTATAGAAACAAAATTAAATTGAGTTGACACTACTAAGATTTTACTTAATAAAAAATCAGCTGTCAAACAAGCACATCCTTAATTATGAAAAATATACAGATAACACGAAGGTATTTCTATGGGAATTTTTAGTTAATCCAACCATGTAAACGTCAATAGTATGAGTCAAGGACCGACGAATACTCCAACAGATGACGTGTTTATGGGATAACTACCACACATGAATTTCGAGGAGATAATCTAGCACTGCCATGTCATGCACGAAAGCTCTAGTTTTGCTTGTGACACTATTAAGTTAAGTACATAATTTTTAAAGAAAATATTCTCTGTCATACATGTGAGCACAATATAGATAGTAAAATGGCTCTATGTATGGGCTCCACGGCCCACACTCCTTAAAACTAAGTTAAGAATCAAGTAAGAGTGTTTGACTCTTATTTGAAACAATTATATATTTAACAAATTTTTATTAATTCATAAACTTGGTTTAATAATATGTTAATATTATTTTGGGAATTAAATTTGACATTTTCTTACACAAAATAATAAATAATAAAATTTAATTTAAAAATTGCACTTACCGCAAAAATAATATATCATAAAATTCAAATAGTAGTACATGACATCGTTACGAACTAAACTAAAGTTAAATTTGCAAAAAAGTCTACTATCTTGGAATATCAAAAGATAACAATAACATAATTTTGACAAACTAAGAAATATAATAATTCGACATAGTGTTGTGTTGCAAAGAACTACAGATAATTCCACGATATACCCATAAAATCAAAATTTTGTCCATATTGATGAGATTGCGGAAATGCGTAGCCGTGTGGTGGATAGGAATGATAATTTGGTGGATAAGGATGGTAGTTTGGGATATGACGGCTATGAAAAATTGGGTTGTTGTTGGTTCTAGGATTTTTGGTGTTTTCAACAGAAGATTGGGAAGAACTCAGGCAATTTAGGAAACCAGCAAGTGGATTAGAATCCATATAAAATTTATAAAAAAGTTTGCAAGAATTTTAGAATAACTTTAGAGCTAGATTATTGAGGATTAGTATGTGAAAATGAAAGAACAACATGGTATTTATAGAGGAGAGAGTTGGGAAAATATATGAAATTTTTTGCTTTTTTATAAATTTTTAGGGCAAAAATCAATAAAAAAAAATAACTCCAACGGCTATTTGTAACAACTATAATCTAACAGCTATTTTTTCTGCCATTGACAGGTGGGACCCACTGCTGGCAATTTTTCCAAAATTTCTTTCCATATAAAAATAATGCTCAGAAAATAGCATGTGGGCCAAACACATCATCGAGGCCACCTGCATCTTCTCTGTGTATAAAAACAGCAGAGAGAAGACTTTATATATTTTTTAAATCAATCCAACGTAATATCGAACTCACATGTCATTGTCTTTGAGTGTAAAACAACAAAGAGAAAGGAATGCCTTATTCAATTTTTTATTTAAACAAATGGTCTTTTTGGTCTATTTGACTGACAAGTGGGCCCGACCAATAGAAGACCCACCAGTCAGTCACTCGAAGTTGAACGCGTGTGTGTGGGTGACGGCAACGAAGCATGCACACTCATTGCATTTTACGAGCTGGTTGGGCCACTTTCCTTGAGCGTTGTGCAACGCGGCTTGTAATAACTCATTCACTGACTTGTGGGGACACGAATTGCAGGATCCAACTGTCAGCTGCACGGGTTTATTTTCGCACGGTGCACGTGCGCACTGACACGGGCATGCTGGTCCTTGTGGTGGAGCCCAAGAAAGATGAAAGCTTTGATGCATGCACATAAAATCCAGACACTGACAAATGGGCCTTTTATTGACTGGACCCACATGTTTGAATTATTTTTTCGTGAATACATTTTCCCCGTTTAATTTCTATGGGGCCTGCAAATTGCGTGACAAAGTAGCGTCCTTGTATCCAAAGGCAACACATTGGTTGACATGCGCTCGCCAGTCGCTTGCACTCGGAGCACGCGACTGTCCTATCACGCTGAGTAGTCGTCGACCACGCGCCTTCGCCCGTCGGTGCGCGCCGCCCATCACACCACCATTGGAGTTCGTCTTAGCTAAAGACAAGGTTAATTAGTTAATCCTGAAAAGACATAAGTTTACAAATATCCCCACTTGTTTTTGTCAATTTGAAGCTTTTTACTCCCTCCCACTGTTGACCTTTGCATTAGTAGGTTTATTCACTCTGTTGTATAATATAAGATATATGATTTTTTTTCAATATTATCACAAAATATAAAGAGATTTTCTAAGATATATGTACCAGAATTTTTCTTATCTTGTAAAGACCATTGGCTACTTTGAATCTAGTCCCTCTAGAATTCATCTAACTCCCACTTTAACATCTCTGGTGATGTTGGGCAGCGATGATGCGATAAGGTGGCGAAAATGCCACTAGCCATGGGTGGCGGTAGTGACTGATGGCAACCGGCGGAGGAGAAGGAAAGCCAGGGGAATTAGGGAAGGATGGCTAGAGGGCGGGGTGACGCCAACCTTGGTGTTGGCGGCTAAGAGCCAGTGGCAACCGCCTTGTGAGGTGGGGTTTGAGTGGTTACGGCAATGGGGATGAAGAGGATGAAGAAGATGGAGAGGAGGAAGGAAGAATGGAGATTTTATCTAATTTTAAATAATGGAGGTAAGTGATTCAAGTATTTTTAAGGATAAAAAGTAGGTATTTGTGACAGCTCAAATATAAAATACATTCATGCAAATTTATTGCTATATTTATTTTCTATATTTATTTATTTCATCACCTTCTCTTCTATTTTTTACCAACCATTGGCACTAGCATTCTTTTTAATTTTCAGAGCAATTATGAATTGGGTAATTTACTTATTTTCATTCAATGCTCTCTTAAATTTAGAACTTTTTCGATCAATATGCATGGTTAAAATACTGTCTATATTTTGCAGTGAAGAAGGTATTTCTTTTCTTTTTCATGTATTTGCTTCTTTATAATTTGTGAGTATTTGTGTGATCTCTGATCCAAATAACACTATAGAGGGAAAAAAGACACAAACTAATATTTATGACCAATAAACAAATGTGTAATGCAAGTAAGTATGATCCTTTCTGTACACCTAAGACTGAGTCCACCTGTGGGCCCCTCGTTAGAGGGAACCTACTACAAATGCCCAGGTGATTTGTACACAGGAGTTAAAACTTCAGAACATCCCACCATATTTACATGCATACATTAGCAAAGCGTACGGGGTCATTCAGACCTATATTACAGTAATTGACGTGTGCGGAACCACGTCATAATATAAGTAGCAAAAAAAAGGGGTTAGGGGCTGAACCCAAAACAGGGTTTGAGCCAAAAAGCAATCATCCAAAGTAGTACAACACAACAGTGAGGAACATCCTCCTCATCCAGCAAAGCGTGAAGCAGGGCGCAATCCACATCGCTCTCGTTGAGGTTTGGTGACCCTTCAGGCGCTTGGATCTCCGGGAACGTTGTCGGGGTCTTCTTGTGCTGAGTCGATTCCATAGTCTATGAAATCGACTAATTCATCCTCTGTACTTATTGGATCAGCAAGGGTGAGCATACAAAGCTCAGCAAGTTCCCGCATAGGGAGATGTTATATGTGGTAAATGTCAACAACAAGCTCTATGGTTCTCATTCTTAGGGTAATTTTATTGAAAACAGAGATATTTTAATACTTTGGAAAGTCTCCCAGAATCTGGGGTTTTGTTTATCAAAGTAATTTATCAGACTGTACATGTGTATACTTTTCACAGAGTCAGGCTAAGCTCCCATGAGCCGCCATGGTTTGATCACATTTTAAAGAATTTATCAAAACTAATCATGCTGCATCGACGAGGGACCACCCCACTACGACCAGGCTCCAGAAAACCCGGGAGCACGGAGTATTCGAATACCTTTTTACACTCTGCAGAGGTGTACCACTGTACCCACCACGAAAACTCAACTTAAATGTCGGATCAGCTTCCTGCGACTTATACGCAGGTGACCAGGCTGAGCTTACACAACAGTTTACTGACCCATTGTTAATAATTTCCTGCCCGATACATAGACAATACCGGCCCCATTATCAAGGTAGGTACTCCCTACAACATGATACATGGCAAGCACGCGTAAGGTCCTCATTATCGTTGTGGGTCCTCCCCACTGCCTTTTCTTCTAGCCTTGGGTCCATGAAGTCCTCCTCTGGACGCATGGAAATCCCACTTCCGGGTTCGGTCGCGCACGACTCGAGAGCCAGGCTAGGGCGACTTCCTTCTTACACCTTATCCTCTCTACCCCTCACACCACTCGTGGCCCTCTGTGGCCCACCAATTTCCACTCGGGAAACCGGATCGACAACCATTGCAGGAAATGATTAACTTTAGGTGAGTCATGACATTGTGCCTGTCCCATACCAGGCGGGTGGTTAGCACGTTTTCAGGCCGCTTAGAAGCACAGCACGACGATCCCGTCCTTATGGACCCTTAGCGAGGCTTTCACAAACCCACCGCGCACACAGCGCCAACCATCCAAACCAATCCTCGCTACTAGTCCCTATTTCTTTTATATAAAATGATCTTTTAGAAATAGTTTGCTCATGCTTCTGCCTTCCTCTTTTCTTTTACACATTTATTAGTATTGACATATACTTCTATGAGTGCATATCTCTTTTAAAGTAATACTTTTTCTCCTAAGGTGACAAGGTAAAGTAAATTGTTATGAAAACAAGGGGGGGGTCCACAAAATGGGACTATCTACTCACATTATTTCTCAACATACACTTTTATCAAAACTATCTTATGTATACTTGTGTAGATATCAAACTCTAAATAATTAAATGCATATAAAATAATAGGCGCAATATGTTCAAAGGAGGGAAACTTGCCTTGCCAAGCAGTAGTGTCGTAGTCTGCGGGTTCTTCTGCTTCCTCTTCCACGTAGTCGAAGTCTTGATCTTCAAATACAGGCATACACACAAGGTATTACAATCAACTTACAAAATACGACAACTTATGCTCACATAAAATAATAGGGCGCTTAACTGGAACGGCTTTTGATTTCTGAACTGGACTAGGGTTTGGGCTTTGGATTTCTAAGGGTTGAATTGTGCTAGTTTAGGATGGACAAGAAGAGTAGTAAATAAGACTCTTAGGGTCGACGGACATTAGACGTCAAAAGGGCGACGTTCGGGTCACGTCCGAACTTAACCTAAAAGCCGAAAAGTGAGTTAAGGGGTCTAGGTGACTCTAAATGAGATGAAAATTGGACAGCATGTGTAATAGACTAAGGCAAGGTTATTTGACAAAGTGGGACAAGCAGAAAAGGCTTAGGTTTTCCAGAATTTACAAAAAGGTCCAGGACACAGCAATTTCCATGCCATTGTACTGCTGAAATTAGGGTTTGTGTGTCCTGAGCAATTGGCTCATGCATTTGAGGGCAAACTATGTCAAACATGTAGGCTTAAATGTCAGGAGGTGGCTGGTTGAAGGGTTTGGCCGGGGATGGCCGGAGTTGGCCGGAATTTGAATGCCAAGGTGGCTGTTTTGAACAGAAATTAGGGCAGAGCAATTGGAGCAGCTAGGGTTGGTCAATTTAGAAATTAATCACATATTCTTGCTCCTGGGAGTGTGGAGATCACAGCTGATGCATTGGATTGTCCAGTTATTGCGTTTGGAGGCTCGCCGGAGTAGATGGCCGTAGCTCACGGCCGGGGGATTTGGGGGTTTTTGTTTGGCTGTATAAAAATCGAAACTGACTTGCTGGAGTGGTTAAGCATGCTCTAAGGAACATTTCTCCTCACTGGCACGGCTTCTAAATCGATTTGGTTTGGGCTGAATTTGCAGAACAGAGGAAAATAGGAAACCGGTGATAGCCGGAGTTGGGGACGAAATGAACTCGATTCCGAGCTCATGAACCATCTAGGGGATGAGTGGAGTGTGTTAGTGGCTTTAGTTTGAAGAAGAACTCACCGGAGCGAGCTGTCACCGTGAAGGCCGAAGAAGAAGCTCGGGGAAGACGATGAACAGTGGCTTTGCTGTGTTTGCTGTGTGGGTGAGGTGAAGAGAAGTAATGCTCTGGCTTTTATAGCCTCTGGAAGCTGTGGAGAAGGCTTTAGCCGAGGGAGGGCACAACTGGGCGTGTTCGCGGCATTAACCGGAGGCGAGGACGGTGGCGATGGGACGGCGAACTGTGAGGGGGTCATGAGGTATGGCTACAGTTCGGCAGAGGACGGCGACGATGGCACAAGGCGGGTGGTTGCAGGCAACGAGGTCTCGGGGCACGGGACGGCGACTTTGCGCGCGGCCAGGCGAAGTGGTGTTCGGTGGCGGACGCGACGGGACGATCCCGGCGACCTGGGGGTTCCCGAGGCGTCGTCGTGGCTTCGACAAGTGGCGCAGCTCACGGGGCACGCGAGGCGCACGTGGGGCGGTGCCGGCGGCGAAGGGACGCGGTGGCGCGGCCGGTGGCGCACGGGCGGCACGCAGCGCGCGCGCACGGCACGGCAACGGCACAGGCACAGTACTGTGCCATGTACTGTACACAGCTTTGCTCTAGGGGTATTTTGGGTATTTTTGAGATTTAGGGATCTAAATGTAAATCTGATTTTTCTGAGGGTTAGATAAAATTGGTATATACTTATTCCAATTGAGTATGCGCAAAAATGAGAAGCTTTGGCAGGGTTTTGGCCAAAACGAAAACAGAGCCGGGTAAAAATAGTACTTTTGTTTTCAGATTCTTCCAACAGCTGAAACTCTGGTTTTCGTCGCGAATTTGGAGATGTTTCTAAAGGACGATACGTATCAAATAGCAATATGAACCTATAGGAGAAGGCAGATCTCAATTCGGACTTCAAACGGAGATTTCGGACTTTTTAGGGCTTTCTAAAAGCGGTCGTTTTCGGAAAAGAGAAAGACTTAGCCAATTTGGGACTTCTCGATACGAGGGGATCCTAGGGTACATTATGCACATATTGGTTATGGTCTTGGGTCCTTTCAGAGTTAGGTGACGCGAGATGCATGTATCTGGGCGATGCTCAGAGAATGCAAGTAAGGCGAAAATAGGGATGTTACACCACCGATACCACTTGAACCGGTGCCTGAGCTCCATGTCGACTCGACTCAAATGCTCTACTTGCACGGCGGAGCGTGCGCAAGCATCAAACACCTCAGTGCGTGCAATGGACCCGTGAAGACAAGTCACGACTAAAGCGACTGCGTTGGAGATTTTCATGATGCCCAAAAACGCATGTTGTCGGCCTCACATCTTCACAAACTGAGCCTAGCCAATCCGCGTGCACTACATTACTCTTGACCCACACTTATGGACAGGTGGAACTAGAGTTCTTTTGGTCCACCTGTCAATTTTGATATTGGTAAAAATATTAATTAAAATTTTTACTCACACCCATTGCACTCACATGCATTCACTGACAGTGGGTCCACTATCCTCTTGGACCCACATGTCAGTCACTGGATGCTATCTGTGGTAAACAATATTCTTTGGAATATAATCATTAACAATAGACATTAAATATATTTTAATAGTTTCGTGGCCAAAAAATACTAAAAAATTCCAAAATAGCCATGGAAATTTTCGTTCCGATAGTAACTAGTAGCTAAATTTTAATTATTATGTTTATGTTGTCATTGAATAGGCGGATATATTCAAATTATAGTATGTTTAATGTTATATTTCTATGTATGAATTTAATAAGAAAATTTATTATCTCTATGTTAAATTTTTTTAATTACAAGTCTCTAATTTTTTTTTCTTATATTTAAATTATTTGAAAATAATTTTGGAATTAACTTTTCTTTTAACCATTGCTAACCATATATTGCAACAAATTAATATATCAATATTTTATGCACAGGTTTCACACGAAACGATATCTAAAAGCCAATGCATTGGAGTGTTTTATACGTAAGAAGACACTTTGCATGTAAACCCAGACAAAGAGTCTCCCAAAATGCCTTTGTATTAGTGTAGTAAACTCTTCGGGTGGCGTTGCACATGTATATCATATAATATTTCTCTAGAAAGCCTTTTGAAGAGATGACGCATTGGACTCAGCTTAAGGCAGAGTTCAATGTGAATGTCTGGTCTGGCGCTTAGCAAAAAAAAAAGGTTTTTTTGGAGAGAGGATGAGTGAAACGACACCTCACAGGCAATGGACACCCGGTGTGTTTTTATAATTTTATTTTGTCTCGATTTATGTACAAAGTTATTTTCTAACTATTTTCTCTCTTCTCTAACAAATAAAAAAATATTTTTCGCATATGGGGCCGGGCTAGGAGTTTTCTCGAAGAGTATTTGCATTGGAGTAGTAGATGTCTTGAATAGTACTTCACATGTATGGCATTGAATATTCTTTTACAGTTTTTTAAGGAGTTAATGCATTGGACTCGCCCTGGGCGTGAGAGGTGACACATCACGCCCACGTGGAACAACAACACTGAGATGGTAGACCGAATCCATGGAACCCTTCCCCTGCGGGTCCCAGGAGGCCGGGACTCATGCCACCTAGGCCAGCCACTCCCGCAACACTAGGCTGTGTAAATCTACCTACACATGGGCCCTCGGGGTGCATTTAGGTTGTCTCCAACCCATCGGCGCTTCGCGAGGCGCTTCAACAGAATATTATCCAGTATATTCTGTACCATGTATGCGAAACACCACCCGAAGTGCCCCTACTCCAATGCATCGGCGCTTCGCGATGCACCTTCTCAAGCGCCAACCACTCCAATGCAAAGGCGTTTTGAGAGGCGCTTCGTGTGGGGCCCGTGTATATAATATTAATTAAAGATTAAAATCGTTAAAATGAAATTCGGATAATTCGAACACAACAAAATAAAAGATAGAAACACGTGTTTCTACGGACGCGTAGGAACTAACCGTGCTGAAATCGGAGTCTCCGGAGGCCCGGAACATCAAAACCTAACAGTCTGAAACTCAAATGTAAAATCTCTGAAACCTGAGTACCCATTTGGAAAATAGCCAAGACTCAAATCTAAATCCTAACTCAGAAAGGATCTTTTTGTGATGTACAAACTTTGAGGGTTTTTTTGCAAATATGCTGGAACATTAAAACCTAGTTGCCGACCATCTGGAAGGATTATTTCGTTCTTCCTCTCCCCAAAACCTAGTCGCCGCAGAGCCTCCGCCTCCGCCACCGCCACCGCCACCGGATCTATGCACCCACGCCGCTGCCACGCCCAGTCGAAAGGTGGGGCTCACAAAATGCATGATGGGGCGTTGTGATCGGTCCAACGTGGACGTTTCGACCGCGAGGCGTTGGTGGGGCCTGCTTGTAGAGTTTCGATTGAAGGTGTCTCGCGAGGTGTCTTCTCTCTCCTCACGCGGTTAATTTATTAATTTTTTTGGCGCAAAGCCCACATAGAGAGCGACCAGGTGGTGGGGTTGAAGTTAGTCTCAGGGGAGCTCGATCTGCGGAGCCACAGATGGCACCCACCGAATGCTCCGCACCAGACTCTCACCGCTCGCCGGGCCCCACCAGCCCATTCTCTCGGGCTTTTTTCTGCTCGCTACCCTCCCTTGCCCCGTTTTTACCGGACACGCCCATGCATGTCTCCCTCCCACTTGCTCCGCTTTTATCGTTAAAGAGTTACAAATTACAGATTACACCTCGTAGTTTCGTCAAAATGCAAATTGCAGATTACACTCAGATCGTTTGTACCTGCAACTTTATGCGGCGCATCACTGATGCGTCCCGCCCAGGTGGACAACGTTTCAAAATAAAGCAGCGGTGTATAATTCACTCTCTATTCATAAAAGTTTTGGCGCTTTTGGAAAGGTCTCCCTAGTTTTTTTTCACACACTAACACTAACTAGACGGACTACTGTTTCTACTAGCAAATTAACAATGGCTTCTTGGATAAAAATGAAATTTTTTCCTGCAAATTTATGAAGTCTTGTCCAAAGTTTAGATATACATTAAACACGGACAAGTTCCGGTCAACATTAGCACATTTTGGCCAAATAGTATCCAGCAGTTACGTATAGAATGTACTTCATGAAATCGAGATTTTAAGGCCCGCGATAATTCAAACAATTAATTAAAAAATAGGATTTAACAATTTTGAAGTAGAAAAAACAAACATTTTCGGATAAAATGTAAAATATTCTAGTTGCGATGAGGATGATTTAAGCCAACAATGAAATGCAAGAAATACCTTGATGGCATTTTTTTTCTTTTCTTATAGCCAACAATGGTTTTTTTAATGAAGAAACACTGAGTATTTTAGAAGTATTTAGAATGTAGTAATTCTATAGAATTTTTTTAAAAAGAAACATCTAGTCTCACTAGCATAATTCTTGTGGAAGGCCTGCGTTCCAAACATGCTTTTAGAGTTTGGAATTATTGTCTTTTTCTTAAAAAAGGATCTTAAAGGTGTACTACAAGCGAACAATTTATCTAGAACACATCAATTATTGAGTGAAATAAATACGCACAAATATAAATACTTGAAAAAAAATATAAAACCTGTTTTTGTAAAATTGTATGAGATTCATTTCCTGATTATTAAATCATGTAATCAATGCCATAGATTTGAATACAAATACCTGATATAGATTACATAAATGCCTAACATAGATTATAATTACATCTCAACTAACAATTAGTGTTATCCAAACCGATATCAAATGAGTTTTTTGTCCTTTACATGCGACTGTATAAAATTTTCTTTTGTAAAACTAAATGTATTAGGGCCTAACAAATGGAGTATTCTGAATGGGAGCATCAATATTGTGCATATGTATTATTTAAAAATTTGGTGCATACTTTTTTTAAAAAAATTATATTAAAATTCAAGTTTGTCTTCCTCTATCAACATATGATTTTAAAATAAAAATTCATACTTTCTCATAAAAATATATTGAAACTAAACTAATTTCACTAAGCTTTCAATTAAATTATTTAAAAACTTACAACTAAAGCGCACAGACATACAATTAGTTTTAATACTAGGTTACAACAAATACTTATAAAGAATAATACATATTTAACACTAAGAGATATAAGTCTATAACTTAAAAAAAAGTAATATCATAAGGTGTAAAACTTATAAAGTTGCAATTGCTATCATTAAAATTAATTATATATAGTAGTAGAAAACTGTTTATCCTTATACTAGAAGCAAAGAAATATATATAGTATATTTCAATGTTAAGAGCACACACACTTAAAAATATAGAATCATTTTCCTATATATATCTATGCATATAAGCCACTTTTATACTCCTGAGAGTATATACTCCTGTCTTTATATATATATATGTGTGTGTATATATATATATATATATATATATATATATATATTCTTTATGCACCTGGGTGGCTAGGCACCCAAATCTAAAACCGTTCTATTAGTTGAAGATACATTCGATCAAAAGTATGTCTAACACGATATTCATTAATTAACGTTGTTTTCATGCATAATATGTACAAAATATGATCTAAACTCATTTTTAAAACAATTTAAATTATAAATTTTACCATGCATTCTATATATAATGAATTCTAAACTTGAGTTGCACTTATCACAAAAATTATTTTATTTAACTTTGGAAGTAAATTTAGAACAAAGTTAACTATAATAGAACTATTTTATAACATGATTTATATATTTGAAATAACAATTTCTCATTACGGGATTCAACCCTTTTTAAGTTACACTTGATATCTTTGAAGTAGTTGGTTAATATTACAAAAGTACCACTCTTACAATGGTTAATATTAATTAATAACTCATTATTGTGAGTTTCGTCCCTTTCTAAATCACATTAAGTACTTTTAAAATTATCAAGATAATACCACAAATGGTAACACTTATGCAATGGATAATATCAATTAATAATTCTCTATTACGAGTTTCCTCTCTTTCTAAATCATGTATAGTACCTTTAAAATAGTCAACATAATACCACAAAAGGTACAACTCATGCAATGGATATTATCAATTAATAATACTTTGTGCGAGTTTGGTCCTCTTTAAATCATATTCAGTACTTTTGAAACAGTTGAGAAAATACTACAAAAATTACCATTCATGCAATAGCTATACACATGAGCTTTGTACCTTTAAAATAGTTAGGGTATTGTACAAGAAGTACCACATGCTAATTTTAAACAATATTTTCTCATTACAATATTTACTCTAATTTACATTTTGTACTTGAAGTTGTGCACATCGGCAATATGGTTACAAGAAATAGCAACATTAACTACCAATTTGTTCTCAAGCATAAGAGTATCCATGGTATCAACTAAAATTCAGGATTGCAAGCACAAACCAAAATTCACTAAATTCACTAAAGACAAGATACAATGCCCTACAGTGCTGCCTAGATAGTGGAGAAGCACCAAAACTGAAGATTTCCATCTACAAGTTGAATTTTTTTATAAATAACCCACAGATAAAATTAATTGCAAAAATGACCCAAAGTTGTTGTATTTTGCAAAAATAGTTTGCCACGTCAGTGTGTCGTCTTGGAGACTCGACAAGCGACGTGTCGCATTGCAAGGGCTGGAAATCGGCTTGTAATGTATGTATGGTCGTAGTTCGAAGTGGAGGTGGTCGTTGCAGCTAGAGTGGTTGAAAAAGTAGTTGGTCGATGACAACAAAAATTGGTGAAGTTACACCTCACCACAACAATCTTCGACCATCAACACTTCGACCATGTCCCCTCAACCACTACTTTCACAACCACGCCCTCAATTACGAGTACTCGCGAGAACCGAACCGTTATAGAAGCCAGAGAGCTTGGCACCTGACAAGCTGCTTGTCGTAGTTGCAGAATGCGACAAGTCGATTTCCAGCCCTTGTCAAGTCTCCAGGACTCGATATGCTGATGTTGCGGGCTTTTTGCAAAATACAGCAATTTTGGGTCATTTTTGCAATTAGTTTTTTCTGTGGGTTATTTATAAAAAAAATCATACACCTAAAAACTGATGTAAAGAAAGTAAGGTGTAGAGCAACACAAACCTACACATGGCCAGGTGTGTGCGTGTGGCTTAAACCATCAACAATTGTCATCTAGTGTTTGCATATGGTTGGAATTGATGAAGTAGAGACAATATGTTGTAGTAGAATCTTTCTCTCTCTCTCTCTCTCTCTCTCCATATATATATATATATATATATAGTATAATTAAAAAGACAGGAGTGTTGGTTGAAGGATGTCGACTAGGGGGTGAATAGGAGATATTAAAAATTCTAAGCCCAATTTACAATTTTAAATATATACAATGGCTGAAGATAATAGTTCTGATCAAAAATCAACTAAACAACGGAAGAAGAACTTTAAGTAAAGCAGAGAAGAAAGAGATAACCGATAATACGATCAGTTTTTCCCAAGATATCGGAAGCTCGCCGATTTCCATTAGTCCTCATTGGAGCACTCTACACAAGAAGATTGCCTCAATTCCACTATTGGTTGCCTTCTCCCCCCCGGATAGGCGAGCACCGAGCCTTCACAACCGTATACCAGGCCTCTTCGACAATTATGGTCTATGGAGAGATCATCGGTCTCTACTAGTCGTCTAGGTGATGGCAATAACCAAGAGTAGTAAGTATAGCACAATCTCTTGATCTACTTCCACACCAAAAGCTCAAGATGCCATGCAAATTTACTCCTTTGAGCTCGCTTTTCAAAACAACAGATGAATTGAATGCAAGTGTGCTAGCTCTAAATGCTCTTCACTCATTCTCTGGGCTGGCTTCTCAAAACAATGAATGAATTGAGTACAGTTACGCCAGCTTCAGATGCAAGAATGTGAAGGAATGAGACTTGAATGCTCTGAGCTTTGAGCTCTTTGCTCTTTCCTAGCAACAACTAACAGCAAATATGAGTGCTATGAATGATCGGTGTAAATGCAACAGCACTAGAATGTAACAACATTCATCAGTTATGAAGATCACACAAGTTGTATTTAAAGTCCTCAGCCAAAAACTAGTCATTTGTCTCTCTCTCCGACAAAACGCTCACTAGCCACTAGGCATTAAATGCACTTGTCAGTGACCGTTTGAACTCAAACTTGCTGAAGAAGCTTAGTGCAAACACAGGTGAACTGCGGTCGGTACAAGAGAATGTTCTCTGATCACAATCTTGCTGAAATGAACAATACCCAGAAATCTCTAGTACGATCAAGACAAAGTTCAGTAAGATACTACCAGCATTGAACGAATACGGCCACATACAGTTCCCAGTACAGGCACGACCATAACTAGTATTGGACTGATACGACCACGATCAAGGTCGATACTGTTATGACGAGCTTAGTACAACACGACCATGACTGGGTCTTGACTCGATCATGGACACAGTGACTGAAGGTAGTGAGACCACATCAGTCTCAGAATCGACACAAGGACTACGAAGGTCGTACACATAGTCACTGTGACCACGGAGATCACAGACGCAATCATAAGACCACAAATGTCGCATTCCACAGTCTTTGAGACCATGAAGGTCGCAAACACAGTCTACATAGATCGTAGACACAGTAGCTGAGACCACTGAGGTCGCAGACACACTTGCTGAGATCATCAAGGTCGCAGACACAGTCGCTGCGACCACTGAGGTCGCCAACACAGTCACTGAGACCACTTAGGCCGCAGACAGGGTCCCTAAGACCACTAAGGTCGCAGACCGATCATAGACTGTGCGACCATAGACAATGAGAACATAGACTGTGCGACTATGGTCGATGCAATTCCAGATTGTGCAACTAAGATATGCGGATAATCTTTAGATTGCATCTAATCTATATGATATGCATTTTGAGCTTCAAGGTGCATAAGATAAATCAAGCAGGATATACCCCTCTTAATAGTGCGACCATAAAATCTAAAATTGAAAAGATTAATCTGGTCAACTTTACCACAGATGACCGACAAGAAGACTAGAAAATGAAACTTGGTCTCCATCAGCCTTTACTTATACTTCGACCATTTTTCTCGTGGTTTGAGGGTTCTCAACATGTTTCTTTTGATGTAGCTTCATCGTGCTATGATCTGCAACTCTGTTCGTTTCGAGGATTCCCAGCACGTTGCTTCATAGACTCATCAAACTCTAGCTGAAACTGACAACACTTATGATAAACTTGTTAGCTCTGTTCGTTGTCATTGATCATGAAAGCTCTAAAGTTTTATCAATCTCCCCTGAAACCCTAAGTGGACTTATTTTCGACAATCTCCCCTAAACCTTAAACAAGTCTGTCTTCTTCAGGGTTGGTATTCATCTGTTTTGTGGATTCTAACTTGTTGCTTTTGTCATGGATTCACCATGCTTTGATCTGCAACTGATAATGCTCATAACAAACATGTTAGTTCAGTTCATTGTCATTATCTCTGTTCGTTGTCATTAATTACTGAAACTGTAAACCTTAAATAGGTTTATATTCAACAAGGAGTACATACTTTTGAGAATGTAAAAGTGGCTTACACACACACACATATATGTAGATAAAATATTTGATGCACCAAGGTAGCTAGGCACCCACACCATTTCTCATGTAATATACATGTATTTGTATATATATAACCAAAGAGCTATTTAAGGTATATGAAAAAATATCTATAATATAATTTAAAAGACAGGAATATATACTTTCGAGAACATAAAAGTGGCTTACAAACATATATATATAGATAAAATATTTTATGCACCAAGATGACTGGGCACCCACGCTATTTCTCATGTAATACACCTGTATTTGGATCCAACAATTCCAAATTAAAGTATATAATAATTTTGTCTGTACTTTTATATTATCATGGCATAACAAGATTTTACCTTCCACCATCAAGTGTTGGTAACTTCAAATTTCAAATTTTTGAACGAAAATATTTGTGTAGCCACTTTTACCAAGAATGACACATACTTTCTACTACCAATACTGATAGAGATATGCCCTAGAGCAATGGGTATTCCGTATTCGTTACCTATATGATTGATTCTAGTGCAAGTGAGATATTGATAGAGATATGCCCGAGAGGCAACATGGAGATGATTGTATCATGATATGTTTATGAATTGTTACGAATAAAATGTTATTGCATTTCTTGAATAAAGTATCATTTTTATTGATCAAACAAGTATGTGACTTGTTCGTGGAACTCTTTATTATGATATATGTATTGTCGACATTATCGGTGATACTTATTCTAAAATCCCTGACTTTTAGCATTACATGGAATAATAATACAAGATAAGTCAGCACGATCATTGATTGATAGTCAGATTTCACGGACCATAGATATGAGATATCAACTCAATGTCGTGGACACATGTTGGAGAACATGTTGGTTGGATTGACCCATCTGAGACACTATTGAGTTTTTTATGTGTCATCAGTTAGTTTCTAACAGTTATTTTGGTTTATCTTTAGACCTGAGATCATCACGATTTCATACATGCGTAGTAGTATACTTGGTATCATTAACTGCTACTTTTAACCGAGTAGTCATAAAGGTGATATACAGATATGTTATGAACCATATTGTTGAAAGTGAATGGTCGAGATAGAATTTGCCTCTATCATATCTTGAGAGAGATATCTCTGGGCTCCTTGATTTAATTAGACTAAGAAAGTGCATGACCGTGCCAAATATAATTAAGAGTCAACTATGGAAAGATTAGTCCATTACAAAATCAAGAAAGGATCGAGCTATTCAAGGATGACACATTTCTCACATTGAATTCGATCTGGTATCGTGAGGCAAAGAAATAATCCATGATAAGTTGTATAGGTTCGTTGGATATGATCTTCGTGTACATGAGGATAGTCATAATGTCTTGCTAGGGACCGCTTATGACTTGTGATTCGGGAAGTTGTTTCCGATCACATCCAAATATACACAAATCTACATGGTCACAAACTTAATGGGTTGGAGTATTAATTCGGATGTGATCCGAAATGGCCCCTATTGGTAATAGGATTACCAGTAGGATTAGGGTTCGCATTTGAGTATGACTTATCTGCAAGGCCCTATAAAAGGAGATACGGTTGGCATGTATTGATCACCTGATCTATTCTGGCTGCCACCACCATCCACGAGATAGATCTCGTGAAACCCTAACTGCGTGCGCTGGTGCTAGCATACGAACACGCGGTGCTCCTTCCCTTGACGTGTGGACTTCCGTAGAGGTGCGGCTGTTATTGGTGCACTGCTATTCACGATCTAGTTGCGACATCGACTCTTCTTCTGCTGCTGTGTTGTCGCATCCATGCGTCTAGTGGTAAATCTCTTGATCTATGATCTATTGCTTGCAAGTTTCTTGGGATTTTAGGTAAAATTATTGAAATTGCGCTAAAGTAGCGAGCCCATTCCCCAACAAATACAACATGCTACTAGTCTAATGTATGAACCGTGTGCCTAATCATGCCAAAATTGTCAATGACAGCTTTTCTATGTGTGTATCACACTCATGCCACCGCAAAATAATAATATGCGCTCCACAAGAAGAAATAACAATGTTTTTTTTACCAAACATGGAAAAGAGACTCATTCTTTTTCATTTTCTAGCTTAGTTATTGCTATCACCAATCTCAAAATTAAAAAAAAAAAAATGAATGGAGAAGATTCATATAGTAATTACTTGTTGTATTAAAACCTCCTCCTATATGGGAAAGTATGTAATGTATCTTACTTTTTGGTGCTGTTGTGCATTTCTCTTCAAAATTCTATATAAATTGTCATGAAAAATTATGTAAAATTAGGTTGTAGATAAAAAATCAATCTACCATCTCACAAAATTTCAAATATAAATTCAAACTACACAAGGAGAAACTATAAAGACAAATTTAGCTGAAAAATAAATCCAAAAATAAAAATAAAAAATAAAAAATAAAAGTTTCTATTCACTGAAATTTGTTATTTTTGTTTGCCCTAATATACATATATCTCTGTGTGTGTACATACACATATACATATATATATACATACTTCTTTCGTGGTATAATATTTATTTATGAAAAGCATATTTACAACTTAGAAAAGTATATATCATAGTTCATTAAAATTGTTCTAATACATCTCAAAAAACTAAAACAGTATTTGTAATATAAGAAATGAGTATATATAGGGTATTTGAATGTTAAAAGTGCATACTTTCAGGTGTATAGAATCATTTTCATATATATAAATTACAGTCACAATATTCAATTAATATGTTCATAGAGAATTTTTGTGTTGATTTTTTGACCAATCTAGTAATATTTTACATGAAAATATTTAATTTGATCAGTCATATAATAAAAAAAATTCTACACCAATTATATAGATGAACAGAGACTATATAATTATCCCATTTTGAATTGGATTCATAATGTTGAGACCTACTTTTTATTTAAAAGATGCAAATCTTTACTGGTCATTTACTCAAATTGCGCCTCCATAGCGCAAAACCAGCGGACCCACACCAGAAACAAGAATACTCCAAATAAAAAAAGGCCTCAACTTGTCGGCAAAGTAAAAGAGTAACAAATACAAAAGGGGAGGCCATGGTAAATCTGACTCCTCACGTTTTTCGAAAGAGTACCCCAAAGGTCCATTTTTCCATTCTAAATATTATTCACACCCTCCCTCACTATCAACATCGCTCCTTTATACAACGAAACAAAATACCAAACAAACAAAGCCCCCAGACTGCAAAAAAGGTTGGCGCTATTTATGCTTGCCTTTTCCGCCTCGCCTTCTCGCACGAACGCACGAGAGGTGTTCGACTGCGAGCTCCCACCCAAAGCCTTCCCCTCCCTTCCCCCTCCGCCTCTCGCTCCCTACCGCCCCGCTCACCTTGCCGCGCCGCCGGATCCGGTACCGACGCCTCCGTGACCTCCGTCGCCGGAGCAGCCGATCGAGATTGGTATATCCCCGCACTCCTCTCCCTTCCTCCCCTCGGATCTGAGCTCCTCACGTGCTCTATTGGTAGCGGCGGGCCCGCGAAAAAGTGCGGGTTTGTGGCTGGATCGATGGGAGCATTGGGCTATGGGATCCTGATCTGGTGGGAATTGGCCGGTGGGCGTTAGGTTGGGGGGCAATTTGATTCGCTTAGATTCGTTTCGTTTCGATTTATGACTGCCGCATTACATGTATTGAGATGCAAAATTTCCATTGTTATCTCGCTTTTTTAGTGAGGAGTTGTGGTTTTTTTTTCCAGTAGCGGGATGCGAGCGGCATTGCGAAACCCCAGGAGATATTTCTGCTAATTTGAAGCTCTTTTAAATTTTAAATTAATTTGTGATTTGGTGTCTGAATTGGATCCAGGAGTTTTGAAAATCCGAGCTTTTCGAAGAAAATTTTCCCAGCTCAGATGCTGGATCATGACTGCGACTGGTTCCACTTAATTTAGGATTGAATCATTTAGCTTTTCACTTTTTTATATTCGCATGTACTCTCTCACTTTTTTTTTTTTTAAAAATACCCCGTACGTCCTCACTTGTGATAGAAGTGGGCTGCGAATAGCATTTGCAAAGCACAATATATTGCGATCAGTTCCAATCTGGTTGGGGTGAAAGGTTTATAATTCATTGATTTGAAGCTTGATGCCCGAATTGGGTCCGATAAATTTTCAAAAGTTGAGCCATTAAGTGGAATTACGAATCATCAAACTAATATCATTTATTATTAGAATGGTAGCCTTTGTAGTGTGGAGTGGTGCGGCCTATCACATTATATTGGCTGCATTTTTTGTGGTGGTAATCATAACTCTGAAATATATTTCTACCATTTTTAGTTTGTTCCAGTCATGGGTCTCAAACTTCATTACAAAATAGATTATATTCACTTATATTTCTTCACTGATAGGCTCTCTTGCTTTGTTTGAAGTAAGGGGTCTTTTAGTGAGGTGCCCCCTCTCATGTAAGGTTGTATCAGTTGCATTTGTGTTGGTAATCACTAATTATTTTGCCGTTTCAAATAGTATTTGCTACAAATTTATGATAATTCCATGTTTAATTTGCTTGTTGATTGGAGTAGGCAGTGTAAGACAATATATGGGTTCAAAGTCGGTGGATCAAGTGCTGGACGCAGCAGCTGCTGGGCTGCACTACTCGGCGCTTCGCTTGGAAGAGCTGAACCTCCCAGCCTCCATGTTGGACGCGGAGCAACCAACGACATCAGGCCTGGAGAATGGGCACCGGGAACCATTTGTCATTGGTTAGTAGCTGCTGAGAGCTGCTCTAGCTATTTGTTGTGCTGAAATAAAGAACTGTTGGTTGCTGTGTGTGGTGTAGCTCTTTCTCCCTTTTCGTACCCATGCTTTTAGAATTTAGATTCAAAATGCACCACACCCTAATTTGGTTAGGATTGCAGGTGTTGCTGGGGGTGCATCTTCAGGTAAAAGCACCGTATGCAAAATGATAATCGAGCAGCTACGCGATCAGCGTGTAGTTGTTGTTACACAGGTTTGTCGGTCTCAGGGTTGATTCTGTTTTCCGATTGCTGCTTCAGTTTCATCATTTAGAACATCCATGTTTTTTTTTTCCTAAAATGCAATTAATAATTCATTTGTTTTGGTCTATAAAGTCTACAGTGCTAACAATACCTGTGTCCATGTTTTTAATTTGTCTTTCATTCTAATATTAAGATGAAATGCACACGTGAAGTTTCTTCGGCATGTCACAAAACACGCAACCACAATAACCATTTGGGCCTTTCTTAGCTGCTAGAGGCTTATATTTCTAGTTGAACTGGATGGGTGGTTCCGTGTCTTGTAATAGGCTAGGATAGTAGGATGTTATAATATGGAGCCTTTTCTCCATCGGCAAACAAATTCTACAAATTTGTTTTCCTTGATTTCATAAAGTTCATAACAGTCTGCAGAAGATGACAAGGTATAATAGATGGTTATCTGAAATATTGCAGGAATCATTTTATTATGGCTTGACTAATGAGGAATTGATCCATGTCCATGATTATAACTTTGATCATCCAGGTATGAATAGTTTCTTGAGAATTTAGTGTCTTACCATGCCAATTCTGTGCCAGTGACATGAGATATGCACTGACTGTTTTGCTGCTACCCCTATCGTAATTTCAGATGCATTTGATACGGAATTACTACTCTCTTGTATGGAAAACTTGAAACTTGGCAAGGCTGTTGACATTCCTAATTACAACTTCAAAACTTATAAGAGTGTCTCATCTGCCAGGAAGGTACTACTTATGTTGGTGCTCTTCAACCTATTATGCAACTTGAATGCTTGCTGCTCCAAAATGCTCAAACTTTTGGATCACTAATCCTAAATTCCTAATCAATTTGTACACATTCTTATGAAAAATTGACAGTGTTTTGAACTATCCTAATTATAATTGCCTCGTAGTTATTGTAAAGAATCTAATTTAACACAACTTTCAGCAAGCACCTTGTTGCCGTATTGATTTGTTGTTGTACTGCTTGCTCCAGGACAGTTGGTTCGTTGCTTAGTTATGCCTAAACTACTGATCTACCTCTCCAATTTATTTATTCCTATTTGTATTATTTGATGGCTCAGAGGAATCCTATTCATATGACTGTTGTCAGGTTAATCCTTCGGATGTTATTATTTTGGAAGGAATTTTAGTCTTCCATGATTCACGTGTCCGAGATTTGATGAACATGAAGATCTTTGTTGATACAGGTACAAACATTTTCATTTTAAGCTGATGATGACACCTTGCCTCTCCTTCCTGCCATTGACTACCATTCTACCAGTAATACTAATGGCTTATGGCCAGGGTCATTTAGTCCTGTGTGCATCATTTTACAATTTTTATGCCTTTTCATATCAATATTTGTCTAAAATTTGTACCATAAGAGCATTTTGTTCCCTCATATTCCACTTGTATTACAAGTATATTATCTGATGGTGTTAAATTTTGTCCTTCTTTCTTGAAATAAAGCTTACAAATTCAATCATTTATAGATTCTTCTTAATCTGTTCACATTAAATATTCTCAGGGTGCCCATTTCTTGTTTATTTTGATTCACACTTACTACCTTATGATTATCTTGCTAGTTTATTCAAGCACCATTTGTTTTTGGGTGCTACAAGTTCCTGTGCAAACTGCAGCAATGGGCATAATCAGGGCAAGCATTGTACAGTTGCTCTACCATGCTAATTTTAGCGATGTTATACTAATGTCTTGCCACAACCTTGCCTCAGTGCACATACTGTCTGGAGTATCATCTATGAATAGACTTTAGGCTTGCGATAAACAAAGCTTGCATTTGTATCCTCTACCTTCCACCCTGTGAGTGTATTACCTCTTGTTAAGTTATTGTGTTCATTTCTATTAATTTTCAGATGCTGATGTGCGATTAGCAAGAAGAATCCATCGTGATACCATCGAGAATGGTAGAGATATCAAAACAGTGCTGGACCAGGTTACATATCCTCAACTACTATCATTTTCCTTTTCCATTAAGTTTAGTAACATTTAGCTCCTGTAAACTTTTGATTAGTAAAGCCATTTGCTATATATCTCGGATGTTTATGTTTATTTGTAGCATTGAATGCCCTTAATTTTCTTCACAGTACTCAAAGTTTGTCAAGCCTGCTTTTGAGGACTTCATCCTTCCAACAAAGAAGTATGCTGATATTATCATCCCACGAGGTGGAGATAATCATGTGGCTATTGACCTAATAGTTCAGCACATTCGCACTAAGCTTGGTCAACATGATCTCTGTAAAATACACCCGAATTTATACGTCATTCAGAGTACTTTTCAGGTATGTAGTTGATGTAATTATAAATTTTTTGCATTCTTGTGTAAAAATCATTACTTGTAGTTTGACGTCTTCATGGTAAGTAGCATGCAACTTGCCATTGTTTTAGGATTGTTTGGTACTGTTGTGTATAATTGCTGGATCCTTAATGTCACTTCTTTCCAGATTCGAGGCATGCACACAATCATAAGGGATGCTGCCACAACAACACATGATTTCATATTTTATGCTGATCGGTTGATTCGATTGGTTAGTGTGTAAATGTGATTGTCAAGTTTTCTTTTAAATGGGCTCACATGGTGGCTTAAGCTTCCCTTTGGAAAATAGGTTGTTGAGCATGGCCTTGGTCATCTTCCATTCAAAGAAAAGCAGGTCATAACTCCTACTGGTAAGTAGTATTAGGTGGTTGTCTTCTCGCATATTTCTAACCCTCTTTTTTGTGTAGTGTAGATAAATTAACAAGATCTCTTCTAATGCACTCTGTTCTATTTATGAGCTGCTAGTTTGCTTTAAGGTGGCTATCTTGTTAGTCTCTACAATAAATATCGTCTATAGATTCACACTGGATGTACCATCACGCTGTAATATTTTCCATTGAATTGAAAATAAACTTTTGCTGATAAGTTCTGTGAGTGTAAGGCTGCAGTTGAGAGTTCCACATTTCTGTTTTGTTTTCACTATGCACCATTTTAGTAGCATTGTATACGCATCTGTTCTTTCTTTTGTGTGATTTATGTAGTTGAAATTCTTAGCATGCAGTTGGAAGTTTTGAGGCCATTTATAGTCTGCATTTGCAGTTCCATTTAATCAAAGATTCATTTATGAATGATTGTTATACCCGTTAAGGCTTTGCTTGCTTGCTCAAGACTCGAGATAATTCTGGTTTAGCATTCTAGGAAAACAGTGTAATGATTGCTACAAAGAGACATTAAAGTTATCCATCTCCATAATTCTTTGCTCATGTCACAAGCCTGTTTCTTGGCATTGCCTGTTGCCTGCACTGGCACTCTCTCCTTCATGTTATTTATAACTATGCCCTTATATGCCATTGCACTATGTATGCAGGATCTGTTTACACCGGGGTGGATTTCTCTAAAAGATTGTGTGGTATCTCAGTGATTAGGAGGTATTAACTTTTTCAGAATAGCTTGTCTTGTACTTTTTGGAGGGTCTACTTGGGTGAACAACTTTGCCACTCAGGGAGGAAGGATGAGAACTTCCTGATTCCATACTATGCTACTTTCTTTCTTTTTTTTTTTTTCTTTTTGAGAGAGAGAGAGAGAGAGAACAATTGGGGATATTCCTACTGAATAAAATTCAAAAAAATAAAGAGTTTAAACAAGGGATTAAATGCCAAAAAGGAAAAACAGAAACAAAATACAAGTTACAAGTAAGAACAAAGAAAAGCTCTAAAACCTTGAGACACCAAAATTTTACATCTAAAAAATACAAGCCTAAGATCTTCAAGAGTATTCCTCAGCCATATGAACTTATTAACCAGGACATTGTTGAAGATGAGATGATTCCTCTGCTTCCATATATGCCAAAGCTCACAAATCACAAGTTCCTTAAACAAAAGTTTTTTTTAGTCCCGAGTCCCAATGATGCTTTTTCCAAAAATAGGGTAGATGAGAAATTCAAATCCAGGTTTCAATTCACATTCAGCAAACACCGACAAGTGCTGAAAGAACAAGTGAAGAAAAGGTGTTTCCGTATCATGATACTGAGTATGTCAACAGTAACACTGTGTTGCTTGTAGCTTGTACTAAGATACGCCAGAAATGTTCTACATGAGTGTGAGGATCTCGGTTTGTTTGCCCTTTTGCTTTGCTGAATGTGCTGCATACCTACAGATACAGTAGCATAGAAGCTATGGGTTATCCAGAGGGCATGCTTTATTGAGCAACCCAGGGACTGAAATTGAATTCATATTTCAGATGCCACGTATGACTGAAGCACGTTGTATATCCATAACTAGAAACACATATTTATAGTGATGATTCTCAATAACTACTTTCCAGTGGCGAAAGCATGGAGAATGCACTGCGGGCCTGTTGCAAAGGTATAAAGCTCGGGAAGATTCTTATTCATAGGGAAGGAGATAATGGACAACAGGTTTGGTTTAATCTACTTTGAGTTAGGTGTTAGCTTGAAACAAAGTGCTAATCTTTAATTTTCTTTGCAGCTCATCTATCACAATTTACCAAAAGACATCGCAAACAGACATGTTCTGCTTCTGGATCCCATATTAGGAACAGGTTTGTTAAAGATTCCTTTTGTAGTTGTGCACTGGAGCACACGATCTTTTGTTCAAAGAAAATCTCTCTCTCTCTCTCTCTCTCTGTGGGAAACACACACACACGCACGCAAGAACAAAGAAAATATTTGAGCGTTGTCATTCATCTCTTTTTTTGTAAAAGCACATCTTGTGGGCACTAAAATAGTTTTAGATTTTTATGTCCAAAGCCACACATAAACAATGTACACTGTAAAGGAGAAAGGATGCACTGATGACAAAACCACAGAAGAGATACAAATAGCTTTCTGTCACTTAGAGAGGACAATTGTTTTCAGTAATTGGGGCAATTTTGGTGGATATTCATCACAGCTCAACTGATCCTCCGTTTTGATCTTCATTAGGAAATTCAGCTGTTCAAGCTATATCTCTGCTCTTGAATAAGGGTGTACAGGAAGCTAATATTATATTCCTTAATCTTATATCGGTAAGTCTTTTGCAACTGCAGAATATTTTCTTCTTTTTTTTCTGGGTGTATTGGACATTTAAGTAGAGTTTGCAGGTAAAATTTAATGTCAAATGCAATTTTGTTAACATTGTTGCAAAATAATATTTTTGTTTTATCATTGATCCTGATTTTTTGGATCTTAATTTAGATGTGCTTTCTTTTTACCTTATAGTATATCATCTTAGGTGTCTTATGAACCTTTGTCATATACTTCTATTCAGTTTCTTCAGTAATTTTCTTACTACAAATCCTAGTTAATCTTAATCATCTCAATAGTGCATTCTGCAACTTCTATAACTGCTACTGGCTTGGAAACAGTTGAATCATGCCGAAGATCATGAATTTGTAAACTATTAAGAATGTATCTATTTTTTTTTGGTGATAAAACATGAAATTTGACTATATTTCTCCTCATTGTTGCACACAATCTGATTGTCAAACTATGTATTGCCTGTAAAGTTAGTCTGTAGTTGCAAAGTTGCAAACCAATGAACTCATCCTGCGTCTGTGATTGCCTCAGGCTCCACAAGGAGTGCATGTGGTCAGCAAGAGATTCCCAAGAGTCAAGATTGTGACATCAGAGATTGAGCTTGGTCTAAATGACGATTTTCGTGTCATCCCTGGAATGGGTGAGTTTGGAGATAGATACTTTGGAACAGATGATTATCAATCGTCAACACCATTTTTTTGTGATGACAAGAAACATGTCAGGTAAGCTCCTGTTCTGGCCCCCCATAGTGGTTTTCTTTTCTCATCCGATTCTACTTTCAAGCTTGTGGATATACTGGCATATTTATTTATTGGGTTTGCGAGAGGTTAAGTACTTAACTGGTACCTCTTTTAACCGTGTGCAGGCTCTTGTGAGAATTACCCGGACATGGCAAGTCCCGCGGCGTTATCTCCAATTTTTTTGAGAAAAATATTTTTACTTTTCACAATTCTAAACTCCCAAATGCCCATATTAATGTACTTATTATTAAAAACAAAATGTATCATGCATACATACTGAACTCGCATCGTAACATAATTGCAGCAATTCCATTTTGTTGGCGCTATCAGATATGCCCTCTGTATGAATGCTCTCTCTCGTTTTGTCACTGATTTGAATCTGGTTTTCTTAAATGGTGGATGATCAATTTGGACTCCGGCCCCTAAAGACCGAAGCTCAAACTTGAAAATGCGACTAGTTTGATTTTGATACCAGTATGATCAAATTCAGTCAAAATTTCCAGTTACTTATACTACTTGATCTTGGTACCGATTTAATCGAAACTTTCACCACCTTGAGGCAAATGTATGATCTTTCAACCCACGAGTGATGTATTTTTTGCGAATAATGTTAAACACAATCCTTATGGTGTTCCTTGAGTCGTATATTTAAAAGAGGAAATTACACTAAGGTCCGTTTAAATACTGGAATTTGGGTTTGGAATTTAAGAATTGAAATTGCAATTTCAGGTGCACAAAAAATTCTGGTGTTCGAGTACAATGGGATGTATAAATTCCCACCTTACCTTCAAGAATTCGAATTCCTGTATAGAGAATTCGATTTTCTAACATTTCACCATTATATTTCTAAAACTTTATTCAGATTTTAAACTAAAATTTGAACTTAGATATCAAATGCAGAATCATATTTCAAATTTTAGTTTCAAATTCAAAACTCAAATTTCAATATCAATTTCTAATCTAGATTTTATATTTAATTTAAAATTTTAAAAATTGGCTTTCATATTTCAGATTTTACATTTCACATTTCAGGTTTTGGATTTTGAATTTTGAATTTCAAATTTTAGATTTCAAATTTCAAAATTCATATTCCAGATTCCAAATTTCAGATTTTATATTTCAAATTTAAATTTTGGATTTAAATTTTAAACTTCAAATTTCAATATTCAAATATGAATTTCCATTAAAAATTAATATTTCAAGTTTTAATTTTCATAATTCAAATCTCTGATTTCAATTTCAAAATTCAAACATGAATTTCATTTGTAAATTCAAACTTCTTTGGATTTTAGTTTAATACAAATTCAAAATTCAAAATTTTCCTGAAATTTGTTTTAATTTAAATTAAAAATAAAGTCAAATTTCAATTTAAAATCTCAATTTGAATTTAAAATTTGAAATTTCATGTAATTAATTTTTTTGAATTTAATCTTGATTTTAATTTTGAATTTAAATATTAAATTTGAACTTAACTTGGCATTTTATTATTAGAATGACATGTAATCTGGAAAGTATGGATGTTGGATATCTAAACAAGATATGGAATTAAACAAATTCTAAATAGGAATTGGAATTTGATTGAAATTTCACAAATCAATTCCAATTCTAAGATTCAAACGGGCCTTAAACCCCAATATTTATACCTTATTGTCATAAAACCCCATATTCTAAAAACAATGGCACAGAACATAAACTATTTCTGCTTTTTTTTTGGTATTTTACCTATTTCCATCAAACAGCTGTTAGAAACGATGAAAAATTGACAAGCAGTGCCCATTTTGTTAGCTAGAGGCGGTTGGTTGTAGAAGACAACAACACTAGAGAAGATGACGTTCGCGTCTGACGATTAAAGAAGATGGTAAATTTGATCGTATTTGGCTAAAAAAGACAATGGATTTAATTGGTAGTGGCTGAAGAAGACCACAGGTGCTTCCAACTGCCTAAATTCTGAACTAGAATGGCAACATTCTTGTAACTTCGCGATTGGGTAGGAAATTGTATTGGGGTGGCGGCGAAACTAACCATGCGGAGTGGCAACCATGGGGCTAGGGTGGATTTAGCTGCCAGCAGTGCTGAAGTGGCAAATCTAGGGTGGCAAGGCTTAAACCTTAAATCAGAGGTGATGAGTAATCTTACCGTCGACTTACGGGATGAGTGTATGTGAGGCTGTGTTGGAGAGAGAGAGACAATAAGAAAGAGAGAGAAATAATAAGGAAAGAGAGATAATAAACGATGCGGCGGTTAGTTGGTTTGTCGACGCTAGCACACGCACATCCTAGGTAGCAGAGGAGACAAGGAGGAGTTTTTTGTGTGATGAGTCCCACCTATCAGATCTAAGTAAGTACCTAATGTGTCTCACACGCCAACCTAATGGTTATTTAATGGAGTAGGGTGTAGTGAAAAAAAAGATCAAAATTGTCGGTATGATGTGTTATTGTTTTTAAAATTTAGAGTTTTATGACAATATAATATAAATAGTTGGGGCAAATGTAATTTTCTCTATTTAAAACAATAGTATTGTGCATTAGAAACTTAAAACTACTTTTGAAGCGTAAAATCAATTTTAATGTGAATCTTACATTAAAAACAAGAAAATTTAACACCTTTGTTTACTAAAATACTATGTAATTCTAATATATTTGATGTTCAACTCAATGATATAACCGAGTTATGCATATCGACAAATAAAAATGCATATCTCATCATATTTTTATATGTATTTCGTCCCGAAAAAACTATTGAATCAAATTTAACTTAAATATTTCAGAATTACACATAAACAAACACTGTTTATGTGTTAGTCACTTGAGTCAAAGACGATCTCATCGATGGACTGATAGCGAATATCCACCAAAAAAAAAAAACGAAACCCTCCCTCTCAAACCGCAGGATCACAAACGGGCGGCTGAGATGAAACGATCTCCTTCACTCAAACCACTTTATAACGCCGAACCTCTCCTTCCCACCCTTTCCCTTTCCTCCTAGGGTTTATTCCTACCGCGCCGCCACTTCGCCCAAATCTCCCACACCATGGTACGTACGCAAGCTCCTCACGCTCTCTCGCGGCCAGATCCATGGCTCTAATGATGTCATCTTGATGTGTTTCGCAGGCCCCGAAGAGAGGCGCGAAGGCCCCGGTGCCGGCGAGGAAGAAGGCGGCGGAGAAGGTGGCGAACCCGCTGTTCGAGAAGCGGCCGAAGCAGTTCGGGATCGGCGGCGCGCTGCCGCCGAAGAAGGACCTCCACCGGTTCGTGAAGTGGCCCAAGGTGGTGCGCATCCAGCGGCAGCGCCGCATCCTTAAGCAGCGCCTCAAGGTGCCACCGGCTCTCCACCAGTTCACCCGCACTCTCGACAAAAACCTCGGTACCTTGCTACAGCCTAACTTGGCATCAAAATTAGAAATTTGTTGTTATAGTCTAATTTTGCCGTTACAGTAAATAATTATTTAGGTTGAATTGGTTTATTTTTCCGAGCACTATGCCACCCATCTTTAAAATTTGGATTAGTCTAATCTTGGTGTCACCTTTGCTCATGTGAATAGCTAATTATATTGGCCAATAATAATGTTATGTTGGGTTGGATGCGATGCTAGAATCTTCTGTTGATGTCGTATATGCTTTTGTTTATTTAGTCGGCGTTCTGTTGGATTGATTGTGTTTTTGTGTGGTGTTGATGTTGCATATACTGTTGTTATGTCATTTCATTTGTTTGGTAATGGTCTTAAGTCTGTAGTTGAACGAGGTTACGTGGTTGATTCGGCAAGTTTTAAGCGAGGGCTTATGATTGTTTTGGCTGGATCGTTGGTCGGGGAAGCTTAAGGTTGGAGATTTATCCACTTTTGGAGTGGGCTTATTTTGAGAAGGTTAAGCCCTTTTTCCAGCATGAGCTTGTTGTTAGATGTGTTGGAGTTGGATGAACTACAGATTTAGTCATTGGAGTTGGATGCACCACACATTGTGCTAACTAGAGATAGGAACTCCTTAGATGACTACCACTTACTGACATCCCCTTATCCTGTGTTGGGCACAAAAATATATTTATGATCGATCGATGTCTGGTTTTGGGCACATAAAGCTCTCAACTTTCGACAACATTAGTACATGAAATAAAATGTATTTCTGGACTGAAGTTATCACATGGCTGTTTGCAAGCTAATATGCTTTATATTTTGTTGAAATGCAGCAACTAATTTATTCAAGATGCTGTTGAAGTACCGGCCTGAGGATGGGGCTGCCAAGAAGGAAAGACTTTTGAAGAGGGCACAAGCAGAGTCTGAAGGAAAGACTGTTGAAGCCAAGAAACCAATTGTTGTGAAGTATGGTCTTAATCATGTGACTTACCTGATTGAGCAGGTAATTTGGTTTTCTTTTCTGTTGCTGTTGTTATTACTTTGAGTTTCTACTTTGGCTCTATGAGCGAGCTACTACTTTTAAGTTTTTATCCGAGGAAATTAACTATTTGCTAGTTCTCATTCTTACCTGCAGAACAAGGCACAGCTTGTAGTGATTGCTCATGATGTCGACCCAATTGAGCTGGTGGTTTGGCTTCCAGCCTTGTGCAGGAAGATGGAAATCCCTTACTGTATTGTGAAGGGAAAGTCCCGCCTTGGATCCGTATGTCTTGTTGTGTGCTTTTCCTGTCATGACATGAGCAAGCTTCCCCATTCTACCACTGCATTGCAATCATTTAAGCTGACGCTGAATTCACTCCTATCTGTCTCTTGTTCTTGTTGGCACTAACAATTTGTTAATGTTCTTGGTGCTTTGCTTGCAGATTGTTCACAAGAAGACTGCATCTGTCCTGTGCTTGACAACTGTGAAGAACGAGGATAAACTTGAGTGTAGCAAAATTATCGAGGCCATTAAGGTGAGGATGCAATCCATTTTATGCTCCTACTATCTAATCTTTGTTTAATCAATTTACTAACCATTTAACCTCATTTCCAGGCTAACTTCAATGATAAGTTTGATGAAGTTAGGAAGAAGTGGGGTGGTGGTGTCATGGGCTCCAAGTCGCAGGCCAAGACCAAGGCTAGGGAAAAGATCCTCGCCAAGGAGGCTGCTCAGAGGATGACCTAATAGCTAGGCTTGTTTGTACTGAAATTTTTGTTTTGTGGTCATATTACTAGGCACACTTACATTTCAAAGTGGGTTTCTTATTACATATGCAATCTGTTGAGTGCGAGATTCGAGGACTTGGGCTATTTGGATCTGTTTAGAACATTATTAGATTCTCTCTTGCACGCTTGAATGCTATTTGTTGGCATATATCTCTTATGCAGTTTGCTTCAGAGCTGTTAAGATTCACAATTCAGAAGACTTACCCATTGATCCTGTATTCGGTATTCCTGTTTAGCCATGTGGTGGCAATCTAGTTGCTGTTTGCGGCGTGCCGAACTGGTCCCATAAATTGGGGACGTTTAATCTCTCTTTTCTTTGAAGAACAGTTTTATTTTGCCTTCCTTTTTTTCCTTTCCTTTTGCTTAGCTTTGAGTAATGTCTAATCATCAGTTCCGGTCCTGGTATTGTACAGGGGAGTTTTGGAATCTTTGTGCACGATTGCATGATTTTAATGATTAAGCACTAGCGCTGTTGTGTGTACAAACTGCAAACGAGTTTGTTACTTCTGCTGACAAGTGGGCCACATGTCTGGGTTGTCGTGAGTTGTGTTAATCGTTGCATGAAGCTCCAGTCTTGTTAAAAAGATTGTCGAAATAAATAGAAGTTTCTAGAGTTTGATGTTGGAATGCTTCCTGGGGCCTTTCGCTCTCTTCTTCTGATGTTGAAGCAACAGGAAAAATAAATTACTAGTTCTTTGATTTACTTGGCATTAGAGAAGTAATTGGCAATGGAGAATAGATGAAAATAGACATGCTGCTTAATGAAGTGACTATGAAATAAATAAATTGCTAGACTTACTTGTTTCACTGACCAACGAATTAATAATTGTAGCAATCAGCGTATCATACTATATGGAAATATTGTGAATTTCAACTAGAGCATGATCTTTTCTTGAATTTATTTAAATTGAGGTATGTATATTTATTATTGATTGAATTTTTTTTCTTCCAAAGGAGGATGTCTACTGCAAATTACAACTACCACGTTATTTAAAAAAGAGCCTAAACATATTCCAAAAGGCCTAAGGTTGTGTTAGGTTTAAGAAATCTTTTAAATATTACCAATAATCTTTCAGTAAACAAGATTACGTTATTTGGTAAATTTATATAGTAATCCAATACGATAATGCAAAGTTATATTGTAATCAGATTCCAACAATCTACCATAATCTGATTATCACTTTAAAATAGGGATATCTTAAATTACGGAGATTCGATAATTTTGACTCTTCTACTTACACAATATATTTATCAATAATTTCAATGTATACTTTTCAAATGTATAGAAAAAAATTTAATATTCATAGAAAAATCTTAAAATCCAAATTTTCAAACTTGGAAGTTTTCAAATTCTGATATTCATAGAATTTCAAATTTCAAACTTGATATTTTCAAAATTTAATTTCAAAATTTTTAATTTCGAATTTCATATTTTCAATTTTCAAATTCACAATTTGATTATTGGACTTTTTAAGTTTCAAGTTGGAATCATGAAATTTCAAATATTTGAAATTTCAAATCTAACATTTTCAGATTTTAAATTTAAAAACTCCAAGTATCATGCTCTGAAAATTTAAATTTGAAACTCAAATTTTGATTTCAAATTTCAAAATTAATTTGAGCTATATTGAAACTTCAAATTTGAAATTTGAAATTTTATCACTTCAAAATTTTGATACCAAAATTTAGAACACTTGTGCATTCTAATTTTTAAATCTTTATTAGTTCAATTGATAATTTTTTTGAGATGTTACAAAACTATTTTGCAATTTTTGTAGAAGATATCAAACATTGTTAAATAACATTTTTGGTAATTAGATTAAGGAGAATCTTAGAATTAAAGAGAATTTAGGATTAGGTGAACCAAACTTACCCTCAAGGTATATGAAAAGTATTTAAAATAGCCTAAAAGTATCTGGAAAAAGCTTGACGGTTGATAGATTAATGTTTGATATAAACGGCATGCCTACTACCACTAGGTAAAATTCATAATCTAATTCAGTTTATCAGAGAGAATCCAAACTAAAAAATTTGAAACTGAACAATTTTTATCAACTCGCTGACATACATCTATTCATCTCCTTTTTTACTTACCAAGTCTATACACAAACTATTATCACAACACTTAAGGAAAAAACTCATGTCTATAACATGATTGAAGTATGTGCATTTTTTTCTATTTTATTTATTTTATGGTTTGTAGGTCTTCATGATCTATACTGATTGTTACAATCCATAAATCATAAACAAAAATATAAATAAACATAAAAATAAAACAGATAAATCATACTTATGTAATATACACATGGTAGCAATGGGTTCTCCCCCCCCCCCCCCCCCCCAATCTTGAAACCAAAAAATAATTCAATCACCATCATAATTTAAAAAAAGGAAGAGAAGAAAAAAAAAATTAGATGCAGTTTTATGATTTTATCCCCTCCCCCACCTCTCTCATCTCCTTCGCAAGCCCCAAACCCAGCCAAAAGAAAAGTGCAAAAAAAAAAAGCCTCCCAAACAACACAACCCCCCTATTCCTCCCCCCTCTCGCTCTCTCCGACGATCTTGCGCTCTCTCAAAACCCTAGCCTCCTCCCCACCACCGCCTCTGCTCTCTTCGCCGTCGCCGTTGCCGTCGGATCGCTCTCGCTGGAGCCCCCCCAGGAAACCCTAACCCTCGCCTCCCACGCTCGCTTCGGATCTAGCGCGGCCGCCATGGCTGAGAGGAAGCTGGATCGCTTCGCGGGGCTCGGGAAAGGTGAGCCGCTCGATCTGTTACCCTAAGGCGGGGGAGATCTGATCTGATTTGTTCGGCCCATGCCTCAGCGGTTGTGGATTGGATTAGCTCAGATCTGTGTTGCTTCGGTGTGTTTGCTAGATTTGATGTGTGGTTGATCTGTGTTTGTTGCGCAGATGGTTTGTCGCTTGGGATCGAGGAGGAGAGGGCAGCCGCCGCCGCCATGGGATTCGTTGATGAATCGAAAGGTCCAGATTGTTTTCCTAACCATGTTTTCCTTTGTGTTTTGCGCGGGGATTGATTGATAGTGCATAGATAGCAATAGCGGTGCCATATGTAGGATTGTGTCTGGGTGTTAGTGTGTGTCTGTGTGAGGGTCAGTGTGTTGGCATGTTTATATGCTTTGTTGACCATAAAATTTATGCTCTGCAGATCAGCAGCACTTGGATAACAGTATTCCTCTGTCTCCCCAGTGGCTTTACGCCAAACCAACTGACATGAAGGTTCGTTATCAGTACCTTACCTACATATCTGTTTTGATGCAACCGTGTGGTGATAAATTGCGAGGAAAAGGTATCTGCTTGCTGATAGAAGTGTTTTTTTTCTTTTGATTATGCAGGATGTTCGTCCGCAGATTTTGTCACCTCATGGTTCCCTGCCTGAAACTGCTGAAAAGGAAGTGCGACTGCTAGAAGGATCTGTGGATAAGAAAGATCGCAGGCGAAATATGTTTGATGCTGACAGTGGTCTTCGCTGGCTTGAAGAGGAGAGAGAGACTAGTTTGCTTGGTAGGAGGGAGCGCAAGAAGGAAGTGGACCGTGACTTAGAGAATCGGAAAAATGATCGCCGTTCTGACAACATTCTTGCAAGAGAGAACAATGATTCACGTGCTCCTGCATCAGAAAGGTGGAATGATGTTGCCACCCGTAATGCAGGGAATGAAGGTCGGCGTGATGGGAAATGGTCATCAAGATGGGGACCTGAAGACAAGGAGAAGGATTCCAGATCAGAGAAGAAGAATGATGCTGAGAAGGATGAAAGCCATGCTGAAAAACAGACTTTTACCGGAAGGCTCTTGCCTGAATCAGACTCCCGTGATAAATGGAGACCTCGTCACCGGCAGGAAAGCCATTCTGGTGGAACAGCAACATACCGTGCTGCCCCAGGATTTGGATTGGAGAGAGGGCGTGTGAAGGACTCCAATGCTGGTTTTGCCCCTGGAAGAGGCAGGGCAAAATCCAATTCGGTTCAATCTTTCAGCAGGCCGTCATCTGCTGGACCTATTGGTGCACCTCCGGTGCATGGGAAGTGTGCCACAGCTGCCGTTACTTTTCGCTACCCAAGGGGAAAACTCCTTGATATATACAGGCAGAAAAAGATGATGTCATCCTTCAATGATGCCCACCATCTTCCGGAGGAAATTCCTTCTATTACGCTGTCTGCTGCTGTTAAACCACTGGCTTTTTTTGCACCTGATGTTGATGAAGAGGTAAAGCCACAGTTATTTTCTCCTTACTTTGTTTTACTTTTATTTTCCATCTTTAAGCTTCAAATGTTCCTTTCTATTTGTCTGTATATTTATCTGCTTGTGTCCTTCATAGGCTGTTTTGGAAGATATTAGGAAGGGTAAGGTCATCAGCAGTGGAGTGGCTAATGCAGTTGGCAACCAGAAAGAGGGAAAAAATGAGGCTGAAGGTAAGTACATCGTGGGATGTTAATTGTGATTATCATTCTCAGAATTTTAAAATGCATGCATGCATGTCTATCCTTCATGTTTTCTTTTTTTCCATTGGATATCATCTAAAGATAGTTATTATTTCAGAACCAGCTTATGTGCTTGATGAGAACAAGGATAAAGGCAATGCTGCATTTAGTGTGTTGGGTCATGAAGGGTCTACAGCTTTAATCTCAGAGAATGATGCTTTCTATGATGAGAAGATGTTTTCTGGTGGTGTCACATGTTCAACGAAGAGAATTAGTGAGGAAAATGCACCTGATAATCAGTATGGGCTTCCAGGTGTTCGGGAAGATATGAAATTTGATGAAATGAAATCAAGTACTGACGTTGACCTTAGCGCTAAGCTGCCTGATGATTCAAGTTCTCTGTTTGATGTACCGCCTGTTGATCCTCCTCCTCAAGTCTCTATCCTGTATGAGAACAGTGACATGGAAGTGAAGCTTAGTGAGCGGGCTACTTCTCCAGAAAAGTTGACCTTATATTATCTGGATCCCCAAGGAGGTGTGCAGGGCCCATTTCTTGGGGCTGATATAATCTCGTGGTTTGAAGATGGTTACTTTGGTTTGGAGTTACCTGTGCGCCTATCTCAGGCTCCAGAAGGCGCTCCTTTCCGCCCACTTGCTGAGGTCATGCCACACCTTGGACAAACCCAATCGCATGGTGAAAATGCTGAATCTCTGAATTCTCTGCAAATTAATCATGAAGCTGCAATTCCTACTTTTGGTTCTTTTGGGTCAAATGGTCAAACTTCCAAACGGGATTATGAAAGTCAAGCAGTCAAACCTAACAGAGATGGCCTTGAAGCAGCACTAGTGCAGTCTCATTCTAGTTGGCTTCCCCCACCTGAAACAGAAAATGCAGCTAATGTTGATATCCGTGAGCAGCACATTCATGACACAGCTGGTCAAGATGCTGAAGGTTAGTTTTCTTCATTTCCGTTTATTTTTTTTGCTTACTATTTTTTTTTCCTATCTGTGCTTATTTTTGGGTAAGGAAATGATATTTTTTCCATATTTATTGCAGAAGTCCTGTACACCGGGAGGCCTAATAGCAGCACAGGCCAATCTCTAAGGGATCTTGAGAATGACCATACAGATTTACAGTGGACGTCACATGATCGCCGTTTTGGGGTGTTAGAAGCCAATTTGCCCAAGCATGATGTCCCAAGAGAGAGTGATCTGAGCCCTATTGGCTTACTTTGGTCTGAGCTGGAAGGGATGCATCCAAAGCAACCTCTTTCATCGAATATGGTTGGTATAACTGAACGGAGAACTGCGAAGCCTACAGCCCCCAAGGACATACCTCCGGTAAATGCCAGGCATGGACAGTTGAGTGTGATGAATGAAGCTCCTATTGCTCGTGACGAGTGGCCTGCTAACTATGGGCGGCTAGAAAATGTGAATGATGCTAACGTTTCATGTCGAATTCCTCCAGTTGAAGCTGAGCTAAGTCATTTGAATTTAGAGGAACATCTTCTTCAACAGATTCGGAGGGAGCAACTGCAGCAAGAGCACTTGATGGCCCGTAACAGTTTGGATTTTCCTGGACCATTTGCAGGGCAAGTACTTGACCCTTTGCATCACAGGCAGTCTATGAATCAACAGGTTCCTGAGGTGGAGCATCTTTTGAGAGTTCAGTTTGAACTTGAGCAGCAGCAACGACGTCAACAGCTTCAGCAGCAAGAGCAGCACCAAAGGCAACTTCAGCAGCGCCAAATCCAGTTGCTGCAGCAGCACCACCAGCAGCAACAGCAACAGCAACAGATGATTCTCGAGCAAATGTTGCAGCAACAGTTGCAGGGTTCAAATTTTGGGCCATTACGTGGTGACCCATCTATGATGGTTGATCAAGTTTTACTTCGAGAACAGATATTAAATGAATTGCATCAGCAGCCCCATCACTTTCAGAGGCAACATGATGCAGCCATTGAACAGCTTATCCAAGCAAAATTTGGGCATGGCCTTCATAGGGAGCATCACAATGATATGTTGGATGTTCTCTCTCGTTCAAATCAGAGGCAGATGCTTCCTTTGGAGCAACAAATTCTTTTAGGCCTTCACCATGATCAGCTCCAATCGCAACAAATAGCCAATGCTCTGAGACAGCAGTCAGGCAGAGAGGAGGAAAGGCATTTGAGTGGGGTCTGGCCAATGGATGAATCTGGTCAGTTTATCCGCTCAGGAACTAGTCCAAATCAAGGTCACTCTTCCAGACTTGGTCATTTTGACCTTCTGCAGTCCCTTCAGAGATCCTCATCCTTGGAACATCACGACCATCTTGACCGGAGCCTGTCTTTGCATGAGCGGTTGCATAGGGGAGCTCAAGGAATTCACTCCCTTGAGAGGTCAGGCTCTTTACCTGGTGGTGCTCCTTTGCCAAACCCGGACATTGTAAATGCTCTTGCGCGTCATCATGGCCTTGGTCAGCTAGAAACTCATGGTGATTTATATTCTTTAGGTCAAATCCCTATGCTTGCTTCAGGGGTTCATCCCCAACAACATAGGCTTCAAGAGCAGCTTTCTGGTTCTCAGGTTGGTAGGCTGGAAAGGCACTGGTCAGATGCCAATGGGCAACTGCCAAATAGCTTGATAGAATCATCACGCATTAGCCAGTTACAAATCGAAGCAGAGAACCAGCGTAGGAATGTGGAAATGAATCTTCCTATTGACAATCCACATGCATGGGCATCACTTATGAGCAACGAGAGAAACTCGGAGCAAGATTTGAGTGATATGATCCATCAAAAATTGGTTCTTCAGTCCCAGCAATCTCTTGGTTTTCCTGATGTTCCAGCAGCAGCATCATTTGGACGTAAAGATCCTGCTTTGCTTTTTGCCCAGCCTGTCGCAGACAACCCTTTAAGATCGCCTGTGGACAGGTTGCGTTTTGATGATACTCTTCCGGAAAGGTCACTTTTTGCGAAAACAGGGCAGGAAGGACAGGAGGGATCAGCAAGTCTGGAAAGTTTACCCAAGAGCATGGACAGCAGTGGAAAATTAAACTTTAGATCAAGCTCTGCATCAATACTTGACCAGAAGCATTTTGTCACAAATATTGACGACATACAAAGGGGTGAATTCTCTGATGTTATGGGCCGCGGCACATCTGCTAATCAATTGGTTGGGAATGCCAATGAGATACTCAGGGCAAAGAAACAGGGTTCCAGTGTGAACTTGGCGGGGGATGACACTGATTTTGCTGAAGAAGCGGTTAACTGGTACTTTTCTTAACTTTTTGTTGTACCACAATTCTGTTGTCTTGTCAGTCAATTCCCTGTCACTGGATTCTGCTGAACTTGGCGGGGGATGGCACAGGAAAAGGACCAATAATCCTTCTTTGCTTATGATATTTTTGCAAATTCTCACTCGTTTTTTTGTTTGACACAAAACACCCAACTTTGTCCTAAATTTAATTTGCCCCAGCAGTGGCCACTACATTCTGATTTTTGTGTGTTTTTGTGAGTGCTCATGGAAACCTTCCGCTGCTAACTCTTTGTTCAAGAGTTGTGGTTCTTGAGTATTCTTATTAAAAGGTTATTCGTTTGATGTTCATAATTTTTCTTTAGAGACTAAATCTTCTGTCTGTCCATACTACTTTTGGAGAGAACAAAAAAATGATTTTGTGTATGTGAAGATCTGGTTGCCCTTCTTGTTCAGTCTTATTATATGTATGCGCTTTGTGTTTCATATGTAGGGTTGATGGTAGCATGTCAAAAGGGAGCTCTCATTCATTGCTAAAGCGCACAACGAACCAACATACTGGTACTTCTCAGGCAGTAACTACAGATCTATCTTCAACCATTAGACTGAAGAAGGCCGGCCCTGTATCTGCTGATGGTATGCTTTTTTTTGCAGACAATTCGTGTTTGATGCAATGGCATTGTATTTGAAGTGTCTTCATTTTTTGTTTCAGAATGTCTAGAGATGCCAAACTAGAGCCACTCTTTTGGTTTGATATGTACTTTGAGTTGAGGAAAAACGAGAATCTAGAAAATAAACTATGGCCTTCTTTACCAACACACATGTTAGCAGTTGAGCGATGTGGAATTTTTGGCTGTGTGTTGGTTTGCTTAAACATTATCTCAGCTAGTAACCTGGAGTATTTTGCACTGGTCTCATTGGAGGATTCCAATAGTACGAATCTAACCTATCTTATGTTTTACTACCACTGCTTCAGAATACAAGTCATTCTACTCTTTTTCTTTTTCTTTTTTTTAAAAATAGAAGTCATCCTAGGTGAATTTGTCGTAAAGTAACCTTTTATACCTTCCAGCATTTATTTCCTCTTGTAATATTCCATCTAGTATGTATCTCCCTTCTTTTTGAATGGAGAGACTTAAAGGTTATAGTTGTCATTTTACTTCACAACCCAATTCCTGTGCTAAAATCCAAAATGATTTATATTTTGAAGCAGAGTAGTATTCGTTTTATACCTTCAATGTAGTAATTCTGTCTGTTGCCATGCAGAGCATAAGATGGAACAAGGGGTCATCTCACTCGCCCAGGCTGTGGATGCCCCTGTTTCAACCAACAAAGACACAGTGACCTTTAGCATGCCTTCAAGCACCAATCTAGATGTCTCTGGTCCTTCGTTCAGCGAAATGTTGAAGAGCACAAAGAAGCCAATCTTCCAGTATGATGCTTCTGAATCTGCAGATGGGGGACCCGGTGGTAAGGGTGCCAAGAAGAAAGGAAAGAAAGGAAAGCAGATTGACCCTTCTCTTCTTGGCTTCAAAGTCCACAGTAATCGCATCATGATGGGTGAGATTCAACGTCCGGATGATTGAGACATGCCTCGGTTGTGTTGTCGTTTGTACACATGCCCACCTCCTTGTAACGCTGCACAGATTTTGTATAATCCCTGTGGAGTTCATGGATCCTCTTTTTTTTTTTTTTTGTGCTCTTTTCATTAGCCTTAGAATGTCAGGTTACTCAGGAAGATCAGGTTGAAATCAGGGAGGTTTTTTTTTTGTTTTTCTTTTTTGTATCTGAGCCCTCAGAGTTTACAGAAGTGACATTTGTACAGAACAGTGAATTAATATTATTATGTGCTATCATCTTTCTTTTGACAATCTCTGTTCAGCAGGTGCTAAAATGAAGCATAAATTCTTATCTTTTGACACTGTTCAGTGGTGCTGGATGTCATGTTGTGATTTAGAAATCGCAGACAACGGTCTCTTAATTCTGGTTGTAATGTGAAATGAAGTTTTGGGCTGCTTCTCTACCTTACAGCTTGGCGTACCATGAATTACCTTATTGAAATGTTGCTGTCACATGGTTTGGTAGATGATGTGTGTGTTGATCACCAGAATCTTTTGTCCAGGTCATGGGCACATGCTTGGAGAGCTGGCAACTGGCAAGAGTATCATGCTGTTTTGAAATGGCCTGTTTCTTGATCTTATGGGCCGAGATTGCTTAGTATTTTTCAACTGTTCCCTTCTCAAATGCGCGTGAGGCCGAAGGCTTAAGTCCATCAATCATCAAATACTACTATATATCATCCTGTTCTTCCTCATGAATTCAATTTAAAAAAAATTATTCTAAAATCCAAAATATCATGGATACAGGGCTTGCTGTTGGAACTAGGTGATCTGGAACTAATATTGGCACCGATGCTACTACTGGAAGCATGGACAAACATGTAATTGTACTTGGACGGATGCCTCTGCCGCGGCACATTGCATGTCTAGCGATCACTTATTCACGTGTTGATATTTCGTCGCAGATGTGCTTCGGGCTGGATGTCTATCAAGATCAGGCACCCTCGTATCGTACTGTTTTGTCCTGCTAACTCATGCTCAGGGTCAGGTCAGGTCGTGCTCACATATTGATCGCACTGTTTGTTGTCATAAAGAGCATAGGACTAATAAATTCACAGCCGTGCTATGATTATCATGGATTCATATCTTCTATTGTAAAAAAACAACAAGTGTCTTTTATCTCTATTTGAATCTTTATATCATAAATTAATATTCTAGATTAAAATAAAAAAAATTATAATTAATTATCTCAATTTCCCTTCCATATAAATTTAGATCATTCAAATTTTAATTAAATAACTGCGATAACAGGAAAGGCATTACCTATCTTTTCCTACCTAAGATAGATGACCTTCATCCGATCATATGTTTTGTCTGTGCACATATTGTGTATCACATATTTCTTCAGTCGTAACAACCAGTAGTTTTAATCGGTAGATGCCATTTTAGCCGCGCCAAAGAACACAGAAAGCATACCATGCCCTTGTCTTCCGCAAAAATATAGGGAGAATGATTTTTGTGTGGTTCGTCATTCGTGCAAGTAGAAAATCTCCGCAGCCGTATGCTTGTAATTGTCGAGTCTTGCAGAGGGACTATTCGGTTGCCTATGTCAATTTTAGTTTGATATTCATCCAAAATTTTTTGAAGAACTATGTATTTGATTGACGGAGTTGTATGACTGGATCTAACTCAGTAATGCAAAAATGATGGTTTGAGAGAGGCTCCTATGAAAACTCGAATTGAGTTCCTCATTGAGTTAAGTCTGTCTAATGAAGTTATGAGATGAGTGAGTAATACATATTAAAAATTTAAAAGATGGTTTAAAGTGAATAAAAATTATTAAGGTATATTGATAGTTATTTGAGTGTATTAATGAAAAACTAATAATTTTAATAAATTTTTCCATGTCATATATTCTCACTTTGTGTTACTCATCTAACCAACCAAACAACATTTCATATTAGTCTGCATCAAATCATGCAACCAACCAAATAATTCATACTTACATCTTCTTATTCTGTCTCAATTATATAAACCTGTCCTATTGAATCGGGTTAGGCTCGTGTGAGAAATCAACCACCCTTATAGAGAGTATCACTGAAGTCCTGGGACACACATTGACTCATAGGGAGACTATCTACTGAGTTTTATGTATCAATCAATTTATCCAAAAATTCAAGCAATCAAGAAAAGACAAACAATCTATCCAATAGCTCTTATCTCTCCCTCATTTTTAGGTCACATTAAATATATGTAGATGGTGCAAGAGACACGAACAGAACTATTTTATTTCTTTTTAATAAATAGTTTTGGTAGATCTCTAATTCATGACCTCCTCTATACCACATTGAGTTTTTAAACATAGAACAATTCATTTAAAAATTTAAGTCTTAAAGAAAAGACAAACAATATATTATACTTGAATACTAATGATAGGCGATAACTATATGCTTACATGAGTAGATGAAATTACATAGTGTGAAGAGTGGGAAAGGGCCCCTTTTTTAGTTAAAAAAGATCTTTTTTAGGACTTACTCTCTTTGGATCAAGAAATAAAGTTGTCTTCTGAAAAAAAAATCAAAATTTACCTACGTATTATTACTATGCCTAGCATGTTTACATTTTTGGCACACTACCCTCCAAGCCACCGACGAATACCCGATAAGATAAAGAAAAAAGAATAGTTTGAAAGGATTCAAAGAAAATAGGAGAGCAGCAATGCATCATAGCTGCAACAAGTCAAGCTAAAAATAGACGTCCAAGTTCTCGGTCTCGGCATTCCAATCCAAAAGGATAATGTGAGCGAGGCGTATGCCCAAATCCGTCGTAATCACAAGAGTGACGAAGGATAAGGTAGAAAAATTCCTGTGGGCCCACACAGGATGATGTGAACGAAACTGAGAGAGCGCTGGTTACTTGCGGCGCAACATCTGCACCTTCTGCTTCATGATATCATTATACTATGTATGGGTGGTGTTATTAGTTGTAATATTAAGATTCTAATCTTATCGTCCTCTTTTCTTTTTTCTATCATCAATTTTTTATCTCTCTTCTGGTTGCATCGTAATAATTAAAATGAGGCTTCCTATGCGTACAAATATTTTCTTACGTAACACATAGAAAATAGGTTGGTAGCAAGTGAGTAATTAGCGGCATTTTATATGCATTTCATGATGTAGGTAGCATTTTATTTTGTGCAACAGTTTATTTAGCATAATTTGGCTAAGTTAGCTAAATTTTTTATTTTTCCACCAAGGTTCATGTTTTAGTCATTTAAAAACTATAGCTTTTTTTTTTCTGGGTTTAGTTTAGTTGTCTAAATTAAATACCGACATGCATTTGGCATTAAATTATGAAGGGCAGCTACAATTTTGTCTAAACAAATTTGGAAATGTTTTTGTGCAAATTAGGAGTTGACCGGTTAACCCACACCAAGTCATAACTAATAAAAGGCATTGGTGCTATACTTATCATGTCAATTCCATTCCGTTCAACTAGGAAGGTCAGGATATTCTATGGAAACATAAAGTGCTGCGATTCATTCTACCGACAATTCCGGTCTAATCCGCTCATTCCATCAAATTCACCTAGAATGGTTGGAATGTTCCATTTCATTGCATTCCAAAAAAAAAGTCATAACCAACTACATTTAGAATTTGTGAAATTTTTTCTTTTGTAGTATAGAATCAGTGAATCACTCGTCCACATCCTCAAGAGAAGCATATCAAAAAAGATGGTTTTGGTCTTTTGGAGGTAAAAAAGGGGGAACACACAGCTAGGCCAAACAAGTGTGAAAAGGAGAGCAAAACTTGAAGGAAAAAAAAAATTAGACGAATACAAAGTCACCACTCACCATGTTTTGCTTTTCATGAAGAAAAAAGAGAGATCCCCCACTACAGGATGGTGCCGAAGAGATACAATGTTTTTACTAAGAAGCTTGCAATTTTTTATCATGTCATGTTGAAAAGAAGAGATTCCAATGTAGTCATGTCCATGATAGTGAACAATAGTGTGACATCAAAATCACGGTAGCAAATACCTACATATACATAGCATAGAGGGAGCATCCCGAAAAGCCCTAGCAGATACCATCAGTACAAGCATATTCATGGAAGCATTTAAACTTTGAATGGTGTGATCCTACAGTGTTAACCCCCCCAAAAATGTTAAGATATCCTGTACTTGCGTCATTCTAAAAGATAAAATCATCATATTATTGTCATATTAAGTTAGTTGAGGTATCAGCGTACTATCGAGATATCAAACAATATAAAGCTGATGAGGCAATTCAAAACTTTCACAATCAAACAGACAAGATGAAGCAGTAATTAGTGCAGAGGGCGACAGCATCCGTTCCTTTCTGCAACCCACCAAATAAATGTGACTCATAAATGGAACATGGAGTTACTAAGAACAATGGATACCGGAAGAAACTCCATAGAAAGAACAACAGAAATCTGTTTCAAAAGGGTCTTCAGAATACTTCAGCATGGGACAATGCTGATGTACCACTGAGAGGTCCCCATGTGCCCTTACGATATCAAAGTACTACATGCAGTTCATTTTTATGACGTCCGGACAAGATACAACAGGCATCAAATTGATATGTTGTGCCTCACATTTATGAAAGAGCTCATAAATAAATGTGGCATTATATGGCAATCAAGTAAACATGGATTCAATGCAAAAATGAAAAGCTTAAACACGATTCGCCAGCTTGAGCAAACTGGAATTCTTCCATTGAGCAGCAGTTGTACTCATGGTAAATAAGTACACATGGAGGAACACTTGCCAACATTATCATGTTGCTCACAATGAAAACACCTTTTGGTGTTCCTTCTCTATGCCTTTAATGAATATGCCATGCTTCTCTCCGACATGCACTCCTGATGTTTTGCATGTTTCACTTCAGCATATTGTGCAAGGTATTTAGTTATTTTCCTGTCTCACAAGGAAAAATAATCAAGTTCATTAGGGTGCGTTTGGACTAGCTTAAGCTTCTCTAATAGCTACCTTATTGAGGGCTTCGGCTTATATAAACCCAAGAAGCCCCCTTCCACTGGCTAAAACTTATTTGGGGGCTTCTATTATAAGAGGGGAATAAACTTCTTGAACAAGACTCCAAATAAGCCCCCTGTTGGACCATATCTAGGTCAAAATCACCCATACCTTCAGGTTATTTTGGGGAAAAAAAACCCTAATTTAAACTCCTCAAAAATGGCATCCACACTTCCCTAACGGTATGTGCCAAATGTTCAATCTCCTCAGCCACCTCCTCGTCCATAACAATAGTGGCTAGTGATCTGCACCATGACAGAAGAATGGGCAATAAATGCAAAAATTGAGCATGGCAGAAGTGGTGGAGCGTATTTGAGGTTTGTTTGGATTCGAAAAGGCAACCAGAGGGTCAACTAGCCAAGTTTATTGTTAGCCAATTCAGTGCCCAACTCACCACACATGGTTACCACGACATATGATACCGACTCCACAACATCTGTGTGAAACAGCCCAAAGGCTTGGCATGTTTTGTCTACACAACATATTCACCTTTTTAAGATAGCTTCAATCTCCATTTCCATGAAATTCATGAATGCTATGTTTCAACAGAATCTCATGTGCCATTCAATGCGCCTATTTCTATAACAGACCAAGAGCATAACATTTGAGTTTTGTTTTGAATCAAGCTGGCATTAGCCTCCTACACAAGCACACATCTAAGACTATAAACACACCGACATGCTAATATTTAGACACACTTAAATATCTAAACCTACAAAAACACATCTTTGTTGCTTCATTCTATCAATAGGCATGAACACCTGGATAAGAAATCTACTAAAACACTACTGCTTATACCAAGCAAGCCACCTGCTTGTATATAGACAGCAGAACTATTAGGAAAAACATTGAAATTAGCAACAGATTACCAACATGCCACAAAAGAAGCAAACAAGCATGTAAAATCAGGGCTCTAAAAATGTATATGTATCATATATGTGTTGCAGAAATAGCCCGTGGAGGAGGATCAAATTGCCGACTATTATTTTCATCGCTAAACAAGCGGATCATCATTCCCGTCAAAACCACCTCCCTAGCTGCAAAATTATCTGGATATCTACACACCTTGCAATAACAAATAAGGCACTCACTCAAGGGCGACCAATCCAATCCATCCAGCTCTCAGCTATTATACACCTGCATCATATGCTTATCAAAACCAACCAAACACCCCTGAAATGAAGCACCCACAGCACAGAATGCAAAAGATGAGACAATTACCCGAACTCAGGGGGTGACTAGACTCCGGCGATCATCCACAGAGTCACGGGAGTAAGAACTGAGGATCCATTCCATCCACTCCCCAGAGCAAGAAGCCTCTTTTAACACCACAAGAGGAAAAAAATCGACATAAACACCCATCACAACCCCAACAACAATTCAACAACCCAAGAAGTAACTAAAGCATCTCATAGCTGCATGCATAAGGTTTTCTCCCTTCTTCGTTCCCTTCTCGCCTTGCAAGTTGCAAGAAACACCAAGAACCCCATTCCTCTCTCTACTGCCCCGACTCCTCCTCGGACTCGCCGTCCTCGCGGTCGTCCTCCCCGTCCTCCTGCTGCTGCTGGTGGTGGTGGTGGTGATGGTGCTGGTGCGGGTGCGGGTGCTGCAGCTGGCCGCTGCCCCCGGCGGCGCTGACCTGTTGATAGAACTGGCTGAGCGACTGTGCGGCGAGCACGCCGATGTGGCCGTCCTGGGATAGCCCGAGCTCCAGCCCCGGCATGGGCGCCGCGGGGTGGCCGGCGAACATGGGGGCGAATCCTATGGGCCCGCCCACTCCCAGGCCGCCGCCGCCTCCTCCTCCACCGCCGCCGCCGCCCGGCAGCTCGAGGCCGGCGGGTAGCCCCATCCGCTGCATGAGCCCACCGATGTCCCCGCCGGCGCCTGCGCCGGCGCCGGAGTTCAAGAACCCGGCGTGGGAGAACCCGGACGAGGCGGTAGGCGGGCCCCATAAGTGGTGGTGATGGTGGTGAGGCCGCGCGAGGGTCGCGGTCGGGGAGGGGAGGGATGGGGCAACGGATGCCAACGCCGACGCCGGGATGGTGCCGGTGCCGGTGGCAGCGACGATGGCCGGCTCGGCCTGCTGCAGCAGCCACTGGACGGTCTCGCCGTCGGACTTGTGCCCCAGCTCCCTCGTCAGCTGAAAGATCCGCGCCGCGCACAGCGCCGGCATCCGGATCCGCCGCCCCCGTCCGTCCACCTTGGTGTGCCGGTCCTTGTTGGAGCTCCGCTTCGGCCCCAGCCCCTGCGCCCGCCGCTCCACCACCGCCTGCACCTGCTGCTGCTCCTTCCCTCCATCCTGCTGCTGTCCATGGTGGATTTGGATTTGCAGCTGGTGCTGCTGTTCTTGGTGCCCGTGGTGGTGGTGCGCGTGCGGGTGGTGGTACTGTTTGGGATCCGGCTGCTGCTGCTGCTGCTGCGTGGTGGGCTCCGTTTTGTTTAGCGGTGGGGGAAACTTGGGGTCCATCCCAACTCACGACCACAACAACAAACAATAACTCAAGTATGCTACACCAACTTTACTCCAAATGAAAAATCTTTCTCCTCGATATCGTTCTCCCTTTGTTGCAACAAGAACAAGAAAGAGAAGAGGAAAGAATTGGATTAGAGATGGAGATGAGAGAGAAAGAACAAGAGAGAGAAAGAAGAGATGAGAGAGAAGGTGGAGGTGGAGAGGGGGGGAGGAATAAGAAAATCTAGGGAAAGATACCACCCCCACTTTCTAGATTTACTCTGCTATTTGGACTTTCTTTCTTCTTTCTTTTTTTTTTTCTTTTTCTCTCTTCTTCTCTGAATCACCTCCTTTTTGGGCTTTTTGGGATGTTCTCTTTGGGGTTAGAAATTTTTTGTATTAGCTGTTGATTTCTCACCATTGTGTTTGAACATGTTTATTGCTTAATTAATTACTGTCCGCTTTTGGGGTTTACCGTGGTGGGTGGAATTTATTGGGACGCGAGGTAAAAAAGAGGAAGTAAGGGGAATGAGTGGAGAAAATTGTCAGACACCAACTTGTAGCCATTTTGCTACATCCACATGGATTTGTACCAAACACAACGCCAATCACAACTTTGAGTTTATAACATGCCATGTTATTGCGGGTTGTGCAACCCGCTAACTTAATGATTGATGTTAAAGTTATAATGTGAGATATTATATTATTATATATTCTATGTTAATAGAAATTACAAAATAATAGTGATATTGATTGTTTTCCAAAACTATAGTTCATGTATTCTTTTTGTTATAAAATTTTAAGGGGTGTTGAAATAAAAATACTGAGTATAACTTATATGAATGGCTACAACTCAACATTTTTTTTGGTGAGTTTGTATAAAATTATTTAGGATGATACTATTTATGATGCCCAATAGATTAATCTTAACTAGATATCATAAGACAGAATTAGTATAATTTGAAAGCATTATCTACATTAATCCACATGCGTTACATGAAAAAAAAATGATTATATCGATATTATGTGCACAGAGATAGTGGACACAGCACATGTGTGGTCTTGCCCTCTTTTTCAGGGACCTGTGTATTTTCATGTCATTATTGACTTTGTGTGTGCGGCTGTCTGGAGTCCGGACAGCCTCCTGCACTAATGACACCGCCCTCTGCCGAGGTCTCTCTTACAAACTCTCAATTAGTAGTTAATATATTAATTATAACGTTTAGATCACTAAATCACCGTAAAATGTTTCAAAATTATATTTGTGGTTCTATAATTCATTTATCATTCTATAAAACTTAATTTTAAATCAAAAATTTATTGGTGCTTCGAGAAAATATAAATTTCTGATAAATAAGAAATAAAACTAAAAAGAAAATAAAAGAGACAGAAATCACTATTCATATCAAATTTCTTCTCTTTGTTTCTCTCAACTTAGATTGAGTTTAAACTTAAAATTTTACAAGATATTGGATTACTATGAGTAGTATTTACACAATTTTTTTGTGATGATTACATGGTCTAACTGATGTGGTTAACATGTTAATATCAAACAAAAGTCTGCACTAGATATACTCCATCCTTATTACTACGGGTTTTTAATATCTCAGTTTTACGTTTTAGTTTTTTAAACACGGGAGGAGTCCGAACTGATTTGTATAAAATTATGGAGTTATCTTTTGATGGTTTATTTGACTCTAAAAACTAAATACAACATATTTGTCCACACAATCATAATAAATTATATGGCTTACTATAGCTATAACTATTAATAACATACTTTATTATAGAGTCAAAAAATATCTATTGGGGGAAAACCCGTGTTTTTGGGTGATATTCGGAATGGGCTCCCGAGCGCTCTTGGTCCTTCGTCTGGAGATGGTTCTCGGTGGGTTCCGGGGCCTTCGGGCCCCGGGTCCCAGACCATCTCTAGAGTACCTGGGTCCTTCCTACGGAAACGGTTCTCGGCGGGTCCATAGGCCTCTAGGCCTCGAGCCCCGTTGGATATCCGGAGCGTCTGGGTCCTTCATCCGGAGATGCTTCCCAGCGGGTCTCGGGGCCTTCTGGTCCTGGGTCCCAGGGGATCCCTGGAGCACCTACGCCCTTCGTCCGAAGACGGTTCTCAGCAGGTCCCTGGCCCTCCGGACCCCGGGTCCCATGGGATCCCAAGAACACTGGGTCCTTCGTCCGGAGATGGTTTCTGGCGGGTCCCGGAGAATCCTAGAGCATCTGCGCCCTTCGTCCGAAGACGATTCCCGGCGGATCCCTGGGCCTTCGGGCCCCAGGTCCCATAGAATCCCTGGAGCGTAGGGTCCTTCGTCCGGGGATGATTCCCGACAAGTCCTGGGGCCTCTAGGCCCCGGATCCCGGGATCTCCAGAGCACCTGCGCCCTTTGTTCAAAGACAGTTCCCAATGAGTTCCCGGGCCTCTAGACCCTGGGTCCCGCGGGATCCCTGGAGCGCAGGATCCTTCCTCCGGAGATGGTTCCCGACAGGTCCCAGGGATCCCCGGAGCACCTTCGCCCTTCGTCCGAAGGCGGTTCCGGCGGGTCCTCGAGCCTCCGGGTGCCAGGTCCTACGGGATCCCTGGAGAGTTGGGTTCTTCGTCCGGAGATGGTTCTCGGCAGGTTCTGGGGCCTTCGGGCTCTGGGTCCCAAGGGATCCCAAGGCACTTGAGTCCTTCGTCCGGAGATGGTTCCCAGAGGGTCTCGGGGCCTTGGGCCATGGGTCCCAGGGCATCCCGGTCCTTCGTCTAGAGATGGTTTCCGGCTGGTCTCGGGGCTTCTGGGCCCTAGGTCCCAGGGGATCTCGGAGTACATGTGCCCTTCACTCGAAGAGAGTTCCCGACAGGTCCCTGGGCCTCCGGGCCCTGGGTCCCATGGGATCCCAGGAGCGTTGGGTCCTTCGTCCGGAGATGGCTCCCGCTGGGTCTAGGGACCTTCAGGCCCCGGGTTCTGGAATCCCCAGAGCACTTGCTGTAGGATCATGGATGCCGACTAGAGGGGGGTAAATAGGAGGCTTTTAAAAACTTTAAATTAAAATAAATATTGCAAATAAAGAGATCAAGAACAAATAATAATATAAGTAAAAGGAAGAGAGAACGAACACAACGATTTTTACCAAGGTCTCGGAGACTCGCCCAGTCTCCTCTAATCCTCGTTGAAGCACTCAAATAAATTGAGTCTTGTTCCAATATCTACGAAGGATATTATCCACTATTGGTTGCTTCTTGTCCACTCCGGAAAGGCAAGCACCGATGCCTTGTACAAATGCGCCGAGTCTCCCCGACAATCTCCGAACTGGAGAGATCTACGGCCACGCCACCAAACCGTCTAGGTGAGGGTGCTCACTAAGAGTAATAGGCAGCAAGGTCTTCTCTAGATCTCTATCAATCACCGAGAAACTAATATGATGCAAATGATGCGAACAGAAAACACTCAGTGGATCTGAAAATCACTCGACTTGATCAAAAGATCAAGATTTTGTATAAGAAACTAAAGCTTAAAAGTGTATAAGGTTGTGAGGCTACTTGTTATGTAAAACCAATGCTCAAAGCCCCTATTTATAGCCTCAACAATTAAAAGAACTGTTGGAGCTCGAGCTGAAAATCAGCAGCTCAAACTGACAATCAGTTATGCAAACTGACAGTCAGTTTGGGTCACGATCAGAAAGAAGTAAAATTCGGACAAAACTCAGCTAGCCGTTTGAGGTCGAAAATGGAAACAAATCAGTGCAAACTAACAGTCAGTATGAGGAACTGACAGTCAGTTTCAAACTCAACGGCTGACAAATTTTACGGATAAAAAATAACTAGCCGTTTGTGGTCGTATATGGAAACTGATAATACAAACTGACAGTTAGTTCGACCACAAAACGTCTAGATCAAATAGAAACACAAGCAAATCAGTTTGAGGTCGAAATACAAATTGAAAGTCAGTTATACCAAACTGATAGTCAGTTTAGTTCAAAAATTTTCAGCTCAAAAAACACACTCTCTGGACAATTGTCAGTTTAACTGAACTGACATTCAAACTGACAGTCAGTTTAGCAAACTGACAGTCAGCCTGAACAAAAATAGTCATAACTTTAAAACTATAAGTCCAAATTGAGAGTTTAATAGCTCGTTTGAAAGATAATTTTAAGGACTACATTTTTGTCAACATAAGAAAAAACCAGATCTGCTTAGATATTTCTAAAAAATTGAAAAACTCTTCTGTTGTCAAAAACCCAATTAAAAACCAAATCTTTCAAACCAAATTTGAATCAAATCCAACCAAAAAGATGCAATGCAATGACCTAATAATTTCTCGGTTCATTTTGGAGATATAGAGAGGTCTTGCAACCTCTCTTTATAGTATGGTTAAAACTAAAAACAAATTTTCCTAAACCGAACAATCTCCTTACGCTGAGATCGGTAAAAATAAAATTTCAGATTACCTTAGATCCTTTGCATCTTCATGTTTGCGTCTCTTCTTTGCTCTTTTGCACCTTGTGCTTCTATTTAATGTCGGGTTCGCCTTGATTATCTTGCGTGTTTTCCCAAACAAGCTTTGTATTAAAAATCTCAGAAGCACAATTAGTCTGAAACACTTTGTTTTCATTAATCATTAAAATTAGGGTTAGGCATAAAAGCCTAGATGCAACACCTGCGCCCTTCATCCGAAGACGGTTCCCGGGCCTCTGGGCCCCGTGTCCTGTGAGATCCCTGGAGCGCTAGGTTCTTCGTCCAGAGATGGTTCCCGACGGGTCCCAGGACCTCCGGGCCCCGGGTCCCGAGGATCCTCAGAGCATCTGCGCCCTTCGTCCAAAGACGGTTCTCGATGGGTCCCAGGGCCTCCGGGCCCCAGGTCTAGCGGGTAGGGTCCGGAGATAGTTCCCAGCAGGTTCCGGTACCTCTGGGCCCTAGGTCTCGAGGGATCCCGGAGCACGTGCGCCCTCCGTCCGAAGATGATTCCCGGCGGGTTGCTGGGCCTCCGGACCTCGGGTCCTGTGGGATCCCCAGAGCGTCTGGGCCCTACGTTAGAAGACGGTCCTCGGCGGGTCGTTGGGCCTCCGGGCCCTGGGTCCCGGGGGATCCCCGGGGCATCATGGGAACTAGCAAGGACACTTGTCAACCATCTAGGCCCTCCGTCCGGTGAAATGACTTCCACGCCCCTCGATCCAGCGGCCGTAGCTAGGGTTTTTTAGTCTTTCGCATGTTTTGGGGTCTATATGTGCCCCCTTATATCTCAGTTGTAACGAACGCTCAATTTATTTTACACACTGAAAACAATAGGTTCCCTTGGAGACCTCTCTCCCCGAGAGAGAACCTCCCCAGCGGGCTTATGTCCGGAGGGTGCCGACAGGACTAGGGCCCCCACTGGGACCTGAACCTGTATAAAAACTACCGTGTCAATTGCTGCGTTGCCCGGCGGGAGGTGACCGAACATTCGGTCAGCTCGCGCCTTTGTTCGCGTGTCAAGTCTTTTCATGAAATCTGTCGGTGGTATATTTCATACCACGACAACATCAAATACAACTTTTAACTAGAGAACCTAAAACTGCAACCCAATATTGTTTTAATTTTATCTTATATGGGATAAAAACATGATCTTTGTGTCAACTGGCTCCAACCCAAACACCCTTATAAATCTCGCTTCCCCGTGCCCCTCCAACCCATCTCTCTCTCTCTCTCTCTCTCTCTCTCTATGGTGTCAACTGGCTGTTACATGAGATTTTTTTTTCTTCTTTGGGTCGTTGGGCGTAAGGAACGGATATGTGTAGGGTGTAGCCTCAGACTCCAGGTCGGGTCGTTGAAAGTCTGGGGCTTTTTGTCAGATATAACTCATCTAAGTTGGATTTTTTATAATAGTCTAATCTATGAGTTTCACAACAGCCGCTATATTTGTATTAGCAATCGCTATAGTCTATAACTTGCGACAATTATATCAGTTCGTTATGCCACTTGTGTGTTTTAAGTTAAGTTTTGATTAGAAATTTCTAAATTACAAAAATAAAATAAATACTACTTGTTTGGTTGATTTAATATTTGAAATTTAGAAAGTGGTTTTAAATTTTTTTGTTGCTATTATTAGTCAATCTATATTTAATGTGAAATTGTTATGACTATTTATAATATTTTATATTTCAATTGACTAGTGCTCATGACATATTTTTGTCATTTTTGTCTCAATATTTATATTTTTATACATTTAGTACTTATATAGTAATAAAAATATTATTTTTATTTAAACCCCAACATGTGGTGTAGCTTCCATGACAGATGCTATAGTTTTTCATAAACTCTTTCTATGATAGACCTAGATTTGTGATTTAGAATGTTGGGAGAGACTGAGAGACTATACATGTAGCAAGAATATTTTGTAGTAGTAAGTAGATTTGTGTAAAATTAGTCTAGTTAGGTTTGAATTTGGCCCGAGTTTGATGCCAATAGGACAGAGCCGGGCTTTGAATGCACCAGGCTAATTGACAAAAATAGTGTAAATGTATCAGGTTGGCTTAGACTGAAATGTAGGGGTGTGCAAAAATTTACTGAATCGAAATAACTGCGCCAAATTGAATTGAATTAATCGAAAATTTTGGTCAATTCGGTATTCACTATTTAATTTGGTTTTCATTTTCAAAAACCTAAATTTTTAAAACTGAAATAATCGAATCAAGAAAACTGAAATAACCAAATTTATCAAATTATTTTGTATTGCTTTCAATAAAATACATATTATTTTAGTTAGTATACTATTTGTAATGATAAAAATGTAATTTTGTTGAATAAATCTTGGATTAGGAAAGCATTGGAGTATAAATAGTGTAATATTTGCATCTTGGTATTATAAAATGTGGTAATTTAAATTTTGTTTTCAAAATTGTTACATCATATACATGTAAGAATATTAGTTTAGTAAATTTGGTATTTATCTAATCGATCCAAATTTTATTTGGTGTTTACTAATATCGAACCAAATTATAGTTTGATTAATTTGATATTGATTTTACATAAACAAAATTATGAAAATAAAAAAAATCAAAAAAACTAAACACATATTTCTATGGAGTCAACCCGATTAACATAAAGCTGAATTTGAACAGAACAAACATAACCGGAATAAAACCTGGATTTTCGAGGACCTGAGATAAGCCTAGCCCGGGACTTGCAGAGGCGTCGTAGTAAGTATTACTATTACCCCATTGGACAAACTGATGACGTGCAAGGTCGCCCAGTGACATCGCATTGAAACTATGCGATCACATCAGTCCAGCATCCTGTCCTGCGTGCCTATCATTGTATCATCCTAATTGGAATTAGACATAAAATCTAGTATAACAAATCTTAAATTTTACTAAAATATATAATAAAAATATAGTACAATTATATATTAGAATCTTTATATATAAACAACTACTGGTGTGTTCTATAAGAGAACCATTTTTAGGTCTTAAAAGGAGCATAACGCCAATAATAAATATTTAGCCACAGGCCCAGCTATATAGCCATTTCAATAAGCTAACACATGCATCTGGCCATTTGCATTTCCCTCCTCTCTGGGAATGCCAAAGCATTTGCCAAGGAAAATCAAAGCAATATAAGGTGTTTTTCCTCTTCCTAAATGAATCTTCCACAACTAGTATTGAGATTTACAAATCCTAATTGGAATATAAAAAGTTTTCTCAATTATGCTTCCTTAGCTTTGTTAAATTGTTATGTTCACACACACAGACAACACACTGTTATTATTGCACACACCACTGATTACATCACTGCTCCAAAGAGGAGGAGGCCAGGTGTCTTGTGAGGATAGGTGAGGGGATGCTATCATTCATTGGCATGAGTGGGCACTGTGCTTCCTTGATTGCTCACCCCAACTCTTTCTATGCTTCATTCAAACAGGCAAAAAAAGGGCAGTAGCAGTAAAAACAGGATGGATGGAGACAAGGGGATTGCTGCACTTAATTACCCTCCTTTTTCTTGCCACGGCTGGCCTTCATCCAATACAATGTGTTAGAACTTAGAAGACTCGGAAGGTATGTTCAGAATTATAGTTTAATCCTAAATTAACTATTTGAACGGAGGTATATAGGATCTTGTGATAATTATAATTTCTTATGAGATGTCTAAATTTTTCTCTAGACTCAATCTCATATGTCTAAATTTATGTGTTCTGAATGATTTGTGTGTATTTTAACTTGAAAAAAAATATCATATAGGACAGATGCATATATACACATATCCATAGATTTCTAATTCTCCTTCAATAAAATAGAAAAAAAGAGGCGAAATAAAAAATATCAAATTTGATCATATAGATGTAATTTATGTATAATTTGATCTCATATAATAAAATTTCTCGATCCACCACTGATACCGTGTTTGGTATCACGAGACAAGCATTCAACAAGATGAACAACCCACTACAGTCTACAGGCAACTCCCCTCCTCTCAGTCCTCTGCTCACCAAGTTGGAAGATATAAGGTGCGTGCATGTATGCAGTACAACTTCTTACAGCACTGTGCCATTTTAGGACCACCTGTGGCTCTCCGTGTATGCGATTGCCTTGTATTCACCAAACTATTTGCATCTTGTAATTCTCTGTGCACTGCACAAACCTTGCATGCCTCCGTGCAACAGATGAAAGTGCACTGTTCATTCATAAATGATCACCATGCAGGATTGGTTGGTAATTTATGATTTCTTTGCCATTGCTCTATGGTCTGTTTCCAGTCCTATAGAAATAGTGTTTTTGATTTAGTCCCATATAACTCTTGTGAGGATCGACTAGAAGAACACGTGACATGATGTATCTTACTAGCATTAAACACGCAATAAATACTCGAAAATTTGCTCCAATGCTATTTCAAATGAAATGACTGTGAATTTAATGACAAAAAAGAAAATTAATCAAACACTGTAATCTCAAGCCAGAACAGGACACATACAAACATGCTAAACCACATGTCAACATGCCAATGGCAATTGGCAGCCATGAGGATGAGACCGGAGCTCGAAAACAACTGTTTCTCTACTGATTCCCCAAGAACACAGAGAGAGAAAGAAAGGGATGGAGACATGTGTAATCTGAGCTCATCCACAATGAATAAGGTGACAAGGATGCCTTGTTCCCATTTCCTTGAGGATACGCCTATCAAGTCCAACAGTCTCTTACAACTTTGTTCAAACTGATGCTTTAAAAACTTATTTGTTTGGTACATGCAATTTCTTAAACGTTCAGATCGATCGGACGGGAGCAAGGACATGATTTTACTGAATTGTTACTACAGCCGCTCTACCACTTAGTGTTGGGGGATCAACATCACTCCAAATATGACATCAAGCTCCCCATCCATAATTGCTCGATTGATTTCCCCCTTGGTTGTTTTTGCTTCCATGTCTGTTTCATGCCTTCTCCAAATAGACGGACACCAAAAATTGCTACACGTCCCACTCTTTTTGACTGAACAAAACTCACGCAAGAGCTATGGAAATAGACTGCACAAAATTTACAGTCTGTTTGACCTAATTTAATTTAAATTTATAAATGCAATAAATAAGAGAAAGGACTTTCAATACAAAGAGAATTTTAACTAATTTAAAATTTAAATCATCTATATCTATTTAATTCTATTTCAACTTATTTGAAAAATTATAGACCAGATAAATTCGGTCAAGCAGTCCTTACTTTTTATGGCACTATTATGAGATGCTTCTGCTTTTATTTTGTGGATGATGTTCATTTTAAACCAAGGCTGGGATCTGATGTGGTTTGATTAATTTCATGGATGGAAGTGCATACAGTCAAAGGCTCATAATTGACAATTTGACAAGCCTAACTATCTGCAAGTGAAGATGCTTCGGAAATAAATTCGTTTTGGAAATAGCCCTGATTTCCACACCCTTTACAGCTCTACTCACTCTCTTTTTTGTTTCATGCTGAGTTTCGGCGTGCGAAAAATTGGCGGGACTTGATGAATTGGCAAATGTTTTAGCTCATAATTTGGTTTTGGTTAGTTATACTTATTTGGTTATTGCTCATATATAAAATTTGTTATTCACATAATCAATAGTCAACATAATTTAGTACATATTTGATTTATGACCAATTTTAATGGTTGTATTATAGAATTGACTATGGATGAGATTGGTTGCTTACTCAAATTCTCACTGATACAATTCAGACAACTAAATATAAACATCTTCTAAAAAAATTTAAATAAATAAATCAAATTTAACTCCAAATAAACAATTAATTACATCTCGATAACTACCGTTTAACTTGATATACTTTGATAAGATCCACAATTATACAAACCAGTTATCCGTTCACGCGTCTGGTTACCACTGTGGAGACACGAGCGGGAGTTGCCTTGGGGCCCAAGCGCGTGTGTTGCTTGGCAATTGGCATGCAGTAGTAGTGGTAGTATGGCAGGGCACACCGTGGAGAGAGACAGGAAGCACTGGGGTTTCACATGATTTAGGGGATGTACAGAATTGGAGAATTCACACACTTTGTTGGTGGCGTCCTTGGGTTGGCTCTCCCCATTTCGTTTCTTTTCCATGACATTTTGTACACGCCCAAGAAACTGATGCTCCTGTTGTTCCCGTGGATTTTTGGAGCACGCAACGCAAGACAAACGGCTATTCTAAACATGTTCTTACCCACAATATGTGTTGTTATAAGTTTCGAATCTGCATGTTATAATTTTATAAAATTTTTCGACGTGTATTGATGAAATTTGGTTGAAAAAAAAGATGCCAGATGTATTTAGAAAATAAGTCCAAATTCGATACACTGGGCAAAGATGCTATGATGTTCACCATTGTGCAGCAAATAGCGGCAAACTTGTACTATCTTTGTTCTTCTGTGTAATGTTTTAAATAGAATTTATCTAAAAGTGCTTGGGATTTCGAGATAAAATATCCGTATCTACCTAATATATCCTTATGCGATTACTCCGCTTTGGCTATTAAGCACTATCATCAAGACAAACATAGCATCCACTCCTTCGTCTCTTACTCATTGACCACAGCTATTAATGGATCTACAACAATAATTTTGTACTATTTTTTAAGGGGAAAATTTGTTTATATCACTGAAAAGTGTATATTTTTTATCTACTACTGGAATGCACATTGTTACATTTGTATTTACTATTACCGTTTGATCAATTTCTAATCAATAGAACAAATAATATTTTTATCCCTATAAAGAGATTTTTTAACCTTGTAGAGGTATATTTAAGAGTAAAATATATTCTTGATGTAAGAGTATTATTTATTAAAAATACGAGTTTTTTTTACAATAATTCATAAAGGTATCTTTTCTTTATTTACAAGAATAAAAATGCTATATAACTGGTAAAAATATTATTTACTCTATTGACTAATGATCGATCAAAATGACAATAGAGAATACAAAATATTAATTCACGTTTCGGCGGCAAACAAGGGAGCCAATTTGACGGTCATACAGACTAAGTTTTCCATTTTTTTAATTGTTACAGAGGCAGTAAAGAAGAGTGAGGAATTGGGGGAAGGCGTATAATAACATGGGTGAGTCCACATTAACAATAGGCCGAATCAGGCCCGACTTCCAGCTGCGGCCCAGGTGCCGTTCCATGCGGGCGAGCAAAACGACCTTTGGCGGTCCGTGCACTGAGCAGCCCAGTTACGTGATTCCGCACAGCCTACCGGGAAAAAAAATAATTGCTATAATTGCTAGGGCGTCGTCCAATTTTTTTTTGGCGGTCTCGCCTCCGCCTCTCTCGAGCCGCTGCCTCCGCCTCTCCCCTCGGCCGGAGGAGCGGACGACCTCCTCGCGCTTCTCGCCGTCGTCTTGCGGCCGCTCCGCGACGTTGCTGACGACTTCCTCGCCCTCGTCCCCCGCACTGCCTCCGCTTCTGCGCCATCCTCTCCTTCCTCCTTGAGGTAAGCGCCTCCTCGAGGTAAAATATCTGTTTTGGTCAAGTTCGTAACCTATCGCTGGATGTTCAGGTTTTGTTTGTGTTGCATCGATTATAATTGGAGACTTTCTTTTTGTTGTCTTCACGAATTCGTGTGACAAGTTGATTATTCTTTGATTGGTGAATGGTTGGTTAGGTCCTGTGCAAATTTGTCTCCTTTTATTTTTGATTTTTGGGTTCATTCGATCGTTAGTTTTGGTGTGGTTGGTGATCTTTATGGTTTTCATTGGATTGGGGTGGCATGTAGATCGTTAGATTTAGTGAAAGTTTCTGTTTTTGTTGTAGAGAAGCTGCGAATTTTCTCTAGTTCTGGCTGCTCTGTCCAAATCAAATGCTTAGGTTCATGATAGTTCAATTGGGCTTGAATAGATTGCCAAATGCTGCAAAAGACTGATTTTTAATTGAAGATCAACTGTATTGTTTAAGGTTTTTCTTGAATGACTGGGTTTTTTTCTTGTCACTCCCAAACAGACAGTGGAATTTTTCTCACTAAGAAATTTAGTCATCAATGGGGATAACCTCTAATCCCCATTGTTTTTTTTTGGCATGAAAAATTTAACGGCGAGCCAAACAGACTTGGGCCATCTCCTTACTGGGCTTTCTCGGCTGCCCAGAATGCCCGGCCCTCCACTGCCCAAGTGCGTCTACGCTGCAGTGGCTGCACGGTGCCCGCGGCTAGGAAGCTAGATTGGCAAGAAATCTGCATTCCGCGGCCCGGCAGCTGAAGGCCCTAAGCGGCAGATGTGCCAGGTCCAGTCATACAGTGGTACATAATAAGTAACACGGGATTTCTCAAAAAAGGTAACATGGGAAATGTTTTATTTTGGAAGATTTGTCTTTATGCCACTCGAAAACGAACATATTTCTAAAAATACCACAAAAAATCAACTAATTGGTTAGACGCCACTAGAAATCAAATTTAGTTTTGTATATGCTATTTTTTGATTTAGTTTTTTTCAAAAATACCAAGGCCCCCCACTAGAAATCAACTAATTGGCTCTATGTTCATCCGTGGCCACTCGCCTGTTGTGCCGCTGCTTGCTCATCGCGCACCCACCGCTGCCCATGCTTGCTTGAGTGAGGCCACTAGGTCGTGTCGGCAGTCGACAGTCCGCGTTGTCGTGCTGGTCAGCCTGTACTTGCCCACGCCTGCCCGCCCATGTGCGTTGCTGCGCTAGCCCACACGGGCCGTCGTTCCCGCCTGTGTGCCAGCTTGCCTGCCCATGCTGCTTTGATATACACAATTAAAAAGTTGCATCCAGCATGTGTATCTACACAATCAGACAAAGGTATAAGGTGTTTATTGAAATGCCAAGGACAAATAAAAACCATTCAAAGAATAAGAGTCATTTCCATTTGGTCAATGGCTTTTGACCTTGTTAGAGTGGCATTTTCAGAAGATTTCGTGGATTCTAATAACATGAGATTAATAAGATAAAAAGTGATGGTATTTCGCGAATTTTTGTTTTCTCTAATAGCATAGACTGAAATACCTCTTTTATTTTTGTCCAAACTCAAAAGTTCTATTTTAGGCTGTGACTTTTAGAAAAAAAAAGACTCAATTGATGGATGAGCATGGAGCATCGTGAGATGTATGAATGCTGGTATACCGATGAGACCCTTGTAAGATAAGTCTATGAGCATCTTTCAAGTATAGAGCACATATGAGAACCATGTGAAAGTTAAGCGGTTTGTACCACTAGTTGCTTGAGTGGTGAATGATTTAAATTCTCATTAGAGATTGAGTTAACATTTATAGAAAAAATCTACTCTACTTGTCTGGTTAAATTTTTTTGAAAAAACGTATAGCATAAAAATTGACGAGATAAGTCTAAAATGGATCCACTCAATCCCAACTGATTGTGAAGTGGGGAAGCTTTAAACCATTTGGGCTAATCCAAATTACATCACCTTTTGAAAATGAAAAAAAAAAAGAAACGTTCCTCTATTTTTTTGATGATGGATACGGAATGTTGATTGTTGAGCTGATGATATGTACTTGTTTGCAGGTTGAACAAATTGCAGTGAATTGTCTTGGCATAAAACACATTTGCTAATGTTCTCTTTTGTTTACATAGGTTCAAATGGCGAATGCTTTTTCAATAATGATAGATTCGAATGTCGGGTCGAGATATGGGAAAACACGGGTGAAGCCCAGAAATAGCACAAAAGGCCCTATTTTTCCCAATCGGGCCCAATATTTAGCCCATATTCCCCATGGTCTATGCACACATATATCATTTAGGCAACTCCACCTGTGATTTAGGCTATCCCACCATTGGTTTGGCTTGGCTAATCGAGCGTACGGCTGCTAATGGTCTTGGACTTGTCTAGGGCTATTTCAAACTTTGAATGGACCAGACAAATTTGGGCCTGGAGTTATTTTGGCTAGATTTGGGGCAAGTTTAGGCTGGCCCATAAACGTCCCTAAAGCTCACAAACGTGGCCATCCAGCTCTCACTTTGCACTGCAAATCCACCACCTCTTCCACCGCCTCCCACCATCACCACCCCTGCCGCCCACCATCACCTCTACTGATTCGGCTCCTTACCGTCCTTGCAACCCCATAGTCACCGCCTAAGATCGGTGCCACCATCACACGCCGCCGTCGCGCCCCCACTGTCACTCCCACATTTTCGCCTCGGAGTGGTGTGTCCTTGTACAATTTGTGCTCTCATCGATAGTCTTGGTATCACTATGTTGTTTGCTTCATTGACAGATTGGGGCAAGAACATGCTACTACAAGCAAGGATGAGAACCAAGCCATATTGTCATTTGGTTGATAATTGTTAGCTCTAGTTCTATTCGTTTAGTTGTGTGATTGGATAGTTCACAAAGATGAGCATTTTGTTGTCACGAGGAATTAGTTCACATAGATAAACAATGTAAGAACCAAGCAGAATTATCAAAATAATTCCTCTATTTTGTTGTGATGGGCCCTATGATTTGAAGCAAAGTTGGGCCAAGTGCCTCCAATTCGCAGTAAATAGCTAATCGCACGACGCATGCGTGCCAGCTGTTAGATTGGCACCAAATCCGCACACCGCGGCCAACGCTTGAAGGGACGGGGTTAGGGTTGAAAAATGGGGTGATAATATCACCCCATTCTGATTCTGTATTCTAAAATCTTAATATGGGTTGCAATTTTAAGATTTGGTAGTTGTATTCATATTTGAATTTTATTTTCACCCCTAGTTAGGGAAATGTTGGGTAATAAATGGCCTGGATTGCAATGTTTCTCTGTTCTGATCGATCTGAAGTACCTTGTGTAGGGGTGGAAATGAATCAGGTATGAGCGGATAGTAATTATCCCGTATCCTAACCTATATTTTTTTGTCGGATACGGAAATGGATGTGGATATCAATTGGTATGGATATGGATCCGAATAGTTATGAATTCGGATATGGAACTGATACGAATTGGATGCGAATATAGTTCCGAAATTAATCTAAGATATTATTAACAATAAGAATACATAGGGATGAAAATGGAGCAGATAATATCTGTTCGATTCAGTTCTTTATCTGTAAAATTCTTAATATGGGTTGCAATTTTAAGATTTGGATGATATCCATATCCGTATTTGGATCCGATTTTTATTTTCTGTCGATAAAAATTAGGAAACGTGAAGAGCGATATCTGATTCCGTATCTATATCCGATGAACATATATCTATCCTTATTATCTATATGTCTACATACTTTATTTTTTTATTTTAGGTGTTTGGACATGTCCGTAGTAACTATAAAGTAAAAGAAAGAAATGTATAAATTAATATGAGCTCTTTATATTTGAAATTTCCTAAATTATATTATGTATTCTTATTATTGTTAATAATATCCGGTTATTTCTAGAACCGTATTCGCACCTGCTTCATATCTTATCCGAATCCGTAACTATCCGGATCCGTATCCGTACTAGTCTATATCCGTATTCTCCCAAAAATATGGGTTAGGATACAGAATAACCATTATCCGCTTGTATCCAATTCATTTTCATCTCTAAGAATACATATTATAATTTAGGAGATTCCAAATATAGAGAGCTTATATTAATCTACAAATTTCTTTTTTTACTTTATAGTTACTATTGACATATCCAAACATCTAAATAAAAAAATGAAGCATGTAGACATACCGATAATAGCGATAGATATGTGGTCTTAGGACCAAAACGAATATCTATTTTCTCATTTTAGCATATATCTATTGGATACGGATATGGAATTGGATGTCATTCTTTTCATATCCGGAATAAAATAAAGATTGAATTCGAATATGGATACGGATATGGATATTACCTGGATATTAAAAATGTAACCCAATTACAAATTTTATAGATACGGAATTGAATCAGGCGGATATTATCCGCTCCATTTTCATCCCTATGGCCTATGGACCCAGTAATAAGGATGGCCTCCAGATTTGTGACCCATTAATGGATGGCACAAGCATATCTCAGTCTTCTTCCCACCACAGTGGAAACCCTAAACCCCCTTTCAATCCCCCCCCCCCACCCCCCGCGGCCATTGATTGATCTCTCGTATCAGTTCTCTCGTATCGATGTACTCTTTTTGGTGCCTTTCTTTTGGATTTTTTTTTTCTTCGGTGATTACTCTGATTAGTTTGCTTCACTAGGTAGTAACGTTGGATTTTTTTTTCACAGTTTTTCCGTAGTTTTTGTTTGGGCCTCTGCCCCTCTGGTGCTTTCCTTAATAGGAGATACCTATAAAAAGAGTGATTTTTGGGGGCCTCTGAACGAAATTTACGTTAATTTTTGCTCTCTGGCTATATATTTTTCATTCAGTGGAAGAGATGGCAATTAATAAGGAACCTTGTAAAAAATTACCTTGTGTTCTTGGTTCAATTAGCATGTGCAATTCTGTTAATAGAAGAAACTTTACAAAAGCAATTTTTTGGGTGCTTAATCAGAAATCATGTCTTTTTTTTCTATCCATTATTCAAATTGTTGGGTTTTTGCACCAATTATTCACATACGGGAGTTGAAAACTATCAAGAAATCTTTAAAAAGTTGGGTCTTTTGCTTCAATTTATGCGTGCGGTTCTGTTGATAAAAGGGTTATGATTTGTGTTTCAGCTGCTTAGTTGGTTGGGAGATGATCTCTGCGATATCCTGGGTCCCAAAGGGGGCTGCAAAGAATGTTCCAGTCGTTGCAGAACCACCCACACAGGAGGAGATTGAGGAGGCAATGAGGAGTGTTGCTTTGCATAGAGAGTGAGATGCCTCTGCACATACGTCCATGATATTTTGCATTGGTTAGTGTGCACCCTGTAGTGGTGGGAGTGACAATGATGAGAACATGGACGTCGATGACACTAAGGAGGTTGATGAAGTCGCCCAGGCCAAGGCTGCGGTGAAGGCTCTGGCAGAGGGCAACACAGGGGAGAGCTCTTGTGCTGATGAAGACATTGGTGATCAGCTCCGTGAGATTAACTTGGAGAATTATGATGACGAGGAGGAAGGTAGATTGCTGTCTTATTCACACTGAATTGAATCAAGTGCAATTGATATGAGCTGATGTAGTTATTGTAATGACAACTTCTGTCTCTGTTAGTGTTTGAGGTTTCTAGCATGGGCTTGGGGGACTTGTACTATCCCAGTAATGGCATGGACCCATACCTGAATAACAAAGATGTGAGTATTCCTTTTCTTTTCGTGGAAATCTTGTCCAATGATTTGTATCCAGTACAAAATTGGAGGTTGGTCAATCCCCTTTTCTGCCTTAGGATGATGACGAGGATGAAGAGGAGATTGAAGACATCACTATCAGACCTACTGATATGATGATAGTTTGTGCACAGAATGAGGGTGAAATCAATTTTCTTCAGGCAGGTATCTATTCAAAACTGTGCTGCTTTTGCCAAAAAAGATGGTTCTTTGATAAGTGTTATCATGAAAATCTTCTGTTAAAAGAGCTTTTGAGGAAACCTATATCTTGAGTAATGGAATATGTTGTTGCCTTTTTCTCTCTAGTGCCTGCTACTTTTGGCATGGATAAACATAATGCTGGTTGAGCTTAGTACATTAGTGTTTTCAAATAGCTTCCTGGTCATGGCAATTAGGATGTTCTTAATTCACTATTTGATTTTTCTTCCCGTCTCTTGCCTTTTTCCACTGCGTTATATGTTACTAGTTCTGATCCTTTGCGTTCATATATATGTAAAGCGATGAACTTATTTATTGCAGGTATTTGTATTTGAAGAATCTGAGGATGGGGATACAAATATGTATGCCCATTATGAAATCCCCCTCTCTGATTTTCCACTCTGCACAGCTTGGATGGATTGAACCTTAAGGGTGTTGAGAAAGGTAAAATTGTAGCATTACCTAAGTTTTGAGAAGTAACAGGTGCCAGCTTGTTACTTTTAAGATATATGATGGTATGCTTACTCTTTTTATCTAATTTTATTACTTTCTCTGAATTTTTCATGCTACAGGGAATCTCATTAACTTTTAAGATATATGATGGTATGCTTACCATGGATCCTGCAATTGAAATATGGAACTTGGATATAGTAATGTTTCTAGAAACATTCATGACTATCATTTAATGTGAGTGAATTGTTTCATTGCAAAGTAGTTTTACTTTTGTGTAACTTCAATGTCACTCAACAGGTTAATGAGGTCCAACCTCACATGGTGCTAGGTGGTTCTTCAAAGAAGAAAAAGGAGAAGGGCAAAAAGGTTTGTTCGCATTCTCCTTTGCTACACAACCTAGAGTTGCCATTGTGTTTCCTGAGACATTTTAACCAGCTGGTGGTGCTAAGTTCTCCTTTTCTTTTTTCCTCTTGGGCGCCATTCCTAATATTCTTTCTTTGATATGAATGTTGAAATTTCTCTTATAAATCAATGAGTAAATACTGCCAGCTGTACTGATGTTACGATGTCATGCATGTGGTGTCATATCTGCTCAACCTTCGACAAGATTGGCAGAAATCTGTCTGACCTAGAACTCCTGTCACTTGTTGAAATGATTTTAATCGATATCAAACCAATCTGTATAAATGGTTTGTCATTCCTATGAATTTCAGGAATGAATTTCATATGAATGACAAGATTGTGGGTGTTATGCTTAAGTTATTGCCCTCCTGGTAAATGGTTTGTCATTCCTATGAATTTCATTCCTGTGAATTTCAACATTTCTTCTTATGAATTTCAACTAATATTCTTTCAAAATATCTTCTTCACTTATTGCCCTCCTGGGCAATGGTTTGTCATTACTATGAATTTCAGGAATGTTCTAGCTAGTGCAAGTGCAGACAACACTCTAAAAATTTGGGATGTAGTTGCTGGTAAATGTGCAGTTACACTGGAACATCATGATGACAAGGCAACAACTGATAGTTCTTTTCTCCTCTTCTTTTTGTTTTATTTTTTTTGTATATCTGAACTCCAAACCTTTGGGCAGGACATGTAGTATCACGCTTGATTTTCTCTTCTCCTGGCCTGTAGGTACAAGCAGTTGCATGGAGCCGACATTCCTCTGAACTGCTACTTAGTGGATCTTTTGATAAATCGGTTGCTGTGGTAATGAATCTAATAGCCATTGTGGGTGTTATGCCCAAGTTATAACACCCAAGTTATTCTTAATTTGTGCTGCTGCTGGTAGACCTATATTTTTGTTATTGGACTTGCAGCTGATTGTTGGTACTAAATATTTTATAAATGTTGTGTTATTTTTTTTGGCCAGATCACAAGCATTGTGCTAATTCGAAACATTCCAAAAAATAATTTTTTACCAGTTTTTGTTGTGTTGTATTATTGCATTGAATCAGATGAGAAACCAATAATTGATGGTGTTTTTCTCATACTAAACTTGTATCCTGCCACTAAGTACTGGACTTGTGGAATATATCTTGAAAGCCTCGATTTTTTTTTCTTGTGTGGTGAAAGAAGATGCTGTTGTAATGTTAAACTTTATATTCTTGGTGAGATCTATTGCATTATTACATTTTTTTAACATGTACACGCCCACTGAAAGGTTGTTATACTGGGTGCACTTTACATTTTTGCAGAATGATATGAAAGATGGTGGACAGAGTTGCAATAAGTGGTTAGTCGAAGCTGATGTTGAAAGCTTAACTTGGGATCCACACGATGAGCATTCATTTGTGGTGAGTTTATGAATCTTTTGACTGTTTCTATATATGCTAAAAACCTAGTCATCTGTCCTTTCTTAAACATATTGTAAATTTCCAAATGAGGACGACCTTTACAAACCTTCAGTGAAGTATCTGCTAGAAAAGCGGGTGTAAATCTTGATGGATATTGTTTGTGCTGTCTTTAAGAAGAGAAGATGCCTGAGAAAAGGTGTTGAAGATTTTAGTGGAGAACCACAATAATGGTTTCTGTCCTCATATGGGGGAGAAAATTTCATGTTCATCCCTCCACAACCTCTGATTATAAAAATACCCTTATATTTTTTGATCCAATAGAAATGCCCTAGGTCTACATTAGATTTAGATAGTTCAATTGTCATTCCTACACAACCACTCCCCCCCAACACCCCCACCCCCCACCCCCCCCACACACACACACACACACAGAGCTTTTGGCCTAATCTCCAGCAGGGCATATATGCAACTGATTAAGTATGTAAAGTGGCATGAACTAAAGGGTCTAAAATAGATGCGCAAATCAGCAGTTCTCAATCTTCTTTGTCAGGTACATAAGTTTTTCTACCAAAATAAAATAGATGATTTTAGGGAGAATTGCTGAGATATCCTAACAAAACTATATAATATCATATATATATCCTCATTGATGTTAAAATGTCAACTATATCTATCTACATTAGTATGGTCCCTTTTTAAGGTTCTACATCAGTAATGTATTGTGGCGCTTATCAGCTTACGTTTAAAAATGATCTCTTCTAAGTTTTAATAAAATTTCTTATCATTTATTATAAATCTTTCTGTTATTTGTCAATATGATTATGATATATTTGTTTTTCAAAATTCTGTATCTGTGCTTAACATTCAATGAATGTGCACACACTAACTTGTAGTTGACAATTGTTGTGGCTTCCAGGTTAGTCTTGAAAATGGGATGGTTCAGGCTTTCGATAAGCGGACAGGTTCATCAAATTCAAATTCTGGTTCTAAGCCCATGTTTACTCTTCATGCACATGAAAAGGCTGTTTCTTCCATTGCCTTTGGCCCTTCTGCCCCTAACGTATGTTATGTTACGTATGTCTGGTTGCTAAAAGAGACAAATGTAGCCTTTAGAACTCAACACTGATGCTAGCTTCTTTCCTTGCAGTTTATTGCAACATACCGCTTCAACAGATAAAATGATGCAAGCTTTGTAGAACTTGACAACATGCAAATGTTAGTTCAACTAGTTACTAATATGGCTCTTATCACAGGTGAAACTCTGGGATTTATCAAACAACCATCCATCATGCATCGCTTCTATGAATCCAAAAATTGTATGTTCTGAAGTGAATTTGATCTTTATCTCTGTGGAAGGAGTTATTTAAGTCTATGTTGCTTATACTGCCCACTGCTATTTCAGGGAGCTATTTTCTCTATATCATTTTCAAATGACAGTCCCTTTTTGTTAGCTGTTGGAGGATCAAAGGGCGAATTGCAAGTAAGCATGATACTCACATTCTTAGGCTGTTCAAACTTTGACTTCACTGACATATTTTGAATGTTTAACAGGTATGGAATACACTAACGGAACCAGCGGTAGCTAATAAATTTGGCAGGTAGAGAATGATAGGGAACTCAATTGGTTTTCTGAAGACTTGAGGCTAATGAACCTGGAAAAATTAGCAGCCAAATTTACTGGCATCAAGGCGTGTTGTGAATATAGATAGCAATCCCTTCAGTTCTTTTTTGAGGAATAATGCCTTCAGTTCTTACTGCTGATGAGATTTGTTTTGGTATGAATTGTTATTCAAATATATGATTTTGATTAGCTGTGTCTTGGGCATGCAACTATTTGGTGAAAATTATCTTGAGGTGAAAACCATTCTGAACCAATATTCACCATATTTATTTTTTTAATTCTATTGTTTAAGGAATTATTACATAGTTAGAATTGTATTAGAGCAGTGTAATTTGGTATAAATTGCTTTTACATTTGAACGAACTGATATGTTTACTGGCACCTGGATTCGGACCAGTCTCTCGGTTGTTGATGGTTTTACTTTGTCAGTTGTGTTTACCAGTTTATCCTTGAACAAAGGCGCTGTCAGCAGTCCTAACCAGATAGATCCATTGGGATCCGTTCAATTATATGAATGAATAGTGGAGATATAATTGTGTTCTATATCAGTTGACCGTGTTTAGGTTGTAACTATATATTATGTGATCAAAGGGCTAGCAAGTGTATCTCGCGCTTTTTTAGAAACCAGGTCTCATTTTTTTTTTTTTTTTGGCGGTCAAGTTTTACACTTCACACAATGGCGAAAAAAGCGTTAGTTTTCTGTGGCTATAACGGATGCTGTATTAAGGTACGGAGAACAGTGAGAGTTTTTCATGATTATAGACTTATTGTTAATGTATATATAGTTATTAGGGTTAAGGCCCTCATTGTATTACTTCTGTCATGTTCTCTCTCTGTATAGATAGACTTGATTGGTCTATAATTATATCTCCCAATTTGTGAGATGGTATTAGAGCAAGGTTGTCCATGATCAATTATGGTCTTGAACCTGACAACGACAGAAAGACAATATGAATGTACATACCCACAATCTTTTCAGCGCACAAGAATGTTTCTATAAGGATTAAAACTTACACACTACCAGGGTTGCTGCAATGTTATATGTTATTATATGCATGGAATACGACAATCTCAATAGCACCTAAAATAATTGTAATGCAAGGATTATCACATATATATAATTACCAAATCCTACCTCAAATGAGTTAACATCATATATGTCATGTTATGTTAGTGTCACTAATCACTATGACAGGTTGATGTTTAGTAAGCAATTACAAAATGCAAATACTAATGACGGGCCATTAGTACGCTTTCTTTTACTATCCTTGTGTACTTTCCACGTTCTAAAGAACTCCACTTGCCCTTAGTTTATACTCAGTATGATTTCGTTGTGTAATGGACATGCATGCATGCATGCACATTTCTTTTCTTTTTCTGCTGCTTTTTTTTTCCCTCTCACAAGCAAGCTCGTCGGAATGCGGCTTTTCCGTGTCATGTCGTGTGATGTGTTTTTAGAAAAAGAAAAGGGAAATGTATAAGTGACAGTGATCTATATCAGCAGCCGGAAAAAAGGCAGGAGACAAGTGGTTCGGATTATATATTATTTGCTAATAAGTTGATACTTAATTTTCTTTTCTTGTATATATTTCTCGTCACTTAAAATCAAATCTCTTTTCTTAGATTTAATCTCTCTAGAGTTTACCTAACCCTTTCTTTAACTTTTCCTACGGCGGCGGCTCGGTAGCGGGCGTAGATAAGACGGCAAGGCTGTGGTGGTGCCGCTGACCATGGTAGAGGTAGTGAGAGGTAGTGGCAATGGAGGAGACGGGTAACAAGAAATGACAGTGGTTGTGGCAGCGGTACAGCGAGTCCTGAGCGGTGGTGGCTGGTGAGGGAGAAGAAGATACGGTGATGGCGGTGGTAGTGGTAACGGCAGTAGATCGGAAGGAGGAAGAGAAGGGAAAAGAAGTGTGAGGGAGAAAAAAATGGTGGAGATTAAATCAGATCTAGATGTATGATATACATAATACAAATTTTTTGAGAAAAAAATACTTGCCTTCTACACAATCCCTAATATAATTGTGACACAATGTAATGCACTATATTACCTTTGTGTATAAATGCCATTTAACAACTCTCAAGAGACATCGCAAGTGCAGAGGCAGATCCGATATCTTTTGCTGATCCTGTTGTTATGTTTGGATCAACGTATGAACCATTTCCCTTTCTCTTTTCTTTCATCTTATTGGGGTGAAAGTAACCAAGAGAGAGAGTGATGTATGTGACAAGCTTATGTGAAATGGCTAATTATGAAACTTAATGTGGTATCAAATCCTAACTCAGAGACCTGATAGTTGGGATAATTCATTAGAAAAAATAATTGTGGTGATTGAAGGGTTTGATAGTAACAATGTGAGATCAAAATTATCTGAATCTAAATGTGAGAGGAGTGTTAAAGAACAAATAGATTGACTTTTTTTTTTTTTTGGTGAAATGATATTTGTTATTCTATTTTGCACGGATTCATCAGCATTTGCGGTGTAGTGGCGTCGGGATGAAAGCAGCAAGAGACATATGAACGTTGTCTACGTGTGGCAATAAAGGAGGGAGAAGAGAAAAATAATAAAAAGTAAGATAAATATAAAGAATGCATATGCATTTGGAAGACGTAATCCGTGGAGAGATCATGCTATCAAATCCCAATAACATTAGCCTATTTTGAGTCTTGACATTCAGCTAGATAATGGATATCAAATCAGTTGGGACATTCACGTAAGGTTAATTATTTCCAAATGGAGTCACGGAACATCACGTTCGTCATAAATATAATCCGAATGTATGTTTTAACATTCCAAAAATTTTGGTTTAACAAAATACAATCAAATATCTCAATGATGTGTGAGTCTTATAGTCACTAGTATTTTATTAATTTAGTATTTTTACAGTTACATGGAGCTAGTTTTTTCTTTAATTTTTGTTGAGTGCAACTTTGTTATCCTACAACTTTGCTATCATCGGATTGAGACTTGAGATTTGAGATTGAGCACTCTTTGTTTCCAGAATAAGTGCTCCAATCATGAATGTCATTTGGCTCAAAGCAAGATAAGAGAAAGAGACCATGCATCACTTTTCTTTTTCTAAGATCACACACATTCTTTGTCTCTCTCCCTAATTCTTTGGCATGGTGACCTAAGATACACTGTATCTGCATGCATGGCTAACTTTGGTACAGTGAAGAATTAATTCTTCCTTTTCTGATCCTAAGATGACAGAATTAACCATAGCAGGATGAAGCATGAACAATCCCTTGCATCATGCAATCTTCCTTAATTTGATTCCTTTTGCCTCCAAGAAATTAAGCTGAAAAATTCAGATCAACCATGCTGATCGATGAGTGTCAAGGTAGCTCTTTGCTTCAAGTCTTCTTTGCTTCTTGACCCTAGCAATGAAGTCCTCCACTCTCTTGTGCAGCTCCTCTTCTTCTCCCTCCTCCTCCTCCTCCTCTCCCTCTCCTCCTCCAATCAAAGAATTGTGATCAAGAACCATCACTGCACTTGTCGCCTTTGTGGTTGTCGTTGTGTTCCTCTTCACATGCTCCTCATATATGTCAGGCACCGGTGAAGGCAGGCGCCTTGGCGCTAGCCTAGACTCGCCGACGAGGAAGGCGATGATGAGGTTACCGACGACAAAGAGGCACTTTGGACTGAACAAGAAGGCTGTGGCCATGTCAGGGAGGTTCGTGAGGAGGAACAAGCTGAGGAATGAGCACACCTTAGGGAACCAAATGGGACTAGTGAGCAACAGGCAAAGAACCAAGGTGGCCACCATGTAGAGTGTGAGAGTAGGAACAAGTTCTAGTTGCTGCCTCCTGCTGTTGCTGTACCTCTTCATGGCCCTTATCTTCTCTATACTTATGGGATCCATTAGGGCACAACTTGTGCAATCAAGTTCTTGCATGAACAACACAAGAACTGATGGATGTGAGATATATACAAAAATGTGCAGTTACAAGGGTGGTGAGGAGGAGACAGAGATCTCCAATTGGTCGAAGAGATGCAAACACATGCTGCTTTTGTATAAGGGGATTTGGGGTTTTATAATGTGGTGTGCTGTGTGTGGGGCAAGTCCTTGTCAGAAAAGGATATAGTAGCTTCTTTAGCCTTTATTCCTTTTCTTTGCTTTGGGTCCCTCTCTCCCACAACAATCCTGATCTTGATTTATTTGATGGTTTGGACCTTTGGATGCCCGCAATAGATCCATTTAGAGGGCTAAGTTATGCCGCATGTTGATGTAGCCCACAAATCTGAAAAAAAGAAAAAGAAAAAAAGAACTTATATGGGGACCATCAGTATGTAAGGGCTTGCTTTTCTGTGGTTGGATTGGCGTTATTTGCGTTGATCCAATGATGGAGGAACAAGTCTCAGTAAGGTGGCTTGCTAGTTTAATTCTATTTCGCCTAATAAAATCATCATAGACATATTTATATGTGATATTGGGAGACCTAATAGTCGGTAAAGGATTCACCTTGAGAAGGGGTGATGATGGGACTATTGACTATTTCTGCTCACGTGATATTCATTCTAGTTATCTTGTAGTACAGTTGGTGCAAGTGCAACTGAAAGTTGATTTGGACTCTCTTGAACAGGTCTCTTTGTCAGAAGCTGAAGTAACCAAGACCAAGTAGTAGCTCAAAACATTATTCTGAAACTTCCAAGTTTTGAAATGGTATAAAAAAATTATGCTTCTGTAAATCCTGTTAGTATGGCATTGTGGTTAGGAACAGTAAAGAAACAGAAACAACACCAATACTTTGCTCTATAAATTTAATGCTTAACCAACACACACACACACGCACACAAGGATCCACAAATTTGATTCCTCACCATTGAGAAACTGAGATAAGCAAATAAAGGAAAAGTCAAAACTAAAAGAATGCTTCAGCATTTCTATCAGAATATGCCTACATTGTAAGCATCTGAACTCAAACCTATTAGTTGCAAGGTTCCCTTCTTTATTTTCCCCCTCAAACAAACTAATGCAATGTAGGAAGACAAGATTTGATCCTGGCTGCTTATGCTTCTCAAACCAAAGGGATCCCAAAGACCCTATTCTCTAAATTTTCAAAATTGTTCCAACATTTGTTGCAAACTCACCTTAACACAATACTGCACAACTTTTCCAACATCAAATTACCAAAGACTTAAGGACTAAGGAAAGACGAGGTGAAATTTTCTCCAGTCCAATCCAACAAACACTAGTGCCCCTTATCACCTCCCCAGGACCCAGCTTCTCTCTCTCTCTCTTTAGTTAGACTAGTGAAGTGCCAATTGAGTGTAGTGTAGAACTGGTCAACCTTGCACAAGGCAAGTACAGAGGTGTTTTGTCTATGCAACTTGCTGGTGATACATGACAATGTGACACTGCAAGACGAGGGCTTATGGAATTATGGTTACCACCAACAGAATATGCTTTAGGCTAATAATTGAGATGAAAAAAAAGGAGCACAATTCTTGATAGAAAGAGGGTTCATTACCAGTTGGTGGGTACACTATAGCTTTACTAATTTGTGGAAAAGGTGGAAAGAATTTGAGATAAGTATGGGTGATTTATGAATGATTCCATTGGTCCTCAATTGGTCTGATGACACCACAATTTCTCTTACTCCCATTCATTAGCCTTTCTGGGCATCAGCTTTGCCCCCCCCTCTCTCTCTGGATGAATCTTTTTTAGAGGCAAAGAAGTTCCATGAAAAGTGATTCCTTTGTTAGAAGATCCTAGAGATCTTAAGCTTCTTAAACACTCCTCCCTTTCTTCTTCCACAGAATCTGAACCTAGCAGAAGATTTTCCAAGTGATGAGAACTGTTTGTTGTAGGACCAATGTTTACGTCATATGGACTTGAATGTAAATTGGTGTATAGCTTGAGCTAAAAAAAAATTGAGAAATTCTTTCATCTCATTTCCTATATCTCACCAAAATCCACCTATAAAAGCCTTCAATAACAAACATATGAAATTATCAGCAAGCAATAGTTGAAATAGCTTTCTCACAAGCTGCATGTAAAAGGCTAACAAGCAATGACTTTATACAGCTACAGAGTACAAACAATTGTTGCAAGCAACGTAAATTCTGATTTCTGTGAAAAAGCAGGTATTCCATGGCAATATTTTAGTACTATTCTGCTCAATTAAGTTGGTAGACCTAAGTTGAGCTAAAAGCACTGACATATAATAAATCTTTGCAGCAATCAAAATTCATCATGGAATTGGAAGGTTCCTAGAAATGTGAAAAAGGAAAAATGGATGATACAGAATGCTCAGTGAAACAGTGGTACAGCTATTTTTGGACTTGGCCCACATGCTTAACCGCATCAACATATTAGTCTCCTAAGTCCTAAGGTTAGTGAACCACCAGATACCCTCAACTCTTGAATGCTGCATTACTCTAAACCAATTCTGTTAGTAAGGTTAATGAAGCAAGCACTTTACCCAACAAATTGCAGAACTATTGTTTGAAAATTGATACAGTTCAGAAAAATAAACCCTATGAGAGGTAGAGAAATCTGAGCAAGATTTCTTTGTTAGCGTGTTTCAGCAAATATTTGAAGTGACCTCAACTATCCTAGCTAAGCTTCTGTCGGCATGATAATTTCTGCATGTCAAACAGAAAACTTGATACATGAAGTTACACTTGCAGTACAATCCAATGCCGATGTTGAAATCTTTTCAAAGATTCCACGTGCATGAAAAAAGGATTCCACATGTGCAAACATTGAAAGAAAAAAAGATATAGTAATTGGTGTATCCCCTCTCCACGACTCCACTAGCACAAAGCTTGTGGAAAAACAACGTGGGCTCTCAATAATGTTCGCGTTGGCACCATCAACTCACCAATGCTGCTAGTCTCCTGTATTATAGGATTGAGATATGGAAAATACAGAGCTAACAAGAATCATGCTTCTTGATTCCTTTGTTTTCTTTTTCTTTTCTTTGTTGTATGTTTCTTGAAGACAACTAGTTTCATTGTAGTTGGGGGCCAACAAGGGGTCCTACCTACCCTTTGGTAGGCCAATTTTATTAGACCAAAAGCCCACCTGAGACCAATGCCCTCTTTGCTTTGCTTCAGCCAAAGCAAGCCGACAGACAAACTAAACCATACAAGAAAAGGGAACAGAAACACTGTGGGAATGCACTCTTTATATTTCTTTATTAAATAGATATATCAATACCTAATCAACGAGGGTGCTCAAGAAAATGGCTATTGTTTCTTTGTTTTTCTCCCTAATCCATAAGCATTATGGCGTATTGCTCTTTACCCTTTTTCTGAGCTGAGATAGTGCCCATCACTATTGCAGGATGCTCTTTTTGCAGCAGTAATAACAGAAGTACCAGCACTATTTTTGGTGTGAGGAAGTAACACCTTGTATCTCTAAATTTTACCAAATTGATTAACTTTTGCAAAATTTTGCAGTATTGATAACAAGAGCAATAGTTCCCTACGACATAGGGACCATAAAAATGCAGGAACTCTGGTTGCAGGCTTGCAGCTCCTACCAGCTAACTAATGCCTTCCTACAGTCCTTCATGCCAAAAGAAACTTTTTGCAAGACAAACTCAGTAAAGTTGTCTTTAATATGACCCGAACCACATAGCACACCCCCAGTGATGACGACAGGGATGCATTTGCAATGGTGTGGCATATCATAAATACCACTACTTTAGGGCATCCAGTCAGCTTGCCACAACATCCATCACACAATTACGTGGACTTTGTGGCGTTTGGAAGTTGGGATAAACCCTCACTCATCACTAAAGTAGAACTGCTAGAAAAAGTATAATAGCAAGAACATCAAAATGAAATTTACCCTCGTATTCATCTTGCAGTTGATGATTTACATTTCAGAAAAGTTATCAAACATGAACTATGGTAAAAACAAGTACGTCACAGGAAACTTATCAGCAGGCCGCATTGATCTCAGAACTTTCATCTGCAGCAGCCAATACCAATTGTGGCTCAATGGTTCCCTCCACTCTTGCCTTCTTGTGTTCGCGCCGCATGCGGAAATACTCCCTCTTCCTTGCTCTGTAACTGTTCGGGTTCTCAGGTTCTGGCACATATGGGTAAACACTTACCTGTCAAAGAGAAAGCAACTAAGTGAATACTGCAACAATGTCAACAAGCAATGCAGTTACTACTAGCATTTACCTTTTTCCTGTCTGGTCCATATTTCTCAAACTTGACGAGTCCATCGATCAAAGAAAAGATGGTGTGATCCTTACCCATTCCCACATTATTTCCAGGATACACCTGAATAGTCCAATACAAATGTAAATATGAAAAAAAAAAAAAAAAGCAATAACACAGGACATCTTAAATGGGAAGAGATGCAGTTAGCAAAACAGTGTTCAGCTTGTACATTAGCATGAAACTACAGTACAAACGATGCAAATGACAGAAAACCAATATCTTCCACAACATATAGAAATGTAGAACATCGGAGGCATGTCAAAAACTAAAGAAGTTATACTGTTATTGGTAATTCAGTAATATGTTGTGAAGGAAGTTGCATTTGCATTTTGAATCTCCAGGACTAACAACCTAACTATGGCATATGAGTGCCTGTCTTGGTAACATCAATATATATTCTCAAACCGTCAGTAATTACATGGTCTTCAGTTATCTACCAAGCCAGCTTGGAGATTTACTTTATAAGACCTGCTACACTTATGCAACTTCCAATACATTCAGATTGTGTTGTTGAGAAATTTCACAACCTCTCTGCTCTTTCATAATGGTATGTTGAAAGGTATGTTGTAACTCATTCCCCAACATGTGTTGCTATATTGCTAATGTAAACACTAATATCAGCGTTCCCCCTTTCCTCTTCACATGTATGCAGAACACACCTCTATTGTCCCTGCAGAGTGTTAAACTAGATAGATGTCAGTATCCTGTGTCTGTCAAGGTTTTGCTAGAAGCCACCCAATTGGTAAGATTGGACTATGTGCAGCCACCACTCACCAGTGAACAGCAGTAACTGGTAAGATAACAAGACAAGGTCACACATGCCCTAGGATGTAATTAGGGCATGCTGCCATGTATGGTAGAAACATAAGTAACGTGTTTTTGGTTCACATGAACAGAGAAGCTGCTAGCCCCCTACTTGTAAATATTTAGCCTCATATGAGCTAAAGCTAGCCATGCGCATTGCTTGACAAGTGAAGTTCTAAGTACGAAACAACTAACGCAGAAGTTAAACATTCTGCTCAGATACTTTCTTCAGACAAACATCAAGACCTCCGAATATCAAACACTCCACACCCCTTTGCATGCTAACAGTGCAACCAAATCAGTCAGAGGGAAGTTGTTTTGCACAAAGCCAGTAACACCAAGTCCTTGCCATGCTACAGCTAACAAACCTATCACTCTCTGACCTGGAGTGAATGTTCATCACCACAATTTACGGCTAAAGAAAGCTCGCAAAAATCCAATCTTTACCACTCCTCTCCCATTAAAACCATGCCAGTAATTCAAACTACAATCAATCTGCTCAGCTTCAGCACGACAATTCTTGCTCCAGACATGCGCAAAACTCCAACCTTTACACAACAATTTACCACTGCGCATTAAACGCAGCGCAGCTATCTCACTCAAGAACGCAAGCTCCAAGCAACAAACCACAAACCAACTCCCTAATCCAAGAACAGATTAAAGAATGTAAGAGAGGAAAAGAAGCGCGGGGGAGGACCCTGGTGCCTCGCTGGCGGATGATGATGGCGCCGGGCTTGGCGACCTGGTCGCCGAAGATCTTGACGCCGAGGCGCTTCCCCCGAGAGTCGCGCCCGTTCTTGGTGCTCCCGGCTCCCTTCTTGTGCGCCATCTGTATCGTCAGCCGCCGCGCCGGCGGCGACACGACCCCCGCACCCATTCCCACTCCCATTCCGCCGCGGAGGAGGGTGGTGGATGAGGTACTGGGCGACGACAGCGACAGGCCCTTGAAGGCTGCCACCAGTGTAAAGGCCATGGACGCCACTTGGTTCGAAGAGGGGTCGAGAGAAGCAAGGATATGAGGTGATAGATAATAAGGGAGTGGAAGGGAAGGGAGTTGGGATTGGAGTTGTGAGCCTTGGTGGGCTCAAAGCTTTTGGTTCCTTGTTAACACAGGCCCACTTAGGCCCAGTTTGTCTAAGGCTATTTGGGCTTGTCGTTTTACTTTTAGGCCTCATTCCTGATCTAACCATTCTGCTAGGACTATTTGGGCCCATTTCAGCCCATTTCTTGTGGCGTCATGGTATCCTTGTGGGCCACCTGGTAAGGTGTAGTATATTGGCATTATTGCTGTAGTTTTTATGTTTTTTTTCCCTTTTTCTTAAATTCAAAGTTTTGACTGGGGATGTATCAACTGCGAAATGATCTTGACATACAAGAACGCGAACTCAAAAAGTGAGCCATTTGATCCGGCCTTGGTTGATCAAATTGAGGCGGATTACTTGTCGATTATTTTGCAAAAGAAAACCTCAATTATCCACCTTTAAAACCAAGACCTCATCACTGCTTACTTCTCTCCCCTCCACATCAATCTAAATTATTCAAATCCCATTAGATAGCTCAAGTGCGAGTTCATATTCTCACATTTTAATCCCAATTTAAACAAAATGTATACTTATTTTGATATTGATACTGATGATCCATCGATTATTTGAAGAAAGAAAATCTCAATTATTTCACCTTTAAAACTAAAGACCACATCCCTCACACCTTCTCTCCCCTTCAAAAAAAAGAAAAAAAGACATGGCTACATTTGTGTCTGAAAGTGAGAAATCTCTCTAACAACATCCAATTTGGATTACACTATAGATCTTAATAGGTTTAAAATGAAACTAGAGTATCTCCAAATAGAGCCATAGTTAAACATACAGATTAGAAGATGTCAAGGGAGTAGAAGAAAAGGAGAAGGGAAATTGTACGGCGAAAGCTATATAGGGTTTGGATTGAAACAAACGTGAGTCGAGTTAGGTCCACTGGCATGTGAAAGGTGTAGACTTAGGTGCCCTCTCATTATGGCCTTGACCAGAGCTGGATTCCTTGCATGGACATCCAACATGATTCATCCTCAAGAAAAAAGTGTGCCGAGCTATTGAGTGAAATCATGCCCAAAACCCCACCATCTCACGTATATGCTGCCCCTCTCTATCTATCTCCATACTGTGTGTATCTAGTACAAATTTGTTTTTTTTATATATAGAACTAAGATTCTAAGGTTGCCAAGAATTTATTTTAAAATCAAATTGTTTGAAAGGACCCAGGCTTTTTATTATTCTTCTTTAAGAATTTTGGTCTGAAACTAGTTTCCCTATAAAATCTCCTGAATCTAGCTCACACCGGTGTCAATTGAATTTATGATCTTTTATATAACTCGGAGTAATGCTGACCACTTGAGTCACAAAATTTCAATTGTTTTATTGTATCAAAATTGTTCATTTTTGAGGCGCTTTATTCGAATAAGTGAAAATAACATCTATCATATAAGATTTTGTTAAAAAATATATTAACTCTATATCATTATAAAAATATCAAATTAATAAAATAATATTTATTGTGAGAATGATATATAGGGTCGTCTGGACTCACATGTTATTGAGACACTCAATCATATTTTATTAAACTTCAATTTTTACAGTAATATGGTGTTAAATCTTCTTAAATTTTATTCTTCCCATGGCATGTCGGTGTTGAGCCCTAGATGTCTTGATTAAGATTATAAATCCTATAATAAACGGTGCAGATTACTACAAAGACAGAAGATATCACAGTGCGATAACACAGGACGGAGAGGGCGAGATCATTCAAGAGAAAATCATCACCGCCATCAAAATCCTGGCCGAAATAGGACTCATTTCGCTGTAGCTGCAGCAAAGTTTCATTTCACAAATCAATCAATCATCCATCCATCCATCCATCCATCGTGCTGAAGCAGAACCGTCCATCAGCTTTGAAGGTACATCTGCTAAGGGGCTAATTCTAGTTTGACGGTGCAAGCCACTAGACAGAGAACCTCCGAGGTCTCATAAGTTTGGTCTGATCTGACGCCCGTGATCATTATGTGATCTGACTTCAAACATATTTTCGTCCAGCATAAAATAAATGAGCCTATAGTGGCACGTGATAGTAATTGTATGTTATTATAATATTATTATAGTAATAACATAACATAAATACTGTAGTTATCAATTCAAAATATTAATTTGTTAACAAGAACCATATCTTCTATCATTAAATATAAGAATTCACTTTCAACCAACTTTTGGTTTCAAAGATACCACAATGTTGAGAACTCGAGGTATTTGCGCAAGAGATGCCTCCTACATCAAGGTTATTTAGAATGTACTTCCACCTATAGGATTGGGACCCAATTTGGTTGGGGCAAACTTTTCTTGTAAACTAAATGGGGCAATTTTATATCTATTTTGTTCCGATTAGTATAACAATGGATTTCATGATATTTACCAAAAGAATAATTTTTATACTTAGATTAAAAGTATGTCTTAATTGCAGTAAAAGTTTATTGAAAATTTTTAAACCTCACTAACATATAAAAAATATATCAAAACATTGGGCTACACCTGGATGTAAAATAACAAATTTATACCCACTTTTTAGTGAATTTATTTAGTCTATGCGAATTGGTTGATGCATGTATTACTGTAATTTAATTATGAAGTTGCTATAACTATTAGATTATAGTAACATATAGATCTTGTAGTATTTGCATTAGTAAAAATCTTTGAAACAAAGATACTAGTCTCCACATGCATCTCAATTCTCACAAGCTTGAGACAATGTTTATCTATCACCAAGTATTCCTAAAATCTTTCCTTCAAGCATCATCCAAAATGGAAAAAAAAGGAGGAAGTGTCTACATCTCAATGAGTACAATGTGTGATAGAATTCAAACTATGGAGGTAAAATGATGGGTGAACACTCAATGACTCGCACCTATCTTTACTAGGTCTCTCAACATTAGTCATCAACCATAATGATGTGGTTCCATCCATCTCCATCTTAACAACTTGTTGGAGTTGGATACCATCTTAATAGGTTTGGCACTTGAAAGTTGAAATGGGACATTCCCTTAACCTCATTGGAAATATGCAAATTTCCCCTCCTAAACTATTCTTCAGTTAACCTCCTTCCCTGGTTTACTCCCTTTGTATTCTTCACCCAAAGCCTATCAATCCACCAACATCTTTTCATTTCCCTCCACTTTGGTAGGTCCTTACGAGCTATACTCATGTTACTCCCTTTCCTTCCGCATTGACATCTCTACAATGGTAATAAAGAAAAAAGTTTGAAAAAGAGAAAATTGTATTTTCATTTCTCAACTCAGAAGTTTAATAAGATAACACTAAAGAATGAATTCACAAGTTATTCTCAAATTTACTCAATTTAGATCTAACATAATCTTAATCCTGTCAATGTGTGGTCGAATCTAACTTTCACTTGATCCAACTAACTAAACTGAGCTACTCTTCTTTTATGCCACATTTACATACAAACTAAATAAATATAACGTAACAGAAAAGTTAGAATGGTTGCCTGATTAAACAAGCAGGCTACACCCGTCCAAACACAATATGAACTTAAACTGATGTGACATGACTCGATGAGTGCTAGTTCACGTCTGAGTGACAACTACTACTATTATTCACATGTCCAAAATATATAGAAGTGATGTTGGGAGTGATGATGGTACGTTGTCCATGGACAAAATCCTAATTTGGAGCTCATCTCTTGTTTGTTTCATGATGCAATAATAATTAATAAGCACCAAACAAAGGGAAAGATGGCCACCAAATCCATATAATTCCATAACTTGGGAAGTTGGAGTAGTCAGTAGTATGGTTGCCTGGTAAAGGAGTGCCTTTAATTGTTGGCCAAATCATGATTTTTAGTAGGAGCATTTTGTAAGTTGTAACTACTGCTACTTATTCTCTCTCTCTGTTTTGCATAGTTGTCAACTTTTCGTGCAAAACACACATATGTCAGGAGTTCCGTGTGGAAGAAAAACCTAGGCTTCATTTGGTTGTATTTTTTTATTGTATTGAACTGTGTAACAAAATAAGTTAGTTATAAAAAGAAATATAAATTCAAAAAATGCTACTGGAAATTAGCGTAGTGGTATATTCAAAACAAAATTCTGCTTAAAATGCCATTATAACAATATTGTTTTCGCATGTGTTAAATTATTTTTGAATTCTATTGACCCTCAATCAAAAAGCTGATTTTCGATGTTATTTTTGAAAGACAGGGTTTCCAGTGGTTTGAAATAAAATTTTGCTTGTGGTTAATATTTCTCATATTTAGTAAAATATTTATTATGATTTTAAAAATAGGTTATGAGTTAGTTAAAATACTTAAAAGTAGTATAACTCCTAAAAAATTCCTGATATTGAAATTGATAACTTGTGGCATCCTTTTCCAATCTGTCATAGAGTCTTGTCATGTGGGTTAGTTTAGTAAAAACTTTATTATTGCTAATTATTACCACGGGGAAAAGATTCAAGAGTGCAATGATCCAAGACATCAAAGATAAGATGGTAGATCATGAAAGGAAAAAAAAATTAAAAGAAATTTCCCAAAAAAAAGAAAAATAATAATGATTGCCATGGGAGAAAGATTCAACATGCAATGATCCCTACCATCGAAAGCTGTGAGATCAGAGGGGGAAAAGCAGCAATAAAAAGAAAAAGTCTTTAGAGAAAAAGTAAACTTTGGATAAAACCCTAACCACTGGTTAGTGAAATCTTAAAGACATAAACGGTGGGGTTAAAAAAAAAAAAAAGAAGTGTGCGTACTGCTGACATGTTGCGGATTGCCCCCTAACGTCCACACGTGTGAGGGGCCATCGTGCAAAACTCACTTTTGCTTTATTCTGTGTCACCTGCCTCTTTGCACGCCTCCAACAAAACCAGTGTATACACTGTAAAAAAATATGATCATTTTATTTGCTATATTGCAACACCTTAATATTGTGTTTAGTTGGAAATCGCAATTGATTTCATAACATGTTGAAATTAGAGATGGAATGTGTAAATATAAATTATATTTGATTTAAGATGTATTAAAATATATTTTGAATATAAAATAATCTAATTAGATAATATATTCTAATTATACGTTATCAAAATACATAATAAAATTATGTGAACCAAACACCTTATTAGTTAATTAGATTTAGTGATTATAGGAATGCAATGAAAAAGAGATAAGGCGTGTTTGACCTATATTAGCTTATAAGAGTTTATTATCTTTCTTCAACTAGAAGTTCTACGATAAACTTAAATCAGAGTAAACAACTTTCTTGGATTTATAAACTCAAGTTCAAATAAAGTTATTAGAGAAGTTTAAACTACATGTATAGTCATAACGATAATACATGATTATTTTCCTTGGGCCTGGATGCATGTATCATTACTTGTTGCTATTGTGAGTATTAAGTGGTGTTTGTTGAGTTTTAACTTATGAATTTATAAATTGAAGTTGTGATTAAACATATAATTCATTTTTAAAATTATTTCATAAATATTAACCTATTTTGAACTTAAAAATATCAAATAAATTGATACAACTCGAATCTCTAATAAAGCAGGTTATTGAATCTCGGCCCAAGATACCCTTTTTTTGCTTGTGTGTTTTTTTTTTTTGGCACTCCGTTGTTTGTTGCAGCGATGGATGACCATTTTTTGCGTGCATAGCTTTGGGGAGGATTAGGAAGTTACCATATATGGCTGCTTCAATCGGCCATCATGGCGAGGCGAATGAAATGAATGAACATGCCGTGCCGGCTTTCCTCATCATGGAAAGCTTCCTTGTAAGTTATATCTCATCAACAACAATATCAACAACAATAACAATTTTTATTATTATTATGTGTTTAAGAGTGAACAAAATGATACCAAATAATATTTTAACTAGCCAATAATAGCTTTTTACAAGGCATAGAAGTTATGCTACGAGATAAATATCCACAAAATCAATGTAGACCCGCATCAATTGAGCAATCCACTATAGCACGCATATCTTATATGTTAAATTTTGACTAAAAATTCTTCAATTGCAAAAAGAAAAAAAATGAATATTACTTGTTTGATTGACTTTAATATTTTTATTACTATTGTTAGTCATTATTGACTTAATATGAAATAATTATTACTATTTGTAATATTTGATACTTCGATTGATTAATGTTAATGATATATTTGTCATTTTGTGTCAATATCTACATTTTTGTAGATTTAATATTTTATATATTATTAAAGATATTATTTTTATTTAAACCGTGACATATAGTGCAACTTCCATGATAACCGTGAAAACTTTTTGCACTCTCTTGTCATGATGGGCTACAACCCGCAATTTAAAATATTAATGTAGGTGAAAAATTAAGATTTGTAATTCCTGAGGAGATTATTTTGAGTTTTTCATTTCATCCAATCTTTAAATTGAGTTTCTTGAAAAAAAAAAAAGAGTTCTTAAAATTTGATTTTTCAGGTGTTTAACCTGAATTGCAGATGATACAAAATTACAAATACTTGAGCAGAAGGTAGGTTTCATAGGTGAGATACGCAATCGATTAAACCACACGATCGAGTTAGCCTACTTAAAATCTCTCTGTATCCCTCTGAGCTTAGGAATAGAATCCATCTTGATGGCGACAAGTTGCCACTCGCAATCTATAAGCTTTAAAAGCTAAGCAACGAAAGAAGCCCATATAATTGCCATTTTTCATAATTGTGTAAAGCCAGAAAAAAAGGAAAATGGAAAAGAAATTCATTAGACTATATCTCAAATCGAACATTTGTGAATTAACAACAATCATAGTACTCAAATTAATACATTATACATATTATAATGTACAAATGATTTTTTGTTAAAATAAAAGTCTACAAATAAAATAAGATATTATTACCTCAAATTCAATTATATTGCACTCACATGCGCACTCAAATGATTAGAGTTTGTGCTCATACAAAGAGAAATCGAAGGTTCGACTCCAAATCCTCTCTAGTTATAAGCATATATTTAGTTAAGGTGTTGTGTTGGTTTTGGTGTATTACGGTTTAGCATAGTTATAAGCATATATTTAGTTGAGGTGTTGTGTTGGTTTTGGTGTATTACGGTTTAGCATTTTTGGGTTTGAACTGACTAAACAGAAAGCTTAGGTGATGAATCAAGTAGTCTCAAATTAAACTTGGTATAGCCCAATAAACATGTTGGGTTAGTCAAATTTAATCAGACTGTATTCAAAAAATTGAGTTGGGCCGTATTCATAGTAGGTTATTCAAGTTTTGAAGGGTCTCAAGTTTTTTTTTATTAATAATTCATATAAAATAATTATTTATAAAAATAACCCACAGTTCGAAAATTTTACAGAAATAGACCGTCACATCAGCTTGTCGAGTAAAGAGCTTGTCCAGTACCCAAAACTCAACAGGTTGCGTATTATTATCCTGTGCAGTGCTAATAAATTAATAAACGGTTTCTAACCCAACTGGCTAAAATATCCTTCTCTCAATCCTCGACCTGGATTCGAATCTCGCCATCCACAATTGAAACTATTTGTTGAGAGCTGAGCATGAGACCTGTCGAGTGTCCAGCACTCGACAAGCTCTCAAAAAATATTATGGCTGGCATGATTCGAACCCAAGTCAGGGGGTGAAAGAGAGATATCTTAGTCAGTTGGGTTGGAGCTATTTGATAACTTATTAGTAATGCACAGGATAGTAATACACAACTTGTCGAGTGCTGGGTATTCGATAAGCTCATGACAAGCGGTCTATTTCTATAAAATTTTTGAATTGTGAGTTATTTTATAAATAATTATTTTATATGAATTATTAATAAAAAGAACTCGAAGGGTCTCATGGCATGGCTAGGCCAGGGCAGCTAGGTTTAGTTGGTGTGTGGGTGGAGTTGTGAGTTTTTTTTTATGACATAGTAGATATAAAAATTAAATTCAGTTATACATTGCTGTGGTGGCAAAAGGGTAAAGATAGGGAATGGGGCGTCGAAAAGTGTAGCGCCTAGCATCCGACGCGCAATCCGATTTGCTGTGCAGAAAGCAGCATCGCGGAGACGCTAAAAAGCTGCCTTTTTTTATCTTTAACCTCTTTGCCGCATAGCTTTCTTGTACGGACGAGGTGCTCGCTCGTCACCGCTAGATTTACTCGCCGCTTACTGCATCCGACGGTCCATAGTGCTTACCTCACGGCACTTTGTGTGCGGTCATTTGTAAGGACGGTATGACCCACCTGCTCCGGTCTACGGCTATGGGAATTCGTTGTGGGGAAGCAGGGGACCACTGAAATGTGGGACCATGTTTAGTGGTTCGTGAAAATTGTGTTCAAAGGTGAGTTCTATGTCGTGGATCGTGAGTTGTGTACAGCCCACACAGTTGTACATTTTCCATTCCACCCTAAAAAAAGCAAGCTTTGACTAATTGTGTGATAAATATTAAAACCAGGTTTTAACTTAAGTTTACGAGGTGGAAATATATAATTAAATAAGAATGAAGTAATTAGTTTATTTTTTGGTTTTAAATTTGGGAAGTTATTGGAAGTTAAATGAGTAAACTACACTTTGTGTCTTTAAATTTATATGGGTGTGTCATTCTGATTCTTAAACTTCAAATTTAGTTTGACAGATTTTTAAACTTACTCAGTTGCTTCATTTAGACTCATTCGTTACTTAAACTAACAAAAAATGATGTAGTTTCATAATATAGTACTTTTAAATTGACTTATCATGTCATAATAACTTTTCTAACATAGTACTGCATCATGTAGCATTCCACAATATTTTTTTATGATATAGTACGCTAAAATAGGGACTGAAAATATAATATTATTTTGATTAAATATATAGAAATAAATACAAAAATATGATAAAGTTCAAGAATGAAAAATATATAATGCTAAACAACAAAATTTGCTTTTAATCCAACATTTAACTAATGAAATGACAAAATTGACTAATATAAACAAATTTAAGGACCAAATTGACTAAAAGATATAAGTTTAGTGATCTATTAAATTAAATTTGAAATTTAAAAATCTAAATAATATAACTGCATAAATTTTAGAACTCAGACTGCAATTTGCTCATGCTAAATGCAACGTGTAATAGCATCTAATATGGTTGTAAATTTGGTTAGTGGTTACTGTTCACCTTCAAAGAGAAGATAAAACCTACAGGAAGTAACTTACGCTAGTGTTTATAAGTTGATGAAGGCATATAAGTTAAGTTTACCCAACATACCCCATGACTTTTCTTATAAGCTAACATGTTTGGATTATTCGTAAAAAACCCAAGAAACATGGCTGTGATGAGTTTAAGCTAAGCCAAATATGTTAAAAATGTTATTTGGTTTATATTCTTGTTAATATGTCTAAGCTCAAGTATGTCTAAAACTTGTTTAAAATATCAAATTTTTTTTTTATTAAATTAAAAATATATGAGATTAATTTATTTGATTCGTGACGGAAGCTAAGAAAGTCTGGTTTTCTGAGATTAAACTTTGAATGCTTGGGTTTGCTCAAGCATGATGAAGATGCTAATCAAATATGCAATTTCTAAATAAGTCTAAAGTAGATTCTAGGCCTAGACATTTTTGATGAGGATATGATCAAAAAACTTTTGAATCATGCCTAAGAAAATTTAAGATATATAATTTTTTTCAATATTATTACAAAATATAAAATATATATACAAATATATTGATATTTTTTAATTTTTTTAATGTTCTCTTGAGTCAGGAATTTTTTACATCAAATATTTTACGGTGGGGGTGAGTACAGTAAATAAGGGAGAAATGAGGGTGGAAGTGATAATGGAGTGAGGATGACGTGTGGGTGTTGAAATACCATAGAGAGGAAAGGGGGGACTCCGTATAGAAGTTTGAGCCCTCCTCAACCCGTTCTATTTCTCTACTTAAACCCGCACCAATTTATTTAAGCGAGACCACGAGACACGATACGCGCGCACACACACACACTTTGCCAAACAAACACACACATACACCCACCCTTAGAAAAAGGCAAAAATAAAGAGCGGAGGACCAAACCAAAAAGAGAGCAGCCAAGAAGCGGAGAGGAGGAGGCGCGCGACCACGCCGGCGGCGGCCGGAGATGGGGGAGGTGGCGGCTCTGCGCCAGCTGGTCGGCCAGGTCCAGGAGCTCTGGGACCTCTACGGCTCCCACTCCCACCCTCTCCCCAGGCAAAAAAGCTCCCTCCTTTCTTTACTTCCTCCCTCTTGCCTCCGTTCGGCCGATTCGAAAGATCTGTTTGTGCGGGGTTTGTGCGGCGTTTCTTGGAATTGGACCTCCAATTTCTGTCGATTTGGTCTCCGATGGTTTAGGATGCGGGGGGAATTTAGTTGATTCAGATCTTTGATACATGCTTTACATGTTTTCTTTTACCTCCGTGCAATTACATTAGTTTTTTTGTTTTCTTGCAACAGCTATAAGATTTTTTTTTAATTTTTCTTTTTTGTTCCGTTCTATTGGTTGATTTGGTCGTGGAGGAGGGATTAATTTAAGCAAGAATGGTGTGTGGTACATAGGTGGAAGAATTTTGTGTTCCTAACAATAGTTTTGGTTGTTTCCTTCTTTTGTGATAATTGTTGCTATTAGTGTTAGTTTCCCAGTTGTAAGTTTTGACAAGACATTTTACTCATTCCCCTCAACTTAAAGAAGAAAGCATGTAACTTTGAGTATCTTTAAGTCTGGGAAGCTGCTGATCTTAAGATTAATATATCCTCCATTAAGTTGACTTTGTGATGCATTCTTTGTCCTTTATAGACAAGGAACTAAAAGAAAAGAAATGGATGTGAACTAGTGGTTAACATAAATGTCCTTTGGAGAACAACTTAGCTCATTTGATTTAAACGGCTGTCATAATCAGTTTCTTAATTTGTTACACAAATGGAGGTGAATTAATGGATAGTAGCTGGAAGGTTAACTGGAGGAGCGGATTATGTGCACTAACCAGTACCAAGATTTCCTTGCGTTGTAGCTTATTCTTGTTGTTGTCTCAGCGACTCTTTTCTTATGTATAAAGTGGTGGTGATTTTCTTTTTTGTCAACTTGCCTGTGATGTACTGCTGCGTCATTAAGCATGATGGCTACTGGACTTAAGAGTCTTAGGTGTGTACCTAGCACAATGAAGTTGTACATTTTAACGATCAATTTTGCCCCTTTTTTTTTAACATGTATCGTGTTCTACTTAATTTAATACAGCTTTTGTATGTCAAAAAAGTGCTAAGTTGTTATGCTAGAGAAGTACAACTTGAATTCCAAGTGTAAAACAAAATTTATTTCTAAGCACCTTGACAATTGGGCCTATTTGTTGTTACCGTTACCAAAAAAGTGAATAGCATGTGGTCCATTTTGGTCATATTAGGGCTTTGGATGGTGGAAAGACTACTTAGATCATACACCTGACTGCATTGCGGTCAGCAGAATCTCATGTCAGTTTCACCCCCTGGATAGAAAATCGAGCCCTACTGAGCAACATCTGGTTGGCTTCAGCAGTGATGTGAATTGCTTGGTTTGTTCGCGTACCTCATGTCATTACAGGGGCAATAATTTTAGATGACTTCATGGCTTTAGAGAGTTCTTGATTGCAAAATAGACAAGGAACCTGAAAATAGTGAACTACAGAAAGTCAACTGATGAGCCTAAACCTGAATTTACCATGTAAGCATGTAACAAGCCTGAACACCCAGAGCTGCGAAGACATCACATTTTGTATATATGCCTGAACAGATGTTAGTAATGTGGATGGCATAGACAGTCAAACTTCAATAGTACCTAAGCATAGGACTGCTACATTGATATGCAATCACATCCAAGGAAATGCAACCGCATAGTGCCTGTACACTATACAGGGGAACTGACAAATTAGTAATTAGCTGCATGGTTTGATTATTTGCACTGCACATTGTGGCATGCTTGTGATCTAAATTCTGGCCAGCAGGACTGGCATGAATTATTAGTTTCTGCCTGAAGTAAATTTTGTCTGGAAAAATCATTTGCAGCTGGAATAGCTATCAGCAAGTAACTGGCCATCTGTTCTTTTTGCAGACAAGAATCTTAAGCTCGTCCTGCTCTGAAAATCTGCATATCATCTCATCTCCTTTTATTTTTTTTTATCAAATATTCTCTTTCCTGTCCTGAACATTGCCTTGCTGCAAAATAAGATGGATTAATTGGAATTCTGAATGTTTTACTTTTTATTTAATTGAACACTGTTGTTCTCACCCTTCTGAAAATTGCCTTGCCACAAAGTAAAGATGGACTAACCAGGCTCTGGATATTTTACAGATGGTATTTGCTTGATTTTCAAAATGGTTCAATCAAGGATGATTACTGTGCACCAATGATTGGAGACAAATCAAAATTATTGAAGATCATGGAAACTAACCAATCTCCTCCTCGCAAGCGACCACGGAGAGAGAGAAACCGTGAGAAGGCACCTTGCTCAGATTCAACTGAAGCAATGGAGCAGGAGATTTGGAGAGAGTTCCCTGAAGACCTCTTTGAAACTGTCATTGCAAGGCTTCCAGTTGCTGCAATTTTTCGATTCCGTTCTGTCTGCCGGAAGTGGTGTTCTCTATTGGCCTCAGACAATTTTTCTCAGCAGTATTCTGAAGTTCCACGTGGACTTCCATGGTTCTATACAATCACCCATGAGAATGCCAACAACAATGTAGCAATGTATAACCCTTCCCTGAAAAAATGGCACCACCCTTCTGTTCCCCTTGCCCCTGCAAAAATAGTGATTCCAGTGGCATCTGCTGGTGGCCTTGTCTGCTTATTGGATCTCAGTAACAGGAACTTCTACATATGCAATCCTCTTACACAATCAATCAAGGAAATTCCACCCAGATCAGTCCAGGCATGGTCAAGAGTGGCAGTAGGGATGGTGCTGAATGGAAAAACGTCTAATGGTGGTTACAAAGTAATGTGGTTAGGAAGTGACGGGGATCATGAAGTCTATGATTCTGTTCAGAATAGTTGGTCTTGCCCGGGTAATTTTCCTCCAAGCATCAAACTTCCGCTTGCTCTAAATTTTAGGTCTCAGCCTGTGGCGGTTGGCACCACACTATACTTCATGCGTGCAGAACCTGATGGTGTTTTGTCGTATGATGTAAGCACAGGGATTTGGAAACAGTTTGGTATCCCACTACCGCCACATCTTACTGACCATACACTTGCCGAGTTCCAAGGAAGGGTTATGCTTGTGGGTCTGCTGTGCAAAAATGCAGCAACCTGCGTCTGCATATGGGAGTTGCAGAAGATGACTCTCCTCTGGAAGGAGGTGGACAGAATGCCAAATATCTGGTGCTTAGAATTTTATGGTAAGCACATGAGGATGACATGCCTGGGCAACTGTGGTTTGCTCATGCTCTCCTTGAAGGCGAAGCGGATGAACCGTCTCGTTACGTACAACCTTTTGAATAAGGAGTGGCAGAAGGTTCCTGATTGCATGCTCCCATGCAGCCGCAAAAAGCAGTGGATAGCATGTGGCACAGCATTTGGTCCATGCCCCTCTGCCTTGGCCTGACAGTTTTTACTTTCTTTGGCAAAGGTTGAGGTTTTAGCCATTTTATATCGTTGGACCATCTCTTGATGTTCCTATATTGTTGTGAGATGGTTGTCTTTGTTCTGTACAAATTCATGTCCCTGTGATGGCTGTTGTCATGTCGCGCTGAAGCAATCAAATTGTTTGGGTTACCACCTGCAGGAATTTGGGTGGATGCATCTACTTAGCAGGTCAACCTGAATTTAGTGAAGTTCCTGTGGTCAAAATGATGAATCACAGGCATCTATTTAGTATTGATTTTGGTTTGGTCTTTTAGTTCCTTGTCATAGGTGCTATGTAATATTGCTGAATCTGGAGGTATTTAGCCATAATTGTTGAGCTTCTACTCTATAGTAATAACTGGGGTTTGATCCATGCTCCCAGATCTTAATGGCTAATATGTTATATCGGTATCGCTGGTTTCAAAATTTTGTGCCATCATCAGTGAGCCAATACTTTGCCTGTCTTCTGGTATGTCTAATTGGCTGCTATAGCATGGATATTTGATACTGCAAATTGTCAAAAATGATACTGGTTTTCAGGCCATCTAACCATCTTGATAAAAAAAAAAGTAGCAGGTATTGCACGCAAGTTTAGTATGCAATAGCATCCAGAAACCTGCATCTGCATGATACAATGATAAAAGTTTTTCCTTGCACTGAGTCCTTATTTCGACTGGGGGGTAGCTTTTGCTGTACACGCCTGGCACAAAAAGGATAAGATACAATGATACAATTTCGCAAGGCAAAACACTGTAAAATCAGCTAAAACACCAGTTTTACCACAATAAGCTCAAATTAAAAGAACAAAGGTGCCCCACTTTTCCCAGCAATATCTCAACCTCATCTCAACGATCCTGGTACATTTAAATTCCATATCTCAAGGTTTTCACTGTCTGCCAAAGAAAAAGAAAATATCACCCCAGAACAACATTACATACATTGGCTCTCTAAGTCCGGGCAATTCCACAAGCTAAACATACTTAGATTTATAAAACTTAATACTCCAGACCGTTCAGTCAAAATACTTCATGAATTGATGCTCTCTTAGAAGCTTCCCCGAATCTCAGTCATCCATTGAATTGCCTGTTTAAAAATGCAACATCAGCAACAGTCAGTATACAAAAACAAATCATAACTAGGAAAGTACCAATCAAATAAATCTTCCACATAATGTCCATGACTTGATGGCATTCAAGTAAATGTTCTTCTACAATGCATTTGGGAGTGCCAATAAAGAACATGCATGCATGACGAGAACATGCTTGAATAGAAATGCTATATTTCGTAGAAACCTGACAGAAGACTTCCAAAAAAAACAAAATTTCATGTAGGGGACACACCAGTTATGGATTTTGCAAACACATGTATTCTTTTGGAATTATGAATAACCCATAAAAAAATTTTAAAATTAACTCAAAACTTTTTAAAATATCAGAAATGACCTTCAGTCGCGAGTTGTTGTTTGCAACTGAACTTCAGTTGCGGGCTCAATCCGCGATTGATTAGGTGGCACAACCCATATGTATTGTTGGCTTAGAATTGTGCTATGTGGACTTTCAATCGTGAGTTGGGATCGCGACTGAAACCCACAACGTTTCAGTTGTCAACGAGGGAGTAGTTCGTGGTTGTTCCAGGTTATTGTGGTCGTTGCGGCTAGTGTGGTCGTCGCAGAATAATCGTTAAAGATTCTGGTGTGGTCGTGGTGGATGCAGGAGTGATTGTTGGAGTGTTGAGTGGTTATCGGAGTGTCGAGTGGATCATGTCGACGGTTTCGGAGATGGCAGTGTTAGGGTTTGGTGGTGACAAGTGGTGGTGAGGTTGAGGTAGGCGGTGTGTGGCGACAGGATCTAGCAAGGGAGATGGCGCCTGAGGAGTGTGATGACGAAATCGACGGTATGGAGCAGCGTGCGACAGCGCTAGCGTACAAGGAGTAGTGGCGGTGCGGCATGGCGTGGCGTGGCGTGGTGCGGTGGAGAGGTGAAATTGATTTGGGTGTACATATTCAAAGGCGAGGCGGCGCGGCATCGTTGGATCTACGACAACGCGCGGGAGAGAAAATGGAGAAGAAAGACGTGACTGGATCTACATCAACAGTGCGTATGAGTTATGCCACATCTTCAGTCGCGATCTTGACCCTCGACTGAAGGTCATTTTTTATATTTTAAAAAATTTTGGATTAGTTTTGAAATTATTTTTTTTATTGGGTTATTCATAAAAAAAATTGTATTATTGATATTAACATCTACTGTTCTTGGTGCAAATATTAAGCATATAATTGGCCTAGCACGGCACTCAGAGATAGTACCTCTAATTAGAATTTCAAAAAAAGCAAAATTTCATATAGGAGACATACTAGTCATGGATTTTGCAAACATACGTATTCTTAACATTAATATCTAATGTTCTTTGAGCAACTGTTAAGCATATGACTAACCTCGTGAGGTGTTAAGAGAGAGTACTTAAACAGAAGGGTGGAAGCTTTAAATAGAAAATCTGACAGAAGAATTCCAAAAAAGGCAAAATTTCATGTAGCAGACATACTAGTTGTGGATTTCGCAAACATACATTCTTAATATTAGTATATACTATCTTTGGTGCAAGAGCTAAGCATATAACTGACCACACAGAAACATGGTGGAAGCTCTAACAGACTGCTGCCACATCAACTAAACATGCGAATATAGTGTATAGCCTCAAAGAGAGCAAAAATGTCCCGACTTCAATTCAGCTTCAAAGAAATCAACAATCTTCCAACCATGAAAGCAGTACCCAGCGCCAGTTTCAGCTTCAGCTGCAAATTTGTTTGGCATTATCCAGTTCTTGAAACACTTGAAGAAGTTCTTTTGGAGTTGAGGCTGGGTCTAGTTCATAGCATCCTTTGGGAGAATTCAGAGCTTCTTTGCCGGTCAAAACATGAAATGGCACCTGATATGAAAATCTGAACATCTCCTCTCTTAGAATCCTCTTTGTTTTTGTTGGGTCAAGAAGGGGCTTAAACACTGCTACAAAACCTGGAACCTTCACTATAGGCATAACAGAAATGCCTTCATTTGAGTTGTAGCTATCAAGAACCTCCACCAATTCATACTTGTAGATTGTTTCATCAGGTGTAAACTCATTCCAATCAGGAGACCAGTTTTGATACAGGGCCCAGATATCACCTTTCTTTGGACAAATCCTGATGATGCCACAGGGACCTTTCTCCCAAGTAATAGCATGCGAAAAAGTATTGACTTGGTCAGCATCTTCCCACGAACCAGCCTTGAAATCACCACAGGTCTTGGAATATCCATATGAGGTCCATTTTGAAGGTCCAAATTCATTGTTATCCTTTGCTTTGAGGTAAGCAATTCTAATTTTGAAGGGATGCATGGAGAGCACTTTCCGTATCAAAGCATAGTAGCGAGGCATACCGTCTTCTTCACCATACACAGCCCATATTTGATCACTTTGAAAAGAATTTTCACAATGATCACCAAATTTATAGAAATTTGAATCAGGGACAGGTATTTCATCCGCGCTATCACTGCTCGATGGAGCTTGGTCCAAATAGGTATCTGCATCATCCAAGTGGTGCTGCTTAGCAGAATTACCACCAACTGCACCCTCTATTGTTTCTTTTGTGTGATCCTTGCACTTTCTTTTCTTGTACACTATGAGTGTTTCTCCTGAAGCAGGTGTCCCCTCCTTCCTTGGCTTCTCCGTTTCTTCTTAACCACCTTGGTTACTGAACTTCACCTTCTCTTTTTCTTCTGAATCAACTATATTGCTCGCCCTCCCTGGTTCTTTCTCTTCTGGATCAACTGTTTTGCTGCTTTGTTTCATCTCTTTTTCTTCTACACCAACTGTTATGCTGTTGACAGTCTTTCTGCTGCTCTTCTTACCACTGTGCATCTTATCTTTACTTCCCACATTAGCCCTCTTTCTGTTGAATTCTTCTAATTTGTCCCGAAGTTCAAGTTTAGTCTTCTCCATTAGAACACGCTCTACATCCAACTGTATGAGCACTCTGCTCAAGCCGACCTTCCCAGCACTACGAGAAGATCCAAAGTTAAGAATACCAGAAGACACTTTGCGTCTCTTTGCTCCTGACATTCCAGCAGAAGTAGGCCTTCTTTTCCCAGGGTGCATCGATAAACCTGATTCACCATCAGGGCCATTGCTTGTAGACTGCCACACTACTTTCTTGGCATTATCAGCGTGTCTCCTCTTTGCAGCTTCACTTTCCTTTGTTGCAGCAATTGACGATCCAGGGGTGGGGCCTGAATGTGCATGTTTCTTTAGAGCCTCCAGAACCTTTGCATGCAGGTTAGCATCTTCACTTCTAGTTGCATTAGCTTCAGCCTCCTGCTCTTTTCTAACTCTCTCATGTGTCTGTTGGACTGTATGTATGGTGGCTTGCACATTGGCAGCAGTTGTGTGAAAAGGCTGCTGCAGCATAGGATCGCCATTCCAGGTGCCATGAGCCACACCCGTCTGTAACCTTGGCATTGCACTGTTTGCACTGTTAGGAACTTCTGTGTCACCCCTCTTAGTAGTGGATGTCTTTGGCACATTAAGGTGAATTGAAGTACTTGGACGTGGTGCTTCGATGGCAACGAATGCAATTGGGCAACAAGGACACTTCAGACGGCAGTTAACATATATCTGGTTATACTCCAAGCTTATATGACATGAGTGGCAATAAGTCCAAAACATTCTGCGTTTTGAAGGATTAGAAGGCGGCACAGTGGTAGGTGGAGCTGAAGTGGGCATTTGGTGCCTCAACCCATCTGCACTTGACATAGCAGAACTGGAAGTGCTATTAGCTTTTGCTTGGAAGTTATTATGATGCAATTCATGGCCGCTCTTACACCTATTCTGGTCATACGCCATCCTCTTGCTTGCATCAGACAAAACACTCCACGCATCTGAGATGAGCTAAAAGGCACCGTCAGCACCAATAGTCCTATTCTTGTCAGGATGAACTTGCATTACCAACTCCCTATATTGCTTCTTGATTGTGTCCTCGTCAGCCAAGGGTGGTACTTGTAAGATGCCATACCAATCATTCTCCCTGCCAAACTTTGTCTCTGCGCTTAGGTAAACATCTAGGGTTAAAATCATCTGGTTGATGCCTTCAAGTGCGGAGAAAAGAGCCTTGGCTTTCAAGGCAAACTTTTTGGCGCCCGCAATGTTGTTCTCCATGAACTTCCTCTTGGCAATCTCCTTTGATCGGTTCGCCTCATCTCTATTGCATTCCATATTAATCAGCCTAGTTTTGCACAGCAATCAATGACTTCCAAAATATAGCACTCAGCTGGCAGAAATCAGGTGCTGAAGCCTGTTTCAGAAAAATCAAGTTGATGGAATCGTTAAGACAGTCAAACTTGCATCAAATGCAAACAAAAAATAGAGCCTGTGCAAGCTCCCGCCATCAAATGCAAGTATTACTAACACATGAAACTCTCAAACACAGATATTTCAATTTAGGTTCCACCTAATCTTTTAAAACTGCTACAATAAATTCATTAAGGAGATGGCGCCAATGGCACGAAATCCAACATGTATTCATAATTAAGGAATTGCACCAGATTCGCGCTCTTTTATCAGCAAACATAAGTGGAGAAAAATAACAAAGCACCATTCCAAAACAATTAGCACCTTGAAATGGTTAAAGTTCATTTGAGGCACTCAAAACAACATCAATACACTAGCGCTTTCGTTTACAATCTGAAAAGTAAACAATAAACAAAATCTACACCATGAACGACCTAAATCTAGAAAAGTACATATCAAGGTACGCATGAACAAACATTTCCAATTTCATAGGCAACTCGCAGCACATCAAACAAGGCTAACATGCACTGAAACAGAGGGCTAAAAGTATAAACAACTAGTGCACCATATGGACTTGCATTGTTGTATAGCAAACTGCAGTTTATCCGGAGAATTCCTACGAGGTGATATGACCAAGAACTCTGCTTTTAATCTGAACTCCACTCCCCAAAGCTGCAAATTTCCATCAAATACAAGACACAGAGCAAAATGCTTAAGCTTTAAGATTAGCAGGAGCCACTTCCAAGAATCGCACCCCCACACACTAAAAACCGGAAAAAAAAATAGGTTTGCTAGAAACCCTAGAAGTGGCAACATGCCTGATTAGATGCTGAGGTAATACATGCCCTAATCTAATTCTTCGACTCCGAAGAAAAATCGGACCAAAAAGAAAAAAAAAATCCTATTTCGCCGGACCTCCGGCTGCAGCGACCGCCGGCGGCGAAAGCGATCAACGGCGAGATCGCAGGGGAAAAATCAGCGACTACCAAATCGCAGCAATCCTCCATTGTGGAGGCAATTTTTTGAATACAAGATCAAAGTCACCATTTTTACCCCAAAATTTTGTGAAATTAAAAGAAGAGGAAAACATGCATAGGAGAGAAGACTTAAACCTTTCTTCTCTTCTTCTCTGGAAAAAGGGGACGACTTGTTTTGAGATCTGAGAAATTAGGGTTTACAAACATGCATAGGGGACGACTTGTAAAGATGCATAAACGGTTTGTAAACCCTAACTAGGGTTAATTATTAATCTTGGGGTGGGTTAGTTTTAACACTTGGTTAAATATATATATTTTTTGCAAATCTAAAAAACAAAATAAAAATAGAATAAAGGTATTTTGGACATTTTGTATTTTTCTTTGTTACAAAATTAAGTGTCATGATATGCCACGAACTCAAATAAAATAGAGGTACATGCATCATATTAGACACACGTATCTATCAACAATTTCTCACCTTGCATAACAAGATGTATATAAATCCGCCAAAATCATTAAGTATGCCAATCTCTTACCGAATATGCACTTGATATGATAAAAAAACCTTTGCATTAGAGTTCTGCATAATTTAGATTTTCCCCGTATTGGAATACCATCCTCAACACTTTTGGCTTAAAAGAACAAAAGTAAGAAACTAGCCATAACATGTTCCTAATCTATATGAAATATTTGTATGTTAACATATGTATCTACATATTACAAATAGAGTTAGAGAAATAGAAAGCTTAACCAGATTAATATCAAGTTAGCTTGACAACGGGATACAGGTTTTCATATTTTAATATAGTGTATGTAGATGTATGAGCTTATTCGAGTCTAAGTTAGCTAAGAGAATATATATGCTCATAAATTGTTATATAAAGAGCAGAAACTCTTGATTTCGATGCAGAAAAAATTTTAGCTTGATCTTATTTATAATCAAATTAAACCAAGTAAGATAAGTGTAACATTCAAAAAATAAGGTCTAAAAATTTCGTTTTACAAAAGTCTGATCCTAAAAATTTCATTTTGTCTTAACTCTAAAACTATTTTTAAGAGTACTCTCTAAGAAGTGCTAACCAAAATATAGAATTAATTTCCAACTAATTTAAAGGTATTTTTCTTAAATATACTTGTGTATATGTGTACAAACATGTGTATGTATACATGTATATTTATTTTATTAAAATACTCCCAGTCAAACCATAATTCAGATCAAGTTGAACAAATAGGATCTCCTACCTATCTTATATAGATTTGTCTTCAGCGTCAAGATCAAACTCAGATCCTAAATCCCAGAAACTAACTCTAGTTCTATTTTCAAAAACTAAATTTTTAGTTACTTAAATTACCCTAATTAACCTTTTTAGATATTAGTTTGACTAGTTCTATAATAGTTTTCTCCTAGATTTCTCTGGAATCCTAAATCTTAATACACTTGTATACCAATCTTAAAACTTCTCGGCCAAACAAGTTCATTTGATCACTTTTCGCGATTCAGTCCAGATTTTATCGCAAATTAGTCCTTTTCGATTCAAAGGCCAGAAATGGCAAAAATCTCCAAATCACCTCCAAATTCCAATTGAACTGATCGACTATGTTCTTTCTGTTATTTGATACAAGTTTCTCTTTTGCACCAAGTTCAGATTCAACCTTGAGACTCAGCTATTTATGTTTTCAACTATTTTCAATAAAAATACTATTCACTTTTACCCTAACCCTAATTCTGTCTTTGTTTTCGTTTTTGTTTTCATTCTCATTTCAACCCAAATCATCTCTAATTTAATTACTTAATCAAACCCCATGTACTGAACTAAGTATGAATTAACTTCCCGATTATGACTGTTTACAATTTAGTCCAATTAACACTCCAAAATCACAATTCAATCCTTCAGACAATCCTTGCATTCTTCTGGTTTTCTTCAGTCCTCATACACAGGCCAGTGTTTAATACATACATATACACAAATACTCACACACATCCAGCCAATACCAGACTAACACGTACACACACACACACATGTCAACAGTAGCAACATCAAACCAGCCAACTCAACCCAAAGTAAGGTGGTTACACGCAAATGCACCAGATAAATCAGCCTTAGACTATCTCCAACCCTCTCAACTTTATCTTAGCTCTTAAACGGCATTGACGAGGATTGTCACCCGGGTCACTTCTAATAAACTTTTGGTTCAAGACAGGTTCGAACCAGACATATATCTGGCGATGCGAATTCAAGCTATTCTGAGGGGCATTGCCATGAGGTCGCAAGCTTTACGTGATCAGGCCGCGGGCTTCGTGCGATCAGGCCGACAGCTTTGCGCGGTCAGAAGTTCGTATGCTATACGCGAACTAGATATCCGGGATGTTGCGCGGTCAGCCCACATTCCGCGGTCAGAACATTCTCGACCAGGGTGCTTGGAGTTTATTCGGTTATCCGTATAACAGGATATTCTAAGCATCCCGAGGATTCCTCCACGTTGAAGACCAACCGTCAGAGGTTAATATATGCGGTTATTCATGATTAACACGTGTTAATAACCTCCGTGGAAGTTAACAGCAGTTCTCCAAAAACCGCATCCAACCGTTTGATGCAGTTTTCTTCATATGGCACCATTTCGACCAATATAAAAGGGTGGCATAGAGGTCCAAGGGCTGAGGATCCAATCCATTTGGAAGAACAAGACTCCTGATACAAGTGAGATACAATGTATCTCAACCACTCAAACAGCCAAGTCTACGGCCCAAATTAGATAGTTTCTACAAACCTCCCTGGCTTTACTCTGTATGTTTACATAGGAAAAATCCTTCGCCTGTGAAGGAGTTTTTTTACTATTTCTGTAACCTTTTAACACCTATAGTGAAATCCTAACAGGACGTAGGGCTATTACTCCCACCATCGAGAGCCCGAACTTGTATAAATCTCTCTGTGCTCCTGTTCACCATTGTTCTACATACCTTCCCGGAGGGTCGTCTTGAAAGGTCTCATCATTACAAATTTTGCATAAGTTCGGCTGAGAACTCCGAGTCCGAATCGTCGACAGGCATATTCCCTGCCACATGTGTAAAAACTATCTCAGAGAGCCAAGCAAGAGCCAAGCCTCCAACAGCTTGGCTCTTGCTCGGCTCTTACTGGGCTTTTAAAACAAACAAATAAAATATTACAATTTTATTAAAAAATTTGTTTCACTGACATCCGGACCCCACCAAAAAATTTGTTTATACTGAAACCCAGGAAAACATTTTATATTACACTGACATGTGGGGTCAACCATAACTGGGCCCACACGTCAGTGACAGTGCCGAGAAATCGCGTGCGTACGAGAAAAAAAATCGCTGGCGCACTCAAGTGTAAACCGCGTCAGGTGGGACCCACGTGCTTCGCGCGCGTGCATACGAGATTAGATCTGACCCACTGACTGACATGTGGGGTCGTTTGTTTTATAGCCCCATATGTCAGTGACTGTGGCGGACGCGCCGTTGGTAACGCACTTTCTGACATTGTGTACTACGGCAGTGGTGGGCCCCACGCATCTGGTTTCTTTTCACATGCGTACCGTCAACACTTCTGACTGACATGTGGGGCCGTTTATTTCGTGGACCCACCTGTCAGTTTAATTTTTAAGCGGGTACGATTTTTGGCTTTATTACTCGGTGGGGCCACAGCGCGTAATAAACATCGCGTCGTCTTCCTCGCGTTCCTTCTCCAACGGCGGCGTTTTCCTCGCCGCGACCCCGCCTCTCGCTTGCCTCCGCCCGAAGAACTCGCGCGTCCCATCGCGGCGAGGAAATGCCGAGCACACCACCGCCGTCGTCGACGCGAGCCGAGGTATGCGCTGCCGTTGGAGACAGCCTTACAATATAATTCAACACACACACACACACACAATTCTTGCTCCTGTTCTTCTTCTTCTCTCTCTCGGCCGCGTGAAGAAAACAAAGCCGTCACAGGTCGACGCGCCTCCAGTTTACTCCCCAAGGTAAAAACTCTCTCTCTCTCACTTCCCTCTGCCACCTCAAGCACCCCCACAAGTTCCGAAGAACTAAGGCGCTGGAATTCTTGATTTTTGTTGCCGGCGGCCGCCACCCCTGTTCCCATCATCGAACCCATTTCTCGGCCGAATCAGTGGTCGAGCCTGTAGGATAAAATACTCCTCTCCTCAATTAAAGCCTTTCCTTTCAGACTAAATTCAAAATCCTCCCAGAATTGATGAGTTCCTGATCTTGCCGCGCCGTTGCCGCTGTGCTCTCGTCGCCGGCCAACACTGCCATTCCTTCGACCAAATTGATCACACCATTAGCTTCCTTGCATCTCTCTCCCACTTCCATATCAAGGAATAGAGCTCCAGAGGACCACAGCGCAAAAGCCCAAATTTGAGTTCATCTTCTCTGGCTACGTCGCCGAACTCCTCGTCGGCGCCGCCGTAGGTCGATACCCTGTAGCCACACCATCGTAGGGATCCCTGGAACCTATCTACGCAATCAATTTCGGGATCGAATCATCCATTCGCCCTGGCACCGTTGAAGCACCCAATTTTTCCCTTCTGCTCCGGCGCAACTTGCCGCCGCTCGCCGTTGACCAGCCACCGACCAATCTTACTACACCAAAGCATAATAGATGGCCCTAGTTAAATCTTAGACCACAAAAATGCCACAACAAAAATATCTAAACCAAAATCAGCTGTTTTACTTCTCTTCGGCGTGCCGCCAGCGTGCCGCCCCGTCGCCGCCGGCCGCCCCCGTCGATGCCGCTTTGTCCAATAGGTGCGCTTAACCCAGATGAGTATTTTACCTCACTGCTTCGCATCCTAGTGCCACACATAAACGCCTCCAAACCCTGTGCCAAGATCTTGTCCAGAAGCCTAACTTCACCTTGTCGCCGTCGTTCTTCTCCGACGCTAATCATCACCTTTCCGTCCACCCTAGTGTTAGAAACCACCTCGATTGAGTTACTGTCTCCCTCGCCTAACTCTCAGCCAAAGTTGGCGCAGCCGTCGAAGTCTAACGCACCCGCACAACCACACCCTAAATCCCAGTGCTCTGTCGACCATGCCAAATTCAATGTCAGCCTTTTGTCAGTCCATGCCAAACCAATGTCAGCCAGTGACATTAGCTCTGTTTAGCCACTTTTGTGCATGAAAATTGAAATCCAATTTGTCTACCAAGTTCGTAGACTTATGTTCTACATTTTCTTCAACTGTCGTATTGTAAGAAAACCCCATCTCGACGTATTTTCAGCTATGTTGTCCCAGACGAATGTCGTCCGTCAACGTCCGAACGTCACCGCGTTCGCGTCCAACCTGAGAATTTACCTCACCTTATTGTTCAACTATATATAACCAGAGCCCTAGCAACCTTTCCATTGCTTATTAATCTTAACCTCAAAGAAAACCCTAGAAACCCTGATCAAACCTTGTCAGTCTGCGTTCAATGCCATTCTCATCGACATGCTTATGTCGTTTGCAACCCTAGAAACCTCAGATTGAAAATCCGTTCGTGTCACTTTGTCTGTTTTGCCCTTAATCTTACATATTTATGTAAACAAATTTACTAATTATTATTTTTGTTTGTTTGTCGATTGATGTCTAAATAGATACCAAGTGACGCGAGCACAAGAGCGCCTTCAAGTGGATTTCATGAAAAGCAAGACAATTCTCAAAATCTTGATCATATTGTTGACCCATAATTCTGAGTTACTTAATTTGTTGATAAATGTGTTATATTTATTTATTAAGAAAAATACTTTCAATAATCATGTGTAGTTATCAACTTCAATTTGAATAGCCATTCTTGATTGCTTGAATCAAATAATAAAACCCTTGAAGCCCTAGAGCATAAATATATGATAAATCACTAGTATACAATTGTAGAAGCATGGTGAAAATAACTCGATAGAGTAAAAAGGAATTATGTTTTTAAAGATTTTTATCGCATGTGAGAGGATATGAATGGATAGATGGAAAGGAGTCAATTTTAATTTGACTCAAATGGGAAGATAAATAATAGTCTGCATGCAAATAATGATATAACAAGTTGTGCTAAACAACCATGGGCATGTTAATGTACCAATCATATAATCAAGTAATTGAACTCGGACAGTAAATTACTGCGTTTTGATTTTATCTTTGCATGGTGGTCGTTTCCATTCAGGTTCCAAATTTTGAAATATTTGGGCCTTAATAAGTTTAGTCACTTAAACTTATGGCCTGAATGGGTGATGGGGGAGATGTGAGGGGAGAGATCGTTCGATACTCTGACTTTGAGTGCTGTGATAGTTGGGCGTGAAGGTGTTCTCATTGAGGGTACTCCATAACGACAAGAACGACCAATATGGTCCGATTGTTGGGCAGGGATATAATTAATACAATGTTTTTGAAAGTCTTATCTCCTCAATCTAGTCGCATGCAATGTTGTGCATGTAACTGACCTGACATGGAAGATTAATGGACTCATGTGGGTAAAACGGTGTCTCTATACAGAGTTTTAAAAAGTATTCGAGTGCTCCTTACCCCTGGATAAGGGTATGCCATGGGTAGTAACTGGATAGCATAATAGTATTGAGACATTAAACAAAAAAGGGCAAACTATAATGTTTTGCCCGGATTCAACTCTTGAGTTACAAAATTGCTTTCTATAATTATTCTCCTAATTATTTGTTTTTTTCAATTAGCTATGGAAATATATTTGTGAAACTTACTATTCTATGCTACATGAACTATTCAATTGAACATTTTCCGTCATGCATCAGATTAATTCTTATATAGAGACTTGTTGAGTACTTTGTACTCAGTCTTGCTTAATAAAAAAAAATACAGTTGAAGAGAAACTAGAAATGGCGAAGCAGGATCACTCGGAGTTTAGGAAGGTTACGTGCTGCACTTGAGTTTTGCCTGTGGAATGGTCACAGAGACCAGATAAAACTATTTCATTAAAATCTAAGTAGTTGGTCTTACTAACCTCTGTATGACAATGTGTATTAAGGCCTGACGGCCATATATTGTTTTTGTATATGAAATATTTTGAGTTGTTAATCTGTTAATAATTCTGTGTACGATTATATCTTTAGCAGTCGGGGTAAATACACACTCGCAACCCACTGCAGTGGTTGGACCCCTGACAATAGGCACTATAATTTTCTGATTTTTAAAGCACTCAAAGCCATTATGATGACATGATACTTTTCGAAAATCGCGAGTTAGGAAATAATTAGAAACTAGTTTTAATTTCAGAGTTGGGTTCGGGATTTCCTATGTTTTAATTCAAGCCTAGTTTGAGTAGTTTGAGGAATGTCAAAATATAATCTGACATCGGGTAACTCAAAAGTTTCTTTTTTTTTGTTTGGGATTTTTATGATATTCTATTTTTTTCGTTGGACTTATAAGAAATCCTGTTGTCTCGAAAAAGAGGGAGAGCGAGATTTTCCGTGCTTTTATTTGGATACAAACCAGTAAATTTTAGCCTCTTAGTTAATAACAGTTGTTTTAAAATTTACATTTGCTCTTATTTGAAATAGTACAGAAGCATGGCTATAGAGAAAAGAAGGGTGATTTTTTTATTTGCTTGAGTAGAATGACAATTGCTCTATATACTAATCCTATTTTTATTTTTGAAAGGAACATAAAGTAATCTTTTCATGAACTAAAATACAACTTTAACAAGTTCTTTGTACCTAGGGATGAAAATGGATTGGATCCGGATCGGATAATGGTTGAACCATATCCGTATCCGTATTTTTTTTGGATCCAGATACGGATATGGATAGTCTGGATACGAATACGTATCGAATACGGGTCGAAGTGGATACGGTTATGGATAATGATTGGAACATTGAAACCCCACAAACTGTACGTCCAAAATTAATTAAAGCACATAATGATTGAATTTATTAGCACATTTATAAAATTTACACAATCCATCACATAAATTAAACTTTTGCATACATAGCCACACATACATATGTTGACATATCACATAAATATATAGTTCAAAATTCAAATAGACCATCAATCCATCATATAGATATAGTTTAAAGTTCAAACAGACATCAGTCATCACATAAATACATGATTTAAAGTTCGGAGGTTCTGAAAACGAAGAGACTCAAAAATAGACATTTTAATACTAGAGTATTAAGAAAATGAAGAGACTCAAAAGAAACTCCTTTTTTTTTTGAATGGAAGGCAGTACGCAAGAAGCCTATTGCTAGAGAATATATATATATATATATATATAGTACAAGATTACAAAAGATCAGAAAAAAAAGCAAATTACAAGTTACATATTACAAAATATTCAGCCAAGAGAAAATTTGGATTTTAATTCTATCTAGAACTCTTTGAGCCAAGAGGAACAGATCATCCTTGAAGGCCAGCTTCCAAATAAAAAAACTAGGAGACTGAGATTGGAAGATTTTCTTGTTTCTAATCTTCCAGATGTTCCACAAGGCAATAATAATAATCTCCGATAGAAACTCTTTAGTGGAAGCAGAAAAACCATGCAAATTCTGAATGATATATAAGAGAGAAGGATTCACCGACCAGTCCACAATCCAATTTATTCCGATGAAATCCCAACATTGGTTAGCAAAATCACATCTAAAAAAGATATGAGAATGGGATTCAATACATCCCTCCTCACATAATTCACAGTCCAAGGAAGGAATAACAATATTTCTCCTGAATAACCTCTCCCTAGTATTCAGACGTTCCCAAAGAAAGAACCAGAAAAAAACTTTGAGTTTCATAGGACAACGATTTTTTCAACATACTATGAAGATGGGATGTATAGGACAAACGCCCGTCAAACTTCTGTAGACCTTGCTTGTTTGAAAACTCAGGGAGCAGCTAGATAGCAGGAACCAGCCATCATTTGAATGATTACTTTCCACATGATTCTGTTGTAGAAGGGACATTTGATGGAATTGTGAAAAAGCCAATTCAGCGAGAGGAAGATGAAAACAATCAACCTCCAAGTTTAAATTCTGAAAATCCTGAACTTTGAAATTTCTGGAAGAGAAAGAGTATAATTCTTGCCATTTATGCGATAGGATTTCTGAGCTCCAAAGATCATTCTAGAAATCACAGGTATCTCCTCTGCCTAGAGAACAAGAAAATAGACCTTTAAAAAAGACCAAAAGATGTAAAATGTCCTTCCACCAAAAGGACCCAATCATCCGAGAATTTGATGGTAAACCCTGAAAATAATAAGCATTCCAAAGAAGCTGAACCCAGGGAGCTGAATCTTTATTAAAAAATTTAAACAAGAACTTCAAAAGAAAGGCCATGTTTTGAGTTCTCAGATTAATAACCCCAAGACCACCATTCTTCCTAGGTCTACAAATTTTATCCCAAGCAATCAGACAGTGGCCTCCTAAACAGCTGGATTGACCTTTCCATAGAAAAGCTCTTCTGATCTTGTCAATTTTATTGATGAAAGAAACATGTATTCTCAAGGTTGACAAAAGAAACATAGGAAGGGAAGAAAGCACCGAGTTAATAAGAGTTAACCTTCCTCCTAAAGAAAGGAAGGAAAATTGCCAGCCGGATAATCTCTTGTTAATACGATCAATGACATTATCAAAATGTTCAACCCTTGGTTTAGCCACTCCAAGTGGAAGACCCAAGTAAGTAAACGGGAGGAACCAATTTGACATCCAAGAATGCCGGCCAAATTCCTGGTCAAATCTTCAGAACAGTTGATCGGGATTAAAAAAGATTTAAAAAATTAACTCTTAAACCAGTAGAGCTGGCAAAAGAGTTAAGAAGAGCTTTAAGCAAAAATAATTCCTTAGCATCCGCTTTGACTATAATGAGAGTATCATCAGTATATTGAACAATGGGGAAATCTTCAAACTCCACAATAGAAACCGGAAGACTAAGCAGACCCAGATTCTTTGCACGATTCAGAACAGATTGTAACAGATCAACCACTATGACAAACAACAGCGGAGAGAGGGGATCACCTTGCCATACACCTCTTCTACAAATAATTTGTTTGCCAGGAACTCCATTTAACAAAATTTTTGAGGATCCAGAGTTCAAGATGGACGGATCCAACTCAGCCATCTATCTCCAAAACCTTTAGATTTTAACACCTCCAAAATGGATTCATGCTCAATCAGATCAAAGACTTTTTCAAAATCAAGTTTCAACAGAACAGAGCTCCTCGAAGAAGTCTTGCAAATATGAACATATTCATACGCCCAAGCAGCACAATCCTGAATGGTTCTGGATTTAATAAAACCATATTGATTACGATGAATAATCAGTGGAATAACTGATTGAAGACGATTAGCAAGAAATTTGGTAATAATATTCAACGAGCTATTTAACAACGAGATAGGCCTGAAATCAGAAACCTTTGCAGCTCCCTGTTTCTTCGTAATTAGAGTAATAAAAGATGCGTTTAATCTGAATAATTCAGAATCACCATTAAAAAAGCATCTGACAAGATCATAGAAATCATGCTTAATGAAAGGCCAAGCAGCTCTGAAAAAGTTTCCATTGAAGCCATCAGGACCCGGGCTTTTATTTTGAGGCATGGTAAATACCACATGGTCAATTTCCTGGGGAGAAAAATTCCGCTCAAGACAAGAAAGCTCTTAGGGAAAGCATAAACCAACTCCTCTAGATTAAACCACATATTTGTATATTCTGAAACATCAAATCTGTTTTTGAAAGAAACCCATAGATGATTCGCCATATCTGCTTGATCAAGAAGATCCCTATTATTGTCATCCTTCAAGGAAATAATGTAATTCCTTCTAAAATTATTGGAGGCCACAGAATGAAAGAATCTAGTGTTCTTGTCTCCCAATTTGGCCCATCTAATACGCCCCCTTTGTTTCCAAAAGATGTTTCTGATTCTGAGAAGTCCACAAATGTGTTTTTTGAGGATACTCCTGAAATTATATTCCTGCCTGAATAAATCTCTCTGTTCTTCCAAACCATCTAGTAGAATCAAAGCGCAGTAGCAATAATCCAACAAGGCTTGAGAGAATTTGAACTTTTTACTCCACTACTTCAACGCTCTACGCAAAAGCTTAAATTTGAAATTGATTCTTCTGGCCAAATTATAATCCATGACACCTGAATTCCAAGAACTTTGAACCACATTTAAAAAATCAGGAGAAGAAGCCAAATAGTTTTCAAATCTGAATATCTTCGAAGATGGAAGAGAAGAAGAAATCAAAATGGTACATGGCAAATGATCCGAAACCATCCTGGTAGAAGAATTAACAATCGTGTTGGGAAAAACATTAAGCCAGGCACCATTAACAAAGAACCAATCGAGCTTTTCCATAACCGGTTGTGCTTGCATATTGGACCATGTAAATTTATTTCCTTTAACAGGCAAATCCTCCAAAAGAAGATGATCAATAGCTTCATTAAAAAGATCAGCTTCCCTGGATTTGAATAAACCTTTGTTTTTGTTAGAAGAGAAACGCAAAAGGTTAAAATCACCCATGATTAACCAGGCAAAATCAGAGGGAGCTGATGAGCTACGGAACCAGTTCAAAACTTCAATTTTCTTCCTGGGGCAACAAGGGCCATAAACATTAGAGATCATCCACAACTTTCCAGAAATTTTGTTCATGAGAGTTATCGAGAGACAATAATCAGAGTGATTCACACTCACTTTTTGAAAAAAGGAAGCAATTCCAAACAGTCAGAATCCCCCCTGAGTTGCCCCGAGAGGGAACATAATCAAAATTCGTCCAAGACTTAGGACAAAAGGATTTAATCACAAACAAATTAACATCCTCTAATTTAGTCTCTTGAAGACAAAGAATGGAACACTTTTCATCTAAAATTTTGGATCGAATAGCAACCTTTTTATCTAGAGCATGTAAACCTCTAATATTCCAATTGAGGATACTGAATTTCTTAAAAGTAATCATTAGTTAATAAGCAAAATACATCCAAGTCATGAACTCGAAATGAGAACATGTTGACCCAATCATCAAAATATCTAAGTAAAACATTCAGCAGGCTGTAAAAACAAGCCATCCAAAAAGTTGTCAAGAAGGAGGTTATCAAACAAGACTTAAAATCCCAGTACATTTCACTAATCATCTAACTCTTGGATAATTGGTGCCATCAGTTTGTCCTTGGAGATTAACTCTAGAGGTATCCCACAAAACGAACCAATGGCTTGTAGCATTTCGACAGAAAGTTGAGGCGTGGGAGGCAAGACCGACCCAGGTTTGAATCCTTTAAATTTTGCTGCCAATCTGGGACTGCGATGTAAACTAGAAACCACAAAAGGAGCTTTATTCTTATTCTTGGATGAACCAGAAGATAGGACAGACTTCACAGATAACAACTTGAATTCTGAAGGAGAGGAAGCCCTTGCAGCAGAAGAGTTAAACAGCGACCAAGAGCTCCTCAAGCAAACCAGAGTATTGATAGATAAAAGACTAGATCTAGCAGTTCCATGAAAGTCCAACAAATAATTTCCAACAGGTGGGCCATAAGAAAGAGTAAGATTAGAAGAGGAAGCAAAATCCTCAAAGTTCTCCCATGCATCCTAGACTTCCAATTGCTGGGGAACAAGTGCATCCCAGACTGGATCACCAACATTCAAATTGTCATGATTACCAACCTCATTCAGATTATCTTGATCATGATCAGGATCCTGCTCATTAGGGTCACCCATGTCCAAATCTTCTAGGATATCATTATCCAGCGGAGGATGCGGATCATCCGGATCATCCTCATTCCCCTCAGCAGCATTAGTGGGGTGAGAATGGCAAATTACCACCTGCACAGTCCAGCTATGTCCGAGAGAAACACTTGGTTCAGTGATCACCAGAAAACGAGGGATATCAATAAGGTTTGTGACCAGACACTTAAACAGAGCATGAGACCAATATTTTAGTCCTTAGATAATCATTATCCCATTCATGAAGAAAACCAAAAGATGAAACAGCTTTGCTCAGGGTTGAAACTGACCAGAAATCCAGAGGGAAGTTCAAGAGCAGAAGCCAGACCTCCTGATTGAAGCTAACTCGTCTAGAATTAATACCCTCATCCTGAGCCTGAATTTTCCTGTTATTCTTAAGGTAGTTATCAACAACATGAATGGGATCCACCGCCTTAGGCACCACATCCACAATAGCAGAGTTTTCATTGGTTTCACTCCTAGTAGAGATGCATCTAGTCCGAAGAGGCCAACCCTGAACTATTATTTCTTCTAGGCCTTCTCTGAGAAATGGAGCGGGATTGACCCAATAAGTAGCCATTTTTTTGATGGAAGAAGCTATGAGAGCCGAAGAGAGAAATGAAGCTAAAAGAAACAACGAAGAGGGAGAATAAGAAAGTGCGGCAGGCGAAGAGACACATTGAGTGACAGGGGGATTAACGCAAGCCCCGAAGAACTCAGAGAAACTATCATAATGGAGAGTAATAGCCTTTCCTTTGATCAATGTCATTTGGTCCGTCAAAGAAAGGTTAGTGCCAAACAAAAGAGTCACATCCACCATCCGATTTGAGAAGTCCCCAGAAGCAAAAGACGCGAAAGGAGAGGCAGAGGCAGAAGCAAAACCCTGTTTAACCAAGCTAACCTTGGGAACAAAAAGTTTTTTCCTCTTCAACTCAAAACGTCGTTTAAAGCAGAAACGCTTAATATGCCCGTAATTGAAACAACTCGCACATCAAACCGAAGAGACACACTCTTTTTTGAAATGACCTAGAGCCAGGCAATTAAAACAAAATCTAGATTTTCCCAAACTCAAAGAGGAGGGATGGGTCCTCTTACTACGAACACTGACATGATGATGGCAAACCGAAGGGAAATAAGCCGATTTATTAGAGAAATTCACAGGAGGAAATTTCAGACGATCAAAAACCGACTTGCGAAGATTCACTTGCCCAGATAAAGATGAAAACTTATTCCTATTGAATCTTTTAGGAGTAACCAAATTCCAATCATTATCTTGTTCAATCAACCATTTGTTAAATTCTCTCTGCCAATGAGGATCCCCATTATTCCAAAGTGAGAAGAAAATAGAGAAATCCTGGTGAATAATCTTGTTGATTTTATAAATGGCCAAGCCAATTCTTTTATCACAAACAAAAAATCTGAAGCTCCAATCAGTCAAACTCATCACTCTAAAATCCTCAGGAATTCCCCCAAAAAAAGCAGCAAGAATAGAACTCATTGAAACTTCAGAGGGATGAAATTTCCTTCTCCCAAAAGAAGCCACTAAGTGAAAATCATTAGCGACAAACCTTGAAATATTAGTAACCGGCCAACCAAATAGGTCTCTCATGTCCCTTTTAAAGAGCAAGCCACTAGACCAATCCAGGGAAGAAGAAAGAAACTCCATGAAACCACACAGAACAACCAAAAACAAGACACCTTCAAAAGGATCGACAAACAGAGAAGAGGAACCGATCCAAGAGGAAAGCCAAACCAAAGGAGGAGCAAATCAATTAAAAAACCATGGTGAAAACCAGATCGCCTACCCGATCGCCATTCCTGTTGCTGAGGTCAAAGGCGTTCGGTACAATTTTTATTTTGTATTTGTCTATATCATTGCAACCATTCTCAAAAGTGGAGAAACGATTTCCATCAAGAAGCGCCTTTTACATTGGGGAGGTTCTGATTTTGAACCACAAAAAAGAACTCCGAGCAGTGCTTTGTCATATTACACATCAAAAAAGAACTCACGCATAGCTAGAGAGGGTTCCACTAGATCGATGAAGAATCTCTCAAAAATCTAGAGGAGGGCAGGCGAGAGGAGGGGCAGGGCGGACGGCAGCGAGAGGACGCCAAAAATTGATACAGGCCTAGATCGTCTCGCAAGAGAACGAGGATGATGCAGTAGATGAGTATTCAGTTGTTCCTTCCACAGGGACTAGAGAAGCGAAATACGTAAACTAAACTAAATCGATGGCAAATGAAAATAAATCGGACGAAAGAGAGAGAGAAGATGTCAGAAGAATGCAAAGAAAGAGAGAGGTGATCGCCTCAACAAGCGACTAGTGTTCGTTCTAGACTAGCGTTTCGTAATACCAATGATAGAAAGAAATCGTGTATTGGTGGCACGCGAGGCAACACAGACAACCATCATCGATCGCAATCTACGGCGAGTATCAACGAATCACAAGTACAAAGTAAACACTATAGCCCAACCAACTCCTCTCGACAACTCAATAGCAAGCAACCAACTTTGTAAAAATCACAATCCATATCAATTTGCAATTAGATTCAGCACAGCAGGAAATCAAATCAATTCAAAAATGCAATTCAATTTAAGATAGATTACAGTTCAATGCAAATTGCAACAATATTGAGAAGAAGCAGATGCTGGCTTCACTTGTGAGGAACCTTTTTCAATTCAAGGCAATAAGCACTAAGCCAACAATGTAGACTTGATAATAACAGCACAATCATACAGTTCAATCAAAGATACCACAATCATGATCCAACATCTCATTAGCCAATATAATTTTCAAGAGTCAAAGCAAAGAATCAATTGAAATGCATCAACACTGTCTCATGACTAAGTGGTTCACTAGTCAGTAGCCAAACTGAATAAAATTTAGATCAGAATGAATCTTGTTCAACTCAATTTCAAAATTTTGATCATCACATTGTAGGACTCAGTTCAGGAGGCATACACACATTTCAATCCCAAGAGAAAGGAGAGGAAAAGGGGATAATCACATAGTGTTTGTTGCTGTTCTTGGTTTCTGGGTTGCTGGTGTAGATGACCCAAGTTGATGAAGCTGGAGCTGGCCGTGGTCGATGCAGTGGAGCTGGTCAAAGCTGTTGAGGAGGTTGCTGCGGTCGAAGTCGCCGTCAAGGACGAGGTTGTCACGGCGCCGGAGTAGTGGTTGATGGTGCGTGACGGTGACGTGGAGGTACTGGAGACCTCACCGGTGGCGTCGGGGTTGGATCCGAGCAGATCAGGCTTGGATCGGTGGCGCGAGTGAGGCGTGGGAGAGCTAGGAGGCGGCGGCGAGTGGGATGTGGCGGCGGCTTTGGAGGCGAAGCGAGATCGGGGGCAGCTCCGGCGGCGGGAGGCGGCGCAGAAGGGGCGGCGGTGCGCGGGGCCTAGGCGCAACGGACGAGCGGCCGACGGGCGAGAGGAGGGGCGGGGCGGAGGGCGGCGAGAGGAGGAGGGGCATGAGTACGGGCGGTCGGTGAGTGGTGGCGCGGCGAGAGGAGGAGGGGCGGGGGCAGTGGGGCGGATGGCGAGGCGGCGAACAGCGTGAGGAGGAGGGGTGTAGCGGGCGTCGTTGCGGCGAGAGGAGGGCGGCCGGCGCCAGTGAGAGGAGGGGCGAGGCGTGTGGCTGGGCTGGGTTGGGTGCCTGGGCCTCTGGGGTATCTGGATAAGCACAGTTCTGGATATCCGGAACCGTAGCTGGATCTGTCGGATATCGTCTGAACCGGATCCGGATCCGTATTCGAATAAAAATTATTCGGATATGATTGGTCTGGACCGGGAGGATTTGGATCCGTTTTCATCCCTATTTGTACCATAAAAGAGTTAAACCATTGCACATTACTCCTTCAAAAAAATGTTCATTTTGAGAGGGAGAGCTTCCATAACATTGAGAAAAGAAAAATCATTGCACATTTCTTTGTAGAGATTACAGCCAGGGGCATAAGAAAAAAAAACATCCTTTACAAGGGCACATCTAAGAATTTTCCATAATCTCTACCTTTTTGGTGATAGGCCAAATATAAGACCAATAATTAGCCCAAACAGACCAGGCCCATCTTAACCGTCATTTTATTATTTTTTGTTTGATACCTCATAACTATCGAAGCCCAACTACAGCCCACAAATGACAGGCCTATACAAACTTTCCATGGTACTTTTTTGCTATATTATAGAGTGTGATTTGTGTTTTCCCTCTATGTGCTCATATTAGAGCATTTAGGAGCTTCTCATTTTTATTGCTTTTTTCTTGGGCAGGAGTAAAGCTTGCTAGCTTGTTTTGATGTTGTTTTAGCTGTATATTTACATGTATGCACTATGTTTACCATTTCTTGTCCTATTGCATGTTAACTTGGTTTGAGTCCAGACTTCTATACTCTGTATCTGTCCAACTACAAGTATTGAGCAGATGGCCCAGTGACACAGTATTTTGGATGTCTTCGCAGCCAAACTGCAGGGAGCCCATCCATAACCATATGTATCAACATGACGATCCTGACTTGTATGCTCCGCAGGGGGACGAGGCGGAGTGGGTAGCACATCAGTGAGACAACGAGGACTGGGTCTCAAGCATGCTAGAGATACAGGACCCTTACGCGCATCAGTTCTACTCACCGGATGAGTTAGCATCGAGCGAGATCGAAGACCCCCCTCCACCGACACAGCCATCTCAAGGCCATGCAGATACTGAGCGGCATGGTCATTCTGCTGTAGCTGGGCAGCGATCGAATGTGCCACCTGATCCATATTCGCAGTTGCCTTTTCAGAGAGAGAGGCATGGGCATAAGAGGGGTTGTCCGAACCAATAGCGTAGCATACGTTTTATTTTTCATCTCGAACATGTACTAACACCTTTATTTCTTCAACGCGTCATATTATTTATTTTAGTAAATGCATTGTTTTCTGGATTATATTGTGCTAAGTCGTTTTGAAATATGTAACTATGATTGACTATCTGTTTGAACGGGTAGAATAATGAATTCAAAATGATCACATCAAAATAATCGAATCGTCAACAGTGTTGCATCTAGGCCCTTTTTGAATTGATTTTGATTATTGATGACATTAAGTGTGTTAGACTAATCGTGTCTTTGAGTTATTTGTATGCAGTGTCGTCCGAGGTCGCAGTCTGAGGACGCGAGCCAAAGTCGCAAGTGCAATGTCGCCAAGAAGGAAGCTGCAAAGACCTAATGTAAGTGCTTGTTTATTGTACCAGTCTTGGAGTTTGACCGGTTTTATAAGAAATTCTTTTTTAGTTTAAACCATACTATTAAGAGGGGTTGCAAAATCTCTTTTAGTTCCAGCAAAAACTGAGAAACTCTTATGTCATATGTTGAATTCGCATTCATTCACAATCTTGGTCAAGAATCTCAAAGGAACTGAAACTGGTCATCTGAGTGCTGTTTATTTGACCACATACTGTTCATTCGATCAGTGCTCACACGAGTACTGTTCATTCGACCAGGCACTGTTCATACGACCAGATACTGTTCATTCGACCAGACATTCCACCGGTTATTTACTAGCAGTTAGAGGTCGTAGCTGGCTATTAGTTGTACTGATTTTTTTCCTTTTCGACCACAACGGCTAGCTGAGAGGTTGAGCTATAAATACAGATGTTTTGAGAAGTATTTTCACACATCTCAAGCTACATTCTCATACACATTTTTGAGCAGTCTCTGTACACATCTTTGAGCATCTTTTATATACATTTTGAGCAGTTTTTAGAAGAAGTTTTGAGTAGTTTTAGAAGAAATTGTTGAGCAGTTCCTGCTCATTTCTTGAGTAGTTTTTAAACAGTTTTTGAATAGATTTTTAATCAGTTTTTACAAACCTTTTGAAACAGATTTTTGATCAGTTTTTACAAACATTTTTGAACAATTTTATAAACAGTTTTTGAGCAGTTTTTAAATAGTTTCTTGAGTAGATTTTTGAGAAGCTTCTGTTCACATTTTTGATCAGTTTTATAAACACTTTTGGGTAGATTTTGATCAGTGTTTATAAATATTTTTTGAGCAGTTTTTCTAAAGAACCAAGAGATATGTTTTTTGATATAAACTTGAGCACAAGTGCTAAAATCTTGATCTTTTGATGAAGTATCATTCATTGTGATTGAGAGAGATCTTCTAAGAGCATTTATTTATATCATTTGCATCCTTAGAAGTTTCTCGGTATTTGTTGGGGGTCAAGAGAAGATCTTGTAATTTGTTACTCTTGATGAATGCCCTCACCTAGACGGTTTGGAGGCGTGGCCATTGACCTCTCCATTAACGGAGGTTGTCAGAGAGGCTTGGCATATTTTGTGAAAGGCATCGGTGCTCACCTATCCGGAGTAGAGAAGGAGCAACCTTAGTGAAAAATATCCTTCGTGGATATTGAAGCAAGACTCATTTATTTGAGTGCTTCAATGAGGAATATGGGAGAATCCTTAGGTACTTCCCAATATAGGACTTTGGAACCCTAAAGATGCAAACTTTGAATTAATTGGTTACTCAGATTCAGATTATGCGGGGTGCAAAATTGATAGAAAAAGCACATCTGGTAATTGTCAACTTTTGGGGAGATCACTAGTCTCTTGGTCATCTAAGAAACAAAATTTTGTAGCTCTCTCCAACGCCGAAGCAGAATATGTTTCAGCAGGTAATTGTTGTGCTCAAATTTATGGATGAAGCAAACCCTTTTGGATTATGGAATTTCCTTTGAAAAAGTGCCACTCTTGTATGATAATGAAAGTGCCGTAAAGTTTGCAAACAATCCGGTTCAACATTCTAGAACAAAGCATATTGATGTTAGGCACCATTTTATAAGAGATTATGTGGCAAAAGGGGACATAGATGTGAATTATGTAAGAACTGACTTGCAGCTAGCAGACATCTTCACCAAACCTTTAGATGAGACTAGATTTTGCTTTCTTAGAAGTGAATTGAATATTATTGATATATCAAATGCAAGTTAAATGTCTGCTTTGCTGTCCTCCTGCCTTTTTGTGCTTGATGTCAAAGGGGGAGAGATTAGGGAGAGATTGGGAAGAGATTCTTGTATGACATTATTGATAGTTTATATGCTCATTGTTTATTCATTGTGGACTCTCAAATGACTCATATGTGTATTTATATATGCATGCATTCAGGGGGAGTTCTTATATATCTAATGCCTATGCATACACTTAGGGGGAGTCATTAATTTTTATTCGTTTTTAACACTTGTTGTCATCAATCATCAAAAAGGGGAGATTGTTGCATCTAGACCCTTTTTGGGTTGATTTTGATTATTGATGACATTAAGTGTCTTAGACTAATCATGTCTTTGAACTATTTGTATGCAGTGTTATTTCTGTAAAGTTTGCAAGTGATCCGGGAAGGTCTGCAAGTCGCAAACACAAGGTCAAGCGCAAGGTCGCAGTGTCGCCCGAGGTCGCAGTCCGAGGACGCGAGCCAAAGCCGCAAGTGCAATGTTGTCAAGAAGAAAGCTACAAAGACCTAAGTTAAGTGCTTGTTTACTGTACCGGTCTCGGAGTTTGGAGTTTGACCGGGTTTTATAAGAAATTATTTTTTAATTTAACCGTACTATTAAGAGGGGTTGCAAAGTCTCTTTTAGTTCTGGCAAAAACTGAGAAACACTTAGGTCATTTGTTGCATTCGCATTCATTCATATTCTTGGTCAAAATCTAAGAAATATATCGATTTTGAAGAGGGGCTGAAACTGTTTTTTTTAGTATTGTTCATTTGACTAGATACTGTTCATACAACCAGAGGTCACTCAAGTAATATTCATATGATCAGTTACTGTTCATACGACCAGTGACACTGTTCATACGACTAGTAACACTGTTCATTCGATCAGAGGTTCCAACGACTATTTACTAGCCGTTATAGGTCAAAGCTGGCTGTTAGCTGGCCTGATTTCTTTCCTTTTCGACCACAACGGTTAGCTGAGATGTTGGGCTATAAAAACAGGTGTTTTGAGTAGTATTTTCACACATCTCAAGCTACGATCTCATACACATTGAGTAGTCTCTGTACACACCTTTGAGCATCTTTTCTATACATTTTGAGCAATTTTTAGAAGTTTTGAGCATATTTTCTCTACTGTTTTTGAGTTGTTTTAAAACACTTTTTAATATTTTTTATCAGATTTTTGAGCAGTTTTTGTTCACATTTTTGAGCAGTTTCTAAACAGTTTTTGAGCAGATTTTTCTACTGTTTTTGATCAGTTTTACAAACACTTTTGAGCAGTGTTTGAGCAGATTTTTGAGAAGCTTCTGTTCACATTTTTGATCAGTTTTATAAACTCTTTTGGGCAGATTTTTTTATCAGTGTTTATAAACAATTTTTGAGCTATTTTTCTAAAGAACCAAGAGATACATTTTTTGATATACACTTGAGTCCAAGTGTTAAAATCTTGATATTTTGAACAAGTATCATTCATTGTGATTGAGAGAGATCTTCTGAGAGCATTAATTTACCTCATTTGCATCCTTAGAAATTTCTCAGTATTTTTTGGGGGTCAAGAGAAAATCTTGCAACTTGTTACTCTTGGTGAACACCCTCACCTAAACGGTTTGGAGGCGTGGCTGTTGACCTCTCCATTAACGGAGGTTGTCAGAGAGGCTCGGCATATATATTTTGTGAAAGGCATCGGTACTCGCCTATCCGGAGTGTAGAAGGAGCAACCTTAGTGAAAAATATCCTTCATGGATATTGAAGCAAGACTCATTCATTTGAGTGCTTCAACGAGGAGTAGGGGGAGACCAGGCGAGTCTCCGAGACCTCGGGATAAATCACTGTGTTTGTTTTTCTTACTTTCTTAGTGCAAAATATTATTAAATTGTTTCAGTTTATTTGCTCTTTGTCTTTTCCTTGCAAAAATTGTTTTTAGTCAAAAAGTTTTAACGTCTCCTATTCACCACCCTCTAGTCGGCATCCTCGATCCTACATTAACTTCATATTTCGAATGGTCAACACGAATCATTAATCTAAGTTACAATTTAAAAGATATGAATATCTGAACATTCCAAAAATCCAATACGAAATATAAAACAGGCGAAACACGTGTTAAAACTCCCAAAGTCATGCTTGTCGACTGATCCGTTTGAAACCTAGTCTTGGTTTTCGCACTAGGCTCGCCCAGATTCTAATATGCGGAATAACGGGATCTTACTCGGAAATACCGAAACCCAAAGTAATTGCACAACTCTTTATTTCAAAGAGGGCTTTACACGTCGAACGTTAGACACACTTGTCTACGTCGAAGGAACTATAAGTGTCTAAAACTCAAATAAGTTCTATGACTCTTCGATTGAGTTCGATGATCTAAACTAGATCTATTACAAGGTATTTATAGTCCAATCGTATGAGTACGTATCAGACTTAGAGACCTAAACGTATTAGACTCATATAACTAATCCTAAACAGATAAGCTTAGTTATACACATTCGGATCGGATTACAATTCCGAACAGGGAACGAATTCCTTTTCCTGGTCGCGGACCAATCCATGGTCGCGGAGCCGTATGCGATTAGGACTTGGTCGCGAAGCCGTATGCGATTAGGATTTGGTCGCGAAGCCGCATGCGGTCAGGACTTGGAGATCCTCCCGGATCATGACTCCCTTGTTGAGAAGGAGCCAACCCCTGTTGTGACCTCTCGATCGAACCGGAGATGTGGAAATTGGGCTTGTCCATCTTCTTTGGTGTACCACTTTGCCACACGTGCTCGTTGATCTTTCCTACCGATTCGAAAATTCTCCTTGGTGCCACTGCGGGTGGTAGTCACCTTCTTCTCCAGAATCACATCTTCACGTAGAGGTTCGTCTCGTTGATAGACCAAGTCTTCAACAGATGGTACTATAGTATCTGGCTCATCATCCAGCATTGAAGGCTCAAACAGTTTGAGGTGCTCAACATTAACAACCGAGTAAATATCCATGTATGGAGGTAACTCGAGCTGACAAGCATTATTACCCACTTTCCGCAAAATCCGAAAAGGACCGTAACGAATGGGTTTGAGCTTCTTACCTTCACCTTTAAGTCTCTCCTTACTCAGATGTAACCATACCATATCACCTTCTTGAAATTGCGCATCAACTCGGTGCCGATCATGTCGCGCCTTGTACTTGAGTTGAGCTTTCAGCAAGTTCTGTTCAACCTCACGATGAAGTCGTTGAATACCTTCCAGGAACTTTTGTGCTCGATCCTGATCAGATGCTTCCTTGCTGTTCTGTGCTGAGGTAGGGATCACAAACTCCATATCGAATGGACTCTGTGGTAGAAATCCTAAACAGACCTCAAACGGCGACTTTCCAGTCGAACCATGCACTGCTCGATTAAAAGCAAACTGCAGGTACGGTATGCTTCCATCCCAGGTCTTCGGGTGCTTCGAGTTATATCCTCTCAAAAGATGCACAACTGTGCGATTAACCACCTCGGTTTGACCATCAGTTTGCGGATGAAAAGCAGTACTCCTCTTTAGCTTGGTGTCCATCATCGTCCAGAGCGATCGCCAAAAGTGACTAAGGAACCGGGTATCGCGATCAGACACAATAGAAGTCGGCAGTCCGAAGTGTGTCCAAACGTGTTGAAAGAATACCCGAGCTGCCTCTTCTCCCGTAATAGTCTTCCGACAAGGTATAAGAATAATCATTTTGGAGAACCGATCAACGACCACGAATAGATAGTCGTTGCCACGTCGGGTCTTAGGCAATCCTCCCAAGAAATCCATAGATATGCTTTCCCATGGTCGCGATGGAACTGGCAAAGGAGTGTACAAACCTATTTTTCGGTTTGCCGGTTTCGAGATGCTGCAGAGACCACAGCCTCGAACAAAGCTAGCCACATCTTGCTGCATACGCGGCCAAAACACATGTTGTTGAAGATTTTGCAACGTCTTTGTAACCCCAAAGTGACCAGCTACCTTCGATGTATGCGCTTCTCGCAACCATTGAATTCGAGGTGCTCCACGAGGTATACAAAGTAAATTGCCCTTGTACAAGAGTCCTTCTCGACGAACGAACTCCGTAGGTTTCCCTGTTTCGAGCTCAGTCAGTACTGTTTGAAAATCAGGGTCTTCACTGTACATAGTGGCATAGTCATCATGACATGAGGGCTCGATCTGCATGAACGCTGATAAACAGAGGGTCGTAACTGGTGGTCGCGACAACATGTCCGCCAATTTGTTGTGTACGCCCTTTTTGTACTTAATCACCAGATTGAACTGCTGCAGATACGACATCCACTTCATGTGTCGAGCTTGCTGTAGCTTGGACTGAGTCTGCAAATATTGCAATGGTTGATGGTCGGTGTGGACAACCGTCTCTTTCCCCAAGAGATAACACCGCCAATGTTTCACGGCCTGATGTAGTGCGCATAACTCCTTATCATAAGTCGGGTAGTTCTTCTGAGCTCCCTGGAATAACTCAGAGTGATATGCCACTGGTCGACCTTCTTGCATGAGCACTGCGCCCATTGCATAACCTGAGGCATCGGTTTCTAGCTCGAACGGTTTCTGGAGATTCGGCAAAGCTAACACAGGCGCCTCGCTGATCTTCCTTTTCAGCAAGAGAAACGTGTCCTCATGTTTTCCTGTCCACTCGAACTTCTGATCGATCCTGGTTAATGCATGCAACGGAGAAGCCATAATCGAGAAGTGTCGGATGAACTTCCGAAGGTATTGGCATGCTCCCACAAAACTACGCACATCCGTAACTGTTCGTGGTCGCGGCCACTCGCGAATCACTTTTACCTTATCTGGGTCGATTTGCAACGTACCGTTGCCGACCAGGAATCCAAGGTAAAGTAGAGTTTGCTGGCCGAACTCGCACTTCTTACGGTTGAGGCGAAGTCGATGTTGCCGAAGCTGATCGAACACCTTTTCGACATGAATGAGGTGCTCATCCCACGATTGACTATAAACTAGTATGTCGTCGAGGTAAACGATGACAAAGTCGTCGATGAACGGTCTCAAAACGTCATTCATAAGACGCATGAAAGTTGCAGGGGCGTTGCAGAGACCAAACGGCATGACCAGCCATTCGAACAGACCTTGTCGTGTTTTGAACGCGGTCTTCCACGTATCCTCCTCTCGGATGCTGACTTGATGATATCCTGACTTAAGATCCAATTTGGAGAAGACAATAGCATGCTTCAATTGGTCTAACAGGTCGTCAATACGGGGAAGGGGGTACCGGTTCTTGATGGTGATCTTGTTCAGTGCTCGATAGTCGATGCACATACGCCAAGTCCCATCTTTCTTTGGTACTAACACCACAGGAGATCCACAAGGTGAACTACTTGGTTGAATGACACCATCGTTCAGCAACTCACCAAGTTGTCTTTTGATCTCGTCATTCTCCAATACTGAGTTGCGATACATACTCAGATTGGGCAGTGTCGCATCGGACACAAGCTGAATTTCGTGCTCGACTGGACGTTTCGGTGGACAACCCTGGGTAGTCTCGAATAGATCACTGTATTTCTTCAGTAGTCCCGACAAACGACCAGAATCTTCTTGGCACGCCAACGACAATGCTGGTCGAGTACCCTCACTTTGTCCAATGGGTCGAATCATGACAAGTACATACTTGTGACATGCATTAACAATCCGTTTGGCTTGATTTGCGGTAATCAAGTTCGAAGTGTTGACGTAGACGTCTCTACTGATTACGAACTTAACCCCGTCTTTGGTGAGGTCGTACTCTTGCGCTCGCCGATGGAAATGAGCGTCTCGATCATACAGATACGGACTCCCAAAGATCACCTGACAGATATCGATAGGGACAACATCGCATTGCACCTCATCGATATACCGTGCAGAGATCGCAAACTTCAACACACACTGACTCGTAATCTGTTGGTTCACGTCGGATGTAAACCAACCCAGCGGATATGGTCGCGGGTGTGTGGTTGTCTTCAAACCAAGTCGCCGAACCAGTCCAGCGGAGACCAAATTCTTTTGACTTCCTGGATCGAATATCGCTGCGACCACTTCGTGCTTCACCTGGATGTTGATGGTGAACAAGTCCTCCGTCGGGTGATGGTCGTTCGGTGGATCCGAACCCTTCTCCTTCGGTATAGCCATCAGAGACAAGGTCGTATCCGCCTCATTAACCGAATTCACTCGGACAACTTCTTCATCGGGTGAAGTCGCAGTAGCCGTGGTTGTTCTTTTCTCTGGTCCGTTTTTCTTTGGTCGAAGCTCAGGATGAAGCTTGTAGCATTTGTCCTTCGTATGTCCCGCAACTTGACAATGTTCGCAGAAGGCACCCGTGCCCGATTTCTTCTTCGGACTCGGCTTTTTCTTTGTCGAGGTCGCACTTTCCTTCGTGCTTTTGTCGCTGCGGGATTTGTTCTTCTTCTCGATCGCCATAGCAGTTGTGCTCGCGGTCGCGATATCTTGGACGCCGAACAGACTTAGCTCAGTACTGATCGATTTCTGAAGTCCAAATGTGTACTTCCGAAATACTTGAGGGTCGGATAGTGAGATGCCAATGACCATTGCTTGTCGTCGAAACTCTGTCGTATAGTCTTGGACGGTCTGGTCGCGCCGTTGGTACAATCGGTGCCAACGCTCCCATCTCTCCTCAAGGTAGCCCATCGGATAGAATTCTTGTCGCAGAAGTCGTTTGAATTGGCCCCACGCAAGGTCGTCAGCTTCACCGCTGGCGACAAGGGCCTTCCATCATGTCTTGGCGTGGTCCTTCATCTTCAAAGGTGCAAACTTCACCTTTTGAGCGCTACTGAACCCTTTTAGGTCAAAGTAGGTCTCAAGTTGATCGATCCAAGAATCCAGCTTTTCGGCATCGATCACCCCATCATATATGGGTATATCAATCTTAGCGTCGACCTTAAAAGATCCGACAGCTAAGGAGGTGTTGGCGAGGTCGTCGGTTTTGTGGTTGCCTTCGTCTTCATCTTCGTCTGCCCTACGCAAGTCTTCACCACTCTTCTCACACGTAACCTTCCCTACTTCAGGAGGTACAATCATGGCCTGCTGCTTAATCCAAGCAAGCACGGTTTCCATGTCGGTGGAGAGCTTAGCCACTTGTTCGGCTAGGTTAGCTTGAACGGAGGTATCGTCAGACATTGTCGGAGACGCGGCTGTAGGAACCGTCAATTGATCGCCTGGAGTTTCGCCGGAGGTTTTGTAACCCTGGCGAGTCTTCACCATCCACAGGATAGGAAAGTTGCTCTGATACCAACTTGATCCGTTTGAAACCTAGTCTTGGTTTTCGCACTAAGCTCGCCCAGATTCTAATATGCGGAATAATGGGATCTTACTCGGAAATACCAAAACCCAAAGTAATTGCACAACTCTTTATTTCAAAGAGGGCTTTACACGTCGAACGTTAGACACACTTGTCTACGTCGAAGGAACTATAAGTGTCTAAAACTCAAATAAGTTCTATGACTCTTCGATTGAGTTCGATGATCTAAACTAGACCTATTACAAGGTATTTATAGTCCAATCGTATGAGTACGTATCAGACTTAGAGACCTAAACGTATTAGACTCATATAACTAATCCTAAACAGATAAGCTTAGTTATACACATTCGGATCGGATTACAATTCCGAACAGGGAACGAATTCCTTTTCCTGGTCGCGGACCAATCCATGGTCGCGGAGCCGTATGCGATTAGGACTTGGTCGCGAAGCCGTATGCGATTAGGATTTGGTCGCGAAGCCGCATGCGGTCAGGACTTGGAGATCCTCCCGGATCATCGACCTTGCGGCTTTCTGTGACAACAGCTTGCCCGAGTTTTCACGTCAACTTTTTCATCTTTTAAGTGTTACGTCAAAGAAACCTGCAGAAATGAGCTGTCTTTTCCATTTTCTTGACTTTACAACTTTTCAAGACAGAATGCAGCCTGAGTTGTCACATCAACTTTTTCATTTTTTCACCTTTCCATCATAAAACCTATTGCCCAAAGAAAAACGCCTCTCCACCGTTTCATAAGTCACTGCCTCCGACCTACAAATATGAAGTGTATCCCCCCTCATTTTCGTACTTAACATATCTACTTCCTCATAACACACTCACAGGTAATTATTCCATGTCTGATCTTATGATTGCTTCTATTTCGTCCTCCGGAGTAATCAAGGATGAAGATATGGAGCTATATGAGTTTCCACCGTGTTGCCACTGCAACAAGATGTGCATGGAGCACATGTTGGCCGATGAATGATTGCTAGATGAGGTTCTACAGTTGCGCGATGTCCAATTACCCTTGACGAACTGATGTGAGTGCTCTAATATTGTTATCGTTCTCTTCTACACTATTTGACCTATTGATTTATCACATGTGTTCCTTAGATTTACGAGTGCAAGTGCAACTTTGTTCAGTGGATTGATATCGAGATGTCGGAGGAAGCCAAGGATCGAGTAAAGTTTCTACAACTAAAGGCTTGCCGCAGGAGCTTCGGTCTCGCGGAGAACTGGGGTCCGGATGAGGTCAACCCGTACTGTTAGGCCGAATGGCGTTTGGTACCAGACCAACTTACAGAGGAACAAAGATTGGAGCGCCGTCGCGAAGCTAATTGTACTTTGAAATTGGAACAAAAGCCTCCTCGCAGCTTTCCCCGTCGTTGGCCCTTCTAGATGATTTTTGTGCTTAATTTCCTTCAATGTTGCTCTCTTACTCATGTACTTTCTCCGTTTTCAATAATATATCTCCATTTAACTACATGCGTACGCACTAGGCAACTCTCACTAAATATACCTTAGCCAAATCATCATTCTATGTACATTTTAGAGTCTTATCTTACTACTTGATTTAGTGTATATTTCCAATTACGTGCTAACTGGATTACCACAACGGATAAATCACAAAATTGTAACACCCTGGGTTTGGGGTGAAAATTCTTTGTCATAAAAAGTCATGCATGTATATGTCTCTCCAAGATTAGCAAAATCAGCCCATACTTATTTTATCCTAAGCCCTAAAATCTCAAAATCTTCCCTGTGAACCCAAATCAAGATCTAACTTTCCAAATTTGACCTACTATTTATCCTGAGATTAAAAGCCTTCAGAAGCAAGATCATATTCGATCCCTAACTTCCAGATTTACCAATCCCTTTCTGTTTTCAAAAATAGAAAGTTAATTAGTATCCTAATTACCGTAAATACTCTGAACTCCGATTTGATCAAATCTTGACCTAATCTAGACCAAATTATTCTTGGATTATGATGAAGGGTATGCCAATACCTTAATCTAAAAAGTTGGCAGTCAAATTCCACCATTAAGACCATTTTCAAAAATCAGTCCAAGAAGTATTGCGGATTAGTCCTTTTCCTAATTTTCCAGAAGCCTTAAAAGGCTAAATGTTGCAAATCAACTCCAAATTCAAATCTGATTCAGGAACACCTCCCAAATGCTATTCAATACAAAATTTTATCTCAAAATCTTATCCTAAATCCCAGATTTTTAGTTTCGACAAAATTCAGATTCGAAATACCCTAATTACCCTATTTTCGTTTCGTTCGAAAACTATTCAAATGTTCCAAGTCTTATCTTATCTCTTTGCCAAATCATCTGTTGAATAAAGTTTGCCAGATCAGTGAAATCAGATTCAGCCCTAACCATCTAATTCTCAGGAATTGCAAATCAGTGCAAAACCCAATTTCTGTAATTACAATTCGGTTCAGATTTCTTGTTAAGCCCTTTTTGACCACACTTGCCAGCACGCCTTCGACCAGCACCAGGCTTCGCCGTGTTTTCTCGCCTTCGCCTGTGCCCGTGCTCATTCGTGCTTGCATGTGCGCACGTGTCCGCGCCAAAATCGTCGTCATGGCTGCACCAGCAACCAGCAACTACTCGCTTGCGACCAGTAGCGATCGCGCTCTAGCAGCAGCAGCAACTTTGTTAGGAACTTTGGGCCACGTCGCCACGCCATGCCAGCTTTGTCTCCTTCGCTTTGCACCAGCCAATGCCAAGTCCCAACGAGCCGACCAAACACAGTTGCAGAGCCTCTTGCTCGCCGTCCCGTTGCTGCCGCTGTTTTCTTTGATCAGTTGCTTCGCCGGCACAATTTTCAGTGCTCCATCCTCGCCATCTCCGTCCTGTGCCTATAAATAGCAACCCCAGATTAGCTTCGTCTTCACCACTTCACTCCAGAGCTTCCATAGCCGTTTAAACCACCTTTCTTCATTTTCTTCTTCTTCTCCAGCGAGCCGCTGAGGAGGAGCACGACGCCAGATCATTCCGCTACATCAAATCCCAATTTGACTTGATCAGTAAGTTCCTCTTGTTCACCTCATCATGCTGTAGCGTTTGATTGAACTCCGGTGGACTCTATCGTCGGTGATTGCCGAAAATCCAGATTGCCCTGTTCCAGCAATTGAATCCACTCCAGTCCAAATTAGCCTTCCCTCCTATGGAACAAAATGATCAGCAGAGCCTTTGGAGCAAGCCTACTCATCCAGAATTTGAAATTAGCCCGTGGTTGAGAGTTTCCTGTTCTTCGCGCGCTGTTGAGATCAGCTCACGTCGTCGGCCCGTTCCACCTCACCTTCGACCAAATTGACTACACCAACTCAATCTTTGTATCTCGTAGATAGTGTAGCCGAGCCCAATCGTTCTGCATTGTCCTAAATCAGTATCGCCCCTTTTGCCATCTTCTTCAAGTCCAGTGTCCACGCCGGCGAGCTCCAATACTTGATTGCAACCAGATTCTTTGCTCCAGCACCATCAGCATCACCCCAGGAGCAAAAGCCCTCGATCAATTTCAAGTTTAATCAATTCCTATGCTCTATCACCGTAGCTTATCTCGAGTCTTCAAAGTCGATGACTTTGATCTTGTCTTTCGCCGTCGTCTTGCCGCCGTTGTTCAATTCACTTCGCTAGCAGCTTTGCCTTGACCTTGCCTACCCATTTGACATAGTTGGCGAAGCAACGCATGCGTGGTTTGTTCAGACGCAATAAACCTAGAAATTAGCACTGCACTGGCATTCGATTTTCCTGTGCCAGGGACTTTGCTGCAAATTCCTTGAACTTCTGAACTTTTATGCAAAAACCTCTTTGTCAAACATATGCCTTGCTTCATTGTGCAAACTTTTTTTGGCCACTGAAAATCTTCTAAACCACTCCTATGCCATTCTTGGCTATGTCAGGCCGCGAACCGAATGTCAATCGGCTGACATTTGCTGTTTTTGTGCAAACCAGCCGCGAACTCAATGTCAATATTGATGCCTTGAAACCCTAATCACCTCTAGTACTCAATCTTAGCCAGATTCTTTGAAACTCTAGAGTCTCGACTCAGTTCAGCTTGTAGTCTCAATCAACTTCAGCATCGTTCAGAGTTCAGTTATTCTTTTAAAGCATATCTGCATATATATCATAAAACATTTTAATATAGTTAGTAATCATTGTGTGTTTGATTTGTTACTAAGTAGATCCAGAAGTTTAGTTCGAGGACTTCACTATCGACCCGATACCAACTGCTGATTTTTATGATGCGGAAGGCAAGTCATATTCTTGAACATCTTGAACCTATATTTTACGAGTTGCTATAATATAACCTTGAATAGAAGTAGTATTGCATGTGAAAGAATGGTTGAAATGTGAATTGGCAATACTAGGTTGGATGCCTATTGAGATGTGAAATGTGAAATGATCAATTAATGAGCCATAACCTAATATATGTGTATTTATGTATATTCATGAAATAAAACCCTAGCCGTGACCGGAGTTTGGTATGGAATGGTGGTGGCATTGGATGTGCAGGCACTGGATGTGTGTGGTTGTGGATGGTTTGGTCACTGGCATATAAGGACTAGATCCTTGTGTTGTGCGTCTAATGGCAAGAAAAACATGCTAACCGCAAGCCTGATATGGGACAGGCCTAAATAAGTAAGTATGCGGATCGCACATGAAACCCCTGCACGAGATGGGAAGTGATTAACGATTTGGCACGGAGTGCGGTTCCCACACATATCACTGGATGTGATTGCACGCTGACCCAGTAATGGGAAGAGGCATTCGAGGTGGGGATATAGCCCGCCACAACTGTGGAAGGTCTGGTAGTCCGACCACAGGGTTAGGGGTGAATTGTGAGTGAAACATAACAAAAGTTCTTGTTATCTCCACCTTGCCACTCACACTATGCAGTGAGGAAGGGTCTAATCATATTGATATGATGGGCATTAAAGTGGAATATCTTGCGGGTAAATTGGTACCCCTCTGCAGAGTTAAAAACGTATTCGAATACTCCGAACTCCCGGGTTTATAGGAGTTTGCTGCGGTGGATTAGATCCACGGGGTGTGGCACAAGTATGTTTTCTAAATAAAATTTGATAAGTCAAGATTACCCAAATGACATGTGTTGTCATGATAAGGGGTGCTGTCGTGGGTTGTCGTGTGTCGACGTGTGTCGACATGTCGTGGTAGTACTATAAATAGTGGAACATAAATAGCAATGCTATGCTATGAAAAATACTATCATGAGATGAGACATAAAGGAAAAGACTATTTTACAACCATCCATACTTCTTTACTAGCATAGGTTCATATTATCACTATTATATGTATATACTCTTACCTATGACTTGCTGAGTACGTAAGTACTCACCCTTGCAACCTACAATCCAATAGATGGAGTGTTCCACGATCAAGATGAAGGCGTGGAGAACTTCTTGGATACAAAAAGAGGAGAGCCAGTTCCGCTAGAGTCCTGATGTGTGTTGTTCTGCTGTCAACTTCTTGCTGTGGGGGTTTACCTAACTTCCGCCGTGTAGTTGTTATTTTGCTTTAGCTAAACCATGTATGCCATGAAGGCATTGTAATCTCTTTATGTTGTATTAAGGCCAGTGTAACATCCCTTTTTTTCCTCAAATCTTGATCCAATCTAAGTCTGTTGTCTCAGAATTATAATCCAAGGTATGCCAATACCCTAACCCCAGAAGTTGATAGCAAAACTCCATCGTTTAAACCTTTTTCACAAATCAGCCCAAAAGCATCGCAGATTAGTCCTTTTTAGATTTTCTGAGAGCTTGAAAAGGCTAAAAGCCACAGATTGACTCCAAATCTGTATCTGATTTAGGGAATATTTTCCATTCACTATTCTGAGAAAATTTTCCTTCTGCGAGATTTCCAAATCAGCCTTGCCAATTTTTCAAACCCTAATTACACTGTTTTACCCTGTTTTTCGTTTTGCCAATTTTGTCATCTATCACTGCTAAACTATCTGTTGAGTTTAGTGTGCCCATTTTGTGAAATCAATTTCTTTTGGATCTAAGCCTTTTGCCAGATTTACAAATCAGTCCTAAGTCTTTTTCCAGCCCCCTTTTCGACCAGAGCAGCTGCTGTTTTCGACCAGAGCTTCAGCGCCTGCTTCGACCAGACCTACGCCGTGCTGTTCATTGTGTCCCCTCGCCGCTGGCCGTGATGTGACGTCTCCTGTGCTCATGGTCGCCCGTGCCTGCAAGTGCGCTCGTGTCCGCGCCAAATCTCTCGCCGTGGCAGCCCTCTGGACCAGCGTTCCAGCAATAACAGTTTCAGTGCGCGCGCCCGAGGGAGGATTTAAGTTGCATGCGCGTACGTGTCGATTGCCCGAGCAACTTCGCTGCCTCGGCCTCTGCACCGACCAGAACCCAAGTTCCTAAGCCCTGTGAGTGGCTGGCAAAGCCTGGCTAGCCACCTGCACGTCGTCGCATCGCCGTTCGCCGCTGTTTCTTCTGCGCCCGGCCAGTCTTGTCCCCGGCGCCAATTCCACTGCTGGACTTCCCTCACTGCCTCCTCCTTTCGCCTATTTAAGCCCTCTCTCGCCCAGTGTAGCCTTCACGCCTTCAAAATTCAGCTAAGTCCCAATTTAGTTGCTTTCTTCTTCGTCCCCGGCGAGCCACCGTTGAGGCAGCCATCGCCAGATCTCTCTGCTTCACAAAACTCCAATCTAACCACACCAGTAAGCTTCTCTTAGCCATCTATCTGTGTCATAGCAACCAATTGGCCGCCGGTGATCCCCATCACCGGTGATCGCCATGAAAGGCCAAATGCCCTGTTCCCAAAATTAAACCTTCTTCAATCCTTTTCACCCATCCTTTCTATAGAACAATTTGACCCTTAGTAGATCGCTAGCAAGCCTGTGAAGCCAGTTTTTAAATTCTAACTCGAATTGTAAGCTTCCTGTTTCTTCGCGCGCCGCCGTGAGTGGTTCACGTCACCGGCACGCCTCACTATTCCTCCCATCAATTTGAGTTAACCTACACCTTCCTTGTGTCCCGTAGATCGTGTAACCCAAGCCAATTAACCTGCATTTCTGTGTATCGACGGCGCCTCTTTTCACCTTCGTCCCCGAGCCTGGCGTCAACGCCGGTGAGCCTCAAAACTCTTTTGCAACTCAATTCCTCACTCCATCATGATCAATATCACTCCAGGAGTAAAACCCCTCGATCAATTTCAAGATTTATCAGAATTAGCTCTCTGCCACCGTAGCTCATCTTCGTTTCTAGCGGCCGACGTTTTGAACTTTGTCATTCACTATCGTCAAGCCACCTCTGCCCAATTAACTTCACCAGTAGATTCACCTTGATCCCGCCTATGCATTTGACAAAGTTAGCGAAGCAGCACATGCGTGATTTGTCCAGACGCGTGTGCCCTAGCTCGCTACAGTGCACTGGCATGCAATTTTCCTTGTGCTAGGGACTTTGCTGCAATTTTCCTTAATTCCTGGACTTTCCTGTTGAAACCACTTTGTCAATTAGATGCCTTACTGTGTTTGGCACCTAATACCCCTTTTTGAACTCTTTTTGTTCTTTTGGAAACCCCAGATTAACTCTATTCCATTCTCAGGCATTGTCGGCCGTGAACCGAATGTCAGCCCTTAGACATTTGATGTTTCTAACAAAATTCTTTGAGCCAAGCCTTTGTATCTTCGACCAAATCATTTCTTTTGCATACATGTTTATACTTTACTTATTATTTTTCTATAGCAAGTATTTTCTATATGCTTATGTATTGCAATGTGTCGTGTTGTTTTGTTGTTGTGAGAGCAGAACCAGAAGCGGAAGGAATCTTTGAAGACCCAGCAGAGCAGTTAGACCTCTCGTTGCAAGGAAAGTCTCCACCCCTTGATCATGTCTCTCCCAATAATTTGAAAATGAATTAGATTAACTATTTTCCAAGTATATGCATGCTTTATATTCAAATAAGAATTATATTGGAAGAATGTGGATAGATATGACCTAAATCTTTGTGAAACCCCTCATGCTTGTATTCTCATACACCCTTGTCACCCTAGGAGATTATGCTTAGATTATGCTTATACTTAAATACATGCGTTGAGTGTTAAATGGTCAATCATATGATAAACATGCTTGAAAGCCCTTTTTTTGAAAGAAAATGTGAATTAGAATTGATAGTGAGGATGGTTTGATTAGTTGGCTGCTGTGCGCGCATCAGGAATGTAAATGTCTCCTCACTATGATTCATAAGGACAAGAACCTCGTGTTGTGCTTCTATGCAACATGAAAACGTACCAACTACTTGCCTGGTATGGGACAGGCACAGCTTAGTAGTTTTCTTGGTATTAGCAGTTCCCTGCATGGTATGTTGGTCTGGTTTCTCGCGTGGAAACTGGTGGGCCGCAGATGGCAGTGAGTAGTGTGAGATCAGAAAAATAATGAGAGGATAAGGAGTAAAGAAGGAAGTCGCCCTAAGCTTGGATTGAGTCGTGTGCGATTGCAACCATAGGTCATATGTCTTGTGAGGATATAGGCCAAGGCTAGGAAGAAAGGCAGTGGGGAGGATCCACAACGGTACTTTAGACTTAACTGTCTATTTACCGGGCAGGGATACTGTTAATACTAGGCTGCAAAACCGTTGTGTGATCTCGGCCTTGTCACATGCGTAAAAGTCGCATGAAAATAGCCTGACTTGAAAGTTGAGAGAAGAAGTGGATTTAAAAAGAGGTACACCTTTGCAAAGTGTAAAAGAAGTATCGGATACTCTGTACTCCCAGGTGGTTCAGTACAAGTAAATTTTGGAATATTTTCAGAATATGGGTTAATAAAAGTGATGACTCATGAGAGACCATCACACATAACGTTTTCTAAAGTATAATTTGAGATTTCAAAGTATTGCTTTTAAAGTTAAAAGCTCTTTTCTTACAACCCTAGAATGGCAATCTATTCTATCCTTACATATAAAACAAAGACCTCATCTCTTGAGAACCCCTCATCTATATATCTTGTAATGAGATTTGCTGAGCATCGTGTGAAAGCGTGCTCACCCTTGCCTTTGCATACAAATTCAGAAGAGGGATTTGTAGATCCCGATTCCCTTGGTTTCGAGTACCAGAATGAAGAAGGAAGTGCTCCTGATGATTCGATCTTCTAGAAGGGTCATGCGCTGAGTTGAGTCAGATGTGCTGAAAGCCCCTTCTGCGTCACTGTCAACTGAAGTGAAGATCCTTGTTGTTGCTTTTTGTGTTTTCCTTTGTGTTCGGTACTTTGATACCGACTCTTCTTTTAAGAAACTCACTATTTTTGTAGCAACACTAATTAGCGTCATTCTTGGCTTTATGTTATTGTAATATTGGTCCTTGTGACCTTGTACCTGTTTAATTACCTCTACTGCAGTTTAATATATTTTGTGTTGTTTTGAGCTTATGTTGTACCTTCCTGAGTGCAACCCACCTGGGCGGTTGCCACCGGATTCCTCAAATGAGGGTCCCACAGTTAACAGGCCACACTGCTTAAAATATTTTGTAAGTTACTCTGTTGTAATGTAAATATACTCCTGTGCTTGACTTATCCTAGGAAGTCAATGGTATGCATGTATGGGACTAGCTGCAGCGGGCTGGGTCCCCACGGGAGTAGTCGTTGTCCCCAAGGAGGGGGCGCGACAAAAATTATCATGAAAATTCTCAAAAAAATTTGTATAGTATTCGTATAAATCATGAAAAAAAATATTTATAAGAAGAAATAAAATAGAAAATAAGAGAGAAAAATAACCAAAATTCTCTATTTTTTTTCTTTGGTCTTTTATCTTTGGTCAAGTATGGGAGCTTGAGAGTTGGAGTACTTGTCGAATGCGCAGGACTCAGACATCCACTCAACAAATAGATCTCTCGTCGAGTTTGCAAGACTCATCCTCCCCTCCCTCCCCTCTCCTTCCGCGCCCATGCGCAAGCCCCCTCACTCGCACAGTAGCCCAGTGATCCGTTTGAGACATATAACCTTGGTTTTGCACTAGACTCGCCCAGATTCTAATATGCAGAATAACGAAATCTTACTCGAAAGTATCGAAACCCAAAGAATGGCCACAGCACAGTTCAAAATAATTGCACAACTCTTTATTTCAAAGAGAGCTTTACACGTCAAACGTTAGGCATACTTGTCTACGTCGAAGGAACTATGAGATGGATATATGATCCAAGGCTGTAATAATATTGATGCTTTAAACTAGACCTATTACAAGGTATTTATAGTCCAATCATATGAGTACGTATCAGACTCAATAACCTAAACGTATTAGACTCATATAACTAACTAACCCTAAATAGATAAGCTTAGTTATATCTGTTCGGATCGAATTACAATTCTAAACAGAGAACGAATTCCTTTTCAAGGTCCCGAACCAATCCATGGTCGCGAAACCTTTCGGAACACGGTTAAGATCGCGAAGCCGTATGCGAATCGACTTGAAGATCCTCCCGGATCACCCAGAGACCCGAGGCGCCTCCCAATCCGCTCGTCGAGACGGACGTTGGCATCTCCCGCTTCGCCTCCTCCCTCCCGAGCTTCCGCGGCGTCCTCAAGAACCGCTACTCCGACTTCATTGTCCACGAGGTCTCCTGCGATGGCTCCCTCGTTCGCCTCACCTCCTTCCATCTCCCTTGCGAGGTATCCGATACCTCCAACTCCCCCCCATGCAGTTTTGGTTTACCTGTTGTAGGCTTGTGGCTCCTCAGTTCCGTTTGGGTGCTAATTGTGTGTATTGCAACGTGTGGACTTGAAGGAGGAGGAAGAGGGAAAGGCAGCGCCAGCAGGCGACGCGGACCACGTGCGGTGCTCGAGGCATTGCATGCGCTCTGTGCTGACGTGGATTGCGATGTGTTGAGGGGGTTTTTGAGAGAGTTTCAGCTAGTTGGGGGAGATAGCCATGTTTCGCCGATCATTCTCTTAGTTGATGCTGATAAGGGCATAAGGCTCATCACTCGGTGGGTTTGGTTCGTGGTTGCTGCTATTTTGTGTGGTTGTGTTGGGTGAAGAGTGTGTCATTTTGTTCTGCTTTTTTTTTTTGGGAGGAGGTGCATAATTTCTTCAAGAAAGGTCCTTTTATTTAAAATCATGAGAAAGAAATTTTTTATTTTGGGTAGAACGAATAAGCAATTTTTGAAAATCATCAGGCAATTTTATAGTTAGGTCCCCTCATCGAATTCAAGATCCACAATTTTTGAAAACAGTAATGCAAAAATTTCAAAAATTCTTTGGTAGTCATGGGTGACGACCACGACTACTCCATCGTCTTCTCCAACTCGACCACTTCTTTGACCACGACCAACCACTTCTTTGTCCACGACCAACCACTTCGACCACTCCAGCGGCGACAACCATGACCAACTCCTCCTATGACCAAGCTGCAGTAATATACTAGTGGCCCAGTTTACATGGTCAAAGGTCGAAGTTAGAGTGATCGTTGCGACTGGAGTGATTGAAGTTACATCTCACCAAGATGACCTTCAACCATATGCATTTCGACTGACGACCACCTTCAGGACGACCTTCGACCACTAATTCTTTTGCTTTCTGTAGAGTTTTCAAAATGAAAAGGAGGAGAAATGTCTATTCTACCGCGTTTTCAAAATAGAAATGATGAAAACATATTTTTCTAAGGTTTACGGTTTCTACCGCGTATCACAGCCACAATAATTGACAAATTGAGTTATTTTCACAAATTTGTTTTATTTTGTGTTATTTATAAAAATTATTCGTTGCAGTACACTCCTGAGCCTGACATATATAAAGAGAGGATACAATGATACAATTTTATAAGATAAACACTGCAACAACAACTAAAACACAGACTTCCCACAATAAGTTCAAATCTAAATAACAAAAAATTATAAATCAAGAATTCAACATTGCTCCGTAACATACAAAACACCCCATTTTCAGAATATCTCAATCCCATGTTGATGATTCAGGTAAAGTTAAATACCATATCTTATGATTTACATAGTCTGCATAAGAAAATATCACGCAAAACAAGAACATTACATATATAGACTTTGTCCGAGCGGTTTCACAAGCTTAACATACATACAAAATGCTTCATGGATTGATGCTCTCTTAGAAACTCCCTCCTAACCTCAGTCATCGATCAAATTGCCTGTTTAAAAATGACAATAGAAGCAACAGTCAGTACACAGAAAACCCATAACCAGAAAAATATCAATCAAATGATCTTCTACATGAAGGTATACAAGTAAATGTTCTAATACAATGCATTTGGTAGCGCCTATAAAGAACAAGCATGCATGACAACAACATATTTTTATAGAAATCCTACATTTTATTGATAATGGTACAGAGGACCGCTACCCCCACAAACAAAAAAAAAAAAAGCAAAATTTCATGTAGGACAATAGGAGACATACTAGTTACGGATTTGCAAACATATATTTTGTTAATATTAGTATCTATTGTTCTTGGTGCAACCGTTAAGCATATAACTGTCCCCATAGAGCGTTCATATATAATACTTAAACGGGAGGGGTAGAAAATCTGACATAAGAATTCCAAAAAAAAGGCAAAATTTAATATAGAAGACATACTAGTTATGTATTCGCAAACACATGTAGTCTTAATATTAGTATATACTGTTCTAAGTGCAACTGTTAAGCATATATCTGACCTCGCAAGGTGTTAAGACTTAAGAAATAGTATTTAAACAGAAAGTGAGAGCTCTAAATAGAAAATTATGACATATAAATTCCAAAAAAGGCAAAATTTCATGTTGCAGACTAGTTACAGACTTTGCAAACATATGTATTCTGAATATTAATATCTACTATTCTTGATGCAAATGTTAAGCATATAACTGACCTCACAGTGGAAGCTCTAACAAGATGCCACCACATCAACAAAATATGGGAATATAGTGTATAGCTTCAAAGAGAGCTAAATGCTCGACTCCAATCCAGCTTCACATAAATCGAAAATTTTCAAACCATGAAGGCAATGTCCAGCACCATCACCAGCTTCAGCTGCAAATTTGTTTGGTATTATCCAGTTCTTCAAATACATTAGGAAGTTCTTTTGGAGTTGAGGCTGGGTCCAGTTCATAGCATCCTTTGGGAGAATTTTGTGCTTCTTTGCCGGTCAGAACATGAAATGGCACCTGATGAGAAAATCGGAACATCTCCTCTCTTGGAATCCTCTTTGTTTTTGTTGGGTCAAGAAGAGGCTTAAACACTGCTACAAACCCCGGAACCTTCACTATAGGCATGACAGAAATGCCTTCATCAGGATTGTAGCTATCAAGAACCTCCACCAATTCATACTTGTAAATTGTTTCATCAGGTGTAAACTCATTCCACTCAGGAGACCAGTTTTGATACAGGGCCCAGATATTACCTTTTTCTGGAAAAATTCTAATGATGTCATTGGTACCTTTATCCCATGTAACAACATGCGAGAAAATATTGACTTGGTCAATATGTTTACACGAACCAACCTTGAAATCACCACAGGTCTTGGAATACCCATATGTGGTCCATTTTGAAGGTCCAAATTCATTGTTGTCCTTTTCTTTGAGGTGAGCAATTCTGACTTTAAAGGGATGCATGGACAGCACTTTCCGGATCAAAGTATAGTAGCGAGGCATACCGTCTTCTTCATCATATACAGCCCATATTTGATCACTCTTAAAAGAATTTTCAGGATATTCACCAAATTTATAGAAATCTGCATCAGGGACAGGTATTTCATGTGCTACCACTGCTTGGTGGAGCTTGGCTCAAACAAGTATATGCATCGTCCAAATGGTGCTGCTTAACACAATTACCACCAACTGCACCCTCCACTGTTTCTTTCTTGTGATCCTTGCACTTTCTTTTCTTGTACACAATGAGTGTTTCTCCTGAATCAGGTATCCCCTTCTTCCTTGACTTCTCCGTCTCTTCTAAATCACCCAGGTAACTGATCTGCACGTTCTCCTTTTCTTCTGAATCAACTTTGTTACTGGCCTTCCCCGTCTCTTTCTCTTTTGGTTCAACTGTTTTCCCACTTTTTTTCCTCTCTTTTTCTTCTACACCAACTGTTATCCTATTGACATTCTTTCTGCTGCTCTTCTTGCTACCATTCATCTTCTCTTTATTTTCCATATTAGCCTTTCGTTTGTTGAATTCTTCTGATTTGTCCTGAAGTCCAAGTTTAGTCTTATCCATTAGAATGCGCTGGACATCCAACTGTGCGCGCACTCCACTCAAGCCAACCTTCCCAGCACTGCGAGAAGATCCAAAGTCAAGAATACCAGAAGACACTTTGTGTCTCTTTGCTCCTGATGTTCCAGTAGTACTAGGCCTTCTTTTCCTAGGGTGCGTTGATAAACCTGAGTCACGATCAGGACCAGAGCTTGTAGACTGGCACACTACTTTCTTTGCATCATCAACGTGTCCCGATCCTGGGGTGGGGCCTGCATGTGTTTGTTTCTTTATAGCCTCCATAACCTCTGTGTACAGGTTAGCATCTTCACTTCTAGCTGCATTAGCTTCAGACTCTTGCTCTTTTCTAACTCTCTCATGTGTCTGTTGGACTGTATGCATGGCGGCTTGCGCATTGGCCGTACTTGTGGGAAAAGGCCGCTGCAACACAGGGTCGCAATTCCAGATGACATGAACCACACTTGTCTGTAACTCTGGCATCGCACTGTCAGGAACTTTTGTGTCACCCATCATAGTAGTGGATGGCTTTGGCACATAAGGGTTCATTGAAGTACTCGGAGGTCGTGCTTCGATGGCAATAAATGCCGCCTTGCAACAAGGACACTTCAGATGGCGGTTAACATAAATCCAGTCATACTGCAAGTTCATATGACATGAACGGCAATGTGTCCAAAAAGTTCTGCATTTAGAAGGATTAGAAGGCTGCACAGTGGTAGGTGGAGCTGAATTGGGCTTTTGGTGCCCCAACCCATCCGCACTTGACATAGTAGAATTGGAAGTGCTATTAGCTTTTGCATGGAAGGTTTTATGATTCAATCCATTGCCACTCTTGTGTCTCTCAAGGTCATATGCCACCTTCTTGCTTGCATCAGACAACACACTCCAAGCATCCAAGATGAGCTTGAAGGCACCATCAGCACCAATAGCGCTATTTTTATCAGGATGAAGTTGCATTGCCAACTTCCTATATTGCTTCTTGATTGTGTCCCTATCAGCAAAGGGTGGTACTTGTAAGATGCCATACCAATCATTCTCCCCGCCAACCTTTGTCTCCGCACTTAGGTAAACATCTAGGGTTAAAATCACCTGGTCAATACCCTTGAGTGCGGAGAAAAGAGCCTTGGCTTTCAAGGCAAACTTTTTGGCGCCCGCAATGTCTCTCTCTGTGAACTTCCTCTCGGCAATCTCCTTTGATCTATTTGCCTCAGCTTTATTGCAGTCCATTATTAATCAACCTTGTTTTGCACAGCAATTAATGACTTCCAAAATATAGAACTTGGATGGCAAAGATGTGCTACTGAAGCCTGTTTCAGAAAAATCAAGTTGATGGACTCGTTAGGACGGTTAAACGCTGCATGGAGAGAAAAAAAAAGTATGTGCAAGCTCCCACTATCAAATGTAAGTGTTAGTAACACATGAAACTCTCAAACAAGAGCATTTCAATTTAGGTTCCAACTAGTCTCTTAAAGCTGCTACAATAAACTCATAAAGGAGAAAGCGCCAAATGTGATGTACAGCAGGCGTGCAACCGCACAAATGGCGCAAAATGCAACATGTATTCAAAATGCAACATGACTCGAGCACCTTTTATCAGCAAACATAAGTGGAGAAAAATCACAAAGCACCATTCCAAAACAAACAGCACCTTGAGTAAATAAGTTGATGTATGCCTACTCTTGGAAAGGTTTAAACTGATTTTGTGCACACGAAATAACATCAATACATTATGCTTTTGATTACAATCATGACATCAATACATTATGCTTTTGATTACAATCATAACATCAATACATTATGCTTTTGATTACAATCATAACATCAATACATTATGCTTTTGATTACAATCTAAAGGTTAAACAATAAACAAAATCCAAGAAATGAACTGCCCTGAAACAGAGCAACTCGCAACAACAAACATTTCCGAATTCATGGACAACTCGCAACACATCAAACGAATCAAACGTGCACTGAAACAGGGGGTTGAAAGTATGAAGAACTAGTGCATCATATGGACTTGCGTGGCTGTACAGAAAACTGTAGTTTATGCCGAGAATTCCAACGAGATGATTCGACCTTGAACCCTACTTCCAATCCAAGCTCCACTCCCCAAAGATGGAAATTTCCACCTAATACAAGACACAGCTAGATGTTTAAGCTCATCAAGTGCCAGCTCCAAGAATCGCTCCCCACACCCCCCACCAAAACCCCCCAAAAAGGTAGAAACCCTAGAAGTTGCAGCATGTCTGCTTAGCTGCTGAAATGATGCATGCCCTAGTCGAATTTTTTCGACTGCGAAGAAAAATTGGACAAAAAAAAAGCAAAAAAAATTCCTATGTCACCGGACCTCGGGTGTGCAGCGATCGCCGGAGAGATCGGAGAGGAAGAATCGGCGACTACCAAATCGCAGCAATCCTCCATTTGTGGAGGCAATTTTTTGAATACAAGATCAAAATCACCATTTTTACCCCAAATTTTTCTGAAATTAAAAGAAGAGAAAGACATGCATGGAGGAGAGAAGTCTTGTACCTTTCTTCCCTATTCTTCACTGCACAAAAAGGAGACGAATTTCTTTTGGCATAGAGATGGAGTTGGGAATTTGGGAGCTTTTAAATATGCATAATTGGTTTGTAAACCCTAAGTAGGGAAAATTCATCCCTTGGATAAATATATTTTAGAAAATATGCAAAAAAACTAATAGAGATAGAATAAGAATTCTTTTGGATATTTATAGTTTTCATTATTACTCTCTTAAAATGTCATGAGACACCAAAGACTCAAATAAAAAGATAAGTTCATGCACCAGATCATATGTGCGTATCTATCCCACAAATTGACACCTAACATAACTGAATGTGCATGAATTTTTCGTACGGATAACACATTAAACAAAAGAAAATCCAAAAATAACTCAGAGCAAAAAGGTTTTGCAGATATGGCAGGTGATTATAAGCAAAATCGACCAGTCGCCAGACTAGTTGGCGACTAAAAGCCACATCTTCGCTTGTGGTCGACTTCACTGCCGCCAGGTTAAATTTGCTGAGAAATTGCAAACAAAGTTGTGGCCGTATTTGACCAAACACCAGTCCGTGTGTGCTAATCGACCAATCGCCAAATGGGTTGGCGACTAGTTGTCTTTTTGAGTAAGTCGCCAACTCAGTTGGTGACTTATTGCCTTTTTGGGCAAGTCGTCAACTCGGCTGTCGACTGATGCCACTTCTGTAATTTATGTTTACTGTGTGCTATTTCAGTATTTTTTATTTTTTTATGTGTTATCCGTACGGAAAATTCGTTGTGCATAAATCTATCGAGATTTTTCTATGTTTTATATTAAATATGCCAATCTCTTATCATGTATACATTTAATATGATACAAAGAATCTTATACTATAATCTTCAATGCATTATTAGATTTTTCCCTATATTGAAATGCCATCATTGAAACATTCGGTTCCGAGAGCAAAGGGTAGGAACCAACAATAACATGTTATACGGCAAATATATTATCAAAAATTTATATATCAACATATATATCTGCATGTTGCAAATAGAGTTAAAAGTAAAAAAAAAAAAAAGTGAAGCTCAAACCAGTTTAATATCAACTCAATGGCTCGACTGTGAGGTAGAAATCTTTATATTCTTAGGTAGTGTATGTAGATGTCTGAATTTATTTTTTATGAATAACCTATTAAAAAATAATTTTAAAAGTAGTCCGAAATATCAGAAATGATCTTCAGTCGCAGGCTCAGTTTGCAACTAATTAGATGGATCGGCCCATTTGCACCGCTGGTTCAGAATCGCGCCACGTAGACTTACAATCACGCACCCAGCTAGCAACTGGAACGACCAGTTTTGAACTGATATGACCACAACCAGTTTCAATACAGAAACAGTCAGTTATGTACAGATAAGATCACGATCAGTTTCAATACTGATACGACCAATTCAGAACTGGTCATAACAATACTGAAACTGGTCATAGTCGTATCAGTATTGAAAATGAAAGTCTACGTAGTGCAATTTTGGGCCAACGACGCATATGGGTCGTGCCACCTAATCAGTTGCAAACTAGGCCCGCAACTGAAGTTTTGGATTAGTTTTGAAACAATTTTTTTAATGAATTATTCGTAAAAAAAAAAACTCTAGATGTATGGGCCTATTCAAGCCTAAGTTTAACTAAAATAATATCTTGTACGTACAACTTGTTATATAAGAAGCACCAACTCCTATTCTCTAATGTAGAAAGTTTTTTTATAAATAATTTAGATTAAAAAATTAATTACAAAAATGGCCCATAGTTCACAAATTTTAAAAAATAGACCACTACATAAATGTGTCGAGTGCCCAGGACTCGACAAGTAACTTGTCGCGTGAAAATCGGCTTATCGAGTGTCCAGAACTCGACCAGAAGCTTGTTGAGTACTGGACACTCGACAAGTCCTCAGACTCAACCAATGACAAACAAAAAATAAAAAAATTGGAGAATTTATTATGGATAGTGAATTTTGGTTTTTTTTTAATCTTTTTTCAATTTTATTTGTTGTCATAAATATTTTTTTTCATGATTTATAGGTGTACTATACAATTTTTTTTGAGAATTTTTTATGATAATTTTGTGATTTAACAGTTGTGGTAATCTATTTAGCACCTAGTTAGAAATATGCACTAAATATCACCTCTAATAGAAAGTATATTTATAAATCAAGTGGTAAGATAAAACAAGACTCCAAAATACACATAGAATGATGATTTGGCCGAGGTATATTTAGTGAGAGTTGCCTAGTGCGTGCGCATATAGTTAAATGGAGATATATTATTGAAAATAGACAAAGTACATGAGTAAGCAAGCAATACTGAAGGAAATTAAGTACGAAAATAATCTAGAAGGGCCAACGATGGGGAAAGCTATGATGAGGCTTTGGTTCCGCTTTCAAATACGATTAGCTTCGCGATGGCGCTCCAATCTTAGTTTCTCCGTAAGTCAGTCTGGTGCCAAACGCCATTTGGCCTCACAGTACAGGTCGACCTCATCTGGACCCCAGTTCTATGCGAGACCGAAGCTCCTGCGGCAAGCCTTTACTTCTTGCAGAAACTTTACGCATTCATTGGCTTCCTCCGACATCTTGATATCAATTCACTGAACAAAGTTGCACTTGTACTCGTAATTTGAGGAACACATGTGATAAATCAATAGGTCAAATAGTGTAGAAGAGAACGATAACAACAGTAAAGCACTCACATCAGTTCGCCAAGGGTACTTGGACATTGCGCAACCGTAGAACCTCATCCAGAGCGACCATTCATCGGCGCACATGTGCTCCATGCACATCTTGTTGTAGTGGCAACGCGGTGGAAGCTCATATAGCTCCATATCATCATCCTTGGTTACTCTGGAGGATGAATCAGAAGTAGCCATAAGATCAGACAAGGAGTAATCACTTGTGAGTGTGTTATGAGGAAGAAGATAGGTTAAGTGCGAAAATGAGGGGGATACACTTCATATTTGTAGGTCAGAGGCAAGGACTTATGAGATGGTGGAGAAGAGTTTTTATTTGGGCACGAGGTTTTATGAAGGAAAGGTGAAAAGATGAAAAAATTGAGGTGACAACTCAGGCTGCTTTCTGTCTTGAAAAGTTGTAAAGTCGAGAAAATGGAAAAGACAACTCAGTTCTGTAGATTTTTTTTGACGCAACACTTAAAATATGAAAAAGTTGATGTGAAAACTCAGGCTGGCTATTGTCACAAAAAGCTGCAAGGTCGACAAGCATAACTTTGGGAGTTTTAACAAGTGTTTCGACAAGTTTGTATTTTGTATCAGATTTTTGGAATATTTTGACATTCATATCTTTTAAATTGTAACTTAGATTGACGATTTGTTTTGACCATTCGAATTATGAAGTCAAAACAATAAGATCGCCATAAACGGATCATTAATCGGAGTTACATATCTCAAAATGACCCAGCACAATTTAATTTAATATATTTACTAAAATAAATAATATAACACATTGAATAAATAAAGGTGTTAGTACATGTTCACTATGGGTTCGGACAACCCCTCTTATGCCCATGCCTATCTCTCTGAAAAGGCGACAGCGAATATGGATCAGGTGGCACATTCGATCACCACCCAGTGATAGCAGAAGGACCATGTCGCTCAGTATCTGCATGGCCCTGAGATGCTGTGTTGGTGGAGGGGGATCTTCGATCTCGCTCGATGCTAACTCATCCAGTGGGTAGTACTGATGCGCATGAGGGTATTTGATGAATTCTTGTAATTTGTCATGAAAAGTCCCTGTGATCAAAAGATTTAAACTGGTCAAAAAAAGACCACAGCACTGGTCAAAATGGACTTTGAAACTAGCCTGATCGAAATGACTTTGGAACTAGTCAAAAAGACAACAGCACTGGTCAAAAAGAGTTTGCAAACTGACCTGGTCGAAATGATCTCTGGTCTATGGTCTTTGGCCTTTGGTCAATGGTCCTTGGCCGAAATGACCTCTGGTCTATGGTCCTTGGCCTCTGGTTAATGGTCCTTGGTCAAAATGACCTCTGGTCTATGGTCTTTGGTCGAAATGATCTTGGAGCTGGTCTCTGGTCAAAAATGCTTGAAAAATTGGTCGAAATGATTTCAAATCTGGTCGAAATGAACTACAGTATTGACTATTGCATTTAAGCCCTTTTTTGATTGATTTTGATTATTAATGACATTAAGTGTCTTGGACTAATCGTGTCTTTGAGCTATTTGTATGCAGTGTCGTCCGAGGTTGCAGTCCAACGACGCGAGCCAAGGTCACAAGCGCAAGGTTGCAGTGTCGCCCGAGGTCGCAAGTGCAATGTCACCAAGAAGGAAGGTGCAAAGACTTAAGGTAAGTACTTGTTTATTGTACTAGTCTTGGAGTTTGGAGTTTGACCGGCTTTATAAGAAATTCTTTTTTAGTTTAAACCATACTATTAAGAGGGGTTAAAAAATCTCTTTTAATTCCAGCAAAAACTGAGAAACTCTTAGGTGATATGTTGCATTCATATTCATTTATAATCTTGGTCAAGAATCTCAAAGAGGAACTGAAATTGGTCACTCGAGTGCTGTTTATTTGATTAGGTATTGTTCATTCGATCAGAGGTCCACGAGTACTGTTCATTTGACCAGACACTATTCATGCACTATTCATTTGATCAATTACTGTTCATACGACCAGTAACACTGTTCATTCGACCAGAGGTTCCAACGGCTATTTACTAGTCGTTAGAGGTTAAAGCTGGCTGTTAGCTGGCCTGATTTCTTTCCTTATTCGACCTAACGACTAGTTGAGATGTTGGGCTACAAATACAGGTGTTTTGAGCAGTATTTTTACACATCTCAAGCTACATTCCCATAACATTTTTGAGCAGTCTCTGTACACACCTTTGAGCAGTTTTTAGAAGCAATTTTTGATCAGTTTTTAAAATATTTTTGAGCAGATTTTCGCTATTATTTTTTATCAGTTTTTAAAATACTTTTGAGCAGATTTTTGCCACTATTTTGATCTGTTTTTCATAAACACTTTTGAGTAGATTTCTCCACTGTGTTTTTAAAAACAGTTTTGAGCAGATCTTTATACACCTTTCGAGCTGTTTTCTAAACATTGTCGAGTAGTTTTTGAGCAGTTTTCTGAACATTCTTGAGCAGTTTTTCCTACATATCTCTGAGTATACACTTGAGCCAAAGTTTTCAAGTGCTAAAATCTTGATCTTTTGATCAAGTATCATTCTTTGTGATTGAGAGAGATCCTCCCAGAGCATTAATTTGAATCATTTGCATCCTTAGAAGTTTCTCATTATTTGTTGGAGGTCAAGAGAAGATCTTGCAACTTGTTATTCTTGGTGAACGCCCCTCACCTAGACGGTTTGGAGGCGTGGCCGTTGACCTCTCCATTAACGGAGGTTGTCGGAGAGGCTCGGCATATTTTGTGAAAGGCATCGGTGCTCGCCTATCCAGAGTGGAGAAGGAGCAACCTTAGTGAAAATATTCTTCATGGATATTGAAGCAAGACTCATTCATTTGAGTGCTTCAACGAGGAGTAGGGGAGACCGGGCGAGTCTCCGAGACCTCGGGATAAATCACTGTGTTTATTTTTCTTACTCTTTCTCAGTGCAAAATATTGTTAAATTGTTTTTAGTCAAAAAGTTTTAAAGCCTCCTATTTACCTCCCTCTAGTCGGCATTCTTGATCCTACATTGACCAGGTCGAAAAGTTCTTCAAAACTGGTCTGGTCGAAATGGCCATAGAACTGGTCAAGATGATATGGGTTCTAGTCGAAATGACTGCAGAACTGGTTGAACTGAACTTCTAGACTGGTCTGGTTGAAATGACCTCAGACTTGGTCAAAAAATGCTTTGAAAATTGGTCGAAACGATCTCAAATCTGGTCGAAATGAACTACATCATTGACCAGATCGAAGTGATCTTCAAAACTAGTCTGGTCAAAATGACTTTGGAACTAGTCTAAATCCGATCCAATTTTAGCCTGGCCGAACCACCAGGGCCCTTTGATGGCTCGAAAATTGAAAAAAAAGGAAACAATCTTTTTTGTATCCTTTTTGTTTAAGGAATAATCTTTTTGTCTCTTTTTTAGCGATAATCTTTTTTTGGTATCCTTTTATTTAGAAATAATCTTTTAAAAGGGGAAGTGTATTGCCCATTTGAAATCAAATCCTCTGATTGTCTCTGATTGCAACCAACCCAAGGGCCCTATAAATAGAGGCGGGGTGATAGCCATTTGGACAGAGGTGCACAAGCACATACACACGAGATAGACACAACACAACCAGGCACAAGGTGAAGGCACACAAAGTGGAGGCACAAGAGGTGGAGAGAAGACCGGCGACTACAGATTCGTTCAAACCCATGAAGGTTACCATGGGTAAGTGTTATTTTTCTTTATAAACATGCATCATCATGCCTTGCATATTACAAGTGGAGCCCTATTCGTTGGTGCCCGTGCTAGCCATTCATGAGATCAGACATTAAAACCCCACCAAGGTCACCGTCGATCAAAGATTTGAAAGTTATTTAATTTTGATCAAAGATCAAGACGCCACCAAGGTCTCGGTTGATCAAAGATCTAAAATTTTGCATTCTCATCTTTTGATCAGATATCAAAACCCTACCAAGGTCATCGTCGATCAAAGATTTGAAAGTTATTTACTTTCGATCAAAGATCAAGACGCCACCAAGATCCTAGTTGATTAAAGATCTAAAAATTTTGCACACTCATCTTTTGATCAGAGATCAAAACCCCACCAAAGTCGCCGTCGATCAAAGATCTGAAAGTTATTTACTTTCAATCAAAAATCAAGAAACCACAAAGGTCCCAGTTGATCTAAGATCCAAGATTCACGGGATAAGATTGATGATAACTTATCATCCAGAAGTCCGATCGACCCCAAATTTTTATGGTGAACAAAAGTCTCTATGGGCAACCTCTCCACCAATTTTTAAGCCAATCCGAGATCTTTAAGAGCCAATTTGACCAGATTAGAGGATCTATCCAGAAGTAAATGCAGTTTGTGCCGTAGGGAGTAGATCGTTGATAACTTCTCATCCAGAAGTCCAATCAACCCCAAATTTTATGATGAACAGAAGTCTCTATGGGAAACCTCTCCACTAATTTTTAAGTCAATCAGAGATCTCTAAGAGCCAATTCGACCAGATTAGAAGATCTGTCCAGAAGTAAATGCAGTTTGTGCTACAGGGAGTAGACATTGATAACTACTCATCCAGAAGTCCGATCTATCCCAAATTTCAATGGTGAATAGAGGACTCCATGAGAAAACTCTCATAAAATTTCAGGACAATCAAAGACCTCTAAATGTCTAATTCGACCAGAAGAGGGCTCTGTCCAGCAGCTTGTGCATTTTGTCTCATGAGAGATAGATCGATGATAACTTCTCATCCAGAAGTCCGATCGATCCCAAATATTTATGGTGAATAGATGATTCTATGAGCATCCCCTCCACCAATTTTGAAGTCAATAAAAAATCTCTAGGGGTTCAATTCGACTAGAAGAGGTGCTCTGTCCAGAAGGCAATTCAGCTTGTCCAATGGGAGGAGATCGATGATAATTTCTATGGTGAATAGAGGACTCTATGAGAAGCCTCTCCACCAAGTTTCATGTCAATCAGAGACTTCTAAAAGTCCAATTCGACCAAAAGAAGTGCTTTGTCCAACAGCTTATTCAATTTATCCCACGGGAGAAGATTGATGATAGCTTCTAATCTAGAAGTCCGATTGATTCCAAATTTTTATGGAGAACAGAAGGTTTATAATGAAGTAATTCCTCCAAGTTTCAAGTCAATCAGAGGCTAGAAATATTCCCATCCAATTGGTCGAAGAGGAGCTAGTGCAATGATTAATAATGTTTGAAGCTATCAAGACAAGTTGAAATCCCACTAAGTACTTGATGGGTATTCTAATGCACTGTCTACCATGCAATGTGTTTTTCCTGAAGCTAAGGACATTGAAAGTGTTATCACAAGTCATTCCATCCATCATTTACATGTTACTGGGTACTAATAAAGCAAAGGCAACATGATTTTTTGTCTCTGACTGATGAAACCGGACACCATTAATGCCGGGTACTACTGATAAGGCGAAGGCATCCATTTTGTTCGCGACTGACGAGGCCGAACAACCCTTGAGAGGGCACCGACGAGGCGAAGGCCACATTTGGTGATAGCACCGTAGACTAAAGAAGCTATGGATTTGCATATTTGCATGCATGGGCATCCGCATTGCATTTATTTATGAAGGGAAAAGTTATTTTGAAGCTTGAAAACGACGACCATCAGCACAACTTAATCAGAGGTTTTCTGCGGATTTGTTCTGCAGATGTAATTAACCAGGAGCTTTTCAAAAGACCTGAAGAACCATGAACCATGCAATCTCCTGAAGTCAAGATATACTTTCCTTTGCGCAATGAGAATTTGTAGATCCCCAAGGGACTTGTAACTTATAATTCTTTTTAGAATTTATGAAGTGCATTGTTTCCTCTAAGATTTTATATTCTATGTTCTCTTATGTGTATACTAAAGTATACTGGCACGCCCGCACCAAAAAGGGGGCCAAATTTTTCAGAAGAGAGATCTTCCCTGTGAAACAGAGGGTTCTATATCCCTTACATGCTCGAGGCCCAGTCCTCGTTGTCTCGCTGATGTGCTACCCACTCGACCTCGTCCCCCTACGGAGTGTACAAGTCAGGATCGCCATGTTGATACATCTGGTCGTGGATGAGCTCCCCCCAAGGTACCGTGTGTCCCAGGACCATCTGCTCAATACGAGTCATGGATGAGCTCCGCCAACGCCCTACTCCCAGAGTCTTGGGCTTGACGGATGTCGTCCTCATCATCGAAGTCATCTAAAGCGGGACTGCGATGTCTCGATGAGCCTCTTATCTGTAGATCTCCATGTCAAGCAGTGTGCATCGATGATGAATGACAAAGTAGAGATGCGCCAGCGGACGTACCCAGTACGTCACCTCCCCAAGTCGACGATGTGCCATGCTGACTGGGCGGTGCCGATGAAGTGCTCTGTCGAGCAACATTCAGGCTAGGCCTAGGTGAAATCAGGCTAGGTGGCCAGGCCCATCTCTGATGTGGAACAGATGCATCTGTCTTTCGGCCATAGTTCAAGTCGGAGACGAGTCTCTGTGATCCAATGTTGATGGAATGTAGAGAGCCACGTAGCTCCAGCTGAAATTTTCGTCCTCCCCGAGCAAGGCTGGACAACAGGGAACGCGTTTACCTCTCGATGGCCACCGCTATGTCAACCTGCACATGCCAAACTACTGCGAGAACTCTGGAAAAATAGATAAGAGACTAATGTAAGTATCCAGTCAACACGAACATACGGAATGATAGATCCTGCCTGGGAACTCAACATCAAGGCCTGATCGGAGACTGTCTTGATGTGATAGTTGTAACATCCAGAAAATAGAGCAAAAATTTTTTTTTTAAAATATAATCCTAAATGATCTCCTTTTGTTTCAACCCTAGAAACTAAACCCTAGTGATGGGGAACTGTTGGGGGAAAATCTCCGCGAGGCTAAGTCTAGGTAAGTTGTGTCCCATTTGCCCGGGGACGTGGCCTCCGGTGCCTGCCCTGGGTGCCGCCTTTTGGCTCTCGGGACCTGGCCTCCGGTGCCGGTCCCAGGCGCCGCCATTTGCCCGGGGACGTGGCCTCCGGTGCCTGTCCCGGGCGCCGCCTTTCGGCTCCCGGGACCTGGCCTCCGGTGCCGGTCCCAAGCGCCGCCATTAGCGCCGCCTTTTGCCCGGGAACATTGCCTCCCGGGCATGTCCCGGGCGCCGCCATTTGCTCGGGGACCCGGCCTCCGGTGTCAGTCCCGGGCGCCGCCTTTTGCCCAGGGACGTCGTCTCCGGTGCATGTCCCGGGCATCGTTGCCCTTCTAAAGGTAAAGTCTTTGGTTCTTGATCACGTGCAGGTCACGCAAGGAGCGCCTCGGGAATCAGCGACCACCTGTCGAGCATCTGAGGCACTTGACCGGGAGAAGGACGTTGCTACCCCTCAATCCGACGGTAGCGTCCGTGGTAGTTTAGTCTTTTTGCTTCTTTTTGGGCTATAAATAGCCTTTGTACCCCCTGTTGTAAGACAAGTGATTCATTATTGTTGGAATAGCCAAACTCACTGGTGTGCTCTGGAAGCTTCTCCCCCGAGAGAGCCTCCCCAGCTGACTCCGGTCGGGAGCACGCTGACAGGACTAGGGCCCCCACCGGGACCCGAACCTGTATAAATCATCGTGTCATTTCTTGTGTTTGTCCGGCGGGGGAGGATCGGTCACCAGGTCAACCCACGTCGCGTTTTCTTCTCTAGGATCGTTCACGAAACCTGCCGGGGTATTCGCAATACCACGATAGGAACGGTACCCGATCTTCCGACAGGTATGGTAAGTCGATTGGTGGAGAACTCGACGTTGACGATCCGGCTTTCGATCTAGAACTGATCCAAAACCTGCAACCGCTACACCACGGCTCCTTTGGTTATCAACCACGTGCACGCACGGATTGACCTCGCCACGAAGGCTTGTTCCTGCTGCAAATCGAGAACACAAGCAAGAACGAAGAAGAAGCAACTGAATTGCGAATTGTATTAAGCTCACGAGTTGGGATTTCACAAACTGAGTTCGGCCAAACTGCAATGACAGAATAATCTAAGAAAAATCCAAATCTAAACAATGATGACTACTGAGTATATGAAGAGGCGGCGTGGCTAGGGTTTCTCACACCCTACTAGGGAATACATGGGCCGAAGGCCCAAACAAGGTGTCGCAGCACCGACTTGGCTGAATTAGAATCTGGTCGAAACTTGTTTTGTTAATTTCCCGTGATCCAGAAGGAATTTCGATGTGGGGCCATATCCATTGGAAATATCTCGTCATGGGCTTCTCCGTGGACTATAAGAACGTCCCAATCAGACTTCGTATGAGGGAGTTATGGTCGTTTGAAGGCAGGCTGCTTTTGGATGGCCGAACCGGACTCCAACTCGAATCCATCTTGGACTCCAACTCGACTTGGGCTCCTTGTTGGTCCTCGCGTCCTTGCTGGTCCTCTCCATGGTTCCTAAGTACAATTATTATCACCATTAGGTAGTAAACTATTCTCAAAACCATATATATAAACTTAGGAACGAGTTCACCTGGCAATGCAACAATCAGGCTCGGCCGCACGTTATAGGTCCTTGGGTAACAAGCGGAGGATTATGGTTGGTGCGTGTATCCGAAGGAGTGATGTCCTCATCATCCTCCCCCTCTTGAAGTGGAGCTGTCCTCGGCTCAAGCTCGTCTTCCTCTCCCAAGTACGGCTTCAAATCTGAAATATTAAATGTGGGACTAATCCCAAAATCTACAAGCAACTCAAGCTTATATGCATTATCATTAATCTTCTCAAGTATTTTAAAAGGACCATTAGCTCGAGGCATTAGTTTAGACTTTTGTAGTTCTGAAAACCTATCTTTTCTCAAGTGTAACCAAACTAAATCACCCGGTTTAAGTTTTACTTCTTTCCTACCTTGACTACCCGCAATCCTATACTTTTCATTCATTCACTCTATGTTTTTCTTAGTTGTTTCATGCAGTTTGAGTACAAATTCAGCGCGCTTTTAGCATCAAAATTCATTCTCTCAGATGTTGGCAAAGGCAAAAGATCAATTGGAGTACGAGGGTTAAAACCATACACTACCTGAAAAGGACTTACCTTGGTGGTGTAGTGTACCGATCTATTATAAGCAAACTTAATGTGTGGTAAACACTCTTCCCACATCTTCAAATTCTTCTTTAGAACAGCCCGCAACATGGTGGACAATGTGCGGTTGACAACCTCAGTTTGTCCATCTGTTTGGGGATGACATGTAGTAGAAAACAGCAGCTTCGTACCTAATTTATTCCACAAGCTTCTCCAAAAATGACTCAAAAACTTCACGTCACGATCTGAAACAATAGTGTTTGGCACTCCATGTATGCGTACAATCTCACGGAAAAACAATTCAGCAATATGTGTACCATCATCACTCTTATGACAAGGTATGAAATGTGCCATTTTAGAAAAACGATCCACAACCACAAAAATACTATCCCTCCCCCTCTTGGTCCTAGGCAATCCTAAAACAAAGTCCATCGAAATGTCCTCCGAAGAAGCGCAAGGAACAGGAAGAGGCATATAAAGACCATGTGGATTTAAGCGAGACTTAGCTTTGTTGCATGTAGTGCAGCGTGACACGTAGCGTTTGACGTCGCATCTCATCTTGGCCAAAAGAAGTGAGTGGACAGCACATCTTCAATTTTCTTCACTCCAAAATGACCCATCAAACCACCTTAATGTGCTTCCTGCAAAAATAAAAGGTGAACGGAGCTAGCTGGAACGCATAGCTTGTTAGCACGATAAAACAATCCATCATTCAGCACATATTTATTCCATGTTCTCCCTTCCTTACAATTTTCAAAAGCTTCTTTAAAATCCAAATCAGTGGCATATAACTCTTTGATCGTTTCTAGGCCAAAAATCTTGTGATCTAGTTGTGACAATATGGTATAACGCCTAGACAAAACATCAGCAATAACATTTTCTTTTCTCTTCTTATGTTTAATGACATATGGACTCTATGAATTCAACCCATTTAACATGTTGTTTATTCAGTTTTCCTTGACTTCTAATGTGTTTCAAAGATTCATGATCGGAGTGAATAACAAATTCCTTAGGCCAAAGATAATGTTACTAAGTTTCCAAAACTCGCACTAAAGCATACAATTCCTTATCATAAGTGGAGTAATTCAGAGATGGCCCATTCAACTTCTCACTAAAGTAGGAAACAGGCTTACCTTCTTGCAGCAACACTCCTCCTATTCCAATTCCACTAGCATCACATTCTATTTTAAAAGTCTTACCAAAATCTGGAAGTTGAAGTAGAGGTGCATGTGTAAGTTTCTCCTTAAGCGTGTTGAAAGCTTGTTCTTGTGCTGGCCCCATCGGAAAGGAACGCCCTTCTTTGTCAACTCATTCAGCGGGGCGGCAATGGTGCTGAAATGTTTCACAAAGCGTTGATATAAACATGCAAGACCATGAAAACTACGTACCTTGGTGACCGTCTCAGGGGTCGGCCAGCTCTTGATAGCTTCCATTTTTGTTTCATCCACCTCGATTCCCTGAGGAGTAACAACATATCCAAGAAAAGAAACTTGATCTGTGCAAAAGGTGCATTTCTCAAGATTATCAAACAAGCGTGCATCTCTCAAAGCTTTAAAAACAGCACGCAAATGCTCAACATGTGCATCCAAAGACTTGCTATAGATCAAGATATCATCAAAGTAAACCACCACAAATTTTCCAATGAAAGCACGTAAAACCTCGTTCATCAAACGCATGAAAGTGCTCGGAGATTAGTGAAACCAAAAGGCATTACTAACCACTCATAAAGCCCGAACTTAGTTTTAAATGCAGCTTTCCATTCATCTCCCAATTTCATTCTTATTTGGTGGTATCCACTATGCAAGTCAACCTTTGTGAAAACAATAGAACCACTTAACTCATCAAGCATGTCGTCTAACCTAGGAATAGGATGACGATACCTTACTGTAATATTATTAATGGCTCTACAATCTTCACACATACGCCAACTACCATCTTTCTTTGGAACCAAAAGCACATGAACAACACAAGGACTAAGGCTTTCTTGTACATATCCGCGGTCCAAAAGCTCTTGGAATTGTTGCTGAATTTCCTTTGTCTCCTCTGGATTTGTCCTGTACGCAGCACGGTTTGGTAATGATGCTCCCGGAATCAAGTCGATTTGGTGCTCAATACCTCTAATTGGTGGCAGCCCCGGGGGTATCTCAGCGGGCAAACATCCTCATACTCCTACAAAAGGTTAGTGATGGGAGGGGGCAAAGTGCTAGATATATCATCAAGTGAAAACAAAGCATCTTGCATATCAAAGCATAGCACATCACATCATTTTCTTCAATTTCAGCAAGGTCAGATTTGGTTGCAAGGAGAACTCCACTCTTCAACTTAGTTTCACCGGCCTTAGAACTAGATGGTGCAACATTTTTCGCTATTTGTTTACTTTCAAATTTCAAAGCATTCTCCTTTTTCTCATTTTCAGTTCTTTCTCTATCAAAGTGCACAATTTCAGAAGGTTTCATAGGAAGTAAAGTAATTTTCTTTCCTTTGTGCACAAAATTATATTTTTTACTTCTACCATGATGAGTTGAATTAGTATCATATTCTCATGGTCGGCCTAATAAAAGTGAACATGCTTGCATAGGTATACATCAAAATCAGCAACATCATGGTATGATCCAATGAAAAATTGTAGTCTTGCAGTTTGTGTTACCTTTACTTTACCGTTGTTGTTGAACCACCGAACATGGTATGTATGGGGATGTGCACGTGTGGTCAAGCCAAGCTTCTTGACCAGATCTAAACTCACCAAATTGTTGCAGCTCCGACCATCAATATGGTTCTAACACGTCGGTCCTTGACAATGAGGAACATCTGAAACAAATTGTAGTGTTGGGCTCTCTCTGCTTGCTCCATTTGTGTGCTCAACACTCGCTGCACAATAAAAGTCCGGTAGTTATCCTTCACCGCAGTGCCTAAAGTTTCATCATCATCGCCGTCCGCATCATGTTCAAATCATCATCACCTGTATAGTTAGCTGCAAGAACTAATTCATCTTTCACATCACTTGCACTAATGTACCCACCATCCTCAGTAGCAATGTATGCGTGTTGACTTGGGCAATCCTTCATGACATGTCCTATGCCCTTGTAGCGGCGGCACACAATCCCTGTCGTGCAACCCATGGAAACAACCGATGAAGAACTATTTGTTGGCGCCTACACATTAGAAGTTTTGCTCACCTCAGAAGTTCGTGGAGGTGGAGGTGGTGCTGTTGATCGTGCCCTATTTGTTGAAGGTGCAACAGACCGAAAAGAAGAAGATGGGGCAAGTTTGGCTTGCCCTTGCGTCGGCCTTGATGCGGAGGTACCACCGAAATTGCTTCTTGTCCTTGGTTGTCCGTGTCGTCCCTGCAATTCTTTTTCTGCCAACATAGCAAGCTAGAACAACCTATTGATATTATTATAATCTTTGTAATCAATAATGTCCTGAATTTCACGTCGTAAACCCCCATAAAAACGAGCCATCTTTTCCTCCTGAGCCTCCACTACTCCACAACGCAACATGCCTATTTGTAGCTCTTGGTAGTATTCCTCTACAGATTTATTCCCCTGATTCAAGCGTTGTAATTTCTTAAGTAAATCACATTTATAAGGAGGAACAAATCTATTCCACATAGCTCGCTTCAAGCTATCCCAAGTATCAGGCTCTACCCCAAGGTTCACTATTTCGTTCCACCAAATGATAGCAAAATCTTTAAACTCACTGTGGCTTGCCTAACTCTATGAATTTCAGGAACCAGATGGGAATTAAATTTTTGTTCAACAGTCATCTCCCAATCTAAGTAAGCGTCTACATCATATGCACCAGAAAAGGATGGGATGGAAAATTTAATCTTAGCAAACGGATCGTCATTCCCACGAAAATAGTTACCTTCCATGCCGTGTCTATTGTGATGCACTCGTTGCTGTTGGCGAATATCATGGGCAGCACGGTGCATGGTAGCCGTGTTGCGGGGCTCAGTTTGTACAGCAACCTCCGTGTCGGCGTCTTCAACTTCAACTTCATGGGAGGCAGCTTGCTCCTCTTCTTCGTCTCCATGAGGTGGACGCTGCTGCTCCATATTGTCCAACTTGGTAGCAAGGTCAAAGATGCGCCGATCCATCCTCTCAAATGCAGTCTGGTTCTCACGGTTGGTTCGAGCCATGTCATCAATGTTCTTATCGAGTTTTGCACTGATGTCGGCCAACATCTTGCGGATTTCATCTTCCTCTTCTGCAGCTCGAGCTCTTGTTTGCGGTCCTACCATGGTTAGTAGTAGAAAACAGAAGACAACACAGGAGTATTATCCCTATGACTACTAGGTGGTGGAAAGTGGGACTCTCACAAAGCGTCTTACCACGCTCTTACAAGGCTCTTACCAAAGCAGTGGATGGCACAACCAGCAGGATGGTGACACCGTAGGTAGCGTGGGCACAGCGATTACAAGTATGAACCTGAACTGATCAAAAGGAAGTGTAGCTCGGATGGCACAATATGGTAGCAAGGATTAGCAAAATTTGAAGACAAATTAGCAAAGCTGAATAAGTATCCGAAGTACTGGTCACAGTTGCTGGCCTATACATGCACGTAGAGCTACTTCAAATCAACAGGCTATGGAACAAGTGCTGAGAACTGATAATAGCAGATGCAAAACAGAAGTTCGAATCACCTTCTTTTCCTTTTTCTTCCTATTGCTTCTCTTTTTTTTCACTCTTTTTTTGTTGTCTTACACACTAATTTAAGCAATGGTGTTGGAAACTCACACTTCATGAAGCACCAAAAAAGGATATGTGAAGGTGAAGCGATGGTGAAAACGGCGACAAAAACTTCAGAGGCTTGAAACAGCACCTTCCAAGCTGATTAATTTTGGGCTCAAAAATTTTTCTGAACCCGACAAAGTGGGGGAGAATCAGATGTAACTTTTTTTGTAGATGTCCGCAAATATAAAGAACGTCCAAAACAGAGTCCGTATGCAAAAGTTATGGCTGTTTTACTGGGGACAGGTAAAATCACTCGGAAAAAGGAATTGATCTCTGTTTTGGATAGGTTATGTGATCTCAGCTTGTGGCAGAGGTGTGGTGAATTTGGTAGTGGATAGGAGGGGTCGATATGGGCTCAATGTGACTAGGTTTAGGTTTGCAGAAAAATGACGACAATGATGGCAACAAGATGGAAACTAGGGCACGGATGAACGAACACGACTCTAAACCAGCAACAAGACACTGACCATGGACACAAACTCAATAACGCAAAACTGAAACGAAATTGCAAAGGCACAAAGTGGTTTGGACAACTGAAAGACTATGAACCCTAACTTTTTTTAAGGCTTTTTCTGGACTCTAGGTGATGGAACAATAATAAACGGATGGATACAAGGAATACCTGACGGGCAACCCTAGCTCTGATACCACTTGATGGGGAACGGTGCCCGATCTTACAACAGGTATGGTAGTCGATTGGTGGAGAACTCGACGTTGATGATCCGGCTTTCGATCTAGAACCGATCCAAAACCTGCAACCGCTACACCACGGCTCCTTTGGTTATCAACCACACACACGCACAGACTGACCTTGCCACGAAGGCTTATTCCTGCTGCAAATCAAGAACACAAGCAAGAACGAAGAAGAAGCAACTGAATTGCGAATTGTATTAAGCTCACGAGTTGGGATTTCACAAACCGAGTTCGGCGAAACTGCAATAGCAGAATAATCTAAGAAAAATCCAAATCTAAACAGTGACGACTACTGAGTATATGAAGAGGCGGTGTGGCTAGGGTTTCTCGCACCCTACTAGGGAATACATGGGCCGAAGGCCCGAAACAAGGTGTCGCAGCACCGACTTGGCCGAATCAGAATCTGGTCGAAACTTGTTTTGTTAATTTCCGGCAATTCAGAAGGAATTTGGATATGGGGCTAAATCCATTGGAAAGATCTCATCGTGGGCTTCTCCGTGGACTATAAGAAAGTTCCAATCGGATTTCGTATGAGGGAGTTATGGTCATTTAAAGACAGGTTGCTCCTGGATGGCCGAACCGAACTCCAAACTCGAATCCATCTTAGACTCCAACTCGACTTGGGCTCCTTGCTGGTCCTCGCGTCCTTGCTGATCCTCTCCATGGTTCCTAAGTACAATATTATCACCATTAGGTAGTAAACCATTCTCAAAACCATATATATATAAACTTAGGAACGAGTTCACCTAGCAATGCAACAATCGAGCTCGGCCGCGCGTTATTGGTCCTTGTGTAACAAGCGGAGGATTATGATTGGTGCATGTATCCGAAGGAGTGATGTCCTCATCACCTAGTTCTGTTTTCAAAAACCAGAATTCCTAATTACCCTGACTACCCTACTTAACCTTTTCAGATTTCAGTTCAATCAATTCCAGAACAGCTTTCTCCTAGATTTCTCTAAAATCCTAAACCTTAATATTCTTGCATACCAGTCCTAAAACTTCTAAGCCAAATAAGTTCATTTGATCACTTTCACAGTTCAGTCCAGATTTTATCGCAAATCAGTCCTTTTCAGCTCTTGAAGACCAGAAATGGCTAAGTTCTCCAATCCATCTTGAAATCCAAATCTAATTGAGCTGTTATGTTCATTTCATTATTCAAACAAGTTTCACTTTTGTACCAAGTTCAGATTCAGTCCTGAAACTTAGTTATTCACATTTTCAGTCATTTTCAGTAAAAGTACTATTCACTTTTACCCAAATTCTATTTTTGTTTTCGTTTCCATTTCCTTCTCACTTCTAACCCAAATCACTTGTATTTAGCTATTCAACCAAAACCTATAAATTGAACTAACTCCGAAGTAACCTCCAGATTATAGTCATTTGCAATTTAGCCCAAACAAGTAATACTAAATTGCATTCAGTCCTTCAGACAAGCTTTGCCTCCTTTTCCTGATTCTCTTCTGTCCTCATACACCCACATACCTTCTGTTAGAATCATATTTAGTCAGATATACATAGATCCACAAACACACACCTTAAGCACAATTGAAAATACACTGCATATATATACACAATTCAACATAAATATACAAATCTTCTTAACCCTACAAGTACATTCATATTACATATACCCACAAATACTCATACAACTACCTATACATAAATACATACCTGTACATACCAAATCCTTGCTTAACCATGAAGCCAACCAGCAAGTAGCAAACATACACACACATATACTCACCTCTAGTCAACAGTAACAGCAAAACTCCCACCTGTCTTCTTCCTTGGACAACAGCAGCTTAATTGTGCATCTTCTACACCTTTCCTCATAGCAGCTGCCCTTCTTTGACTCCTTTCTTCTCTCTTTAATCATCTGGATAGTTGGCATTTATGCAGTAGCAACAAACATCAACAAACACACATACACTTATTCCTCTCATGTTCATCATCTTCTTGTTTTTTTATTCTTCTCCCTCAGTCGCGTGAAGAAGACAAAGCCACCACGAGCTGCCGCACCTCCAAACGATTCTCCAAGGTGAAATTTCCTTTCCTCTCACTTCCCTCTGCCACCTCGAGCATCCATGTAAGTTCCAATGAACTGAGGCGCCGCGATTTCCAAGTTTTGTCATCGCTGGCCGCCTCCCCTGTTCCTCTCATCGGACCCTTCTCCAGTCCTCAAATCTAGTCGAGCCAGTAGAACAAAATAACCATCCCGAGCCTAGAAACAATCCCCTTCAGAAGAATTCCGAGAAATTTGATCGTTTGACAAATCCGATGTTGTCCTGTTCTACGCCGTCGTGCTCTCGCCGCCAGCCCTCACCGCCGCTTCTCTGGCCAAATTAGTTGTGCCAGTAGCTTTGTTGCATCCTCCTCTCACTCCCACAGCAACGAATTGAACTCCAAAAGACCGTAACCCAAAAGCCCAAATCCGTTCTTCTTCGCTCTGGCCATGTCGTCAAGCTCCTCGTCGGCGCCGTCACTTCCAAATTCCTCGTAGCTACACCATCTGGACCACCCCAAGAGCCTAACCGTGACATTAATTTTGAGAATTTAACGTCCTATCGCCCTAGCACCGTCAAAGCCATCGTTTTCATCTTCTGCTCCGGCGCAACCCGCCGTTGACCAGTCGCTAGCCAATCCCTCTACACCAAAATATAAAAAATAACCCCTGGTAGTTCTAGACCACACGAATGTCTCAGAAACTGCTTAACACTCGATTTGGGCATTTTTATTCTTCTCCGGTGTGCCACCAGCGTGCCGCCCAATCGCTGTCGGCCATCCCTGTCATCGCCACTATGTCCATCGCGCGCGCCTCAATCCGTTGAGTATTTCACCCCACTACACTGCCTCCTAATTCTGTACAAAATCATGAATTAGCTCTATGCCAAAAATCTGTCCAGAAGCTCTACCTCGCCGTGTCACCGCCGTCTTCTTCGACGTCATTCATCGTTGTCCGTCCGCCCCAATGGTCGAAACCACCTTCGTTGAGTTCCTATTGCCTTCGTCTACCTCCTAGACATAATTTAGCAAAGCAATCGAAGCCCAAAACAACTATACAGTCATGCCCTAATTTCCAGTTCATGCCAGCCACTGTCAACCCTTGTCATCCCAGTGTCAGCTAGTGGCATTAGCCCAATTCAGCTACTTTCGTGCATACAAATCAAAATCCAATTTGTCTACCAAGTCCATAAAATCATGTTCTACATTTTCTTTAACTATCGTATTGCGAGAATAGTTTTCCAGAACAGCGCATTTCCGAACTAATGCCACAAGGTGACGGTCCATTCAAAATTCTTGCCAAGATCACTGACAATGCTTATAAGTTAGAGCTCCCTCAGGACTATGGAGTGAGTGATACATTCAATGTTGCTGATTTATCTCCATACTTGGGTGACAACGATGGGCAAGAGTCGAGGACGACTCTTTTTCAAGAAGGGGAGTATGATGAGGACATCACGACCACACACTCGCCTGCATTAACACGAGCGCAGGCGCTCGCCTTGGACAACAGGTGAATTCATTTCTTGGGCGAATTAATTATTTAATTACAGAAAAAATGATATTACCTAATGATTGTTCTTTGCTTGTTGTTACATGTGAGGGAGTTCTGGACGAAGTTGTTGATCCAGTTCTTAGCCAAGGAAGAATGAATACTTTTCTAGCAACTTCGACCAACGATCACTTCGACTACATCAATCAAAAGAACTCTGCGCTCGACCCAAAAGGCTCAAGGTCGCAGCACCGCCCAAGGTCGCAACCCATGGTCAGAAGCACAAGGTCACAGCCCATGGTCGAAAGCACATGGTCGCAGCCTGGGGACCATACAACTTACCGACCAAACAACGATCGGATGTTTGTTCAAAGATTTCGACCAAGTGCCAATTCCATCACAGATGTCTGAATCAATCGTGTGTGTACTTGTTGGAAAGATATTCGAAAGAGCTTTCCAATGCATTAAAAATCATCAAAATCCAATGTAGTATGCAAGCAGGAGAGCTGAAAGAATGACAAGTGCATGAGAGGAAAGAGTTTCGTCCGAATCCGTGAAAAATAGTTCCTAATTTCTTATTATAGTTTGTTAGGATTCTATTCTACTTCGAATTAGATTAAGATTAGAATTATGGTTTTAAACCTTCCATCTTTTGTAGACACCATCCTCTATAAAATAGAAGGCATAATCTTAGTTTTAGGTAGACTTCATTGATATACAGATTGTATTCTCGTGTCTTTACCGACTTGTACAATTCAGAGTCTTACAGTTCAACTCATAATTCAGATTATTGAGTGTTGATATCCTTCCACTATTGCTCTTGCTTTTCCTATTGATTTGCTTGAGTTGTTCTTCGTGAACAGGTCAACCTAGCTTTGCTCGGTTGATAACCAATTGATGAGTAGTTTAGCGATTGTGAGATGGTTGGTCGCATTCTTGGATAGTGGTTAGCCTCCCTTTCGTCAAGGTCATAACTCGCAGTTATCTACGGATTTCTCCTACAACAGAAGATCGAGACCAAACTACATGCACGCACCTTAAGGAGAGGCGTATGCATATCACTTTCTCTCGATCACCGACAACCACTCGCTTCACATTGACCAGAAACCACAACCAGCTTTCTGTGTTTTCTGACTCAATGATCTCGTAAGCCAATGGAAGCAATTGGTCATTACCACCTATAGCAACAGCAATGAGAAGCGTGTCCTTGTACTTCCCAGTCAAAAATGTACCATCCACGCATATCACCGGTCGACAATAAGTAAATGCCTCGATTCACTGGTGGTATGGCCAGAACAATCAGCGGAGCACTCGAGTGTTCTCTATGTGGCTACCATCTCGACGTACAGCTGGCTGACCGAAGACATCCACAAACGTGCCTGGGTTGGTCTGACTGATGTTTCGGAGCAACCGCATTATATTGTTGTAGGCATGGTCGAATGTGCCGAACATGTTCTCAATGGCCTTTTGTTTTACTCGTCACTCCTTTGCATACCGTATAGTGTATCCACACCTATCGGCCACATGTTTCCTAATTTCTCTTGGCATTATGGAAATCTTCTCTCGCACGGCTGGTTGGATGAGGTTACCGACGTACGAGGACGTCATGTTCCTGTGCCTGTCTAGTGCCTCCGTAAGCATGCATGTGTGCGCGGTAACTCTTGTCACCACAAAACCGATGTCATCCTTCGACCGCATGGCACAAACCTTCCATGGGTAGCCCGGTGTTACGCAAGTTACGACATATAGGTTGGAGTTTGACTTCACAATCCTATATTGCCAGTTAATTACAAGAGACCAGCTCGCCACGGCATTCTTCAGATCTTCTTTTCTCTGAAACTCTTGCTCTACTTGTATGCCACCTCGCTCGAAAGACCACCTGGAACCCTGATTCGTTGGTAGCACAGCTTGACCATATGCAGAATGATCGAGCCACTCCTGCGGGGAACCAGGATTATCCTCATCAAAGCCATTGGATGCCTCCGAATCCGTCGAATCATCTTCGTCGAACACTAATGGAAAGCAATCCAACACCTCACACACATCCACACGAGTGTGGCAGAATACATTCGACCACTCACTAGCCCTGAATGTTGCAGGACCGGACACGTTGCTCGGCTTATCCTCGAGCGCAAGCTCGGCTGGCTCTATGTTACAAAACTGCACATATATCACAAACTGGTTGAGCAGTCCGCCATGGGGGTATTTCACTCTTTGACCATAGAGCTCCAAGATTTGTCCCCTTTTATTTCGCTTAGCATCCAGTATAACTTGTTATCTATTTCCCTTACGATCAGCCCTTCAATTAGAATCATTTCATCATGAGGGCTTTTCCCGAACAGATTCAAGATCTATAAATTCACGTCCAGGAATGAGGTGTTATGTATGCTCAGCTCGCCCGTCACATACTAGCAACGGCTCATATTAACCACCCTTTGCCCCTCGCGAACTAAGTTGTCGTCGTCATAAAATATGCACATTTTTCCGGAGTCTCCATTCCCTACATGCATTTATCCCACGCATCCATGTATTTTCATAATTTACAAATGCATTCTTTTCTATCCTAAAAACTTCCAACTCCTTCCTACTAGTTCAAATCTACGTTCAGACTACACAGATGTGCATTGTTATGTTTGTTATACAAATTTGCCTTCTAAAAGCAGATCAAATTTATCTCATATAGCCTTCAAACCAAATACCGTTTTGTTTTCGAAAACAGAGTTTCCTAAATTACTTCAATTACCCTAATTACACTATACTTACAACTAAATTATTTAGTTTTATTAATTTCTTTATAGATTATTTTTAAGTACAAATTATTTTTACTACAACAAATGATGCATTACATTTGTATTACATCTGTCCAAAATTTTGTTGAACTACATTGCAATTTCTTCCGACTTACACATATACATTAAAAAAAACCCAATTTCTAAGCATAGAACATGCACATAATTCCCAAAAACATACGCATATACATTAAAAAACCAAATTTCTAAACATAAAACATGCACATAATTTCTAAAAACATACACATACACATAATTTCTAAAAACATACACATATACATTTAAAAAACCTAATTTCTAAACATAAAACATGCACATAATTCCTAAACATACACATGCACACACACATAATTTCTAAAAACATACACATATACATTTAAAAAAAACATAATTTCTAAACATAAAACATGTACATAATTTCTAAACATACACATGCACATGAATATGCACATGCACATGCACATAATTTCTAAAAACATACACATATACATTTAAAAAACCTAATTTATAAACATAAAATATGCACATAATTCCTAAACATACACATGCACACGCACATAATTCCTAAAAACATACACATATATTTCAAAAAACCTAATTTCTAAACATAAAACATGCACATATGTCGTGGTATAAAAAATACCTCGGCAGGTTTGATGACATGCGCAACACGTGTTCCACAACGCGAGCTGACCGTGCGACGGGTCACCCCACGTTGAACAATCCCAGAGATTGACACAGGGGTTTATACAGGTTCGGGCCTCAGTGGAGGCCCTAGTCCTGTTGACGTGCTCCCGACGAGCGTCGGCTAGGGGGCTCTCTCCCGGAGAGAGGGCTCCAGAACACGCCTTTTCGTTTTTTGGATTGAGTACAAATGAATGTCTTAGGTTATAAAAGAGGGTTACAAGGGTATATATAGACCCCAAAAGATGCAAATTACTGAACTACCCCTGCTGCCACCGTAGGATCGAGGGCAAAATGGTCTTCTGACGAGGTCCAGGGCACCGATTTCGGACACGTGGCGGCCCTCGAAATCAGTGCCCACCAGAGGAGCGCCGGGGGGAAACCTTTCCCGAACCCGGAGAAGGGGCTCCGGGAAAGGGGCTCTCCCTAGCCCGGAGGAGGGGCTCCGGGAAAGGGGCTCTCCCTAGGAGAGGGGCTCTCCCAAGCCCGGAGGAGGTGCGCCGGGGGAAGTCTCTTCCGAGCCCGAAGGAGGGGCTCCGGGAGAGGGGCTCTCCCTAGCCCGGAGGAGGTGCGCCGGGGAAGTCTCTCCCGAGCCCGGAGGAGGGGCTCCGGGAGAGGGGCTCTCCCGAGCCCGGAGGAGGTGCGCCGGGGAAGTCTCTCCCGAGCCCGGAGGAGGGGCTCCGGGAGAGGTCTTTCCCGGCCCGGAGAAGGGGCTCCGGGAGAGGGGCTCTCCCTAGCCCGGAGGAGGTGCGCCGGGGGAAGTCTCTCCCGAGCCTAGAGGAGGGGATCCGGGAGAGGTCTTCCCCGGCCCGGAGAAGGGGCTCCGGGAGAGGGGCTCTCCCTAGGCCGGAGGAGGTGCGCCGGGGGAAGTCTCTCCAGAGCCCGGAGGAGGGGCTCCGGGAGAGGTCTTCCCCGGCCCGGAGAAGGGGCTCCGGGAGAGGGGCTCTCCCTAGGCCGGAGGAGGTGCGCCGGGGGAAGTCTCTCCCGAGCCCGGAGGAGGGGCTCCGGGAGAGGTCTTCCCCGGCCCGGAGAAGGGGCTCCGGGGGAGGGGCTCTCCCTAGGCCGGAGGAGGTGCGCCGGGGGAAGTCTCTCCCGAGCCCGGAGGAGGGGCTCCGGGAGAGGTCTTCCCTGGCCCGGAGAAGGGGCTCCGGGGGAGGGGCTCTCCCTAGGCCGGAGGAGGTGCGCCGGGGGAAGTCTCTCCCGAGCCCGGAGGAGGGGCTCCGGGAGAGGTCTTCCCCGGCCCGGAGAAGGGGCTCCGGGAGAGGGGCTCTCCCTAGCCCGGAGGAGGTGCGCCGGGGGAAGTCTCTCCCGAGCCCGGAGGAGGGGCTCCGGGAGAGGTCTTCCCCGGCCCGGAGAAGGTGTGCCAGGGGAAGTTTCTTTCTACCCCGGAGAAGGGACTCCCGGGGTGACGTTTCAGATGTTTGCTAGTATTTTCCCCCAACAACATAATTCCTAAACATACACATGCACACGCACATAATTCCTAAAAACATACAATATATATTTCAAAAAACCTAATTTCTAAACATAAAACATGCACATAATTCCTAAACATACACATGCACATGCACATAATTCCTAAAAACATACACATGCACATAATTTCTAAAAACATACACATATACATTTAAAAAAAATAATTTATAAACATAAAACATGCACATATTTCCTAAACATACACATGCACATGCACATAATCCCTAAAAACATACACATGCACATAATTTCTAAAAACATATACATATACATTTAAAAAAAACCTAATTTCTAAGCATATAACATGCACATAATTTCTAAACATACACATGCACATGCGCATAATTTCTAAAAATATACACATACACATTAAAAAACCTAATTTCTAAACATAAAACATATACGTGCACATGCACATGCACATAATTCTTAAAAACATACACATATATTTAAAAAAACCTAATTTCTAAACACAACATCACATGCATATAAATTCTAAAAACATAAGGTATACATATACACATAAACAAACATGTACAAAACTATAATACCTACACACATTACATACACACATAAACATAAACCCTAATTCTTCTATGTTATATTACTGCTAATTACATGATTATCAACATACTTAACAAAAACGTGATTACATTTCATAAAAATTACCTCCTTTCGAAGAACTCGGAATCATCTACAAATTTTCTTCTACACCAAATCAATTTAACAGCTATAATTTGCTAGATCTAAGAGACAAAATCGAAGTGAGGGAGAGAGATAACCTCGGGTATGTGTGTGTGTATGAGAGGGAGGAGTTAAATGAGCACAACAGAGGGGGACCAAGTTTTGATGTGAGGTAGGAGCTTGTCGAGTGCTGGACACTCGATAGGTGTCTTGTCGAGTGTTGGCCACTCAACAGGTGCCTTGTCGAGCACATAGCACTCAACAAGAGACTGGTCGAGTCAACTGGTCGAGTGCAAATGACTTGTCGAGTACTGGGCACTCGACAAGCTAATTTCCACACGACAGATTGCTTGTCGAATTCTAGGCACTCCACATGCTAACGTGGCGGTCTATTTTTGTAAAATTTGTGAACTGTGAGTCATTTTTGTGATTAATTTTTTATATGGATTATTTATAAAAAAAAAACTCCTAATATAGATAAACTAAGCATTCTACTCCTTTATGATGGCATGGAATTTTTGCAACTCACGAGTTAGAGAATAACTTAGAGACTAGTTTTAAACTCAAAGCTGGGTTCGGGCAAGCCCCTCGTTTAATTCAAGCCCAATTTGCACCAAGTCGAAATTTAATTTATCATCGGCTGACTCACATTTTTTTAATATCTTTTTACTTTTTTTGGAATTTTTGTAATGATATCTACATTTTTCATTGAGCCGATAAGAAATCTTATTGTCTTGAAAGGAGGAGAGGTATGCTTTCCCGCGTTTTTATTCGGATATGATAAACACTTAGAACTAATAGAATTCTAGCATGATTTGTACCATAAAAAAAGTTCGACATTTGTATTACTATTCATTAGTAATTGGTTGCCATCTCTTCAAAGAAATGTCATGTAAGCTCTCTCTTCCAAAATAAATATTATTTTTTTAACGAGTAATACTAATGAACAGAAAATAAAAGGTACCTCTTCTCAGGGACACATCTAGGAATTTTTCACAATCTTTCACTTTTTGGCGGTAGGCCGAATCTAAGGCTCAGAATTAGCCCAAACAGCTTAGGCCCATCTTGTCCACCATTTTTATTATTTTTGCTTGATACATAAGAACTATCTCAGCCCAACTGCAGCCCATATTGCCAAATGTTCGACCCATTAGAAAGTTTAATGGCCCGGCCCATTAGGCCACCTATGCAGCTTTGCTCTTATACCGGGCTTAGCTCAGTGGCATACTGTTGTTATATAACGCGCTTGCTTGTTTTCTGTGTTCTCACACCCTCATCTGTAGTTATTTTTCTTGATACTGTGTAAGGCAATATAATTGAAGCCGATTACAATATTTCATATGCCATAGTGAAGTGTCCACCTCTTGGTGCTCGTTAGGCTCTCTCCAACCCACCAGCGCTTCGTTTGGTGTTTCAACAGAATATTCTTCAGCATATTCTGTGCCACGTATGCGAAGCACCATCTGAAGCACCACCCTTCTCCAACCCACCGGCGCTTCGCGTGGGGCCGCACATACATTATTTATTACACATTAACAAATTGATAAAATAAAATTCAGATAATTCGAAGACAACAAATTAAAATAAAATTGTTGTAAATAACAAAAAAAATTTAAAAATATTTTTATTTAAATGGCACACGAGAAAAAACATGACATATATTAAATTAAAATTCGGCAACAGTCGGCAGTTAACAACCGCACAAACAACTACTCATCGGTACCGTCGGCCCTGAAACGCTGCCAAATGTGCTCGATAAGATCCCGTTTCAGTTGCCGATGTGTTGGGCGAGCACGGATCGCATTATTTCGATCTAGCATATGTTCAAAAATTGGCGGAGCACTGCTGTGGACAGTAGGCGGTGTTACGGTTGATGTGCCTTGAGTATCGTACAATTGAGTGATCGGGTCATAAGAGTACCGCTCATCCTCGATTATCATGTTATGGAGGATGACACACGCTTTCATGATATTGGCAAGAGTTGATCGTTGCCAAAATCAAGCGGGGCCGCAGACAATAGCAAATCGAGCTTGCAACACCCCAAACGCTCGCTCCACATCTTTTCTTGCCCCTTTTTGATGTTGTGCAAATAACTTGAGTTTGTTCGTTTGGGACAAGGGTGCGGTCTTCACGAAGACAGCCCACTCGGGGTAAATACCATCGGCCAGGTAGTACCCCATATTGTACTCTGTCCCATTAACAGAGTACTGAACCGTAGGAGCTTGACCGCGCAACACATCAGTGAAAAGGGGGGATTGGTTAAGCACGTTGATGTCGTTGTTGGATCCGGCGACACCAAAGAAGACATGCCATATCCACAAGTCTCTGGATGCGACCGCTTCAAATATTATTGTAGGGACTCCTTGATCACCACGGGTGAATTGGCCCCTCCATGCAACTGGGCAATTGCGCCATTCCCAGTGCATGCAATCGATGCTTCCCAGCATCCCTGGGAAACCTCGGTCCTCTCCTTCCTGGAGCAGACGCTGGAGGTTTTCGATAGTAGGTTTACGGAGATATTCCTCCACGAACCGATCAATGATTCCTTCGACGAAATTCTCCAGGCACCGAATGGTCGTCGACTCTCCGATGCGTACGTACTCGTCGACAGCATCGGCGGGCGAGCCGTACGACAACATGCGCAAAGCTGCAGTGCACTTCTGCAATGGAGATAGCCCCTTCCGGTTGAGGGCATCTTTCCTCTCGGTGAAGTACGGGGACCACTCCCCGAGAGCTTCGACGATTCGCAGAAAAAGGGGTCTCTCCATGCGGAATCTTCTGCGAAACAAGTACCCGGGGTAGACCGGAACATCGGCGAAGTAGTCCGCGACTAGACGGTTATGACCGTCTTCGCGATCTCTTTCGATGTACCTTCTGCTACTTCGTCGGCGGCGGTGCGAGGTACCAGCACCAATGCTGGCTTCAACATCATGAAGAGCGTGATGCATAAGGGGTTCGACCGTTAGACAGGTTTGTGCTAACCCCACCGCGAACTCCAACGCTTGGTCGATGCCTTCGTCCTCACCACTACTTGTGGTTGAGCTGGACGACATTTTTTTGAGGTTGGTTGTGAAGTTGAGATCACCAAGAGCGGAGGCCTCGGTTGTGAAGTTGAGATAACTGAGTTGTGAAGATGAGGGCATGGAGGGGTCCAAATATATAGGGGTGTAAAATCCGAAGGCATCGAGTACATGTCTCAGCTCCAACGGCTAAAATCCAAAAGTACCGATCACATGCGTCAGCTCCAACGGCTAAAATCCAAAGGCATCGATCAGATGTGTCAGCTCCAATGGCTAAAATCCAACGGCATCGATCAGATGTGTCAGCTCCAACGGCTAAAATCCAAAGGCATCGAACAGATGTGTCAGCTCCAACGGCTAAAATCCAACGGCTATAATCTAAAAGTATTTATCACATACCACAGTACAAACAAGTGAATCCAAAACCACTTAAATTAATAGAGCGAGTACAAATTTTTAAATTAAAAGTACAATATTCAGTCTACTATTTGTTTTTCAGATCGTTAAGCTGCTCGTTGATGTATTCTATTGCAGTCTCATGCGTCGCCTTACGGTTCTCCGATAAATGGGATGTATCCATCCCAAGTATCTTCGTCAACGACTTCATCAATGAAGCCTTCTCTTTGCTTCTGACCATCCCCTGCAATTTATCGGCTATAGCAAGGGCTTTGTCGGCCATAGTATTAAGCTCGGCGTTGGCTTTGTCGATGCGCTCTAGGGTCTCCTCGCGCGCCGATGATGTTCCGCCTAGTTTGCTCTTACCCTTCCGCTTTGCCGCGTCTCACCCTTTAGGTCGTGGAAGCTCGACGGGGTCATCGTCGTTGTTCGACGACGAGGTGTGGGCACCTTCTTCGTTGAGGCGAGCTCTTTTGGAAGAATCCAAGTAGCTTTGGCACCATTTCGGTTGAGCACATACGGCTCTCCACCAGTGCTCCATGATGAAGGCCTGACCCACCTCCTGCATGTACATGTCGCGTGCTTGCGACATCAATTGGTCTTCTGAACGACCACTAGCATATGCATCGCGCAACCTGCAGTAGATACCATTGAACTGAACAATTTTTTTATTGCTCTTTTGCCAATGGTCTTTGCAGTGCCTGAGATCTCGTCTGCGATCAGGAGGACTGCTCTCGTTGTACTCGGCAACCACCTTTGACCAGTACTCGTCGCATTTTTTATTGTTCCCATCGACCGGGTCGAGGGAGTTATTCAACCATGCACTGATCTGGAGCACGTAAAATCCAAATTTAATAACAAAGTCTGCGATAGCGGAATTTAGTAGTTAAATGAGCACTCACAAGTCGCATGTCGTCATTAACAGACCAGAGCATTCGTTTACGCTGTGCCCCAGCCCTTCGTTCGCCTTTGCCAGCGCTGTCGTCGTCCTCGATCACTCCCGGGGCCGAGCTATGCGGAGTCCCGATATCCGATACAGACGTGGACTGGGAATTTTTGCTCAGTGGTTGAGGAGGCGACATTCCTGCAGACATGGTCGGAGCTCCAACGTAATGAGGATTTTGGCCGTAAGGGCCGTAGGGGGATTGCGCGTACGGATGTGCATATGGATGTGGTTGGCCGTATGGAGGGGGTGCAGCGTACGGTGGATAGCACATCGGGTATGGTGGGGGAGGAGGCTGAAAACTGGGCGGATTTTGACTGTTTGGCGTTTGGGAGTTCTCCTCATCTAAATTTGGTTCGCCAAACCAATTAACATAACCGCCGAGGGGATTATTGGCCATTGGAAATTTTTTCGGAAAATACTGGATGAACAGGAGAGTGCAAAGTGTGTGAGTTTTGGTTTGCTTGAGGCTAAATGAGCTGAAAATTGGGCATATTTATAGGCAGGGGGTCACACAAATTTTCAGGAATTTTTTGCAATTTTTTTGGAATTTTTTGGATTTTTTATGAATTTTTAACCTCAGAAATGAATAAATTAACTCCAACGGCTATTTTTAAACGGTTTAATTTAAACGGCTAATTTTTAAGTCACTGACAGGTGGGACCGAGGGCAGCAAATCTTCAAACGGCTAATTTTCCCAACCCCAGCTCGAAACAGACACTGACATGCGGGCCCTCTACACACGCTGGCCCATCTGACAGTGACACAGCACGCGCACGCGCGCGAAACGCGTTCACACCAGCCACGCGTTTTGTGGGGCCCACCGCGCCTCGTCCCGCACATCCGCACCGCACACACATTCACTGTCATGTGGCCCTGAGATGAATTTGGGCCCACCTGTCAGCACTATTTCGCGGGAGGGTACAAAGCCACCGTTTCTCGCGCTATGGGCCCCACAAACCGCGTGACGAAGAATCCACGCGTGCTCCAACGCTGCTGCTTCACCCAATCACGCGTCGCGGGCCCCACCTGTCAGAGCTTCACCGTTGCAGCTTCGCCTGGCGTCGTCTCTCTCCTCTCGCGATTATTTAATTACTTTTTTCCGGTGGGGCCCACCTGTCAGGGCGTCGAGGCTGCGGCGTTGGAGAGAGCCTTAGAGCAACTCCAACGGGTGCGGTACCCCAAGAGCCCAAGAGGTATTTATCAACACAGACAATACTAATTAGAAGAGATGAAAAAAGAGAATAAGAAGTTGGGGGTACTTCTACAAGCACCAGTGCTTGCACTTATTGTTAGTGGGATCTAGTAAAAGAGAAAAAAAAGAGAAGGATGTTTATATGTTTTATGAGACCTACTTAAACACCAAGTTAATGTTACAATTAGAGCTAGTCGAAGCATATATATATAATACAACTATGGAAGATGTTCTTATAAACCATAGCCGCTGCTCATAGTTTTAAGGCAACACCTCGTATGTTGTCAGGGCCGGCCCACGAAGCTCTTTAGAAACATTAATAGGCCGGCCCAATAAGCTCTCTGGGCTTCTATTCTTGTACGGTTGTACCTTGGGTTAGCTCTGTGATGACGTTCTTGTTCTATGCAATAGCTTGTGCAAGTGGTTTTGGCAAACTTTTCAGTGGCATCTGCCGCTTGGTTCGATTATATAATCGGTAATCCTACCGTCATGAGGAGTTTTTAGAGTTTTTTTTATAAATAATTCACAGATAAAATTAATTACAAAAATGACCCACAATTATCGAATTTTGAAAATAGTCCGTTGCGTCAGCTTGTCGAGTCCTGGAGACTCAATAAACTCTCTAATTCCTATAACAGTTCGATCCTGATACAATTAATTTTGAACTGATACGACTAGGACCAGTTTCAACACTGATACGACCAATTTGTGTACTAGACACAACCACGACCAGGTCTAGTACTGATATAAGCACGACTAGGTGTAGTACTGATACGATCAATTTTAAACTAATATGACCACGAACGAGGAGTCAGGAGACTTGTCGAGTGTTGGGCACTCGACAAGTCTTTGTCGAATTTCTAGGACTCGACAGGTTGATCTAGTGAATTATTTTTGCAAACTATGACAACTGTGGTTAATTTTTGAAATTAATTTTTTAATCTGAATTATTTATAAAAAATACTCAAGTTTTTAGAATTTATTGTAGTTGAAGATAAAATGGATTATGAATATATTTTCTATACGAATATTTGAAAAATTAAAAAACAAAGCAAAATCTTTGAACTAGAGGGCGTAGGTTCTTGGAAGCCTGTGGATGCAGTGCATTCATCACGTTGCTTATACCTACTGTATGTACTTGACCTCCCCATGTGTAAACGGTTACACACTTGCACTGTTTGTACAATTTTACTGTACTTACCGTCCATTCAATACGCAAATGGATGGACACAACGGCACAATATGATCGATATGTAGTCCTGCCTCCCCCAGCCCAACACATATACACACACAAGAAGAAAAAAATTATGTTATGTACTACACGTACGCGCGCGTCCAAGGCCACGCGGAATATTTTATGCCTGAACCATACGACTGTGGTTTCATAAAAATGTGAGCAGAAGTTTGCTGTAGGGTGTTAAATCCCGATGGACGAAAATTGTGTAAAAGATTTTTTATATAGAAGAATATCTTATATAAATGATTATGAATATGTAGAGTGAAATTTGTCAGGAATTATTTATATATATAAAATAGTTTCTACACAATGTGTGTACTATCTAATAGATAATCATAATATTAGTATTATATATGTTCAAATATAATACGACTCATTACCCTAACTTCATATTAGACTACAAGTGTTTTATTTTTCTCCTTGTTTTGAGATCATTCTAACTTCTAGTCGTTGATTTTGTAATCATATAATTCAACGACAAGTTAAATACTAGTTTAGAAGATCATATCTCTTGCAATTAGATCAAACAGTATGAATGAGCATTCGGCTATTTTAGAGTCGTTGGATTAAGTATCTAATAGTTGAGTCAGAGGTGAAGAGATCCATCCATCGTCCGTCACAATAATAATCTGCGTACCTGGGCTCTGAAGATACGTGCTCTTCTCATGAAGTAATAATAACAATAAATTAAGAGTTGAAGTAAGAGGGGCCGTGGATGGAAGGCCACGTGGCGGAGCCAGATGACGCATTTAAAGCTGGCGTGGTGGAGCATACGGTGGTGGGTCCGCGCCTCACAAACACTCTAGGTGGTCCCACTCTCTCGGCCGTATTTAGATATGCCGCGCTTGTACACATTCCGGCGTATTTCTATATTTCTCCTGCTTCAAATCTTCACTGCATTGCATCCAAAATTAAAGCAAACTTATTTGAAAGCAGTTTTTTTCTTTGTAAGAATCAACTGAATTTATATCTTAAAGCAATACATAGTACTCTTTGAAAAAAAGAGATAAAATATAGATTGCACTATTTGCGGTGTTTAGAGGTTTTCGGGTTGCGCATTTTATGTTTAAGTTATATATTTAATACGACAAAATTGTATGTAAGTTTTGATGAATAGAAGTTAGAAAAGAAAGATGCACTATTTTAAGTCCGTATGTGTAAATTTAATATGTTTTAGTTCTGTTTCGTGCAAAAGGTTGAAAAGGACTGTATGTTTCCGCTTTTTAATGTACAGTACAATTTTATTGTACAAAATATACAACTCATAGACACATAAAATAAAGTTGTGTTTAGCAAAGACCACATCTATTTGTAAAAAACTATAACTTATTGGATTTATACGTACCTATGAGCTCATGAGTTTTTTTTATCAATAATCTAAAATTAAAAAATAATTTAAAAAATAACCCACAATTTACCGAAATTACAAAAATATCTTTTGTGAATGCGATAAGTCAATTATCGCAGTTTGGAACCGCGAAAAGACGATCACAAGTGCAACAAAAATCTTTTCCCCATCCTATTTGCTACAGAAACTAGTCGAGTAGTCGAGTGGTCGACTCGACCATTCACTCAGTCGTGCACGCTTCGACCACTCGATCACTTGCCCAGTCAATGTACGTTTCGACCACTCGACCGCTCGATCACTTAATCATTGATCAACGTACGTTTCGATCACTCAACCAGTTTTTGTCACAGATGAGGTGGAGAAAAGGTGTCTGTTGCGCCTGTTATTGTCCTCTCGCAGTTTCAAACCGTGATAATTAACTTATTGCACTCAAAAAGACATTTTTGTAATTTCAGTAAATTGTAAGTCATTTTTCAAATTATTTTTTTTATTTTGAGTTATTTATCAATATATCTCGTGAGCTCATTGTAAATGGGAAATTTAGAAAATTAGCTCTGTTTCATGGTTAAGAAGCTGAACCTGTCCAATTTTCTCATATATATATAACTGGAAATTTTAAGCATTCCCGTGACCTCTCATATGTCATACAAACGTTTTTTCTTAAGGCTAAATGGAGATGATAAGGTGAGAGCAAAGTTAGTTTAATTTGTATGTACGAATGAGCTTTGACCGAAAACATTGAAGGTGAAGGCCCCAAGGGCAATCATTACAAATTTTACCCCCACTAATTTATTTATTTTTTGTGTGTTCAAATAGAACAATCATCAGAGGGGCGTGTCTGATGCGAGCATGTGGTGTGTATGTGAAACACCCTTTAAAAGTCTACCTCTCCCAAGCCCAAGTAGACAAGTACCAAAGTTTAATTTCTTCACTGCACTAGCTCTCTTGTCTCATCCACCATTGAACTCCAAGGTTGTTCATTGGAGGGTTGGCATTTATAAGTAGCTTTGGTAATTAATTAATATGAATATACACATATATTTTTTCAAAAAAAATATTGAGCTAGTTAACCGAGAACTTGTAAACAGAACTAAGTATTGCAACACATAATCTCAAGTCTTAACTACAAAGCTATCATATTGTCTAGTCTTTTTGCAGCATAGTTGACAATATTACATGTCAAGACATTGCTTCGATGGATGTTCAAGTGACTACAAGATATGTGTCTTCTATCATATAGTTCAAAAACATATATCTCTCTCTTCATTTATGATGAGGACATCATTTCTTCGGATATACGCATCAACCATAATCCTTCGCTTGTTACACAAGAACCAATAACGCACAGCAAAACCTGATTGTTGCATTATCAGGTGAACTCGTTCCTAAGTTTACATATATATGGTTTTGAGAATGATTTACTACCTAATAGTGATAATATTGTGCTTAGGAACTATGGAGAGGACCAGCAAGGACTCAAGGACCAGCAAGGAGCCTAAGTTGAGTTGGAGTCCAGGATGGATTCGAGTTGGAGTCCGATTCGGCCATCCAGGAGCAGCCTGCCTTCAAACGACCATAACTCCCTCGTACGAAATCCGATTGGGACGTTCTTATAGTCCACGGAGAAACCCACGACGAGCTCTTTCCAATGGATCTATCCCTACGTCCAAATTCCTTCTAGATCGCTGGCAATTGACAAAACAAGTTTCGACCAGATTCTGAATGGACCGAGTCAGTGCTACGTCACCTTTTTGGTTGGATCAAGTCCCGTGTATTGAGTTCGAGTCCGAGTAGGGAAAGAGTTCATGTCGGTTTCAGGTTTCCTTACCTGACCACCGATCTCTTTTACCTCCTCTATATAATCATACTGAACCATTAGGATTTTGCGGGTTTTGTTTAGTCATAGTCTTTCCTTCGTGAAGCTATTGAGATATTCTTCTTGGTCGGCTAAATCAACATCAATATCTGTATTCAGAACCCCAACTCTTTTTCGTGATTCAATCTATATTTGCAATTTCAGATTGTTTGTTTATCTTGTTCTTGCTTGTTCTTCGATTGCTTGCAGGAAAAGATCTTCGTAATCAGGTCAATCATGCTTCTAGTTCGGTCGATAACAATTCGAAGTTGGTTCAGCGATTGCCAGGGCGTATCGGTCGTGTACGGTTGGTAACCGGATCGTGAGAGTCGTCTTCACAAATCGATAGTTCTTGTTCTCATCGAAAGATCGGACCGCCCTCGTCGCATCAATTTAGGCCATTTAATAAAAAATTAACACTCCAAATAGACCTAGGATGAGACCGAGCCCAACCCAGATGTCATTCTATTCATTCAATCCATTTAATAAGAAATTAGCACACTAAATAGACTCAAGCAATTTGGACTCGGGCTCCGAACCTAGCCCAAGCCCGGCTCAACTTGGTGTATAATTCATTTAGGGCCGGGCTTGACAACCTAGGTCTAGGCCTAGCCTAATCCGGCCCAGAACTCGTTTTGCTCGAAAGAAAAAATAGAATGTACTAGCTCGTTTTTTCTCACAAAATGATTGATCTTGATTTATCTCCTATATCAAATTGGACTATCCGATTCTAATCCGACAACCGATTCTAATCCGACAATCAAAATGACCATCCGACAAAGATATGATTTACACCTAGCTCTTGTGCAATTCACTGCCAAACTAAAATCATATCATTTGCTAGCTAAGAAGTTTTGCTCCCAATTGTGAGACAAGCACTAGTTGTTACGACTTACAGCTAGTACTCCTAACATTGGTCAAAATGGTGGTATTCTTTTTAGTAATGTGGTTTCCCTAATGCGGCCGGATGATTGGTTGGTTTGTCCGGTACGAAACTTGATAAAGGAGATGATGTGGAATCTCCCATCCGGTCGCCTAATTTAGGGGGAAAATTGACCAAAAACACGCCCCCCCTCGAGCTAGCAACCAAACTTGTTTCGCCTTCTTAATGGTCGACAAGGATCAATTGTTTAGCCCCTCACCAAATCCTTAATTATCTCCACAACAAAGAAAGATGTCGCCATTGTGAAAGTACTCTTGGCTTAATCACTACCTACTTTTATCCTTTTAATTAATCTTGATTTAGTTGTGGACGGTGTGGGTACAACATTAGTATATAGGAGTGTGCATTCTACTTAATTCTATCCATAGTATTATTGAACAGGGATGATTTTCTAGTCGAAAACTAGCCAGTTATCGACGATTATTGGTCTTACTGATTTGGCCTATATTAGGGGCTGCAAGTGTTATTTTTAAAATATATATATATATAGAAGATGGGGAAATACAAAATCTTGAGAAAATAGGAAGAAAAACAAGAAAGAAAACACAAATAAAAATAAACTCTATCTATAGCATTGAGAAATGTTCAATTTTCTGTGAGAAACTGACTGGTTATTAGTGATTATCAATTTTGACGATTTTATCAAATTGACATGATAAATATCAGTTATTATTAAGGTACTGAGTGATATTTTAGTATAAATATATAAACTACTGATTATACAAGACTAAACAAATACAAAAACCTGAGAAAAAAACAAGAAAAAATAAAAATCGGCCGAAATCACTAAAATACTGGTCGGTTTCCAATCTCTTTGACTGGGTATTGATAATAATACCAATAAAGACAAAGCACAAAGTAGTAACTTTCATTACTGAATAATGTGTAGGGGCCTCTTGTGAGGTGCATTGCATCTTCTCCTCTAAATCCAGCTTGGTTTGCACAAATGTAGGCCATTTTGTTGGCTTTTGGTCCAGAGGTACATGCAATGCATGTCGTTTGGGGTTGGTACTACAACATGTTGCTCCTCAGTATGAGGGGGGGGGGGGGGGGGGGGGGGGGGGGTGGGGGGGGTGGGTTCACATGAGAAAAGGAAGGGTCCCCAATTGCATACATGTAGATGTAGTAGTAGCAGTAGTTCAGATAAGTTTACACGAGCATGTAGCCCAATCAAATTAAGGGACAGCTAGTGAGAGTAGGTTTACACTTGCTTGGTCCTTTCCATCATTGCTTTGGGAGTCCATATGGTTGATGTATATAATAATAATATACTACATTCTCTTTTTCTCTTTGCCTTTTTGGTTGTGAACTGGCAATAGGAAGAAGAGTTGGAGGATGGCTGGCTGCACAAATGCTGAATGCTCCCTGACCTAAATGGTCCATCTCTGTCTCTCTCACTCTCATATTTAGGTGGCTTGTCTCTGTTCACCACACTTGATAAAAAAAGGCCAAGGGAGCAATGAGGTGTGAGGTGAGTGGGGGGTCCCTCACTTTCAAACTAACCCACCCCCTCCTCTCTCTACATGGCCATCCCCATCTCTATCCTATAATTACTTACCAATGCATGACCCTGTGCATGGAATGGAAGTTTATGGAGTGTGCAAAGGAGAAGACGGCTCGCAATGTGTCCTAAGATCTTCGAGAATCTTGAAGGGGAAGTGACATCAACATGTACTTCGGTGTGGTTGGCACTTGTTGAGGGCAAACCATTTTGCAAAAATGCATTATTTATTTGTTCCATTCCACACGTTGATACTCAATTAGTAATCATTTATATATTACGCACTCTCGATTTCTAAAAAAAATAGATTTATATAATAAAACAGAAGGAGTACATATTTGTATAATATATTATTAGTATAATTTTTTTCCCACTTTTGGGGACTTAAAACACTGATATTCAAGTAGACAGATGAAATTATCAATTGATTGACTGTTCTGATAAAATTTTATTATCTTTTTATGAAGTTTCGGTGGACTTCGTCCAATCTCATCTAATTATTCTGGATAATAAATAGGATAATTTTTTAAAACATTAAATAAAATCCTTTGAATGTGGGCCATTGTGGATAGAAGGAAGGCTGAGATTACTTTTCCTCCATTTCGATGTAGCCTGATGTTATTTTCACACTATTATCTTTTCAACAACATCACATCATGCCACGAAAGTAAGCCTGACTTAGAGACGTGAAAAAAAAATAATATGAAGGAAAACACTTTGTAGTAAGACTACTTTATTAATCCAAGTTAGGTACTAATACAAGGAACATTCTTAACTCTATTATATATGGTGGAAGAGTAATACAAGTAATGTACAAACACGTGTCATATTGGAAGCCAAATGCCCGCTTAAAATAAGCATCACATCTCTATCACTTGGACATTAAGCCACGTACTTAATCCAACCTCTGCCATGACGTGTTCATTAATGCTATCAGATGGGTCCCACCCAACACAAAGATGCATCTATAAAATTACTACCATCAAAACCAAAAGCAAAAAACCTACAAATCATAGGTTTTTAGAAAATTTGATGCAACATTAATTTTTGAACTGTGATCTGATTTCGTCGATTTACTGCTTGTGTTTGACAAAAAGTATCATATAGAAATATGTCACACTGAACTAGTGGTTTGCAATGCATGCGAAAGTGGAAAGTTGGGCTTTAGAGATTAATTAAGAATGGGATGAACACTAATTAAAGTTCATTTCTTTGGAAGTGAGGTCCCTAACTTTAGCATCAACATCCTAAAGGCAAAGGAGGGGTGGATTAATGATTAAATTAGTAAGCAACAAGGACCCCATATTAGCTCAGCATCATGAAAGCCCCAAGTTTTGTTAAATTAAAGCCTAGTGTTTTCTTGCTTTAGCTTTGCTTCCACCTTAAATCTGGTTCCAACTCACCCAACCACATGGCCCTACATAAAGAAAAGCCTCAAAACATCACTATTTAGATGTAAGAAAAAAAGAATGGAAAAGTGAGTTGATGTTGTAGCATAGCAATATATATATACACACACACGAGAGAGAGAGAGAGAGAGAGAGAGAGAGAGAGAGATATGCTACTTGTTGATGATAGATTAGTATAGAGGGAATAAAGTTCAAAACTTAAAGGTAGAGATATGCTCAAAGTAACAATAGAAATGAAACAAATAATGTGGTGTTGATGCCAATGCTGGTTGTTATTTCCATTGTCTCATTTATAGCGTTCTGAGAAATATAAATGGGGTGGTATCTGGTCCAATTATGTTTGGAAAAAATATCTTAGGACCATTCTAAAAGTGTCAAATTAAAAAAAAATACCAAATTGTGAGATTGGCATGAATATCTAGGCCCACATGTTATTGAAAGATTTAGTGGTATTTTGGTAACCCCCAACTTTTAGAGTGTTATGAAGCTAGATCTCCCTTTTTAGGATGCAAAATGTTATTAAGGTTGTATCGGGATTGTAGTGTGATTTTGTACTGTGCATTAGAATATGATGGTTATTGAAAATATTTGTCATATTAAATAAGATATTATTATTATTTTGATAGTTACTAAATAACTACAACTAAAAATAGTACGTTAGACAAAATTTGAGTGTACACTGCACTTCCAAACTTAGCTAAAAAATTCACAAAAAATTTGGAAAAATAACTCTAAAAATTTACTACAAAATGTGGGAGATATATGAAATTAAGGTTAAAAAAACTCTTTGATCCTATTATAACATATGAAAAATAAGTTAGTAGTCATTTAGTAGTATACTTTAAATGAAAAAGTTACTAGTCATTTATTAGTAAAATGTTCTCTTATGCGGAAATCTTTGCACATGCGACTAATAAATGGTTTCTTGAATTCCACCGGATGACGGATCTATTTATCAGCCACTGTTGATAAAAGAATTGGAACATGGCAGCTCTCTTTAGTATAAAGGCTTAAATGATGGACATCAATGTCAGTTTGTTAACCGCAGAAAAGAGGGAATTAAGACACGCACAAAGAGCAACAAATTGATGGATTCCGGGGGCATGTGGAACAATTAACATCATTGGTTGCTCCTAATTAATGCCTTGTAAGAAACTCAATCAATACAGCAACTGCCGGGAAAAAAAAGAGATATATCTACATGTATGGATGGATGCCGAGCGCATTAAGCCCGTCATCTAATTCTAATCCATTTGTTTTTTTTTCTTATTATTCACATTCGCAGGGACAAAAGAGAGAGAAAAATAATTAAAAGCTAATCCAAAAACATCAACACTTTGGGGCAACCAGATAAGCACTGCTATTCTTGTCCCTCTCAACTAGGGCGCTGGATCTCCTAGAATGCAGTGCTTATATATATCGTATGTGGAGTGTTTGATTAAAATTGACATCTCGGATCAACTACGATAGAAAAAATAAAAGAGAGTTTTTTTTTAATTTTAAATCATTGATTAATCTGAACTATCTAGATTTACTGTAGTTGTCTCAGTGCAGTTGTAGTGGCAATTGCAATGAATCTTGGTGTCTCAACTAGGGTTATAAAAAAAATTTGAGACTCGTGAATTGTTCAAATTTAACTTGATTTTTGACTTGACTTGAGTTCAACTTGAAAAAACTAAATTTATTTTGAACACCTTTTCTAGTTCGGATCGAAAATGAGCTAAGTCTATCTTAGGTCAGCTCACTCAGTTTTGACTTGATATAATTTGGATTTCTTAAATATCTTTTTATATAAATTTCAGTAAATAAAACTAAATTAGAATCTTAACTTTTATTTTAAAAATTATTATCTCTAATAGTCTCATGTAGCATTAAATGTAATTACAAGTTAGGATTTGAACTTTTTGGAAAATTTCTCCAATAATGCTACAAAAGTTTTGAAATTGTGGTGTGAGGCTGAAAAGGTAGGATTAGACCCATATGAAATAAGACATTCAATGACAAATACAAAATTTTAAAATTTTATAGTAGACATAAAAAAATTCCCCCAATATTTATAAGTTCAATGACAAATTCGGTTTCTGTTGATTACATGAAAATATGGAATAGATAAACAAAGTTTAACTAGATTAATCTATCTAATTTTATTGTCGAGTTAGTTTAATATTGAGTTAATAGGACTAAAATATTTTAATCAGATTAAACTAATTTTGTCTAACCCATAACCGTTTGGCGGGCTGAGCATATAATCCACCTTCTACCCCAAACCAGAGACTCAGGAAAACGGAGCCACACAAAGGGTCGTAGAGTTGCTTGACACAGTAGGATCGGTGGACCCCGAGGGTGGAGGCGCCACGCGGCATCCTGTGAGTGGGCAAGGACGCCCGGTGGGAGATCCCACGTGGAGGCATCTGCAACCGTCCAGAGGGTCGCTCTCCTGCATTGGGATGAGTTAGGAGAGAGGTTGGTGATGAGCTAATCATCAACACAAGGCCCATCACCTACATTTATATAGAGATCCTTTTTAGAAAGGAGGCAAAATTATGCATCGGAGAAACAAAAGTTGAAAGTGATCATGTTTTGGTAAGAAATTTTTTTGATGATTTATTGATTTTGGCAATTTCAATTTGAATTGTTTAGTTTTATGAACATTCTCAATTATAATCTCATTGAGAATAAATTAAGATATTATCTTAAGAGTGTTATTTCTAACATTGATCAGTTATTGTTGCAATTGACCAGCTCCACAATAAGTCTGTTACAGGAAATTGGATGGTTTATAAAAATAAAAAGAACTCAATTTTAACATAAATATCTTTGTCAACTTTATGAACATTTTTAACATAGTTTTCACAATTAAACAAATTACCTGAACAGTGTTAGAAATATAGCAAAAGGGTCGATTTTTTGAACAAAACCAATTGAATCTTGGCCTTATAATAACCCATATTAAGTTTGAACATTAAAACCATCCAATTTCATTCAATAATTGGCCAAAGTCCAGTGTTGCCCATCATGTGAAAGCATTTTATAGTGATAATTTATAAAACCCTAACTCCAAAAGATATGAAAAAAACCATTAGTAATTAATCCAAGCTGTTTATTTTTTATAAATTCAAATGATTATAGATAAAATACTTTAGATAAATCAATAAATATTTTCCATGCTTGAGCTACATCAGATGGGATGGATCGTTATTTTTACTATTTGTTATGTTAATAATTTTTTTAACCTTAGGAGGAGCTGAGAGCAAACATGAAATCTTCAAGCTAACCTATTTTGATATGGGTTTGTTTGAATTAGAGAATTCTAAAGAAATATGAGAAAATCTAAACATTCATTCTAACTGGATGTGAGATTTTTTAAAAAATTCATATGAGAATTTTTCAATCCAAAACAGGGCTTATATTGTAGTTGGTATAATTCATTAAATTTCCTCTTGACAAGACTGTCCAGATGTTTGTGACCAATTGGCCATCCATTAACCTAGAAGCAGATTTTTACACCAAAAAGGCTGGTTGGAAAAAATATAAATACTTGAGTGAAGTCATCAGAATGGAGTCTGCAGACCAAATCCCCTTACCTCGGAGTGGGCAATCCAATGGCTGGATCGCTACCAATCTACAGTACACTTGTTCCCCTTACCTCAGATCAGAGTCCAGACACCAAAACTTTTTCCATTCTTTTGTCAAAAAAAAGAAAAGAAAAAAAAAACAGAAAACAACACAAGTTACACAACACATGTCATCTTGTACAAGGGCTGAAAATGACTACACCATACAGCATGTCATCTTTTTAGGGCAAAAGTTAAGGTACACACATGCATGCACCATACTTCCTTCTCTTGGGGTTACTTCCAACATATGCCCCCTTCAAAAAGTGCCAAATTACCTACATGATGATGGACTAGTCTAGAAAGCTCATCCCGCTATTGGACACATGACACATCACTTTTTTTTTCCTTTCGTTTTATTTTGTTTTATTGGAAAAATAGATATATTTTTAAAGAAAACTAAAATGTATGTATATTAAGATCTTGGTTAGAGTCCTATTGTAAAATTCATCTAATGGATAATACATTAAGACGGTATTTTATTTTAAAACTGTAATCATTAGGAGTTGAAGATGGAATATGTGAATTATACAAAATATGTTTATTTTAAGTTGGGAATGAAATGAGGTGGGATGATATATATTTGGAGGGTTTGTTAGAGATTTATTTTGAATACAATTATTGTAATTACATAATACTTCAACCAAATAGCATATAATATATTTTCATTACACATAATCAAAATATGAAACAAAATTTATGAACCAAATACCCCCTAAGTGCTTTGGTCTTTGGCTCTTTCCCAACTAGTTGTAGCCCTACTAGTAAGTTACTCAAATGTCTTGGTAGAAATCAGATTGAAGCCTCAATAGTTACAGACTATGGTTTTAAATTTTATGTTGCAGATTATCACCATAATTTATCAATTGTTCTAAACTTTATTGGTCCTTATTATATAATCCTAGATAACATAATAACAAATAAATTTAAAGATCATGTAAAGATAATTGAACTCTTGAAATGGCCAAACTAGTGAAACAAATTTGGGATAGAAAAGCATGAAATTAACCATGCTGCTGTCCAAGTGACTAAGATCCAGGTCTGAAATTATGCCATGATGTGGATGTGGCATTGACTTTATGCTTCACATTAATCAAAGAGGTACATTCCATTAAGGTAATAAACGTACGTAGTTTGTGACCCTTCCAAGTCCAAAGGATTAACAAGTCAAATAAGATAGGGTGCTGATGATGATTTGCAGGGAATTTAATGTGCTTTTCTCCTGCTGTACCATTGAAATTCTTGTTTGAATATGGATTAGCAAAATAAATTAAGCAGCTTAGTATTTGTCAAGTGTATACCCATAAAAAAAGATAGTTTGTACATTTGAAGAATTGGACGTGCATGGTGTTGAACGATCTCCAATTTTAAATGAAGATGACGCATGAAGTGTTTGTTTCCTAATGCTTAAGTTAGGTCAAGGATGAATAAAGACAAGGCTAATCCAACTCTTGGATTAGAAATGAATTAACAGTCGACTCAATGGAGCATATCAAATGGACTTGTTTTGATGGGTTGGAGCCATCCGCTAATTATTATGATTTGAAGGCCACCCTTCTGCAGAAGAGGATGCTTCCTATTTAATTCTTTTTGAGTGCAAGATGCACATCTAACCATAGTAACTGCACGCTCAATAAAAAGCTAGTAACAATCATTTTAAAAAAGGTTCTCTTAACGCCAGCGATGGACTCATGTTAGTGTGTTAGTATTTCATAGACCTTGCACTTTTTATGCTGCAGTACTTTGTGCTCAATTCTAATACAGAGTAGAAAGATAATTAACTAGAAATAATTTTTGACATATGCCATATTTGGATCAAAGACAAGCAATTGTTGTGTGTAACAAGTGGTTCTTTGTGAAAAAGAAAGCAAAGCGTATCTATCCTGTCCTCCCAAGAAATGAAGAGATACACTTAAGAAGTATCAAAGAGACAGAGCTATCAAAAATGTGCAAAAATTAGTACCTTCCACTTGGTCCGGGCAAAAGGGGCAAAGGAAAAGCAAGCAAACAGGATAACGCATACGGATGCATATTATTGGAGGAGCTCAAAAAAAGTTGTGAATGATTCCACTCACGTTACTTTCTTCACAGGGCAAAGCCCCCAACACCCCCCACACAAGACATTCCGCCACGTTTCACTGAGATTGAACTTATCATAAACTGGTTTATTCGATAAGTTCATTTGATGAGGATCTCGATTATTATTATCTTCATTTTCAAATTATTATTTTAAAATACAAAAAATCAAGATAAAATATATCTATTTTTCTAAAGTGTTATTATAATTATTACTTTACTTCACTATTAGTTACTTGAATACAACAACATACCTATCTTATTAATTATGAGCACTAAAATAAATTTAAACACCCCATTGAACTTCCCACCTAAACTAGGCATTTTGCAAATAAGTCTAACCTCAAGTTTAATCAAACACTTTCTTTTATATATATATATATATTTGTACCATCACATCTATTTAACATTGCCCCCGTGGCTCCACATGCTCTTTTAAATGCCCCTTAACTTAAGGAGGCACGAGAAGGGTTATTAATGGCCAAATTAACTCGGTCGTAGAAGTAATTGTTTGGCCAGTAATTTTCTTTTACCAGATCTTTAGCAGTCTGAGACCGTATTTTTTAGATCCTTACAGGTCCAATAATTCCGGTCTTTTCAAATACTTAAGGGGATATGGTAAGAACCAACAGCCTCTGTCCTTTCATCTGCAGGGTGTGTATTTAATTTAAAGGTAAGGCCTGCAAAAAGACAAAGCCGTAAGAGTATTTATTAGGACCTTATCATGTCACCACAAATGCTAAAGAAAACTGTAATGGCATATTATAGACCCTCCGGTCAAAAAAAAAATTATCTTTTTTAATTATTTACGATCTTCAAATTACAACTTTAACCATTCTGTTTTTTACTATAAATAAAAATTATAAAACTTCAATACGATGAAAATGTTTTTCACAACAAATATGATCGTGTAAATTTTTTATAGTTAATCTAAATATATACAAATATATCAATGACCAAAGTTAAAAAAATTTGATTCACACCCATGAAAAAAGTGATAATCTTTTTGTTTGGAGTACGTACGAGCAGAGATAGCCATAGTGCACTAAAAGAAATTAATACTAGTATAAGGTACTAGTAAGAGTGTATATTTGAATTGAAGGCAACGGTAGTTCCAGAATGTTTCTTTCTTCTAGTTATACCCCCAGCTTGTCTGGCATGTTTAGATTTTACCATTGGACATGGCCACGTACACAGCTCTTAGGTTCCAAGCAGCATTCATGGACCACAATCTAAGTAGATTTTTTCCACAAAAAAGCCAGTCAGATGCATCCTGCACACACCTGCACACAATGTCGAAAATTTGAGCACACCTTCTTCTTGTCCAAACTTCATAACAGTTTGTTTGATACTATCAAAACAGAAAAATTTTAAGCTAACACAAATTTAAAATTAATGATGTCTGATCTTACCATCTTCACCAGATTGCATTCTTGCTTCAACAACATTGTTCTACATTGAATCTACGTATGAGGTATAATCGAGTTTATACATAAATACAGATATGTTGGATGGTCCAGCAATGTACATGAAACTCAATACACACAATTGTTACATCTGTGCTCTGATTTAATGGAACATCAAGCTGAAATTGGACCATCAATCAACACAGCTAGCAAATTTTGGTGCCTCTCCAATATTGCACATGCACACCACAAAATGGTTACCGTTTTATCCGTACTGGGGAGCAGTTAAAAGTTAAATCAAGATTAGTAAACAAGTTTAAACGATAGGACTACTAGATGACCATACTTTCAGTGGCACACTTCACTAGCCTCGCTGCACATACATATTGTTTTTTCTAGATTTTTTTTTGGCATGTGGTGGTAAGTGTTTATTTGAAATCCAATCCTGAACGAACAAAAATCAGATGGACAACTTTTCTGTATTATTCTGATGGATAAGAATGCTATCCTAAACATGTAGTTGTGAGGAATGAACAGTTAAAATCAATCAAATCTACATTCAAGAAAGAACTCTTGATATGTTTTTAACGATCCAATAGTCAGTTTCAGATCTGATGGTAATAGTAATACAACAGAGTAATGGTGATACTCCCACATTGGGGTTGTCTTTGCATGTCACAGATGGAGTTCCATCCCGATGCGCGCGCGCGCACACACACACACTCTCTCTCTCATATAATTGTGGGATAGCTAGAATACAAAAAACCAAATTAGCTAGGAAACAAAGGAGAGGATGGGGAGAGTGCCCGAGGCCGGAACCCTAGAGCAGAGAGAGTGTGAATGAGTGATCCATCCCCTCCAAAAGACAACAACTTGTCCCCAATGGTGGCGGACTTTATGCGGGCCCCACATCTTATCATTCCTCATCATCCCAATCCCCACTCCATCCACCCACTGTTTTCACCCAAATCCTTCTTCCTTAATTTGCTTGGGATAATTTTTCTGTCCCTCCTCCACCATCGTTTAGATCAATTGCTACAATGGTTACATTCCAATAGAATCAGCAAGTTGGACTTCTCTTTCTCCTATTATTTATTTATTATGTAAGGATATTATATTTTTTCTTTATAATTTCTCGATTTTCTTAATTTTTTAGATTAATTTATCTCCCTTCTTTCTTACTATTTAAATCCACTGCTATAATAATTATGATAAGAACGAAAAACTTAAACCCCTTTCTTCTATTTATACTTGAATATCTTGTCTTTTCTTTACAATTTTAAGCTAGATAAATGGAATTAACTCAATTCACAAATCTTTTCACCACACTCCATCATACTTAGCATTTTTGTTGCACAGTAATGGAAAACTTTAACTTTATTTGTTTTTATAAGAACACTCTAATTTTTCTTTAGAATTTTAAGTTAGATAGTTTAGAGCTAACTCTTTGCATAAAATCTTTCATTTTTTAGCCTACTCCATCATGGTAAGCATTTAGGTTGCGTTTGGGAGTGTGTTTTGTTTTCCAAATTCCATTTAGTATTCTATTTTTGCTAGTGGTTATTTAATAATTGCTGAAATGGCAATAATTCCCCACTTCTTTTACTCAATTGAAGGACTTGTTTTTGGTTTATCTTAGGAAGAGAAAAAAAAAAGACGACAAGAAGGTGATCATTAACAGTAAGAAATTAAGGTGGTGTTCATTTGACGATGAAAACCAATTACTTACTGTTGCTCCTATATTTTATTAGAAATAATAAATTTTTCAATAATTATCACATCCTATAATATAACATAAAATCTCACCGCAATCTCAAACACAATCTTAATTATACAATAATAAACAAATAAACTCATACAATAATGAACAGAATTTGCTGCTAAGCTATTGCAATGTTTGCTACAATATTTCACCTTTTATCTTAGATGATAACTAAACTCACTGTGTCCAAAAAAATACAAAAATAAATTTCAAATATCTCTAGTTTGCTTCTTTTATCTCAGGTAACAATTTAATATTCATTCAGTTGCTCATACACTACACAACTAAAAAAAGACTACAAGAAGTACTATATGAATATTTTTAATTTTGTTTTGAAAATTTGTTTTTAATTGGTTCTGACTTGTTTTGTGATGTGGTTTTAGTGTGCCCCCACAAATTCTATACTACTCTTATATTTTATAGGCACATAAGCACTTATTTTTTTATTTGTTCTAATTATATTTTTCATGACATACACTCTTTTTAACATATCAAAATTCTACAAAACGCGCATTTATTTATTTATTGAAATTGACATATCTTTACTTAAAAATATATGGGAGCAACACATAGGATAGATGCCTATTATGGAGTAAATATTAAATTGCTTCCAAAGCCTATGTATTTCTTTCTTTCTTTGCTCTTGGGGCGGAGAGAGAATATGAATGTGTGTTGGGGGGGGGGGGGGGGGGTTCATAAAGGCAAAGTAGGAGCCCCACCAAGAAGAGAGGAGAGGGAGAGAGAGAGAGAGAGAGAGAGAGAGAGAGAGAGAGAGGTGGGAAGGCAGAAGAGCCACTTGCGTGCTGGCCTCTCCCACTGTTGTGATTGGTGCCCCCTCCCCCCCCCCCCCCCCCCCCCCCCCTTCGCCAGCAGCGCGAGCCAACCCACCATCTCCATCTTCTCTCACCCCCAAAAAATCCCTCTCCCTCCAGTGCTCTGCTTGTGCCCCTTTTCTTTTCTCTCTCTCTCTCTCTACCTGCTTTTCTGGCTCTACTCCATCAGTTCACCCAATCTTGCTACTAGTAGGATTCTTTGCTGTAATCCTTTCTTCCCCTCTTCTTGTTGTTCTACTGCTTTTAGTTTGGGACCTTGCTGCTGGCTGCTGCTGCAGCTCTCTCATCTTCCCTCTCGTCAAACGCCTCCAAGATTTTGTAGTTCTTGGGTGCTTATTCCGGCGTCCTCCGTCGAAGATTTGGTGTTTCTTGGAAGGAGGAGAAGAGTTCTTGGAGCAGCACACAAGAAGAGGGAGAGGGAGAGGGAGAGAAGAAAGTGTTTGTGTGTGTGTGCTTCTTTTTGAGCATTGAATTGAAGGGAACAGTGGGTGGTGCTGGTGCAGCTGCGCATCCATTAATTAGTTGCCTGGTGTGTGTCTCCCCCATCCTGTGTATGTACGGCAACAGCGGTGGCCGTAGCCGCAGCAGTTGGGCCTTGGCGGCCATGTAGCTGCTCCGGCCAGCCCGGAATCGAACCTGAATCCCCACCACATGACCCATCTGAGCCGCATGGAGGAGAAGAGCCCGGCCGGATTCTGCTTCGGCCTGGACAGGATGCTGCCGCTGCTGCCGGACAAGCTCTCGGCGAAGGCGCTGCGGAGCCACGTTTACAATCACTACCTGGCCTCGCGCAAGGTCCGGGAGACGTGGTGGTGGCGGCTGCTGCTGCTGTGGGTGGTCGGCTGGTCCCTCGCCTCCCTCTGGATCTTCTTCTTCATGTACTCTCAGGCCGTCGAGAAGCGCCGGGAGGCTCTCGCCAGCATGTGCGACGAGCGCGCCCGCATGCTCCAGGACCAGTTCAACGTCAGTATGAACCACCTCCAGGCCCTCGCCATCCTCGTCTCCACCTTCCACCACTCCAAGAGCCCCTCCGCCATTGACCAGGTCAAGAAATCTTGCCTTTTTGCTCTGTACCTCTTCTTGCTTGGTCACCCTTTGTGCTAATAGCCTAGTATGGGTGATTACTTTGGTGGGTGCAGATGACGTTCGCGAGGTATGCAGAGAGGACGGCGTTCGAGCGGCCGCTCACGAGCGGGGTGGCGTACGCCGTGAGGGTGCCGCACCCCGAGCGGGAGCAGTTCGAGAGGCAGCAGGGGTGGAGCATCAAGAAGATGTACTCGTCCAAGAAGCAGTCGCTGCCGGGCGACGACGCGGTGGCGGAGATCCGGGAGCCGGCCGAGGAGTATGCCCCAGTCATCTTCGCGCAGGATGCCTACAAGCATGTCGTCTCCTTCGACATGCTGTCTGGGAATGTGAGGAGCCTCTCTGCTCCATCCAGCAGCTTTTGCCATCTCCAATCTCATTATGCTGCTTGTGAAGATTTGATCTTGTAGTCTAGGGCTATAAAAGTTGCAATCTTTGGTGTGTCATAATAAGTATCTTTCTATTCTTTTCGTTGCCATCTAAAAGAAGTGTGTCTGCTTCCGCAGGAGGACCGTGAGAACATACTGCGAGCTAGAAAATCCGGGAAGGGTGTTCTGACTGCTCCTTTTAAGCTACTGAATAATCGCCTCGGAGTGATCTCGACATACACAGTGTACAAATCTGAGCTTCCTGCGAATGCGAGGCCACAGGAGCGCATCCAAGCTGCTATAGGGTACATATTGCCTAAACTTTTTATTTTGAGCACAGATTACACAACAGAAGTTTAATTGTATTGTTTCCAAACAGGTATTTGGGAGGCATATTTGATATAGAAGCGCTTGTTGATAAGTTGCTCCATCAACTTGCATGCAAGCAATCCATCATGGTGAACGTGTATGATACTACTAATGAGAGGCCAATCAGTATGTATGGTTCAAATGAAACGGGTAGTAGCATGTACCATATCAGTACGCTTAACTTCGGTGATCCGTCGAGAAGGCATGAGATGCACTGCAGGTGATTGATTTGTTCCCCGCCTTTCTACAAATCGTTCAATTGAAATGTTTTGGACATGATGCTCATGTGATCCAGCCCTTTTTATTAGGTTCACGCAAAAACCACCTTGGCCATGGCTAGCAATAACGACGTCAGTTGGAACTCTTGTGATTGCTTTACTGATTGGCCACATATTTCATGCTACTGTCAACCGGATTGCCAATGTTGAAGATGATTATCGAGAGATGATGGAGCTCAAGAAGCGTGCGGAAGCTGCAGATGTTGCCAAGTCACAGGTAATTAATCACAGTATTTATAGTGGATACATGTGTTATGCTACACGACTGCAGCTCAAAATTTCTTATACAAGTCAAAACAACATTTAATTATGTGCCCATTTTGGTTGCAGTTCTTGGCTACTGTTTCACATGAGATCAGAACTCCAATGAATGGTGTTCTAGGTGACTACTTTAATCTAATGCATACTGTATTTTTCATGGTTATTTATGGTTAAAGAACATCAATGATTACCCAATTTTCAGGTATGCTCCAAATGCTCATGGACACTGATTTGGACACGACCCAGCAAGACTATGTTAGAACTGCCCAAGCCAGTGGAAAAGCTTTGGTATCTCTCATAAACGAGGTTCTTGATCAGGCGAAGATCGAGTCTGGCAAGCTTGAGCTTGAGGCAGTGCCATTTGATCTTAGAACAGTTTGTGATGACATTCTGTCACTCTTCTGTGGAAAAGCTCAGGAGAAAGGACTGGAGGTAATTAAAGAGTAGAGTCCTTTAGCACTGCAATTTTGCTGTGGTTGTTATTATGCCCTAATCTTGTTTCTTTTTTTCCCCTGGTGGTGTCATTATGATACACTGAGAGCAGTTGGCTGTGTATGTCTCCGATCAAGTTCCGCAAACACTTATTGGTGATCCTGGTAGAATGAGGCAAATCATTACAAATCTTGTCGGGAACTCCATAAAAGTAAGGAAATTACTGGACATGAAGGATAAAAGAAAAAGAAGACAATGTATTTATATTTTGATGCATGCTGTTTATAAATGCTGACATATTCTATTTTTGACAGTTCACAGAAAGAGGGCATATCTACTTGACAGTTCATGTAGTTGAAGAGGTGATGAGCTGTTTAGAAGTGGAGACAGGAACCCAATACAGGAATACCTTAAGTGGCTATCCGGTGGCCAACAGGAGGCGCAGTTGGGAGAACTTTCGACTGTTCAGCCGGGAATTGCATTCATCTGAGATGTCTTTTACGCCCATCGCATCTGACTCAATAAGCTTGATAATATCAGTTGAAGATACTGGTGTGGGCATCCCATTTGAAGCTCAATCCCGCGTCTTCACCCCCTTTATGCAGGTTGGTCCATCCATCGCCCGCATCCACGGTGGCACTGGCATTGGACTAAGCATTAGCAAGTGCTTAGTTGGTCTCATGAAGGGAGAGATCGGGTTTGTAAGTAAGCCCCATGTTGGATCAACTTTCTCCTTTACTGCAGTGCTTATGAGGGCGCGCTCCAGTGCCAATGAGAGCAAATCATCAGAGTTCAAAGGGATCAATGCATTGGTTGTTGATCATAGACCAGTCCGTGCCAAGGTTACAAAGTACCATTTGCAAAGACTTGGAGTTCAAACTGAAGTGACAACTGACCTAAATCAAGTTATTCCTAAAGTAAATAGTGGGTCATTGATTGCAAAGCTAGTGCTAATTGACAAGGAAACCTGGTTGAAGGAATCCCATTCCATGCCTCTTTTTGTCAGCAAATTGAGAAATAAGGATCAGAAAGACTCCCCAAAGTTTTTTCTTTTGGAGAACCCAACAAGTTCTATGAGGAACAGTTCACATATATCCAGGGAGAATGACCTGAATGTAATAATGAAACCACTTCGTGCAAGCATGCTTCAGGTCTCACTACGACGAGCATTGGGTGGGGTAGATAAAGTGCATTGCAGGAATGGAGTGGTTGGCAATTCAATATTGGGTAGCCTTCTTCACAAGAGACAAATTATCGTGGTAGATGACAATATTGTGAACCTAAAAGTGGCGGCTGGCGCTCTCAAAAAGTATGGTGCAGAGGTGACTTGTGCTGACAGTGGGAAGAAGGCAACCACATTGCTAAAACCACCTCACAATTTTGATGCTTGTTTCATGGACATACAAATGCCAGAGATGGATGGGTAAGTTTTATATATGGCCGCTCATGTTTCATGTTACATACTATTGTGCATGCATTCATCCAGCAGTTAGCTTTGTTACTCATCACATAATGCATTCACAAATGACAAGTATCTTTATCCTAAATTCTTCTGGTACATTCTTATTATAGATTGTGTATGTTTGTGCAACTATTTGTTTTAAATTTAGTACTTTTTCTCAGATTTGAAGCCACTAGGAGGATTAGGATGATGGAAAGAGATCTAAATGAGCGAATAGAACGTGGAGAAGTACCACCGGAATGCACTAATATTCGGCGGTGGAGAACTCCCATTTTGGCCATGACAGCAGATGTTATCCAAGCAACACACGAGGAGTGCCTGAAAAGTGAAATGGATGGCTATGTCTCAAAGCCATTTGAAGGGGAGCAGTTGTATAGAGAAGTAGCTCGTTTTTTCCAAAACCATGACCAAATTCAATAGCTAGGTTTGTATGGAATGTAAAATAGCGGAGGATGTCACTACCTGGTACATTCGTCATGGCACAAAGAATTTTGACCAAGCTGCAGTCTTTCCAAGGTAAGCTTCTTACTAATTTCTTGGGAGTTCCATTTTCCCGTTTCCTTTATTGTAGCTTGTCTGGAATCTCTTCTGTGTATATACACCTAATTTGCCAAGATATATTTTGTTTGATTTTTTTTGCTGCTATTGTTTAATAGATGTACTTGTGCACTTAACAATAATACTAAAATGACTACCCATTGTTACACAGGAACACTCCAAATGCAAAATTGTTGAGCTCAAATCCAGAATTCTAGAACTGCTGTAATGTAGGCTCCAGTTAGGTACAACTATCTCGATTTGCTTTGTCTAACATATAGTAGGTCTTTAGATTATTCTTTGGTGATGTGATTCCATCGATTTAAGAATCAAAACACTTAATGCTAGGCAATGCCTAAGGTCTAGATAGCTTAAAATTATGTTGGCACCCGCTTTTCGCTGAAGTTTGTTGGTAGTGGTTCTAAAGGATTACATGATACTTTCTTAAAGCAAGCTGTGATGTTGAGCTTTTTGAGCGCATTACTTTAAGTTCATGGAAGCCTTTAGGTCTGATGTGATCGTTGCTCTTCTTCCAGGTATGAAGCATCAAACGCTCTGATGGAACCACCCATGTTCCATTGCTTGGGTACACCACTATCTGATCTAGAGGCAAATAAGTGTACAATTTCTTGAAATCAAGAGCCAATTGCAGCAATTTATTCAGCGACTTCTTGAAGTCAAGATGAGTGAAAAGGCCACCTGCATTTACTAACTGCAGAATTCGACTCCACAGATGTCCTCTGCCTCTGTAATATAAATGTAGCGGAGAGAAAAATTTCCTTCTTCGTTTTTCCCGGGAATTTATGGTGTACATATTAGGCCTTCGTTGTTGTGCAGGCAATTTCTTCGTATATTTGAATGTGTTTTTTTGCGCGGTGCAATCGAAAGCTGTAAAGCACACATTCAAAAATGAAGTTTTTTTTTCGACGAAACAGCGGCGTCGTCATGTTTTTGGCCGTCATTGTTGGTTCTCATATTATACTGAAGGTTTGCCTGTTGGTATGGCTTTTTGTGATGTCTCTCTGATGAAATGGCTTTCCTGCGGATGTCATGGTTTGTTTTAATTAAGTGGCGTTGCGTTGGTACCTAACTGCTGCATTACAATTATCGTGTCCAGGTCCAAAGTGACGCACTTGCTTCGAGTAAACTAATCTTAGTGGTTACAATGGTCTAATCTTGCTCTGCTTGCAATGCTAGTGCTAATATTGGAGTCGTCTTGTGTTTGTCCAGTGCTAGCATCGTTTATTTTTTTCTCTCTCTTATGTAGAGAATTGTACTTATACTGTCTTATCTTAAGAAAAAAGATTTGAGGGGATTTAAGTTAAATGATTAGTTCCATTCAAGGCTGGAGTCAATGATCAGGTATAGTTAGCTCTGTAATATATGAAGTATTAAATTATTAAAATGTTATTAATTGTGATTGATTGTGAGTACAATATGTGGAATTTAGACTCATATATCAATAAGATATTTAATAATATTTTGTTAAATTCATAATTTTGAATGAACTAATTGTTCTTGTCACATCAAATTCAATGATTCGTCGACTCAACAACTCTGACCTAGGTCAGATTTTTACACATCTTGCTACATTAGAGGGGGAACACGATAATTATTTTTATTAGGCCTGTAAAAAAGCTTGAAACGTGTGAAGTATCCATGATTGACTTGGATTTTAGTTTGGCTCGGGCTTGAGTCAAACCCAAAATTACTCAAGCCTAAAATGACCTAAGTTCAACCCTGATCTAAAGCTCGGTTCCTAATTTCAGCTGATCTCAAGGTTCGCCGAGCTTGGCTCCAATCCAAATAATTGAGCCTCTTCAAGTCTATTTGATCCAATCTTAAGCTTGGCTCAAGCCTATTCAAGTTTGCTCAAGTCTACTTGAACGTGTCAAATTTTATATTATACAACAATAGAGTCTATTCAAGTCAATCTCTATCTCAATTATTTCTACACTGTTACTACATCGAGCCAAGTTGGAGCTTTTTTGAGCTCTCTTCAAGCTCAATTTTGAACTCAGTACACAATTTGAACTGATCTCAAACAGAGTTGAGCCTGACTGGACTCACTCAAGCTTAACTTATTGACAACCCTACTCTATCATGCAAAAGAAAACTCTCATTGGCCATTAAGCTTCTTACTAAAGCTGCCCAACATTCATTTGCCATGTATACACACACCAAACAATCTGAAGAGGATACTAACATTACAAATATACTGTTTATATTTCAGTATCTATGGTATCGGAAGAAGAGAGCTTCCTTATATACAAGCCCTAAAAACATTTCTCACCTTGACCAAAAGGAGAGCTAGCTTTTGCACAGTGAGTCTATGTACAGAAGCACATGTTCAGCATGACTTGGTAACAGAAAAAAGCCACCCCATTATAACAGGATGATGGTACTGAACCCAATGATAAATTCTTCTGCCTTTCCAGGATCTGCTGTCCAGTGAATCAATCACTAAGGCCTTACAGTCCACCCTACCAAGTGCTCTTCAGATCATTTAACAAGGGACAATGTCAAGGAGTAGTGGCCCGTTTGTCAGTGACTCAGACTATTTTCCAATTGACACTGTCATAACCCATCTTGCTACCTTTCATGGTCATTCTGTGATAAGAAAGCAAACCATATTTTACTGTTTAAAGAGAACAGTAAGGTGAATTTTCGTTGCATGCCTTTGCTTGCCATATTGAGTGAATTCATGCGATAGAATTGATTATGCTCTGTGCAAGCTCCTAAATTCATAACTAGGTTCTTACTTTTGATTGTTGAATCTCTCAAGCATTCGTCGGTACTGCTGTCTTGCAATAGGGCTATGAATAATATCCGAGACCCTAGAAACAGCTTCATTAAGAGCTGTCTCCACTCTTTTCTTCCGAAAAACATTGACAATGTCGTCTTCTTCCTCTCTATCAATTGGCATTGCCCCAGCATTGAATCCCCGCAAACCAACTCCCTTTCGGAACCATCTTAGCATGACCTTCTCAAGGATGCCAACACTTCGGAGTAATTCCTTAAACTTCCTTCTTTCTTGATGGGCTCTGACCCGTGCCTATCAGCATAAAGAGAGAACTAATGTATCAGCTTTACAAACCCTTCAGCCAAAGAATTGAAATGCAGTTTCTAATTATTTTGCACATGTAAATAGAATTAAAAAGAGCTATTGAAATTTAACAAGACGAACATGACACAGATTATATGGGTTTGGGTAAATGGATTTGGGTCATAAAGAGTCAACGCAATTAACCCGTTTAATATTTTGGTTGAGGTTGGGTTTTCATATTCAACACAATTGACATAGTATGACACAGTTATCAAATCATGCCATGCACACCAAATCATTGACCTATATAATTTCTAACCGGTCAAACAATTTTTCTTAGAGGTTTGAAAAATTTTAGTTAGATTGACCCTAACTTATGCAGCTAAACTGATCATTTTGACCCATTTAATAATGATGTTGTGTAAATCATGTAGTGTTGACCGGTTTAATAATTGTGCAGCGAAAACTAGTCTTTATCGTGTTAATCGTATCATGTCCGGTCAATCTATTTTAATAATCGTATTATGATGTTCAACTTACTATTTCTTGGCCCATTTATTTAATAATCATGTTGTGTTCATTACAGGTTAAATGGGTTCGTGTCATGACTTGACATGACACGAACACGACCTGACCCATTTACAGCTTTATATGTACACCTATGACATATTGACATCAGGTTGTAGGAATATCTTATGTGAACTTACTTGTATCTTGATGGCTTCTTTTCGCATCTCCAGAAATTCTTTGCGTTTCTTCCAGCACCTGAAGTTCTTCTGGATAGATAATGCGGCTTGCTCACGCATAACACAAGCGATGGCACGAGTCTCATGAACGGACAGGATGCACTTCTCTCTGTCTTGAAGAGGCATTTGTTGCTTCTTTCTAAATGAAAATGCGCGGAAGGCGGCTTGTATGCGCCCTGCTGCTTGAACAGCATTTCGGGTAGCAGCTAGGCAATCCTTAAGTGCAAGCTGATCATCAGTTCCACCATGCGCGTGGGCGCATTTGTCTGATATTCTATCCACAGCTCTAGATATTTCTTCTCCACAAACATGGTCTCTAGAATTCTCATTTTCTTTTGATGCAAGAGAATAAACATGAGTTGTTAGTTCTGCTTCTGAAAGATATGCAGAAAGGCCCTTGTAACCACATGCAGAGGCTATTGAGGCAGGCGTTTTGGCTGCGGGATCTTCTGATGTTGGGTGTGAAAGTGCACCAGCTGCAGCACCTGCAGCAATAAGAGCGACCACCATCTCTTCCCTGCAGTTTTTATTATATGTAAGTTCTAAGGAAATCCAGAAGAAAGGAAGCCATGAAACAAGAGATCAACTGCATAAAATATATAATGGATAGAATCTCCTTAAGGTGCAAAATAGAAAGAGGCACATGAAAAAAGTTTGCATTTTTGCATTATATATGAGTAGAGAATTTCACACCTGCCAAATCGTGCAGCCCAATGGAGAGCAGTCCACCCATTTGCATCTCGATAGTTTATAGGAACACCAGAACTAAGCAGTGATTTCAAAGCACAGTCATATCCCAAGGCAGCAATTATATGTATAACACCATGGTATTGCTTAGGAAGCAAACAATCTCCTTCACTATTCTGTGTACATTTGGATGTTAGCCATTCTGCGAACTTGTTGTATAGCAGTACTTCCAAAACACAATCCAATGTGTTGTCATGATCCAACTGATTACATATTCTTTTCATAATTTTGGAGGGATCGGCTTGGAATCTACACTTAAGATTTGAAAGTGGCAAATTGAACTTCGAAACTAGTCCGCAGAAATCACCATCAAAAAGCATCTGCACACACTCGAGAAGCAACAACAGCTCATCACTGCTTTTGACCAAAGGCTTCTCACGGTATTCAAATTCCCGTACTTCACTGCAGGGCTTCCCATTTCCGTCGATCATGCACATTTTCACTTTTCCAGCATCAAGGCATGGAGCATGGCAACGGATGACACCTTGCCGAACATATTCCACAGGAACCTTAACATCACCAAATAGTATTTCCCATGAACTGTTGGAGGGATTGCACAGGAAGTCTCCAACAATGATAACCTGTGTTACATTTTTATAAGTCTCCAATAAGGCTTCGTAATATAATAGCAGAAATTGTCTTGTACAGAGTTAACCTAATGGACAAGCTTTTCATCATTGGTATGGTTAATTAATTGAAAACAATAGGTTAGTGTAACACACTAGATACGTTCAACCCATACCCATTATCAGACTTTTGTCCTCATTTTGTCTAAAAGGTCAACTCGGTTGGTATGACTAGTTTTTTCAGACTTATATACAATATTTTTTCAAACTGAATTGTTAATATGAGACTAACCTACGCAGTACTATATTTCTTGGACTAAACTAGGCTAAAGTGTTGCATCCACCCTTTACAGGGTGACCTCGTCGGTCATGCTGGTTTGACACATATCCCCAAGGTTCACGATCCCGTCGGTAACCAACAACCCCGGTCCGGTCTAGTATTTGGAAAACCAGCCAAGTTAGTCATAATTTGATTTAAATTTAAAATTTAAATTGTTTTTCAAAAACCATTGAATTGAAGAAGAAAAGATAAGCACCAAAACATAAGAAATGCTTGAGCTGCAAGTGTGAATTGAACAAAACAACATCTTGCCTTGTTTGGAAGTATATACTATAACCCCCATCACGTATACTTTCATGGCAGAAGGTACTAGGCGAGGCAAAAGGAAACTGACTAGTTCTTTTGGATGCACCCAAACAACTGTGCTATTACACATAATAGTGCACAAGTCAGTTGAGTTGCCGCAAAAATAGCTTTAAGTTAGTTAGTTGCCACAAAAATAGCTGAGGACACGGAAGCGGAGGAGATTTTTATGTGAGCATGAAATAGTTAGTTACAGATTTCCAAAATCCTTTTTTTCTTTTCATATATCTCCAAGAGGTTAGTTATGATTTAAGGTATAAAGATTAACTCTGATACTATCAATAACACTCTAGGTAGTCTAGAGTCTAGACCATATCAATATTTAGTCTTTTGTCTCTATTTCGCTCAAAAGAGTTAAACTGGTTGGTATGATTAGTTTTCTTAGGTTTATATATAATATTCTCTCAAACTGAATTGTTAATATGAGATTAACTCATGCAACATTAGGTCTCTTGGGTAAAACTGGGCCATGGTATTAAAGTAAGCTCACATCTTACACGTACCCCGAGCTTTATCATGGTCTTTATGTGGTATTGTGTAAATGTCACATGCCAACATGTCCACATAGTTTAATATCTCACCAATAGAAAAGAAGAAAGCAAGATGCAAGCAGCAGTCATTTAATTAAGTTATTTTATACTTTTATATGATACCTTTGTACTTTCAGAACAAAACGCCCATTCTGGAGAAACCTCATGGATATGGAACCATTGGTTTTCTGTCACTGCCATAGAATCTGAACGCAGAATAGCTTCAAGTTGATCCTCCTCTAACCATGTATCTGAGTAAGAAGAGTGAATCTCAGACCAAAGATCAAACCTATATATGGAATATATTATGCGAATTCATCTATAATTCGGTGCATAATCATAATTAAGAACTGACATAGGTACCCCCATTAGTATATGGGCTAAGGCTGCGGTGATATGAGTGGTATTTCGTAGGCAAATGCACTATGATATAAAAAAATGCATACTGCTGAGTTTACTGTATTGGGATACCAATATGTTTGGTCTGCACTCAAATATTAAAACATAAATTTTGGGGACAATAATTTTGTCAAGACAATCACACCGAGTGTTCCAGATAAATGGTCTAATAAGCATAATCAAGATAAGACACACATTCATATTTTAGCAAGCTTTACATCATATCTCATCCACCAATTAGCAATGAACTGGAAGTAACAGCCTTGGTTAGAGATTATTGCACCTGAATTTTTCAGCACATCAATGGCACTGGAAACAGGAGGGATTCTAGTTTCTTTAGTCTGACCATCTTTGTTAAAGTCCAGTTCATCAAAGATATCTTCGAGTGTTTGTGGTGAGGAGTGATTTCTTATATCAAAACTGAGAAACTCGAAAGTGTCTCGTTCTTCATTCTGAATCCCATGCAAAAAAAGAGCCTCATTATTTGAAGGGACCACTTTGGTATTAACATTGCAATCTTCGTTGTTCTCAGGACTCAATCCCATATCAAGCTTCCATAGGGCTTCCTGACTACAATTTTGAATCCAATGAGATGGATCTGAGTATCTTGTTTCATTGTTTACTGTTACAATCTGGGAACTGACTTCTTCCGCAGATCCTGCACTGCATGAGTTGGGACATGATCCAATTAACTCACTAGCCAGCCCAGGTGAACTTTGTGCTTCGACTCTACTACCACTAATGTTCTGATTGGATGTTGGCGACTCATTTTGTGCTGGTACTGCAATGCTGCCCTGAATGGCAATTGGCAAATAAAGGTGAGACACAAGACACACAAAAAATTAATGCAGTGGGTTCAATCACAGTAAAAAAGTATGTGCATTAGCTTTACGTGAGTTAACCAGCTGGATCTACAGTGTCAAATTCAAAACTAACGAGTACCAGGTGCTCGGTTTTAATGATTTATTAATCTAGTTTGTATTTGTGAAATTGTTATTTTTAATTTAAGTGGATTGTTAAACTTGCTTCTTATCTTTTCAATGGGAGTTTAAATTGAGTTCTAATTAGGGTCCCAGTTAGTTTTAGTTTTTCAATTTGTTTACATATAATGTTTTCTCAAACTGAACTGTCAACACAGGATTAACTCATGCAGTACTAGGCCTCTTGGGCCAAATTGGGCTAGGATATACAGTAAGAGGAAATCCTAACATGGATGGACATCTTTGGCTAGTAAAGTTTAGCTGTTTATTTATCAGTCATACTCATCTAATTGGTTATGCATCAGACATGTATGAAACCCAGTGAATACTTACAGCAAAAGAACTGTCATTAACATTTATAAAGCAATATCAAAATGGCAAAGTGAACTCAAAAAATAAAGAGAAAAAAAAAAGGAGACAAACCTTTAGAACATCCCTATAGTGGACAAGAACAATGTGTTCATAAGCCCTGCAAACATGAATGTTTCTTTTCACTAAAGATGCAAATTGTTTCATACAACAACCAATGAAAATAACAAAATAAAAAATCACATCATAACCAACGGAAGAACAAGGCACAAAAATGGCAGGGAACGACACCATTAGTACATGAAATTTCATCATATGGTGAAATAATATCTGATCTACTCTTGAGTCCAGACATCCTTCTATTTGAAGTGTACTAATGTTATCAGTTAACAACTGAAGGGAAATGAAAATGTCTGCCATTGTCCTTCCTAATAATTAGAAAAAAAAAAGAATCAAGAACATTTTACCCTTGTATAAAAGGAAAAAAGCCAGTTGTCTTGGATTCTTATCTCTATCTCATAGAACCTAAAATGCATGTCTTCACACATCTTGTCTAAAATGCATTTCTCTAAATCCAAATCAAAAGATTTTCTTATCTTTCAAGTTTCAGATCACATAATTACTAATATGCTATATAAAGATTTTTTTAATAAGAAGTGCTGACAAAGACCTGGAAAACAAGAAAACCCTATGGAGGATTTTCTGCACTTGAAACCATACAAATGTCAGGCATACATCATTTCCTCAGAAAAGTATAAAAATTCTTACGGCTCAAGCATCCAATAAGTCCGCCTCTGAAAAGTAGGATTTTTGTCTCCATGAGCATAGTAGCAATTCAATGCTTCAACATTATCAACCTGAAATTTCCAGTGTCAAAAGAGGAAGCTTATTAATAATTTATATGTATATGCCTAAAAGTCCACTGCTATCCAGTTTATCTAAATCACTTTTTTTAGGAAACGTTTATCTAAATCATTATCAACAAAAATCTTCCAACAGCTGATTGGCTTCCCAATCTGATCACATCTAATAATAGTTCTGATTAATGCATGAACTCCATCTAATTTTGAAAGATCTTTAATCTAGATGTGAACATGACCGTTCAAGAAAAAATTAATGAACTAAGAATACCTTAAGGCGCTCGTGAGCTTCTGCAATGGTCTTCCCATTCTTCTTTTTTCGCCATTCATATCCATCATTGCGGAATCTGCGGAGTACTCTACGGTTGAAAAGAAACAAAGAGCCACCTGCAGTTTCAGAATCAGCTTGGTAAATTACATATGTGAGTAGGTAAGCATAAGCTTGAATCAGATATCTCACAAGCTTAAATCAAAGACTGCTTTTATTACTTGGTGGCTTCTGATAGACCTTAAGTGTGATTTTGAATTTCTCATGATTCTGTAAGATCTGTAGAACTTCTTTAGGTTTTAGCCACCGCACCTTCACTTCCTGTTGCAGCTTGTGTGCATCAAAACCTGAAATTGCAAAGCAAAAGATAACAATCTTTACCAACTAGAGATAATTCCAGCACACAGAACAACTCGAGGGATTATAGTATGAACCACTACAGGCCTTCAACTATTAATTTGATAAGATGGGTGAATGCAGTGCCAATTCATATACAAAGGCAAGCATTCTTGTTCTAATTACTCATTTATGCATTGGACATTTCACATGACTCTGTGCATGCCACAAACAGCTGTGTTAGGCCGGCTTATTAATCTGCTTTCATAAAGCCCATGAGCCAGAAGATGGGAAAAGCAGTGTGTTTTTTTTTTTTCTCTACGGTGGTGTTTGGACCTTGGCAGATTTTGAAGTTTTGCCTCCACGGTAAGTTCAGGTGCAAGACCAAAACTTCCAACACAACATTGAGGTTAACACCGCAGACATATCTTGTAAAGTCTTAAGATCTAAAACCAATGCTCTCTTGACAAACAAACAAGGACTGACGATGAGAATGATGTGGTATTTTAAATAAGCTTTAGATACCTTGCAAATATAAGCCAAAACTGCCTATGAGAGCTTTTCTCGCTAGAAGATTTACAATCCAAATTTTAACAGATTTTATGGCTTATTTTATGAACTTGCTTACATGACTTCTAGTCCAGAAGACTTGTAAACTTATGAAGAAGTCTGCGGGCTTCTCAAGAAGCCAGGGGAGTGTTTAAAAATTGGAGTAAAATAGTATAAAAGCGCTTTTGTATATTTGGGATTGTGGTATGGTTTTGTGTTGTTATGTGGGTTGTGACAATTATAAAAGAATTTTGTTATATTTAATAAAATATTATTATTTCATCAACAATTCTCAAATGATCACATCTAAAAATAATAATATGTAAAATAAAATTTTAGAGATACACCATAATATTAAATGAAACCTTTAATATATCTAAAAAGATAAAACAACAATATCTTGTTTGGAATTATTTAAGCTTCTCACAACTTTAAACTCAAACTCATGCTCTCGGAAATAAGGCCTAATTTAGCTTAAACATGATCTACTACTACGGTACTACCCTGCAATGCCTGATAGATAAGTGAGGTGTCCGGTCATGTCCATCCACCAAATTTAGCAATTCGTAGGTGAGCTTTCTAGTGGGGCTGACCACATGGGCCCACCAAATATATTTCTCCAGTCCATTGCTAACTTCAAAGGTTGCAGTTTTCAGGTTATTTAAACAGCACAAGAACTCGGAGTAGGGACAGTAGCATCAATCACAACTATAAGTAAATAATTCGCGATTAATACTGCATAAATAAACATGAATTAAATCTTCTCTTGTTCAAGAACCATGAAGAACACAAAAGAAAAACCGAATGCTCAAAATACCCAACCAATCCCGTGAAATTTTCCCAATTGCAACAAAAACTGGCGTTTCTTGATCAACGGGGACACCAAAAAAATTGGCCGCAAGGATCGCACGGGAACAGCAAAAAGACTGCATCTTTGAGAATACCTTGCTGCTGCTGCTGCTGCTGCTGCATCCCGCTGGATGTTTCGCTGTCGAATTCGACGTCGCCCAAATCCACCAAGAAATTGGGAGCTTGGATGGGTGTGTGAGAGGTATTAGTAGGCGCTAATATGCTGTTCCTGGTTGCTTTGTTTGGGGTATTAGAAGGGAGATAGAGTGAGAGAGAGTGAATTATGAGAGCACGGAGGAAGGGGAAAGTGGTAGGGAGATTCCTAATCCCGGAAAATGACGGCGGCGTTAAGCTTTAGCAAAATGCTTTTAATTTTTTTAGCATTAATTTTTTTCTTCTTGTACTTACAAAACGTGCAATATGATTTTTTTTTTGGTAGTAATTATACTCTTGAGATCATAGTAACAAAATGCTATAGTTTGAGATCATAGTAACAAAATGCTATAGTTTGAGATCATAGTAACAAAATGCTATAGTTTAGTGTTAGTAGCTAGTATGATTTAAAATGTATGCCTTTTTTTTAAGAGGAAGAGTTGGTTATTGCATGTATTAATAGATATTTAAAAAAGGTAACAGATTAATAGAAAGGAAAAGACAAAAATATATAACCCTCAAAAAGAGATTATGACCATTTTTTTTCGCTCTTAGATTTTTTAATATGCCAACCAGCAAGCGCCCTTACACCTCTTTTATGAGTTCTGGTTTTGCTTTTCATTTTATTATAGAAGTTTCATGCGCCTAATAGTACACTACGAGAAATATATATGAGCGGTACTATTTTTATATTGTAGAAGTGGATATTATATTGAGAAATATTTATAAATAATTTAAAATAAAAAAATAATTTGAAAAATGATCTACAGTTTACTGAAATTGTAAAAATGACTTTTCGAAACGCGATAAGTCAATTATCGTGGTCTGGAACCGCGAGAGGACGAATTGGGCATTTATCGCGAATCACAGTCGCGATAGAAACTTTTTCTCCACCCCATCCGCGATAGAAACTGGTCGAATAGTTGAAGTATACATTGACTGGTACCTGCTTCGTGTTATGCCAGACAAAATCGACTACTCGTCCAATCGACCACTCGACCGTTCGATTACTCGACCACTCGGTCACTCGACCACTTGATCATTCGACCAGTTTCTGTTGCGGATAGGGTGGGGAAAAGATTTCTATCGCGCCCGTGACTCGCGATAAGTGCCCGATTCGTCCTCTCGCAAATCCAAACCACGATAATTGACTTATCGCATTTCAAAAAGTCATTTTTGTAATTTTGGTAAATTGTGTGTCTTTTTCAAATTATTTTTTTATTTTGAGTTATTAATAAAAAAAATTCTATTATGATGGATCAAATTTGTTTGTTGTTGCTATTGATGGGATAAGACACTTATACTTTTATTTGAGAAAGAGTAGGTACTTGTACATATATCTACCATTTCTTTACAAAGAGAAAAAAATCTAGGAAAACAAATTTTTTATATAAATTACTTTTTAAAAAAAAATTGTAAATATGATTCAATGTTTCAAAAATTTACAAAAATAATTTTTTTTAGAAGTGTGGTTGAATTTAGATGTGACACATGACAGCAAGAGTGCTGTAAATCTCTTTGTTGCACAACCAGTGTGCGGTAAATCTCTCTGTTGCACAACCAGTATGCGGTAGAGATAAATCAGCACAACTAAAAGTCCGCCGCACTCCCTAAGTGGAGCAGAGACAACTTTCAATTTTTCTTTTATTAATTCAAATTCAAAGTTTTGTAAAAAAAATTCAATTCTTCTAGGATTGATATCTTTTGATCTATAATTTAGATTGACAATCTGTTTGAACTGGTGGAATAGTGAAGCCAAAATGACGAAATCAATACAAATGGATTATCAACCGAAATTATATATTATAAGATATCATATATTATTCTTGAGATATATAAATCTAATTGATGATCGGTTTATGTCGATCTGATTGTTTTGATCTTACCATTATACTGGTTCAAATGGATTGTCAATCCAAATTATAGATCAAAAGATATTAATCTTAGAAGAATAAAAAATTTCAGTATAACTTAATCTCAAAGTTATACAGGAATTTAATTCCAACTTTGAGATTAAATGGATTGTCAATCCAATTTAACTCCAACACTGGTTCAAATAGATTGTCAATCCAAATTATAGATCAAAAGATATCGATACTGGAAGAATTGAAATTTTTCTATACAAAATTTTGAATTTGAATTAATAAAAGAAAAATTGAAAGTTGTCCCCGCAGACTTTTGGTTGATCTCTGCTGTAAGCAGATAGGTTTGTCGCACTCTTACTGCTATATGTCATACTTAGATTCAATTGTACTTCTAAAAAGAATTATTTTTGTAAATTTTTGAAGTATTAAGTCATGTTTGTAATTTTTTTAAAAGACTATTTTTATAAAATATGACATAACAAAGGTACTACATGTTTATCGATAGTCTATCACTCGACCTGTAAACATTTATTGTGCAGTGGTGCCGTGTGAATATAGATCTAAGCAAAACCAGGTTAGGGTTGAGCAGCGAGCATAATAATGAAAAATACAATTATACTTGAAATGGCCAAGCTGAAGTCCAGGCCCAGCATAATAGGTGAGTCAGGTCAGAGCGTGATCGGACTGAGCAAGCCAATTTGGATTTCCATAGGTCAATGTGAATATATACATCTAGATTTGAGCAAACCTGTTTGAGCCAGACCCGGCGCTAGTACGATCTGATGCTTATTTGGGCAGATCAAACCGAGGCGGCCCGAATGGCTGTCCCAAGTAGTCCCAACATGTATTTTGATAAGGTCCTGTGCACCTAATGTTGACCTTGCTGGTGTCACGGGGAATAATTGCCGCCGAGCGTGCCGTGTGGGGCATTTAAGAACAAATATCATGTGAAACGCATGGCCTCCTACAATCCAATGCTATGGTTGCGCCATTGTGATTCTTTTGGACGCCTGGAAAGCACTCACGCGCCATTATAAACTACCCCTGCTGAATATAAAGTTTTTTTTAATCTCTTTCTGAGTTCCATGCGTTGGCAGCTTGCATCACATGTTGATAGGTGCTGTGTAATCTCTTTTTTTGAAGTCATTATATATTCTTGTCAAATATAGATGGTTTGTAGTGTTTCCTTGTATGAAAGATAAAAATCCTCGTACAAAACTACGGTCTTTAAAAAGTTTTGATGGGTGTGGTGTAATTTCCTCTTTTGTTATAGTGGTTGTATCTCTTTATCAAATATAAGTGATAAGTGGTTGTTTGTTCATCTTGTATCTCACTTCTCATTTCTGATTTCTATTACTAATCTCATTCAATATGGAACTGATTAAAATGTATTTGTGGTGTGTACTTCTATACCGCAATTGTTATTGATGAACATAAATTTTCTATTTTCCAAACAGGTGTTACAGTATATATATAAAACAAAATATATGTTCTGCAGATTACGATTATCACAAAATATATATGTAAAAATATATATATAAAAGAAAATAGACAAACCTGCACGGTCTCTAGTTACTGAGAGCAAACTACCAAGAGGGACAAACAGGTTATCGCTGCCGACAAGCACAGTGTGGTCAATTTGTTAAGTGGTCCCGCCCAAACCGTTCAATTCCGGTTGGCCACTCAAAACGAATGTAGTTCCAGAGACTTCGTGCTGTCCACTGAATTTGAAGTCCATCTTTCCATATCATCTTACGTTCTGGAATATTTTATATAAATAATTTTTTAAGAAAAGAAAATTATAAATTTGATTTAGTGTTTCAAAAAATTATAAAACTAATTTTTTTTAAATGCGGTTGAATCTGAACGTGACACATAGTAGTAAGACTGTAAGAGTGTGTTAAATCTCTTTGCCGCACAACGAGTGTGCAACAGAGAAAAACCAGAAAAAAAAGAGTGCGGCAACATACTTTTTGTTTTTTATTAATTCAAATGCAAAATTTTATATAGAAAAATTTCAATTCTTCGGATATCGATATCTTTTAATCTATAAGTTGAATTGGTAATCTATTTGAATCGGTGGAAACGTGAAGTCAAAATGATCAGATCGACATAAACGAATTATCAATCAAATTATAGATAAAAATATCGATGCTGAAAGAATTGAAACTTTCATATACAAAACTTTGAATTTGAACTAATAAAAAAGTCCAAAATTGTACTTCCACACTCCCAGAGTGCGGCTGACTTTTTTTTTTTACTGATTTTTTTCTGCCGCACACTAGTTGTGCGGCAGAAAGGTTGGCCGCATTTTTACTGTCATATGTCACGTCTAGATTCAATCACACTTAAAAAAAGATTATTTTTGTAATTTTTTTTTCAAAATATTGGGTCAAATTTTCAATTTTTTTAAAACAATTATTTATATAAAATATTCTAGAGTTCTGTATACACTCTATACAAAAAAAAAAAAAAATCTTAGGTTGATGGATCTGATGCCAGTGTAGGTGTAGGTCCAATCCAAATATATCATTCCTGAAAGACATCCTCTCTCTGTATTTATTTGCTATTTCTTTTTTTGTTATATATCTATCCATCCTTTACTAGTTAGGTCCAAAGTAAAAAAAAAGTATGAAATTGACGTGTGCAAACTCAGCTCAGCTTGCAGGTCAGAATCAAGCCAATCATACTGAATTACTGTTGAATTTCATGCATGAATTAATCTACCTAAAAATTTAAACTGTTGAGAAAAAGATAGTCAATTTATTTAAACTTCAACACCTTCCATCATGTCTAAACTTTATCAAACCTAAAAACTAGAAATAACTTTGACAATAACTTGGTTCACTCTGGGATACTCTTGGTCTCACCACCGAACTTTTCAATTATTTTCCATAAATTGCCACAGCCACTTAGAACTCAAAACCTCTGGGTTTTGTTACTATATTGAGTTTCATGTACTGAATAGTTCACTTAAAAACTTAAACTATTGAAAAAATAGCCAATCTACTCGTACATGAATACTTTCTCTTACATATAGGTTTCACCAAGTCTACAACGTAAACTTAACTTGAGTGAGAACTTGGTCCACCCATAAGACTTTCTTGGTCTCATCACCAAATTGTTCAATTATTTTTTTTATATATTGTCACAACTAGGTCTCAAAAACTCAAGACCACTAAGCTCTGATACCATGATGAGTTTCATGTATTGACCAATTCACTCAATAATATAAGTTGTTGAGGAAAGACACAAGAGCGGAGAGCGAGAGGCCAAGTCCACGCTCTCTTTCTTGTATACAATTTTTTTAACATATAAATATGTAAAAGTTTTCATTTAGCTCTTCCAACTATTCATTGCTTACTAATTAACTCCTCTTCGATGAAATTTTGTAATAAAATTCATCATGTAACATGCAGGTCCCAGTTGATAAAATGTAAAAATACATGTGTGTAGGCCTGAGGGAGCAAATATACATACGCATGTTCTATTCTCCAATATGGACATACAAATATATAATTTGCCATATGAAAAATAAAATTAAGTCATAGTTGATGAATTATTGGCCCAACTGCGGAGAACCTATTTGTAAATACACCTTAACTTTTTTCGTTGCTCATTGAAATAAGATGTTATATATCAATTTAGAAACCTTATGATGTAACGAACATATTTGCTACAAGGTTGTAGCATCAAGATCATGAAGATAATCAATGCAGTCTATCTCGGTCAAACCGATGCAGGAACCTATTCGTAAATCGGCTATAAATTTTGATTCCTTTAACAAAATTAGTGGTTCCATGATCTTTTGGAATCTAGATGATTAACCTATAAAATGTATCATTATGACATAAATGGTGCATTGAAGGTTTGCAGTATGCTCGAATGCTTTTCAAGGGCTGAAATATAAAAATGGATGTAACTTTTTATTCGGTGTCCAAATAAGGCACATAAATATTTTATCGTAATCTCCTCGTAGATATGAATGTAACGGTATATAATTCATCTATGTAAACTTTCATCTTTATAATTGATATATTTTTGGGACCCAAATAACGTGTCAGACTAGACTCGAGTCAGGTCTAGTCGCATGAAATCTAAGGCAACTCAATTATGCTCGAATTAAATATTAAAAATATTTTAATTTGAATGACCAGGATAGCGCACCGAGAGGGGGGTGAATCAGTTTTGCAAAATAAATTCTTAAGAACAAAGCAAAAGAAATAAGAGAAGGTATAAAGATGTTAGGGTTGCTCGAATATCTCAAACATAACTATCCCCAATCATAGCACCACCGCTCTTGATATCCAAAAATCTCCATAAAAAAAGAGAAATAAAAACAAACAAGAGACAATCAACTACAAGTATTTAAACAACCAATTATAAGTATTTAAACAATTAATTGTGAGTATTTAAATTGCGAGTATTTAAGTTGTGAATATTTAAACAATCAATTGCGAGTATTTAAATAAGCATATATGGAAATTTAAAAATCAAGAAAGAGAGAGAAGATTCAACAACTTATAAAATATTCAAGAACTATGAAAATGATCAAGAATATAAAAGTTTCAAAGGCTAAAATACAATAGTCAAAAACTCTCTCTCAAAGGGATGAGTACTCTCTTTAGTATTTCTCTTTCTTATATAGAACTAACCTCTACTTAGAGTAGCCTCCACAACCAATGTGAGATTAAACTAATAGCTAGTGGAGGTTGGTCCCGAAGCCTAATTCGACCCAACTCTCAATCAATCCTTTTTACAATTTTCAGATTTATAGAATTTTCTGAATAGCAAACACTAAAACAGTCATAACCTCATCATCCGAACTCCGATTTTGACATTATTGGATCCGTTGGAAAGCTAACTTCTAGCTCTACAACTTTTTTGTTAACCTTTTTCTGAGAAAAAGTCTATATCAGTGCGGAATTAGCTCATAAACATATACTTTTGCATAAGCTTCCACACAGAGTCCATAAACCATCTTGGTGATTCCTCAGGCATCATGAGCACCAGTTGTGCTGAAATTGGCACTTGGTCGAAATTGCTAATCAAACATCTAATCGTTGCTTGGTCGGCAGGCTGTATGTCGAACAGAGTTCTTCTGGTCGAGAGCAGAGTTATTCTGGCCTAAGTGGTCAAAGTAATCGTTGGTCGAAGTTGCCAAAAAAGTGTTCATTCTTCCTTGGCTAAGAACTTGATCATCAACTTCACCAAGCACTTCCTCACATGTAGAAATAAGCAAATAACAATCATTAGGAAATATCATTTGTTCTGTAATTAAATAATTAATTCGCCCAAGAAACGAATTCACTTGTTGTCCAAGGCGACGCGCATGCACTCGTGTTAATGCATGTGAGTGTGTGGTCATGATGTCCTCATCAATATGTGAAACCAAGACCTCTATGTCCATGATCATGACCAACACAACTCAAGAAGGAATCAAAGAAATTATCAACAAATCTCGGCCTCATGGGTATTTCTCGCACATACCTGTCACGGGGTTGACGACGCATGTAAGAAGAATCATGGGCAAACTCTCGATGCAAGTCTCATGTCTTCCTAAAAGAAAAGCATACAAGATGTCCATCTCTCCCACAATATGAACAATGATATACCGGTCTGGTAGAGACATCGATACGGGAGGAAGATGCAGCATGTGGCTTAAGAGCAGACTTGTCCTCAGAAGAACCAAGTTTGGAAGAATTTTTGAGACCCGACTTTCCTTTAAAAGAAACCCGAGAACAAGTATCAACTTTAAACACTTCGGGTTTTTCGACCATACTAGGCATGTACCCGATCCTCTCCTTGTTAAAGGAACACTTCGATGTGTCCAAAATGAGATCAAGATTCTTTTCCCAATCTGAAAACTTCTTCAAAACAGATTTAAGATATTCAATTTCATTTCTCAAAAGAAGATAGTCAGGGCAAGAAATGAGCGAATCTTCTAAAACTTTTTCTTTGTGTTTGAGGTTCTGACATGACAAACATGTTTTGGTCCTCACATTCTAGAGTTCCTTCTCAAGACGATCGGCAAATGACTCCATCACGGATTCCAACTCCTTTTCGAGTTCAGCACACTTGATGCATGGAGTGGCCTGTAAGATATCAAAGTCATGCCACAAAGAAATACAAGAAGCACAAGAACTCGATTTGCAAGACTCAAGCTCTAAACATGCAGAATCAAGCTCAAAATGTAAAGACCCAAGTGAAAGCCTCAAAGAATTAATCTCAGAATGCAAAGAAAGACAAAACTCACAAGAATCAGAATCAGAGGCGCTCAAGCTCTTGCTCAAAAGGTCATCGCGCTCCTTTTTCAAAGACCAAACCTTACTCCTCAAAGCATCAATCTGAAAATCTTGAGCGGAAGAGCTTCTAAGAGCTGGTCTTTACTCACCTTGCTCATGTTGGAGTCAAGATCATCTTCATTGATGTCATCATCTCCAAGGGCCATGAAGCATAAGCCGGTGAAGTCATCATCACTATCATGATTAGAGATAGCAGCCTTGTTGTCCTTATCAAGACCATCATCACTCAGCTCATCAAGAGCGGACATGAAGGCTTTGTGGATGGCCTTCTTCACAGTTCCAAAATTCTTCTTTTTCATTTCAAATTTTAAGGTCTTCTTTTTCTCTGACTCTTTAGTGATGCCCTTGAAGGTAGGGCAAAGAGCACGGATGTGGCCAGGCTTGCCACACTCAAAGCATATGACCTGTCCTTTGTTTCCTCTCTTCTCTCTTCTTGCTTTCCAAACCCTCACAAATTTCTTAGTAATCAAAGCAAACTCATCATCAGAAAGCACATCTAGAGTCTCATCCTCAAGAGAAGTAAGAGCAGAAAGTGAGAAACCAAATGAGGACTCTGAAGACCCAGATGAGCTAGGATGTGCGGCGTGTAATGTCAATGGCTTAGATTCAGGAGGAGACATTGCCGCCCTAGTCATCTCATAGGTCGTGAGAGAAGAATACAAATACTTGGTCGTCAAGACATCTAGGTCCTTAGCCTCCATAATAGAGGTGGTTTTGACATGCCAAACCACTGGAGTCAAGGAACGCAGGATCTTCAGACATCTCTCAGACTCAGAAAGATCTTTTGCCTACAGAGCTCAGCTTGTTGATAAGAGTATCAAAACGAGTGAAAAATCCATCAATAGACTCACCAGACTGCATCGTGAACTGCTCATACTCAGATGTCAAAAGCTCATGCTTCACGCTCTTAACTTGAGTGGTATCCTCATGGAAAACTCCAAGGGCCACCCAAATATCATGACTGGTGGGAAGCCACAAGATTCGGTTGTACTCAATCCGTCCTAGCGCTCCATAGAGATAGTTCATCACCCTCTGGTTGAGTAAGGCTTGTGCTCTGTTAGACTCATTAATTTCAACAAGCTCCACATATGCATCTTCAATGATATTCCATAAGTCGTAGCCTTGAGACTTGATGTATGTCTCTATACGCTTCTTCCAATATGGAAAGTCATCTCCATCGCAGATGGGTGACTTGCTTGTGTACTTTTCAGGCGCCATGGCTTAAGAGACGGTAAAGTCTACAAACGAGAGCAACACCGGGCTCTGATACCAATTGAAAGACCAGGATAGCGAACCGAGAGGGGGGTGAATCGGTTTATATCTCAAATATATCTATCCCCAATTATAGCACCACCTCTCTTGATGTCCAAAAATCTTTATAAAAAAGAGAAAAAAAATAAACAAGAGACAATCAACTATAAGTATTTAAACAAGCAATTGCAAGTATTTAAACAAACAATTACGACTATTTAAACAAGCATATACAAAAATTTAAACAATCAAGAAAGAAAGAGAAGATTTAACAACTTATAAAATATTCAAGAACTAAAAAAATGATCAAGAATATAAAAATTTCAAAAACTAAAACACAAAAGTTAAAAACTCTCTCTCAAAAGGATGAATACTCTCCCTAGCACTCCTACTTCTTATATAGAGCTAACCTCCACTTAGATTAGTCTCCACAACCAATGTGGGACTAAACTAATAGCTAGTGGAGGTTAGACCCGAAGCCCAATTTGGCCCAACTCTCAATTAATCCTTTTTACAATTTTCAGATTTACAGCATTTTCTGAACAGCAGACACTAAAATAGTCATAACTTTAGTATCCAAACTCTGATTTTAATGTTCTTGGATCCGTCGGAAAGCTAACTTCTAGATCTACAAATTTTCTGTTAACACATTTCTGAGAACAAGTATATATCAATGCAGAATTAGCTCATAAATAGAACCTTTTGCATAAGTTTCCACACGGAGTCCATAAACCATCTTGGTGATTCCTCGGGCATCATGAGCACCACTTGTGCTCGCCATAATGCCAACACGTGTCCACCTCTATGTTGAATAGCTCGCCACATGCCGGGAAGTCTCTCCCATTCTGGACCCCGACCGGCAACCTCCACACTTCGACCAGCTCGAGCTACTTCAACAATCTTGGTGCAACGCCTCATCTGGGTATTGGAATAGTTATGTTTAACATTCCCGCAAGTCTCTAGTACTTCCGGCATCTCTCAAAACAATCGAGTCTCTGACTCCTCCCTGAGCTCTACTCCGATAGCTCATCCTTACTGCAAGTATACTATAACTCCAGTATACCTACAACATGCACCAAAACCAAACAAACTCATCACATAGTACTGTTCACACATAACGACAACATAAACGAACACAAAAAGATATATCATAAATAATTCAAAACATTGTCAAAACATACATCACTGAAGATTGGACAATCACATCGGGTTTACAAATTTAATGCATAATTCTAAAATAAAATATAAAAAGGATTATCTTCATAATTATCTTCTCACCTATTTAAATAATCATATCCTTGGAATATTCTCTTTTCAAAATTCAAATCACTACAATATTTCTCCTTGTTGTTAAGTTGTTTGAACTATCCCACACACTATAAATAAAGAGGTGTTTTCATCAGTTGAAGGTTGGACCTTCTATTCGCACCTTTTGCGAAAGACTCTACTGAGTAACGTCTCACAAGAGCTCTTCGTTTCATCTCTTTCCACGAGAGAGTTCTCAAAGCTGTGGAGGTCACCATGGGTGAGTGCTGCTCATTTGCATAGCATGTATCATGCATTGCATGGAGGGTCTGTGTACGAGCAATGTCTCGTTACAGACACCATCCAAATTGGGGAAAGAAGAGATGCTCGTTCGTTGGTGCTTATGCTAACAAGTTCATGAAGATGAAGGAGAATATAGAGCAGTGTGATGAGGAGATGTGATGACGAAGAGCAGTGGTGATGAGGAGATGATGATGTTGATGTGATGAGGGGTGGAAATGTTGAAGAGTTGTGATGTATGCTATAAGAAGATCCCAATCACCTGTGCAAAAGAAACCCCAGTTTAATTGGTTGATAGATTGGATGACAGAAGGAGCAAGACACGTCGATCCAAATCCCTTCTTATCGTGCTACATGATCAGATCTAAAGGAGGTGCAAGACGTGTCACTTTAAATCTATCCTGAAATTGTTGAGTTATACCATCTAGAAATTATTTGATGTTGCCGCAAATAGTGGGCGTCCAGCTACTAAATTTTAGCTTGATGTGCTAGCAGCGAATTGAGGATGATTTCTGATCTAGAAGTCCGATCAGTCCTAAATTTTTATGTATGAAAGAAGACTTGTGATGAAATATCTCTACCAAGTTTCATCTCGATCAAATCTAAAAAAGGTCTTCAGAAGGTCATGGAAAATGAGTTGTGTCCTGTTGAATTCTAGCTTGACATATGAGTAATGTATCAATGATAACTTCTAATTCAGAAATCCGATCGACTCCAAATTTTCATGGAAGATAGAAGACTTTTGATGAAACCGATCCTTCAAGTTTCACTTCGATCAGAGATCAGAAAGATTTGTAGAATATTATTTCAAACAAGCTTTGTCTTGTTGAATTCCAATATGATATACGAGCAATGTATTGATGATAACTTCCAATCTAGAAGTTCAATTGACCTCAAATTTTGATGAGCAACAAAAGATTCATTCAAAGACAATGCCACAAAATTTTATACCGATTAGAGGTCAGAAAGGCCCCATCCAATTGAGAAAATGGGAACCAATGCATTGTGCCGATGGATTGAATAATGGAAGATACAAGATGAGCCGTCCCAGATTCATTCTAATTGTGCCATAGGATCTATACTGAGATTGTAAAGACAACCAGAAGCTATCTAGATGATTGAGCTATCCATGCCCTGTTCCAGGAGCATCATTTGAAGTCATTGATGAACATCCGAAGGTGGCTCCATCCTATGCAATGTGCATCTCCAATAAGTTGACAAAGTCAAAATGATGTCACAACCTTATTACCATACAACATATCACTAAGCACTGACGAAGTGAAGGTAAAATCCTATTTGTGATTGACGAGGCCAGACACAATTAATACTCGGCACTAACGAGGTGAATGCATATTTTATTTGAGACCGAGAGGCCGAACAACACCCAGACCAGGTACTAACGAGATGAAGGTCACACACATTCATGATAGCACCATAGACCGACAAGATTATGAATTTGCAAAGTTGCATGTATTGACATATGCATTGCATTAATAGCGAATAGATTTGAAGTTTGAAGATGACGACCATTGGTATAGCTTAATCGGAGGTCTTCTGCAGATCCGATCCACATATGTAATTAATTAAGAGTTTTACGAAGTCCTGGAAATCAAGAATCGTGCAATATGTTATATGTCAAGATGTAATTTCAGAGGCGCACGAACAATGTAAACATTCTAAGGGGATTTATATTTTGTAATTCCAGATGAATTAATAAAGTGCATTTTCCCCTCATGTTTATATGTTTTTTACATTTTTGTATGTATAATTATGTATATTGGTACACCCACAACTCAGAACTTTCACCCAGAAGAGAGTGAATTTTCTCGGTGAAACAACCCCCATATGCAAGATGCACTCTATTGTCGACAATTTTTACCATATAAAATATGTAAAAGTTTTTATTTGACCCCGACTATTCATTATTTACTAATTGGTTCTCCTAATGATAATTTTTTGGTTCAGTTGGTAAAAAGATGAAAATATATCAATCTCTGGTACTTAAATAATTACCACCCTACACTGAATGCTAAAGTCCAGACCAAACATTTACAACACGCCAGCTGCATTTACGACTGCGGCTGATCGTCCTCTGGTGTGAGGACAAAGAGAGAAGGCGCAGATAATTTGAGACGTCAGATGCACCTGGCGATGTTAATCGATATACGTACCTAGGGTCGACGAGCTTGATCAGAGTAATTTGATCATGCAGGCCATATTTTCATGTGCAATGTTGGAGCAGGAGCTCATGAATTCCTCTCGCTTGAATGCCGGGCAATGCATTCGATTGGTGCAGCAGCTGTGGTTTGTACGATAGTTCTGAAGCGGACTCTCCGAACATGCACGGGAGCCCGAACAGTTTTGCCGTCAGAAGTCAGAGCACGCATTCCAAAGCTTGTACCGTGTACGTGTAGTACTATGTAAGTTTAAATATCATGGCGACTTGTACCGTTGTACGGTTCAGTTTGGCCGGCCATGGGTGGGCCATTACCTGCATTAGCCGTCATGACGCCATGACTGTAGTGCAAGAGTTGCACTTTTTTTCTCAAATTAAAAAATTAATTACAAAACTAACCCATAATTACAAAATTTACAAAAATAATCTGTTAACGTGGTAACGTGGTAACCAGTTGGACTAAGGTCTTTTACTGTTGTAAAAAGCTTGGCCATTGTAATATACATATATACATATACAGACACACATACATATACAGACACACATACACACATACAAACACATGCATGTACATACACACATACATATACACATACACATACACATACACATACACATACACATACACATACATATACATATACACATACACATATACACATACATCCAGAAAATAATGCATTTACTAAATTTAGATGTTGTTACACGCTGAAAAATAAAAGCGTTAGTAGTGTGTATATGTATATGTATATGTATGTGTATGTGTGTACGTATATGTATGTGTATGTGTGTATGTATATGTATGTGTGTATGTGTATGTGTGTATGTATATGTATGTGTGTGTATGTATGTGTGTATGTATATTACAATGGCTAGGCTCTTCACAACAACAAAAGGTCTTAACTCAGCTGGTTACCACACTCCCACCTCATTGGCAGCACCTGGTCACTAGCTTGTCCTGATCGTCGCCTGTGGTCGATGAGGGACTTGTCAAGTGCACTGGGCACTCGACAAGCGGGCGCCAAGCGACAGCTAGTTTGTCGAGTGCCCAGTGCTCGACAGACTGACATGGCAGGTCATTTTTATAAAATCTTGTAACTGTGGGTTAGTTTTATAATTAATTTTTTAATCTGAATTATTTTTAAAAAAACTCAGTTTCTCATTTTAATGGACATGATTTTATGTTATCTATTTCTGATGAAAATGCTGCTATATGTTATTAATATGTTCTAAAAAAATGTGTATATTGCCTTTTTATTCTTGATCATGTCCTGGTAAGGATTTTTGAAGGCTGGTGGACTCAGGCTGAGCTTAACCACTTTTCGTCAGTTAATAAATAACAAAAGAGTAATGGATTTGATAGTAGGGTTCTTGCAATAATGAAGGGGATTGAAGCAATTCTCATCTTGAGTCTGGAGAACATTGACAGGCCTACGAAGATTTTGCATGTGCCAAATTCAGCTATTGCTCATGCTCTTCTTGACTTACATTTCAATCTTTGTTGTAAAGTTAAAAATAAATTGCTTTCAAGCCCAACAAGAATTAGAACATTTTTGAGTGAATTTAAGTTTATCAAATTAATTAGGGTTTTAGAAGTAACTTATAAACCCAACAAACACCGTTGATGGGTTTTAGAACTTAGACTATCTCCATTTTGCGCCACGCATGCAAAGAATATCTCATTTTAATGACAAAGTTGTTTGGAAATACTCTTTGCAGGACCAAGTGTGAACAACCCCCAAAAGCCAAGCACATTAACCCTTAGGGAGGCTTTCAATTCGGTTCCATGTATAAAATATTGAAATGTTGTTTTTGCAATATATGATTGATAAAATAGTTGAAATAATTATTAAAGAAATTATACATGGATAATTCCAATAAAGAAAACAGAAAAATTTAACATAAAGAAAATAAACTTTCTTATGAAATTCGGATGTTGAAATGTTAAAGTGAACATACTAAATTGGATACATTTGGATATTGAAACTTAAAATTTAATATAAACTTGCTAATTAAAAATTTTAAAAATACAATAAGATGACTACTAGTTGTTATAGTCGTCTTCAAAACACTGACAAATGCGCTTAATCAAATTATTTTTGAGTTGGGCATGTACTAGTTGGGTACGGATGTCGGAATTTCTCGCTATTAGATCAGCGAAACAAACAGAGCACCACGATGGATAGGTGGCACTATTACAGTAGAAGTCTCTTGACTGTTGTTGAAATCATGCAAGGGGTTACCAAAGTCTCGCTCATTCTCAATAATCATATTATGTAATATGACACATACCTGCATGATTTTCATAAGGATTGAGCGTTGCTAGGCAGGGATGTGGAGGATGATAAAATGAGATTGTAGGACTCTAAAAACTCACTCCACATTTTTTCGCGCTCCTTGATGCTATGCAAACAATTTGGCCTTGTCTGTTTAGGGCAAGGGTATCATCTTAACAAATGTAGCCCATTTTGAGTATATATCAATTAGGTAGTATCCCATATTGTATTGCCTCTCGTTGATGAAGTACTGAACATGAGGAGCTTGCCTTTACAAAATATCAGTGAATAAAGGTGACTAGTTCAACACATTGATGTCGTTTTTTGAGCCAACAACACCAAAGATGTGTCATATCCAAAGGTCCTAAGAGGCAACTGCTTCTAGTATAATCATAGGGACTCCATAATCACCATTGGTCAATTTTCCCTTCTATGCCATTGGCCAATTATGCATTCTCAGTGAATGCAATATTTCCCAGCATCCCCAAGAAACTCTTAGCCTCTCCTTGTTGAAATAGATGCTGGATGTCTTCGACAGTGAGTCGTTGGAGATATTCTTCGTTGAAGTTGTCGATGAATCTTTTGATGAATTTCTCTAAGCATTGGATTTCTATAGATTCCTCTATCCAGACGTATTTGTTGACAACATCAATGGGGGAGCCATACGTCAACAAACACATGACTGCAATACACTTCTGTATAGGAGACTGCCCCTTACGATTAGTAGCATCTCTTCTTTCAGTGAAAAAAAAGGATCACTCACCAAGAGTTTCGATGATTCGAAGGAAAAAGGGCTCTCCTCATCTAAGATCTATGGCGAAGCAAGTAGTCGAGGTAGATTGTATTGTTGCAAAAGTAGTCCACCATAAGACGATTATGGCCACCTTCACGGTCCCTATTGACATATCTCCTAATATTGTGATGGCGATAGTGGGAGGTAGAAGTTTCTAACTTGGTCTTGATGTGGGATTCTAACTCTTGTATGGCCGACTCTTCCTCTATGAACCCCACAATGAAATCTTTCAACGTATTGATGACCGCTTCCTCTTCACTACATGTGTTAAAACTAGAACTAGATAACATTTTTTAGGGAGAGAGATTTGTAAAGAAGAGTATTGGTGAAGATGAGAAGTGTGGGTTGGAATGGGTTGGAATTTATATACCAAGAAGAATATTGCAACAGTTAGTTTCCAATCAAAAGCGTCCAACGGCTACTTTCCAACAAGAATAGCTTAATTGCTGAAATGACGAATACATGGTTTTAAAAATACAAACAAAAAATAAATTGATACATAACATATTCTAGGATTGCTTGAGAAAATCTTTGAAAAACTTCAATGCGGCTGTATGCTCCTTCAATTGCTCGTCGATGAAATTCGTTGTATCCATTGTCATCAATTTTGTGAGTGACTTGACAAGTGTGGACTCACGCTTCCTCTTTTAGTAGTCATCCAGAGAGGAGGTCGCAACGTTGGCTGTTTCTATATGCTCCGTATTAACAAAGGAATCCATGTCATCCAACGATTGCTTCTTACCATTTCCTTTAGGCTTCTTCGCTGCATCGCGACCTTTTGGCTATGTCCCCCCTACGATAATATCTTCTGGGTTAGGTACGAACGATCTGTGGGCATCGGCTTCATTTAGCCTTGCTCTTCTACCGGTGTTGACATAGGTTTGATTCTATTTAGGTTGATCTCAAATGGCCATCCACTAGTACTCCAAGACGAATAGATAGCCCATCTCCTTCCTATATAATTCACATGCTTGGACCATCAATTAGTCATTGAAATGACCACTAGCATAGACCTTTTTAAACATGTACCAAACATCATTGAACTGAACAATTTTCTTATTAGTTCCTAGCTAGTGGTCTTTGCAGTGTTGAACTTCCCTTCTTCAATTTTTCGGGCTACTCTTGTTATACGTCCTACAACACTCGTCTAGTACGTGTCAAATTTTTTGTTAATTGAGTCAAGGGAATTACTCAACCGTACACTGATATGAAGGATTGGAAAATATACTTGTAAAAAAAAGAGATTAATATGAACCTTATAGAGTAAAGCCTAGATGAAAAAAAAATTCCTCTACAAGAAATTGAAGGCAAAATGAATCACTCACCAGTCTAATGTCATCATCCTGCGACCAAAGCAATCGCTTATGCCCGCCAACAGCTGGGAGAACGACACCATCATCGTCGTCAATAACGACCTACGGTGTAGAATATGGCTTACCAGAATCTGACATCGATGTGGTTTGTGAATTTTTTGGTAGAGAGTTGCGGTGATGAAAGCTTCATATAGTTGGTCGGTGTACCAACAAAGTGAAAATTTTGCCCATATAATACATATGGATGGTCATATGGATATGGGGGGGGCTGAGGATATGGAGGGGGGATGTGAATATTGCGGGGCAGTGGGTATGGAGGATAATCGATAGGGTATGGCAGTTGCGGAAAATTAGGCAAGTTAGATAATTAGGTGTTTTTGGATTTTTTTTGGTTGAATTAGAAGAAATAATTCAGTTTAGGAAATCATCGGGTGGATTACTGTCCATATGGAATGCTAAAACAAATTATGAACAAATGGTGTACAAGTAGTGTAAAATGGTGTGAAATTTGTGAGTTGAAATGATCAAAAGGAGGTCCTATTTATAGAGAACCAGGGTAGAAAATTTTTCTAAATTATTTGAATGTTTTAGACTTTTTTTATGAATTTTTCACCCAAAAACAATTACAAAAAATGCTCCAACGGCTGTTTCCAACGACTATATTTCCTAACAGCTATTAATTAAGTCACTAACATGTGAGTCATACTCAAAAAATAATTTAAATGACTATTTTGCACTCAAATTCAATAAATAGTGGCTGACTGGTGGGCTAAAAAACCCCATGACCCACATGTCATTCACTAAAAACTATTTTTTGAGTGCACATTTAAATGCAACGATCGGTTTTTTTTAAAAAATAAACTCCTTCGCTAAATGGTGGGCCACACAAATTCTAGACGCACATGTGAAAGTGTGGCGACATCGTAGGCACGCGTGGGCTATGGGCCCCACCGTTCTCGCCTTGCCGAACGCATTAAATTCTACCATATAACTAACGTGCTGGTCCTACTTCTTTTGGCCCCACCTGCCAACGTGTGGTGTGCAAGTGAACTGGGTACGTGCACAATGCGAGACGTCGCAGGAGCGTGAGTTGTGGGCCCCACCATACTTGCCTCGCTGAATGCGTCGAATTCTACTATATGACTGACATGTTGATCCTACTTTTGGCCCTACATGTCAGCGTTTAGTGTGCAAATGAACAGAGTATGTGTGGAAGGCGAGGTATTGTAGTTGCGCATGGGCTCACGCATTTTGTGGGATCTACTGTCTTCGCCTCGTCGAGCATTGTGTACTTCAGTTGTGTCACTAACGTATAGGTCTTGCTCGTTTTAGCTCCACCTGTCAGCAATTATGTTTGAGGGTTTTGCCTATGACGAACGACGGAATCACTGAGGCCCACAAAACACGTCCACGCGAGCCCAGTTGTGCTCTAATAGCAACACCTGGCTTGGCACATATTGTATGGGGCCCACAAAAAGTGAGACATGCAATTGTTGTTTGCACACGCATTGTCCTTCTGTTCACGTGAGCCGCTCCATCGCCGATTGCCTCGAGCTCCACCATTAGTCTTATAAGCTCAATAAATCTCCTTCCACCAACGATAAACTTTAACTTATTAGAAATTTCTAGTTCATAAGGATTTAAACTTAAAAACTAAACTTAGATTTTTGGACTCAACTTCACCTTATAGCTTAATCTGAAATTCAAACACACTCAAATTTGCGTACGAACCCATCCACTAGACATGGAGCAAACAAAATTACAAGACTTGACGAGCATCAATTTAATGGCAGAAAAATAATGCTTCATTGTACAATGATGATGATAACAGTGCAAATACAATTGTGGCCAGCGTGGTAATCATGGAGATTTGTACCACCAAAAATTTGACCAACACCGTGTAGAGATATGTGGGCAGTCAAGCCAGTGCCGTGACATTATTACAGATTTCTCACAAGAATTAATTACACAGCTATTAGGTCGTTTTGGTATAACATTTTGTATCACTATCGTGTTGACCACCGTGTCCGCAAGCTATGCGCCTGCTCTTTTCAGGTAGGCCATCACGCCAAGGCCTGCAACAAGAGCTGCACCAGCTGCGACAGCGCTGTATGCGGATGCCCATGCATCCCTTCCGGCATACTCGAAATCCCCAGAAGCACCCCCTCTCTTGTGGCGGCCAACACCAGCGTAGTCCAAGTGCAACCTTAAACTCTGTGAAAAGAGGAGCATGAATGGGTATTTCTTGACAGCAGAAAGAATCATCTTTGCTTGCAAATGTAATTACCTTCCAGCCGATTTGTCTAGCATGGTCCACAGCAGCTACAAGGTCACTGTCTGATGAAAGTATGACCTTATCATGATCCTCATCTTCATACTGAAACGAATAACATGAAAGAAAGAGAAAGTGGCTTAGAAAATTGGTGCAGAGGCATCAGCATGAGTTTAGATTGGGTTAGCAGCTTATTTTCAATTTTCTTTTTTGAGGAAACAGTTTGCTGAATACCAAAATTTGAGGCAGATTCTTTCTATCAATGTCATCACCAACCCGCTGAAGAATGCAAGTTATCAGTTCTGTCAAGCTGCTCGTTTCTGAAATTTGGAACACTTGAAACTCAGAATGCGATGTAAATTCTGAGAAATAGAAGCAGAAAGATGAAATAATTTCTGTTATCATGAAATCTAGAGAATGCATACCACAATTAAATCTGTGCATCCTGCCTTGTTTGTCCTGAATCTTGAACCCAAAAGTGTTTGATAAGCCAGAAGCTGGATAAAAAGCTGATCTTCCTATATCTGTTGCCTCAGATGCCACTTTTGTTGATCCTTCACTGAAGCAAACCGAAAGATAACCAATCACACAAAACTATGTCATCAGAATGATAAGACACAAAAGAGATACTAACCTTCTGGAGTCATCATCCTCATCAAGTGGTCCAATGGACATTGCTGAATCCCAGAACCTCTGCATCATAGCAGATGTTGCCTCAGATCCGGCTCCTCCACTGTTGCCAACCTGAATACAATGCAACAATTAGTCAGGTAAGGATCAATTGCAGCATTTGAGCAGACAGAACATGGCATGATGGTTGAATATGGATCTTGCAGTTTGCAACAAGTTACCATACATTCACTCTGCAGTCTATGGTGCAGATCAAACAACTCAATAATGTGGGCCAAATCATATTGTCAACAAAAAAAAATCTAGTCCTACATCTAATACTACACATGTAGGAGACAACCATAGTTTACAAACACAAGAAAAAGACAATATTTTTTTTTTTAAAAAAAAGGCAAAATATTTCATAAGCTAGATTCAAGCAGAAGGAAATTGGTGACTCACTGTAGCAATTGCCGCATGAGTGATGTGAATGACATCGACAACAGTTACAACATTTCCATCTGGATAAAGCAAACACAAATATACTATTTAGTAGCATTCCAAGAAATATGCAATTAGATATAATTCAATCATAATACATAGACCTACCCCTATCTACAACAGGCAAATGTAAGAATTTTCCATCATGCATTGTATGAAGAGCATCAAGGATTGGAATGTCAACTGTGGCACATTGAGGATTCTGAGTCATGACCTGTGGAAAGTAGTTCCAGACAGAAAAAAAATGTAGAATCTAAGGCTTCAGAATGATGGCATGATATATCAATAGCAATACAGAAAAACAAAATGCAGTTAGATTGAAGAATGTGATAAAATTCATGTTAGCAACTAATTTACCTTATCTACTTGAGTAGACTCAGGAGGAATATTTTGGGATATAACACGCATCAATATATCTCTAGAGCTGATTTACACGAAAGAAAGCAGCTTTCAGTTTGCTGCTAACACAGAAATTGCCAATGGTGTAATCAGACACAGGAGGAAGGTACTCACGTGAGAATTCCCCCAGGTTTGTTTTCAATTGCTACAACTGCTGAACTTACTTTTAGTTCAAGCATCTTTTTTGATGCTGTCAACACTGTGTCAGTTGGTGCAACAGTTACCACCCTGAGAAGTTGACATCAACTAATAAGTAAGTTGTTCTATAATGGCACATAGCTTCTTAAAATGCTTAGGAATGTATATAAAAAAAAGGCTAGGATATTACCTACTTTGAATTCTCAGAAATTATGGTAGACAGTGATGGCCTAAACATCCTCTCTCGAAGAGTTTCAATGAAAGTGTTAGGGCCTGCAAAGATGGAAAAAAAAAATTAAAAGGCACACAACAAAAGTTCTGCAAAGCAAACACCTTCTGACACTAAAGCTTAACATAAAAGTTACCAATGCGGAACAAGCATAAAGAGGATGATACAATAAAGATGGATGGCAAAAAACAAAGAATATGATAGCCACATACCAGAAACAGATGTTCCCCAGTGCTTCTCTACTCCCTCAACAGCAGCAGCAATTGCTTTTCCTTTCTCAGCAGCCCTTTCCATGCGTGCAATAGCATCATATAGGCATTTGGCTATGTCGAGCAGTGCAATGACTTCACCATTCTCCACCACAGGCAAATGTCTGAACTTACCTGGAACCAAATGATTCTTTTCAGGCCAATAATAGAAATGATGACCAGATACAAAGATTTTGGAGCATTCCCTAACCTTGCACCATCTTCTGCAATGCCTCGACTGCGAGTGTGTCTGAGAGAACAAAGACAGGGTTTCTGGTCATGACCTTTGAAACTGGTGTCTCCTCAAGTTTTAATTCATGAGCAATCACCCTTGTTGTTATGTCCTGATTCAAGTTGACAAAAGAAATGACAAAATGAGCAATGAAGAACCTCCCACCAGCAACTGGAACACCAAAACAGAGAGATATCACCCACACCTTGTCAGTGAGGATCCCACAAAGCAAAGCATTAGAATCTGTCAGCAACACCGCATCAACCCTACGTGCAGCCATCCTCCGACAAGCCTCGTAGACAGACGTGTGATCCGGTATTGTCAGCGCCTTGGACAATCTCAGCCTCTTCACAGTTCTCTCTCCGGTCATAGAACTAACACAAATCACGTAACCAACAGTTTTCAGTAATAAGCCCCTCGCAAGGGACTTGATCTTATACATTTCGCAGCACAATCATAATTTTAGTGGCATTCAATCTCTTATCAGAAGCGTGAAATGGATGTTGAAATTCCAAAATTCACAATCATGCATGCAAACATAATCGTAATTCACGACAAATCCATGGGATTGGGGGTCTGCGATTTTCCATTGCTCATCAAACGGCTTGTGCTTCTATGGTAACTAAAATGTCATAAGCTGCTATGCTTACATCAAATCAGATCCAATCCAATTTAATCTAAGGAAACAAACAAAACCACAAAGCTATCCAGGTATTACTAACAAATAACGAGGCGAGAGGGAGGCGAATCCGTACGAGACAGGGCGGGAGATGGAGGTGGAGGACCTCCTCCCGGCGGCCTCGCCGGCGCCGCCGTTCTCGAGCGGCGCCCCCCTCCTCCTGGCGCCGGAGGCCGACGAGATGCTGCTCCTCCGCGAGCTGGGCCTCCCTCCTCCTCCGACGCCGCCGTCCATCGACCGCCGAATGACGAGAAGCTCCGATCGGCGGCGACGGCGACGGCGACCACCTCGATGTGGGAGGTCTCCAATAGATCGGGGGAACGGAAGCTAAGGCTGGGCGTGCGTCTAAAATTGGACATGAATTTAGAAAGGGCAGTAAATTTGGGGCACCCATTTTTTATGCGCCTAAAAGCTTGGATTGGATTGGATGCGCGTGGGCGTGTGGAACTCGTAACGTGCTGCTGTGTGCACCCAAACCTATTGTACCCGTGGGATGCTATATACACGTGGGTGGCTGCGTGTGGGGCACGTTTCGCAGTTTGAGAGGTCTGGTGGGTGGGGTCAAGTGAGGGGTTTGAAGGTGCAGAGGAGTAAAATGGGAGGGTATTAATTGGGTTAGCTGTTTGTATCGGAATTATTAGGTTATATCCACCAATGTAGGCTCTACTTTAGTTTTTTTAAAAAATATTTTGTATCATATGTGTAAATTATCTCACATAGTCAAGCAAGAATCAAACTTTTTGAAAAGCAAAATCTTTTGAGAGGTTTGATTCTTATTTGAGATGTGACAACTAAATATTAAAATCTAATATAAATTATTTATCACTGACTAGTGAGACCCACTAAAAATTAAAATCCAATATTCATTACACATGACAACAAAAAAAAAGAGACTAATATGTGGGCCAAGGAAGTATCAGACCCACCTATTAGCGTCTATGTGTACAAAACCGACACTGGTAAAAATTAAATCCAATTTTATATTATTCCATGATTATTTTGGGTTATGTATTGCTGACGTGTAGGGTTGACTGAACTGAGAGCCCTCCTGTCAGAGAGTACAGGTCAACAAAGTGTGCGTGAGCGAACGGACAAAAACTAGCACACTTACACTGTAAACGCATCAGGTGTGCCTCATGTGTTTTGCTCGCCTACGACGCAACCAAATCTAATCTTTAGATTGTCAGAAGAGGATGCAAGACATGAGATCTAATTGTCATCAACTGTGGCTATATTATAAGTGTGCATAGCACTGACATGAGCGACAATGAGCCCCACACATCCATTTTTTTCACATGCACATTTTACACGCTTTTCACTGATATGTGGACTTATTTTTCTCTCAGTCCTACATGTCAGTACGAGTTTCACGTGAGTAATGTTACAGAATAAAAGGCAACGTAAGACCTGCAAAATCATGTCGTGAAGTGTCTTCATCGCTGCGTGCTCAACGTCCACTCGCTTTCCTCCCACACATCGTTGCTATCCCATCACGCCGAACAAGTGACGAGCACGCTTTGCCAAAATCAACGCGCACCACCACTTGTGTCGCACACATACTGTCTTGGTACTATAGTATTCTCTCCAATTTGTTTTTTAGTGCACACCACCTCCAAAATATAATTTTCACCTTTAATTTTTACCGTAATATGTTAATAAAAAATTATAAAATTATGTCATAACTTTATCCCATCAAAAAAGACAATTTTTTATGCGGAAGGGACTAATCAATTTGAAATATTAGATTTTAAATCGGATGGTATGGGGATGATCTCAATTGCACCCGATCCTCTTCCTCGATTGAAATGCTTTTTTTTTCTTTCCCTGCTTCTGTAGTTCTATTGTGTGAAGTTTTTTTTTTTACTTTAACCATTTAATATAACATGAATTCTTGAATGAGAGCATGTTTGACGAGTTTAAATTTTCTCAATAAATTGGTTTATTGAGACTTTAGATTATAAGTCTAATAAGACTATTTGAACTTTTGGTGTGAGATTGGATTATGATATAATTGAGATATAATAGTTATAGAAAGTATTTATCATATTTAAGAAGATAACATTGTCATATGAGTGATTAACAAATAAACATATTAAAAATGTTATACCAAATAGAGTTCCTAGATTGGAGCCTTAGCCTCATTCGACCGGCACAAATTTATTGGATACTTCCAGTCAAAAAAATTGGACTTCTACAATAAACACTTAACTTATACCGCCAAGTTGAAGTCTTGGCCAAAGAGGCCCTAAAACATAACCAATTTCAATTTGGAAGCACTGCAGTTTCTTTCGTGGCGACTGCATACAACGAGACTGTCTACAGGGTAGTACTATGTCCGAAATTAATAGCTAAAGAGTAGTTACCAAGTTATGGAGGCGTAGTTTGTGAGGATATATAAGAATAGAGAAAAAGGCCTCACATGAGAATATCCTTATTTAAGTATTTCCCTCAAGTTATGCCTTGCCCTGCTTCCTAACCATTGTGTCCTCCTTGACAGAAAACACGGGGAGTTGATGCCAACCACACAAGCAAGCATCGTACTGACTAGGTTTGTGTAAATCCCGCGTCCGACCTATTGAAAAATAAGTAGACTATTCTCGCGATATTTCAAAAAAATATACTTAAAATTTATAAATATTAGACCATATATAGATTAGATTATTACTGACAGCGAAAAAAGAGTTAGAGCAGTGACCGATCCAACTACACGTACATATAACAAATGATCTTGATCATCGCAGCCATGACGGCAACATCTCTATCAATATCTACACATTCTGGCGTGGAACTTTGTGTGCTGATGTACTATCACCAACACACGTGACTTGGGTTTAGGGTCTGCGGTTATGGTAGAGGTGATGATTGCAATTTCTATAGATTAATTCAAAAATTTATCAAGTCTCTCTTTATATAATGTTCCCACAGGTTGAGTCCTATGTTAGATTCCAATACGATATTAAATCTTATAATAGATTTTATCCGAATTGAATAGTTCAGGCACATTAAATGTGTGATCTTGTAGATTCATGCCCACAAACACTTACTTGAACCATATGTCGGTAATGGTTTCTAGTAGGATATAACAACTATATGAGTATATGTGAAGATCATCTCCAACAAACCTACATAATATACTTAAGTTGATCTTTTTACCACACGATACCAAATTAAACCTAAGGCATGATACATATCATCATTTTCACGGTTCAATCTTTTCTTAATCTCATAATGAATTGATCTTCTCATAATTGACACTCAAATATATATGATATAATTATACACTTCTCAGTTCATTAATATCAAGAGGCTCAAAAATATCTCTCTCGTTATATAAGAGAAAATTTCCATCTTGACCACATATTTGCACATGATTTATAATATGCTCGAATATTATCTTTATAATCACCCAATTAAAAGTAGTGTTTAGTAACACAACAATATACTATTATACATGTAAAAGCTTATGACAATCTCAGGTCTAATGATCAACCATAAATATTATTTGAAACTAACATGTGGCACTAATATGACAAATCCCCATAATGTTTCAAAGCGAGTCAATCCAACATTATATTTTTCAACATGTATCCATATTATTAATTTAATATCTTATATCCATGATCTGTAGAACATGACCATCGATCAATACATGTGTTGACCCATTAGTCATTAATGTGCTATTCAACGATAATAGATCATAGATTTTACAAAATAATATCATCAAATAAATTAAAAGTTTCAAAAAAAATCACACACTTGCTTATAAAAAGATGATAATTTATTCAAGAAATAGAATAACATATTACTCTAAAGTTCATAAATATAATAAGAATAAAACCACATTTATAATTTTCTCTAAAATATATCAATACCAGCATCAGGGCGCCAAAAATCTGGATTCCATTTTGCCCAAGTTTGTTTTGTCTAATCTTGACCCCATGAGTAATCAGGTCGGGTCCATACCAAGTCAAGCTAGATCGGACTAAACCAATATATTATATAGTGTGTTCATCAACTAAGCTAAAATCGGACTCGACACGCCTTGTTTGCTCTTCACACCTCAAATTCAAAATCTAAATCTAACCCGGCTCTATAGGCATGGTTCGGGCCAAGTCAATTTTACAGAGATCTAACACCGACTGGAATAAAAGTTTTCAAACTGTCAACTTAAACCTACGTTTATTTTCTACGGGGAGAACAAAGCACATATCGAAAGGATGATAGTTGACAAGTACCTAATTTAATAAAACCAACAGAAATGAATATGCGAGAGGGCCGAAGTTCGATTCACATTAGGATTAGCAAGGTTCACCGATTTTTTTAGAGAGAGTTGGTTCTAGTTGCCTCATAGAACACCATTGTTTGCGAATTAATTGCCAAATCAGAAGCCAAAAGTTCAAGAACTGCACATACATTGCACTGTTTGGTATTACAAATTTACAACTGAAACAAGCAAAGGGAGAGGGAGGGCAGCAGTTGAAGTCTCAAAGAACCTACTAAATTGAATACCATCTGAAGATGAACTAGGCAGCGTGCACATGAATGCCTATGGCAACGACGAGGATGGTGAGGATGCAAAAGAAGAGGATGGCGTGGACAAGGATGGAGATGCCGCTGGTGACCATGTTGCCGAACTCCACCACCCTCGTCCTCGCCGGCAGCTGGAACAGCAGCCCAGGCGACAGCAGCACGAAAAGGATCACCGCCACGATGATCGGACCCCAGTCGGTGCCGGTCGCCTCTGTCATATCGCTTTAAATGTTCTTGACCGACCAGCTCTGTTCAGTGTTCTATGTGTTCCAATGTATGTATGGACTGGACAAGAGCAAGGTAGATGATGCATTTGTAGTGAGCTTGCTTAATGGCTGTGTGGAGGGGGAAGGAATGCATATGCCCTGCTTGTGGGCTAAGTAAGGGAATAAGTAACTAGATGTATGTGCTTTTGCTTTACAGTCTGAAGGTGTGCTTTTTCGTCAGTTTGGGGCTTTGGGCGAAAGATGTTACGAGAAAAGGAAAAAAAAAGAGTTAACGCGGCTCGCCTTGCCTTCTCTCTTCTTCTTGTTTCCCCATGGATGCTGCCTTGTTTTCTGCAGGAAAATAAGCCAGTGTAGAACTCAGTTTATATGTCAGGCAAAGAGACATTGTGCACGGGCTAATTGTGCAGAGACATGGATTAGTATGCACAAAGAGAAGGACTACGTTCTCAAGCTAAACGTCATTTGTCTGAATTCTACTACTAATTTGGAGTAAAACAACAGATCAGACAGGTAGGCAAATATGACATTCCACCTCAGAATCAGATGCTGCTGGTTGGCACTTGCCAACCAGTTTCAGACCTAACCAGACAATCCTTATACCTGAAAAGTAGCTTCACCACTTACTTTGGAGAAAGAAGCAGAGTTGCGTAAACCATTTTTCTATGTTCCAAAAATGCTGAGTTTCTTTGGAGAAAGACACACAACTTGAGCCGAACCGATTCTACACTGGGGACGGCCCTCAGACTCTAATACTCTGATACTATGTTGAGTTTTCTGTGTAGACTAGTTTACCTAAAAGCTAATAGGAAAAGGCGGCAAAACAATCTATGGAACAAACAGGAGTTGGCTAGTGGATTGCTTCCAAAGAGACGCAGTGAAGTAGTGAACATTACCGGAAAGCTAATACTAATTGTTGACGCAGAGAGCTCGGAGAAGGCAAGCAAATCCCTATCAGACAATGACATTAAACTGTACCCAACACGTTTACACGCAACCACTGACTCGTGCATCCCGTGTTTGTGATAGCTGAGTGAAACGCCAAGACCTGAACATTCGAAGCTCCCATCACTTTCAGGCATGGCAATTGACTCCAATGAGTCCTACCTCAAAGACCAAACTTTAATACATATCTAACCACAAAGAATTTGACGTAGAAAAGTACATTAATCTATGGATCACAGTTTCACACGTTACCAAGTTTCGAAATCTTACTGATGAAGAAAACAGGGGAGATATGAACAAAATATCTCCTTTTTTTAACTAATTGTGGGTAAGAATCGCATCTTGCAAGTCGAAATCATGTGCATTGTACATTTGTATTCCTCAAACCTCTACAACATTATTGGCAGTAACAAACAGAGAACAGTGGTATTTCTGCTCAGCATTCTCAATATGAAAGAAAGAAACTCAACTGGACTTAGACAAGCTAAGGGAAGTTAAAGAACAACAAAAGGATGAATTTTTACATGGAATTATCAAATCCTGAACGCCTAATTCTGGGATATCTAAGCTAATAAACACCCGCATTCGAGGTAATCGGGGAGCACATCCGACCTTGCGGCTCGTCCTTGCAGGAGTGGACGACCTTGCCGAAGCCCGAGGAGAGGGTGGAGACGGCGCCGGCGAACCCGAGGAGCAGGAGGAGGCCGGCCACCCACGGCATCAGCAGGAAACCGATGGCGAACGTCACCGATCCGCACAGCATCAGCGCCACCGACGCTCCCAGAAGCAGCGACGCCATCGCCGCCGGCGACATCCCTGGAACCGGCGCCCTCGTCCGAGCGGGCGATAGTGGCGCCGCCGCCGCGGGGGAGACGATCATGCCGATCAGCGCGCACAGCTCGCAGATCATCCGCGAGTAGTTCTCTCCGCCGCCTCCGTTGCCGTTTTCGTTACTTTCCGTCATGGCTTTCTAGAAACCCTAAGCTTAGCGAAGCGAGTAGCACAAGAGGAGAAGAGAAGAGAAGAGAGGACACGAGGTTTGCAGGGAGAGGGGAATAGTGGGTAGAACAGATCCTTATAGGCCCCACGGCCCAGTGGGTCAAGGTAGGCGGGTATGCGTCAGACCGGGTCCACGCAGCAATCAACGACTGGAAAAAAAATCCGGTTAAACACATAACCTCTTAACTGACATGCGGGGAAAACTAAAGCATGGGCCCATGATTATGTGTGCGATGTTGGGTATGGGTGTGGTATCGAGACGATCGGGGGCACCGATAGGGCTATGGGTATTAAATTATTTTCGTATCTTATCCGCCCAGTCATGGCTACATCGTTATTGGTGTTATCCTGTTCTGACAAGGGCGGTCCTTGCGTGTGGGGTCCACAAAGCAGAGAAGATGTGTGGTTCTGCAGCATTTCGGGATTTTTATTAATGTGGCCGCTTGCGGGACTGGTGGGCCGACGGTTTGTGATTTTGCTCTGCACTCCCGGCTGACGCATGGGTCCGTGCAAATAACAGAAAGAAAAAGTTATGATGTGGGGCCGCGTACGCAAAGTGGTGTGAAGTGACCTGTAAGTTACGTGAGCATCCGAACGAAATTGTTATATGACTAATATAGAGTTATGGTGAATATGATATGCAACCTGTAATATCGAAATTAATTCGGTTTGATTTTGGTAAATATCAAATTTATCAAATTATCATGAATCTATATAAGTTGTGTACTTTATTTTTAAAAAACATTAAAACACATCATTGTATCTTGATCAATATTAGAAGTCTCTATCAAACCAATCAAATACTTGACGAATTAGACTTTACATTTTAGTTCTACAATCAAAACTAATAATTTAGTTGCTTACATGGATGATGAGAAGATCCAAAATACCACTTTGCAACCTGCACCTCCAAATTAGCTCGTCATTTTGCAAAACATAGATATCTATAATGAAGAATAGAACAAGCAAGATTGATTCTGGAATGTTTTGAGTATGACCTACTAAGTACTATCAAGTATCAACTTTGTCCCATCCAAATTCTTTATTCACGAAATGAATTACTCAAAGTCTTATATTGCTTGATTTTGTGGTTGACTCTACTGTTGCTGGGTTGCTGCAAATTGAAAAGATGAAAACAATGGCCAATGGGGGCGGCACGGGGATGGCATGGGGATCTGGGAGGCGGAAGCCCGAGGCCCGACTACTCGAGGGGGAGGTGGCGGAGGCCGGAGCCGCGGGGGCTCGACCGCTCAGGCCTCGGGGAGGCTGCACGGGGATGGCACGGGTGGAGGCGGAGGGTGGCGGGCGGCATGGGTGAAGCGGTGGCGGGCGGAGGCGAATGGCGGGACAGGGACGCGGACGGGCGGAGGCGGCGCGGATGGCGGGACGGCCGGACGGGGATGGCACGGGTGGGCGGCGCGGACAGGGAGGAGGGAGGAGGAGGAGTCGAGGATGAGGAGTTAGGGTTAGTAATACTTAGGATTGTAGAACGAATTGAGGAAAATACGAATTTAACCATTTAGGCAGGTAAGTAGGTTTTTATTGATTTTTTTGGTTTTTTACCGAACCAAACCGAATCAAATACCAATATGATTAAACCAGTCCATCGAACCGGATACCAAATACCAAAAAAATCTCTATTTCGATTCGATTCGGTTTTTTCAGTTCAGTCCAAATTTGCATAGCCCTGCATAGAGTCACATAATTAGACTGAATGACATATTATTATAAATGATACCAGATTTATTTAAAAGTATCATGTCTAGTTGCGATATATATATATATATATATATATATATATATATATATATATATATATATATATATAACATAATTGGATGGAATGACACCTAGTCATGTAAAAATACATTAATTGTAGGGTTTAATCGTAGGATCAATATTACAGATGGATAATAAATATAATAGAGACAAGAACAACTCAAAAATATTATTTATTAGATATATGAAATCAACCGATAATATTGCTTATATTAGACATCCATAAAACAGAAAAAAAAATTACAAATTCAAAACTCATATTATATAGTAATATAGGTAATGTTTGTAATGAGCTAATCTCAACCAAACATGAAACACACTATAGTTATTTGCAACATCTGAATAGGAAACATGTTTTGTAGAAACAAGAAACATGTTTGAGTCACCTAATTGGCGCTTCCGCATGCCCACTACTAAACCTCCACCCTAACAAATTCGAGAGTGATTATTATATTTCTGAGGAATAGATTGATGATGATGATTACTATTATTATAATTATAATTATTATTATTGTGTAATACTTTTCAGCGGCCACATGCACGGACCGTCCTTCGTGTCAATGCAGAGGTCCCCAAGGGCGTCGAAGCAGCCGGGCCCACCCCGGCAGTGCATCCGGACCGTCGCTTTTTTTCGACCTAAAAAAAGTACAAAAAGAATTCGTCTAACATGCCAGGTGTCATACAAGCATTCGTGCAAAAAAAGAACACGTGTCCACATGCATCTCCCGCGCCAGGTGTCCATCCGCAGCTGGCTTCGTTGGACGGTCGGATTCACGCGTCCGTTTCACCTTTCACCGCTTATATCTACACACACTACTTATATTTCCTTCTCACTCCACGTACTCAACACAATACAGACATGACACTTGCTTTGTATTTTACAATAAAAATGAGGCAATGTAACATCAAAAATAAATATCTATCTATCTACAACTAGCTTTGTGGTTTGTGTGTGCATGATGTTATACAAACTAGTGAGGGGCCCGTGCGTTGCCGCGGGAAAGTTTTCGGGACGAACGTGTTGATCTGCCTTTTTATTAAGATTGTGTTCTGTTGCAATTCAAAATGAAGTGCATAAATGATCTGTTTGAGACCTAGTCTTAATTTTCGCACTAGACTCGTCCAGATTCTAATATGCGGAATAACGATATCTTATTCGTAAATACCGAAACCCAAAGGTTAATCGAAAACACAGCTTAAAGTAATTGCACAATTCTTTATTTCAAAGAGAGCTTTACACGTCGAACGTTAGACACATTTGCCTACGTTGAAGAAACTATAAGCTGGATATATAATCCAAGGCTGTAATAATATTTGATGATCTAAACTAAATCTATTACAAGGTATTTATAGTATAATCATATGAGTACGTATCAGACTCAATAACTTAAATGTATTAGACTCATATAACTAACTAATCATAAACAGATAGTCTTAGTTATATATATTTGGATCGGATTACAATTCCGAACAGGGAACGAATTCTTTTTCATAGTCGCGGACCCATCTATGGTCGCGAAACCTTTCCGAACACAATTAAAGTCACGAAGCCGTATGCGATCAGGACTTGAAGATCCTCCCGGATCATGACTCCCTTGTTGAGAAGGAGCCAACCCTTGTTGCGACCTCTCAATCAAACTGAAGATGTGGAAATTGGGTTTGTCCATGTTCTCTGGTGTACCACTTTGACGCATGTGCTCATTCATCTTTCCGACTGATTCGAAAAGTCTCCTTTATACCACTGTGGGTGATAGTCACCTTCTTCTCCAGAATCACATCTTCACGTAGAGATTCGTCTTGTTGATAGACCAAGTCTTCAACAGATGGTACTATGGTATCTGGCTCATCATCCAGCATTGAAGGCTCGAAGAGTTTGAGGTGCTCAACATTGACAACCGAGTAAATATCCATGTATGGAGGTAACTCGAGCTAACAAGTATTATTACCCACTTTTCGCAAAATCCGAAAAGGACTATAACGAATGGGTTTGAATTTCTTACCTTCACCTTTAAGTCTCTCCTTACTCAAATGTAACCATACCATATCACCTTCTTGAAATTGCACATCAACTCGGTGCCGATCATGTTGCGCCTTGTACTTGAGTTGAGCTTTCAGCAAGTTCTGTTCAACTTCTCGATGGAGTCGTTGAATACCTTCCAGGAACTTTTGTGCTCGATCCTGATTAGATGCTTCCTTGCTGTTCTGTGCTGAGGTAGGGATCACAAACTCCATGTCGAATGGACTCTGTGGTAGAAATCCTAAACAGACCTCAAACGATGACTTTCCAGTTGAACCATGCACTGCTCAATTAAAAGCAAACTGTAGGTATGGTATGCTTTCATCCCAGGTTTTCATATGCTTCGAGTTATATCCTCTCAGAAGATGAACGACTGTGCGATTTACCACCTCGGTTTGACCATCAGTTTGCGGATGAAAAGCGGTACTCCTTTTTAGCTTGGTGTCCATCATCGTCCAGAGCGATCCCCAAAAGTGACTAAAGAATCGGGTATCGCGATTAGACACAATAGAAGTCGGCAGTTCGAAGTGTGTCCAAACATTTTGAAAGAATATTCGAGCTGCTTTTTCTCCTGTGATAGTCTTTCGACAAGGTATAAGAATAATCATTTTGGAGAATCGATCAACGACCACGAATATATAGTCGTTGCCACGTCGGGTCTTAGGCAATCCTCCCAAGAAATCCATGGATATGCTCTCCCATAGTCGCGATGGAACTAGCAAAGGAGTGTACAAACCTAATTTTCGGTTTGCCGATTTCGAGATGCTACAGAGACCACAGTCTCGAACATAACTAGCCACATCTTGTTGCATACGCGGCCAAAACACATGTCAGTGAAGATTTTGCAATGTCTTTGTAACTCCAAAGTGATCAGCTACCTTCGATGTGTGCGTTTCTCGCATCCATTGAATTCGAGGTGCTCCACGAGGTATGCAAAGTAAATTGCCCTTGTACAAGAGTCCTTCTCGCCAAACGAACTCTGTAGGTTTCCTTGTTTCGAGCTCAGTCAGTGCTGTTTGAAAATCAGGGTCTTCACTGTACATATTGGCATAGCATCATGACATGAGGACTCGATCTACATGAATGCTGATAAACAGGGGGTCGTAACTAGTGGTCGCGACAACATGTACGCCAATTTGTTGTGTACGCCCTTCTTGTACTTAATCACCAGATTAAACTGCTGTATATACGACATCCACTTCATGTGCCGAGCTTGCTGTAGCTTGGACTGCGTTTGCAAATATTGCAACGGTTGATGGTCGGTGTGGACCACAGTCTCTTTACCCAAGAGATAACACCGCCAATGTTTCACGGCTTGATGTAGTGCACACAACTCTTTGTCATAAGTCAGGTAGTTCTTCTGAGCTCCTTGGAATTACTCGGAGTGATATGCCATTGGTCGACCTTCTTGCATGAGCACAACACCCATCGCATAACCTGAGGCATCGGTTTTTAGCTCAAATGGTTTCTGGAGATTCGGCAAAGCTAACACAGGCGCCTCGCTGATCTTCCTTTTCAATAAGAGAAAGGTGTTCTCATGTTTCCCTGTCCACTCGAACTTCTGATCAATCCTGGTTAATGCATGCAATGGAGAAGCCATAATCGAGAAGTGTCGGATGAACTTCCGAAGATATTGGCATGCTCCAACAAAACTACGCACGTCCGTAATTATTCGCGGTCGCGGCCACTTGCGAATCACTTTTACCTTGTTCGGGTCTATTTGCAACGTACCGTTGCCGACCATGAATCCGAGGTAAAGTAGAGTTTGTTGGCCGAACTCGCACTTCTTATGGTTGAGGCGAAGTCGATGTTGCCGAAGCTGTCCGAACACCTTTTCGACATGAATGAGGTGCTCATCCCACGAACGACTATAAACCAGTATGTCGTCGAGGTAAACGATCACAAAGTCGTCGATGAACTGTCTCAATACGTCATTCATAAAACGCATGAAAGTTGCCGGGGCGTTGTAAAGACCAAACAGCATGACCAGCCATTCGAACAGATCTTGTCGTGTTTTAAACGGGGTCTTCCACATATCCTCCTCTCGGATGCTAACTTGATGATATCCTGACTTAAGATCCAATTTGGAGAAGATAACAGCATACTTCAATTGGTCTAGCGGGTCGTCAATACGAGGAAGGGGGTACCAGTTCTTGATGGTGATCTTGTTTAGTGCTCGGTAGTTGATGCACATACGCCAAGTCTCATATTTCTTTGGCACTAACACCACAGGAGATCCACAAGGTGAACTACTCGGTTGAATGACACCATCGTTCAACAACTCACCAAGTTGTCTCTTGATCTCTTCATTCTCCAATATTGAGTTGTGATACATACTCAAATTGGGCAGTGTCGCATTGGACACAAGCTGAATTTCGTGCTCGACTGGATGTTTCGGCGGACGATCCTGGGTAATCTCGAATAGATCACTATATTTCTCTAGCAGTCCCGACAAACTACCAGAATCCTCTCGTCACGCCAACGACAATGCTGGTCAAGTACCCTCACTTTGACCAATGGGTTGAATCATGACAAGCACATACTTGTGACACGCATTAACAATCTGTTTGGCTTGATTTGCGGTAATCAAGTTCGAAGTGTTGACGTGGATGTCTCTACTGATCACGAACTTAACTCTATCTTTGGTGAGGTCGTACTCTTGTGCTCGCCGATGGAAGTGAGCGTCTCGATCATACAGATACGGACTCCCAAAGATCACTTGATAGATATCGATAGGGACAACATCGCATTGCACCTCATCGATATATCGTGCATATATCGCAAACTTCAACACACACTGACTCGTAATCTGTTGGTTCACGTCGGATGTAAACCAACCTTGTGGATATGGTCGCGGGTGTGTGGTCGTCTTCAAAGCAAGTCGTCGAACTAGTCCAGCGGAGACCAGATTCATGACTTTCGGGATTGAATATCGCTGCGACCACTTCGTGCTTCACCTGGATGTTAATGGTGAACAAGTCCTCCGTCGGGTGATGGTCGTTCGGTGGATCCGAACCCTTCTCCTTCGGCATTGCCATCAGAGACAAGGTGGTATCCGCCTCATCAACCGAATTCACTCGGACAACTTCTTCATCGAGTGAAGTAGCAGTAGCCGTGGCTGTTCTTTTCCCTGGTCCGTTTTTCTTTGGTCGAAGTTCTGGATGAAGCTTGTAACATTGGTCCTTGGTATGTCCCGTGACTTGACAATGTTCACAAAAGGCACCTGTACCCGATTTTGAAGCGTTCTTCTTTGAACTTGGCTTTTTCTTTGTCGAGGTCGCACTTTCCTTCGTGCTTTTGTCGCTGCGGGATTTGTTCTTCTTCTCAATCGCCATAGCAGTTGTGCTTGCGGTCGCGATGTCTTGGACGACGAATAGACTTAGCTCAGTACTGATCAATTTCTGAAGTCTAGATGTGTATTTCCGAAATACCTGAGGATCGGATAGCGATATACTGATGACCATTGCTTGTCTCCGGAACTCCGTCGTATAGTCTTGGACGGTCTGGTCGCACCATTGGTACAATCTGTGCCAACGCTCCCATCTCTCTTCAAGGTAATCCATCAGATAGAATTCTTGTCGCAGAAGTCGTTTGAATTGACCCCACGCAAGGTCGTCAGTTTCACCACTGGCGACAAGGGTCTTCTACCAAGTCTTGGCGTGGTCCTTCATCTTCAAAGGTGCGAATTTGACCTTTTGAGCGCTACTAAACCCTTTCAGGTTAAAGTAGGTTTCATGTTGATCGATCCAAGAATCCAGTTTCTCGGCATCGATCGCCCCATCATATATGGGTATATCAATCTTAGCGTCGACCTTAAAAGATCCGACAGCTAAAGAGGTGTTGGAGAGGTCGTCGGTCTTATGGTCTCCTTCGTCTTCATCTTCGTCTGCCCTGCGCAAGTCTTCACCAGTCTTCACACCCATAACCTTCCCTACTTCAGGAGGTACAATCATGGCCTGCTGCTTAATTCAAGTAAGCACGGTTTCCATGTCGGTGGAGAGTTTAGCCACTTGTTCGGCTAGGTTTGCTTGAACGGAGGTATCGTCAGACATTGTCGGAGACGCGGCTATAGGAACCGTCAATTGATCGCCTGGAGTTTCGCCGGAGATTTTGTAACCCTGGCGAGTCTTCACCATCTTGATAGGAAAGTTGCTCTAATACCAACTTGATCCGTTTGAGATCTAGCCTTGATTTTCGCACTAGGCTCGCCCAGATTTTAATATGCGGAATAACGGGATCTTACTCGGAAATACCAAAACCCAAAGGTTAATCGAAAACACAGCTCAAAGTAATTGCACAACTCTTTATTTCAAAGAGGGCTTTACACGTCGAACGTTAGACACACTTGCCTACGTTGAAGAAACTATAAGCTGGATATATGATCCAAGGCTGTAATAATATTCGATGATCTAAACTAGACCTATTACAAGGTATTTATAGTCCAATCGTATGAGTACGTATCAGACTCAATAACCTAAATGTATTAGACTCATATAACTAACTAATCCTAAACAGATAGTCTTAGTTATATATATTCGGATCGGATTACAATTCCGAACAGGGACCAAATTCTTTTTCATGGTCGCGAACCAATCCATGGTCGTGGACCCATCCATGGTCGCGAAACCTTTCCGAACACGGTTAAGGTCGCGAAGCCGTATGCGATCAGGACTTGAAGATCCTCCCGGATCAATAAAGTTAGATACTAAGAATTTTAGATACTTAGTTTTTGATGTGCTAATTGTACTAGCAGCCTAAAATGATTTTAAGTCATCATATATTAGAATGGCTTAGAATCATCAATTTAACAGTTTAGCTTTACCACATTTAATTGGATTACAACATGCCAGCATGATCTTGCGGCATATTGGCCATTAGGTATATTTAATGGAGAACAATTTAAAATGCTTCTGTAAAGGAGCAAAAGATACTGTGTTAAGAATCTTATAGTCTGGGTGCGATGCTTTTCAGAAACTTCCTCTAGAGCAAGCCAGAACTAACCTCTAGTCCGGGCCTCAATACAAGAATAGTTCTTCCAATTTTGTCCCGGTAGTCCGCTCTATATATCTTTCCTGTCCTTGCTTCATGTGCAACATCTTCCTAATGATTGAAAGAATGAAAAGCTTACTCTATATTGTGTTGGGGGAAATCTCCGCCCGATCAATCCCGGTGAATAGTCCCGGGCGCCGCCATTTGCCCGGGGTCAAGGGCCCCGGTGACCCCGTCCCGGGCGCGGGGTCATGAGGGGATCACGTGAGGGACACCTCGGGAATTGGTGAGGACACTTGTCAAGCATACAGCCCTCTCGGCCAGGAGAAGGATGTTGATGCCACTCGATCCAACGGCCGCTGCCGGGGTAGTCTAGTCTTATTGCGTCTTTTGGGCCTATATATGCCCCTGTACCCCTCTCTTGTAACCTAGTACAATTCATTTACTTTAATACACAAAAAACCAATAGGCGTGCTTTGGAGCACTCTCCCCTCGAGAGAACTCCCCCAACTGACCCACGTCGAGAGTACGTCGACAGGACTAGGGTCTCCACTAAGACCTGAACCTGTATAAACCCTTGTGTCACTCTCTGTGCTTACCCGACGGGAGGTGATCGGTAACGTGGTCAGCTCACGTCGTTGTTCGTTAGCTAGGATCTTCCACAAAACTTACCGGGGTATTTGCAATACCATGACAGTTGGTGCCGTCCGTGGGGACTTCGTGACGAATCGCCTTAGCTCCCCCAAGAACGAGGGCTCGCGCCCTACCCGGTGACGCCGGTCCCAGTGACCCGGCGACACCCCCTCGAGACACGACCGCCCCAGCGCTTCCGACCGGACGCAGCCGAACCCAGGTACCACCTCTAACCCTTCCGGTTATTTCCGATGGACAGACCTCCGGGCCCAGCCCAGTGACCGCAGACGCCTCCACGGGGACTAGTCTCCCCCTGACTGCACCCTTGGTTTCCTGGGACACCTTGCTCGAAGCTCTTGTCGAGGGCCAACTCAGCGCTCAACGCTCCATGGATGAGCTGCTCCGCGTTTTGGCGCGGCCGCCGGCCCCGTCTATCTGCCGCAGTTCCCGTTTATGGGCGCTTTGCCCCCGTTTATGGGACACTCGGTGGCCTCTCCGATCCCCGGAGGCCCGGTCGCTCCCAGGACCTATGTCCCCGCCAGGGGTCACGTCCCTCTGGTGGGTCCTTCATCCAGAGCCTTCCCCGCGACGGGAGCCTTCTCAATGTCGGGGGCTTACCTTATGCCCGGAGCCTTCGCCATGCCGGGGCCTCACCCCGCACCAGGGATCTTCCCAAGACTGGGGGGCCATCTCGCGCAGGGAGTTTTCCCCACACCGGGAGCCGGTCCCACCCCGTCAGTCACTTCTATCGCACCGGAGGCGGTCCACGGGACGGCTTCCACTCCACCGCGGGACCTCCCCCGTGAGGGACCCCCTACTCTAGTTTCGGACGTCGCTCCGGGGGCCTGCTCGGCAGCGGATCCCGCCCGCGCCCCGATAGTACCCTCTGGGCCGGTAATCGTCGCACATGAGCTCCCTCCTCCCCTGGGGGCCGCCCCCGAGGGCTCCCCGGCGGCTCAGGTCCGCTTTACCCAGGAGGAGGTTGAGAAAATGCGTACCACGAAGTCTGGAGAGGCTCTCTCATGCCACCCGACGGAGCTCCCCTCGGCTCGCGGTGGCGGTGAGCCATGCTTCCGTCCCAGCTGGGGGAAGAGACCCGCCGAAGAAGTGACCGCCACTTCCGGGGGGGGGGGGGGTGCCCGGACGTCCAAGAGGTTAGTTCGACTAATCCGGAGGAGAAGAGACGCTACCGTCACGCCGGTGGTCCTCTTGGACCCCCTCCCGACTCTGACAACGAACGAACGTCCCTCGTCAAAGGGGATAGCGACTGGGACCCCCCCCGGGGGGTGGAGGGGGCCAACCAACCACTGTGCCGCTAACTCCGGTGCATCCGCTGGTCGCGACCTTACCGCCCACCACACATCGAGCACTACAATGGTGAGGCCGATCCTTATGAGTTTGTGTAGGTGTACTCCACGGCCATCTCAGCCGTTGGGGGGGATGAGACAGTGCAGTGCAACGTCTTCCCCCTCTACCTCACCGGGATCGCCTGCTCGTGGTTCTAAAACCTGAGGCCGGCTCCATCAAGTCTTTCGCGCAGCTTAAGCACGAATTCTGCGCAAACTTCCAGTGGAACTACGTGCGTCCCTTGGACTCATCACAGCTCTATACTGTCCAGTAGAGGACGGGGGAGACCATCCGCAGCTTTTCAAGCGCTTCGCTCAGGTCAAGAGCAAAGTGGCTCACGTCCCTGACTCCACAGTCATCGAGGCGTGCAAGAACGGGATCCTCCCCGGGGAGCTCCATCGGAGACTCTCCCGGAGCTGCCCCTCCTCCGCCGATGAGTTCTTCACCGTGCTCGAGAAATATGCTCGGACGGAGGAAGACGACCTTTGGAAGAAGAATCAGGGGGCCCCCGCCCCCGCTGATCGGGAGGCTAGGGACCCCCTCAAGCGTCCCAAGAGGGGCAACCGCAGCGAGCCACGGTTTCGGGACACCTTTGTCCTCGAGGGCGGAGGTGGCTCGTGCGATGCCCCTAGGGGCAACCGTCCCCTCCCCAAGCAGAAAGGCCGTGGGGGGGACAGCCATCCCGCAGCCGGGAAGGCCCAGCGGCGAGAGGCAAGGAGGATCTGTGGTGCACTTTCCACAATTACAATACCCACGCTACCCGGGAATGCCACCAGCTTCTCCAACACTTCGCCGTATTCCTCGACCAGCGTGGGCAGGGGGGAGGGAGTCCTGCCTCCTTGGGCCCCCAACCAGCTTTGCCAGCTTTTCCTGCCCCCTCGGGGGAGTAGCAAGGAAAAGCGCGGGAAGGGGGCTCAACAGAAGAGCTCCCCTTTCAAACCTCCCAAAGGCGTGTCAACGTCATCACAGGGGATCCGGCTCAGGGCGAGACTCCAAGCGCCAGCGCAAGGAGTATGCGCGGGAGGTAAAGGTTGTAGGGGTGCTACACACGTCTCGGCCACCAAAGTGGTCGGACGTCCCCTTACTTTTACAACAGAAGACGCATACGGAGTTCGCTTCCCCCATGACGACGCGCTTATCGTCTCCGCCACTATCTACAATTGCCAGCTGGCACGTATACTCATCGACGGTGGGAGTTCCACTGATATCCTGTACCTGAAGGAATTTAGGGAAATGCAGGTCGACGAAAAGCTGCTATAACCCACGGCCGGGCCCTTGCAAGGCTTTGTCCTCGGGAAGACGATCCACCCGGTGGGGAAGGTTGATCTCCCCATGACCTTCGGCTCCCTGGACAATTACCGGACTGAGCTGGTCCGGTTTGACGTTGTGGACCTCCCCTCTTCGTACAACGTCATCATGGGGAGGACCACTATCAACCGTCTGGGGGCCGCGATCCACTGAAACTACCTCTGCGTGAAGATCCCCGGGCCTCGCGGAGTGATCTCCTCTTGAATCGACCAGGACATGGCTCGCGCTCTTTATGAGCGCGCCACTACAGCAATTGGTTGCGTCAACATGATCAAGACCCCGGGGGGGACAGAACTCTTCCCTGGCGCAGGAAGCCACGGCCGTCCCCTCCGGGAGGTCTCCCCCCAAGCCGTGTCCGGAGGGGGACCTCCGGAAGGTCCCGCTATCCCCCGACGACGGGGGCAGGGCCGTCAAGATCGGGGCGGACCTCTCCAAAGAGCACGCGGAGCAACTCGCGGCCTTCCTACGCAAAAACTTTGACGTCTTTGGGTGGAAGCCCACCGACATGTAGGGCGTTGCCTGAGAGGTCATCGAGCATAAGCTCGCTGTGACCCCCGGTCACCCCCCGGTCAAACAGAAATTGAGAAAGCTCTCCCTTGAATGCCAAGAGGCTATCAAGGTTGAGATTACCAAGCTCCAAGAGGCAGGGTTCATTCGGGAGGTCTTGCATCCCGAGTGGCTGGCAAACCCTGTCCTTGTGAAGAAGTCGAACTGCAAGTGGCGAATGTGCGTAGACTTCACCAACCTTAACCGCGCTTGCCCAAAAGACAACTTCCCACTCCGCCAAGTAGTTGACTCGACCGTGGGGTGTGAGCTGATGAGCTTCTTGGACGCGTATTCGGGCTATCACCAAGTCCGGATGGTGGAAGGGGACGAGGAAAAGACGAGTTTTATAACTCCCCTCGGGACCTTTTGCTACGTCCATATGCCCTTCGGGCTGAAGAACGCTGGAGCAACTTTCTAGCGACTCATGTCATTGGTCTTTAAGGACCAAATCGGCCGCAACGTCGAAGTCTACATCGACGACGCGGTTGTCAAAAGCTCACGTGCGGCCACTTACATCGACGACTTTTTTTTAGAGATACTGTAGGGTACCGCCGATTCGGCCCTACAGGAATAAATGGTAGAGGTGGGGAGTTGAACTCAAGACCTCTAAGCTCACATCAACGACCTAGTGGAGACCTTCCGTAGCCTCCCCGAATACGGGTTAAAGCTCAACCCAGAAAAGTGCACCTTCGGTGTATGCGGGGGGAAACTGCTTGGCTTCCTTGTGTCCCAGCGGGGCATAGAGTTCAACCCCAAAAAAATTCGGGCCTTCCTAGACATGCCCCCTCCGCGTTCCGTCAAAGATGTACAGCGGCTCACCGGCCGTTTGGCCGCGCTGAGTCACTTCGTCTCGCGGTCGGGGGAACGCAGCCTTCAGTTCTTCAAAATCCTCTGGGGCCTCGAAGGGTTTCGGTGGACTCCCGAGGCCCAGGAGGCCTTCGACGACCTGAAAAAGTATCTCACGAGTCCTTCAATGCTCGTGCGCCCGTCTTCGGAGGAACCCCTGCTCTTTTACCTCGCCGCGACCCCAGTCGCTGTAGGCGCGGTGCTGGTAAAGGAACAGGATGGGAAGCAGCGTCCCGTGTATTACGTGAGTGAAGCCCTTCAAGGGGCTAAGACTCGGTACACGGAGATAGAGAAGATTTGCTACGCCCTCCTCATGACGTCCCGGAAGCTTCACCACTATTTCTTGGGACACTCGATCACGGTCCCATCATCTCTCCCTTTTGGGGAGGTGTTGCGGAACAAGGAGGCCATCGGCCGCATCGGGAAGTGGGGAGCCGAGCTCGCTCCCTTCTCCCTCTCCTTCATAGGGCGTTCTGCCATCAAGTCACAAATCCTTGCTGACTTCGTGGAGGAATGGACCCCCGCTCCAGGGACGGAGGGGGAGAAGCTCCGCGAGCCGCCCTGGTGCGACAACCATTGGATGCTCATGTTTGATGGCTCCTTGTGTCTTGCTGGGGCCGGCGCTGGGGTGATCCTCCGAAGCCCTGAAGGGAGGGCACTGGAGTACGCAGCAAGGCTCGAGTTCCCTGCCACGAATAACGTCGCCGAATACGAGGCCCTTCTCCTGGGACTGTGCCTCGCGCGCTCCTTAGGCTCTCTCCAACGGGAGCGCGAGGAGAGGCTCGCGTCGACGGCGGCATTCGCATGGTCGACGTTTCCCCGGCGCGATTGGACGTGCGTGCGCTACGGAGGAAGCTCAACGGCGGTCGAGTGCGCGGCGAGGGAGGCAGCGCCGTTGGAGAAGACGAAGGCGCGATAAAACGCGGTTTGCGGGCCCCACGAAGAAACCAGAAGACGAACTCAACCCGCGTGAACTTAAACCTGACAGGTGGGTCCCCAAGAAGAAAAGGCCTACACGTCAGTGACAGGGTCGTACGTAAACGCGTGACAAAAATTAAAGTGTGGGCCCCACCAGCGCGTAAAACGAGTGAGTGCGCCAGCCTCGCTGGCGTCACTCACGCGCACGCAACCCAGCTGAACTCACGGACATGTGGGGTCATCAATTCGTAGGGCCCATGGGTCAGTGAGAGCAAACAAAAAAGCGACGGTTTGTTTGGAAAAAAACGCAACCGCGTGAACTGTAGCTTTTATTTTTGACCCCAGTGTATGACAGGTGGCCCCAGTTGCCTACGGTCCCGCATGTCAGTGAGTGGATTTACAAAAAATAGCCGTTGGAAATTGTTTTTGGCCGTGACCCACCTGTCAGCCGCACAAAAAAGAGCTATTGGATTTTAGCCGTTATAAAATAGCTGTTAGATATTATTTTAATATTTTTTGGGCTAAAAATTCGTAAAAAATAGCAAAAAATTCCAAAAAATTTCCAAAAAATCACAGAAAATTTTCCCTGCCCTCTCCTATATATAGGGCATGTTCTTGACCTATTTTGACACAAAATTCTTCATCCATCCACAACAAAAGCCATTCAAAATTCTCACAAATTTTTTTACAAATCCGACATGGATTCGACTCCACCGGGTCATGTACCACTATTTGAATTTTAATATCTATTATTTGGTTGTCAAGTGCAATTTTTAAATCCAAAATGTCGAATTTATTTTTTTTGTCGTAAACGTCGAATTTAATTTCGTAAGTAATATGTTAATATATTTTTAATATAGAAATTCATGAATTAATACAAATTCGTTGAATATATAATTGTCAAATCGTATAGAGCCAAGTAAGAGCCAAGCCATTGGAGTGCTTGGCTCTTGCTTAGTGTTTGCTTGATGGTTAGGAGTGTGGGGCCCACGCTTAGAGCCAAGCTGTTGGAGGCTTGATGCTTGCTTGGTGCTTTGAGATGGTGCTCGCTGACGTGGCAGGGAATATTCTGTTTAAGAGCCAAGTAAAAGCCTGCACTGTTGGAGACAGCCTTAGGGATCCGTCGCCTCCTTGTCAAAGGAGATTCCTAGCTCGTGATTTGACAAATGGACAAGTCTTATTTGTGCCATGACGCGAACCTGAGCCTGTTCCTGGGGGAGGTGTGCAAAATGAAAAAACACTTTGAGGGCCTGGAGACCCGGCACATCCCCCGGAGGGATAATGACCGGGCCGACGCCCTGGCCCGAGCAGCCAATTCTCGGAAACCTCTCCCCGGAGGTGCCTTCCTGGAGATCATCGCGAAGCCCTCGGTGACCTCCCCGGACACGGACTCTGAGTCCCGTATCCCGGAGGTCTCCGAGATCGCCCGGGTGGCGTCCTGGATGGATCCTCTTGTCTCCTTCATAGGGGGGAAGGGGACCCTCCCAGCGAGACCGAGGCGAAACGGCTCCGTGCCAAAGCACGGGCATACCTTTTGCTAGAGGGGAAACTCTACAAGCGGAGGGCCTCCACCCTGCTCCGCTGCCTCCCACGGGCGGAAGGACTTCAACTCCTCGAGGATATCCACTCGGGGAGCTGTGGGTCTCACCTTGCTCACGTGCCGTAGCGGCGAAGGTTCTTCGCCAGGGCTTCTATTGGCCCACAGTGGTCCACGACGCACGAGACCTTGTCTCCGCGTGCGAGGCCTACCAGAAGATGGCCAAGGGTTTCAATTTGCCCTCCACAGCACTGCAGACCTTCCCCATCACTTGGCCTTTCGCGCATTGGGGGATGGACCTCCTAGGTCCCTTCCCCCAGCACCCGAGGGCTACAAGTATGTGGTGGTCACAGTCGATTATTTCTCCAAGTGGGTGGAGGCTGAACCCTTAGCCAGCATCACCTCGCGAGCAGTACAGTGGTTTTTCTGGAAGAATAATGTGTGTCGTTTTGGGGTCCCCCAGGAAATCACTGCCGATAACAGGATCCAATTCGACTCAGTATATTTCCGGGAATTCTGCGATGGCTTGGGAACTATCCTCCACTTCACCTCTGTGGCTCACCCCAAGAGCAATGGAGCCATCGAAAGGGTCAACGGCATGATCCTGCAAGGGTTACGCCGACGACTCAAGCAAGCCACCTCCAGACGGGGCGCGTGGGTAGAGGAGCTTCCGAGCATCCTATGTTCCATGCGCACGACATTGAGCCGGACGACGGGGCGCATGCCTTTCTCGCTCGTGTACGGGGCTGAAGCAGTTCTCCCCTCGGAGATTGGCTTCCGGTCGCTGCGGGTCGAGCTCCTAGATGGAGCTACGACCGCAGCGTACCAAGACAATGAAGCAAACCAGCGGTTAGAAGTCGACCTCGTCGAAGAAGAACGCGACCGAGCGCTCCTCCGCCATGCCATCTACGAGCACGAAATGACGCGCGCGTACAACCAGCGCGTCCACGAGAGAGCTTTCTGCCTCGTGGACCTTGTCCTCAAGCGCGTGACTGACCCCCAAGCCCAGAGAAAACTCTCCCCCAAGTGGGAAGGCCCTTACAGGATCTCTATCTCTGCAGTCCTGGGCTCGGGGGCTTATAAACTCTCCAACCTCCAAGATCAAGAGCTAAAGCATACATAGAATGTAGACTTGCTTCGCAAGTTCTATATGTAGCCTGTGGGCTTGTTCCCTCCCCCGCCGCAGTCCTGCAGGGGTAGGTGTTGTATTCACTATTACCTCCCCCGCCGCGGTTCTGTGGGGGGAGGCGTTGTATTTTAATTCCTATCAATGCAAGTGATTTTTTCTCCAACTCGAGCTTATTGCAGGTCCTTGCCTTACCGTCTCCTAAGACGATGCCCTCCTATCAAGAATGCCCTCTCCGTGAGGACGTAGGCTATCGTAGCCTAAAAGTCCCTATGATGGGAGCCCCGCTCCCGTAGGGCGGCTTACAATCACCCCTCGGGGACTGAGGGGGTAAGCGGCAACCCAGTTGTCAAGGACTATGGTAATGAGTCAATTTGAGAGGCTAGTCCCCCCTCAAACACTCAGACCCGTTATCGGGCTTACCCTCCTCCGGGAGCAAATTGTCTCCCAAGTGAGACAAGGAATTCTCGGTCTCCCAAAAATCGTTTAACCGGCTCCCCGTTCTCACAGGGACTGGAGGATTTTTACCGGGATTTTCAGAAATTTTACTCGCAGAGAGCTTTTACCCGACTCCCCGTTCTAACGGCGACCGGAGGATTTCTTACCAGGATTTTCCGAAAATTTTATTCCCAGAGAGCTTTTACCCGGCTCCCCGTTCTCACGGTGACCGGAGGATTTCTTACTGGGACCTCCAGAAAAGTTCTCCCCAAGACTATGTACCCGGCCCCCTATTTTCACAGCGATCGGGGGACTTCGTATGGGGGACCTTCAAGTCTCAGAAATGGACACCGGGAGTAATGTGACCTTGGTAATCATTAACGTCTGGGCCTTTTTGTCCCTTCCCCATAGCGCGCGGAGCTGAGCTACCGCCCACTTTGTGTGTGTGTGCAGGGGGGGGGGGAGAACAACTCATGCTCGGACTATTCTTGGAAAATTTCGAAGACAAGAAAGTTTACAAAAAAGCTCAAGGAACAAGTAAACTCAGCTTTATTGATACATTTAATCGGGGGACATTTCCCCCCTGGTGGGCATTGATACATCTAACCAGGGAACATCCTCCCTGGTGAGTATTGATACAACATTTAACTGGGGACAACCCCCCCGGTGGGTCAAGACGTTCCGGGGATGAAAGCCTCGGGCAAATATAAGATACAACCCGGGGAGTTAAACCCCCAAAGGGAAAATATAATGGGGGACAGTCTCCCCCCGGAGGACGCCTACCCCTAATAATCCCGGAGGCCCTCCAACAGCTCCCGGGCGAGGTCTCGGTACAAACTTCTTATGCGCCGCTGGGCCTCTCGAAGCAAGCCCTCGGGCCAATACTCGTAGCCCGCCGGTGGGAGTATCCGAAGCGGCGGAACCCTCCGGGACCCCGGTCGTGGAGGAGACAACTCAACGCGGTGGTTGTCGAAGTTGTCAAGGTGCCACTCCGAGAGCCACCGCAACCGGATCGGCTCCCGGGAGGCACCCCCGCCGCGCCCTCCGGAAGCGAGGCTTAGCAAAACCAGGGCTATTTGGGTGTCCCCCGGATTGCGTCTCTCGGGACTCGGATCCCCCTTTCCGGGAGTGAACCCCTGGGCTCCCGAGGAGTTCCCCGAGCAAAAGTGCTCAACACTCGGGAGCCCCCCTCCGAGAATTGGTTCCCGGGACACCTGCTCAAAGTTAACCAAGACTTAGCAAATTTGGATCGACTTAGCAAAAGAATCCTTTCATTCATTGAAGTTTGTACAAGTCTCCAGGGCTTCCTCTAAGAAGCTACCGGGAGCAAAAATCCTAAGCAAAAGAAAAGACCTATCTAAGGGCCCAGGGGGAGGCTCATACTTGGTCATTGTCGTCCTCACCCCAGGAGGCTTCCCTCGCCGCTGGAGCCGGGATGTCCGCCCTCGGGGGCGCCGGAGCTGGGAACCGTGCCCGAACAATCTGGTCGTAGAAGCCTCCGGCAAGCTCCTCCACCTCCCGCCGTTGCGGCTCGAAGAAGGCGGGGAAGCTCTGGGGGAGCCAGCCCCAGATCCCCCGGGCGCCGGCTCCCGGTTCTCCACGAGGCCCGCAGTGGCGGCCACCATCGAGATAGCCCGGCCCTGGGCCCAGGAGTCGGCGGCCTCCGGGATCACGGAGACTTATGCGTTGAGAAAACGCAAAGCCTCCGCAAACGTGGCCGGCGCCGCGCCGGAACCACCTCCCGGACCAAGGCGCAACCCGAGCCCCTCGAGAGTCGAACGAACGGAGCTGCCCGCCTCCGCCACTGCCCGGGCACTGGAGCCCTCGAGCTTGCAAAGGGCGCCCTCCCTTCCCTTTGCCTCCCTTCGAAGGTGATCGTTGGCGCCCTCCGAGGCGTGGAGTTGGGCCCGGACCCGGGCCAACTCCTGGAGCACCTCATCCCGCTCGCTACAGAAGGCGGCGGCCTTCCCCTCCGCGTCCTTCAACGCCCTGTCGAAGCGCTCCTCTATGCCCTGGGCAAGGGCTACCCCCACAAACGCGAAGGTCATTCAAAACCAAGAGTTAGAAAAATCAAGGAAAAAGTGGCCGGACGCCTCGGAAACAAACTTACATGGATGTGGAGCGACAATAGCTCGCCACACCGGTCGCTGAGCGTCCCTTGCGAGACGTATTCCTGGACCTTCGGGAGCTGGAGGCTCGCGGCCAACCGGTGAGCCTCGCCCGGAGATAGCAGGGGAGTCTCTCTCCCTATGCCCCCAGACCCATCTCCGGCGGACCTCGGTATCGAGGCCACGGGGGTGAGGTGGATTGGCGTGGCTCAAGCCGCGGCCCTCGTCGCCAGGGACTTGGTCTACGAGGAGGTGGAGGATGAGCTCTCCGAAGGAGTGTTCCCCCCGGGAGGGATAAGGAGTCCCTTCCCATTTTCGTGTCGCGGGACCCCCGTAGCCGCGGGACCGCCCCTGCCGAGGGGTTCGCCCCCTCGTCCACCGGTCACTCGACGCGCGGAGGGGAAGCTTCCGCGAAGCGTACCTCCGGGCGCACTGGTTTTGCTGGCTTCGGAGCCACCAGAGGCACAACCACTGGGGACGGCGAGGGGTCGTAGTTTGCCGAGTCGGATGTTCCCCCCCCCCCCCCCCGTCGCCGGCCACCTCCTTCTCCTCGGCCTCGCCGGAGGCCTCGAGGAGGCGCATGAATTCTCCGGTCCCTACCGCCCACTCGGAGGGCTCCTCCTCCGGGGGGGCAGCGTCGCCCCGCGTCTGGGGGGCGCTTGCGCATGCCCCGGCCCGGGGGCTGCGTCCCGGTGTCGTCGCTGGACCGGGGGCCTTCTGCGCCTTGGCGCGCTTCGGTTCGGGGCCCCCGGCGGTCTCCTTGCCCCGCTTGTGGGAGCTGGGGGTCGGGAGAGGCGTTCTCGCCGGTAGCCTCAGCCCGAAAGCTTCGGCCACCAAGTTCCGGGGTGGACCCTCCCCGATGATGCGCACAATGCGCTCGTGCTCATCGGCGTAGTACCTCCCGAGGAGGTTCTCCGCCTTCTCCGGGGCGGTCGGATACGGTCGGACTACAAATGCCAAAAGGGTTAGTTAAAATCCCAAAAACTGAGTGGGTCACTGGACACTTACGTCGGGTCGCTGGCTTCTGCGGGGGCCGCTGCGCTGGGCACATCCCGATCCCCCTCCTCCCGTGCGAGAAGTGGGAGAGCTTGAGGAGCACCAACTCCTCCGCAGCGTCCCTCATGGACCTAACGCCCCTGGCGCCCACCATTTTGCTTAGGAGCTTCAGCTCCTCGGTCCACACCGGGGGCTTGGGGGCAGACGACCGGCTGTAGGAGGGGGGCTCCGGGGAGTAACTCACCCCAGCGTCTTGGACTTGAAGGTAGAACCACCTCCAGAGCCAGTCCCCCCAGTGGTCCCGGGAGGCTGCCACCAGGTACTCCTCCACCCAGGACGGTAGCAGCTGCATCATTATGGACCCGAAGGTGAACTTCAGGCCTCCCTTGACAATATATGAGCTCCTCACTGCAGGCTCGTAGAAGTATCGGAGCAGTCGGAGCATCGGCTCCCGCCCGGTGGCTGTCTGGCACAGCCAGATGAAAAGGTTCATCCGGACAAGGGCGTTGGGCAGCGCCACCCCGTACTCCCGGAGGAACTCCCGGAGCAGCGGATGCACTGGGAGCCGGAGGCCTACTTCGAGGAACGCCTCGAAGATGACCACCTCACCGGGTCGGGGGCGTGGTGTAGTCTCCTTCCGCGAGGGGATCCGGACGTCCCCGTCTGCGATGACCCCTCGGTCCACAAGGGACTCCATGTCCCCCGAGGTGAACTCGGAGGCCCAAAGGAAGTCTGCGGTGACTTCCTCCGGAGGAACATCGGTGGTATTGGCTCGGCCCTTTTGGAGCGATCTTAGTTCCTGGTGGTTCAGTTTTCGGCGGCTAAAAATTTCGGTGGCTAAGTTTCCGGAAGGTTGCGCTTCCGGGGGCTGGACTTCCGGGAGAGATCAGAGCGCCGGTGGGAAGTTTGAGGCTTAAGTTTCGAATGTACCCTCTCTGGGCCCCTAGGGGCCCTATTTATAGAGCCCAAACGCGGCCCCAATGGGCGCCATGTGGGCCCTTTAGAGCAAATTTGAGCCGTCCGTTTCAAACGGCGTGAGCAAATCGAGGGGGCGCGCGCGGGAAACGACGAGCTGGCGGTTCAAACCACACGAGGCCATTATGGCCGATGGCGTACGCCAATTGAGGCTAGCGATGTCATGATGATTGGCAGCACCACCATAAGTGCTTGGCACAAGAACCGAGGAGTCCGCGAGGTGCCAGACATCCTTTCCGGGGGAGATGTTCCTGGTAGTGTGGGCCATCCCCTCCGAGGACTTAAAGAACGTCTCCAGAGGACATGGGGGGCTGCTATTGGGGGGAAATCTCCGCCCGATCAATCCCGGTGAATAGTCCCGGGCGCCGCCATTTGCCCGGGGACAAGGGCCCCGGTGATCCTGTCCCGGGTGCGGGGTCACGCGGGGATCACGTGAGGGACGTCTCGGGAATCAGCGAGGACACTTGTCAAGCATCCAGCCCCCTCGACCAGGAGAAGGACGTTGATGCCCCTCGATCCAACGGCCGCTGCCGGGGTAGCCTAGTCTTTTTGCGTCTTTTGAGCCTATATATGCCCCTGTACCCCTCTCTTGTAACCAAAGACAATTCATTTGCTTTAATACACAAAAAACCAATAGGCGTACTTTGGAGCACTCTCCCCACGAGAGAACTCCCTCAACCGACCCACGTCGAGAGCACGTTAACAGGACTACGGTCTCCACTGAGACCTGAACGTGTATAAACCCTTGTGTCACTCTCTGTGCTTGCCCGACGGGAGGTGACCGGTAACGCGGTCAGCTCGCGTCATTGTTCGTTAACTAGGATCTTCCACAAAATCTGCCGGGGTATTTGCAATACCACGACATATTGCAAACCGGAAATGCAAGAAACCTACCATATATTAATTCTTCAATTTGTAGCAAAATATTGCATGCAATAGCTATGATTATTCCAACTATATCAAACTTTTAGGTGGCTTATAGGTAAACTTGTAAAACATAACTTCATCTCTAATGTTTCGATTAATTTGCTCTCTGTACTACCCATAACATCATGGAGCCTCAATTGAACATGAACAGATGGATTGAATTGAACCAAACATACCCAATGAATTGTTTCTGGCATGTACTCTAGCCGCCACTTAACAGCTGATTTCATTGCTTTCTACTCATTCCAGTTTCTTGCTTGAAGAAATCTCAATATTGTGGCTTCCGAAAGAAAACATTGTATTGCTGTTCATGAATGTTCTCCAAGCTCCTTGCAGACTTCATTTATCTGCTCAACAAAATAGAATAGCAAGGGGACCTTAAGAAAAAATATTTTGAAAGAATCAAGCATAGATCGAAAGGCAAGATAGTGTCCTTATTTTTTGTTGTTGTTCTTCTAGGGTCAAGCTTTTCTCCGTAGAACCACCACTGCACAACTTGAATAGATAGGACATTTTAATAACTTGAGGGAGCCTCTACTAAATAAGTGATTGAATTATCTGCATACATATTACGATTAGAAGGAAAATAATCATGTATAAACTTTATAATACAGAATGAAGAACTTGCCAAGAGCATAAGATGATATGAGGAAAGCTGCAAAACTAATCAAAATTTAGATAAATAGGTTCAACATTAGCAACCAGTAAATTTTTTGCTTAATACTTGATTAGTAAGGGTAAAGGTGCATGTACCAGAACAATGTTCCCAGAAATGGAGCAAAGATAATATAAGCACTAGACTCTTGTAGATTTCAAAAGATAGTGAGAAAATGAGAAGACTTGCCTTCTATTGGCACTTCTGAATGACATGCGCCAATTTCAAAGAACACCAATTGCATATCTCAATTTATCAGACTAGACCAGGATGAAACAAACCAGCCTTTAAGTCTTAGATTAAAAGATGCACATGCCCAGCATCGAATGGATTAATACCAAAGATTGCTATTTGATGGGTAAAAGCCCGAAATTGGGGAAAAGTAACAGGGGAAGCCACCAAATTATTTTCTTATGGATACCACTATGAAAATTGCACGACATAATAGAATCTTAAACTATTGAGTAAGTAAGCAAAGCAGATACATAAGTGGAAGACAAGCACAATATCTATACAATGCAAATACAATTTGTACGTTTCAAGAGTTTCAAGAGTATTTGCGAAAGTCAATGTACCAAATAAGATCAAATCAAAGGGCATTTCAAAGAACTGTTATTATCCAAAGATCATAATAAACCTTCAGGGAATGCATCATTCGACTTTGATTTCTCCAGGCTCAGGATCCCTATTTTGTTTCTGTAACCGAGTGGCAGGTAGCACAAACCTCAGCTGAGAATTCTCCATGTTTGATAAGAGCTGTATGATAGTATTAATTTGAGAAGCACTGCATAGTATTAAAAAAAAGTTACTAGAGGTGATATTGTAGGACATGTTCAACTCAATTAGTTGGTTAAATTCTGCAAGGCGGCAAACTTTTGTGAAATCTCCGCACGAAGTTAATAAATTTTTCGACCTGAAACTTCTCATTAAATAGAATGAAATTGGGAAGCTAGCCCACCTTTGCAAACTACTGTCCATATAAGCATCCAGGAAGAAATCGCACGAGGTAGTTGTTGTAGCACCTAGAACAGGATATAAATGTTGATAACTGCTTTAAGTAGTTTCACCTCTAATGCTGCATGAACTGCTTACTTGCTTTGTGTTCTTTGCAAGAGACGCTTTGGCCAAGAGGTTATTGGGAAGTTTTGCTAAGTGAGCCTGTGATCAAAAGATCCATGTATTAGCTATTGATAAAATGACTACAAAACGAATAACAATCAGTTAACCATGAGAGTATTTGACAACATAACAGTTTATTCTCAGGTTAGGTAGCCTCCAAATGAATCAATTCTTGACAAGAAGTATTGATATCTCTCACCAAATGGATAGTGAAAAACCATGTCGAAGAAATCAATAGACATGATTGGATCATGCTGTCTACCAATTTGACCTCAAGCTTCACTAATCCTAACACCCCGCCCCCCAACCCTTGGTCGTGGTCGAAAGGAGCGGCGACCAACGGGGAGGCAGTAATGGTCACAGCGCAAAGTTGTAGTCGTCGAAGCCCGTGGGCTTGCCGACAAAACCCGCCGTGTGGTCGACGGAATTGTCATGGTTGACGTAGCTGTCGTGGTAGTTGTGGTCGACGTAGTTGTCGTGGTCGAAGCCGCCTTCGGTCGACGGGATGTGGCCGTGGAGGATGTCGAAGGTCGAGCCGTCGACTAGGTTGTCGAAGAAGAAGTCATGGTCATCATGGCACAATGCGATGAGGCGCAGCGGCCCGGATCTGGCGAGGCGCGCGATGAGGCTGCGGCGGCGCCGATCTGGCAAGGCGCGCGATGAGTGAGGCCGCGGTACCCTGGTACTTCTTTTCATTGTCTGTGTTGCTTGAAGACTGGAAATGTCTGCTTGAACTGGTCATTTCTCAAGAGCATAAGCAGAATCAGATCAAGGGCCCTGCAAATCACATTTGCCACCATCTCAATCAGAAATTACAAACCAAGTGTTTCTAGGTAGCAACCTCAGAAAGTGAGTATAACAAAGAAATCTGCATAGGATTATGTTGCAAGAATTTTTCATCTGCATAAGGAATTAGTAAAGTAAACAAACACAATGAGTGACCAAAATTAAACTGGTAGACGGGGCAATCCTTTCCAAATGTTCCAAGTTGTGATGACAAAACAAATTAGCAACTGTCAGATGTCATTCCTCAAATTCCAGTTTTGCCACTTGAGAGGTGTGATCTAAAACCCCAAATCACAACAAATTAACACTTCCCTCACAAGTTTTGCTGCTAGTACAACATAATAAATGAAAATAGTTGCAAAAATATAAGCTCTAGTCATAAGCCATTCCATCATGCCTCAAACTAAGCAGAAAAATTATCTATAACAAATCTGTAAAATCCATCTAGAACAATTAGACCACTTAGACTGGCTGATCAATTATCTCTGGAGTACGAGCTAACCAAAACAGTTACAGAATTGATGCATAAATTGCAATAGTTTACAATACAGGTTACATTCGTTACAATAAACAAATTTGCAATTAATTCAATCCACTCATGGACGCATACACGAACATCATTAAATGAGAAAGAAAGATTGCTCGCGGATTAGGGAAATGTGAGACCAATCAATACTTACCAAGTCCGGATCTACCTCCAATTGGTGGATATGGAGGGGAGCCAGGCGTCGGAGGAGCTCGCGCACGCGCGGTGGTTTTGGAGAGATCCAGCTCGGCGGGTGACGTGAAGGGCTGCTTCGCTTCTTCGGTGGAGGTGGGAGAGGAGTGGAAGAACGGAGAGCCAGATTAGCCATCGACGTTGTTGGCGACGAAAGCGAAAGCTACGCAATGCCAAAGCATAGCTGACGGGCAGCCACAACACGGAATAAACTGCTGCAGCGCTCCGCCGCTGCCACACCGGTGCCGTTGGTTCCGCGCCTACACCGACGCCGACAACGAGGTCGTCGCCACCCCCCCCCCCCCTCGCGCCGCCGACGCAGTGTGGCTGCCGCAGCGCTCGGCCGCCGCCACACCGGTGCCGTTGCTTCCGCGCCTGCGCCGACGCCTACGACGAGGCCGTCGCCACGCCCCCCGCCGCTGCCGGTGCACCGTGGTTGCCACAGCACTCCGCCGCCGCCACGCCGCTGCCGCCGCTGCCCCAGCGGCGTGGACCCGGCGAGGCGCGCAATGAGGCCACGGCGGCGCGTCGATGCGGATCCGGTGAGGCCCGCGATGAGGCCGCGATTCAGGCAGGAGGAGTTGCGGCGGCGACGGTTTTGGGGACGGAGCCGAGCGGATGTGGGTTTTGGGGACGCATCCGAGCGGATTCGAAGTAGGAAAAAGCAACGGACGGCACGGACGTGGAATGATCGTAGTGCAAACGGAACTGATCGAACGGCTGAGGTAAAAAGGGTGAGGTAGCACGATGAGGAGCAAGTTTCTGGGATTAATCTTTTAGGTATTATAGATATCTATCTGCAGGTATATCGCCAATATGTTCTGCATGTGTGGATGTCTCTTATGTTGGTTTTTTGGGTTATTTTCACTGATCTGTGTTATATTAGTGAAGTGGCGATGCAAGATGGCAGCGGGACAGCGAGGGGGAAGTACGGGTGTTGTGGCATGAATGATACACGGTAGGAGAGCAGTACACTCCCATCCAACCCTCCACGCCCCTTAGATCTAAACTTTGACATAGTTTTTGATATCGGTTAACAAATCTTGTCTAGTGCAGATCTGCTAGAGCATTTGGAAAATATTTTGTTTACGTTTACTTTAGTAATTAACTGAGTGCTTGTAGCTAGAAACAAGATCTGTCCTACTGACTGAATAAGAGCTTTAGCAGTTTGGCCTCGGCGGTCGCCGGTGTAGATTTGGGTATATGACTACAGAAGCTGGGTCAGATGGCACATGTGTGAGTTTTGCAAGAGGCCCAACTACTAAAATTGCTATATCCAAAAGACAATACAGCTGCAGTTCAGCTGCAAGTACAACTGACATTATTTATAGGAAAACTTGTTCTATATGTGACTAGAAACTTCGGTAATTTTGTATTATTACCCTGATTGGTGAGGTTGGACCCACACGTCTAAACAAAATCGCAAAAGTTTGTTGTATTAAACAAAATTGCAAAGTTTGTGGTGAGATAGAAGAATTTGTGCTTTATTTTTCAAAAATTACTTGCCCACCACAGCACCTAAGAATTCAAACGTGCCTTTCCTTTTTGTTTGTTTTATTAGATTATAAACTAACCTTGTGTGGGAATGAAATTCAAAATTTCCTGCGAGATGATACCCTATCTTAATTTCTTATCTACATCAATCTAGGTTATTTAGCTTCAATCTATATAACTGAACATGGTCTGGCATCTGTTGTTTCTTTGCACAGTGCTGTTTCAAAGACTGTCAAGACGTTAGGCCTTACTACCTAACACGGTAGGGACTAGGGAACCAGTACACCTAAAATTCGGGAATCCTATCCAAGGATTCTTCCCTTTGATCGTAACTTTTAACATTGCTTTTGGTGTATTAACAAATCGGATCTAGTGCTGATAGCATGCTGGTCTGCTACAAGCATATGGATGACATCTTGTTTTCTGTTTTCTTTGTGCTTCCCTCAGTGGAAATGACATTCAAGTTTCTGTAGAGTAATGCCGAGAAGCAAGCACTGTTGCACTGACTAAACAAAACCTTAATGGCATTATGACCACACCAATCCAGATTTGGGCATATGACTAATAAACTGGCCCAGATAGCACCAGCACAAATTAGCAAGATGTCCAAGTACTAAACTGGCTGTATCCAAAAGACAATAGAACCACACTTCAGCCGCCAGTACAATTGACATTGTTCTATGTCAGGCTCATGAAGTCCTTTTTTGCACATGTAACATATCATTTGTACCAACTAGTAAAATGTACATAAAGATATGCCAAGAAGTTGCCCAGTTACAGACTTACAGCACCAGCATTTCATACCCTTTAGTTGAATATCAGAAGAGCTAGAAAATGAATTTATGGCATGAAACCACACATCCCCAAAGGACAGTGCAGATGATGGATTCAAATTAATCACATACAAGCACACACAACTCCCTATCAGTTCAAGATTTCTGTTCCACCATGCACTAAAGCAGCACAATCTTGGGAAAACACAAGGCCAACATACATCAGCAACTCTGGTTTATGGAGGACTCATCAAACTGACTCCCCATTTTTACTAGTGTACCTCCCGCTTTCCATCTTACTAGCAAGGAATTAAGCGGTGCGCTTAGTTAACAACTCTTTCCTACTGAAGAACGGCTCGGGTAGCTATGGAGGTCTAGAATAGCACGTCATACCAAATGCACAGCCACCACCTTTAGATCTAGAACTTTAAGCCCTTCCTTACCGAGTCTCCTAGAGCCCACTGGAGTGTTCTCCATTCGTTCTCCCATTTTCATTTTCCTTTGCTGCCATCTGCATGAAGGAGCAACAAAGAGGCTAAAAAGAATATCAGAGATACAAATTAGATTTAGGAAACTTGGACAATCAATTCAGGGCAAGCATAGTCACTGTTGAATCTATAGTCTCCAAGAACTCCTTTGTTCCAGGTTCTTTATTTAGCCAGCACATTTGTGATGAGTGGATCACTGTAGCTGACATTCCCGGGAACCGGCAATACAAACAAGATGCCCTTGGTGAGTATTGATTGGCTCTTATCTCTGATTCTGCTATTGGCTTACTGATGCTATGGAATACATGAATAGAGCTGTTCTTCAGGCCTATTGACATCAGAATACACTTGTTGAAAGGGAACTATTACAGAAAACATTGCTGACGCTTAATTAGGATGAAACCTGGTCAGCTCACTATTATCTGCTATCTTGTCAGCAGAAGAAAATTCACAGAAATTGTTCCCAACAATAAAGCTTTCCACAAACCTTTGCCAGAAAGCACACCATTTTCAGCACCGAGATCAGCTTGTTCTCTGTGCATGGTTGCCCGGTGCTTGGGCAATAGAACATTGCTAGCTCCTAGTATAGTTTTACACATCAAAATGCTATTGCTTTGCAGATATGCACATCAGAAATTCATTCTTCTGTTTTAAATGAGGACAAGCATTATCAAATAACGACTTCAGGTGTCCTGAAATTATCAGAAGCCACATGCAAAGCAAAGTGGCTGAATAAATTTCCTAACTATGTTATATTCTTTTGTTGAAGTGATTCCTAGGGTCTTACTCCATGCCTAGCTTTTACTACGAAAAGATGCAAGAATGAATAAATTCACACATCTATGTAGTCAAGGTGTCCTAGACCCATGGTCTTAAGATGCAACTATGTCTATTTTTTTGAATGCTTTTCACTGTCTTGAAAGTCGAAAATCAAATGACTTGAAAACTCTATGAAGCCCTAAACCATAGTGTAATACCTAAGCCCGCTCTATACTATTCTTAAACCACAGGGGAACAAGTATGTTCAGTCAGGACTTCCAATTTGAAATGTTGGTGATGCCAGAGTTGTCAGATGCTGAATGAGCTACAAACAAGAGCATATTCAGTAATCAAAGCAGGTGCGGTGAGCCAGTGACCGCAGAAAATAACAACATTTAGTGTACCTTCTTGGACTTAGTATTCCTCAAAGCATCAGTCAGGAGTTCCTCTAGTTTCTCTAGCTCAGTAACATCCGACTGGTCAGCATTCTTTTGGAGAGACCTGCAGGTTTGTTCTAGTGATCAGCTGAACAGAGTACATGAAAAGCTGGGAAAGATGGTGAAATTCATCAGTACTACCAGGAAGTGATCTCCGTAAGCCTGGACTGCAAATTTGAAAAATCTTCATCCTGGTCCTGAACCAAAATATCTTGTCAGAGAGAGAGGAGGACAGATACAATTACACAATTTGGCTAACTACTAGTAATGCATCTTTAGAAGATAGCTGGTTTGGTTCAGATGGAGTAGTAGCTGTGATTTCAAAGCTTCACCATTGTAACTTTGCTATGGTCTTGTACGCCAGTTAACAGCCTATAGCCCCTATGAGATTATTCATTGGTTTAGTTTTTGAACAAACTACTCAGAATAGTTGGTGAAGCAGTGACCATTTCGTGTTTGAGTCAGAGAGCGTAGGAATAAGTCATAGCTTTTACAAACTCATCATCATGTATGGTGTAAGTTCATGGGAAGTGCAACATGCTTAGATCAAAATTTTGCAGATATAAGTTTCACAACTAGATAATTGTATTATTGTAAGATCTGCACTTAAATGAAAAGAAAACATATATTGAGATCTTTATACCGGTACTATCTGCATCTCCTTCGCTGATGCTCCTTCAGGCTCCTGCAAATTGCTGATAGCGGCCATATGTAGCTTCTATGCTGTAAAGGAAAATGCAGTAATCTGAGATTAGCGTGCTATTTCATGAAACTGAATAAAACATCATATAGAACATCCAAATACACAGGCCAGACCGTGTTCATGATTCTCTTCAAAGACCAAGAGGACAACAGCTAATATAATTGTTGGTTGTTGGCATGTATATTTGACTTTTTTATTGGCATCGTATGTGAATTTTTTTTAAATAGTATTGTTCCAAATTAACCTTTTAAAGGTGCTGACTAGCCTCGACTTTGGGTTTGGCTTAGGCCTCAGAGTTTGGCTTAGGCCTGATCCTATGAAAATTATCTCATTTATCCTTATAACTAGGAAACAACTTCTAGACACGGGTGATAACCCTGACATCCAATAAAATAAACTGGATACAAAACTAGTAGAGCTATCAGCTAGTTGGGCAAATAAGTAAATTTGGAAAAGCTTTTCTAGTCAGAATACATATAAGCAATCAAGGCTTACTAGCAGCCGTCTCGCTCATTAGTGCCCACTAAAGTCAAGATTGTCAAACACAGAATATTACTGCAACTGTTTGACACTACCTTCAGCATTTAACTGAGGATTAAGGTGTTAAAGTGAAGGAATGGTTTGAATCCTTTGTAGATAGCCTTATATTTTGAGCTAGAGGAGTGTGACTTATTCCACACCCACATGAAAGCACAGATAACGCATCTCCCTTGTAGTTTTCTTCCTTGTTTACCCCACCTGGCACAGAACATCGCGCACATTCTTATTCACTTGCTTGTTTTTATCCTCCTTTCATTATCTGAAAAGGTAAAAGGTCAATATGGAGTAAATATAGTTAGTTCTACTTGATATTATATACATATTCAACTCAACTGAAACTCCAAATCAGCACTAAACTAAGTGCATGGGCTATATATAAGTTTGTCTGGGATATTATATACTAGTGCTTTGGTTATGCGAATGGTATACAAAACATACGGTAAGAAAAATAATATAATGATTAAATTTATATGACATGGAATGCGATCAATACAAAAAATAAAAAACACTTATTCGGCCATAGACAAATTACGACCAAAATTAAGGATGACCAATACAAAGACAAACGTATCGGTTCGATCAGAAACACAAAATGCGACTAATATTAAAAACAAAAGAAGAGGTTTGACCAGACACAAAAACGATAAGTGGACCGCCGACCAAAACAAAACACAACCAATATAAAAAGCAAATGCAACGGTTCGAGAAAAAATGCATAATGCGATGAACATGAAAACCAAAGTACTGGTTCGACTAGACAAAAAACAACCAATGGACCTTCGACCAATACAAAGCATGGTCTTGGTCTAAAAATGTAGTGATTTGACCAAATTCAAGCACGACCAGTGCAAAACAAAAAACTACTGATTCGACCATGAAAAACTACTGCCAAGAGAGAAGTAAGTTACCGTTTCGACAAAAAAAATAAGTTCTAGGAATAGTAACAAATCTATTGATTTGACTGGAACCAAGCACAACCAATACACACACAAAAGCAAAAGCAACAGAATGCGCTACTGATTCGACCAAAATAATAGAATGCGATCAACATAAAAAACAAAAGCACTTATTTGACCAGAGACAAAAAAAAATTCATTGATTCGATCAGAGACAAAATTTGACCAGTGGACCAATATAAAAACAAACTTACTGGTTCGACCAAAACCAAGGACGACCAAGACAGAAGGCAAAACCATACGACCAATACAAAAGGCAAAACTGTTGATTCGACCAGAAAAATTACTGCCACGCCAGAAGCAACTACTGTTTCGACCAAAAACAAGTTCTAACATCAGTAACAAAATCTATTGATTGGACTAGAAAGCCAATGTGAGGAACATAAAAACCCCTGGTTCGACCAGCGAAAAAATGAGTCCCACACAAAAAAAATGTACTAATTTGAGCAGAGACCGAAAAACGAAAGCACTGGTTCGACCAGCGACAAAAAAACAAAGTCATTGATACGATCAATACAAAGTCAAACCTGCTGATTCGACCAAAAACACAATGTCACCAAATAACCACTGGTTTGACTGGAGGCTAAAATGACCAGTGCAAGGAGACTGCCTATTCGACCAAAAGCCAATGACCAACATAAAAACCAAAAGCTCGGATTCGAGCTAACAAAAATTTTTTGCTAACACAAAAGGGGAAATACTGCCAAGACAAAAGCAATATGCTATTTCGAACAAAACCAAGCACGCCCAATACGAAAGCAAATGTACTAACTTGACCAAAAACAAATACTAAAAACACAAACAAATATATTGATTCGATCAAAATGAAGCACAACCAATGAAAAAGCAAATCTACTAATTCGACCAAGAAACAAATAATGCGACCAAAAAAATCACAAAAACCGACCAACATGAAGCAATTTACTTCAGGATCACCATGATTAAGAATCCCACATGCCTCAGAGAACCAAAAGCAAGCACAGCCAATATCAGAAAAACACTCTACACTCAATTATCACCGCATCCAAAACATAATCGATTGATCAAATTAATCTTGTTGTAAAAGTGATCCGGGATGATCTCGGACTAATAAAGACTGGTCGATGGTCGTTGATTTTGTATATGTGTCACTGACATGCAGGCCCTTACTCAAGTGGACCCATTATTAGCTGTCGAGCTTAACAGTGACTATGTGCGTGTGAGAAACGAGATGGGCGCACTACGCCGCATAGGTGGTCAGTGGGGCCCATGTGCCTCTCTACGCACGCGATGAGGGTGAGCATACTCTCCAGTTGCCATGTTTAAATGTTTACTATGGGGCCCACTTGTTAGCAAATGTGGGTGGTAAACTGTTTGGTGTGTTTGCAAAACAAGGAAGAAAAATCAGCTTTTCCACGCACGATGTGGAGCCCACAATCCTTGCGCGACACAATGCACGTGTGCCAACACCCATATCACTAACAAGTGGACCTCCGTTGTTTCTAGTCCCACATGTTAGTGTAAGGTTTTCGCGAGTAATGTTGATGTAGACGAGAAGCAAGTGGGGCCTGTAAAACGTGTCACACAGCGTCAGCTCGAGCTCCAACAACTCTACTTTGCTCGACTCAAGCTCTAACAATGCTACTTTGCTCTGCTCAAGCTGAGCTCACAGCTGCCGCTCACACAGGAATCCACCACGTCAAATCACACCAATACCACACCGACCAAGAGTTAAGATGCGTCGACGCGAGCAAGCTTGAGCCAAGCTGATGACAACTTTAGACTGTCTCCAACAAGTTTGGATCTTACTTGACTCTTAAACAGAATATTTCCTGCTACGCGTGAAAGAACCATCCCTAACCACCAAGCAAGAGCCAAGTCTCTAACAGCTTGGCTCTTTCTTGGCTCTTAGCGTGGGTCCCACACTCCTAACCACCAAGCAACCACCAAGCAAGAGCCAAGCACTCCAATGGCTTGACTCTTGGTTGGCTTTATGTGATTTGACAATTATATATTCAACGAATTTGTATTAATTCATAAATTTTAATATTAGTGATATATTAACATCTTACTTATGAAATAAATTCGACATTTGTGACCAAAAAATAAATAATAAAATTTTGGATTTACAAATTGCACATGACAAAAAAATAATAGATATTAAAATTCAAATAGTGGTACATGACATCATTGTGAAATACACTAAAATTAAATTTGAAAATAAATGCCTACTACAAAATTTGGTAAGATACTACTCGTCGGCGTTTCCTCCGAAACGTTGCCAAATGTGCTCGATCAAGTCTCTTTTTAGTTGCGTGAGTGTAGGTTGAGCACGGATGGCAGTATTTCTTTGAAGTACATCTTTGAATAAAGGCGTACCCCTAGTATGATGTGCCCGGATGATCATTGTAGTCGTAGTTCTAGGCATTGTCGTTGCGTTCGTCCTCTATGATCATGTTGTGCAAGATGACGCAAACCGGCATGATCTTCGCGAGAGTTGACTGTCTCCAAAATCTTGCCACACCATGCACAATGGCGAACCGAAACTGCAAGACTCCAAAAGCCCGCTCAATATCTTTTCTTGCACCTTCTTGATGCTGTGCGAACAATTGGGTTTTCGCCGTCTGTGGGAGCGGTACCATCTTTACAAAGACAGCCCACTCCGGGTATATACCGTCGGCGAGATAATATCTCATGGTCTACTGCTGACCATTGACAGTGTACTCAACATGAGGGGCTCGCCCTTTCAGTACATCAGTGAACAATGGTGATTGATTCAGTACATTGATGTCATTGTTGGAGCCTGCCACACCAAAAGAGCATGTCATATCCAGAGATCGTAAGAAGCCACCGCTTCAAGTATGATCGTCGGGACTCCATAATCTCCACGCATAAATTGTCCTTTCCATGATACTGGGTAGTTTCTCATTCCCAATGCATGAAATCAATACTTCCCAGCATACCCAGAAAGCCACGAGCCTCTCCTTGTTGCAGCAAGTGGTGGATATCCTCGACGGTGGGACTGCGAAGATATTGCTCACCAAACTTGTCGATGACGCCTTACACGAACTCGTCGACCGCATCAGCGGGCCACCATATGTTATTATACGCATCGATGCGGTGCACTTCTGTAAAGTGGAGAGTCTACGGCGATTAATGGCATCCTTTCTTTCAGTGAAATAAGGGGACCACTCATCAAGCGCTTCGACAATACGAACAAAGAGAGGTGTTCCCATCCGAAATCGCCAACGAAATATACTGTCGGGGTAGACCGGAGAGTCGGAGAAGTAGTCCGCGATGAGTCGTAGATGGCCATCTTCGCAGTCCCTCTCAACATATCTCCTATTGCTGCGTCGGCAACGTCCACGGGACGAAGCAGCATCAAATCGGATGTTCAGATCGGCGATAATTGTTGCATCTAGGCCCTTTTTGGGTTGATTTTGATTATTGATGACATTAAGTGTCTTGGACTAATCGTGTCTTTAAACTATTTGTATGCAATGTTATTTCTGTAAAGTTTGCAAGTGATCCGGGAAGGTCTGCAAGTCGCAAGCACAAGATCAAGCGCAAGGTCGCAATGTCGCTCGAGGTCGTAGTCCGAGGATGCGAGCCAAAGCTGCAAGTGCAATGTCACCAAGAAGGAAGCTGCAAAGATCTAAGATAAGTGCTGGTTTATTGTACCAGTCTCAGAGTTTGGAGTTTGATCGGGTTTTATAAGAAATTCTTTTTTAGTTTAACCGTACTATTAAGAGGGGTTGCAAAATCTCTTTTAGTTCCGGCAAAAACTGAGAAACTCTTAGGTCATTTGTTGCATTCGCATTCATTCATATTCTTGGTCAAAATCTGAGAAATATATAGATTTCAAAGAGGGGCTGGAACTGTTTTTTAGTACTGTTCATTTGACCAGATACTGTTCATACGACCAGTAACACTGTTCATTCGATCAGAGGTTCCAATGACTATTTACTAGTCGTTAGAGGTTGAAGCTGGCTGTTAGCTGGCCTGATTTCTTTCCTTTTCGACCACAATGGCTAGCTGAGATGTTGGGCTATAAATACAAGGTGTTTTGAACAGTATTTTCACACATCTCAAGCTACAGTCTTATACATATTTTTGACCAGTCTCCGTACACACCTTTGAGCATCTTTTCTATACATTTTGAGCAATTTTTAGATCAAGTTTTGAGCAGATTTTCTCTACTGTTTTTGAGCAGTTTTAAAACACTTTTGATCAGATTTTCTCTACTGTTTTTGGGAAATTTTAAAACACTTTTTTAACAGTTTTTGATCAAATTTTAAAGCAATTTCTGTTCACATTTTTAGTAGTTTTTAAACAGTTTTTGAGCAGATTTCTCTACTATTTTTTGATCAGTTTTACAAACACTTTTGAGCAGACTTTGAGAAGTGTTTGAGCAGATTTTTTAGAAGCTTCTGTTCACATTTTTGATCAGTTTTATAAACACTTTTCGAGCAGATTTTGATCAATGTTTATAAACATTTTTTTGAGCAGTTTTTCTAAAGAACCAAGATATATATTTTTTGATATATACTTGCGCCCAAGTGCCAAAATCTTGATCTTTTGATCAAGTATCATTCATTGTGATTGAGAGAGATCTTCTGAGAGCATTCATTTGCATCATTTGCATCTTTAGAAGTTTCTCGGTATTTGTTGGGGGTGAAGAGAAGATCTTGCAACTTGTTACTCTTGGTGAACGCTCTCACCTAGACGGTTTGGAGGTGTGGCTGTTGACCTCTCCATTAACGGAGATTGTCGAAGAGGCTCGGCATATTTTCTGAAAAGCATCGGTGCTCGCCTATTCAGAGTGGAGAAGGAGTAACTTTAGTGAAAAATATCCTTCGTGGATATTGAAGCAAGACTCATTCATTTGAGTGCTTCAACGAGGAGTAGGGGAGACTGGGCGAGTCTCTGAGACTTCGGGATAAATCATTGTGTTTGTTTTCCTTACTCTTTCTTAGTGCAAAATATTATTAAATTGTTTCAGTTTGTTTGCTTTTAGTTTTTTCTTTGCAAAAATTATTTTTAGTTGAAAAGTTTTAAAGCCTCCTATTCACCCCCTTCTAGCCGGCATCCTCGATCCTACACGTGGTATCAGAGTGTGGTCTCTCTTTTGAGTAGGCTTCACCGCCTAGAGAGAGGATTGCTTCAAATGAGGGTTTTCATCTTGGTCACATCGGGCGTGCGCCTATCTTTGACGGGACTAACTATTCCTATTAGAAAGTGCGCATGACGGTTTTTCTAGAGGCCATGGGGCTTGATGTTTGGGACATTGTTAAGATTGAGTTTACTCCGCCGGTTGATCCAACAAATCACTCTGATGATGATAGGAGAAAACTCCACTTAAATGTCCGTGCCAAAAATGCTCTCTTTGCCGGCTTGTCCCTAAATGAGTTCAACCGCGTGAGCAATCTTACCACCGCTCACAAAGTTTGGACCACCCTCGAGGAGATATATGTGGGCAAAGATATCAGACATTCACCATGTCACCAACCGAGTCCGTGGATTCGATGCTCGCTCGATTGAACAACATTGTGAATGAGCTCAAAGGACTCGAAGTTGTTTTTACTAACATTGAGATTGTAAGAAAAATGCTCTGGACTCTTCCGGAGAGTTTTTACACTCTTGTGACGGTCCTCACCAACTCCGACTTATCATCCACCACACCTACCGATCTCTATGGGAACCTCATCACCCATGAGATGCATCGGAAGGAGAAGAAGGAGGCGGCCGAATCATCAGAGATGAAAAAGAAGAACTTGGCATTCAAAGCCAACTCCAAAGGTGATTCAAACGATGGCTCCTCCGATGAGGATCTAGCCCTTCTTGTAAAAAACACCAAAAAGTTTTTTTGCAAGTTGCACAAAAAGGGAGTCAACATCGACACAAGACCAAAGGGGTCAAAGCAAGCAAACTTCAAGGACATCATATGCTATGAATGTCATGAAAAGGGACATATAGCTTCAAGATGCCCAAATAAGAACAAGCCTTGGGATAAGAAGAAGAAAGATCCTAAGAAGAAATTTTTCAAAAATAATGGCGGAAACCAAGAAGCATGCTTTGGAGAATGGATGTCCGGAGAAGAGACCTCTAATTCTGACTCCGATGATGAAAAGAGTTGTTCCAAGAAACTAGCCGGATTAGCTCTTGGAAACAACAACACATTGACAAGTTCATCCTTTTTCCTTATGGCTAAAGGTGATGAGAAGGTACATTCTCTTGACCCTTCATATGATGATCTAGTTGAAATGATTAGTGAATTAAATGATGCTTTTGGAATAACAAAGAAGAAGTATAGAGCACTTAAAGAAGAGCACACTTCTTTACTTGCTCTTTACTCCGATTTAAAAGAATCTTATGAAAGTCTTCTCATCAAGGATCTCACTAACTCACCAACTAAGGTTGATATAGCTGTTTCTTGTGACTTAGTTGATGATATACCAAATATAGTCTCTAAAATTGATATGTCAACTAGTTACAATGATTTAATCGATATGCCATACTCATCTAGCTCTACTAATAAAGATTTGCAATGCCATGAAATAATCTTAAATGAAAACAATGAACTAAAGGTTGAAATCAAGAAACTTAGTAAAGGTTTAGAAAATTATTACAAAGGGAAAGCATCTCTTAATCTTCTTCTTAGTGAGCAAAAATGCTCATTTAGAACAGAATGACTTGGATACTTTCCAAAGAAAGAAAATAAACTAAACACAAAAACTTTTTTTTGTAACAGCTTGCAACAAATTTTGTTATAGATGTCATGAAATTGGTCATTCATATGATGTTTGTCCTTTAATGAATTCACCTCATTTTGATGCATGCTACATGCTTAAGAGGTCAAAGAAAGGATATGTGATAGCAAAGTTTGTTGGAGCAGCCATGCTAACTAAAAAGAAGAAATTTATTTGAGTACCCAAAACTTTGATTGCCAACATCGGAGGACCCAAAAGAGTTTGGGTACCTAAAAAGACTTGATTCTTTGTTTTTGTAGGTGAACTACAAGACTGGTGGAAAACATTGGGTTCTAGATAGTGGATACTCCGAACACATGACCGGTAATAAAAAGTTGTTCACCTCATTGGAAGATAACTCAAGTAAAAACCAAAAGATCACCTTTGGCGACAATCATCAAGGAAATGTGGTAGGTTTGGGTAAAATTGCTATATCTCATGATCTTTCAATTTCAAATGTTTTACTTGTTGAATCATTGAATTTTAACTTGTTATCCATTGCACAAATTTGTGATCTTGGTTTTCGTTGCATATTTTCTCCTAAAAATGTTTTAGTTGAAAGTTTAAAAGACAAATCGTTGATCTTCAAAGGTTTCATTTTGGAAATATCTATCTTGTTGATTTCAACTCAAAAGATGCATCTCTTTCAACATGTCTCGTTTCTCAAACTTCGAAGGGTTGGTTTTGGCATAGGAGACTTGCATATGTTGGAATGCATCAACTTAAAAAGCTTTTAAAACGTGATTTGGTAGTTGGCTTGAAGGATGTGAATTTTGAAAAGAAAAAACCTTGTAGCGTAGCGCTTGTCAAGCGGGCAAGCAAGTAGCTACTTCACATCCAACCAAGCGCATTCTTTCAACTTGCAAACTATTGGAACTTTTGCATATGGATTTGTTCGGCCCTGCTGAACATCAAAGTATTGGAGGAAATAGTTTTTGCTATGTTATTGTTGATGATTTCTCCATATTTACTTGGGTGTTTTTCTTAGCTCACAATCTGAAACTTCCTCTTGTTTTAAAAGATTTGCAAAAAGAGCTGAAAAGGAATTTGAACTCTCCATCAAGAAAATCCGTAGTGATCATGGTGGAGAATTTCAAAATTCTGATTTTATTGATTTTTGTGATGAGTCCGGAATCAAACATGAATTCTCTGTGCCCTACACACCTCAACAAAATGGTGTTGTAGAACGGAAGAATCGTACATTGATTGCAATGGCTAGAACAATGCTCGATGAGTACAAGAGGCTTACCCGGTTTTGGGCAGAGGCAATTTACACAGCATGTTATGCGATCAATCGTCTTTATACCCATCCGCTTTTGAACAAACACTAGTACAGAAATGCAGTCTACTAACCCCTATCTTCTATCGGTTATTAGCGAAACAGCAGAAAACCGATAGAAAATGTGCCTCGCGGTCATAAAAGCCCGACGGATGTATTTTTCCTATCGGTTTATAAGAAACTTACCGATAGAATAAATAGTATGATTTACTCTAGCGGTGATGAACATATTTGCCATTAGAAGAGATGCATAAGTACTGACGGAAGAATGTTGTGCGCCGATAGGACTGGTCGACTTCAACAACTAGACTTATTCTATCGCTACTGTATGAATATACCGACAGAGTATATTAAAAATTCCTATCGGCAATATGTAGTGCGCCGATAGAATAGTTGGCCTTCTACAAATATTTTTATTCTATCGGTAATGGATTCTTTTACCGTTAGAATATATAGAAAATTGCTTAGAACTGTTCGTCTTCAAATAGTTTTATTCTATCGGTAATGAATGTTTATACCGGTAGAATATTGCAAAAAATATCTTAGAACTGTTGGCCTTCTACAACTAGTAATATTCTATCGGCAATGTACGTACACACCGATAGAATATGTACAAAAATTCCTATCGGTAATATTTATTGTGCCGATAGAACCATTCGCCTTCTACAGATGTTTTTATTACTAACGGTATTCTGTTTTCGTACCGATAGAAAATATATATTTGTATAAATACACGGGTATGTCTCTTTCATTCTCACAGTTCATCTGGGGCTGGTAGTCCTAACCCGTAAGCTCCATGGACGGCCGGCGCACCTCTACAGGGGACCGCTGCACCTTCGCACCTCCATCGACGCCCTCTAGACGTCGGCATCCCAAGGAAGGTACGTAAAATTTCTGCAATATTGTTAGATTATTCTAATCCGATTATGGCAATAATTCTACTTTTTTTGTATCCTTCATTTTGATGTGTCTTCTTTTCAATATGATTATGATCTGTTCAGGTCCTTGGATGATGCTCGTGAGGGGCAACGTATTTCACGGTTCTTCATCGCAGTACGCTGCCTACGTTGGCTTGTTGGCGAAAGAAATGGTGAAGATCACCGTCGAGAGCTGGAAGGACGTGAAGGGCGAGATCTTGGTTGGCTCGGTCGAGAAGATGCTTAAGCCCGGCGTGTTTCTCAAATCAGGACCTATAGAAAGCATCTTACATTTTTTTGCATGCACCAGCTTGTGGCCAGATGCTTACCTGCCTGGAGAAGAAGAATTGTTGTTATTTGCACAGCCATTCTACACCATCACTACACAGAACAACATCTTGGAAGGTAGGTTCTTTTTGTTAATGGAGTTGAGTTGAGTTGAGTTGAGTTGATCGAGTTTGAGTCCGAGGAAATCACCAATATGTACAAATGTATGTCGACGGCAGTTCCAGCTCCTCGGGCGTCTTCGAACTGAACTCCTATGGTTAAGTCCAATGTGGTTCAGACATTTGCTGTTTTGGATGAATGGGTTTGTGATGTATCAGGTCTAACTTGTAGTCGGTAGTTGCATTGTGGCAACCTGCAAAGGTTCCCTTTTATGTAAAATGCATGTATGGGCCACTGGGTCCTCGTCGTGATCTGTTGTTAATTTCAGACGTGGCTTTTGTAATATACATCGAATGTGTGAATTGTTGTATTTGTATATTGTTGTATATTTGTGTATCATGTATTGCTAATTGGGACATGAACTTGAATGTGCAGGGAGTATTTGTGTATTTAATTGTATTGGTAGGTAGGTGTGTATTTGTACTGCTGTTTCAGACATGCACTTCAATTTGTGAACTGGCATGTGTATATATGTTTGTACCTGAATTTGTATTGGTGAACTGGCATGTGTATGTTTGTACCTGAATTTGTGAACTGGCATATGTAATTTCTTTGGCAAGATGAAGTCCCAAGTACCTACGAAAAGTATTTTTGTGTCTCCTAATTAATCCACAAATTAGCATTTCTTGAAATATATTGCTTTATCTTCTAGTTAAGATCCGTTTGATGTAAGATCCGTTTGATGTTATATTGATATGATTCCTTGAATGTGAGAAATGGCATGTGCATGTTTGTCCCAGTTTGGTACCAGTACCTCCTCTAACGGTAAGTACACATATTTACCGATAGGAAAACACATATATTTGCTCAGTCATGCATATTCTAACGGTAAGTACACATATTTACCGATAGAAAAACACATATATTTGCTCAGTCATGCATATTCTAACGGTAAGTACACATATTTACCGATAGAAAAACTCTTGCTCGAGTGTCATGCATCATCTAACGGTTCGTACACATATATACCGATAGAAAAACTCATGTGCGTGTTGTGTCATGCATGATCTAACGGTCAATACACATATTTACCGAAAGAAGAAGTCCTGTACTTGCTCGGTAATGCACATTCTCTAACGGTATGTGTGTGTTTTTACCGATAGAATATGTGAGCGGCAAATTACCTAAGTTAGTCTGACGGTTATTTCATGTATTTACCGTTAGAAAAATGTCCATTATACGGAAAACCCCACTCGACCATTGCTGAGCTACTCTTTAATTTGTTCTGTTGCACTCTGTGTCCCTCTGTTTGTGACGAAAGTTCCAGCTACACTGCTAGGGTGATCAGCGCAGGCTGGAGGGAAGTTGATTGCGCCCCTCTCTTTAAGGTACGCTTAATCGTCGACACTTATCTCTCTCTCCCTCTAGATCTCCTTTCCTCTCTACTTGCAAGCTAGCTGTATTGTGTAGTTCCAAGTTTGTAGCTCTAAGCTTGGGAGCTTGGTAGTTGGAAATGCGTCATGTTTTAGGAGCTAACTAGCTTGTATTGTGTAGTTAGCTAGGTTAATTAGTGTTAATTTCGTCAGGCTAGGGTTCAACACATGTATCTGTTGTAAGAGGCTGTACATGTACATATACATAACTTAATCGGGCAGGTTTCATGCATGGCTTACTCGTTAAATTTTGTTAATTGTAGATGGACAGGAAATATTGAATGTATGGAATAAAACGTACTACTCTTGAATATTTGGATGGTGTGAATGAGTTTATTAAATTTGCTGAGCAACAAAAGGAGAGGAAGGGAGAGAAAAATATGCTCTGTCCTTGTACAGATTGTATGAATTTGAAGAGGTTTAGCAACTCTGATCAAATTAAGAGTCATTTGATTCGTCGTGGTTTTAACGCGCGATACACCCGTTGGATATGGCATGGCGAAGATCTTGAGGAAACAAGCACCACTACTACCAATCAGCACGACTCGGATGTGGATTGCAATAATATCGATGATCATCCCAATTTTGGTAATGTTCATTCCGATGTGCACGTAGATGATGATGATGACAATCTAGATGAGATGTTACGTGATGTAGAGGAAGATTACAACGAAAATGACTTCTGTGAATTTGAGAAACTGATTGCTGACTTGAGAAGCCTCTATTCCCTGGATGTGCAACATTTACAAAACTGTCTTCTGTGCTGAGATTATATAACTTGAATGCAGGAAACGGTTGGAGTGATAAGAGTTTCACGGCACTATTAGATCTTCTAGCGGACATGCTTCCAGAGGGAAATGAGTTGCCAAGATCTACTTACCAAGCCAAAAAACTGTTGTGTCCGTTGGGAATGGAAATCGAAAGAATACACGCATGCCCAAATGATTGTGTGTTGTACCGTAACGAGTACTCCAGTTTGCATGTTTGTCCAAGATGCGGCGCATCGAGGTATACGCGTAGGGACCGGATTGACAGTGAACGTCACGAGGTAAGGAAAGGGCCCCCGGCAAAAACTGTGTGGTACTTGCCTGTGATACCTAGATTGAAGCGGCTGTTTGCAAATCCGAAAGTCGCGAAGCACTTGTGTTGGCATGCTGAAGCCCGGAAACAAGACGGAAAACTGAGACACCCAGCTGATTCTATTCAATGGAGAAACATCAACAGAACATTTGCTGAGTTCGGCGGCGAACTTAGGAATGTAAGGTTCGGGCTGAGTACAGATGGTATGAACCCACATGGTAATATGAGCAGCCGGCACAGCACTTGGCCAGTTCTTTTATGCATCTACAATCTTCCTCCTTGGTTATGCATGAAGCGCAAGTACATCATGATGGCGTTACTAATCTCAGGACCCAGACAACCCGGAAATGATATTGACGTGTTTCTAGCGCCTTTAATTGAGGACTTACAGAAATTGTGGAGCGAGGGTGTGCAGGTGTGGGATGCATACAAGAAAGAGAATTTCATCTTGCGGGCCCTGATATTTTGCATCATAAATGATTTTCCGGCCTACGGCAATTTGTCGGGGTATAGTACGAAAGGAGCCAAGGCTTGCCCTATTTGCCTAGATGAAACTGAGAGCATGTGGCTGCGAAACTGCCGGAAAACAGTGTACATGGGTCATCGCAGGTTTCTTCCGGTGCATCACACGTACCGTAAGAAGAGGAAATCATTTAACGGGAAGCCTGAGAAGGGATCAGCTCCAGTGTTTCTGACCGGTAAGGAGATTTACTCGCGCGTGAACGACATCAAAGTTGAGTTCGGTAAGCATTCTAAACCTCGAGAAAAAAATGTTTGGAAGAAGAGATCAATTCTCTGGAATCTACCGTACTGGGAGCACTTACAAGTTCGACATTGCATTGACGTCATGCATGTAGAGAAAAATGTCTGTGACAGTTTGATTGGTTTGTTGTTGAACATTCCGGGAAAGACAAAGGATGGTGTGAAAGCTCGTCGTGACATGGTGGAAATGGGGATAAGGACTGAGCTTGCACCTTTAGAGAATGGAAAGCGTACATATCTCCCCCCGGCCTGCTATACGTTGTCCAAGAGAAAAAAACAGAACTCTGTCGGTGCCTGCACGGTGTTAAAGTTCCATGTGGGTACTCCGCGAACTTGAAAAAACTTGTGTCTATGAAGGACCTAAGACTGGTTGGCATGAAGTCCCACGACTGTCATGTCTTGATGTCACAGATGCTTCCCATTGCTATCAGAGGCATTCTCCCAGTTAAAGTCAGAGAGACAATCACAAACCTATGTTATTTCTTCAACGCAATATCTTGCAAGGTAAGTACGTGCACTTGTACTATAAGTTCACTACCTCCATTTGTGGAGCTTAATTAGAAGATTTTTCTGATATGAATATTTGGCGCAACTATGTCCTCGTAGGTAATTGATCCCGATGGACTGGACGCTTTGCAACGCGACGTGGTTACAACTCTTTGTCAGCTCGAGATGTATTTCCCTCCATCCTTTTTTGATGTTATGGTCCATCTGATTGTTCACCTTATCAGAGAAATTAAGTTTTGTGGACCCGTGTGCCTGCGCTACATGTATCCATTTGAGAGATTTATGGGTGTATTGAAGAGATACGTAAGGACTCGTCGTCGACCCGAGGGGAGTATCATAGAAGGTTATGCCACCGAGGAGGTGATTGAATTTTGCACAGATTATATGGCCGGGGTTGACCCAATTGGTGTTCCTAGGTCCCGACACGAGGGTAGGCTTGAGGGAATCGGAACGATTGGATTCAAAGCTATCGTCCCCGCTCGTGATGTGTATGCAAAATCACATTTTTGGGTCTTACAACACATGACGGAGGTCGAGCCATACATACACGAGCACAAGGTAATGTTACGGTCACAGAATCCTTCGAAGTCAGACGTTTGGGTCAGCAGAGAACATAACAGGAAATTTGCTGAGTGGATCCAAGAAAGAGTCACGTGAGCTGCCGAGGGCTCCGTAAGTGAAACTGTGACATGGTTGGCTTGAGGCCCAAGATTCACTGTAGGGACTTGGCAGGGGTACGACATCAATGGGTATTCATTTTACACAAGAGCTCAAGATGCCAAGAGTAGCACGCAATGTAGCGGAGTGACACTGTTTGCTATTTCCGAGGATGCCAGGTCAGTAAGGGCGCTGAACTCATATTACGGTGTTATTGACGAAATATGGGAGCTCGATTACGGATTACTTAAGATTCCCCTGTTTCGATGCCAATGGGTCGAAATCCCTCGAGGTGTTCAAGTTGACAGTTACGGGTTTACTCTCGTCGATCTTGGTAGAGTCGGACACCAAGACGATCCATTCATACTTGCAAAGCAAGCCACACAGGTATTCTACATCGTTGACCCGGCCAATCCAAACTTGCATGTTGTCCTCCACAGCAAGAGACGTATTGTTGGGGTCGAAGATGTTGTCGACGAAGAGGAGTATAACCAATTCGATGAAATACCTCCATTTTTAGAGGACATTCAATCTATCCGTACTGAAGATATCGATGAAACAACGTATCTGCGAGATGACCACGAAGAAGGATTATGGGTTGAGAACCATTGATGATTAATTTCTATTTCAGGGATAAATGCCAAGCAAACAGCCCACAAGTTCTGCAGCAAGGTGAGGAACTTATCATTAATACATCAGGCAGTACATTTTTCTTTAGAATTTAATGATAAGCTAGTTCACAGCATTAATACATCTCAATTTTACTCCACAGCATGAGTTCTAACATGTACAATACCTTTATCCTGTAAATACTTAATTCTTCCCTTCAAATAGCACTTGCAAAAATCTCATCGCAGCCTCTTGCTTCTTCAAATTAAGTTCTGCAAAAATCCCTTTTTTATGACGGTATTTTGTTATTTATACCGATAGAAAAGGACATCCGCTACTTTCACACTTCTCTCAGGCACTTCAAAACGTTTTCTATCGGTATTGTTCTATTTTACCGTTAGAATAAATTCGTTAGTCTCACGGTATTTTTGTCTGACGGTTTTTTCCTTTTTTTACCGATAGAAGAATACTCTGCCGCTTTGAATTCTCAACCGTGTCGCCATGCGTCGCCTGGTAAACTCTATAAGTACCTCGCCATGCGTCGCGGTATTTTGTTGTTTTTCTAATTTTCGAACGGTTCGACTCCTCATCTTCTCTTTCACAATAGCAACCTCCATGGGATCGTCAGCCACGCCCTCCCCGGTAAGAACTCTAAATCTCCTCGGTTTACCCATGTATTGTTAATCCATGTTCAGTTCATTCTTGACCTGTTGATTTGCACAGGGAATGGTAGCCGTGGAAGACACTGCCAAAGTGAAGGCCGACCTGAGGGCCCTCCAGGAGGAGCACAAGCTCCTTACAGACAAGCACACTCAGCTACGGCTTGACCTTGACGATCTCTTCCAGCGCATTAAGCGCATGAAGACGGATGGTGACAATGCTAGAGCGAGGATGAGGCGTCTTCGCGAGGAGAAGAAAGCCGCGGATATGACCATCGCTGGCTGCGGTTTGACTATGAAGGATACCATAGCGAAGCTGAGGGAGGTCGCAGGTCTTCTCGATGCGGTAGTAGTTGATCCTAGGGACAACTTGTCGCTAGAGGAGTCCTGCGTCCTGGCTGCAAGTCTAACTGACTCTATTCTACATGCAGCCAGGGCTAAGACCACCCCTTGACCTAGCATTATGGGTTTTATTTTTTTTTGTAAGTGATAAAACAACAATGAATGAACAATTTCTTTTTATGTCAATTTTCCAATTTTCCGGCTATCTTCCTTCTTTCTTTATCATTCTGCAGCTTTCAACCACGGTCTGTTTGATGTTAAATTGTGTGTACCTTTTCATTACTCTGACGGTATTTTGTTGTTTTTACCGATAGAAAAAGGGCACAGAATACTATAATCTCAAGCACTTAATCAAAAAAATTTTCTGGGGAAAATTGGTCTCACGGGATTTTATTGTTTATACCGATAGAAAAAGGCACCTTTTCATTACTCTGACGGTATTCTGTTGTTTTTACCGATAGAAACTATAATCTCAAGCACTTTAGAAAATTTTTCTGGGGAAAATTGGTCTCACGGGATTTTATTGTTTATACCGATAGGAAAAGGCACCTTTTCATTACTCTGACGGTATTTTGTTGTTTTTACCGATAGAAACTATAATCTCAAGCACTTTAGAAAATTTTTCTGGGGAAAATTGGTCTCACGGGATTTTATTGTTTATACCGATAGGAAAAGGCACATTTTCATTACTCTGACGGTATTTTGTTGTTTTTACCGATAAAACTATAATCTCAAGCACTTTAGAAAATTTTTCTGGGGAAAATTGGTCTCACGGGATTTTATTGTTTATACCGATAGAAAAAGTCACATTTTCATTACTCTGACGGTATTTTGTTGTTTTTACCGATAGAAAAATGGCACCCCAATACTATAATCTCAAGCACTTTAAAAAAAATTTCTGGGGAAAATTGGTCTCACGGGATTTTATTGTTTATACCGATAGAAAAAGGCATCCACTACTTCAAATATTTTTCCGGGAAATTTACTTGTTCTATCGGTATTATTTTGTTGTACCGATAGGACAGTACATAAGTCTATCGGTATCATTTTGTTATGCCGATAGAAAAGTGCCTGCACTACTTTATTACTCGTACACGGCCCTTTAGTTTCCCTCCACTCGAACAGTTCCACCTTAGAGCACTGCGTCTCTTCGAGAGCGAAGAAAACCACAACCTCCGCCGCGACCACTCACTTCCTCTCTCCCACACGACGATCGTCGGCTGGACACTGGTTCGCCACTGCCACCGGTTCTTATTTTCGTCCTTCGCCGGCCGCCGCTGCGTTCTTACACCGCCTCTCCATCACCAGAACTGATCGCCGCCGTAAATACCCTAATTCGTCGTTCTATTTCCAGCATCTACCTTATTTGATCCTAGTGTTTTGCACGTACTAATTCTTCGAGTTTTGCAATTACACTAGGGTTCCCTATTATGTTGGATTATATACATTCCGCACGTAATGTTGATTTAAATTAGGGTTTACATAATATGTTCCAGTGCTGTAATGAACCTGTTTTGAGATTTTAACTTATCTATACTGTTGTATGTGTGATCAATTGTATCCAACTGCCATGTAATGTACATTATATGTTGGAGGTGTTCTTACACATATTCTATCGGCAGCTCATGTGTTTACCGATAGAATATATTTCTGCACAAGTAGTAAAACTTAATTTGGATCTGGAAGGACATGAGCCATGCAATGTACTAGTTTGGTTGGGAATTTTTACTCACTTGGTATGAATATATGGCAATGTGGATGGGTCTTCGATGTATATGTTTCAAATGCCTATACATGACTTTTCCCAACCTAATAGATGTGAAGTCCTGATGACTCACATACAGGCTAGGCTAAAGATTATGCACAGTGGCACTTAGATGCTTGTGTGCATATTTACGTGTGAAATAATAATGCTGGCCCATGAATATTAGTATAGCAAATCATCGAGAATGTTATGTGATGACAGTGAATGGTAGCTTGTCAACAAAATTCCATATGTAAAGAACATTGTTATGTTCTATCGGTATCTCATGGGTTTGCCGATAGAAAAATTGTCTTCTGTGGAGGTAATTGTTATGGTCTATCGGCAGCTCATGTGTTTACCGATAGAAAATATTTCTGAACAGTTCAGGAAGTAATTTATGCATGTCTTTCTTTTTGTATTATTTTCCCTTTTGCCGCCCTAGTTAGTCTCCAGTCCTGGGCTGAGTTATGGAACTCCAAGGCGAATTAATTGCCATATATATAGTTTGTTGAAGGTTTTGTAGGGGAAGACATGTCGTCGTCTTCATCGGATGGTACTAGTGGTTCTTCTAGGGCCAGTCCCATCGTAACTACTGAAGATGCAGCTGTTACATCCCAGCGCAAGAGGGTGGGGCGAGGCGTGACGACGTTGGGGCGTTTGGCCAAACGCACGGATCTTTCTTGTGAGTTCAACCAATTTGGGAGGCCGATTGGAAAGAATTCTGGGAGGTACGCGGCCTACGTTGGGCTGTTGGTGAAAGAAAGGGTGAAGATCACCGTCCAGAGCTGGAAGGACGTGACGGCGGACGAGAGGGATAGGTTGTGGGCGGAAGTGAAGGTTAAATGAACTGAAATCGCTGAACTCTTTCGTAATCACGTTCTCTTGGCTTATACTAAAGTTTAAGTAACTCGTGATTAATTGTATGCATTTTTCGGAAACAGGCTAAGTGGAACATCCCCGACGATACACCTAGAACTGCCTGCTTGAAGGACATGAACGGAACATGGAAAACCTTTAAGAGCTGGCTCGTCAGTAACTTCCGTGCTGCGGGGAAATCTCCTTGCGAGAAGTACCCCTTCATATCGGAGGAGGTATGGGAGGAATTCACCAAGCAGAAGGGGACTGAGGAGTTCAAGGCCCTTAGCGAGAAGAATAGGGCGATCCAGAAGAGGAACGACCACCCGCATCGGCTCGGATCCCGGGGCTATGCGGGGAAGGAGGAGCAGTGGAAGAAGGAAGACGAGCAAAATCCTGTCATCGACACCCCTGAGTTGCCGCTCTCCGAGATTCGGGATGAGAGGTGCAAGCGATGGTGGAGGGGGAGGGGGTCCGTGTCGTCCACGGGGTTTGTGCAGTTCGCAACCCCTGGGGACGCCGACGTTGTGAGGTGAATGGTAAGTTGGCTAACCTCGTAAACTGTGTGCGCACAAGTGTATATAAGGCAATTTGTCTCACAAGGTACCTTCAAATGTAACAGATCTCTTTTGAGAAGGAGGCAGCGGAGGGATTGTTTACCCCACAGAGGGAGAACAACATCCTCACCCGGGCTCTAGGAAATAAGGAGCATCCCGGGCGGACACGGGCCGTGGGAGCCATTGTGTCGTGGAAGGCCGGTTTCGTAGATCCGGCTCCACCGAGGAAGAAGGCCCGCACCTGGAAGGAAAAGGAAGCTGACCTCTCCGATAAGATACGGGCTGAGGTACGGGAGGAGATACGGGCGGAGATGCGGGCTGAGATACGGGCTGAGGTACAGTCTGAGGTGCAGACCGAGGTCGCACAAATGAGGGAAGAGTTTGCACGGTTGAGAGAAGCATTGCTGGCCAAGAGTGCAGATGCAGATCCCCAGGACGACGGTACCCCGCGGGGTCAGATAAGCAGTTGCGCTTCGAAGGTACTCGCGGATCCAGTGGATCTACTTGAGGTACTGCAAGCCTTCATCTGTGCACTTAAGTTGATGCCACTCCCATTCTGTTAGAGTTGTTTCGCTAACCTATTTTAATTGTTACAAATTTGCAGGGGCCGGAGGGCTGCATCCTACAGAATCACGTAGGCGCCGAGCAGGAAGTGGTTGGACACGGCTTCGTATATCCGTTTGGGCCGGATGTCCGGGTCCACTGTGTACCTCTGCGGTTGGGTTTCGCAAAGGTACAGGTGGACATGGTCATGCCGGGCTACAACGATTCTCCGTTGCCAGTCCCAACAGACGAACTGCAGACACTTGCTGAGGCAGTGGGCTCCTACGTACAGTGGCCCAAGAAGTGTCTTGTAATACAACCGGTAAATCCTACACATTTTAGATTACATCCTACTCAGTACACTCAACTTGCATAATCTAACATACGTGCTCATTAATTGAAGTGGCCTGCCACTGGGCTACCAGGGGACTGCGCCCCCAGATCGGGGCATGAGGCCCGATCTCGTGCGACCCTGGACACATCAAAGACGGCCTCGACCCCACCCAGCGCATTCACGCCTTCACCTCGGAAGAAAGCTGCCATCACCTCGCCCTTGCCTTCGAAGGTACGCGCTCAGTCCCCGGCAAAAGGCAAGGGCAAAGGCAAGGGAAAAGGGCAACAGGGACAACCGGAGAGGTTCACGAACGGGTTCCCACTCATGTCGGAGGCAGCTTTGCGCAAATTGGATCGATCAACCAGAGACCTCCACGCATGGTACCTACACCGAGCTCGGCGCAATCTGAACTTCTTAGTTCCCTACAGGCCTGGGCAGTTCCACCGTGAGCCCGGGAGTATATCCGTGGCACACGAGGATCTGTTCGACCTCTACAACTGGCGGGAGCTCGATATGTCCATCATACGGACTGGAATCCTGTGAGTTTGCTGATGCTATGTATTGCTATTTTCTAACTCTATTTGCTAACTCTGCATTGTTGTAGTTCATTTGAAATGTAGTAACTTTCTGTGCAATACTAATGTCGTCCTTTGCATGCAGGTGCATGTACAGGCTAGCATCGGAGGCTGCGTGTGACAAGGTGGGTTTCCTCGACCCAGAGAAAATAAGCCTCACGATGCTAGAGCACGACGCCGCGCACGCTGAGCAGTACATATCCAAGGTGCTGATGGCGCAGCAGGACAGGGAGTTCATTCTGGTGCCGTACCACCAAAGGTTAGTGCATTTCGTACTAATTTAACTCGATCTTGTATGTTACACCTGAGATATACTTTGAGCACGCGGTCCTCTTTTACGTACAATGCAGGGGCCACTGGGTCCTCATCGTGATCTGTCCGCAGAGGAACGAGGTGTACTACCTCGATTCGATGCGTGACAAATTATCGATGGAATATGTGATCAAGGGGAATATGGAGGCGTAAGTAACTTATATGTTTGATTTAAATTTTCACCTCACTAGCTCATGATAATACATTAACGGGCAATACTAACTGAAATGCAGGGTTTTTGATAAATATGCGTCCGCTGGAGGGAGGCATGCCGCACCGCAGGGCTCCCTACTAGCTTGGAAAGAATATGAGGTACTCACGAGACTTTTTGTTTATGCTTAATTAGTTTATGGAAACAATAGCTAACATGTCTTCGCATATGCAATTATCTCAGTGCCATCAGCAGCCGCAATCGTGGGAATGCGGGTTTTATGTGTTGCGCTACATGTACGACCTAGTGCAGACAAACTTTGCCCAATTCCCCCAGGTAAGCATCGATAGCTAACTCAAATTTGAAAATTGGGTGTCACGTTCTAAATTAGGAAGTTAGTTACTAAGTATTCACACATGCTTGCAGATCGCCATGTCGAAAGACTCATACGAAAATGTAAAGATTAGAGATCTTCGACAAATCTGGGCTCAATATGTCATGGAGGAAGTTGCGCCCAACCATCCGCCATGATAATTTTCTCTTTTTCGTGTACTCTGTGCATAGACTGTTTATATACATGTGAATAAATATATATGTCAATAAATGTCCACATTGGATTGCAATTTGTATTTGTCGATATATATGTGAATAAATGTGAATAACTGTCTAATGTGTCAATCTGTACTGTATTGTGTATCCAATCTATAATGTATTGCATATGTACTGTATATGTGAATGTACTGTATTGTAAATGCAAATAATGTACTGTATATGTGAATGTTCTATCGGCAAATTCATTCACAGCCGACAGACCACTACAAATTTTCTATCGGTAAACTCATCCACAACCGAGAGACTACTACCCATTTTTCTATCGGTAAACTTGAAATTAACCGTCAGAATAGAATTACTTTTCCTACCGGTGAACTCATCCACAACCGAGAGACTACTGTGGTTTTTTCTACCGGTAAACTCATCCACAACCGAGAGACTACTACCCATTTTTCTATCGGTAAACTTGAAATTAACCGTCAGAATAGAGTGACTTTTCCTGCCGGTGAACTCATCCACAACCGAGAGACTACTGTGGTTTTGTCTATCGGTAAACTCATCCACAACCGAGAGACTACTACCCACTTTTCTATCGGTAAACTTGAAATTAACCGTCAGAATAGAGTGACTTTTCCTGCCAGTGAACTCATCCACAACCGAGAGACTACTGTGATTTTTTCTATCGATAATGTCATTTCCAACCGAGAGAGTGCTACACTTTTTTCTGTCGGTAAACTTATAATTAACCGTTAGAATATGGGTATTTTTCCCAACGCTAAACGTCAGACGACGACGGGTTTTCTATCGGTACAATCATAAGATGCCGATAGAATAGTAATATTTTCCTGTCGGTAATCATGTAATTAACCGTTAGAATAGTGGTACTTTTCCCACCGTTAATCGTCAGACTACGACGGGTTTGCTATCGGTACACTCCTAAGATGCCGATAGAATTGTTAATTTCTTCTGTCGGTTATTTACCGATAGAAAATGTTCTGTCTTGTTCTATCGTGTCTATCTCGTCTATCTCTATCGGTACGAAAACCGATAGTAGAAGGGTTTTTTTTACCGATAGAAGAAAGCTTTTCTGTACTAGTGAAAACTCCTTATGAACAGATTATAGGGAGAAAACCAAACATTTTATATTTTCGAGTCTTTGGTTGCAAATGTTATATTCTTAAAAAGCGCATGCATCTTGGAAAATTTCAAAGACGTGTTGACGATGGTTTTCTAGTTGGCTATTCATCCACTAGTAAAGCTTATCGGGTTTTCAACACTACAACAGAATGCATTGAAGAATCATGCAATGTATAATTTGATGAATCTAACGGCTCTCAAGGAGAGCATGAGGATTTTGATGATGTAGGCAACAATAGCTTGAGGGAAGTTATGAAGGAGATGACTATTGGTGATATCAAACCCAAAGATGAAGAACAAAATTCACCTGGTTTTAAGGATAAATCACCCGCGACCACTCAGGCTAATGTCGAACAAGGACCTGCAACCACAAATACTAATGCTGCTCAACCTGCAACCACCCACAACAATGCTGGTCGAGAAGACCTTGAACTAGAGATTGAAGAAAATGATGATCAAGCATCACAGAACCCGCGACTTCATCAAACGTTCGCCAAAGATCACCCCTTGAATCAAATCTTAGGTGATATTAGTAAAGATGTTCAAACTCAATCTCGTATTGCTTCTTTTTGTGAACATTATTCTTTTGTTTCTTCCTTAGAACCTAAACTTATAGATGAAGCACTTAGTGATCCGGATTGGGTAAATGTCATGCATGAAGAACTAAATAATTTCACTAGAAACAAAGTTTGGACATTAGTAGAAAGACCTAAGGATCATAATGTGATTGGAACAAAATGAGTTTTTAGAAATAAACAAGATGAGAATGGAGTAGTAGTAAGAAATAAAGCTCGTCTCGTTGCACAAGGATATATTCTCAAGTTGAAGGTTTGGATTTTGGTGAAACTTTTGCACCCGTAGCAAGATTAGAAGCTATTCGCATTCTTCTTGCATTTGCATCAAATTTTAACATCAAGTTATTTCAAATGAATGTGAAAAGTACATTTTTAAATGGAGAAATATCCAAATTAGTGTTTGTGAAACAACCTCCTGGTTTTGAAGATTCAAATTTTCCAAATCATGTATACAAGCTCTCTAAGGCTCTTTATGGACTTAAACAAGCACCTCGAGCTTGGTATAAACATCTTAGAGACTTTCTCATTTCAAAAGGTTTTAAAATTGGGAAGGTAGACACAACCTTATTTACAAAAGTAGTTGAGAAAGATCTTTTTATATGTCAAATATACGTTGATGATATCATATTTGGGTCTACTAATGAATCCTTTTGTCATGAGTTTGGAGAAATGATGTCTAGGGAATTTGAGATGTCAATGATTGAAGAGCTAAGCTTCTTCCTTGGACTTCAAATCAAACAACTCAAGGACGGAACGTTCGTGAGTCAAACCAAGTATGTGAAGGACTTGCTCAAACGCTTTAGGATGGAAGATGCTAAAGCCATTAAAACTCCGATGGCCACTAATAGACATCTCAATATGGACAACGACGGAAAAACGGTTGATTCTAAACTTTATCGATCTATGATTGGTAGCTTACTCTATCTTACCGTATCTAGGCCCGACATCATGTTTAGTGTTTGCTTATATGCTAGATTTCAATCGTATCCTAAGGAATGTCATTTGATTGCTATTAAAAGAATCCTTAGATACTTGAAATGCTATCCCAATATAGGACTTTAGTACCCTAAAGATGCAAACTTTGAATTAATTGGTTACTCAGTTTCAGATTATGCGGGGTGCAAAATTGATAGAAAAAGCACATCTGGTAGTTGTCAACTTTTGGGGAGATCACTAGTCTCTTGGTCATCTAAGAAACAAAATTCCGTAGCTCTCTCCACCGCCGAAGCGGAATATATTTCAGCGAGTAGTTGTTGTGCTCAAATTTTATGGATGAAGCAAATTCTTTTGGATTATGGAATTTCCTTTGAAAAAGTGCCACTCTTGTGTGATAATGAAAGTGCCATAAAGATTGCAAATAATCCAGTTCAACATTCTAGAACAAAGCATATTGATATTAAGCACCAATTTATAAGAGATCATGTGGCAAAAGGGGACATAGATGTGAATTATATAAGAACTAACTTGCAGTTAGCAAACATCTTCACCAAACCTTTAGGTGAGACTAGATTTTGCTTTTTTAGAAGTGAATTTAATATTATTGATATATCAAATGCAAGTTAAATGTCTACTTTGCTGTCCTCCTGCCTTTTTGTGCTTGATGTCAAAGGGGGAGAGATTAGGGAGATTGGGACGAGATTCTTGCATAACATTATTGATAGTTTATATGCTCATTGTTTATTCATTGTGGACTCTCAAATGACTCATATGTGTATTCATATATGCATGCATTCAGGGGGAGTTTTTGTATATCTAATTCTCATGCATACACTTAGGGGGAGTCATTAATTTTTATTCGTTTTCAACACTTGTTGTCATCAATCATCAAAAAGGGGGAGATTGTTGCATCTAGGCAATTTTTGGGTTGATTTTGATTATTGATAATATTAAGTGTCTTGGACTAATCGTGTCTTTAAGCTATTTGTATGCAGTGTTTGGAGTTCGAGGACGCGAGCCAAAGCCGCAAGTGCAATGTCGTTAAGAAGGAAGCAGCAAAAACCTAAGATAAGTGCTTGTTTATTGTACCGGTCACGGAGTTTGGAGTTTGACCGGGTTTTATAAGATATTCTTTTTTAGTTTAACCGTACTATTAAGAAGGGTTGCAAAATCTCTTTTAGTTCTGGCAAAAATTGAGAAACTCTTAGGTCATTTGTAGCATTCGTATTCATTCATATTCTTGGTCAAAATCTGAGAAATATATAGATTTCAAAGAGGGGCTGAAACTGTTTTTTAGTACTGTTCATTTGACCAGATACTGTTTATACGACCAGAGGTCACTCGAGTACTGTTCATACGACCAGTAACACTGTTCATTCGACTAGTAATACTGTTCATTCGACCAGAGATTTCAACGGCTATTTACTAGCCGTTAGAGTTCGAAACTGGCTGCCCTGATTTTTTTCCTTTTCGACCACAACGGCTAGCTGAGATGTTGGGCTATAAATACAGGTGTTTTGAGCAATATTTTCACACATCTTAAGCTACAATCTCATACACATTTTTGAACAGTCTCTGTACACATCTTTGAGCATCTTTTCTATACATTTTGAGCAGTTTTAGAAGTTTTGAGCAGATTTTCTCTACTGTTTTTAAGCAGTTTTAAAACACTTTTGAGCAGTTTTTTTAAAACACTTTTGAGCAGTTTTTTTAAAACACTTTTGAGCAGATTTTCTCTACTGTTTTTGAGCTGTTTTAAAACACTTTTTAACAGTTTTTTATCAGATTTTTGAGCAGTTTCTGTTCACATTTTCGAGCAGTTTTTAAACAGTTTTTTAGCAGATTTTTTACTATTTTTTGATCAGTTTTACAAACACTTTTGAACAGATCTTTGAGCAGTGTTTGAGCAGATTTTTGAGAAGCTTCTGTTCACATTTTTGATCAGTTTTATAAACACTTTTCGAGCAGATTTTGATCAGTGTTTATAAATATTGTTTTGAGCAGTTTTTCTAAATAACCAAGAGATATATTTTTTGATATATACTTGAGCACAAGTGCCAAAATCTTGATCTTGTGATCAAGTATCATTCATTGTGATTGAGAGAGAGCTTCTGAGAGCATTCATTTGCATCATTTGCATCTTTAGAAGTTTCTCGGTATTTGTTGGGGGTCAAGAGAAGATCTTGCAACTTGCTACTTTTGGTGAACGCCTCCACCTAGATGGTTTGGAGGCGTGGCTGTTGACCTCTCCATTAACGGAGATTGTCGGAGAGGCTCAGCATATTTTGTGAAAGGCATCGGTGCTCGTCTATCCAGAGTGGAGAAGGAGCAACCTTAGTGAAAAATATGCTTCGTGGATATTGAACCAAGACTTATTCATTTGAGTGCTTCAATGAAGAGTAGGGGAGACCGAGCGAGTCTCCGAGACCTCGGGATAAATCATTGTGTTTGTTTTTCTTACTCTTTCTTAGTGAAAAATATTATTAAATTGTTTTAGTTTATTTGCTTTTAGTCTTTTCTTTGCAAATATTATTTCTAGTTAAAAAGTTTTAAAGCCTCATATTCACCCCCCTCTAGTCGGCATCCTTGATCCTACAATAATACGATCTTCCTCCTCTTCCTCCTTCATGAAGTCCACCAAGAAATCTTCTATTTTTCTGATGGCATCCTCCTCAAGGCTGTTTGTGCTTGAACTAGAGCTAGACGACATTTTGTGAGTGACTGCAAAAAGTGAGTTTGTGGAGTGCTATGCTGTTTTACAAGAGAAGTTAGATTGTGAGGATAATGTTCTAAGGGGAGATGAATATATAGACAAGGAGTCCAACGGTTATATTCGAATGGATAAGTTGAAACTGTTAGTTTCGAACGGCTGTATTCCAACAACTAGTTTCGAACTGCCATATTCCACAGCTAGTTTCAAACGGCTATATTGCAACGAATAGTTTCGAACAGCTAGTTTTCAACGGCTACATTCCAACGAATATATTCCAACGGCCATATTCTAACAACAATGCTAAATTTAATTCATGCATTTATTAATAATGCATCATACATAAATTAACAAAGAAAAATACATGGTTGGTTATCCAAAGTAAATTCAAAACATTAAAACTAATCTTGGTCCTCCAGGGCTTTAAGTTTTTCTTTTATCATCTTTATGCCCGCCGCATACTCCTCTTTCTGATCGTCGTCCATGGTGGATTTGTCGATGCCCACCATTTTCGAGTATGCCTTGTAGGATTAAGGATGTCGACTAGAGGGGGGGTGAATAGGAGGCTTTTAAAAAACTTTAAACTTAAACAAATATTTGCAAAGTAAGAACAAATAATAAAATGAGCAAGAGGAGAAGAGAATGAACACAGTAATTTTTACCGAGATATCGGAGACTCGCCCAGTCTCCACTAGTCCTCGTTGAAGCACTCAAGTCACTTGAGTTTTGCCTCAATACTCCCGAAGAGTATTATCAACTAACGGTTGCTCCTTGTCCACTCAGGAAAGGCGAGCACCGATGCCTTGTACAAACTTGCTGAACCTCTCCGACAATCTCCAAACTGGAGAGGTCAACAGCCACGCCTCCAAACCGTCTAGGTGAGGGCGCTCACCAAGAGTAACAGGCAGCGAGGTCTTCTCTAGACCTCCAAACACGCACCGAGAAACTAAGTGAATGCAAATGCAAATGAACTGAAGTGCTCGGTGCATCGGAAAACACTCGACTTGATCAACAGATCAAGATTTTGTGTAGAAAACTAAAGCTCAAGAGTGTATAAGAGAATGCTGCTGCTTGTTGTATAAAACTCATGCCCAAAGCCCATATTTATAGCCTCAAGAATCATATGAACCGTTGGAGCTAGGACTGAAAATCAGCAACCCAAACTGACAGTCAGTTTCGTGTACAACGGCTGACAAAATTTACGAATAAAAATTTGCTAGCCGTTCGTGGTCGTTTATGGAAACTTGAAACCCACAACTGACAGTCAGTTATGCAAACTGACAGTCAGTTCGACCAGAAACTCAACCAAATCAAATAGAAACTCGTTAAAAGCAACTATGGTCGAAACCCCAACTGACAGTCAGTATGAACAAACTGACAGTTAGTTTAGTACAAAAAATTTTGAGCCCAAAATACACCCTCTCTGGACAATTGTCAGTTTAATTAAACTGACATTCAAACTAATAGTCAGTTTAGCAAACTGACAGTCAGCCTGAACAAAAATAACTATAACTTTAAATCCAGAAATCCAAAAAAGATTTTTAATAGCTCGTTTGAAAGATAATTTCAAGGGATACATTTTTGTCAACAGAAGCAAAAACCAGATCTTCCTAGATATTTCTGAAAATTACAAATACTCTTCTGCTGTCAAAAACTCAACTGAAAATCCAAATGACTCAAATCAAATCCAACCAAAAATATGCAATGCAATGACCTAAATTTCTCGGTTTATGTTGGAGATAAAGAAAGAGGACTTTCGCCACCCCTCTTTATAGTACGGTTAAAAAGTAAAAATAATTTTTCTAAACCGATCTATCTCCGAACTCCGAGACCGGTAAAAATAAAAACAATGTTACCTTAGGTATTTTACTCTTTTGCGATTTGCGTCTCGACTTCATTCCTTGTGACTTGTGCTTTTCCTTCTTTTGTGTTGGGTTCGTCTTGGTCATCTTGACTATCTTCCCAACGAATCTTTGTATCAAACAATCTCGAAAACACAGTCAGTCTAAAACACTTAGTTTTTATTAATCATCAAAATTAGGGTTAGGCATGAAGGTCTAGATGCAACATGCCTTGTACAAGGCAGACTTTTCCTTCGACTTCCCCAGGCTGCACAATGACTCAGACACACGAACTGCGTCCTTCCTTTTTTCGACACTGTCATGGTGATTGTTGATGAAGGCATCAAGATCCTCTCGCATTGCCACCGTAGAATTTTGCACTGCATCAATTTATCTCTTACCTTCGCACTTCGCCTTAGCGGCGTCTCGTCCTTCTAGCTACGTCTCTACTGGTGACACATCATCGTTGTTGGACAATGACGTGTAGGTGCCCGACTCAGACAATCTGCCTCTTTTGTTGGCGGCATCAACGTAGACTGCGGACCACTTAGGTTGCCCACGAACTATCGTCCACCAGTGATCCAAGACGAATGGATGACCCATCTCCGTCTTGTACATCTCACGGGCCTGCGCCATGAGTTGGTCATCGAAACGACCACTAGCGTAGACATCTTTCAGCCGGAGCCAAACACCATTAAATTGAACCACTTTTTTATTGCTCTGCTACCAGTGGTCCTTGCAGTGTTTGGTCTCCCTTCTCCTGTTTTTCGGGACCGTGTCGTTGAATGCCGTTGCGACATTTTCCCAGTACACATCGCACTTCCTATTGTTTCCATCAATAGGATCGAGCAAATTGCTGAGCCAGGAACTAATCTGTGTGTTGTCAAAAAATTATTGAATAACGAAGTCGAACGTAAATACATTCCCTCATAGTACTCGTGTACGAAAATCACCGACTTACCGGTTTTATGTCATCATCGGTGGACCACGGTAAGCGCTTCGTCTTTTGGCTAGCGTCGACGGCAACATTGGTGTTGGTGTCATCGACGACAACTCGGGCCGCTAGATCAGGTGGAGCAGAGTCTGGAGCGCCATTGTCGGAGACAAACGCAGAGTGCATTTGAGGTGGGGAAAAGTGCTCATAGGCCGGTGGCCTACCGACAAAATGAAAATTTTGGCTATACTGTTGGGGCGGTGGAATTGTGTGGCCTTGTGGTGGATAGGAACGATAATTTTGGCTGTACTATAAATACGGCTAATAATTCGGTGGATACGACTGGTAAGTCGGTGGCTGCGAAAAATTGGGTTGCTGTTGGGTGTTTGGGTTTTTGGTGTTTTCACCGGGAGAATGGGAAGAGCCAAGCCAGTTAACGAAACCGCCCGGTGGATTTGAATCCATGTCGGATTTTTAGAAAAATTTCCAAGAATTTTGGAAGAATTTGGAATGGGTTTTGTTGTAGATGGATGGATATTTTTGTGTGAAAATTGCTCAAAACATGCCCTTTATATAGGAGAGGGCTGTCAAAATTTTCTGTGATTTTTGGGAATTTTTTTGGAATTTTTTGGGATTTTTTTAAGCCCAAAAAAATTAAAAAAAACACTAACGGCTATTAATCTAACGGCCACTTTTTGTGACACTGAGAGGTGGACCACGGCCAAAAAATCATCCAACGGTCATTTTTATGCTTTCCCGTGGCTTACATGTGGGCCAACAGAAGTTGGACCCCACATGTCATTCTCTTTGAGCCATTAAATCTCCCCCGTGCAACACAATTCACAATTTAAACATCATCCAATCGGTTTTTAGCCCTTAATTCAATGACATGTGGGCCCTAAAACGTGTGGACCCACCAGTTAGCGAGTGGAATGCATCTTGGGCGTGTGGACGTACTCAACGAGGCAATGCACTCTCGCGGGTTGTGAGTACGATGTGCCCCACGACCCCGAAATCTATTCCACACCACTTTAATATACTCTGTGCAACTGACATGTGGGGTCATAAATTATGGGAACCAGCTGTTGGCGTGTTGGTTCATTTTTTTCGTGGTGCACGTGCGACCTGACACGGGCACGAGACTCGTTGCGGTGGGGCCCACGCCATTTATGCTGTTTATGCTGGAACCTAGCACACATTCTATAACATGTGGGCCTTTTAATTTTCGGGACCCACCTGTCAGGTTAATTATTTTGCGGGTATGTTCGGCCGATCGTTTTCTCGATGGGGCCCACAAACCGCGTCTACTCACGTCTCCTTCCCCTCCAACGGTGACGCCGCGCTCGTCGCAAGCTCAGCTCCCGCTCACCTCCACCCGTAGCACGCGGCCGTCCCATTGCGCCGAGTAAACGGCGAGCAGTCCTCCACCGCCGTCGACGTCGCCATTGGAGGTAGCCTTATACTGGCTAGTGGTTGCTGCAACAAACTCCTCTTAGGCCTTGTCAGCTGCCTTGTCAAGCGCCTTAGCTTCCGATTTAGATTTTTTTTGTCTAATAAATACATGCTATGGTGTTGGTTATAACAATTAATGCTATCTCCATCACAAAAAAATTTGTCATGTTTGACTCTTTGCTGTCTTCAATAAAAAGCTTTCGTCACTAATTTATGAAAAAAATTTATAAATAACCCAAAGCAAAAAGATAATTTGAAAAATAACCCACACTTTATGAAAATTGCGAAACTATACCACCACCTCATCTAATCGCGTCTCACGACCGCGACAATATGCCACCGGGAATCTCTCGCTCCTGACGACCGCGACATAGTCCCAACACCACTTCTCGCCGACCACGACAGCGAAAACCTTTTATTCCCAAACCCGTGCGCGACAAAGGCTGGCCAGTGGTCTTTTCCAACTCCCATCCGCGACCGAAAGTTGCTTTTCTTTGTCGCATCTCCCACGCGCGACAGTATCTTCCATCTCACAATCTCTCGAGTTTTCGTGTGTTCGGCCAGCTTTTAACCCTCCCCATCCGGTCACTCTCTCTCTCATTCATTTGCCCTCTCTCCCACACTTGCTGTACTTCAAAATTTGTGTGTTTAAGCTAATTTTTCTTCAAATCTGATCGTTGTTTGAAGTTAGTGCAGTTGAGAAAGTTGTAGCTTGAAGAAAGATCTTCCAAACGTGGTAACTTTCGTTGAAATGTGATTATTTTGCTAATCTATTTGCTAACTATGTGATTAGTAACTAAGTTGATGTTAAAAGTTAATGTTAGCTATTTATTTACGTTAGATGTTAATTAAGTAGATGTTAACTAAATAGATGTTAAAAGCTTATGTTTAAAACACCTCTTCTATGTTTATGTAAGTATTTATGGTAGTTTAATGACAGTTTTCTTCGGCTCTGTAAATCTTTCTTATGTTAAAATTTATTTTAGCATGAGGTGGATAGTTGGTGAAACTTGACCAGCAGGTGAATGTGGGTATTTGGTCATTGTACTGTAGCATTAGTAATTTTCTAAGGCTTAAAATGGTCATTGTACTGTATCATTATATTGTAGCATTATTCTATCATTTTATGTGACTCAAACTCTTTTAACCTAATTCTAAATAGAAGGTTTTACTTGAAATTTTTTGGGCATTTCCTATATATCCAAAGCTTTTGTGAAGAGAAAAGAAATCGAAGTGAAAGAATTTTGGTCAAAGTACTGTTCATTTAGTGTATTATTAAAGATATTTTAGTAATATTGTAGCATACAATCATTAAATACTAAAACTTTAATTATTTTTTAGGGCTTCCATGAAAAGGGGTCTTTTGTAGATAATCGCTTCATACCATGGTCATTGTTGTAATAAAAATTATAAAGTTTTTGCCACATGGGCCTCCTTGTAATTTGATTCTCTTTTTTATTCAATAAGACTTTTCTGTTCATGATGCAATTAATTAAGGGGATACATTGTAATTATTCGTTTTGCAATTAAATCATAAATTGGTGTAACATTAGTAATTAGGTTTATTTCAAGTTTTTCACAATTTTTGGAGGTCTCTCTTGGGCATAGCTTAGCTTTAGGTTTAGGACTTGTTCTATCATTTTATGTGACTCAAATTCTTTTGACCTAATTCTAAATACAAGGGTTTACTTGAAATTTTATCGAGATTTCATCTAGAATTTGTACCTTTCCTATATATCCCTAGAAAATAGAAAGCTTTTGTAAAATGAAATGAAATCAAAGTGAAAGAATTTTGGTCAAAGTACTGTTCATTTAGTGTATTTTAAAGATATTTTAGTAATATTGTAGCATATAATCATTAAATACTAAAACTTTAATAATTTTTTAGGGCTTCCATGAAAGGGGTCTTTTGTAAATAATCTCTTCATATACATGATCATTTTTGTAATAAAAATTATAAAGTTTTGCCACATGGGCCTCCTAAATTATAAAGGTATTGTAGGACTTGTTTTATCATTTTATGTGATGCAATTTCTTTTAACCTAATTTTAAATAAATGTAGGGTTTGTTTGAAATTATCCAGATTGTTCTACTTCCTCACATTACAGGTTTCTATATGATCAACCAATGAAATGCAAAAGAATTTGAAATTTAAAAGCTTTTTTAAACATCAAGATATTTGGGGCATAACAAGGGACCAGTTTGAGTCCAACTCGGCCAAAACCAACCAAAACCTGATCCAACTCTACCAGTTCGACCAGTTCCGAGTCAAACTCGCTCAAACCAACCAAAACCCAGTGCCATTCGACCACATCCGAGCACATACGACCAATTTTGCGCCCACGAAACCGACTTGAGCTGAGCATGACACGTGGCCCCATGTGAACTGTCCAAAAAATGAATCAAACGGCTGAAAACACGGTCGTGCCCTGGTCGAGCTACATTTCGACCGCGGGCGCGTTTTGTGTTCGATTGTCCTCCTTTTTGACCACGGGCGCTGATTTTGCCGCGAAAAGTAGCTCGACTAGGACTGAGCTCGTGTAATGTCGACCAGTTGTGTTATTCTTGTCCCTTTGGTTTTCTTCGTCGTTGGAGGGTCAAAACTGGTCGAATTACTCCCAAATTTGGAAGGATTGTTCCTTGGAACATGATGATTACAACCGTTGAAGAAAATTGTGAAAATAATGAAATTTTACACATAAAATATCGCATCAATGGAGTTTTGAGCATGAGATGCATGTTCTTGTTGTTGTTTACCCTGTTAGACATCAATCACATTAAAACAGAATGGTGGATTGATGATTCAAATGCCCATAGTGGTTGGTCACCTGTACACCCTTCTTGGCAACATGTAAACCTTGACCTAGATTATCACTGGACAACTGAAATAGAATTTTTTTTGTAGAAATCATAGCAACATTAGTTGGTTTTGGAAAAGATGGATGCATTAAATTTCCATTATGATAGTCCAGATTATCCACTTTCTCAATGAGATGGTACAGTTAATTAAGGGTTTTGTTACTGGCTTCACCATACACATTGATTAATTGATTAATATATGATTTACATCATGTTTTCCTAGGACCACCAATTGTTCATATCAATTTCTTTAGGTTTGTGAGCTACAATTTGTTGCCTGCATCTTGTTGATCCATTTAAGAATATAATCATGTCTTTATTATTTAATTCCAAAATTTTAATTATTTTGTAGGACCTCTGTGTAAAGGGTATTTTTAGAAATATTTCCTTTAGTTCATGGGTCATTTTGGTTTTTCACTTCACGAGCCACCTTGCAATGTAATTCTTTCGTTTTTATTTCATCAAGTACTTTCTTTTATAAATAATTGGCTAAGACTCAATTGTGAATATTCTTTTCACAATTATATTCTTAAATTGGTAATTGGATTTATTTAAATTTTCCATGAATTTTAGATATTTTTGTTGTACATAGTTTAAATTTAGGTTTTGAGCTTTATTTTATCATTTTATGTGACTCAAATTCGTTTGACCTAATTCTAAATAAATAATAGAGTTTACTTGAAATTTATTCAGCATTTCATTCAAAATTTCTACGTTTCCTATACATCCCCAGAACATAGAAAGCTTTTGTAAAGCAAAAAGAATCAAAGGGTATTCCAAAGAAACATACGTTTTTTCAACAATATCGTCATGCCTGTTTTGCATTTTGAAAACCGGCATTATCCATGAAACAAATGCTAGAAGTTACAGGAGAATGGAGCGACCAAGAAATTACGTATAAATATGTTGATTATGTTAACTATGTGATTGAAAAATCATTATATGTTTACTTATAATTGTTGCGTAAATATGTTCCATAGGGAATGGAGCAACCCGAAAATTTTTGCATATTTTATGGCGACGGTTTGATTCATGATGGGCCAAACGGTGTAGATATGAGTCATTGCAAATATGTTATGGCCGATTTGAACATACATAACACATCTTTCACGGATCTTAAATTATGGATACTTAGTTTGTTTGGCAAGAGTGTAGAACACGAGACAATTCAAGTAGAGGGGCTCATTGTGAAGGAGACAGTCAACGGTCCATACTGGGTGTTGCACGAACTGAAAGGGAACAACTCGTGGGGGTCCTTTGTGAGGAGAGTGAAGGACCCTTATGGCGGTTTGGGCGGTCAGCTTTTTGTTTATGTCCAGTTCGGTGACCTAGAAGAGCCGGAGGGTGACGTTGGAGCCGGCCCTAGTAGCGACGCACGGGCGGGAGAAATGAATGCACTGATTCCGCCACCATTCAAGGCTAGTGACTGGTCAGAAGCTTTTTGCCACACACGTGTTGATGTGTGTGAGTTCTTCGAAGGTCTTGGAACTGTATCCAACGAAGATGATGAAGATGACTTGACAGACTCTGAAGCATCTGAAGACTCTGATGAAGATGATTTCAGGACCCCCCAACAATGGATTGATGAATCTGGATTTAGTTCGGCAGTGCTGCCGACGGACCAAAACTCAACATGGTTTTTTGAGCAAAGTAGCATCCAGCTCGAGCAAGAGTTTCGAACAAAAGAAGATGTGCAAAATGCCGTGGCTGGATGGTCTCTTGCACTCAACCGACAGTACAAAGTGGTGAAGTCTACCCCCAGGTTATACGATGTCGCATGTCTTACACCAGGCTGCGCATGGAGGGTTCGTGCCATACAACCAAAGGATGACATTGGTTTTGTGGTCACGAGAGTTAACGCCCACACATGTGAGCTTACTGAGGCATTGGACAGTCATAGAAACATGACTGCGGCATATGTAAGCAACATCATCCAGCCCGCAGTGCAGGAGAACGTATCGATAATGCCAAGAGAGATCATCAAGCAAGTGGCAGATCGATGTGGTTATCGTATCAGCTACAACAAGGCATGGAGAGCAAAGCAGAAAGCAATTGAGGACATGTATGGCACATACGAGGATGCATACAACACAGTGGTGCGGTTGCTTCGAAACATTGCACTAACGAACTCAGGCACATTTGTGGATATGCTCGATCAGACAGCTGTTGCCCCGGATGGCAATACCATAGAGAACACAAGAGTGGAACGAGCTTGCACAGACCGATGTAATTGCAGAGGTTCGAGTGTACGATCACAGTACATACCAAGCGTATCTTGATTGGTACATGCCCCGTACCATCACGCGGCTTTCTCGTGTGCCTGAGGATACACCAACACATATACCGCATTCGGAACGTGTGCAATTAGGGTTTGATTCTGCTTGGCCGGGCCGGATACATCGCTCAGTACGTTTTTACGATATTTCCCCTTTTGCATCCGTCATTTACTCATTTTACTAACTAATACACTATTTGTCTTTCTCAGTTCGACGTTGCAGCTGCCATCGAGCGGCAGACTAGATCGATTTTGTTGAGCATAGCACACGGAGGTCGCTAGTGCCGTACTGAGTTTACTGGAGCCATCTGTGCGGTGAACACTGCTACCCGACGAGTCATGAACGACCTAATTTGCGGACGTACTATTGACACATTCATGCCAAGACAGCCTATGGCGCGCCCTCCAAGCCCAAGGTCTACTCGACCCTCCTTTGCACGCCCCAGTACCTCGGGCATACGTCCTACTCGACACAGCGCATCATCGAGGTGGGGTACTGACACAGCGGACCCATCTAGCACCCCATCAATTCTTCCACGCTCATCGTCAATGTTTTCTCGTCGCGATGGATCACTACATATAGGAGAGCCATCGACACATCATAGCCCAGGAGGCAATGATTCCGACGACTCCGACGACCCGGAGGACATCAGAAGAGCTCAAGAGACTGCTGATAGGACTTTCGCAGAGCAACTAGCCGTAGACGATCATCGTTAGGATCAGCAGGATTTGGACCGGGTGAACCAGTTTTACTCTGCTCCTTGGATGCCTCCGCAGCGAGCACAACCTGCTGAGGGGGCATCTTGGGCATCTTGGGGTCAGCCGTCGGAGCAGACAATACATACGCCACAGGGGGCTGAGGCTGAGTGGGTGGCACAACAGAGGGAGCATCACGATGGGGTGTCCAACATCCTGGGGATGGATAATCCCTATGCACATCAGCACCGCACGCATGACGAGCTTCAACCGAGTCAGCTCCATGATGCTCCGCCACCCACACAGCCTTCACAACCATTAGGGCCGTCAAACCGCTACGGACCTTCTACTGCAGCTGGTCGGAGACCACATAACCCGCCTGATACTTATTCACCATCGCCTTTTAAGACAGATAGGCATCACAAAAGAGGGAGGCGATTTAATAATTAGATATGTTAATGGGTCAGCACACCATGGGATGTACTTCTAAATAATATGTACTGATGGTTTGTTTCGGCTTTTCAGTGTGGCGTTCCATCTTTTCAAACAATTAATAATTTCCAAATATCGGACTTCAAATTTAAAATTGGCCATGCCAATGCCCATGCTGGGCTCTGTTGCTTAGGGTTTGGGCCCTTCAGAGCCCCGATTCGTCCAATTTTCATCGTTTTCTTCGTTCTTTATCCAAATAAACTCTAAATTCTTCCAAATTTTGTATAAATTATCTCTGAAACATAACAAACACAATCATGAAGGCGGATTGTAAAAATGATACAAAAATTCACATAAAATATCACGTCAAAAGAGTTGTTAGCATGAATTTAGATGGAAACTTAGGGCAAAAGCTATACCAATTAAGCACTAATCAGAGATTTTCTCATCTTTGAAGGTTATTATTTGAAATGGAAACGACCAGAGGAGAAGTATAAACGACCAGATGAGAAATGGACAAGGAAAGTATAAAAAAAGTTATTATTTTATGTGACATTACACTGAAAACGACCAAAGGAGAAATTGAGAAAATCTCTTTTGTCGCGGTTCCAGAATGGAAAAGGCTATTATCGCGTGGAAAAGGCTATTGTCGCGGCTCCAGAATGGAAAACATGAGGTTGAAAACAGTATCAAGTGATTCTCCTTCTGTCGCGGCTCCAGAATGTAAAAGATTAATCTCGCTGGTCAAAAGGGAAAAATGGAATAGCTTACTGTCGCGTCTCAAACCCGCGATAAATGTCTTCTCGCGGCCGACCAGGTTAGTCTCGCAATTTCGTTAAACTGTGTGTCATTTCTCAAATTATCTTTTTGCTTTGGGTTATTTATAAATTTTTTTCCTAATTTATATGTTAGTAAAAATTATAAAAATATAATATTGTGAAAGTATTTTTTTATAATGAATTTATTCATGTTATTTTTATATAACCAATCTAAATATTTATAAATATAGTAGTGGTTAAAATCAAAAAAATTTGGCCACACACATACCATAATGATAATTTTTTGTGGATGGAAGAAATATCATATTTATATAAATAAATTTTACGATTTTACAATAAAATAGTCAAATCTTACAATTAAAATATATATAAACTTGTAGATCTAATATTCGATTAATGTGTGCATAAAGAATTCTTGTGCTAATTTTTGATTTCATCTAACAAATTTTTATATATAAATATTTTATTCAGACTAATCATTACCTATCATATAATCAATAAAAATATACATCAACTTGTTATGCCGTGAATATGTACCGTGTAGCAAAACCCAGTAACATTTATCTCCATCACGTTAACGTCTTGTGTATTGGTCGGTACATTGGCCATGTCTTAGTGTCTCAAAAAATTCCTTTTAACTCTCGGCCATCGCAACTGAAAAAAAAAAATGCAATATACTCCTGTAAGCAATGATACTTTCTATTCTCATCAACAATTACACCCCTGAGATTATTTTTATTTTCGCTCTTGGTGTGTAGGTCTTTGGTAAGATTTCTATAGCAGTGTGACAATTGCGAGACCAATGTTGTACATTGTAGAGAAAACAAGAATAAGATAATAATTGTTCGATCAGAGGTGTTATAGGAATTAGGTGGGCCCTGCGTGTTGCCGCGGTTATTGAGAAAAGAGATTTGTAGATGATATGATATTATATCCAAAACTGAATGATTATACTCAGATCATTGCCCTGATTCGATCAGTTATGCACTAAACAATCATTAATAGGGCTTGTATTATTTGAACTGGACGAGCACGACCAAGTTTTGGGCCGATACGACTGGTTGTGAAATAGATGACCACGACCAGACTTGTTCAGATACGACCGTGTTTTTTGGGCTGGATGATCACAATCACGACTTGTGCCTACACGACCAGTTTTGAACTGAACGACCATTGTCAGGTCTTATGTTGACAGTGAAATATTAGCTGTGAAATAAAAAAAATGGTCGAATAGTAATTTTTGGGGCGGTCTTCAAAGTTCATTGGTCATTTTCTCTCTGTGGTCAACCAGTTTTAGGATTGGACGTACACGAGCAGGTTTTTTGGGACGGTCTTCGAGGTCCACTGGTCGTTTTCTCTCTGTGGTCGGCCAGTTTTTGGACTGGATGTACACGAGCAGGATTTGTGCTGATACAATAAAATTAGCTGGAGCAGTAAAAAAATTTGGTCATAAATCTCGGCTAAAACATAAAAGATCAGTGGGCACGCTTGCAAACCCATAGTCGAATCACCACTCTTGTCTGTGGCCGAATGTGGCGACTGGCGAAGCAGCAGTCTGTTTTTTTTTATGGTTGCTTATTTTTTGCTGGTCAATTTCAACCTTGTTCGAATAAAAAGGTTTGCTTTTAGTCAAACAATGAAAAAGTGGTCGTATTTCCCTTGGTCAAATCGTCAGGCATGACTTGTGGTCAAATGTGACGAATATAGGATCGAGGATGCCGATTAGAGGGGGGTTTTAAAAATTTTCAACTAAAAACAATTTTTGCAAGGAAAAGACTAAGAGCAAGTAAACTGAAACAATTTAATAATATTTTGCACTAAGAAAATCAAACACGGTGATTTTTCCCGAGGTTTTGAAGACACGTCCGGTCTCCCCAACTCCTCGTTGAAGCACTCAAATGAAAGAGTCTTGTTTCAATATCCACGAAGGATATTTTTCACTAAGGTTGCTCTTTCTTCACTCCGGATAGGCGAGCACCGATGCCTTTCACAAATATGCGGAGCCTCTCCAACAACCTCCTTTAATGGAAAGGTCAACGGCCACGCCTCCAAACCGTCCAAATGAGGGCGTTCACCAAGAGTAACAAGTTGCAAAATCTTTTCTTGACCCCAACAAATACTGAGAAACTTCTAAGGATGCAAATGATGTAAATGAATGCTCTCAGAAGATCTCTCTCAATCATAATGAATGATACTTGATCAAAAGATCAAGATTTTGACACTTGGGCTCAAGTATATATCAAAAAATATATCTCTTGGTTCTTTAAAAAAATTGCTCAAAACAATGTTTATAAACACTGATCAAAATCTGCTCGAAAAGTGTTTATAAAACTAATCAAAATAGTAGAGAAATCTTCTCAAAAACTGTTTAAAAACTGCTCGAAAAACTGAACAGAAACTGCTCAAAAATCTGCTTAAAAACTGTTTATAAAAACTATTCAAAAACAGTAAAGAAAATCTGCTCAAAAGAGTGTATGAGAATGTAATTTGAGATGTGTGAGAATACTGCTCAAAATACCTATATTTATAGCCCAACTTCTCAGCTAGTCGTTGTGGTCGAAAAGAAAAGAAATCAGTACTGCTAACAGCCAGCTACGACCTCTAACAGCTAGAAAATAACCGTTGGAATGTCTGGTCGAATGAACTATGTTACTGGTCGTATGAACAATAATTGATCAAATGAACAGTACTCATGGGACCACTAGTCGTATGAACATTAACTGATCAAATGAACAGTACTCGAATGACCAGTTTTATGTCTTCTTTGAGATTCTTGACTAAGATTGTGAATGAATGCGAATGCAATATATAACCTAAAAGTTTCTCAGTTTTTGTCGAAACTAAAAAAGATTTTGCAATCCCTCTTAATAGTATGGTTTAAACTAAAAAAGAATTTCTTATAAAATCCGATCAAACTCCAAACTCCGAGACCGGTACAATAAACAAGCGCATATCTTAGGTCTTTGCAGCTTCCTCCTTGACGACATTGCACTTGCGACTTTGGCTCGCGTCCTCAGACTGCGACCTCAGGCGACACTGTGACCTTGCACTTGCGACCTTGGCTAGCATCCTTGGACTGCGACCTCGGGCGACACTGCAACCTTGCACTTGCGACTTGCAAACCTTCGCGGATCACTTGCAAACTTTACAGAAATAACACTGCATACAAATAGCTCAAAGACAAGATTAGTCCAAGACACTTAATGTCATCAATAATCAAAATCAACCTAAAAAGGGCTTAAATGCGACAGTGAACAACTGGACAGTGCGAAACAGGGTGGTTGTGGTGAATTGGTCGACTGTACAAAAGAGATTGTCTGGTCTATTTTTTCCACTGGTCGAATCCGAAGACCTAGTCGTGGTCGAATGTAGTAAACAGCTGGCGAGTAGAGAACAGCTGGACTATCGGGGGCACGTTCGACAACCCAGATGAAGCAAACGTGCCGATCCAACGGGCAGGAACGAAATGACGACGTGGCTTGACGTGGATCAAGTGTTCAAACTGCAAGACAAAGCGAATGGGATCCACGCGGATGGCACGAATGAAGCGAAGACACCGATTGAATGACCAGAAATATGGTGTCAACATGGCACAATGTGGGGGCGGGTTAGTGTTTGGATTGTATATAGCTATATATATGATACTAGCATTAACCGTGACCCAATCCAGTTTGGTCCAGCCCATATGGGCCTTGTAGCGACTCAACTCTTAACTTGAGAAAATGGCAAGCAAAAACCCGCTTACCCGCCTGATCCCACACAAGCCGAACACGGTACGGGAAAATGCTCAAAAATGGCCGCAAACCGAACAGCTCGCAAGCGCAGCCCCGCTCGGCCCAGTTTGGTCGTAAAGGGCTGAAATGTGTGGCTTTCTTGCAGAATTTAGGCCCGATACAACATACGGTTGCGGGCTAGGTCCAGCCGCAAGCCGTTGCCTGTTAAACTTGCGTCTTTGCGGCCGAAAGTGGAGACTCAAAACAGTCACTTTTTTGTTACATATTTGGATCATTTTTTAACGACTGAATGCATATTTTTCTCTTAAAATTTCTCAATTTTTTGCTTATGTAGACTGATGAGCGTGAACACTAAATAAAAATTGTACTTAAAAAATGCTATTTTATAATATGAAGTCTTTGATTTACTAATAAATTTTGTCTCAATAAAGTGTGGTGTGCCACACCAAATATGATACATCATACTTGTCACATTTTTTAGACAAAAAAAAACAAGAATAAGATGTGGATTTTTTTATCATGCTTTTTATGTTATATTTTTTTTATTATCATAAACTAAACCACGATAATAAAAGATGTGGTATATTAATTTTGCTTAGACAACGAATGACATAAAACCAGCATGTCATAGTTATCTGATGTTAGCGACCAGGACAGAATTCTCCAGAGAATCGGGGATTCGCAGCCTCTGGGAAGAAAATCTCAAAACCGAGGTGTAATCAGATACCCCGAGGATAAGTTTGACGTATTGGCAACTTCTAATTTGTTCTCTTCTCTATCCAAAATACAATTTATACCAAAATTATGTATAAAAATTATATTTATTCTTTAAATCTATCAATAATAGTCTTCTATAATAAAGAATAATCATATTGAGATATATAAATTAGTTTGTACAATTTTAATATTTGTTTTGATATATAGATAGCAACACACCTTTTTTTTATATATAGATGCTTGGTCAAGAGGAGAGGGAGCGCGTGTGTTTAAAGTGGGAATGGTTTTCACCGGATAAAGCTCCTGAGTCCTGATCTTTTGACATGGAAAGTTGGATATTAAACCACACTGCCCCGAGTATCTTTGCTTCAACCACTAGAGAATCAGAACCCAATACTTGGTATGGTGGTGTAGTGGTTCTCTCTGTCTCTCAAGTTTCAAGTAAGATCAAAATAGATCGAGGAATTTGCTTCATAGGTCTCTCATTGTTGTTCTAATTCTCATAAAAGTCCAATATCTTTTAATTTGAGTAATCAAATTTTATATTTTTCACTCCATGTATAAGTTTGGTCATTTTGTTAGTTTGTTGCTTATTCTTTAAGACAATCTATAACGAGAGTTCTCAAAAAGATACTTAAGAAGAAAGAAAGCATCATATTGATTCAACTTTTATCTCTTTTTAAGCACCGATGCTTCCTTAAAGCAGCAATACTTATAATAAAAAAAACTATTTTCTTACTTAAAAATAAGAGAAAGAATTTTTTTTTTCTTGATGGGTTTGAGATGTGGATCCCACCTAACACATTTTAGGTGGGTGGTGCATAGATACTTGAGAAGGTACTTATTTATGTGTTAACATAATTACCAAACTAACATTGCAAATAGTTTAATAGAACTGATGTTGTAGACACTTTCGTGATGGACATAACCCAAATTAATATGTATTATCTCACAAAAAAATTGACCATTTATGCCTATCTCCCACTATTAACTCATATGTGTTTCTTCTAACCGTCGCTAAAACCTAATACAAGTTCTTATAACTTGTATCAACTCAAGGCTGCCATCAAGTTTTTCTAATCCTGGTCAATAAAAGTTGCAAGTCAAAACTATAAAAAAAACCTATACAAATAACACCCAAAATTTTTTGCAAAGCAACACTCACACGATATGCGATATATCGGTCAAGGAGTTGCATAATAACAACTGACGTCCATTACTTACACAAATAGCATCCATTGCACTTACAATTATTGGTTTAAGATTTTTTTAAAAAAAAATGGACAACGCTCAAACCATATTTGTGTGTTATGAGACAAAATTTGAGAGATGTTGCACCGCGTTATAACATCTTAGTAGTCATGTTATTGCCTTCTTTATTAATTTTAATGGTCTATTAACGGGAGGACCAATATTACAAGTAGGGTGAACATGTAAGATTTGATTATTCAAATTGAAAGATGTGAGACTTATATGAGAATTAGACAAAATATGAGAAACCTATGATGTAAATTCTTGAAAATAGATACTATCTCTATTCTTGAATAATTATTTTTTTGATTTTCATAACTAAGACAATCATAATTTCGATACCATATGTCAAAAATGCCCTAATAACTCTGAGTAATAATAACTCACAACCTTGCAAAAAACACACACACACAAAAAGACTCCTCCAATCCCCACAGACAAATAATTTATATACACTTAGAAAATGTAATTGTTATCTATATTTTTTGAGAATATTAAATAGGGATAATATGAGAAAGATATACTTAGAAAATGTAAAATGATAAATATTTGTGGATAAAATTTATTGTAAAAAAGAAGATTATTTGAGAATGGAGGTGGTATTGCTTTTCCATTTATGAGCTTTAAGTGTGCATGGATTGATGGTTTGTTGCTACATATTGTACTATCTACTAACATCTGGGTTGCTCAAATAACTGTCACATAACAATTAGAAATCATTCTGATCCTTTGGACTAATCATATACTGGTCTTAAAGAGAAGCTACAGTATAGCATCATAGTAACTGAGATTTAGGATTTGTTAATTACATGGCTGGTCTTGTTCTCCATGTAATTAAGCTGGTGATCATGATACATAGAATTAACCTTGGTCATCCTATATCTTGCAGGATTTTATAGTTCTTGAAAATTATATGCTCACTAGCACTATGATTATAGTGCTCATGCAACCTTTGGTTATCTACTTGTAAAGAAAATAGATCGAACCTACAAATTACAATTGAAAGATGAGAAATGATAGATGTTTGGCGAGGATAGAGAGGAATAGGAATCTCCCGGGGATATGATAAACTACTAAAATCATCTTTTGGAAACACAAATGAAATGTCCTATCCATCTGAAGCATTCCTTTTTCTGGTCTGGACATAAAGCATGGAACAAAGAACCTTGCCAAGGAGTTGCATATCTTCATATATACCAAAAGAGCAACCGTATATTATGATTGTGATTTGCTAATTTGCCACATACACAAACGTTTTGTAAATTGCATGAGGTAAGGGCTTGCCTGTCAGTGACTGTTTGTACACACTTTGAAGCGTCGCACTACCATAATGATTCGCGCGAAGCATTGCATGTTATCCAAAGGCATCAAAAATGGATATGAGATGCAATGCCCCTCACCCACTAAGCTGTATATATATAGGATTAGCTGGCTAGCTTCTTCTGCAATTGCAAAGTAACCATAGAACCAATCAAGAAATCAATGGAGGCAAGCATTAAGAGTAGTACTAGAGGGATCAAGGGTAAGGTGGTGATGGTGTACTCCAAGTACAGAGCACCGAAGAACAATGCAATGGTCAGTGCTTACCAGCTGCAGCCTCCTCCGGTCGAAGCAGCGGCGACTGTTTCCTACGCCGCGGCCGACGTCGACGAGAGGGCTGCAGCTTTCATCACTGCTGTCCGAGAGCGTATCAGGCTTGAACAAACCATGTAGGAGATGCTGAAGCCGTCAATTCACAAGCATGGATGTGGATTGTAGTGCTTGTAGTACTTGCTTTTGACTACTTCTCATGCTTTTTTTGGGCCTTTTTTTAATTGTAAAGGCTAGTTTAACTACATGAAAAATGCAAAAAATGAATAAGAGTTTCTGTAACATTGTGGAGATACATCTGCGTACATGACTACATGTCCACAGCTTGTTAGCGTCAGATACAATTTGTGGTATAATTACGGAGATTGCAAACTATCTTGTCTAAGTAGTACCGGAGGATGACGGTGCCATACATCAAGCCATTAATTATATCATTATCTTGGTTAACATCGGCAACAATTGAAATAGGACTAGTTAGGCAGATTGGGATCACAAGCTTCTGATCCGTATGATGCAATGTCAATGTACAATTTTGACAATGTGAAATGAATGAACCATATGGTACACATTGGAGTTGGAAATTATTGGCCCATTTGAGACAAATAAAGATTAAAGCAGGCGTACACGCGGGAAGCATACAACCAGCGCATGGACTTTATTAATTATCTGGCAGTTCATACATGTCGGCGGCGCAGACAATTGCATCGTACCATACATGCAGCCCAATGGTCTTCTCATGCTTAGCAATGCATCCCCAGTGGGAGAGGTGATGGACGTCCAATTGTGTTCAGATCACAGGCGTGCGCACATCCTGCAGGTGCAGGAGGTGTTTGGGGTTTTGGGTTTTTTTTTTTTTTTTTTTTTTTTTTTTTTTTTTTTTTTTGCTTGCTCTCGGGCGTGTCGTTGGGCCGGCCAATGTGAATTGGGCACCGGAAGCTTAATTTTATTTGGTTAAAATGTCAGGTTTCCAAGCTTAACTAACTATGTCAAGTATGTGTGCCAAGTCCCAACCAACTATTTCTACTCTTAAGCCTTGTTTTGTTTGGGGTTAATATGTAATTTAATGCTTCAACTCGTGAAACGCTATTGGATTAAGTGTAGTTCAACTTGCTGAAGACAATTTAACCTGACTAACTCTGGATTAAATTAATCAAAAAAAACATTTGGAATAACCAAAGCCACCCAAATGTCACTCTATTTCTACCTCGAAAGTTAGTTTACCCATTTTACGCGACTAACTAGATTAGCTGCCAAACAATTAAGAAAACCTAGCTTGGTTAGCATATACTAAATTAGTTTAAACTTAAATCAACAAGGCTGATAGAAAACTTTATTTTTTAAAAAAAAATAGTCATCATTATAGATAGATACACATATATGTAATATGTCGGCCTAAAACAACAGCTGTAAGAGTGGTCCCAATTCTCTCATTCAAACTTCATGATGCCCTTCAACGATATTGCTGTTCACGGATTTGCATGCGGAAAACAACTAAACAATCTAGCAAATCACAACAATGAGTGCACCTTGGAGGCTGATATTTTGCGAGTTACTGTTTAGAATAGGTTAGTAATCTTGTTGGCATCTAGTCCATTTCCTTTGCAACATATTGGCGTATTTGATTGCATATAGAAGATTATAAAATTAAAGTTACAAGAGAAAACAACTAATCAATATTGAGAAAAGCGTTGAAAGGAAGGAGTGAATGTTTGATGCAGGCTATCACTTATAAATACACAAAAAGAAAGAAATAAACAAGGGCAACAAGAAGAAAAAAACATGACACAATTTGTATGAGCGTATTATTTATTGTAATAAGATTGGAAAAAATTATATATTCTATATTTTATAATAGATGGAGCAATACACATGATAGAATTTGAATCTAACTCAAACACATTAATTTGATATCAAGATAGTCGCTTTGCCTATATATATGAATACCAATGGTTTATAGAGAATTTTGTACAGATAACACAGATTTAAAATAAATAAAAAGTTAAAAATAACATGCAATAAAAAGTATTGCCAGATTCGGCCACAGTCGCCAGCCTGTATGGCGACTTTAACCAGCTACCCTTCAATCGCCATTTCAGTTGGCGACTGTAAGCCACGTCAGTAGTTGCCACCTACAGTCGTCATCCTGGATGGCGACTGAAAGCTCCCCCCGAAGTGGCCAAATCTGTTGTAGAAATCTGATTTTTTTTTTTGAAATAACCCAAAAAAAATTAACATTCAAAACAACGTAGATTACGTGTTTTTTAATAAAAAACATTAAATGGTCGACTGGCCGACAAACTAAGGAGGAAAAGACTCGTGGTTGGCTGTGTTGATTGATTGGTATATATTTCGTGGTTGGTTCAATCTGTCGGGTTCCCAAAAACCAAAATGAACATCAAAGAGTTAGTGAAAACATAAGAGTATTGATGCAATCGAAAATAATACAAACATGAGAATCGAAATCATGTTCCATAAAAGGAGAACATAAAAAAAAATACTGTCGGCTCCTCTTCGACGATGCCTCCGGTCGCGCTGAAACGGCGATGGCGAAAAGGTGCTGCACGGATGCATTGTCCTCTGCGATGGCTGTCGACCGAGGGGCTAAGCACTCAGCTAACCGAGGCCTGTATCAGGAGCGTCCACCGGGTCCTGCAACGGTAGAGGCGCCCCAACAAGCTGTGCAGATGCCAACTGATGTTGGCTCTGATCGGCGTCATCTCTCATCTGCAACATACCTGCATACTCCGCGTACAATGAGTCGAGGACCACATGCGGGTTGGCATGGACCGACCGACGAGAAATGTATGGTGGGTGCCTATCGGGAGACCGAAGCGGACCAGCCGATGAGGTAGCCAGATGCTCATGCATCGTCTGCTATGACATAGCGACGTACTCGTCGTCCTAGTCGAACGTGATGTCGAAGACCAAGCTAGAATTAGAAGTGTCTGCGGAAGGCAGCGCTCGAGGACCCTCGGAGATCCGTACACCACCACGCGACGAGAAGTCCACATGAGGTGCAACACCTGTACAATACCCGCGAGCTGGGGGCACAGCGAGATAAATGGGTGCGATGATGGCCGTACCTGAAGGGCCGGCTTTGTTAGGCCGATGAGTGGCTGATTGCGACGGCATATGACTGGTCGGGCCCATGGCACTGGAGGTGCAACAAAAGTCGACGCAGTGGCGGCACTCTCAAGGGTTAGCTGGGAGGCGAGTCGGTGAACGTAGGCGATGGCGTTCTCGTACTCGTCAAGCGTAATAGGCAGACCTACTTGCCTCCGCTGGACTAGCGGCCGTGTTACGGAAGTGATCGCACAGAGGCCGTCAGCCTGCAAGACCACAAGACAATGGGAGGCAGAAATAAAAATAACAAGGAGCTCATGGGCTGGTGGCATGTACCTGTCGGTGTACCCGAGATGTGTGATGTCGGTCGTATGTCTGATGCAAGCTCAGAGCAGGCACGTCTGCAGGCGCTGGAGGTGGCGGGGCAATGCGAGCTGTGGTGCGAAGGAGGTACCATCGAAGGTAGTCGCCGTATGTCGTGGAATCGTACACCCTCTCCTCATGTACCACATCTATCACTACTGACTGCTCCCAGCAACAAGTGTAAGGAGGCTGTCGGTCCTCCCAACTGACAGCCTTCTTGCCCTTGCGACTCTGCCTGCAAAAAAAACAAAGGTGTTCAGATATTTCATAGAGGCAAACCACTATGCACGGAGATGATCGCGAACTTACTCGTGCTAGTCATGTGACAAACGATGCGGGGCGTCTGGAGGGGGATCATCCGGAACAAGCCAAACTGGCGCATCACCCTCCATGGAGCATGCACCTCCAACATATGGCTGAAGACAAGAATACACTGGGTGAGCCATAACTCTCAGTCCTCTGTCCACACCAGAGAGATCCCGCCGCCGGCTGTGCTCTTGATATAGCTTGTCGTCCAAACCCTCCATATAACGCGCGACGGATGCAACAACTCCAACTCGCCGCTGTACGCACTATAGCATGCGTGCACCTGAATTGTGGCCTACTGCAGCTCATGCTGCAACCAACGATCCCCCATGGTAGGGAGATCGATCTCGTCCTTCGCATCCCTGGGCGGGTGCCCCTCCGGAAGTGCCACGGGCGCGTTGGTGATGAGCGGTCGTTCGACAGGTATGTGCTCATACGACCACAACAAAACAAGTAGAGAACACCCGGCCATGTTCGCCTGCCGGGCACGCCGAACGCAGGCGTTGCACAACCCTCGATACGTCGCACAAAGAACCACCAACCCCCAGCTGATACGCGGGATCTGGTCGATTGGCGTGTTCGCGAGCATCTACGCCAATGGAACAAGCCAACGATCCACTGTGTCACCGTGAGTACCTGCAGAAAAGCAAAAAAATAAGAATTAAATTCAACAAGGGAAGGAAAATAGTTGTGCCTATATCATGTTTAAGCATACCAGTGAACATGAAGCCCCCCGAACAAGTGCAGCAGATACGCCTCAAAGTGTCGGCTCACAGTCCACTCATCTGCATCTGCTGGGCACGTCCTGAAGTGACCGAGCCAAGTCGTAGGAACTCCGACGTCCTGGTGGAAGGGCTCCTGCCCCAGAGGTAGTGGATAAAACCTCTTGGCGAACATGCCGTCCCATCCGACAGGAGTGGGTGGTGGTATCCAGGCCTGCCCGTGAATCGGGAGTCTGAACAACATCGCTACATATCCATCAGAGCAGAGAGCAGAGAGTCTGAACAACATCTCCCCCCACCGGAAGTGAAATGTGTGCGTCTCGGGTCTCCACCTATCCAACAGAGCAGAGAGTAGTGATCGGTCGTGCCTGAAAGACTCCAGTCTAGTAATCGTCCTGACAAAAGGAAGCAGCCCCACTGCCCTCAGCTGTGAGATGTATCTCCCATCGAGAGGCCAAGACGTGCCGGGCGATCGCAGGCGGAATGGCTGAAGCTCCTCTCCGGATCGCAGCGCTCGAGAACGATGACGATCGTCGTAGTACTGATCGAGTAACTCAGGAAACTGTGGACGGTCGTGAGCCATGCCTGCAAACAAGAACATTAAGTTAGTACATCATCAAATAAATAAGAGGAGCAAATAAGTGTTGCACAACATTACTGAGTCATGTTCGATCAAGTCTGGATGCTTCAGGACATGTCCTCCTCGTGTGGCCAGGCTGTCGGCAAACGGCACATTTTCACAGCTCATCGCGTTCTGCGTTATCCATGTCATTGCCAATTCGCATTGTCCGCCGTGGTCCAGGGCCTTTCCACTCCAAGTGTGGTGGTGGAACATATCGGATCTCGCCTGCCCTACACGACTGATCTTTGTAGTGCTACTGACTCCTCCAAATCTCAAAGTCTGCAGTCCATGTCTCAGCAAGGTACCGTGAACCATAGTAAACTGACAGGTACATCTCGCTTGACTTGTTGTTGTGCAAACACGCAGCCATCACATGGGAGCACGGTTTATATAATAGAGTTGGCTTGTTACAAGTGCACTTGACACCGTCTTCAAATGTCACCTCTTGCCTCTTGATCTGTCGCATGTATCCACCCCCCACATTCTTACTACGTAGATAAACTGCTATTAGGAATGCACTCGACTGAGTGTTTCTGAGCGGCCGCGACTTTCATTTCTAAGTACTTCTGTACTTCGTGAGGAAATTTTGGTGGTGTGACCCGAAGCAATGCTCTTGTAGCTGTACCTCTTGTTGCATCTAGGCCTTCATGCCTAGCCCTAATTTTGGTGATTAATGAAAACAAAGTGTTTCGGACTAATTGTGCTTTTGAGTTTATTTGATACAGAGTTGTGTTGGGAAGAAATGCACGGTATACAAAACGAACCCGACGTAAAATAAAATCACAAGTAGCAAAGAACATTGACGAGACGCAAAAATCATGAAGATGCGAAAAACCTAAGGTATTATGAGTTTCTATTTTTTACTGATCTCGGCGTTTAGAATTGATCAGTTAGGAAAATTATTTTTAGTTTTAACCGTACTATAAAGAGGGGTGGCAAAAGTCTTCTCTTTATCTCCAATATAAACGGAAAAACTTAGGTCATTGCATTGCATCATTTTGGTTGGATTTGATTTGAACTTAATTTGAGTTATTTTGTTTTTTAGTTCAGTTTTTGATAGCAGAAGAGTTTTTCGATTTTCTAGAAAGATCTAGACAGATCTGGTTTTTTCTTTTTTTGACAAAAATGTAGTCCTTGAAATTATGTTTCAAACGAGCTATTAAACACCTCTTTTGGATTTCTGGATTTAAAGTTATCTCTATTTTTGTTCAGGCTGACTGTCAGTTTGCTGAACTGACTGTCAGTTTGAATGTCAGTTTAATTAAACTGACAATTGTCCAGAGATGGTGTATTTTGGGCTCAAAATTTTTGTACTAAATTGAATGTCAGTTTGTCCATACTGACTGTCAGTTGGGGATTCGACCACAGTGTTTTTAACTGAGTTTCTATTTGATTTTGCTCGAGACTGTGGTCGAACTGACTGTCAGTTTGCATAACTGACTGTCAGTTGTGGGTTTCAAGTTTCCTTAAACGACCACGAACGGCTAGCAAATTTTCATCCGTAAATTTTGTCGGCCGTTGTGCACTAAACTGACTGTCAGTTAGGCAAACTGACTGTCAGTTTGAGTTGCTGATTTTCAGCCCTAGTTCCAACGCTTCTTTTGATTCTTGAGGCTATAAATAGGGGTTTTGGGCATGAGTTTTATACAATAAGCAGCCTCCTCTCATACACATTCTTGAGCTTTAGTTTCTTATATAAAATCTTGATCTTTTGATCAAGTCGAGTGTTTTCTGATCCACCGAGCATTCCAGTTCATTGCATTTGCATACTTGTAGTTTCTCGGTGCGTGTTTAGAGGTCTAGAGAAGACCTTGCTGCCTATTACTCTTGGTGAGCGCCCTCACCTAGACGGTTTGGCGGCGTGGCCGTTGACCTCGTCCGCTTGGAGATTGTCGGAGAGGCTCGGCAAGTTTGTACAAGGCATCGGTGCTCGCCTTTCCGGAGTGGACAAAGAACAACCAATAGTTGATAATACTCTTCGTGAGTATTGAGGCAAAACTCAAGTGACTTGAGTGCTTCAACGAAGACTAGTGGAGACTGGGTGAGTCTCCGATACCTCGGTAAAAACTACTGTGTTCGTTCTCTTCTTCTCTCGCTTATATTATTTGTTCTTTATTTATAATTGTTTGTTTAAACTTAAAAAAAAAATTTTAAAGCCTCCTATTCACCCCCCTCTAGTCGGCATCCTTGATCCTACACCTCTCTCGTGGAAGTATTTAGCCGTACGATGCCATGTAAATTCCACAATTCCAGTGAGCGGCAAACCTCGCACCCCCCTCAACACAAAATTGTACACCTCCGCTATGTTAGTTGTCATTACGCCGTATCTGTCACCTCCCTCATCATGTAGTAGAGACCACTTCTCAGGAGATTTGTCACTGATCCATTCACTAAATTTATTTGGTCTTGATCTTTGGCTGCGTCGTCTCGGCACATCTGTAGTCCCCACGACATTTTCTTCATCTTCCAGCTATTGCAATTTGCTTGCCTCTGACCTTTGAGATTTACCTAGATCTAAAGTTTCTTGTTCTAACTCGTCCCAAAGTTGTTGGAACTTATGGCTCTGGTTCTGATTGCACAACCACTTGAACTTCTTCATAAGCTGTGCGCTTTTGTAGTGTGTGAAGAAGTTCGCCGCAAGATGTCGTTTACACCACGGACTGATCAAGTCATTCCAGCTGTACTGTGGGTTCTCAGTGAACAACATGAACTCAATGGCACTTAACAGACCCTTGTGTCTATCATGGATTACACATACATTCCGTCTATCCTTCACGACGGTTTGTTTCAGGTTTGCAAGGAACCATACCTAGTTGTCTGTGCTCTCGCCTTCCACTAAGGCGTACGCCATGGGAAGTAGCTGGTTGTTTGCATCTGCAGCAACTGTTGTCATCAGAGTTCCCTTGTACTTTTCAGTTAGAAATGTGCCATCCACGCAAAGTACTGGCCGCATGTACTTGAATACAAAGATTATTTGACCGAATGACCAGAATATACGCTCCATGTACTCAGCTCCAAGAACTATGCCATCATTTCTGCTGACAACTGGGCTATGAACCATATCCATCACAGTGCCGAGGTTGGTGTGAACGATTTGTTTGATCAGTCTAGGCACATAGTTATATGAATAATAGAAAGATCCAAATAACATCTCAAGACCAAGTTGCTTGGCTCTCCATGCCTTCCCATACTGAATGATGTATCCAAATGTGTCGTTGATTTGGCCGACAATATCTTTTGGTGGCATATCAAGATTTGCATGAAGGTTCGACAAAATTACATGTCCACAAATGCGGACGACAAATTCCTATGACTCTGTGAGACTTCTATAACTGAACAGTCATGTTCAGTGATCCTGGAAACAATGAAGTGGTCATTGTCCTTGTACCGAGCAATACAAACATAAAATCGACATCCTTCCATCTTGCACTTCACTGTGTACAGTCGCGGATTTATTCTGTCAACCTTGAAAGACCGACATAGTGTCACGGACCACATCGCCACACCTTTCTTAGCCTCCTCCTTGCTTCGGAAATGTTGTCCCAATGTTAATCTGTGCTCACTCCATGCCCACTCTGAACTGCGATCGTCGTGGATTCGCGCATGCTCAAAACCACTATGATCTAGCCATTGTTGTGGAGGTCCCATTCCATGGTAATCTTCTTCACTAGAGGAATCCGTATAGTCTGCGTCCACCTCTAACCCTTCGCTGCCTGAGACTTGCAGACTCTCATCTTCACATTCGTCAGCATAAGCTTCATCCCCAGGCCACAAATACCCACCCATGAATTCTGCATTGGGGACATCCGCAGAATTATGGACCATGGTTGGATCAATGTTCATATGTTGTCCTCCAATAAATGGTTCGGGTACAAGTTCTGTCGCCGGTTCTGATACATTGTCTACCTTGGTCACATACAGTATGCAGTCCTCTGGCCCATGATTGGGATTTATCACCCTCCTAACAAGAGAGCCCCAGAATCTACCGCCTCTAAGTTTACACAATTTTCAACAAGATGTCAAACCAATAGGCACCAGTGCTTCTATGACTATTTTGTGCAAACATGGGTCAATATTTAGGATGTCCATGACTCGAGTCTTAAGATCCTCAAAATTAAAAACACTAAGATCATTCAATTCCACGTCTATACGGTGACAACCACTTAGGTTATCTCCATATGGCCTGTTTCTAATAATTTGTTCCCCGTGGAAAACATAGACTACTGTGGTTTCCGACATTGTCTACAACATAAGTATTACAAACATCAGTTATTATATCTCCAATATATTTTGCACATTACTCTATGCTCATATTTAAGACATGTGCGACTTATTTTTTAACATCTCAACTAATCTAAGGACACCAGATTAACGACATCGCATCACATCTAATCTACAATTCATATATTCTCATCTCACATATCAATAATTTAATTATTTACTAATCTTAATTAATACACATCCCACATCTCATTCATAAACATATTAAACTTACATAATATTACACAACAAATCAAAATTATATATACATTATATTCATAAATACCCAACATATTTAAATAAGGCACAAATCAGATCTACAGTTCTGCACATTTTTTACGAAAGAAGTGCATGTCCTAAATTATCGATTCACTATTTATTAATCTAGTTTATTCGTTTAATATATAACATTTCTACATAACAGATCTATATTTACAAGATACATGTATCTCACATCTAATTATTCTACAACACATTTATATCAATAACAAAATTTCTACACGTTCCTAAAACAGATCTGCATTCTACAACACATCTATATTTTAAAATCCACTTTACACTAATTATCACTACGAGTTTATAATTATACCTTTTTTATGTTTTCTTTCTCTTCTTCTTCTTCTCCTCTTCTTTTCTCCTCCTCTTTCTCCTTTTTTTCCTCTTCTCCTTTTTTTCACCTCTTCTCCCCTCTGCCATTTGCTGAGTCTGTTGTTTTTTTTTTTGTTTGCTTGCAATGCGCCAGTCGTCAGGACCCCAAATTATAGTACCTATCAGTCGCCCCCATCTGGCGACTGATAGCTTTTCTGATTGTTTTTTTGGAAAAGTTGCCACACGGACTAACAACTGTGGTCGATTTTGCCAATATTTTTTATAGTATGCTATTTTTAACTTTTTATTTAAATATGTGATATCCGTACAAAATTCTCATGGTTTATATGGAACCTGATCCAGAACAATGAAGTCATTTGACGCTCCTCAATGACTACCCTAGAAAGATAGGGGACATTTTTTTTCTTTTGAATCATGTTCTAACATTTTCTAATACAACCAACTAATTGAGCTCAATTGATAAGACAGCTGGGCTCTAGTCGGAAATACATCTACATCTCAAATCAACAATGATCCAGGAACTCTTCACTACGTCAATGTATTTGGATCATCAAACATGCGCACCAACCAAAATAAGGAGAATTGTTTTCAAGAATTTACATGCTTAATTGCTCATACTTGAAACAACAAACATCCAAATATTCAATCTAAATTATAAGTAGAAAAAAAATTCATGAACAAGAAATCTTAGGATAAGTAGAAAAAATGGATATATCTGACTGATGTTTTCAGTATCATCAAGAATTCAATACTACTATTTAGTGATCACCAATGCACCACCAAATGGCCAACATCTGATATGATCAGAGCATTTTCTTGCAACTTGAAATGTGATTCAAGGACTCCTCTACCATGAGAAGGGAAGGGCCTGGATGGCGCCATCGGAGGTGCCCTGATCAGCATTCACCTGGTAAAAGCCCTGGTATTGTAGCTGCGCCGCGGTGGCTGCAGCTGCGGCGGCCGCGGTACTGTGATGAGTAGTCGTTCCAAGAACGGTCGAGTCCTTGTCCTCCACCCTTGCATATGACAGCCCGGTGAGTGAGACGTCACTGTCGTCGGGAAGCCGTGTCACATTGCCGTACTGTAGTCCCACGCCGAGAGGCTGTGCCGTCGGGATCATCATCTGAGCCGGTGTCGGGTTGTCTGACAGAAGAGAGAGAGCACAGTTTTCCAGACCCCCGTCGTGGGCGAACGTCTTGCTGCTGCTGCGCCGGCTGCTGCAGATGCTGCTCTCTGATGAAGGAGTGAATGTAAACGGCTGGCAGTTGAAGATGGTGGCCGTGGCCGTGGTGGCGCCAATGTGATCCGTCAAGAACGGGAAGTGCTTCCTCTCCTTGGTGTGGAAGAGGGAGGTGGCGCCGTTGAGGTGTATGGCCGGGTAGTACGTCTGTTCGTGGAACGTGTCCGTCTCGGTCTTGACGGCGGCGGCCGGCCACTTGGGCTCCAGTATGGATGATGTGGAGAAGATATGAGGGTACGCAGAGAATCTTGTTGTTCCTGGACACAGCAATGCATGGAATGCAACTGTTAGATCTGATTATTGATATGGGAAACGCTTATGATATTAGGAATAAATTTACATTTCTTAAGCCAATTTATTAAGATCACAACAGCTAAAATTCATTTCATTCTGATACTATCTGCTAATTTCAGATGGAGCATACACATTAGCAAGATTATTTATGTGTTTGAAGTGCACGTGTACATTCTGCTGCTTGATGGCAGCGTGCAATTAGTGCTCATTTTGTTCTGATATTACTAGCCAATTTCAGATAATTAGGGCTGTTTACAAGTACAGAATTCTGAAGAAATTTCAAGTCTACGCGTCCTCTTGACTGATTATAGCAATAAAAGTTGTTCGAAAAATTCAAAACTGGAACTATGACTCCTTGTTTGAACCCCCAAAAAAAATACTCATAATAAGATGCATAACTTCTAGTAGTCAACTTTAATTCTCTTGCCCTTCTTTTGTGTTAAATGCTTTTGTGTGTACTACAGCCAGTTAACTGATGAATCAGTGCATCATTCTTATGCCCTTTATAAACTAAGAGTTGAGCTTCCATTCACTCCAACTGAAGAAAAAAATGAGCCCAAATTCTGAAGTTGTTATGTTTAATTTGGATGCTTATTTTTTATGTGGTGAAATGTTCAAGTACCATGGTGATTAGCAAACAAGCCGCCGGGGTTCAGAGGATCTGGCTGGGGCTTCCTCCGGCGTCTGTTGTGGCCATCAAGCCGTTTTCGACAGCTCCTCTTCACCTCATCAAACTCCACAAGCAGATGAAACCTACACCAAACAGCTCCCCCAACTCTTAACAATCAGATAAGCCCAAGTGACAAAATTTCAGTTTCAGGTCAAGATGCAATCAATTAACACAATAAATTTAAGTTCTTTTTATGACCAGGTAAGTGCTAAGACCTGAAACCATTCACTCGTAACCTTCACGGCACTCTCTAAGACCCGTGTTGAAGGGAAAAAAAAGAAAGAAAGAAAGCTACGTCAGTTAGATTATACCACTTCCAGAAGAAATATGCTCAGCTGAGTTCAGAAAAGTTTTGATTTTGAACCGGCCCGGAGACAACATTCGGAATGTGGAAAACATGGATGTGTTTGATGATGACAAGGACAGAGAAGACTTGAACAGAGACGTTATCCTAGAAGGGCTGAATTCTTTTTTTTTTTTTTTTCTTATTGCATGGACCTGGAACTGAAAGCCCAGTTTCAATATATGTGTGTACATTAGGACACCACCAAAAGGTGTCACAACTCATATATCATAAGAGCAATTCAGGACCAGATGTTGTGCCCAGTTCAAACTACTACGAGGCTACAATTTATCGAATAAGCCAACTTATAATGAAAAGCACGATTTATATGATAAACTCAAAACATTGTCTGGCAAGAATTTGGATTTATTTAAGAGGTGTTTGGTTTGACCTATCTAGATTTTAATTTTTTTGATAAGCTAAGATCGATCAAATAAGTAGTTTTAAATTTCAGACTTATCCATTTGAACTAGAAACTTCAAATAAATTTAAACCCTCTTCCTAATTTATTGGACTTTTAAGTTTTGAGTTGGCTTATAATGTTAGCTAAAGTTAAGTCAACGGACCCTTCATGAAAAACATGAAAAAAAAGAGGAGGGTCAGGAGAATAATAAACCCCCATGAGCTAAGAGTGAAGAACTACTATATTGGCTTATTTCCTCAAATAAACTAAAATCTCCCTTAAGCCGCCCAAAATAAGTCTAAGCTCACGCTCGCGAAAGACCACTAATATTTACAAGTTACAGTGTCGGGAAAATTAAAATCCCGTAGTTTGACCACATGTTGGAAACAGATGGATACCGAAATCTTGGCTGGTGCACATCGGTTGATTAATTGCAAGGGCCAAAAATCATGATAGCTAAAGGACAGGCACTGCTTAACCTGACAGCGAAATTATAATTTGTGCTAAAACACGCTTAAGATGACCATGTTTTCATGCGCAGTTACCAAGAACTTGCTAAATGCAATTTAAATTTTAGTTGACAAATTATAAATTTTGGTGAAAAATGCATGGTTGGCTGTACCTGCTGCACTGTTGGCAGAAGCGCTGCTCCTGGCCGGTGACGGTGACGACCGGCGCCTTGGAGTGCAGCTCGCAGACCTTGTGCCGGCGGTGGTACTCACGGCACTTGGACAGGTCGGCGGTGCAGCCCTCCACCGAGCACGCCGGCGTCGCCTGCCCCTGCCCGGCCCGCGGCCGCTTCGGCGGCGCCGGGGACGGCGCCATGGCCACGGTCGCCGCCTTCCAGCTGGTGGGGCCACCGAGCTTGAGATCCAGCGCGCCGCCGCCGCCGCCGCCGCTCGGGCCGACCACTGTACCGAGGTCCCAAGAAGGCATCTTGGCGTCCCACTCCATCAAAAGAGAGCAAGAAAATTACACCTGTGTGAATTACCACACGTATCTCGAGATCTTTTGCCCGGATTCAAAGAACAGTTTCTTGTTTCTTGTGAGAAGAAGACTTATCAAAATTGATGGTTTTATAGCTTTCTTGTTCTCCCTGTGCACAACCAGTGCATTCCCAGACAGCTATAACCTATTGGCCTCCAATCCAAGAGTACACACACCAAAAAGAAAAGTTGATTGGAAGCAAAAGCTACAAGGACAACAAAAGGATGGAGGTGGCAGAATGATAGACGAGAGAGAGAGAGAGAGAGAGAGAGAGAGGGGGGGGGGGGATATCACAACAACAGCATGAAATTAAGAAACCAAGAGCAGCAGCTGAGCCCAACCACCCACCACAGAGATCAGAGAGGGTGCTGTAGTTAAAGCAAGAGTGAGAAAGACTGAGCAGAGTTGGAGATGGACAGAGGTTGGAGAGAGAGAAGAGACAGTACTTGCAGACAAACAGGAGAAGGAGACTCCTATTGGTGGACTCCAAACTCCCAAGAAGAGGGCAATAATTGCCAGGAAGGCACCTCACCTCACCTCAGTGTTGCAACCACTGTTCACTCACTTTAATTACCAATGCCTGTAAATATAGAGTGTGTTAGGAGAGTAGGTGAGGAGGAGGGGAGAGAGAGAAGGGAAAGTGGGAACTGGGAAAGAAAGAAGCAGAGCAAACCAATCAAAGAAAGCCCCTTGGTGCTTGCCTTTAGCCTTAGCCTTTGCCACTTTGGTGTTTGGTTTGTTCTTTTTAGGGGAGGGAGCTGAGCTGACTGCAGCTTTCTGTACCAAGAAATGGGGAGAGTGGTGGCGGAAGAGGAGGAGTTTGCACTTAAAATAACAGGACATGTGAGGGCTGAGAAGGACTAAGTGCAGGCCTTGCTCCTTCCCCTCACCTTTTGTAGGCCTGGAGGCACGAAAAAAAAGTACAAAAGTTAGGAAAGGGATGGATGCATGGATGAAGGGAAAAAAAAAAAAAAAAAGAGTGTTAAGAGAGAGAGAGAGATGCTGCTGGTGGTGTTGGAGGCTGTGTATGTAGTTTTGTTGCCTCATTTCAGCTGACATGATTTTCGCAACCTCCTCTCCCTCTCTCCCCCTCTCCTCAGGAGTAATGCTTCTTGTACTTCTATGTGTACCTCAATTTAAATCTGTAAAACGTGTATTTGGGTGGTTGTTTTTTCTATTGATAGTTCTACCATATGGATGATACATGGGGTTTGTGTTCCTGAAATTTGATGTGAGATAAAAAATTTTTTGTTGATTACTAGAAGAATTGTTGAAAAAAGTCATGGAGGTGAAAAGACAACATAGAAGATTACAAGATGTTACTATTGAGAATATTTGTCTGACATAAAAGATCTTATTTTTTAGTCCTCCGATGATAAAGTACAGTTTCTGTGTTTAAAATAAACATCTGTAGCAAATAAGATTTTATAGGACTAAAATGAACTAATATTTTAATCTTGTGCATGACAATTGGTTTGTATAAATATGCTCAATACAATAGTATAAAGTAAGTAGCCCCAGGTGTTGGCTCTTTATTTTCTATCTATATAAATGTGCTGTGTGTTCTCAATGTGCAAAACGTGGTCCCCCTAGCAATAGTACTTTGCCTTCGTATAGTTATACTACTCCTAATGAGACGAAAATTATATTAAAAAAATTATGCCTAAGAAGTTTTCTGAAACTGTCAACTCTCATCTAAAATTATTTATATGAAATCTAATAATTATAAACACCTTTATATAAAAATGAAGGTCTTTACACAAATTTTGTTCAAATGAGATAGTTATACTCCTAATGACATTATTTAGTAGTATGTCGCCCTTGCCGATGCAGCTAGCTGAGGTCCAAGTTCCAACTCTTGACGAGCTACAATTCCTAGTTTTCACATGCATTGACCAATGGTCAATGGTATTAAGTAGTATGAATTTTTATTTTGTTGGAGACCTAGATTTTCCTCTCTTTGTTGCCAAGGGGAGGGGCCGGTAAATAATATCTCCAAATCAAAATGTCTTGTCAGGCTCTGTTTTTTTAAAAAAAAGGAATTTTTCAGTTTTCAATTTTGTGAATAAAATCATGATTTAGATTAATTAGGATAGAAAATCACCCCCTCATATACTCAATATAATAATACCAAATTATAAACAACAACTAGAATAATAATAATACAATAAAAATGATGACAGCGGAGAGAAAGATGGAGATAACGAGGAGGGCAGGAGCGGAGGGGAATGCATGAGTCAGATGCCTAGAATATCAAAAACATCAAGTTTTTTTACATCATACTTGGTAGAAAAAAACAGAGTTTGTTGTACCAGAGAAAGTAGTTCAAAAGAAAATAAATCTCTGGAATAGATGTTCATGCACTATAAGCTTGTAAGACATTCCATAAAATTATAATCAATGTTAAATAAACAAAGTATTGGGTATCAAATTTATCCAGAGTCATTTCTAATGGAATGTTGTTAGGGTCAAAACCATTGACAGGTGAAGACACCTAAAGATGGGATCCCCCTGGTAGTTAAAGACTTTTAGAGGCATGGTGCACTAGTCGTTGGGGGCACTTTCCCCATCCTCATAATGTGGGTCCGCTCCTGGCTAATATGTAAACCTGAAACAGTAAAAATAAAACATCTATCCCATTCTTTCCCCCTCAATTATGTCAAATTCTTGCATTTTTGTTTCACTGAAAAGTGAATAGTAGAGTAACATGGCAGTGATCTCAATAGTCTCTCTCATCCCCAAGAGTTATCCACCACAGTAGGCTAGTACCAGTAGAGTAACATGGCAGTGATTCCAAAACCAAGAAACCACAAGAAAAAAAAAATTAATGACACAAACATGTAACTTCAGGAGCTAACTAGCCAAAATCAAATATAATTGCATGATTAGTCTCTATCATAATGACACAAATATGAACAAGTACAAAAAAAAAATATACATTACATCTATTATAATCCTGTTGTTTGGTGTCGATTACATAAATAATAGCATTACAAAAATTAGGACAAAATGTTTTATGCCACTATAAAGTTTACACGTTTTGTATTTTTCATATAGTGTCTCATTAACCTGTTAGTCCAACTTCATCTTATCAATATCACAACCATAATTTTATAATTTTGTAGTTGCATATAAGAAAAAATTTTCACAAAAATTATTGCTAACTAAAAGCCTCAAAATAGTTAGATTAATATTGCTTAATGTCTGAGAGAGCAAAACAAAAATCATGACATATTTAGAAGTAAAATACAGAAAAGTAAAAAAGACGAGTAAGAAGGAATTAAAAAAAAAACTAGAATTGTACGTCATGAAACGTGGTGCATTGTACACATGCAATGCAAGGAGTGAAAATCGTTTTTTTGCCGAACAAACTTTTGGGAACATGGAGGCTGCCTATACCTTATACAAATCAACAGACATATAGTGCTTTTAGTTTACTCTAAGCCAAAATTTTGGGAGAGAGGTCGGTAAAATTCGAACAACTTAAATGTGATTGGATTAATCTTTGATGCCTCTGCATGGTCACGACAGTGTTTTTTTATAATCTAAAATATTCTCAGAGATTGATTAGAGAATGATATATCTTCGACTGTTTTGATTTTAACTCTTAAAGACATCATTCTTTTCGTAAGTACTTTCTCAATATATAATCTTACTAAACACCCATGCTATGCTATGACAAAAAAATTATATATATAAATTTTAAAATTCTTAAATCTATTATTTTGAAAAATTCTAAAATTGAATTTTTAGTTTTCAGTTTTAAAATTTTAAATTTTGATTTCAAAATTTCAAAATTTAAAATTCACAATTCACAATTTTACTTTGTATTTTTAAATTTTAAATGGTTTATTTGTATACATTGGACTTATTAATTTATGTACATTAGAATTGTATTTGCTATATAGAATTTGTAAATTAATTTCAACTGTTCCTACAATTTAAAAATAATATTCCAATTTTCAAATTTTATATCCAATTATGTATATTTACTATAAATTTTAATTAAAAATTATTTTTTATTGCATAGTTTTTTATTTACATGAATTAAATATTTTAATACCAATTTTGCAAATTAGTATTTTTAAATCCGAATTTTATTTTATTTCATTTTCAGAAATTAAATGAATTAATATCAGATTTTTTATTTCGTTATGATTTTAATTCTGAATTTATATAAATATATATTTTTGTATAGAATTTTTTATTCGGAACGGCTATGCTACAAAATTTTTTTTACCAACTTTCACTTTTTTATACATAAGAGTTGTGTGTATCTTAATTCCACCCAAATTTTTTGTATATTAGAGTTGTGAGTACTAGTCTCATCCAAAATTTCCTTTTGTATGTAAGGATTATTAGTACCATAGGCACATTTTTTTTATTTCCTCCTATTTTTAATACCGAATTAATATATATATATATATATATATATATATATGGAAAAATCTAATTCTGATTTTTTTATTCTTTTACTATTTTTAATTCAGAATTATATCAAAATATATTGTTGAAAGAATTTATTATTTCTTCATATTTTTAATTTATAATTTAATTTGCATTTTTATTTTCAAATTTATTTTAATTATGAGTTTATTTTAGATTTTTACTTTGATTCCAAATTTATGTCATAGTATATTTTTGGATAGCATTTTTTATTTCATTCCTATTTTAATTCATAATTATGACTTTATTGTTTCATTCTGGATTTCTATTTTTTGAACTCTGAATTTTTAATTTGTTTTTTAATTCCGAATTTATATAAAAGTATATTTTTGGAATCAATTTTTTATTTTTCTTATTTTAATTCTGAATTTTTATTTTCTAATTTCTAATTTATATTGAAGTATATTTTTGGGGAAAAAATCCCTCTCAAAGGAAATGTGTAATCCACACTGTTATAACTCAGGACCACCAAATGAATGGATTAGATCTTTTTTATTTCCTGCCAAAGGTTGAAATGTAAATTGGATGGATTAAATCTATTTTATTTCTTGGCAAAGGTTGAAATGTAAATCATTATAACTGAAAATCAATAGATGGATGGATTAGATATGTTTTTTTCTCTGTTTGAAATATAAGTTGTTATAACTCAGAACCACCGCACGATTGGATCGTTTTCTTTTTCTTAATTAACATGAGAATTTTTTTATTTTTAGTTTAATGTAAGAACTCCTATAAAACGTGTAATTAGTGTGTGTATACACACTACTACTATTACCACTAATCCAACAGTCCTATGTATGTATGATAAAAATAAGAGTATACAAATTGTGATATGAGTCGTGCAAGGAACGCGGAGATGGTATCATCTGTTGATTTGTTTTTACACCGATCAGACAGATGGGAACGTGAGTTTACATTGTTTTAAGAAGAGTTCTTAACTGTTACGCCTCATCGTAAAATATCATGGAATTAGGTGTAGTTCTTGTAAGGCTATCTCTAACAGATTTGACTCTTATTTGACTCTTAAACAGAATATTTTCTGCCACGTGAGTGAGCACCATCTCAAAGTACCAAACAAGTACCAAACCTCCAACAATTTGGCTCTTGTTTGGCTCTTAGCGTGGGTCCCACACTCCTAACCACCAAGCAAGAGCCAAGCACTCCAATGACTTGACTCTTGTTTGGCTCCATACAATTTAACAATTATATATTCAACAAAATTGTATTAATTCATGAATTTCAATATTAGCAATATATTAACATATTACTTACGAAATTAAATTTGACATTTGCGACAAAAATATTAAATTCGACATTTTGGATTTAAAAATTGCACTTGACAAGAAAATAATAGATATTAAAATTCAAATAGTGGTACATTTCATAATTGTGAAATACACTAAAATTAAATGTGCAAACAAATGCCTACTACGAAATTCGGTAAGGTACTACTCGTCGGCGCTTGCTCCGAAACGTTGCCAAATGTGCTCAATCAAGTCTCTTTTGAGTTGCGTGTGCGTAGGTTGAGCACGGATGGCAGTATTTCTTCGAAGTACATCTTCGAATAAAGGCGTACCCCCAGTGTGGATCACAGGCAGTATTACCGTGGATGTACCCGGATTATTGTTGTAGTCATAGTTCTCGGCATTGCCGTCGCGTTTGTCCTCTATGATCATGTTATGCAAGATGACGCAAGCCCGCATGATCTTCGCGAGGGTTGACTGTCTCCAAAATCTTGCCGCACTGTGCACAATGGCGAACCGAGATTGCAGAACTCCAAAAGCCCGCTCAACATCCTTTCTTGCTCTTTCTTGATGTTGTGTGAACAACCGGGTTTTCGCCGTCTGCGGGAGCGGTATCGTCTTTACAAAGACAGCCCACTCAGAGTATATACCGTCAGCGAGATAATACCCCATGTTGTACTACCGACCATTGACAGTGTACTTAACACGGGGGGCTTGCCCTTTCATTGCATCAGTGAACAATGGTGATTGATTCAGTACATTGATGTCATTGTTAAAGCCTGCCACACCAAAAAAACATGCCATATTTAGAGATCGTAAGAAGCCACCGCTTCAAGTATGATCGTCGGGACTCCATAATCTCCACGGGTAAATTGTCCCTTCTATGCTACTGGACAATTTCTCCATTCCCAGTGCATGGAATCAATACTTCCCAGCATACCTAGAAAGCCACGAGCCTCTGCTTGTTGCAGCAAGTGGTGGATATCCTCGACTGTGGGGCTGCGAAGATATTGCTCGCCAAACTTGTCGATGAGGCCTTGCACGAAGTGCTCCAAACATTCAATCGCCGTGGACTCCCCTATCCGCACTTACTCGTCGACGGCATCCGCGGGGCCACCATATGTTAGCATACGAATCGCTGCGGTGCACTTCTGTAAAGGGGAGAGTCCACGGCGATTAGTGGCATCCCTTTTTTCAGTGAAATAAGGGGACCACTCACCAAGCGCTTCGACAATACGAACAAAGAGGGGTCTCTTCATCCGAAATCGCCGATGGAATATACCGTCGGGGTAGACTGAAGAGTCGGAGAAGTAGTCCGCGACGAGTCGTAGATGACCATCTTCACGGTCTCTCTCAACATATCTTCTACTGCTGCATCGGCGATGTCTATGGGAGGAAGAAGCATCAAATCGGGCGTACAGACCGGCGATAATATGATCTTCCTCCTTCACAAAGTCCACCAAGAAATCTTCTATTTTGCTGATGGCATCCTCCTCAGGGCTGTTTGTACTCGAACTAGAGCTAGACCACATTTTGTGAGTGGCAACGAAGGTGAGTTTGCGAAGTGCTATGCTGTTTTGCAAGAGAAGTTAGATTGTGAGGAGAACGTTCTCAGGGGGTTAAATATATACACAAAGAGTCCAACGGCTATATTCGAATGGGTTAGTTCCAATGGTTAGTTTCGAACGGTTATATTCTAACAAGAATGCTAAATTTAATTCATGCATTAATTAATAAAGCATCGTACATAGATTAACAAAGAAACATACATGGTTGGCTATCCAAAGTAAATTAAAAATATCATAACTAATCTTCGTCCTCCAGGGCTTTAAGTTTATCTCTTATCATCTTCATGCCCGCCGTATACTCCTCTTTCTGAGCGTCGTCCATGGTGGATTTGTCGATGCCCATCATTCTCGAGTATGCCTTGTACAAGGCAGACTTCTCCTTCGACTTCCCCAGGCTGCGCAATGACTCGGACACACGAACTGCGTCCTTCCTCTTTTCGACACGGTCATTGTGATTATTGATGAAGGCATCAAGATCCTCTCGTATTGTCGCCATAGAATCTTGCGCTGCATCAATTTGGCTCTTACCTTTGCGCTTCGCCTTAGCGGCGTTTCGTCCTTCTGGCCGTGTCTCTGCTGGTGATACATCATCGTTGTTGGACGATGACGTGTACGTGCCCGACTCAGACAACCTGCTTCTTTTGTTGGCGGCATTAACATAGGCTGTGGACCACTTAGGTTGCCCACAAACTGTCGTCCACCAATGATCCAAGACGAACAAATGACCATCTCCGTCTTATATATCTCACGGGCCTGCGCCATGAGTTGGTCGTCGGAACGACCGCTGGCGTAGACATCTTTTAGTCGAAGCCAAACACCATTAAATTGGATCACTTTTTTATTGCTCCGTTGCCAATGGTCCTTGTAGTGTTTGGTCTCTCTTCTCCTGTTTGTCGGGACCTTCTCGTTGAATGCCGCTGCGACATTTGCCCAGTATATGTCGCACTTCCTGTTGTTACCATCAATAGGATCGAGAGAATTGCTGAGCCATGAACTGATCTGTGTGTTGTCAACAAAAATATTGAATAACGAAGTTGAATATAAGTATATTTCCCTCATAGTACTCATGTACGAAAATCACGGACTTACCAGTTTTATGTCATCATCAGTGGACCACGGTAAGCGCTTCGTCTTCCGGCTAGCGTCGATCATAGCATTGGTGTTCGTGTCATCGACGACAACTCGGGCCACCAGATCAGGTGGAGCAGAGTCTGGAGTGCCGTTGTCGGAAACAGACGCAGAGTGCAGTTGAGGTAGGGAAACTTCGTACAGGCCGGTGGCATACCGACAAAATGAAAATTTTGGCTGTACTGTGGGGGCGGAGGAATTGCGTGGCCTTGTGGTGGATAGAGACGATAATTTTGGTTGTACTATGGATACGCTGGCTGGTAATTAGGTGGATATGGCTGGTAGTTAAGGGGATACGGTGGCTGAGAAAAACCCTCCCACTGTTGGTTGTTTGGGTTTTCGGTGTTTTTGCCGGGAGAATGGGATGAACCAACCCAATTAACGAAATCGCCCGGTGGATTAGAATTCATATTAGATTTTAAAAAAAATTTGCAAGAATTTTGGAAAAATTTGGAATGGGTATTGTTGTAGATGGATGATGATTTTTGTGTGAAAATAGCTCAAAACATGCCTTTTATATAGGAGAGGGATGGTAAAAATTTTCTATAATTTTTGGAAATTTTTTTGGAATTTTTTAAGCTCAAAAACATTAAAAAAACAATAACGGCTATTAATCCAACGGACACTTTTTTGTGACACTTACAGGTGGGCCACGGCCAAAAAAACCTCCAACGGTTATTTTTTTGCTCTCCCGTGGCTTACATGTGGGCCAACAGAATTGGGACCGCACATGTCATTCTCTTCGGGCCATTTAATCCCCCACGCGCAACATAGTTCACTGTTCACAAATAATCCAACCGGTTTTTAACCCTTCATTCAATGACATGTGAGCCCTAAAAGGCGTGGACCCACCGGTCAGCGAGTGGAGCTCAACCTCGGGCGTGTGCACATATTAAACGAGGCAACGCACTCACGGATTTTGTGTCATGCCGCTTCAATATCTGTGTACAACTGACGTGTGGGGCCATAAATGATGGGATCCAGTTGTCAGCGTGTTGGGTTGGCTTTTTCATAGTGCGTGTACAATCTGACATGGGCACAACGATCGTTGCGGTGGGGCCTACACCATTTATGCTGTTTACTCTCGAACCTAACACGCATTCTATGAAATGTAGGTCTGTTAATTTTTGGGACCCACTTGTCAGTTCAATTATTATGCGGGTACGTTCAACTGATAATTTTCTCGGCGGGACCGACAAAACACGTGCGCTCGCGTCGCCTTCTTCTCCAACGGCGACACCGCGCTCGCTGCGAGCTCAGCTCCCGCTCACCTCTACCCGTAGCACGCGGCCGTCCCGTCGCGCCGAACAAACGGTGAGCAATCATCCACCACCGTCGACGCGAGCCGCCCGTAAAGCCGCCGTTACAGGTAGCCTAAAGCACGCACGGTGGCTTCTGACATGAAAAGAGGCAGAGCTTATGTCGGTTCCAGATTGGTCAAGTCAGCAAAGTCTCCGTCTCATTGGTATATGGTCGGAAATTTAAAAGAAAAGGAATGTGCCCGCCTTTCCGCAGCCTCATACCCGTGTGAACATGTGTGAGAAAATTATACTCGATCAGTGATTTTTTTTTTTCATGTGGCTTTAAGTGTGTCAATTTTCAATTTCTATGCATATTTTTTCCTGATGTGACTCTTGTTAAACATATCCCGTTTACTATATATGATTTAATTTTTTTCATAAAATGAGTTACTCAGTGAGCAAGAAAATTTAAGGTGTATTTGGTCAAATTTAACATATTAAATAAGCTACGACTTATAAATCAAATTATTAAGGAAGAAGAAGAAAAATGTGTGATAGAAGAATTCAACATGTCCCTCGTGATTGTGAGGAAATTTAGGGAGTACATACAGTTTATTTGCTCAAATAAGCGAAAATAATTTAAATTGGATGTTTGATCTTAACTTAGACTTATTAGGCCAACAAACTTATGAGATTAAGCTTAGCCACACAGTGTCTTAGCGATCCTTTTGTCACATCTTGTTAGAAAGATTTCTACGTTGTTTTTAACACCATATTCTTATATCACACTCATTACGAAACATACCTACATACATACATACACTAGTAAACAATTCATGAACATAAAAACTCACAAAGATGTGGCTACAGTATCATTACTTCTAAAGAAGGGTGCTTGGTTGTTTAGTTATTGAGTTGATTGGGTGGTGCATGCTGGCTTTCCTGCTGATTGGTGCATTTTTAAAACCAGAAAGTAGCTTTTTATTTTTCTTTCTTTATCAAGTGTGCAGCACTACTTTAGGATTAAAAAAATTTTAAATTTTTTTTTGTGTACTCCACCATCAGCTATAATAGATATTTTTGGATTCATCCCTTAAACAAATTGCTCAAATTTTAGTGTCTATCAGCTGGCTTCTGCTTCTAGAAGAGTTGAGCTGAACAAATATCAGGAGAATATGAGTAGCATGCCTGGACACTGTTATATGCGACAGTGCCGATAATTCTAGGCTTCCAGGCAAGATTGTGGCTGTGCAGACCAGGGTTCTGGATCCAGCGGTAATTCTAATCATCGACAATTCTGGACTAATCATCTCTTTACTACTTTGAATTGCCAATTGTATTTCAAATAGAAGTGCTGATCCTTACCATCACATATTGTAGTACTGCAATCTTAGTCTTATTTATTTATTGGTCTAACCAGGATGTTCCTGGAAGTAGTAAATAAGAAGTTAGTATAAATGGATATATAATGACTAGTACCCCCACCTTATAGGGAGATACAAATGGAATCAGTCCATTGATTAATAGAGGGCAGAGTTGGTATGTAATTAAGTAATTTTGTTTACCTAAGACACCTTCCTTTGCTTCAATCTCGCGTTCCTCCACAAGTTCCGGCTGCTCCGATGCGGATCGCTGCCGATGGATTTGATTCAGGACCTTGCACAATTGGTATACGACAACTAACATCATCAGTCGTCTCATAAATTTTAACTACTAATAAATACTTTGAGTTTCTTAAAGACTGGCAATTGAGATCGTTTGGAGGCATTCAATTGAGACGATGTGTCAAAATGATGCAAGTTCTGGGATTATCAGCATTTAAGTGCCACATCAGCCGACAGAGAAGTCGAGTAAAATCACGTGATTTGGGAAAGACTATGGTGAAATTATAATCTTACTCTTTATTACATGGTATCTATAATAGCTGATAGAGAGATACTCGCAAGTATCTTTTAATTTTGTGTAATATGTTGAATTAGTCGATTTGAATGATCAAAACAGAAAATTTCTCAAAGATGCCAGTCCCCTGCCCCTTGTTCCTAAGGTAACAAGAAAATATCTTTTGCTCATTGAATTCTAGGCGAAATCCGGGCTGTTGAGGCCTGCACGGACGGCCAAGATGGACATGCATGCATTTGGATGCTCCTCCACTCACTATACATCCATAAGCAGAAAAATACTTCTTTTTTCTCCGCCTTTAACGCCTCACCACGTGTTTCCATTATGAGGTGGCATCTTTAAATCATGCATACATGGACGTTCCAGAAGCAAACCCCAGGGTGCAGCCGTCACAACGTGAAGCCCTGAACAATTCCATCACTAATTTTTCAGGAACTTTTGATACGTGAAGTTATGCATCTATAGTGTCCTACCTTTTTGTTATGTTTTTGTTTGAAAGAAAAACAGTAGGAGAGGACCATCATGTGAATGAATTAAAATAAAGACGGGGACAATTATTTTGTGTCACCAACGAAAATGAAAATTTATAAAATATATGCAGTCAATTATCAGAAAACTACATTGGAAAACAAAAATCTTTTCTAAAATACTATTATGACAAAAGAGTAGTGGCTTATTCAAAAAAATTCTTATGAAAATACCAATTTGACAAATAGTGATATATTCAGACTCATTTTTACATTCTCAATATAAAAAAGAACTAATTTTGAATTCTAGAGACACCTAGAGGATTTACCGATACCTAATGGTATTTTTTTTATAGAATGGATTTTCAAGGGTCAATGCATGAAGCAGAATAAAAATTTTAGGGGTTTGGTATTTTTTTTTTAATGTTTTATTCATGTGACTTATATGGCTCCCTTCATATTTTCCCTTTTACTTTTTACTTTTATTGCCATGTGCATTGAACCAGATATTTAGTAGTGTATGATAAAGATTAATATTCGAGTGGGGACAAGGAAAACCGTGTACGGAAAATAGTGTGGATTTTTGTAATTTTTGGGACCATCAGCCGCCATGATGTGTAAGATTAACTCAGAGGCTAATTAAAATATCTTGGACAGTATTATAATTAACACATTTTTCAAGTGTCGTGCGTGCATGCATGCAATGCGTTTTTCAAGTGTTGTTCTTGTCGATTGTTTTACCAGCATAATTCGGTATTTACTTCCAGACTCCACACCCTAAGAATTTATCATGAAGGTGCTTTTTTTTTTTCTGTCTTGTGCTGTGTGTTGCGATCTGTGAGTAATCATTTACCAGCTGTTAGCTGTAATTTATAATTACTATAAGAAATACAAATCAATATAATTGTTGTGCACTACAGCTGAGCAATATCTAAACTAGATCTAATCAGCTATAATCTCCATTATTTTTAGAGTTAGTTCTGTTTAATCCCCTACACTTAATTGGTCAACCAAGTTAGGAAATTGTTAGGTGGCTAGTCAACCTAAATTCTCTGTATTTTGCTAGGTTAATTATTGAGTGAAGTTGCTTTATTCCAATCTCATCGTGCTAATAAGCCCAAACCACCTCTAAACACTAGATTGTCCTTAAATCTATGATGTGAGATTTAATTTAGTCATAAATATTAGGTTACACCAAGACAACAAAATTCAGGTTTATGATGAACTATAACATGAATTTTTTTTTGTTTTGTTTAAATAATACATGCGAATTAGAGCTCCAAATTAGAGTGTGAATTCTTAGTTTTTCCCTTCTTTTATAACTAATAATCTTTTTTCCCACATTAGATGAACCTTTTTAAGTGGTAATATGAGGCTGCTGAGGTGATATGTTACTCCCATGGAGTAAGCAAATCCTTCTGGCCCCCTTTCAAGGCACCTTTGTGCTGAATTCTCCCATTTCTTTTTCATCCACACTAGCCTGCAGCAAGCAGGCCACATATGTCCAACATATATAGGGCTGTTGGGAGGTCATTTCATGTCCTCTCATAAAAGAAACAAACCCTACACGAAAGAATGTCTGACATGGTGCCAATATCTTAATGTATAAATATGTCAATGCCAAACTATATAGTCCGATACCTTTGTTTGAGGTTTTTATAACTTCCTTGGAAAAGTCAATTTTAAATAGCTTGGTCGGATAAATCTAAAAAATTTGATTTCTTGGATAAGCTAAGAAAGTTCTTTGGTAAAAAATAAATCTTATAAGTTTAAAAGTATATAGAAGGAGTGAAAAGTAGTAGAAATTATTTTATCCAATCGATTGTTTTTTATTGATGATTTCAGTATATGTTAGAATGGTTGTAAGAAATTGTATTTTTGCTTCGATCTCTATTTTTTTTGGGCAAAAATTGAGAATTGAGTGTCATGAAAAAAATTGTTTGCATAGATTGCATATCGTTAACACGTACACAAATGAACGAGGGAAAGTGAGCTGATTAGATGGACTGCGTTTGCCGTTAATTAGAAAACCATCGTACCTATCTACCATTAGTAGCTAAGCTAGGGTTGAGGTGTTAGTATTATACTCTGTTCGGTGAAAAAAAAATCATTTTTTAACTGGGCAATTATTTTTTACTATAAAAATAATTTTTATGAAAAATAAACTTGTATAAATTTTTATATTAAATCTAAATATTTATAAATATATTAGTGATTAAAATAAAAAAATTGAATTTTTTTTAAAAATGACAATTTTTTTTACGGGGGGAGCGGTAAGTAAGTAGGAGACATTGCTAAGTTGATCGCCCTGGACCCCGGTAGCTCGACAGGCAGCTTTAATCCATAAATTTCAGGAAGGGTGCACATGCATATCAACTACAAATTAGCCGATTTTTTATTAATAAGTGCATGCACAGATGCAGTACTAGGTAAGATCGAAACTTGTTTATGTTTTCCAAAGTGTATGATACTTACATTCCTTCTCTGTGATAAAATAAATGATGTTTTTAGTACAGGTTTTTTGTTAGTGCTTGACAATGTAAAGTAGAATAAGTACATTTATATGGGTTTCGTTATGAAATATAGAATTATAAGGGAGATACAATTATTTTGGAAATCAAATTTAGAGAAACATGATAGTTAATATAGGATAAAGTAGTAATTTTGCATTATTTTTTAATCTTTGTGATGAACTGATGATTACTAAAGCTATATTCTTTGTATTAATTTTTTTAGAATTTGGGAAGAGTCTGTTAGTACAAATTTTTGAAGACACAGACAACGACATAACAACGATCAAATCTTGAAAAATCTATAAAAAAACACATACAACACATAATCAATGAGAATCAAACTCTATTTTTTAATTACACAATCAACATACCACACCAATTAAACTAAGCCTTATAATTTTTTTTGTAAAACTATATGTCTCTGTTTTGTGAATTTTCACTTTGCAGCAATGACCTTGCATTTACACGGTTACACGCACGACTCCTTGATAGGCAAATGGCACGAGTTTGAGAGACTTTTAAAACCTCACCTCCAATAATTTAGACACATACTAGTCAAGCAGCCAACTATCAGTGCGTCCCTCCAAAAGAGGTGGCCATTTCCTCGAATACATCTTTTTAGTTCATTCAGAACTTTGAATTGAGATTAGCCTAAAATTTTAAATATCTTGTAAAGGAGTATTTGGTTTGAAAAATATTTCTATTGTAGAATCAGATATATTTCGTTTGATTAGTGGAATAGAGTTATCTTGTTTCAGTACCAACACAACTCATAAGAGATAGAATTGAATAAAAAATTTAAAATAAAATCATTCAAACAATTTTGTGAAATAATTCTTTTCCATCTAAATTAGGATAGATCTATTCTACTATAGAATGATTCTCCAAACATATTAAATTTCTTGTCCTTTTTTATCTGAATTTTTTTATTTTTGACACCGACATTCAATATTTATGTATTGTATCATCTGAACTAAAGACAATTACCCGAATGCGGCAAGAGAGAGGAGAGACCGAATAGAGCCTTCCACGTAAGAGGCAACAGCTAGTGAGTACAGATGGTTATATACCAAATGCAATGTAAGTTTTTTTAGCAATTATTAGTAATGCAAATTTGACCAACAATTCAGAGAAATTATACCCAAATCTTCGGTTTTCTCCCTTGTTCACTGATTCCGGGTCCGTTGAAAAATTTCTATAAGACCTATTCGCAAAACTCACTTCCTGATCATTGAATCACGTATTATGTGATTAAAATCTAATCATAACTATCTAATGTAGATCATTAGTATATCTCAATCATTTCTTTGTATTATATAACTGGCAAAAAATGAGTTATATGTTTTTTAGTAGGATCACGTCTTCTAAAATTTGCTTCCCATTTCCACAAAGCGAATTGTTACAAAAAGAGGAAGCAAGTTCTACAAAACTTGATTTTCAATAAAAAAAAAAGATCTAGTTAGTTGAGATGCAGTTATGATCCATATAAGTAGGTGATAGATGTATTCATATCATATATATGTATAAAATTAATTCATTATTAATTAGAGAGTATGTCTTGTGCAATTTTATAAAATTAGATCTTATATTTTTCATGAAAAAGACACGAGCACCGACTATTATATAATTGTTTTTTAGAGGAAAGACAAAACACAAGAACTTCAATTATGAGTCGAGGGTTGAGTGTTTGTTTGGATCGTTAATTAGGGTTAGTTTGTTAGACCAAAGGCGAGCTAGATCCAAAGTGGACATGACACTAGGGAAGGAAAACCTTAGGTTGTCTCTAATGCACTGTTTTCGAGCGGTGCGCAGCAATCCAAGCGTCTGGTCGCGAGGTGCAAGCGACACACGAGCACACAGAGAGCCGCTTGAGCAAGTGGTCGCAGCACTCGGTCAAATTGTGGGCCCCATCGAGCGCGCGGCGGTCAAAGCGGCTCTGTTAGAGCTGGTCGAAGGCGCGCGTGTACTCGTTTTGTGAGACCTGCAAACTCTCAACGACTGTGACATTTCACAACCTAACCCATTGACTAACAGGTAGGGACAAACTTTCTCAGGCCCACATGTCATTGAATGGGTGGAATAATGTCAACGATTCACAAGGAAAATATAGTGGGCCCCACGACTGAAACGCGTGAGAACATTTTGCTTCCAACGCATAAACTCTCACGCCACACCCACTCACTGACTGATGGGACCAACAGCGGTAGCGCTCACACGTCAGAAACAAAGTCGTGGTGAATAGCGAATAACAAGGAGAAGATGGTGGGGCCCACCACCCATGTGTTGCAGGTTAGCCTCGCGTCCCATGTTCACGCGGTTCACTCTACCATCACTCTCTGACTTGTGGGGCCAAATTAGACGAGCCCATTTGTCAATTTGTGGTGTGGTTTTTTGATCGGTATTGAGGCGAGGTTGGTGGGGCCCACATCGGAACATTATATTTCCTCGCATTCATTGCCCATGCGGTTCAGTCGTACTCCAGTCACTGACAGTGGGTCCCTCAGATGTTGTGTCCCACCTGTCGGCTTCTGGGTTCTAAAAATCTTTTTTCCAAGTCTGAGTTCTGTTTTTTTTTGCTAATTTTAAATTAAATATGGATCCAAAGAGCTTCCCGAAGAATCTTACATTGGAGAGAGAGACGTTTGAAGAGACTCTTCACGTCTGGGCCTTACGAAGAGTCTTTGCATTGAAGATCAAGATACTTTTCGAGAGACTCTTCACTGACGTGGTGAAAAATATTCTCCTGAAAAACCTCTCGAAGAGTAGATTGCATTGGAGATAGTCTTATAGATTCCTTCCTTCTTACTTTACATGTTACAACTTACAACTTTATTATTCGCTTATTTATACATGCTTGTTTTATAGGGTTTCACACGAACAACTAGAAATATGTGTACCAAGAGCAGTGCTTGCTTTCTGACTGCCACCATTCAATCCATAATTTGATGTTTAAGATCATTTACTGTAGTGATTATAATTATATCACAGTACATGAGATTGCAGCAATATCCTTTCAACATCAAAGAAAGATTTTGAAGGTTGCTTTCCAATCTGATGGATATTAGAGAATCTATTCTTCCTAAAAACAACAAAATTTAGACCACGCATAACTCATAAGCATCTCATATGAGAGTGTATGAATGACTTTTATAGTCTAAGATGACACCTAATGACTAAAGTACCTCAATTGTGACCGTAGGATGAAGGACGAAGTGGTCAATTCACACTGTTGTGACCATGTATTCTCGACACATGTCCCACGGGGTGGGTGTCCCGCTGGTCCCACCGAGGAATGGGAGAAGGCCTGGTCCAAGGCCTTGCTTACTCAAGGAAGAGACTGGTTGGGGCAAGAACATTCCGAGGGACTTGATCAGCTCATCAACGAGCTCTCTCAGGAGATCTTTGAGGCCAAGTTTACTCAGGGGGTATCTCTCCCTGGTCAATGATCATCTGTGACAAGGCTATCTTGGAGGATTCTCCCGCAACACAGCTCACCCAGGGGGTGAGGTGGACCCGGGTACCTCGGATGACTCTCTCGAATCACTGCTCATCTAGGGGATGAGGTTGATCTGGGTACCGGAGGGCTCGCTCGGAATGGCTCACCCAAGGGTGAGGTGGACCCGGGGGTGGAGCTACTCTGGATGGCTCTTCAGGTTAAGTACTTACTTCGAGGTGTGATTACTGCTAAGGATGATATCCCTTCAAGTAGGTCAGATGTCTCATCCAGCACTATTAATTTGGAAAAATTGACTCTATGTTACTAAACTTGGATATTTAATATGATATGCCATTAAAATTTTGTCTCTTGACTATATGTCACTATTTTTTAAAAATCTAATATTGTATGCTCTTTTTGATCCGTCAACTCGAAAAATGATCAAGTTATCCCTATCAGTTAAGGCCTAAATCATGATTTAAATAAATAAAAAGACTGGAATGCGAAATTTCTATTTTGGAAAACTCTAATGTAAAAATCCAGTCTTTCTATTTATTTAAAATTGGGATTAAGTCTCAACTGACAGCAGTATTTTAATCAATTTTCTGAGTTGATCGGTCAAAAACATTATATAACATCATATGTCAAAAATATAAGAGCATATAGCCAAACGGCAAAATTTCAATAACATTTTATATTAAACACTAAAATTCACTGACAATGTTCCCTATTAGTTTGTGTCTCTGTCGTGACTTGGCTTGTGATTTCTCGCTATTACTCAGAAATATCCCAAATTTTCCTTCTCCAAACGTGCATTGGTTCTTTTGCCAATATTTCTTTGACCACAAACACAAAAGACCAAATTACCCGATTATGAATTGAGCACACATCCAAAAGATGCCTTCTCGTGACCCCGAAAAGAAGAATGCATACATAGAGCATATGATAAATGCAAGAAACTGGTCATGGCTTTGGCTACAAGTCAAGGCATATTACTTATGCTCTTTTAAAATTATATTTAATAAATTTGTGGTTTATTTCACCAATCATACTCTGACTTTGGTTAGTGCACCATGACTATACGGATTTCTCTGCTGGATCTCTATGTTCTCGAAATACTGCGTATGTTTTGGGCACTATCAGGCGTAGAGCATACGCTCGTCCTACAGTGGGAACTCTGGACGGTGCTGAAACGACCCTTTCTCAGTTATGTAGCTGGAGGTGACACGAGTTAGATCAGGTGTTGCCGTGTTGGGTCCCTTCAATTTTCATGTCTCACTTGCGTGCACAAGCTGGCCATTTGCGGGCATCCGTGACCTCTCAATCTGTCACCTTCTTGCAAACATTGGGTGCATTCACTGAACATAATATTGTCCACATGTATTCACTGAAAATAAGCTAGGCTGCTAGATATATCTGTTTTGTGACAATTTACATAGAAAACATGTGTGGGATATGAAATGATATGCACTATTTCGTAATCTTGTTTTTGCTAACCTAACTTTGATGATAGGAGTTTGTTTGAAGCACTTACTTGAAAACAGGGTTTAATTATACTTTTATTTTCTCTGTAATTCTTCAATATTTTACTAATTAGACTACAATTAATTAACGGTAAAAAGTAAATTAACCATGCAATAACCAGATGCATCGTCTCTTGATCACACAACACTCACACTAGCTAACACCGTATACTAACACATCTTCCAAAAAGTATAATAATTAAGACGACACCAATCTTAAAAAATGCCAACTTGCCACCATAAAAATATGGCGAGAAGACCAATAAATAAATGGATTGCAATCTACACCTCCAACATCATAATTGACTAAGTGAATTGTTTAAGCTAATCTAGGCACACATATTATACAATTAACTTTATGTAGAAGTAGTATACTACCTTTCAAAAAAAATGGAAACTTTATAAAAAGTGGATTAGTAGCTAAGGAATTATCACCCTCCTTGCAAAGTCACTGTACACCACATCAAGTGGTCCCTTGATCCACGGGGCAAATTAGGCTTTGTGAGAGTTCTTTAATTAACTTTTTGATGGCACCTAGAAACCCTAAAGAAGAGTGCCATATTATATATAGCAGCCTAGCTTATTTTTTGTTTGCTTAATTAATCATATATATATATATATATGTTGAAATATGAGTAAAATGCTTGTATTTGTCTAATAATTTTATCAAGTTGATCAATATATAAAACTAGATGTGATATTATGTTAGAAGGTCCTGAGTTCAGGACTTGCCAAGTCCCATCCATGTCTTAGACTCTTAGGTCTATTCTAATTACCTTAACATCTTGTATATATATGTCTTTGGGTGAGTTGATATACACATATAAGGGAAAGTTTTGCTTTAGAACAATGGGTATGATAGCACACACATATCAATAAGACATCAATCCCATTAATCTATAACTAAAATTTTTACACTGAATATAAAAAAGATTTGAGTTGTGTAGTAATCGTACTGTATTGTTTTTTTTTTGGAAGTATTATTATATAGTCGCTGAACTACCTAAATGGTTTGTGGTCCAGTTAACCTAACTCTTTTGCGCGTACAGTTATGTGGTCCGCACGTATGTACGCACCTGCACTTGGTAACCTAGTACTAGAGATTAATGAGCCCTTATTGGCCCAAAAAGACATGGATTAAGGGACCATTAACTCAGATACTTAGGCAAGCAAGTTGGATTAGTGAACTAATTAAACAACCTATATTGAGAAGTTGTTTAATTAGGTTTGTTTTTTAAAAGCAGGATGGGCGCTTATTAATCATTTGACGATGTATGCAACTGTACTTTACTCAACCTGTATAAAAGTACTCTTTCCTGCGTTTAGATCATCTTTTTTAATTAAAGTAGTTTATTCCTAATTGTTTTGTTTGTGAGGAATCATATAAATATATATTCTCTTTCATAGGATGAGTGGAAGACCATTCGAGTCGTCTAATCTTGTAGGACCGGGGGCGGAGATAGAATTTTGAAACAAGGGGTCAAAGAAACAAAAACATGAGACATATGTCTATCACAATAAATATTTTATAAAAATAGGTCAATATTCAAGCGACCATAAAGTTACATGCAAATTGCACATAATCAAGGGGATTTAGAGATAAAAATACGGGACAATCGACCCCATTCATTGCACATAAATTCGCATCAAACTCACATAAAAAAAACTCTCTAATATGTCAAGATCAATCCAATCGAATGTTTTAGATCAAATGATTGAAGCACTCCATACTCAGAATATATATTATATAAACAATTATATTGCAAAAAGGAAAAAACAGAATAGATAATAAGCCACACGTAAGCACATGGCGTCGGTTCGGACGGGCCAACCAACCAAAAACACAAATAATTAAAACATCCTCCAACTAACACTCAAGCCACTGAAATTTTCTTTTCAGAGTTTGCCTATATTATCCTGTCACACCTGATTTTTTGCACTCCATTCAGGCTTGCATCCTGTGAAAAATCAATCTTCATGTTTTCAGACGTTTCATTGTATCACCTTCAACTGTATAGTATATCACATACATGACTTTCTATGTAGGTTGAGAAACTTACATGTTGTACTACATAGCATGCCATACCATTCTAAAATTCTAGATGACACACTATGTTAGTATAAACACTTTTCCAATACATCTAATGGACAAATGATCCATCATAGTAATTTTAACTTTCATAGATGTAGGTGAGACGATGATACAGATTTTTTTTAAGAAAAAAGTTAGTGTACAGTTTGCTCATCCAATCACACAAAAATAGTAAAAATTAGAACTGTCAAAATTTGATATGATATGACTAGATCTATAAACAGTTTGTTACAATATGCTTGAATACGATCTACATTGATTTTGCTATATTATAAATAGAGTTTCGAGATCGATACAATTAACATATTAAATAAATAATTCAAATCCGTTTAAACACAACACAAACCGGATTGCACGCAACCAATTCCATTTACAGCAAAATGCCCATATAGTATAATTGGTCATCTGGTGGGATTTCTTTTGGCTAAATCCCTGCCCTTCGCTTTAGCTCGCAAGTTAAACGCTGTGATTTGACCTTGCATCCTGACAGATTATTTTATATTATGAAACAAACTGTCGAAGTCAACTCAATGAGAGCACCAATGGTGACAAAACCGAACTCTGAATTAATTGGGTGACACAACATAACACCGAGCTGGAATCTTTACAAGTCATTGTCAGCAATATATGCAGAGCACCCATTCGTAAACCACTAAACTCTGAGGATACTACGATGCCGCATCAACAATGGCTGCGTGCGTGCCTGCGTACATGGAATCTTCATACCATTCGCATGGCATGCAGGACAAGTCTTTTGCTTCAGGTAAGGTGTGGCTAAGTGGCCAATAGAAGGGGAGAAATTTTGATCCAAGTTAGTAAGTAAGGTCGCTGTCAAATGGTCGGTCGGTCGGTTTACGCACGCCACCTCGACGAATTGCTGTGCACGGTCCGTTTGCGGAGCACCAGATGATAAAATGATAGTATGTACGTATATGGCGTCCCTTTCGTACTCTCCGCCCATGGAAACACAGTAGCGGATTCGGCGTGGTCTGAGATTGGCCGATTTCGGTTTGAGTTAGTTGTTCATAGACCAGCCGAGTTTTGATTTTTAGGGTTGACAGTGAAAATAGGTCGCGTTTAATCTCAATTTAGATAAGGCTCACTTAGTTTTAGTGGATTCGGACTTTTCGGTGGCCTGACTAGTAATAGCAACAGTATGTGTATTAGAGATCTTTCAATACGTTAAAATGGAATTAAAAAAATGTTTCGTTCATGAATTTACCGGTAATGTGTAAGGGAAATAAGTTCATGATTTTCTGCACCCGCTTGGTCCCTTCAGGCATGCATCCTGCGAAAATCAACTGACGTTCAGTGGATCATTGTAGCATGGAAATTCACGCATGCTCAGGTTAGATCCACAAATGAAATTGCATGTCTTTAAACTTCTCTCATTGGATCACCTTATTTTAAATGTTAGTTAGAAGTAACGAAAGTGATGTGGCCATATAAATCTTCTGACTTTATGGCATGCCACATGTATTACTTGCCATGTAGTCTGAGAAGAAGATATATTGTGCTAGATGGCATGCAAATGTCATTATGGAATCTTACATTATAGATTATGGTTGAATAAATGGGTTAAACTTGTCAAAAAAACGACATAAAATTAGTCTAACACAACCTTCAGTTTACAGCAAAATGCCCATAAACCATGTTTGGTGACATTTGGGGGGATTTCTGTTGGCAAAAATTCTGCCCCTTTGCTTTCGCATACAAGTTAAATGATGTACCTTGACCTTGCATAGTCAAGAGATTATTTATTGTGTAAATTGTCAAGGTCAGCTCCATGAGCACCCATTGTAAAAGACTACCAAACTCTAAAGTCTGAATTAATTGGGTGACACAGTTTGGACGCAAGATATCTTCAGACCATTTGGCATGCAAAGACAAGTCTTATTTCAGGTAAGGTGAGGCCAACTAACCATCAGAATTTGGAGAAATTTTTAGTCCAAATGGTGAGCAAGTGGTAAGGTCGCCGTCGGATGTGGTGTGCCGAATTCAAGTGCCTTGAGACACACATACGGCCAAGTGATTAGCACGTGACGTCCCATTTATACTTTCCCCAGATGGAAACCAAATGATATCCATCGTAGATCCTTCATGTCTCAACTGTAAATGGCATTACGGGTGTCTGAGGGTGCTTCCGGTTACACAGGCACAACACAAAGAATCTACAAATACTACAGTGCACGTGTCTAGTTCCTAACATCCAATCTTAGTCGGAGAGATTCCAAAACTTACTCAATTATATTATTTAGATTCATGACACGACACCGACAGATCCCACTAAAGTCTTCAAATTTGTTTACTTATGACATTTAAGATCCGCAAGTGGCGATAGTAGAATGAAATAAATTCAGGGAGGCTAATAGAATGGATTTCAAGTTTAAGGAATGAAGTGGCACATTCTGACAAATTTGAGGTCATCTGATATAATTTACTCTAAAATATTAGAATACTACTTGTATGCTTTCGAAAAATTGAATTTCACAAATCACAGAACAATACGATTAATAATAGATTAGTCAATTCTTGAACATGGTACCCTCAATTTGCTTCAGAATTTCTACGGGTCACTCCCATGAAAACACTTAAGGATCCAACGAACACATTTGAGCACATTTGAAGACCTTGAATAGAATCTTTTTTATTGTCACATACAATCTTTAACTCCTTATTTATATCTTAAATTCACCAAAAGAGAAGTAATGGTACTTGCAAATCAGATTCTCAATTTGCTTAAAAACTATTGAGCCCCTTATGTTTTTAGAAAAGCACAAAAAAAACATTTTTATAACACTGATATATGGAATGGGACCAATTGTTGGGTCCCCCGGAGGGTTTTCTTGGACCAATATCACTTTAGCCTTGAAAAACTTGTACTCGGTTTCCAGGGCAGCATCATGCCGGAATTCATCACATCATTTGTTTTGACCAGAGAGAAGCTAGAGACCACACCACACTGTTTTGGCTTACGCGCATGCATGGCTTTGTTCTTGACCTGCACATACATGACAACAACCTTGGGTTGCGTCATCCGGTACCATCGCTCTTTCTGGCTCAAATCAGGCAATAAAAACCAGAAATCACTCATGGGATTCCATTGGTATCCATCCATTCCTGTGTGCCGGTTGGAAAGCAAGCAGTAAACGTCCTAGTCGTTCCTGAGCTGGAATTTCGTCGGACAGAGAAAAAAATCCCCTGGATTCACGTCAGCACAGCGAGGATGGCTTAAACCTTCAAATCGTGCGTGCGTTTCTTCCTTTTTCAAACATGACCACTCGGCGTCACGCAGAGTGGGTCCTGCACACGTCATACTTGGTGTGCCTGCTAACTCAACTCTTGCTCAATGCATGCTTCCCATTTTATTGATTCGAATATTCTAACAGGATACAATTCGCCTGCAATTTTTTTAGTGCTTTTAACAGTCATTTCAACCTTACATTTCTTCTATAACCAACTGCTTTAAATACGCCCAATTATCTCGAGATCATCTTAGAAATAATTACATCGCGCCATTCTCGATTCCAGAATTTTTATCGTACCTTTCCTCTGTTTGGATCATTAATAGTGATTTGGTTTGACCCTTCCCTAACCTCGTGAGGCACTAGGATCCGTTGCAAATCTAGGGTTTTTGGGATGTTCAAATTAATTTATCATCTAAGATTAAAAAAAATTGGGTAAAATGTATATTTTACTTTTTTTTTTTACCTTTTAAGTCTTTTTAGTTTAAAACAGTTCAAATTAGTTTATCTATTTTCAAAATCAAATATCTTTTAATCTCTAAATGGTTTTGTAAATTATTTTTGTGCTGTGACTTTAAGTATATGGTTGATATGATGATTTTGGTCGACACCAACAAATTTATAACACAAAACTATTTCATTTCCTTTCTCTTTTGACATATAGGAACACAACTAGTCGATACGACACTAGATCTAGACACCAAGGAAGACGTCTTGTTGCCAACATTGATGCTAAGAATCTTATTAAAATACTTAATAACTTCATACTTATCATATTTTTTTACATATTAATAATATATAATAGTCTACATCATTGAAATAACTTATAATACCACTTAAGAACAAAATAATCTTGTTTTGAAAATACAAGAATCAATTTGAAATAAGAAATGAAAGTGAGCGAAAAACAAAATAAAGGGATGGAAAGTATATCATACCCTTTTATGATGTATCGAGCATATCAGTTTTTTATCCAACACACTAGGTACAGTTTATACTGCAGTCCGGGACCACGCTTGACGGCCTGAGGTGCTGTACTTCAGCAAATATTTAACATGCAGTGACGTTCCATGGCAACATCTAGGTGAACCACTAATCATGCGATGAACTATAATTAGAGGATTAGCGAATGTGATTAGTTCTCCAGGATCTAGACTGTCATTTTATATGTTCTAGCTCCTAGCTAGACCCTATACAGGCTACGTAAATAGGATCGAACCAAATCACCGACCTCCACAAATTTATGCAATATTCATATGAAATAAGCAACGTAGCACACTATCCAAAATCCAAAGAAGATTAGATTAATAGTTAATCTAGAAATGCGATGTTGATTTGACGTACATATGCACATATTTTTATTTCTTGGTTGTTCGGGACTGCGGTATCCCAACTAATTATTTTAATGAAGATTCAAGTGTATGAATTCCATGTAACCCTATATGAATTTTGTAGTTACATATCCAGCTTATAATTAATAAAAAAATGCTATAAATTTTCACATTAACCAGTAAAAAGAAAGATCAATTCTATTCATTATATTCATAATGATATAGATTCATGATGTGCATAAACGTATGTAGAATTCATTGAAAAATTATATTTAATTAACTTCGTCTCTATCATAGTATCAATGATTCTTAAAATACTCCAACCCACTAAGGGTGGATTACTGTTCGTTCGTGCGCTGTGATTGAGCCGGTCGCTGCATCCCCAGTGGCTAATGATTCCGCTTGTGGCCGCATCCGGTTCGTTCATGGGTGCTCCTTGCCTCGCGCCGTTCTAAGCCATTGGATCAAAAGGCCAGGCGATCTGGGCTGTTGATCGTGCATAGGAGAGAGTTAAAGAAGGGTTTTCAGCTAGTTGGTACAGAAAGAGATCTACTGAGTGATCTAGAAAGGAAGAAGGAAAGAAATAAATCTATTGAAGGAACTGCCCTTTTGTTGTCACAATTTTAATGGGTTGCTAATGACCTGGCACAATATTGAACAAGATGTCCAATAACGAGCCCAATATTGAACAGGTAGTGCGATAAGTTCTGAGGCCGTCGCTTGGATGCATCATGGGCCAGAATTATTGGGCCTGTAAAGCACATGTTAAACTAGGCCGCAAACATATATAGATGGCCCTGACAGTATGCACCCAGGGTGACTTGGTGGAATGAACTCACTTGAATCGTGCAGTTTAGTTCATTCGTGTAAATCAGACAGCTAAATACACCTTGAAACAAAAAAAATTATATATAAAAAACTAGACTAAGAGTCATCCAACCAACCAAACAATCCCATATCTTCTACTCAACAGTACATACAGCATGGAGTATTTCTCCTAACAAAGGGAGGACCCCATGAAAGTGGATCCCTATGATTGAAAACAAAAGCATGGTACCGTAATATAGTATATTTTTAATTTTATTTTTCTCAAACTGTTGGATGAACAAATAAATGTTTTGAATCCATGGACTAAGAGTACAAGACTACACGTGTTGCATCGGTGTAGGGCTCTGTCACTTATAATGGAAGACCAGAAATTTGTACACGGAACTCCATGATGGACATACAGTTTGCTGACAGAAACGAATCTTTCCTGAAGAATCTGTACTGAACCATATGGGAAACAAACGCATGGTTCGGCGAGGGAGGAAAGCGACTGGTAAACAAACGCAAAACGCTGGATGGGCTGCCCCGCCCAGGACGGAAAGAAACGTCACAGCCAGAGCTCTAGCCACTAGGTGATGGAGCTAACATGGACACTGCCACTCGCTAAAGCGCCCGGCATGGGTCAAGCCAACTACCTTCAAATCTCTTCGCGCACCCGATCTCTCATATTTTATCTCAACTTTATTCGATGGCTTTGGCTCCACTTTGTATGTGCTTAGGATTCAACCCTTCGGTTAGTAGTTTCTTTTATTTAAGAACCCTCAAACATTGAATGCACGAAAATTGGAGGTAAATCTATCTTGGTTTAGTGGGTACATCTCATAGTTCTTCTCAACTCGATATTTCCTACTCTCTAGCATCTAGTTGGAACTCCATGCTCATAACGACATTGGAAGAAATATATTGCAGCAGATATCTCATCTGAAATTTCCAATTTCCAATTTCTTGTTTGCTTCATCTCAAGTGCCGATTTCCAATTGGATGCTTCAAATCAGTGAATGCCATGTGCTGATCAAACGATAAGCCAAAAGATAGATATAGATTGGACTTTTTAGTGAGGCCTCCTTCCTCAGCGTTAAGGAAGGTGATCAATTACTCTGTCTTAGTATAAATTAGACTTTTAAGTATTTTTTGTGCTAGATCGATACCGGCAAAAAAAACAGGATTATATTAGGCTGCTAAATTCCGATTTTATAAATATGGTTGGGTCAATCTGATTCTGATTGAGCCAGGCGGGTTTGAATCTTGATGGATTGATAAAGATATTTGTGGGTCAGTCGACCCCACAGGTTTTGAGTGCTCTTTTAAGAAAAATAAAAATATTCTCTAAAATAATCAAATACTTGTATTCGTTAATAAATTAGAACATGTCACATTCAAATATTTGATCTAGATTGGGCTTCTTGACTCTGGTGGTCTCGAACCCCGCATAGGATGGAGTCAGGAAGGCTGAATCTTGCTCAAAGTCTTGTATAAAACACTAACCGTGGGGAGTGTTTTCCCCCATGAAATTGGAACAACTCCGATGGAGACTGTACATAAACGGGGACGAAGCGGACGCAAAGCAAAAGGTGAACAAAGGGTTAAAATAAAAGTGTTGGCTCCGCGACCCATCGGCGAAGGTGGCTGCCTCGGAATCCGAGGGCCATTCGAATGGCCGAATGATTGGTGGTTGGGCTGTACAACGCCATGTGATCTGGCTTCCCCTCGCTTTCTGGTGTGCATCCCCTTATTTTTCAGATTCGTCCCTGTCCCTGCCTGCCCCTCGGCATATCCCACGGATTTGATGCTTCATGTTATTTTTAGTTTCCAGCTCATTCCCCTTCTTCTACGTCCGGTTTACACCACCGGCCAAATCTGACAATATGGTCCAAAACAAAAACGATGCGACTTTACTCATGTCTGTGTGTCATTGCTGGTTGGCCAGAGGGGTACCAAAGAGCCTGTTTAGATGAGCTTAAGTTTCAGCATAGATATTGTTTGATCGAACCCTGGTTTGTTATTTTTAACGTCCAACCCATACTATCTGAACAAATATACAAACTTCAACTTTTCAATCTGAATAAGCGCAAAAGATATGGAGTTGGAGTACTATATGAATTGAAGTTGGGTTTAGGGTTCTCCTATGCCTCTAAATTTGGAATTCGACAAAATACCTATAAAAATCGTCACAAACTAGAAGGTTTTTATCTGGATCATAGCTCCATATCATTTCAATGTAGGAGTAGAAACTTTCTATCAAATATATTAATAGCAAAGATTAGAACTAGAGTTTGACAAAACAAGATCTTAGAATTAAGAAAATTTCAAGCCCTACCAAATAAGGGATTTTTTGAGTGTCTTCATAGGGAAACAAAAGCCTTTTTATGACTAGAAGCCAAAACATAGGATACTTGATTTCTCGAGCTTCATAGAATGAAGCACACCGTATACCACTAATGTTTTAAATGATTACGGGATATGCCACCTTCGGTGGCAAACAGGGGGAGAGAGTTAAGGGTATTTGAGTCATAATATATATATTTTTCAAATTTTATAAACGACTAAAAACAAAACTTGCAAACAGCTTTGGAAGCTCTTTGAAGAAGCTGCTGCTCTCAAGTTGCTTCTTGGAGAAGGTAAGCTTCACAAAAATGTCCTAATCCTACTTATATTAACTATCATCTAACTCCATGGTTAACTTTGCATAAACTTCTGCGTACAGTAAAAGCCTACGATTTACAGACGACTAGTAATACAAGTGCAGATTCAATCATGCAATATAGTTTAACCATTCTACTGAGGTGAACTCTTACACCATAAGGTTCAGATATAATCATGTCGATATGTCAATTGTAATTCTTTCTGGTTTAATCTTCAGCAAAGGTGATTTTATAGAGTTACTTATGGTGGTTACTGACAGTGGCAACCGCATTGCACCAAGCAACAATTCAGGGGCAGATTCGTGGTAAACGTGGAAAGCCGGGTCGTCCCCAGACAAAGATCGCAGAGAGCATATGCAATTATGCATTTTTGCAACAGGCGATGAGGAGGAAATTTAGCAAGTTGCCGTCACCCCACCTCCCCCACACACTTGATAAATACACATCAAGTCGCTGCCTACGCCTCTCTTTCTCCTCTCCTCATCACTTCGCTTGTAGCGTAGCCTAATCCCTTTGCCCATTCACACCGCTTGCTTCCATGGCCTAGTTCAGCTTATGCTAAAGCTTTCTACTTGTCAGTGTCTGTTTGTCACGTCACTTGCTTGGGGTGGCGGGTTGGTGTTGGGCGTGATGGAGATGCCTGCACCGGAGTGCGGGGGAGAGTCCGGGAGGTCGTCGCCGTCCCCGGCCGCGTCGCCGGAGTTCGAGTTCTGGATGGTTGGCAAGAACCCGTCGTCGTTTCCTTCGCCGTCCCTGCTCACCGCCGACGAGCTCTTCTCCGACGGCATTGTGCTCCCGCTCCAGACTCTGCAGATATCTGCCCCCAGCGGCGCGGGCGTCGGCGGCGACGCCGACGGAGATAACGACAACGACAACTCCTCCGTATTGCCGGAGGTTGCGGGTGAAGTCGCGCAGCCGCTGGCGGAGTGCGGACCCGCGCCGACACCGGACCTTCCGGCGGTGACGTTCAAGTGGAAGGACATCTTCAAGGCAGCCGGCGGCGGGGAACCCAAGGAGCGCAAGAAGCTGGAGCGGCGTGTCAGCAGCATCGGCGGAAACGCCGAGCTCATTAACATCAATATATGGCCCTTCTCCAGGAGCCGCTCCGCCGGCCACTCTGCCGCCGCCGCAGCCGGCGTCGTCGTCTCCTGGACCAAGGCCAGGGCCAATGCCAGCGCCGCGGCCACCACGGCGTCCTCGGCGTCCTCGGCACCCTCAGCGCCGTCCGGGCGCAAGGTGAGCAGCGCGCCCTGCTCCCGCAGCAATTCCCGCGGGGAGTCCTCCGGACCGGCCATTGGAGCCGCCGCAGCCCCGGCGGCCGTCCCGGCCGGGCCATTGCCCGCCTCCTCTATGTTGAGGAGGTGGGTACCCGGACAGGGCCGGTCAGGCCCCGGCGCCGGCATCCGCCTCGGCCGAGCCAGCCCAGTGTGGCAGCTCAGACGGAACAAGCTACAACAAACCGCCGAGCAGAAGCAGAACGGCAATGCCGGCGCCAAGAAGAAACCCACCAGCGCCGCCGACGCCGACAGCACCGACAATGCAGCAAACGTGAAGGCAAACGCTGCAGTCCCTTGCCGGAACAATGCCGGCTGCGGCGGCGACGGCGCCGCCGAGGAAGGCACCCCGCCGCAGGGTCTCTTCGGTCTCCGGACCTTCTTCTCCAAGAAGGTTTACTGATCCAATAAGGCATATTGTACATACAAGTCGCGCTAAGCTTTTTTTTTTCTTTTATTTTTTAACTTGTTTGTTTTACTTTCTTTTAATTTAAGTAGCTTGTGTACTACTACTAGCCATCGATGTAGTAAAATGGTAACATCCATGTGTAAGTGTAACGCAAGGCAGCTCTCTGCATGGTGAAACACTTGAGCATGGAACATTAAGGCATTGGTGAATGGTGTGACTGGTATAGCTCTCCTCAGATGCCAAATGATTTGGGACAAAGGCTGGGAAAAGGGCAACGCGTTGGGTGGGCTTTTGCAGCGTTTGTCCTTGAACGGATAAGCAGATGCGGCCATTATGCAACAGACAGATTGCCAGGCCGGAGAGACACCGACGCATGAGCACACATGCATGCGCGCGCTTGCTCAAACACTTCACTCACATATTGCAAATATAAAAAAAGTCTCCCATTCCCCCGTGCCCATGCTTCCTATTGAACCATACCTGCATCTATAAAAAGATATTCATCTATTATATGATTTAGATCTCCCTGTCTTTCAAACCCGAAAGCATAAAAGCTTCTTTCTAGGAGCTCTTCGATTGCAAATCACTTGCTCGAATGCATATGTGAAATACTTGGGTATTTTTTAGTTTCTTAGCAGACTTTCGGGCTTCTCCTCACCTTATTCTCTTGAATATTGACCTAATGTCTATGTGCTCTAGAAAACACACTATTATCTTTTCATTGGGAAGAGTCACTCTTTAGTCTTTATCCGGAAAAACTTAAATGAGGACCATCTTTTTATCAACATGCTTTATATTGGTCCGACAATAGCTTGGTAAGGATTCACATGAGTCCCATCTTCCGTCTTTATCTAACTGTCTGTTTGATGGATGCTATGCAAAAAACAGATTTATTAGTCAATATGCTATAAGAGAAGTTCACCAGAGCACTTAATTGGAAGTCTAAAAGACATAAATATCTAAAGAAATTGCATGATTGAATCTCAACAATACCAACTTAATCTTCAGAAATAATCACCCATACACCAATAATATGGGTGTCAAACCTGTAGTTGAGATCTGGACCCTCATCTTTATCAGAAATCTAGAATGATTTATGAATTGAGGTACAATTGAAAAATATTTTGTAAAAATGTTACTCTTTTGTGTGATATCTCAGTTGGTATCTGTTCAATTATAATTTGCACTCACAATCCGACTTGTGAGGGATTCCCCACAGGAGCCTTCAAATCTCTTTGAGTTGGTACATTGGTTGGCTATCAACACCATGGTTCAAGAGCCGCGCCTTGGTTTAACTGTCTTCCTTGATGGATGCTTTGCAGGAGAACAAGTACAATAAACACAATTAGCGACTTGATTAGTGGAAACAAAAAAAGGTTACACTGTGGACAGCATCTTTTTAGTGCATGTACGGTCCAAGCCGTTGGATGTGCCAGTCAAGTGGGCCGGCAACGGCTGACCCTGGAGCCTGGACAGGCTAAATTAATCAGATTTATGCAAGTTTCGAGGTTGCTCACGCATAATGCGTCGTCTCTTTTTCTTTTCGTATCTCTGCTTTTCTTTAGACAAAAAGTACAAATTGGGGGGAATCCATCAGCTTTGACGTATCATGTGTTTTGAGATTCGTGTAAGGGCACCGACTTAAACCCTGCTTGATAAGAAGAAAAATGTCCTAAAGTGGAAAATCTCCGTGAAATTTAGTATTGATCAAATTAAAATCTTAAATTTGGCCACTAAAAGCTTCTTAGTAATGAATTAAAAATTGTCTTTCCAAATAAACATGTAAAAAGAGTTAGTGGTCGATTTTGACCTGCAAATGATCGGGCAAAGACCACATGTGATGTGGGGTGATTGATCCTGTCAATTCATCTATGTTGTTTCAGCCATAGATTAAGTGATAGGAATTTTTGATTTTGAATGAACAAGTTTGGTTTTTTGGGGAGAGAAAATGTATGTAGTTTTTTTTATATAGTCATGTCATTAATTTTACATAGTAATAATTCTTGTTTGTTTGATGAATATATATCAAATAATTAGGTAAGAATGATAAAATATTTGATATTTTTAACAGTTGAGGGGCTTTGAACATAAATGTATCATTTTTCTGAATTTTTATAAGATCCATTGATAACTAGTCTTGAAATGATTTTTGAGACCTTCCTCAGCACGAAGGCTTAGCCCTCAAACATCGTATTACCATAGATCATGTGAATTTGATAGTTGATGACTAAATTCTGACATGTGGATGATCTCTTTATAAGTTTCAACCATAGACAAGTGATTGGATGAACGGTTTTAGTTTCCCGGTGGGAAAAAAATGTATTTCTAAAGTTTTTTTTGTTGATTTAGTTTCCTAGCACTAAAAAAATTAGGTTTAGCAAAATATAATTGAGTTTGTCAATGACATATGATAATATTTTACTAATTTAATATTTTATAATACTCTAATTCTTGTTTACACAACTAGAGTCATTGATCGTTTGATCAATGCATTGAGTTGCAATTCCAGTGCAATATGTTCTAGTCGAAATGAAAAAGTTTGAACAAAATGTGCATCTACTTTTCCTAGGATGTACAATTTCATCACACCAAATGTAGAACTCAAAAACATCGAGCACTGTAAGGCTCATTATGAGAACTCAACCACTGCACTCCCGAATAGAGAGTTTTCACCTATTAAATCCAAAAAAAAATAAAGAATATGATTGATTTTTTATAATAAATTAACATCTCTTGTGTTTTCTAGATTTTTTCTACTCAATCTAAGTCATCTGTTACAAAATCAAATAACTACAAAAATATATAGTAATTTTCTAAGTAGATCTTCTATCACATTCGAGAGTTTTTCTTGTAAATTTATTGTCCATAGTTTTTGAAAAATAATATATAGAAACAGGAGCATGTGGACTCGGTCCATGACAAGATTAAAGGACCCACATTCAAGTGACAGTCGTTTCACTTCAAGTTTATTAAAAATATTTGTGAGCAAATTTGTATTGTCTGTTAAAAGAATAAAAGACTTGAATCCTTGTCACCATTTAAATTGTTAGATCATAAACTAATAAGTTAGATATAATATATTTTTTCTTAAGAATATTAACCAATTTATTGTTATTTTATATAAATCTAATTATTCAAATTTTTATTAAAACAGAGGACACTGGTACTTCGCGAGCAAGGCATTTTTCCCTGAATGCATGTGATGTGGCTAACTGATTGGTGAGAGAGAAGGAAAAAGAGGAGTGGGTGGGTGTGGAGCCCGAATGAAGTGAAAGGAGGGAGAGAGAAGGATGGATGGATGGATGGATGGATGGATGGTAGGATGGATCTCGAGAAAGCATACAGGCCGTACAAAGGCCGGCGCACTACCCCATGTGCCCTCCCTCTCCCACTGCCTCCTGCTTTGCCCTGTCCAATCAGGCTCCCCTCCTGCCACCCTCTCAAAACTATTTATCACTTGTTCCTACCTTATTACTAGTAGTTACCATTGCACTCTCCTCTGGTACGGTAAAAAAAGAGAACAAAAAAGAAAAACTAACCTAGTAGCTGCCGACAGTATTGTCGAATATGAAACCTATCTCATAAAAATTATTCCTATACCAGAAAAATAAGGCCTATAAATTCTGAATATCTTATAAAATTTTAATAGTATTGATTAAGATGAGTGTCTCATGTCAATAGAAAATTGAGATACTGATGATCTTAACGACCTGTCAAAATTCAATTGTTGGGGGACAAAGTTCTCAACAACAAGACCTTATATGATCCGAGCAAACAAAAACTTAAAATGATCTTATGACAAGTTACTCATAACTTTATAAAGAGAGACAATCGAATATGAGAGATCTATATAGGTTGGGATCTCAAAGGAGACCTTAGTCATGTTGATATGTCTTAACTTAGAGTTAGTTGGGAGGCTTCCTCGAGGGGAGAAGTCTCCGAGGTACGCGCTTAAGAGTTGATGGTTTATATTAATTTGGTGAGTCAAAAGTTACAAATGAGATGTTATAATAGAGTATATATAGTCTAACAAAACAACGAATGATGAAGATGCCTTCTGTGAAGCCTTTAGATCAAAGATAGAGGTAGGATGGTCTTTTAGATACCTTGGTATGGTAGATGGTTGCCAAGTGTTGAGGTGGGCCCCGTGCTGGTCCAACACTACCTTCGTGGGTGACAGACTCATGGTTCTCGGTTGTCTTATTATTGGTTCTTCTGATGGCACGCATCCTCTGATAGTCTTGATAGTAGGTAGTCCCAGAGTCTTCACTCGACTACCTTCATTGGTGATAGGTGGTCACCGGGAAACCCAAAGGCTTAGACTGGTTCCTTGCTTCTTTGACTTGATGGGCATCTATGCTTCTTCATCGGCACACCAAGCTACCTAGTTCGACAACTCTTGTAATGTCTAGGAATCAGTTCATCAGATAACCATGCACCTTCCCTACTCCGGGTCGAGTAGCCCTTCCCTGGTTACTGGTGAAATCTGACTGCTAGGAGAACACCACTAGTCGGTCTTGAGCCGTTGGTTGGACCAACGGCATGCTGCCATGGGGTGGTTGTTGGTCCTTGGGCTATTTGTGATGCCGCGATCACTCAGTGATAGACCATCATTGAGCGTTCTTTGACTCCAAGCCAGTGATGACCAGTCTCTTAGAGGGGGTTAATCTCACCTTGGTGACAGTGTGTCTCTGGGGTGAGTTTATGTGTTTCAAGAGCCCAAGCCTCCAAGCCGGTGATGATCGGTTGTCAGAAGGAGATTAAACCTATCCAGTGACAGTGTGTCTCCAAAATGAGTCGTAGGGTTTCTGGCGCCCATCACCACCCCGCAACATTGCCCAAATCTGAATGGTTAAAATGAATGGCTCTCATTTTTTTTCTACTTGAATAATGGTATTTTTATTCGATATTAGGAAATTGCATTGTTGCTCATGAGTAAAATTATACATAAACATATTTGGATACTTTTGTTGGCTAAGCCTTATGCAACCTGCGGTGTCTTCGATTGCCTTTAGTTACTTTGAGAAAAAAACCTTTGTTTGTTAAGGTAAGGTGCAAGAGGCTTCATGTGCATATTTAGAAGGTGTTTCATATGATACTAAATATAATCATATCTTTTTTATCATAGTTGTAATGTGTCACATTTTTGTAGCGAGCAAAATAATCACCATAATTGTCCCAAAAACTTCGAAAAAATTGTATCTATATAAGATAGGTTATATGACTAAAAAAGTGTGATGCATTACAATTGTGGACACGGATCAAAAAGTTAAATTTATCTAAAAGGGATATGACAAATTATGGCAAACAATCCAATATTCTCTGTTTTTTTGTGCTTGTCGTTTAAGACTTTTCACTGTCTCTAAAATACAACTTTTATCATTTATTTTTATAACCACATATAAGTAAAAATTGTAAAATAACAATGATATGAAAATAAATTTAATGAAAGATCTATTCATATTATTTTTATACGGTGAAACTTGATATTTTTTTATATCAATAGTTAAAGTAAAAAAAACTTGCTTTGCATCCTCTCACATCTTGATTTGTATATTCATAAAATGACAAGTAAAAGAAAAAACGGAGAAAGCACATTAATAACTTGGGACAGCGCACGTAAATAACGCAGATGGTAGGAAGAAACAGACGAAAGGAAAGTCAAAACGGTATAAAAAGAGAGAAGAAAAGACAGAAACATGCTCCAGTCACGTCCCGAACGCCGAACAGCATAAAAGTTCCCACATATAGAGATGAGATGGGAGGTTTTCGTGATGTGATGCAAGCACAAGCCCATGACTCGTCGACAAGACGACCTCCTGTAACGACTCTCGTTGTGCCTGCCGTGGAGCTGTTCGCCTGCCGCGGGTCACAAGTAAACACATGCACACGCGTTACGCGCTCGTTTTCAACCGTCGGATTAAACACTCAACCGTCCATATTAAAGGTCAGATCGACACTATAAAAAAAAGAGTAAATTGATATAAAAAAATCTTTCAATTTATCTGATTATTCAACTTAGCAATTGAACGAGTCTGAGTATCACATTTTGGTTCCCTCAAAAAAAAATTGGCACATTTTAAGGACCTTTGATTTTATTTACTTCATAAAAATATTTCTCTACACTAATCTATCTAAACCGTTGATTTTAGATCAAATGGTTGCATGATTTTACAGTTTCATCGATGAGGACAGATGGATGCAACCCAGCCGTAACAAGTACTGTCCACATCAATGATTAGATCAAAATAATAATAAAAAAAATCCAAATTACCCTTTTCTTTTGAATAATCACTATAAATCTCCTACATTTTAAAAATTAGTGTAAATTTCATAGTTTATACATTATGATATGTGACTTTGCCATGTTGGGTGGGTGCTTAGTAATCATTCATATTAGGAGCTCACATGGCAAAACAATCTATCAAAATACATATTGGATGAAATTTATATTGATTTTTGAAGTACACGATACATATAAGTTGTCTAATTTCAAAATACAAGATTTATTTGGACTCTTGAGAAAAGTAAAGGGCTCATAAAGTAGATTCTATTTTCATTGCAACAGGGGAGGTTGTTGAGTTTTGAACAAACTGACTACATAGGTTGCAGTTTGTGGAGGACCACCCTAGATTCAGTTCCTTGTGTCTAAGACTGAGTCCAATCGGGATGCTCCGGAGGTCTGCACGTGGGCCCTATGCGAAAGAAAATATTAATTTAATCAGCTGAGGAGAGAGGCAGCACCAGGTGAGGCGTTGCGGGATTTTTTTTTTCTCTCGGTTTGCGTGCGATCAAATTGCATCTCATTTTTGTTTCTTAATTTATGATTAATCTAGTTCAAATTAGATGTTGATTATATTGAGAAAGTTGTAGATCTTTAAATTATCTTCATATAGAGACCAAATATCGCATATATTCGATTTTTAAATTAACAGTTATTGATGTTTTACTAAAATCACCTAATTTAATTTACTCGTGGGCCCGTACGAAACACCTTTGTATTGGAGAGGGGATGTTTCGGGTGATGTTTCGCACATATGACACAGAATATACTAAAAAATATTCTGTTAAAACATCTCATGAAACACCAGTGCATTGGCCTCAACCTAACTGATTATGTCAATCAGGACGAACAAGTGGAGAGGACCCTCAAAGTTTTGAAGCAGCACCCATAGACATAGATGGATGGATGGATGGATCTGATCCATTCGGCTGGGCTGGGCTGGCACTGGCACGATGGGCTACGTACTGTACTGGCCCTGCCGCCGCAGAGGCCCAATGTGCCGGCCGGTGTGAGAACATCTTTGGTCCTCTCCCTGGATATCTCCACGCCACCCCGTGACCTCACTGCATTACCTTTGTCCTTTCTTTGACCCCTCTCTGCCATCGCCATCGCCATTGCCATGAGTTTGTGGGTGACGAGAGATCCAGATGCTGGCTGCGTACGTACGTACGTCGGTACGTGCCGCCCAGGAAACTGTACGTTTCGTGTGCTTTGCCTGCCTTTTGAAACTTTGAATTAATGGTAGATCAGATCGTGCATGACTTCGTGGTGGTCGCTGTTGTACCTTGTTTATACTTTATAGTGCCCACTTAGGTTTTCTATTTTGGCTATAAAATTTCGGAAATAGTTAAGAGCGGTACATTGTTCGATCCCATGTTAATGGCGCACAACACCTGTTGGCTCATGTGTTCATTGGTGCCTCCGATTTGGTTTTACCCAATAAAAGATGTAAACTTTTATATTATTAATTTTCACAGCTCAGTATTAGCTCGGATGGTGGCGGACGGCCACGAGCTGTGCCTTCAAACACTAGCTGCACCCATAAAATTTTGGAAATGTAGAGCCTGTCTAGTTTAGTTTATATCATGGTTAATGTGTCTGACTTTTGAATATGTATGAAATTGATTTGTTTATTATTGATAAGTTTGAATTTATCACTCGCTAGATTTTAAGTGTTGGGGCTTCCAGACATATATGAGATTGAGAATTGTTACTCGTTCTGGCACAAGAAGTATGCATACCAAACTACCATTTCTGTCTAGACGTCAACCAAACAACCTCGTAATCTTTACAAAATCAAAAAATATATATTGATATTTTGAGTGGTTTTATAGAATTTCTAAGTTATGAAATAAGGATGTGTGGTTTGGTGCACCCTAACTACCCCCGATAAATTAATAGAGTGTGATTTGCCTATTTCTTCTTTCTGTGTCTGTTTTTATTCCTCTCTATATAAAATGGACCTAAAATACTTGGTGCTGGAGAGCATAGATAAAAAAGAAGGGAACATAGAAAGACACACATATATTTTAATAATCAAAACAGTATTTAAACTACAAGTAAGAAGTATGTATAATGTATTTGAATACTGGGAATACATACTCCTAATAGTACAGAATCATTTTCCAAGCTATTTTTATATTGTTGGAAGTATGTACTCTCATCTTTTAAATTACATTATAGATATTTTTTTATTTACCCTAAATACTTCTTTGGTTATAAATATACTCTTTTAATTGTGTTATATACTATTTATAAAAAATATACCTTATAACTTTGCGATTATATAAAAATATTACATCATTACTACTTCTTTTGTTGTACAGTATGTTCTTTATGAAAAATATAACTTAAAACTGAGAAAGTATATACCGTATTTCGTTAAAACTATTATGCATATATCTCGCTAACCAAAACAATATGTATGACTACAAACAAAAAAGTGTATATAATGTCTTTGAATGCTGATAGTATATACTTCTACTAGTAAAGAATTATTTTCATATAACACTCATTCTTATAGTAGCTATTTTATACCCATATTTGAAGCCGTCCAATCTATATTACTCAAACGAATTATGTCCATTGAATAAATTGAACTGTTAAAATAATAATAACCGTCTAACGCCATCATCAGTCAATATATTTTTTTCAAATATTTTATACGTAAGTGAACAATATCCTACGTGAATCGCCCGCAATATTCTTTCACACATATCTTCATCTTCCACTGTGCATTAGCTGCCACCACATCTCCTCCCACAGATACAATTTTTAGTCACTCCTGCCACCAATTAGATTTCATTGAGATCTTTGTTACCACCGCCATTGAGATCTTTGTTGCCGGCAAGAAAACCGAAGCGAGATCTGGATTTCCATATTAGTTGCCGCATCGAATTGGGTGCCATCATTGTTGAGAACCTCGTCGTTGTCCTATTGTTGTCTAGTTTATTATCTAAATTATTATCCGTATAATACCTTATTATTGTCATTCTATTGTGCAGTTATATTATTGTTTATATAATGTCCAATTACTATCTTATTGTTGTTCAATTATTGTCTTTATAATGTCCAATTTTGTAATGTTACTTCCCACTTATTGTGCAAAGAAAATCTAATTATCATCATCTTAATGCCCATATAATGTCATATGTAATTTTTGTTCTTTTATTGTAATGGTACTTTCAATTTAGCATGTTAATGTGTTATTCATGTGAAATTATTGTTATGTCTTCTGTTAAAACTGTCACAATACTGTCTCATTATTGTCAAATTTATTGTGCAATTACTGCTATATCACTGTACATTCATTGTTTTGGTATTGTGTAGTTACTGTCACATTATCGATTACTACCTAGTAAACTGTCTAATTATTATCTATATAATGTCCTATTATTGTCATTCTACTTATTAGTTATTTCAATATTGTTATCCAATTGATGTTCATAAAATGTGTAATCATGTGATATTACTGTCTAATTATTTCCCATTTTAGTATCAAATTACTGTCCAATTAAATGTCTATTAATGGAATATTAATGTGTTATCACTGTCATATTACTGATTATTTTTTGTTATATTACTGTCATATACTATGCTATTAATATTATATAAATACTTGATTACTGTCATACTACTGCCAACGTCGGTAAACATTATTGTCGATGTCGGTGTTGGTTTCTTCTAGACGATTCAGAGAAATTTATGAGATTTTAATCTTCGATGATGGGAAGGAGGAATGTTGTCTTTTTTTTTTTTATATAAATGATGGCAATTTACGACAAACTGAAAGATATAAAATCTATTAGGTTTCTATTTTTGTAAGATTTTTGTGCCAGTTATAATAATGCACTATGTGGGACAACCTCATGGCAGTACTGTCGTTAAACACTATACTGACTGTTAGTTGCTGTTATTGATAAAATCCGGATCTCGATGCTACGTCCACCGCTATAAATTCATGCAGTACACTGTATATTGCAACAGAAAATGGGCCAAGCCCAAGAAAGTACTCAGTCCTCAGGCCACAAGGCTCAATCTGGAAGGAAGAGAACGGCCCAATGGAGGAGTGTTTGTAGTATAATACGGATGCCTTCCTAGGAACACTCCTCCCCGCCCGTCGGAGCGGTTATTTCACAAGTATAATTGTTTTCTCAATTTAGTCCATTTAATTTTAATTTATTCCCATTGTTCCCTAATTTTATCACTTTAGCCCATCCAACTCGCAGGGAATAAGATTAGTCAGACTTCCTGCACCATATAAATTATCTTTTCTGTTTTTCCTTAACCATGTCAATGTCTCTCTGATTGGGTCTATACCTGAATCTCTTTATGTTTGAGAACAAATCTGTCTTTTGTTCCTTCCAACCATTCAACTAATACGTAAAGGTTTCGAGTTGATTACTACAATATTTAATGGTATAATATGCTTGCCACAATGTCTCTTGCTGCAATACTTATCTCATTCTACCATATACTGCACGACAGGGGAGGTGAATTTACACTGAAAGCAGACTGTAAAATGCGAAATAAAAAGGGTAAAGTCCATTTTTCCGTTCTCTAACTTTGATGTCGAGCGTATTTTAGCTCTTTAGCTTTACGAAGTCTTAAGTTAAGCCTTAAACTTGGAAAGTAGATGCAAAATTAGTCCACTGCTATACTTTTGAAATAAAAAGGCTAGTCTAGAAAGTTTTTTTTTACACCAAATTAATGAGTTAGACTAGAATTTATGTGAGCAACTCGTTTTGATCATAAAATAAGCTTATTTGAAAATATTAACTCACAAGTCTAATTCATATTTTGTGTAGTCATGAATCTAAAAAAGATTATGTTGGTCTTTAACCACCAAATCGAGTTATTCATATGGATTATATTCCAACTCACCAATTTGGGTAAAACAACTCATTATATTTGTTTTTTATTTCAAAATAATAATAGTAGACCAATTTTGTACCCAACTTTAAAATTCAAGGATTGGTTCGATCCTTAAAGTTAAAAGTTAAAGGCTAAAATACATTTGATGTCCAAGTTGGAGAAAAAAAATACTTTTTCTAAATAAAAATAGAATTTGTCCAAGTTGCTGGTGTCCCATGTCACAATTTCTCTTCTCCTTCGGTCCCTCCCGACCTAATGCTACAATGCAGGCACCTCTTAGGAAGTGTTTAAACTCTTCGTATGTACTCTACATCATCAATTATCTCCTAAGTAATCTACTCCTTGCAACCCAAACACGAACCCAAATTTCTAAACTAGAGTCCAACCGTACTATAAACACCTCTTCAAATACTCACATTTTACGATGCACAAACACCTCCTTTAGACTATTAATTAGGGTCCGCAAAATTCAAATTTATTAATTCTTCATCTATTTTGAATTAATACAATGAATTTATTAATTTGGATTAATAAAATTATTTTTAATAAGTATTTAATGGATTATTTGATTGGATTTATTAATATAAAAATAATTTTTGCCGGATTAAGTAATATAAAATTAATTTAAATCCAATTAAGTAAAATGAACAATATGATTAATTTGACTATTAGTGATAGTAGCAATATCGAGTGAACTAATTACTAAGATCATTAATAAATTGCCAGTTTAATTAATATATACATTGCTATTTCACATATTAATTAATTTGAACTTTTGTATTAACCGAATATTTATTTTGCACAAAATAAATTCTAACAATTTCAAAAATCAGAGAAGTTAATAAATCAAAATAATTATACAACTTAATTAGTACAGCATAACATAAGAACAGGTGGAAAATATAAATAATTTTATTATAATTAATTTTCTTCAATGCTGAAAAACTACCAAAAATGCACGATAAGATCTGAACTAAGACGGTGATGCACATGTCGATCATGTATAGTATGTTTTTTTTGGTATCTTGACGAACTGCGATACCAGACCTTCAACTAATTTAATTATTAGTGTAATCAATGACCCCTCATTATAGACAATGTCAGTATAACCTTAGTATGAGTCATGTCCATCCTTAACTATCATCTTACATAGTATGATGCAAACATACATGATATTAGAAAGCGTACTCCTGTTTCAAGCACGTGCCAGGCCACGTATAATGGCAAAACTGTTGTGAATAGAGTCATGCCACGTATAATGGCAAAATTGTTGTGAATAGTCATCATGATGTCGATAGGGCACAATAAATCAACTCTAAGCAATCACATAAATAGAGACACAAAATATAAAGAGAATAATAAATAAAACTCTTTATTTAGTTAATCTCACTTTACAAAAACACATCTCTATATATAGAGAACAGATAGGATAGTTCAAGTCATACACAACAAATATAATTCTAGAGGGATTCGGTAATGTCCACTTTAAAATATGTTTACAACACTCCTCTTTTGACATTACCACGATATGTATATGACTTGTTAACACATGTATTCTTTGTGTTGCACATGTTGTCTTATTAAAAATTTTCAATCCAGAAAACATTGTGGGGGAAAAACTTGATTAAAGAAGAGTACAACATCGATCTTTAGGATGTAATTTGTATTGATCTTTGGGATCTAAATAATTTTAAAACATATTAAGTTGTAAACTTATGTGAGAACCTTCAAAACCTAATATTTGCTCCCCCTAAAGACAACAGTCTTCCTAGCCTACTGTTTGATGAATTTTTGTAATAAAAATTCATTAGAAAAGTCCCATATGGCCAAATGGGCTAAAATAAAAATAAATAAATAAATAAATAAATATATATATATATATTTGGGCTGTAAAAAAATGATGATAAAAACCAGGACAAAAATTCCACTGGTAAAAAAAATGGCCAAAATTGGATTGGTCAAACCTGGTCAACGCTGGTCAAACCTGGTCAACGTTGGTCAACCTGGTCAAACGTGGTCAAACTGGTCAACAACCTAGTCAAACCGACATGCAGCTAGAGTTCGAATAGGATTTATCTCTAACCTTTTCTTTTATTTAAATAAACAAAAATCTATCTCCTAGGGGATAATATCTCTTTTTATCTTTTTGTTTATTTAAATAAGAAAATATATCTCCTATTTGAATTCAAATCCCCTAAATATCTCAGGTTGTTGGATAGTTGCAACCAACCTGGAGCCTCTATAAATAGAGAGGGGGTATTATCCTTTAGAGGACAATCAGGTCTAGGTCCAAGGCAGGCACACGCAGGCGCAAGGCAAGATAGGCGTACAGGTCCAGAAGCACACGTGCCAGAGGAGGACAGGTAGACGAACAGATAAGAAGACCGGCGCAATGGGTGAGACTTGCTCATATGCATAGCATGCATTATGCATCATACCAAACATGGAGGCCTCGTCCGTGGTGCTCGTGCTAGCCGTTCCAGCGCCGTTTTCAGCTTTCCTGAACGGAAGAAGATTGGTGATAACTTCTGATCCAGAAGCCCGATCGACCCCAGATTTTTATGGCCAACAGAGACGTACAGGTGCAACATGTCCTCCAAGTCTCAAGCCGATCGGAGATCTCTAAGATCAAAATTCGATCAGAACAGGGGCTCTGTCCAGCGCCGTTTTCAGCTTGCCTGAACGGGAGAAGATTGGTGATAACTTCCGATCTAGAAGCCCGATCGACCCCAAATTTTTGTGGCGAACAGAGACGTACAGGTTCAACATGTCCTCCAAATCTCAAGCCCATCGGAGATCTCTAAGATTGAAATTCGATCAGAAGAGGGGCTCTGTCCAGTGCCGTTTTCAGCTTGCCTGAACGGGAGAAGATTGGTGATAACTTCTGATCTAGAAGCCCGATCGACCCCAAATTTTTATGACGAACAGAGACATACAGGTGCAACATGTCCTCCAAGTCTCAAGCCGATCGGAGATCTCTAAGATCGAAATTCGATCAGAAGAGAGGCTCTGTCCAGCGCCGTTGCAGCTTGCTTGAACGGGAGAAGATTGGTGATAACTTCTGATCTAGAAGCCCGATCGACCCCAAATTTTTATGAAAAACAGATACGTACAGGTACAACATGTCCTCCAAGTCTCAAGCCGATCGGAGATCTCTAAGATCAAAATTCGATCAGGAGATAGCTCTGTCCAGAAGACATTTCAGCTTGTCTCACGGAGAAGATAGATGATAACTTCTCATCCAGAAGCCCGATCGACCCCAAATTTTTATGAAGAACAGAGACGTACAGGTACAACATGTCCTCCAAGTTTCAAGCCAATCGGAGATCCTCTAAGATCAAATTCGATCAGGAGATAGCTCTGTCCAGAAGACGTTTCAGCTTGTCTCACGGGAGAAGATCGATAATAGCTTCTGATCCAGAAGCCCGATAGACCCCAAATTTTTTATGGCGAACAGTAGGCTCATGGTGAAGCAACTCCTTCAATTCTCACCTCGATCTAAAGTCAAGAAGATCTCCAGAAAACCAATGCAATCAAGTTCTGTCTCGCTGAATTCCAGCTTGATATATGAACATTGCATTGAAGATTGTTTCCGATCCGACGGTCCGATTGATCTCAAACTTTGATGATCAATGGAAGATCTATTCAGAAGACTATTCCTCCAAGTTTCAAGCAGATCAGAGGATCAAAAAGCATCCATCCAGTTGGTTGAAGAGATGCTAGTGTAGTCCAATAATGTCAGAAGTTGTCAAGACAATCGAAGCTATTGATGAACGTTCCGATGTGCTGCCTATCATGAAATATGTGTTTCCTGAAGCTAAGGAAGTCAAGATGCTATCACAAGTCATTCCATCCATTTTTCCATGTTGTTGGGTACTGATGAGGCGAAGACGACATGCTTTTTGTCCGTGGCTGACGAAGCCGGACACCATTCATGCCGGGTACTGATGAGGCGAAGGCATTTACTTGTTCGCGACCGACGAGGCCGAACAACCCCCTGGCCGGGCACCGACGAGGCGAAGGCCATGTTTTGTGATAGTACCATAGACTAACGAGGCTTTGGATTTGCATATTTGCATGCATGAGCATATGCATTGCATTCATTTATCAAGGGCAAAAGTTATTTTGAAGCTTGAAGACGACGATCATCAACACAGCTTAATCAGAGGTTTTCTGTGAACTCGTTTTGCAGATGTAATTAACCAGGAGCTTTTCAAAAGCCCTGAGGAACCATGAACCATGCAGTCTCATGAAGTCAAGATGTATTTTTCTTGGCACAATGAGAGCTTGTAAATCCCAAAGGGACTTGTAATTTGTAAATTCTTTTCAGAATTAATAAAGTACATTGTCTCTTAAGATTGTACATTATATGTTCTCTTATGTGTATACTTATGTATACTGGCACGCCCTCACCACGAAAAAGGGGGGTCAATTTCCCGGAAGAGAGATTTTCTCGGCGAAACAAAATGGCACGCCCAGTGGGACATGGTTCTCCTCTCATCTTTGCTGTGCTCCGATGGTCATCTGATTCGCTTCCATGACTCGTTTCCATATGCCCTATGTCTTTCATCCATCATGCATATGGCTGCTCGTCTATAGAGCGCCTGCATAGTAAATGTGATGATGCATAAGTTGATCAAGGAACCCCTTTTTGCAGGTGAGTCCTTTCTCAACAAACTTGCTCACACAGATGAGGAAGTTCTGATGGTTCAGTTTGGGACATTGCCCCCGATGGCAATCTTCAAGTACAGCTACACAACATACTTCCATCAGACTCAAGAACCTGTAGAGTTCCAGGTGACGGAGTCAAAGAAAGCACATAAACGTGCCTCTGCTAAAACGAAGAAGGAGCGTCGTGCGTTGATGGTAGAAGCACGCAATCTTCTGAAGAATGCTGTCATCACCGACATTCAAGGTGACGTTCAAGCTGCTCAACGGCTTCGTCAGCAAGCCACCAACAGGCAGCACCATGCCACCTCTCTTCGTGTGGATGCTCCACTCATCAGTCCTGCACTGCCTACTCCAGGCGTGCAGCGCCCTGAGGTTGAGTTATTCAATGCACTGGAGAATGCCTCCTATACTCTATGGAGGCAGATGTCATTTGCCCGTCGTGCTTTCAATCCCAATAGGCTGCGTAATCTTAGAAGGAAGTACCGCAAGGTGAGTGCTTTGCAGGAACAACTTGGTGCCCGCATCGCCCGCGTTGCTATCCCTGAAGAGGATTGGTCGCTCGGTGCAAATGATCTCATTGACAGGACTTGTCGCTATCCCTACATAGTGACACCGCCCTATGACTTGTTCCCTGACGAATGGGCAAATAACAAGATCAAGGACTTGTTGAGGATTGCCATCATGAGGGAATTCTGGAGGCGCCATTCAACCAAACGAGCAAGAATGTCTGGTCCAACAGGTTCTTTCACCCCCGAGGTTAAAGTAACTGGTTGGGAGTCATGCTTCCACGTTTCTACGGAAGCTGGCCCATCCAATACCGATAACAAGTTCGCATTGTTGCCGAATGAAGTACCCGCTCCCGGTGTTGACGAAGTACAACAACAACTCCATCAACTACGAACCCAAATGAAGAGTCTGCAGGAGCGGTCGCGAGGTCGTAATATGTCTGATTTCTCCTCTCAGCTTAGAAGGAGTTCAAGGCATGACGCCTCAAGATGCCGTCCTCAACACATGTACCGAACTTGGGCGCCTCGTCAAAAGCCTTCATCTACATCGACTTATCGGCCTAGACAAGCACCACTTCCACCTCGTTGGAATCAGTGGTCTCGTCGGCCAGAGCAACCACCACGTGTCCAGCAACAATGGCGTGTGCGGACTTTTCCACCTACATCCACTTCATCTTGGCAAGGTAGGGGCTCTTTGCAGGCACCCATTTCGCCTAGAAAGCAAATCTACTTGCCATCTCAAGCAAGACGCACTTGGATGCCTCCTTCTCAGGCTCCTCCTCTTCTTCCAACACCACCTGGCTTGCCCAAGGCCCCTCATGTCCCTACATTCAATCAATGCAAGCGTAATCGGCGTAGGAGGAATCGTCAAATGTTGCACCAAGAGTTGGAGGATCTTGTACTGAAAAATGTACAAGTTCGCGTCCGGCCCGATGGCAGCATCCGTCCTGATGATGAGAACATCATGTTCCGTATCTCGCCGACACTGGAACAGAGTCAGAGGTATCACTACCTTCTTGACCGTCTAGCTCCAAAGCGGCATCATGATCAATCAGTTGGAAATGTTTCAAGCCCAAGCAAGCAAAAGGAGAAGGTATCATCTCCATTAACCCTTGCAAGAACATTATCTCAGGGTGCAGGAGTTCCCAAGCAAAAACGACTCCAATCGGTCATTATTCCCTCCAAAGTTGTGCAAGTCCAGGCTCCTTTAATCACTGCAAAACAAGAAGTTGAGGCTTCAAATGATGTTATCATGAAGGAAGCACCACTAGAAGCTGTGATGACTATTCCCCAGGAGACTACAGAAGCTCTTGCACCAATGATTGAGGTGTCAACTATTCAATTCATTGGAGAAGATGCCATGGTTTGTGGGGTGGTGACATCTCAACCTGAGGGTGATACTGACTCTGACTGGAGGCCTCCTCCTGTTACTCAAGAGTTTTCGTACCCTTCGGATGGGGAGATTGTCCCAAACCCCAAACCTATGGCATTCTTCCCTTGCTTGAAAGGTGTCCGTTCTTGGTCCAAGTCCACCAAGGGGCAAGAAGATCAAGATGCATCAACAAAAGAAGCAATGGCAAAAGTTCCTTGTCTTCCTGTCACTTCCAGAAAAGATACTGACAAGGGGCAATCTTCTCGCCCTTATGTTGACATCGCGTCTCATCTTCCGGAGGATCTTGCTCAATTACAGGAAGTTGCAGCTCGACAAGGCATGGAGACTCGCTTGAGGACGATGGCACGTCAGAGAGCTTTAAGTTCTATGACTGAACCATCGCAAGACAATATTGAGTCGGATGCTGAAAGAGGGTCTTCTGACTCTGAGTCAACCTCTTTTCAGCAACTCCCTCACTCACCGCACTATTCCGATCTTGCCCCTTCCATCGCTTCTGATGAGGAACAATATCTTGGAATTGGTGTCGGTGATGACAACACTGCTCCAGTTAACATGGCTACAGGTCAAGGCGATGCAGGTGATGAAACCAATGCTAATGAGGAGCAAGGGGCAGATGCTAATCGTCCTACACTTGATCCTTCCGTACTGCATGCTTTTGAAGAACGAGATCGCGAGTATAAGAAGATGTTTGGTGAATTGGGAGCGAAGTTTGATCAGTTGGTTGAAGCTCTGACTAATCCTGGTCATAGAGCAATACCATCAGATCCGCCCCAACCAATTAGTGACCCTCAAATAGCAGAGTTGGAGGCTGCTGCACAATCCTGCCCTGCAGATAGTGGTGAGCAACACGCCGCAGCAATGGGTGCTCCACCTCTCTTTTCTATTCCCACCATGCCTGCGAATGCTACACCAACACCTGCTGCATTGAAGGATTGCCACAACTACGTTGAAGACTTAATCAACCAAAGATTGAAGCAGATTACAGTTGAGAAAGCTCCTCAAACTCCTGAAACCGAGCTCGAGAAGCCTTATGAAGCATGGCATGATTTAGTGCCCTTCCCGTCTGGATGGCATCCACCTAAGTTCCGTCAATTTGATGGAACCGGTGATGCGAGGGAGCACTTAGCCTACTTTGAAGCAGCTTGTGGAGACACTGCCAACAAGCCCTCACTTCTTCTGAGGCAGTTCTCAGGGTCCTTGACCGGCTCTGCTTTCCATTGGTACAGTCGTCTTTCGATAGGGTCTGTCCGCGATTGGATAGGCATGAAGAAACTTTTCAAGACACACTTCGTGACTATGCAAAAGGACATCTCAGCTTTGGAGTTGTCCCAAGTCAAGCAGAAGCGCAACGAGAAGATTGATGATTACTTGATCCGTTTCCGCGTCAACTATGTGCGTCTTGCCAGGGAAATGCATCAAGAAGAGGCTATTCGCATGTGCGTCCATGAGATGCAACAGCATTGGTCCATAGAAGTTTCAAGGTGAGAGCCCAAGACCTTCAGCACTTTGGGCACAGCGGTAGCAGCAACCAAATTGGAGTTCGAGAAGTCTCCTCAAATTATGGAGCTGTACAAGAATGCTGGTCATGCTGATAATGCAAGACGATTCAATTCAGCAACCAAGCCTCCCAACACCGGAGTCAAGACCAAGGCACCGGCTGAATCCCATAATGCTGTGCATGCACCAGCTGTACATTACAATGTTCCAATGCTGGGATCAAGACGTGAACCCACACCAAGACCGCAACGCTCGGCTGTTCAACGTCCAACTGTCCAAGAGATGTTGAAGAAGCAATATATCTTTCGCCGAGAGTTAGTAAAGACGTTCTTTGATCAACTGATGGCGCAACAAGCTTTGAATCTTCCCGAGACAAGAAGACTTGATCAAGTCGAGATGACAGACAATCCTTTGTATTGCCCGTACCATAGGTACGTTGGGCATACAATTGAAGATTGTTTTGCCTTTAAGGAGTGGCTCCAAAGAGCGATTGATGAGAAGCGGCTTGCTTTAGAGCCCCAGGCTATCAATCCCGATTATCGTACCGCAAACTTTATAACAGTTTGTGAAGGTCCTTCATCCATGCAAGCAGATAATGAAGACGGAGACTTGTGGTTGCCACTTGAGCAAGTGGAGCACCAACTAGCCAATTATTGGCCGGTTTCAACTACTTTCAAGCAGGGAGGAAGACCGTGGGAGACGATGGAGCGAAGACGCCCACGATATAAACTCCAAAACCACATTCAGGATCGTGCTACTTCCATCTCAATGATCAAGTCACAAGCAAGACAGAGGCAATCTGATCCAAGCCGTCGACGCATGCCACCAAGATTTGTCCCTTTGTCAGAAGGAGACAAACCTTTTCCTCGACCAAACCGCGCTCTTCCTACTTTGGCACAGTTCTTGCCTAAAGACTGGGGGCAACCCTCTGCACTAGTAGAGGCAAGTGATGCTGAAATACCTTCACCTTCTTTAAACATTGCCTCGTGCAATGTGATTCTTGCAGGTTACAACTCCAATACATTTGACTCAGAGGAGATATTTACGGCGCAAGAACGTGAAGTACTTCGTACTGACGTTTTACCTACAGAAGTTCAAGTTGAAGAGGTCGACATGAACCTGCGAGGAGGCAAGGCCTGTCCTGAACCTCTCAAATCTCGGCTGTACAGAGAAGAAAAAGAAAAGGCCTTACTCAACAAGGCTGCCAATGTACCAAGTGGTGCTCCAGATGCCCGTGCTGCTGAAGAAGAGAAGCAAGCGCAACAGGCAATTGATTATAATATCATTGCACATCTGAAGCGCATTCCTGCACTCTTGAGTGTGTATGATGCTTTAATATTGGTGCCCGATCTTCGGCAGACCCTTATTAAAGCACTACAAGCTCCTGAGTTGTATGAAGTGGCAATGGCGAAGCATCGTCTTCTCTGCAATGCCGCCAGCATAAATGAGATCACCTTTTCTGATGAAGACAAGGTCATAGAGAATGGCGATCACAACCGCCCTCTCTACATAGAAGGGAACATCGGGAGTGTCTATGTCCGACGAGTCTTGGTTGATCCCGGGTCCTCAGTAAATATTCTTTCAATTCGAAGTTTAACTTGTGCAGGTTTCTCATTTGAAGACTTGGAGCCCACAGATGTAATGATATGTGGCTTCGATAATCAAGGAAGGGCGGCCATGGGGGAAATTACTTTGAAGCTCCAAATGTCCACTTTTAGTTTCAAAGTGCGGTTCTTTGTCATTGAAGTAAATACCTCCTACTCCGCGCTGTTAGGGAGACCCTGGATACACAAGTATCAGGTAGTTCCGTCAACTCTTCATCAATGCCTCAAGTTCATAGACGGCAATGGAGATCAGCAGAGGATAGTTTACAACAACAATCCATATACCTTCCAAGAGTCGCATCTCGCAGATGCGAAATATTATTTTCCAAGTGAAACTCCTGGGAGGCAGCAAGGAAGAGCAACACCAGCTGTAGATGCTCTGATCGCGCCAAGTTCACAAGAGAATTTCCTCATTGCACCATCTCTACCTGCCAGGAAGAGGGAGTTTACAAAGCATGTCTATAGGAGTAGGGATTCTAGTTGCGAAAAATCATTCGCAGCTGTCCCTTACTTATATGGTCCTTCAGCCCCTACATCGACCCCACAGAAGCAAAACTCTTCTGCTCCATTATTGTTGAAAGCGGGAGCTACTTCTTCTTCTTCTGCACCTACGTTGTTAAGGTCGAAAATGGAAGCATCTCCAATGCTCCTTACCTCAGGCTTAAAGGAAGCCAACTCGGCTCCTACTTCTTCACCCTCCATTTCTTCGACTAACAAAAATATTGCAGGTGCTCAAGCAAATTGCAAGACAATTGCGGCCCAGGATGAGTCCTTATCTCCTTTCATCTTTGATGCATGTGGAAAACCAGGAGCACAAACGGTTTTCATGCAAAAGCGAGGACTTGTCAAAAGAAGAATAAAGCAGTTCGAAAAGGCAGCGACAAGTGCAACTTTCAGGCAGCCTCCAGCGCGCCATACATCTGTGACAACACCATTGGAAGTTTGGCATGTTACAGACCCACATGATTGTACTTCACCCACTATATTCTACAAAGTTCCAAAGAAACAGGAATACGATCCTATTATTGAACAGCCCAGTCTTTCGACTGACATCGAAGTAGCTTTAATCGCCATGAAGGCTGAGCCCCGAATAGCCAATCTGCTCAAAAGGGCTGGAGTCAAGCTAGAAAGAAATCAAAGGTTTCCACCTCCGCCGGCAATTTGTGAAGAATGGTGGGAGCAATCAGAAAAGCTCATCCGGAAGGGGCACAAGTCTCATGAACTCCGCCCGAAGTATGGCTTGGGATATGTCAGCCCTGATGATGAAGATGATGAAGCTGATGATGCACAAAGAGTTACATGTCATACCATAGTGACTGGCATTAGCTCACAAAGGTATAATGAATTTGAATTTTCAGGTTCCAATGAAGACGATTGGACTCTTCATCAACCTCGGTTCTTTGGAGTTGCTGCAAGTCAAAGTCATTGGGATGGAGGTGAGCAGCATCTCCTAGCCAAGATGCATGAAGCAATGCCTTCTGAACATGGAGAAGTGCTAGATGCTGCACCTGCACCTCAACAACTTGAAGATGGAGGACAACTCACTGTTGATGAGCTCATAAAGATCAACTTGGGAAGTGAGGAGGATCCGCGCCCCACTTTTATTAGCGCAACCCTCACGCTTGAAGAGCGCGAAAGTTACCGAAACTTCTTAATTGAGTACAAGGATTGCTTCGCTTGGTCTTATAAAGAAATGCCGGGGCTTGACCCTTGTGTCGTTGTTCATAAGTTGGCGATTGATCCACAATTTCGCCCTGTGAAGCAACATCCCTGACGTTTCCGCCCAGAGTTACAAGAGCAAATTGCTGCTGAGGTGGATAAGCTAATCATAGCTAGCTTCATCAAGGAGGTGCAATACCCGCGTTGGCTGGCCAACATTGTCCCAGTGCGAAAGAAGAATGGTCAGGTACGTGTTTGTGTTGATTTCAAGGATTTGAACCGAGCTTGTCCAAAGGATGATTTCCCCTTGCCTATCACGGAGATCATCATTGATGCCACTACGGGCTATGGTGCTCTCTCCTTCATGGACGGATCATCAGGCTACAACCAGATCAAGATGGAAGAACATGACGCCATTGACACTGCCTTTCGTATGCCTAAAGGGAATTTCTATTATACAGTCATGCCCTTTGGATTGAAGAATGCTAGTGCTACTTATCAGCGAGCCATGACATTCATCTTTGATGAATTAATTCATCATTCGATAGAATGTTATGTTGATGATTTAGTGGTGAAAACTCGGAGGCGTGAACATCATCAAGAAGATCTCCGCATTGTCTTTGAAAGGCTGCGTAAGCATCAACTGAAGATGAATCCTCTCAAGTGTGCATTTGCTGTTCAATCTGGCGTTTTCCTAGGATTTATTTTGCGTCATCGCGGCATTGAGATTGACCCAAAGAAGATCAAGGCGATTATGCAAATGCTGTCGCATCTAGGCCTTCATGCCTAACCCTAATTTTGATGATTAATGAAAACAAAGTGTTCCGGACTAATCGTGCTTTTTGAGATTGATTGATACAGGATCATTTGGGAAGAAATGCAAGATGATCAAGATGAACCCAACTCAAAGTGAAGCACAAGACGCAGAAGAGCAAGAGACGGGACGCAAATCTTGAAGATGCGAAAGATCTCAGGTATTACGAGTTTTTATTTTTACCGATCTTGGCGTGTGGAGATGATCGGTTAGGAAACTCTTTTCTAGTTTTGACCTTACTATAAAGAGGGGTAGCGAAAGTCCTCTTTCTATCTCCAGCACAAACCGAGAATGTTAGGTCATTGCATCGCATCATTTTTATGTGGATTTGCTTTTGGTCTTATTTGGAAAAATCTGTTTTTCAGTTCAGTTTTTGACAGTAGAAGAGTATTTGCATTTTTCAGAAAGATCTAGGTAGATCTGGCTTTTGCTTCTGCTGACAAAAATTTAGCCCTTGAAATTATCTTTCCAACGAGCTATTAAACACCTCTTTTGGATTTCTGGATTTAAAGTTATAGCTGTTTTTGTTCATGCTGACTGTCAGTTTGCATAACTGACTGTCAGTTTGAATGTCAGTTTAGTGTAACTGACAATTGTCCAGAGAGGGTGTTTTTTGGTCTCAAATTTTTTGTACTAAACTGACTGTCAGTTTGTCCATACTGACTGTCAGTTGGGGTTTCGACCAGAGAGTGTTTTACTGTGTTTCTATTTGATTCTGGTCGAGCTAGTACACAAACTGACTGTCAGTTTGTGTAACTAACTGTCAGTTGCGTGTTCCAGCTTTCCTGTTTTGGCTGCAAACGGCTAGCTATTTTTTATCCGTAAATTTTGTCGGCCGTTGTGCATGCAACTGACTGTCAGTTTGGTGAACTGACTGTCAGTTTGAGCTGCTGATTTTCAGCCCTAGCTCCAACGGTTCATTTGATTCTTGAGGCTATAAATAGGGGCTTTGGACATGTGTTTCATATAACAAGCAGCCTCCTCTCTTATACACTCTTGAGCATTAGTTTTCTATATTAAATCTTGATCTTTTGATCAAGTCGAGTGTTTTCCGATCCACCGAGAGTTTCGTTTCTTTTGCTTTTGCATATACTTAGCTTCTCGGTGCGTGTTTGGAGGTCTAGAGAAGACATCGCTGCCTTTTACTCTTGGTGAGCGCCCTCACCTAGACGGTTCGGAGGTGTGGCCGTTGACCTCTTCGTTCGGAGATTGTCGGAGAGGCTCGGCAAGTGTGTACAAGGCATCGGTGCTCGCCTTTCCGGAGTGGACAAGGAGCAACCATTAGTGATAATATCCTTTGTGGATATTGAAGCGAGACTCAAGAGATTTGAGTGCTTCAACGAGGATTAGTGGAGACTGGGCGAGTCTCCGATACCTCGGTAAAAATCATCGTGTTCGTTCTCTTTCTCTTATTTACATAATTCGTTCTTTATTTGCTTTAAGTTTTAAAGTTTTTAAAGCCTCTTATTCACCCCCCCTCTAGTCGGCATCCTTGATCCAACACGTGGTATCAGAGCTTGGTCTCTCGATTCATTAGGTTTTACCGCCTAGAGAGAGGATGTCGTCAAGCGGGGATTTTCTTCTTGGACATACCGGTCGTGCGCCCATCTTTGATGGAACAAATTATCTGTATTGGAAAGTGCGCATGTCAGTATTCCTAGAAGCCATGGGGCTTGACGTATGGGATATTGTTAAACTCGGCTTTACTCCTCCGGTTGATCCGGCAAGTCAATCCGAAGACGATAGGAGAAAGTTGCATTTAAATGCCCGTGCAAAAAATGCTCTCTTTGCCGGTTTATCCTTAAACGAGTTCAACCGTGTGAGCAATCTCACGACTGCTCATAAGGTTTGGACTACCCTCGAAGAAATTTACAAGGGCACTACAAAGGTTAAAGAGGCAAAATTGCTAATGGTGAGGCAAAAATATGAGACATTCACCATGTCATCAACCGAGTCCGTGGATTCCATGTTTACTCGGTTAAACAACATTGTGAATGAACTCAAGAGTCTTGGTGTTGTTTTTACTGACCTTGAGCTTGTGAGAAAGATGCTTAGGGCCTTGCCGGAAAGCTTCGACACCTTGGTCACGGTTCTCACAAACTCCGACCTATCAACCACAACACCAACCGATCTCTATGGGAACCTCATCACCCATGAGATGCACAAGAAGGAAAAGAAGGAAGCGGCCGAACCCACGGAGACGAAGAAGAAAGCTTTGGCCTTCAAAGCTAATGCAAGGAACGATTCAAGCGAAGGCTCCTCCGATGAAGACCTCGCACTTATGGTAAAGAACACTCAAAAATTTCTTCGCAGGTTACATAAGAAAGGTGTCAACATTGACACACGACCAAAGGGGCAAAAGCAAAACAACTTCAAGGACATCATTTGCTATGGATGTCATGAGAAGGGACACATAGCATCAAGATGTCCAAACAAGAACAAGGCGTAGAACAAGAAGAAGAAGTTCTTCAAGAAGAAGAATGAAGAAATCAAAGAAGCCTGTTTCGGAGAATGGATGTCCGGCGGAGAGAGCTCCGACTCCGACTCCGACAACGAACGAAGTTGCTCCAAGAAGATGGCCGGATTGGCTCTCGGCAACAACACTTCAACTAGTTCATCCATGTGCCTTATGGCCAAAGGCGATGAAAAGGTACACTCCAATGATCCATCATATGATGACTTAGTTGAAATGATAACTGAACTAAATGAAGTTTTTGGAAAAACTAAGATGAAGTATAAGGCGCTTAAGGAAGAGCATTCTTCTCTACGCGCTCAATACTCGGAACTTAAAGATTCATATGAAAGCATGCTCATAAAAGATGTTACAAATATCTCATCTAAGGTAGATGCTTCAACTTCATGTAACTTGAATGAATCTCCCTCTTATAGTCATCACATTCCATGTGCTTCAAATGATAACATCCTAAACGAAAATAATGAACTTAAGGCACAAGTTGAGAAACTTGGAAAAGGTTTAGAAAATTGTTATAAAGGTAAAATATCTCCTGACCTAATCCTTAATAAACAAAGATATTCCTTTAGAAAAGAAGGATTAGGATATTTTCAAAAGAAAGGAAGGAAACAAAATTCTAAAACTATATTTGTTAAAGCATGCAACACTTTCTGTCATAAATGCCATGAAACCGGTCATTCGCATGAAGCATGTTCTTTGATAACTCCTAATTATTTTGATACTTGCTACATGCTTCAAAAGTCGAGAAAAGGTTATGCTATAGCAAAGTATGTTGGTGCACCCATGTTAAACAAAAAGAAGAAATCTATTTGGGTGCCCAAAGCTTTGATTGCTAACATTGAAGGACCCAAAAAAGTTTGGGTACCTAAAAGAACTTAATTCCTTTTATAGGTGAACTATAAGACCGGTGGGAGGCATTGGGTGCTAGATAGCGGATGCTCCGAACACATGACCGGTAACAAGAAGTTGTTCACCTCAATCAAAGACAACTCAAGCGAGAACCAAAAGATTACCTTTGGCGACAACCGTCAAGGAAATGTGGTAGGCTTGGGTAAAATCGCAATCTCAAATGATCTCTCTATTTCTAATGTTTTATTGGTCGAATCTTTGAACTTCAATTTACTTTCCGTTGCTCAAATTTGCGATTTTGGTTTTAGTTGCACATTCTTCCCAAAAGAAGTTTTGGTTGAAAGTTTAAAAGATAAATCTTTGATCTTCAAAGGCTTTCGCTTTGGAAATCTTTATTTGGTTGATTTTCATTCAAAAGATGCATCTCTTTCAACATGTCTTGTCTCTCAAACCTCAAAAGGTTGGCTATGGCATAGACGACTTGCACATGTTGGTATGCATCAATTGAGAAAACTTTTAAAACGTGATTTGGTTGTTGGCTTAAAGGATGTGAATTTTGAAAAGGACAAACCTTGTAGCGCTTGTCAAGCGGGCAAGCAAGTAGCTACTTCACATCAAACTAAGCGCGTTCTTTCTACTTGCAAACCTTTGGAACTCCTTCATATGGATTTATTTGGACCTTCCGAGTTCCAGAGTATCGGGGGTAGCAACTATGGTTTTGTGATTGTTGACGTTTTTACTCGCTATACTTGGGTTTTCTTCATTTCCCAAAAATCCGAAACCCCCGATGTTTTCAAAAGTTTTGCAAAACGTGTTTCTACTGAATTCGAATTATTCATCAAGAAAATCCGGAGTGATCATGGTGGAGAGTTTGTTAATTCAACTCTATTTGATTTTTGTGACTCTCTTGGAATCAAACACGAATTTTCCACATCCTACACTCCACAGCAAAATGGAGTTGTTGAAAGGAAAAATCGAACACTTATAGAAATGGCAAGGACTATGCTAAGTGAGTATGATACTCCTACTCGCTTCTGGGCTGAAACCGTGCATACCGCTTGCTATTCTATAAATCGGCTTTATTTGCATCCTCTTCTTAATTTGACTCCTTATGAACTTCTTGTTGGGCGCAAGCCAAATATTTCTTATTTTCGAGTGTTTGGTTGCAAATGTTATATTCTTAAGAAAAGAAATTTTGGTGGAAAATTGCAAAGAAGAGTAGATGAAGGCTTTCTAGTCGGATACTCCACCACTAGTAAAGCTTATCGTGTTTTTAATAAAAATACAAGTTGTATTGAAGAGTCGGGTGATGTCGAATTTGATAAAACTAATGGCTCACAAAAGGAGCAAGTATCTCATGAAGTTTCAGGAGAAGATCTTCAAGAAGCCATGAAGAATATAACCATTGGAGACATCAAGCCAACAGAGGAAGATCAAGAAGATGATGTCAACGTTGAAAATGTTGATCAAGACGCATCATCATCTCATGTTAATCCTCCAGAACAAAGTCAAGATGAAGCAGTACAAGATGAAGAACCAAGGCAACACCAAACCATCACCAAGGATCACCCTCTAGACCAAATATTGGGTGACGTCAGTAAGGGTGTTCAAACTCGATCTCGTATTGCTGCATTTTGTGAACATCATTCTTTTGTGTCTTCTTTAGAACCCAAACATGTTAATGAAGCTTTAAATGATCCTGATTGGGTTAATGCCATGCATGAAGAACTTAACAACTTTGCTAGAAATGAAGTTTGGACTCTAGTTGAAAGACCCAAAGATCATAATGTTATTGGAACAAAATGGGTTTTCAGAAATAAGCAAGATGAAAATGGTATTGTAATTAGAAACAAAGCTCGTCTTGTTGCTCAAGGCTTCACTCAAGTCGAAGGTTTAGACTTTGGTGAAACTTTTGCACCTGTAGCAAGACTTGAAGCTATTCGCATTCTTCTTGCCTATGCATCATGTTTTAATATCAAACTTTTCCAAATGGATGTAAAAAGTGCTTTTTTAAATGGTGAAATTTCTGAACTTGTGTTTGTTGAACAACCTCCTGGTTTTGAAAGTTCTAAATTTCCAAATCATGTATTTAAATTGTCGAAAGCTCTCTATGGTCTCAAACAAGCTCCTCGAGCTTGGTATGAGCGACTTAGAGACTTTCTATTGTCAAAAGGTTTCAAAATTGGGAAGGTTGATACAACTCTCTTTACGAAGAAAATTGAAAAAGATTTGTTCATTTGTCAGATTTATGTTGATGATATTATATTTGGATCTACTAATGAACATTTCTGTCATGAGTTTGGAGAGATGATGTCTAGGGAGTTCGAGATGTCCATGATTGGTGAGTTGAGCTTCTTCCTCGATCTACAAATCAAGCAACTCAAGAACGGGACGTTCGTGAGTCAAACCAAGTACGTGAAGGACCTGCTCAAGCGCTTTGGGATGGAAAACGCTAAGCCAATCAAAACTCCCATGGCGACCAATGGACATATGGACATGGACAAAAGCGGCAAATCGGTTGATTCTAAACTGTACAGGTCTATGATTGGTAGTCTTTTATATCTTACTGCATCTAGGCCTGATATCATGTTTAGTGTATGCTTATGTGCTAGATTTCAGTCTGATCCTAAGGAATGTCATTTAACTGCTCTTAAAAGAATCCTTAGGTATTTAAAATGCTATCCCAGTTTAGGCCTTTGGTACCCTAAAGATGCAAATTTTGAATTAATTGGTTATTCTTATTCTGATTATGCTGGGTGTAAGATTGATCGAAAAAGCACATCTGGTAGCTGTCAGCTGTTGGGGAGATCATTAGTATCATGGTCATCTAGGAAGCAAAATTCAGTAGCTCTCTCCACAGCTGAAGCTGAATATGTGTCTGCAGGAAGTTGTTGTGCTCAATTATTATGGATGAAGCAGACATTTTTGGATTATGGAATTATTTTTGATAAAGTGCCACTCTTATGTGATAATGAAAGTGCCATTAAAATTGCTAATAATCCTGTTCAACATTCTAGAACTAAGCATATTGAAATAAGGCACCATTTTATTAGAGATCATGTGGCAAAAGGAGATATTGATGTCAATTATGTCAGAACTGATATGCAACTAGCAGATATTTTCACTAAACCCCTAGATGAAACAAGATTTTGCTTTTTAAGGGGTGAACTGAACATAATTGATATATCAAATGCTAGTTGATGTGCTAAATGTGTTGTTTGTATAAAATATTACTATTTTATTCCCTCTCTGGTCTTAGATTGCCTCTGGTCGAAATTGACCAAATTGACAGTCAGTTTCACTAACTGACAGTCAGTTCAGTAGTTTGGAGCCTGGTCTTAGTCTCTGGTCGAAATCAGTGTCATAACTGACAGTCAGTTTCACAAACTGACAGTCAGTTACGTGCATTTGATTTTGGTCATAGCACCTGGTCGTGTTCAAGTCCCCTACTGACTGTCAATTTCATACACTGACTGTCAGTTTCAAAACGCAGTTCTGTGAACTGACTGTCAGTATGATATACTGACTGTCAGTTCCATGTTTCTGAGTTTGGAACTGACTGTCAGTTTATCAAACTGACTGTCAGTTGCGGGATCTCGAACCCTAAAACCCCGTTCTGTTTTTTCTCGCCTCTTCACCTTTTCTCGCCGCCGTTCTCTTTTTCGTGCTCCCTCGCCGTCGCCGGTTGCTCCTCCTCCTTGCTGTGCCTCGCCGCCGCCTCCTTTCCCCACCTATCGTCGCCGGTGAGCACCTCATCGCCGGCGCCACCTTCCTCGGCCATCTCGACCTCGTCGGTTTTTCGATCCTCTGTTCTAGCCGCAAACACCTCGCCTCGCCGAAGCTTTGTCGTGCACCACTGTGCCGAGGCTTGCCGGCGTTTTGCTCCTATCCTCTCAGAGTATCTTTGAGCCGTGGAGCCTCGTCGTCCTTCGATCGGCTTCAGCTGATCAGCTTTCCGGCCGACGACCTCTTCTGTTTCGGCTGTTCTGTTCGTCTTCCTGTTCAGGTCGATTTCTTTCTCTTCCCTGTTTTTCCATCATGTCTGATCAGGCCGGTCCCTCTCGTCGTGGGGCCCGACGGAAGAATGCGGCAAACAGCCAGCGTTCATCGGGTCAGACGTCCGAGAACCGACCCTCGCCTCCGCCTGAGCGCGTGCCCGTGGATTATTCACGTTGGCACGCGAGCAGCCTTCGCACGCTCCGCTCTGTGAACCCGTACCTGTCGCCGCGACCCACTGGTCGCGACGGGTGCGCGGTGCTCACCTGCTACACAAACCTTCATTTAGAGCTGTTTACCAGCGTCTATAGCCGCGTTCCCATCTTCGCCCACCGCTCTCTGTCGTGGGGTACGATCGCCTCTCGCACAGGCATCGCTACCCTCGCAGACCTTTTCGGCATTGTAGGGATTCACGACTTAGTTGCGGATTCCTCTTTGCACTGGGCTGAGGGGCCCATTCGCCAGTTTTATTCCACCGTCTTCATTTCCCCTCAGCGCGACTTCATGACCTTCATGACGGGCCTCCAGGTCCACACCGTCACGAAGGATCAGCTGGAGTCGGCGCTTGGACTGGTGCGCCCTCCTTCTGGCTGCCAGCTCCACACTCTCCCTGACCTCGAGCGTCGGGAGGTGGCCATGCTCTATTCTGGCCCCTTCCAGCTCCGTCACATCGCTGGCCTGCGCCGCGATGTTGACCTGGCTCTGCGGATCCTCCGTCTCACTCTGGTCCCCATGAGCGGAGACAGAGCCAGGGTCACTTATCTGGGTCTTCATGTGCATTAGGCTCTGATTTGTTTTGTTTGCCTCCCTTTTTGTGCTTGATGCCAAAAGGGGAGAAGTATTTTGGATAGTTGGTTAGTATTTTGGATTTTGGACATTGGAGTCTGTTCTGTTTATGTCTTTTGATGTACTGAACAGATGATGATTATTTATATATGGAGATGTTTTTTTTTTTTTGGTTATCTGTGTATGTCATCTTTTCGTTTTAGCTCTGATACATATGATGACTTGTGTTTAGCTCTGATATATATGATGTCATTGATTTCTTGAGATGATGCTCTTGAGCTCTGATATGTGATTATAGCTCTGATACATTGATATATATGATGTCTTGATGTGCATGCGTATGCTCTGATATGACTTGTGGATGATTGCACATCTGTGACTTACTTATGTATGAGATGCCCCTGATGTATATGTATTGGTTTATGATATGATTTTATGAGATGCATATACTCAGGGGGAGCCATTTCATTTATTTTATTTTTGAACACTTGTTGTTATCAATCATCAAAAAGGGGGAGATTGTTGCATCTAGGCCTTCATGCCTAGCCCTAATTTTGATGATTAATGAAAACAAAGTGTTCCGCACTAATCGTGCTTTTTGAGATTGATTGATACAGGATCATTTGGGAAGAAATGCAAGATGATCAAGATGAACCCAACTCAAAGTGAAGCACAAGACGCAGAAGAGCAAGAGACGGGACGCAAATCTTGAAGATGCGAAAGATCTCAGGTATTACGAGTTTTTATTTTTACCGATCTTGGCGTGTGGAGATGATCGGTTAGGAAACTCTTTTCTAGTTTTGACCGTACTATAAAGAGGGGTAGCGAAAATCCTCTTTCTATCTCCAGCACAAACCGAGAATGTTAGGTCATTGCATCGCATCATTTTTATGTGGATTTGCTTTTGGTCTTATTTGGAAAAATCTGTTTTTCAGTTCAGTTTTTGACAGCAGAAGAGTATTTGCATTTTTCAGAAAGATCTAGGTAGATCTGGCTTTTGCTTCTGTTGACAAAAATGTAGCCCTTGAAATTATCTTTCCAACGAGCTATTAAACACCTCTTTTGGATTCCTGGATTTAAAGTTATAGCCAGGTTGATGAAGAAAGGAGTGGAATTCGAGTGGGATGAGATGTGTGAAGATGCTTTCAACAGCATTAAAGAATACTTGCTCAACCCGCCCGTTCTATCAGCACCAATCAAAGGACGGCCTCTCATCCTTTATGTAGCAGCGCAGCCTAACTCATTAGGAGCACTTCTTGCCCAGCATGATGATGAAGGAAAGGAGGTGGCGTGCTATTATTTAAGCCGCACCATGGTAGGTGCTGAACACAATTATTCACCCATTGAAAAGTTGTGTTTGGCCCTTATTTTTGCTTTGAAGAAGCTACGACATTATATGTTGTCACATCAGATCCAACTCATCGCAAGAGCGGATCCAGTGAAATACATATTGAGTCAGCCGGTTCTCATGGGCCGACTCGGTAAATGGCCTTTACTTATGATGGAATATGATATCACTTATGTCCCGCAAAAGGCAGTTAAGGGTCAAGCCTTAGCTGAATTTCTCGCAGCACATCCTGTGCCGGATGATTCTCCGTTGGTCATTGACTTTCCTGATGAAGAAGTCTTCACCTCCAACACGAAGGAATGGGAGTTGTACTTTGATGGTGCCTCCCGAGCTGAACTAGACCCTGATGGTATGCCAAGAAGGCGAGCCGGAGTAGGTCTCGTGTTCAAGACACCAGAAGGCGGGATGATACATCACTCTTTTTCTCTCCTGAAGGAAGAATGTTCAAATAATGAATATGACTATGAGGCACTCATTTTCGGCTTATTATTGGCACTTTCTATGGATATTCGTTGCCTCCATACATTCGGTGATTCCCAGCTTATTGTGCGCCAAGTCAATGGCATTTATGAAGTACGGAAGCCTGAATTAATGCCATACCATGAAGCAGCACAAAGACTCATGAAGAAATTTGAGCATATTGAGATTTCTCATGTACCTCGAAGTCAAAATGCATCACAGATGCTTTGGCAAAAACTTGCTGCAGCACTTACTTTTCCAGATGGGAAATCCACGCAAGTTATCATTGAAGAAAGGTGGTTGCTTCCTACAGTTTTGGAGCTCATCTCAGAAGAAGTTGAAGTTGATATTGTTGTCACTTCTGATGTTGATGAGGAAGACTGGCGCAAACCCTTCCTTGATTATTTCAATCATGGTACCCTACCAGATGACCCTGTGAAGAGACGCCAGCTACAACGGCGACTCCCAACGTACACCTACAAAGTGGGGGTTCTATACCTGCGGTCTTTTAATCAAATGCTCCTTCGATGTCTTTCCCGAAGAGAAGCTGATAAAGTTCTACCGGAAGTTCACCACGGAGTCTGTGGCGGCCATCAAAGTGGACCAAAAATGTATCACAGCATTAAGCTTGCTGGTTACTATTGGCCCAGTATTATGGCTGATTGTCTTAAAGTGGCTAAGTCTTGCCATGATTGTCAAATACATGGTGATATCAAGCATCGACCACCAGTTCCACTTCATCCCACTGTTCCTTCATGGCCGTTCGACGCCTGGGGCATTGATATCATTGGTCCTATTGAGCCTCCTTCATCCAGGGGACATCTTTTCATTTTGGCAGTAACTGATTACTTCTCCAGGTGGGCTGAAGCAACCCCATTATGAGAGGTGAAGTCTGACAACGTCATCAATTTTCTGGAACGCAACATCCTTTACCGCTTCGGGGTATCTCATCGCATCATCTCCGACAACGGAAAAGCTTTCAAGTCGCAGAAGACCTTTAATTTTGCAGCAAAGTACAAGATCCAGTGGAATTATTCTACAGGATATTATCCTCAAGCCAATGGATTGATTGAAGCCTTCAACAAGACATTGGGCAAGATCTTGAAGAAGACAGTCGGAAGATACTGAAGAGACTGGCATGATCGTCTTTTCGAAGCATTATGGGGTTATCGCGTAACGGTGCATACTCCAACACAGGCAACGCCCTATTCCTTAGTGTTTGGGAGTGAAGCCGTGTTGCCATTAGAGGTTGAGATTTCCTCATTAAGAATCGCTCTTCAAGAAGAACTCACCCATGACAAACAGATTCGGCTTCGTTTTCAAGAGCTGGATACCTTGGAGGAAAATCGTCTTCATGCACTTCAAGACATCGAGTTGTACCGTCAAAATATGGTACGGGCATATGACAAGCTTGTCAAGCCACATGTCTTCAGGAAAGGCGAACTTGTGCTTGTTCTTCGACGCCCCATTGTGGTCACAAACAAAGTCAAAGGCAAGTTCGAGCCTAAATGGGAAGGACCGTACATCATCGAGCAAGCATATGATGGTGGTGCGTACCAACTCATTGATCAACAGGGGAACCACCCAATGCCTCCCATCAATGGCAGGTTCCTGAAGAAGTACTTTGCATGATTGTGTTTTTGGCATGATCTCCTCACCCCTCTTCTCTTTCTTTCACCCCTTTTGCTTTTGATAAAGTTCTTTTTGTGTTAATTTTTTTTTCTCTTTCAAATTTTTTTTAAAAGTTTTCTTTTACGGGTGGCAATACCCAACAATGAAAGGCTTTCTTAGCTTTCGTCAAGTCAATCACCCCTGGTTTTGCGGCTGAAGGATTCATGTACTGAGCAAAGAATGAATCAGCTTGACTTTATTGGTAATGGAATGACCTCCACACAAAGCACATAGAAAGTGTGAAGTATGTGTAACTAAGGGCAGTAGGATGCTAATTCTCGTCCTATCTAAAGCAACCAGTTCACCATGTACTTTGCTATCCAATGCCTCTCTTCAGATCCATGGAGACATCAAGCCCCTGGAGAAACTATAAGATGAAGAGCAGGAAAGGGCTACTTGACTCGGCACAAGTCGTAGTTCAATGTGCAGCCACTTGCCACTCCTGTGAGGCATTAACAAGGGTCCTTTTAAAAAAATCAAGCCTGCGAGGATTATTTAGTCACTGCAAGATGTGGATTGGCTAATTTTGAAGTCTCAAAGCAAAGAAGCACCAATCAAAGTCTCAAAGTAAAGAAGCAACCCTCAATGGGCAATCCTTAAAGAAGCTTCCAAGAAAATCTCAAGGAGTATCTTCAAGAAATCCTCCAATAAAGCAATGAAGAAAGCCATCCACCATCCTCGGCAAAAGTAAGGCAAAATTTCAGTAATTCTTTCACCCTACAAACCTTTCAGCTATTCAAGTCAAACCAGCCATACCTATGACTCCTGATTCGATGAAGTCAGTGCAAGGTGTGTGAAGTCTTGGTGATCTCTAGCAGACGAGAAAGACTTGAAGAAGTTCCTGCTGCCTTTGGTGACTTTTACTGAAGCATTATGCTACATACACATCATCACGAGTGAATGAAGTTGTAAATGAAACTCATTATGGACATTCGATGTCTTCAGAACAATGAATCCTTCAGAGGCTCTATCTCGGGATGATATTCATGGCTTGACGTTTAAAGAAAAGCCGATATTTCAAAATAAAAACTTTTTTGGGAAGGTTTTGCCCCAATATTTTAAAGAAAGATGTCTCTTTTCATTTCTTTAATATTCTATTTCAAAATCAAAATCATTTATTGTGGGAGGGTTTTCCCGAAAGTTTTAAAGAAAGATGTTTTTTTCCTTTCTTTGTTGATTTTTTTTTTTGGAAGGTTTTGCCCCGACGTTCCAAAGAAAGATGCTTTCTCCTTTCTTTGTTGATTCATATTTTGGATGGTTCTTCCCAACATTTCCAAAGAAAGATGTTTCTTTCCTTTCTTTGATGTTCTTTTAATGGGAAGGTGTTACCCTAATATTCTAAAGAAAGATGCGTTATTCCTTTCTTTAACCATTTCTATAGGAGGGTTTTACCCCAATATTCCAAAAAAAGATGTTTATTTTCTTTCTTTGATGTTCTTTTAATGGGAAGGTGTTACCCCAATATTCCAAAGAAAGATGTGTTATTCCTTTCTTTAACCCTTTCTATGGGAAGATTTTACCCCAAATCTTTAAAGAAAGATGTTGTTTTTTCCTTTCTTTGATATGCAGGTTAACATCGCCAAAGTTCGGTCTGAAGTGACCAAACAAAGTTTGCAATGTCACCATTGATGAGAGCAGTGAAGCATGCCAGTGCGGTTCATGTGGATCTGTGAAACCCTTCAACTCCACTGGTTGCTTCGTGGTGGCAAAACGAACGCAGTGAAGTTGATAAAAGGCCTTAGGTTGTGGCATGATTATTCGCCATAACTTAGGAAGATGAGAGCAGTGAAGCGTGCCAGTGTGGTTCACGTGGATCTGTGAAACCCTTCAACTCTACTAATTGGCTCCGTAGTTGTTAGATGGATGCAGTAAAGTTGATAAAACACCTTAAGTTGTGGCATGATCCTTCGCCATGATTTAGGAAGACTAATGACAGTGGACCATTTGCGATAAAACTGTCAATTCCCCTCACTGGTTGGCTTTGTGATAGCTAGAAGGATGCAGCAGAATTGCAAGGCTTTAATTGTCGCATAGCTTCCACCTCTGGCTATCCTCGAGAAAAGTTCTTCTACAATTCTTTGGTCACACCAAGCAGCATCAGCGACCACGGTTTCTTCGATCGCCTCATCTTCGACCAAAGCATCTGTAAGTTAATTACATGCATATTTCGTTGCTCGACGCCAGTTTCAAGTGTCGCAACTCAGAAATAATAGTCGGTTTCGCCAAGTTAAGTTTGAGCTACTTCGCGCACGAACTCAACTCGGCGAGGGGCATTTGTTTGATGAATTTTTGTAATAAAAATTCATTAGAAAAGTCCCATATGGCCAAATGGGCTAAAATAATATATATATATATATATATATATATATATATATTTGGGCTGTAAAAAATGATGATAAAAACCAGGACAAAAATTCCACTGGTCAAAAAAAATGGTCAAAATTGGATTGGTCAAACCTGGTCAACGTTGGTCAACCTGGTCAAACGTGGTCAAACTGGTCAACAATCTAGTCAAACCGACATGCAGCCCGAGTTCGAATAGGATTTATCTCTAACCTTTTCTTTTATTTAAATAAACAAAAATCTATCTCCTAGGGGATAATATCTCTTTTTATCTTTTTGTTTATTTAAATAAGAAAATATATCTCCTATTCGAATTCAAATCCCCTAAATATCTCTGGTTGTTGGATAGTTGCAACCAACCTGGAGCCTCTATAAATAGAGAGGGGGTGTTATCCTTTAGAGGACAACCAGGTCTAGGTCCAAGGCAGGCTCAGAGGCAGGCACACGCAGGCGCAAGGCAAGATAGGCGTACAGGTCCAGAAGCACACGTGCCAGAGGAGGACAGGTAGACGAACAGGTTCACAAAGGCGAACAGGATAAGAAGACCGGCACAATGGGTGAGCCTTGCTCATATGCATAGCATGCATTATGCATCATACCAAACATGGAGGCCTCGTCTGTGGTGCTCGTGCTAGCCGTTCCAGCGCCGTTTTCAGCTTTCCTGAACGGAAGAAGATTGGTGATAACTTCTGATCCAGAAGCCCGATCGACCCCAGATTTTTATGGCCAACAGAGACGTACAGGTGCAACATGTCCTCCAAGTCTCAAGCCGATCGGAGATCTCTAAGATCAAAATTCGATCAGAACAGGGGCTCTGTCCAGCGCCGTTTTCAGCTTGCCTGAACGGGAGAAGGTTGATGATAACTTCCGATCTAGAAGCCTGATCGACCCCAAATTTTTATGGCGAACAGAGACGTACAGGTTCAACATGTCCTCCAAGTCTCAAGCCGATCGGAGATCTCTAAGATTGAAATTCGATCAGAAGAGGGGCTCTGTCCAGCGCTGTTTTCAGCTTGCCTGAACGGGAGAAGATTTGTGATAACTTCCGATCTAGAAGCCCGATCGACCCCAAATTTTTATGACGAACAGAGACGTTTCAGCTTGTCTCACGGGAGAAGATCGATAATAGCTTCTGATCCAGAAGCCCGATCGACTCCAAATTTTTTATGGCGAACAGTAGGCTCATGGTGAAGCAACTCCTCCAATTCTCACCTCGATCTAAAGTCAAGAAGATCTCCAGAAGACCAATGCAATCAAGTTCTGTCTCGCTGAATTTCAGCTTGATATATGAACATTGCATTGAAGATAGTTTCCGATCCGACGGTCCGATTGATCTCAAACTTTGATGATCAATGGAAGATCTATTCAGAAGACTATTCCTCCAAGTTTCAAGCGGATCAGAGGATCAAAAAGCATCCATCCAGTTGGTTGAAGAGATGCTAGTGCAGTCCAATAATGTCAAAAGTTGTCAAAACAATCGAAGCTATTGATGAACGTTCCGATGTGCTGCCTATCATGCAATATGTGTTTCCTGAAGCTAAGGAAGTCAAGATGCTATCACAAGTCATTCCATCCATTTTTCCATGTTGTTGGGTACTGATGAGGCGAAGACGACATACTTTTTGTCTGTGGCTGACGAAGCCGGACACCATTCATGCCGGGAACTGATGAGGCAAAGGCATTTACTTGTTCGCGACCGACGAGGCCGAACAACCCCCTGGCCGGGCACCGACGAGGCGAAGGCCATGTTTTGTGATAGTACCATAGACTAACGAGGCTCTGGATTTGCATATTTGCATGCATGAGCATATGCATTGCATTCATTTATCAAAGGCAAAAGTTATTTTGAAGCTTGAAGACGACGATCATCAACACAGCTTAATCAGAGGTTTTCTGTGAACTCGTTTTGCAGATGTAATTAACCAGGAGCTTTTCAAAAGCCCTGAGGAACCATGAACCATGCAGTCTCCTGAAGTCAAGATGTATTTTTCTTGGCACAATGAGAGCTTGTAAATCCCAAAGGGACTTGTAATTTGTAAATTCTTTTCAAAATTAATAAAGTACATTGTCTCCTAAGATTGTACATTATATGTTCTCTTATGTGTATAATTATGTATACTGGCACGCCCTCACCACAAAAAAGGGGGGCCAATTTCCCGGAAGAGAGATCTTCTCGGCGAAACACCTACATATTTCGATGTTATAAGCATATTTTTCAAAAGTAGACATAGGTAGAGATTTAGTAAATAAATCTGAAAGATTGTCACTAGATCTAATCTTCTAGATACATATATTACCGCTTTCTAAAGATCATGAGGATAAAAGAATTTGAGAGCAATATATTTTTTCATAGTACCATCACTCATTTGTGCAACATAAGTAATATTGTCCTCATATAGAATAGTGGAGGTATTTTCAATTACAACGTCATATGACTACTAGATATGACGAATCAACCATTTCAACCATATACATTCATGTGATGCTTCATAATTAGTATGGGATCTGGCATTGTGGGGACCAGAAAGATAGCCAGCATTTGTATAGCTCAATAAGGTTATGTCTTGATTTTTCTAGTAATATAAACCAAGATCTTTTGTACCTTCGAGATACTTGAGAATATGTTTGATGTCATTCCAATGTCTTCTAATTAAAGATGTACTGTGTCTTGCTAATAAACTTAACATAAATGCAATATCAGGCCTGGTGCAATTCGTGAGATACAATAGTGCTCCTATGACGCTCAAATAAGGAACTTGTAGTCACAAAACTTCCTCATTATCTTCTTTGGGTCTCAATGAGTCTTTATCTACTTCCAGTGATGTTACGACCATTGGTATGCTAAGAGAATGAGATTTATCTATATTGAATCTCTCTAGAACCTTCTTCAAGTAGGTTGTGTTGCTTCTAGGCCCTTAATCTTGATTTTGATGATAAATGACAACAAGTGTCTTGGACTAATCAATTTGCTTTGAGTATAATCAATAAGATTAGGTGAAAAGAAAAAATGTCAAATGGGAGTCCCAAGACGGAAGCCGCACAGACCTAAGAGCCATTTCCGTAAAGTCTGCAAGTAATGCGAGAGGATCTGCAGGTCACAATCCAAGGTCGCGAGCCAAGGTTATGAGCCAAGGTCGCAAGCGCAAGGTCGGCAAGAAAAAAGTAGCAAAGACCTAAAGTAAGTGCTTGTTTATTGTACCAGTCTTGGTGTTTGGAGTATTGACAGATTTTATAGAAATTATTTTTAGTTTTTAACCGTACTATTAAAAGGGGTTGCGAAATATCTTTTAGTTCCGGCAAAAACTGAGAAACTCTTAGGTCATATGTTGCATTTGCATTCATTCATATTTTTGGTCGAAATCTGACAAAAAATATATAGATTTCAAAGAGTGACTGAAGCTGGTCTTTTGAGCACTGTTCATTCGACCAGAAATCACTTGAGCACTGTTCATTCGACCAGGTACTGTTCATTCGAATAGGTACTGTTCATTCGACCAGACATTCTAATAGCCGTTAGAGGTTGAAGCTGGTTGTTAGCTGTACTGATTTGTTTTCTTATCGACCATAGCGGCTAGCTGAGAGGTTGGGTTATATATATATAGGTGTTTTAAGCAGTATTTATATACATCTTCAAACCATATTCTCATATACACCTTCGAGCATCGATCATTTCTCTACTGTTTTGAGTAGTTTTTAAACCAGTTTTTGAGCATATTTCTCAACAGTTTTGAGCAATGTTTTTAAACACTTTTTGAGCAGTTTCTATACTCTTTTGAGCAGATTTTATACACATTTTTGAGCAGTTTTCGAGCAATTTTTCTAAACATTTTTATAAATAGTTTAAACAGTTTTTAGAAACAATTTTGAATAGTGTTTTTAAACCCTTTTTTAGCAGATTTCTAAACAATTTTGAGTAGTGTTTTTAAACAATTTTTGAGCAATTTTCTAAACGTTTTGAAGCAGTGTTCTTTAGACATTTTTGAGTAGTTATTCTAAATAACCAAGAGATATATTTTGATATTCACTCGAGCCCAAGTTTTCTAGTGCTAAAATCTTGATTTGTTGATCAAGTGTCATTCTTTGTGATTAAGAGAGAGAGCCTCCAAGAGCATTCATTCATATCATTTGTATTCTTAGAGTTTCTCGGTGGTTGTTGGAGGTCAAGAGAGGATCTCGCAGCTTGTTACTCTTGGTGATCGTCTTCACCTAGATGGTTTGGTGGCGTGACCGTTGATCTCTCCATTGACGAAGTTTGTCGGAGAGGCTCGGTGTGTTTGTGAGGGATTTGGTGCTTACCTTTTCAGAGTGGAGAAGGAGTAACCCTAGTGAAAATATCCTTCGTGGATATTGAAGCAAGACCTATTCATTTGAGTACTTCAACGAGGAGTAGGGGAGACCAGGCGAGTCTCTGAGGCCTCGGGATACATTGTTGTGTTTGTCTCTCTTCTTCTCATTTTATTTGTGCAATCTATTTTTTTAATTGATTCAGTTTTTATTTGCTCTTAGCTCTTTTAGGCTTTAATATTGCAAAAGTTGTTTTATTAGAAAAAATTTTAAAGCCTTCTATTCACCCCTCTCTAGTCGGCATCCTCGATCCTACAGGTTGACTGGTGAAAAAATATTTCTTTGGGGAGATATTTGATCTATAGACAGAGACAATATTTGGTTTTACCGAAATATTTCATCTCGAACTTTGTCTTTAGGTATGAGTTTGCTTTTTCAATTTCCTTTGTGATTCCAATAATATTTATATTATTGACATAAATTGATATGATATAGAAGCTATTCGGCAACTTCTTAACGAACACACTTGGAGAAGTATTATTATTAACATCTCTATTTAGGAAAAATGCACTTAATCGATCATACTAAATTCTACTGGACTGTTTCAGGTTGTACAACGACTTATGTAGTTTGATACTATACATGTTGCGATTTTCTTTCCATTTCAAGTTAGGGATTTTGAGTTTTTTAGGGACCTTCATATAAAATGTCAAATCTAGTGACCCAGACAGATATGTGGTCATAACATCCATTCATTGCATATTTAAATTCATGCCTTCTGCCAAATATATTAAGTAGCGGAACATAATTCCATCCATAACAAGAGAATAAATTTCTTAAGAATCAATACCAGGTCTCTGCATTAACCTTTGGCCTAGCAATCTTGCTTTTGATCTCATCACCGTATTTTTCTTATTTCTTTTTCTTATAAAGACTCATTTGTATCCTATAGGGATAACATATAGTAGCGAATGTTTCTCAACCTCAATTGCTTCTTTTCATTTGCCCCAGTCTGAGTACTTCTGACACTTTGCTATAGTCTTTGGTTCTGGATCTAGATTCTCATTTGGATAATTTGATGAGCAACTGCAGAGCTAAAATATTTGTCGGCAACTATAGTGTTTCTATCATATATCTCTCCCGTGTCCACATAATTCATGGATATATCATTTTAATATCAACTAGTTCTTCATGATTTCCTAAAACGATAGTCTGTTTGTTCCGCAATCCCAGCATTATGTTGTGTATGTGCTAAGTTCTTGGGGTTTTCATCTTCAGGATGAACCTCTCATCGTCAAGATCAGTCTCTTCAGGAGATTTATGGAATGTTTGACTATTGTTACTTGACCATCACCATAGATGTATCCACATATTTTAGGTCTATTGCAACAATAAGTTCCCCCTACTTCCAGCATAAAGAAATATCAGTGGATTTACTATTATCCTGGGTATCTCCACTCTTTCAAGTGCATTTACTGCATGTATATGTGATTTAGTCACTCCTTTATAATCAGTGAAAACATCTAACAAATTATTTGCTAAGCTTTGCAAATTAATTATCTTCTAAACTTCCAATTTAGCTTGGCTAGTACGTGGATCTATATTTGAAGATCTTTTGCATCATGTTAAATTTGATGGCATTTCAAATTTGGGCTTTTCTCTCTCCCTAATGCCAAGAATTGATGTTCATCAAATATTCAATTAGCATACCGAGCTGTAAAAAGATCCTCTGTCATGGGCTCAAGAGAATTAATAATTGATGAAATTTCATTTCCAATATATATCCCCAACTTCCAGTAGGGGTCCATAGAGGTACATCAGTGGTAACATCGACATGTATACAATATAGTCAAAAACTCGCAAATGGGAAATACTTGTTTCTTTCCTACGCATTAATTGCAAGGGGGAATGATCATGATATGCAATAGGCAGGATTTGTATTAATGCAGCGGAATGTAAAATTGCATGACCTTAATTGCTGGTAGGTAATTTTAAATTCTGCAATAAAGACCTAACAAAACGGGTGATTCTTCCCTTATTTTTGTAGGAAAAAGTCTAGTAATTAATTTGCATTTTGCATAGACAACACAAATAAACTCTTCAGGAGTAGAGAAATTCTTTAATTTGCATATTATGACCAGTAGAATTAATCATAATTTGGCACCTCATATTCTTGTCCAGAGTGACCTAATTTCTCATACCATAATTTAAAATAATTTGGGTCTTTAATTTTTAAACTGATCATCACAACAAATTGTTCATTTGATCGAATGTGAGAACAACATGGTATATTTAAATCAAAAGATGTTCAACAGGAACACAAATTTAATGATAAAACACTGACCATAGATATAATTGAATCAACAATGCATAATTATTCAACGGAAACATAAAATGATAAATGATTGACATGAATACAAATTTAATAATAGGGCATAAAAATGAATGTCTGACAAAAATAATGGAGAGACTAAATATTTAAATAAGACTATTCATTATCTCCAAAATCATCTTTGAGCTCTAATCCCATAAGGTCATTATCATCAATTCGAGTTTTATTTGCTTTAGAAAAATATGCATAATTTGACTTACGGGTCTCCTTCCCCTTTTTATCTTTCATCATTCTCTGATAAGTTTCAATCAAGTATTTTGGTGTGCGGCATATGCGAGACGAATGACTATCATATCTGTACCTATATCAAACTTGCTTCTTGTTGTTGCTCTCCTTACTTGGATCGTCAACTAGGGATTTTCTTTTATCCTAGTTCTTGTTTTCACTATTTCTATTGCCTCATCCTCCTCTACATTCACCATGTCCCCAATCTCTTCCACGTCTATGTTTATTATTAGACTGCCAAGTAGTGACATGTGCTTGAGGTATGTAACATCCACATTTTTTCCAATTGGACCACTATCCTTCTGCTAATTTCTTCATCGATTTTGATATGTAAAGCCTCTATCTCATATAATCTTAGCGTCATTTCATTTGCATAATTAGGATTCATGGCATATCTAAATTTTCATGGCATGAGCATATTATTAAAAATTTGTTTACAATTCAGCCCTTTTTACAAAAACAACCCTAGGTTTTAGAATAATTAAAAAGAAGACTTATAATTGAGTATATTGTTTTTAAATACAAATTACGTACCCTATTGCCCTTGAATTTTGTACATGGTAAACAATAAAAGTACCTAAATTAACCTTTTTCACTTCAGCCCCTACACAAAATATAGCTCCTAAGTTTTTTAACAATTACAATTAGGCCCAAATTAGTGGTTTTAGTGCATAAAACACATGAAATGACCCAAATACCCATGATAATACACTAGAAACAGAGTGAAGAGACTAAATTAATCTTCCTCTAAGCTTGACACTTCAGAATTGTTAGTGCCACATCATGCTCTCATGCAATGAACTCCAATGCCATCCATATAAGTGCAAGACAGATTTTCACCAGATTTTTGCATTCCATCTGAAGGTAAAGTGTCCATTTCATCCACAAGCACTTATGCATGCATTGGCATTCATGTTCCAATAAAATCCCAGACAAATCACTACATGTGTCTGTCTGTCTACCGCAGCCAAAGCGCGCTCCAGCGCTGGCATTCACGTGTCGCCGGTGTTCTGCCGCGTCTAATAACCGACAGTGTGCCCCAACTTGTCTGGCAAGATCCCGGTGACCCAATGATCACCTCCATGCCACTACTTCGGCCAGATCACCGCTATGCGCAACTTGTTTCTGTCGCCGTCGGCCCCTATCATCATTTCGTCGTTCCAGCAGTGCCAAGCTTCGACATTGTGTTCCATCAGCTTCGCCAGATCCTTCTACACTTTCTTGTCACTAGAGCCGGTCAAATTCGTCGCCGGCGAACACCAATGCCATCGTTCAGCCACTGCCGCCATGAAGTTTTCTTGTCGCGACAGCATTGGCGACTTCGCCGACCTATTGTAGCCCAAATACTCCACCAACATGTTTTCGCCGTTGTCCTCGAAGGCACCACCGGCTGGATTCGCCTGGCAACGGTGAAGGGGAGAGTTTATCCTTGTTTCCCTGCCGAGCTAGGGTTTGCCGGCGGCGTCGCCTTCGTCGTCACCACCACCGGTCACTTCGCCACCAACTTCCCCCACCAGCCCTCATCTTCCTCGGCCAAGTCGCCGCCGGTCGTGAACCACCGCGTCATTTTTCTAGCCGCGGTCGTGCGTGTCTACAAAACCAAATCGGACAATCCATTTTATTTCCGCACAATCTGAATTATCCCGGCCATTTTGTATTCTCGGATTGAGCATTGGTATGCATATCCCTTAAACAAGATCAAATATCGTTGAACAAGACCATTTTCTTGTTCATTTTTCCTCGATCATCCATTGTAGTGATAAACCCATCTTCATTGATGGGCTTAACAATTCAAGTTGCACACACCCACGATCTTGATCCAATACCCCCACTCTTCATGGTGTTATCAGTGGGGTGACCAGATCTTGTACTTTGAGGGCCTTCTTTCATCTTCACACCGCCATTATTCGTGGGGATATGGAATTTTCCCAAACACATGAGAGTCGAGTTTTTTTATAAATAACCCAGATTAAAAAATCAATTACAGAAATGACCCACAGTTGGAAGATTTTACAAAACTAGGCCGCCACATCAGCCTGTCGAGTGCTGGGCACTCGACAAGCTACTTGTCGCTTGGAGAAGCCTTGTCGAGTGGCTGGTGCTTGACAAGTGCTTGTCGAATTCTCAAGGCTCGACAAGATGGAGTGCTCCACAAGTAGTTAACGACCAGGCTCGCTCGACCAGCAGTGCTATTGATCAAGAGACCTGTTGAGTGACCAGGATTCAACAAGCTTCGCTCGACCAGAAAAAATACTTTGTAAGCTCTTCTTTTGTAATTGATCACATGACTCAAAACCGTATGACTGGGCTAGTTGGTTAAGGCACTACCATCAGGCCCTTTTGTCCTGGGTTCGAATCCTACTTCTGCCTTACAAAGTATTTTTTCTGGTCGAGTCAAGCTTGTCGAGTTTTGGTCGCTCGACATGTCTCTTGATCGATAGCACTGCTGGTCGAGCGGGCCTGGTCGTTAGCACTGCATCTTGTTGAGCTCTCGGAAGTCGACAAGCATTTGTCGACTACTAGCCACTCGACAAGCCTTCTCCAGGCGACAAGGTAGCTTGTCGAATGCTGGGCACTCGACAGGCTGACGTGGTGGCCTAGTTTTGTAAAATTTTTGAACTGTGGGTCATTTCTGTAATTGATTTTTTTTAATCTGTGTTATTTATAAAAAAAACTCCAAGAGAGCCTAAATCTGACACAAATGATGACCAGAATTCATGGATGGGCTTGACAACTCGAGAAATTTTGTAATGGAGGAAAATATGAGTGGTAGTTGGATGGATAATCGAGGTTTGATATATTTAGTGGAAATAGAGGTGATGTAGGAGAATAGTCGAGATTTTAGGAGTATTGGGTGCTCAAGAGAAAATTATCAATGGAATGTTGAGTATTTGTAATGTCAGGGTCTAAATTGAGATAGATCCCCGCATTAGGCCAATTCATGAAACCATCAGCACCACGTTTATGGGGATTCATTTGGGGTAGTGGTGAGAATGATGAGGTTGAATGAGGAGATTGAGACGAGGATGAGGGGTTCATGAATGGAGATGTACATTTATAGGGTTTATATCCACCATACAACGGCTAGTTTTAATAATTTATGATTTTTCAACAGACAAATTGTCCAACGATCATATTTTGCAGTGGTCAGATTCTTCTCATTTAAGTTCAATAAAACTTATGGGAATAATGACTACAAATACGATTTTCATAATTTTTTAAAAATAAATCACTACAAACTTTATTCCAAAGAAATCATCTGAAATAATTTTTTTGGTACAAACAAAAGAATTGAAACATTTTTTCCTTCTAACATATCACTCAAAATAAAATATTTGCAATATTATAATTTTACGGAATTTTTCTAACTTTTTAATAAATAAATCTTTTTTTTTTATTTTTAACATTTTATTTCTCAAAATTTTCATAGATTAATGTACAATGAAATATTTTCTTGATTATCCACATTTTAAATTTTTTAAAAATTTTCTTAAACTTCTACAATTTTTCATAATAATTCTATAATCTTTAAACAATTTGTTAAAAAAAGATTGCTATTTTTACAAATTTTAATCTAAATTAATTATCTCCGGCATTGGATGTTTTAAATTTTGCCACGCGTCCAATCCAATAGCCTTTCCAAACACTGAATATAATTAGAAAAACCACATACTTTTCCTATGAACCCCACGCTCACACGATTTCGTACAGCTTCCACTTCTGTCTCCACGTAGGGTGGCAACGGAACGGGTTCAGAGTAGGGTATAGTTCGCGTCCCCGCCCCCGCCCTCGCTAGGGGCCTCGATACCCGCCAGGTCCCCATACCCGTCGGCGACAATCGAAGGGGTCGAGGGAGGCCAGGGCTGTGAGGCCGCGAGGGTGCGAGAGCGGTGACGGCGAGGGCAGCGAGGCTGCAAAGGCAACAAGGGCGGTGAGGGTGAGGGCGACGAGGGTAGAGAATAGAATAGATCTAGGGTTTGTATTGTAGTTCGCTAGTTTGTATACGACTTGTGGGCAGCGGGTCTGCGAGTGCGGGTTTGAGTTTGACACTTCACACTTGACACACACTCACACATTTGAGTATTTGACAGTAGTTTTCAGATCGGGGCGGGTTTTCGGGTTCAGGTATTAATTTTGCTTACTCAGTTCTAAAATACCCGCGGATATTGATTTTCCCCATACCCGCCTCGCGGGTGTTGATTTTTTCCCATACCCGCCCTCTCGGGTTCAGGTACCCACAAGGGATGAGTATTACTCACCCCGTTGCCATCCCTGCCTCTGTGTGACCTCCATTTGACAGTTGTGAATGTGCCATGTCACGCCATCATTGTGACATCATTTTTTCTTTGCGGTGCACGTGGTGGGCCTGTTTGCAGTTCGTTGGTAGCACTTCCTCACAGAGAGTTGATCTGAAGGCACACGTGTGATTCTGTCTCCTTGCTGGCACGTAAGCTGGTGCATTCTAAGTAACTTTTTACTAAATAATTGTTTTTGAAAAAAATTGAAAAATAAATTTTAAATTATTTTATTTTCATGAAATAGACCCAAAGAAACTTGGGAAGGTAACACCACACAACGAGAAATTAGGGATGTCAAGGTAACACTATAAGTATGGTGTTAACACCTCTCACTGTGCAAACCATAACGCCACCTAGGTTAGCCACTAGAAAAAAGGTGCATGTGTTTGCGATGTTTGTTGTAGACATGCGGCTTCTTAGGTGATCGAACACTTTCATGCATGCAGCTATGAGTGTTGGGTTTCTAATTTTTGTTGCAACCACCCCACGAAACCTATGAGGTAAGATTTTATTTTTGTTTTTTTATACTAACACCCTAGATGTTAGACATTACATATCTTGAGCATAGAATAGAGTTATAATATTCTCATTTATGACATCATCTCTAAGTCTTTAACGTCTCGTTACGTGATGTTATTCTTCTAGATTTTTTGGGTCTATTCCATGAAAATAAAGTAATTTAGTGTCAATTTTCAATTTTTTCATTAAAAATAAAAATATTTCTTTAATAAAAAATTTAATTTCGAGAAAGTGAAATCCAACGCGGGCGCATGGAGAGATGCCCGACCGGGCGGAGGAAAATTTCTTTTTTTCAGAAGAGGAGAGAGAAAGCTCCGTAGAGCTGCTCAACTTTTTTTTTTGTTTGATTTTTTTAATTTATATACTAAATAATTCTTTAACTATTTCTCCTTTACACTAACCAACAAACAAATATTTTTGTTACCGCCTCCTCCCATCAAAATTCCCTCCACCGACTAATATATAATACCCCAGGTCCCCAGCTTCATGGAAATCCCCGTCGATCTCCCACGTCCACGTCATGGCATCGTCGGCAGCTGCTGCTGCGGCGGCGGCGGCAGGGTGGCTGGTGTCGCCCGCGCTGCAGTGCCTGAGCGACAAGGCCAAGTCCTACGCCGACGCTCACCTCCGCTACTTTCCCTCGGGCGGCGCCGCCGCCTCAGACCTCGATCGCCTCCACGCCGCCCTCCTCCACCTCCACGCCGCCGCCTCCGCCCTAGAGCGCCGTCGTCCCTCCGATCCCACCCTCCTCGCCTGGCTCTACCACCTCAAAGACGCTGCCCACGACGCCGACGACCTGCTCGACGACCTCCACTACGCCCGCCTTCTCGACTCCTCCCTCTCTGCCCCCCGCCAGAAGCTCCGCCGCCTCTTCGACTCCTCCCGCTCCCTCTGCCGTCGCCTCATCGGCGTCGAGCAGCCCCTCAACCGCCTTCCCTCCCTTCTTGACAGGCTCACCGTGCTCACCGGATCCTATGCCAGCGTCATTCATCTCGTCGAGCTCGACGCCGCCGCCTCCCCACGGTACGGGCACCAGTTTGCCAAGAACTCCAGCTCCGTTGTCTCGGCCGATGACACGGTGTTCGGCCGCGGCCGCGAGCTGGCCGAGCTAGTCGGTAGGTTGGTTGGATGCAATGGCCATGCCCAGGTTGGGAACCAGCGTGTCCCAGTTGTTGCCATCGTCGGTGACGGCGGCATCGGCAAGACGACGCTGGCACAGATGGCGTTTAACCATGTGTGCATCGAGCAGCTATTTGAGCTCCGGATGTGGGTGTGCGTCTCAAGCCGGGTGGATGAAGTGGAACTCACCCGGGAGATTCTGCAACTAGCCACGGAGGCGTCGGAGGGGAAGGATCATGATGGGGTGGTGAATTTTGATAGGCTGCAAAAGTTACTGGTGTCTGCGGTAGCGGGGAGGAGGTTCTTGCTCGTTCTTGATGATGTGTGGGATGACAAAGAGAGGAATGTGTGGGAGAACACCGAGCGTTGGAGGAGGCTGCTAGCTCCGTTGCAGAACGGGGAGCGAGAGAGCAGAATTGTTGTGACCTCACGCATGAAGATGGTGGCTGGCATGTTAGATGCGAGGAGCGCGATGGTGCTGGATGGTTTGGGAAGTGAAGAGCATTGGCTATTGCTCAAGAAATGTGCATTGGGTGATGAGAAGACTTGTGAATATCCACAATTGCAGGAAGTTGGGAGGAAGATTGCCTTGAAGCTTAGGGGATCCCCTCTTTCTGCCAAAGTAATTGGTGGGATGCTCAATGGTACTCGCAGTGCGAGAGATTGGTACAATGTCTTGGAGACAGAGATTCACGGTGACATTGTCTCAACACTTCTGTCAAGCTATTATCATCTACCGCAGCAGTTGCAGTATTGCTTTGCATATTGCAGCATATTTCCAAAGAATTCGAAGTTTGTACCTAGGAAATTGATCAAAATGTGGATGTCTCAGGGTTTCATTCAGCTGGAACTCCACAGAAGCTTGGAAGATGTAGGTAGAGATTATTTCAACCAACTCTTGTCAAGATCATTCTTTCAACGACTCAGACAAGGCAGTAAAACGTACTATCTCATTCATGATCTAATGCATGATTTGGCCCAAATGGTTTCTGCCTGTGATTGTATGAGGGTCGAAGGTGGCATGTCCAAAAACATACCACCAACTGTTCGACACCTATCTGTTGCAAGTAATTCTTTAGCACAGCTGAAGAACCAATTTGACTTGAAAAGATTACGGACGTTGATGATATATAAAGATCCTTTGGTGCCCTCGAATCCTGTTCCAGATGATTTTCTTGCTGAGGTAAAGAATGTGCGTGCATTGGATTTAACTGGATGTAATATGCTAGATTTAACCGAAGCTATCGGTCAATTAACTCATCTGCGCTACATAGCACTTCCTGATACTATAGAGAGACTGCCTGAATCAGTAAGCAAATTACTACATCTTCAGAGTTTGGATATTCCGAAGAAGTGCCGGCTCGATAAGGTTCCTGAAGGCATGCACCATCTGACCAGCTTGCGGCATCTTGGCATAGATTCAAAGCACATTGCAGTCATAAGAGGTATTGGCAGTCTGGTTAACCTTCAAGGGTCAATTGAATTCCATGTTAAAAAAGAAAAAGGGCAAACCTTGGAGGAATTGAAGGATATGAAGGATCTTCATGGATTACTTAATATAAAAAATCTGGATAATGTTCAAAGCAAGGAAGAAGCTTGCAAAGCTCAATTGGTGAACAAGCAAAATGTTAAGATTCTAAAACTTGAATGGAACTCAGCGAGTGCAGGTTTTGGGCCCACGATGGATGCTGAAGTGTTGGACTGCTTACAACCCCATCCAAACCTGGAAGAGCTTCATATCACAAGGTACAAAGGGGCATCATCACCAAGTTGGTTGCTGGTGAAAGTGCTGTATCACTTGAAATCCTTATACCTAACCAATTGCAGAAGGTGGGAGATACTTCCTCCACTGGGGCAGCTTCCGTCTCTCAAGGTATTGCACCTTAAAGAAATGTGTTCGGTTACTGAAATTGACCTTACATTCTATGGCAGTGGCATGATCATATTTCCATCACTGAAGGATCTTCTATTTGATGACATGCCGAATTTAGTTAGTTGGACTGGAGAAACCAATGACTCATTTTTTCCTCGTTTGCAAAAGTTGAAACTGTCAAACTGCCCAAAGCTGATTCAAATGCCCTTGCTTCCCAGTACAACAAAAAGAGTGGTAGTGGAACGAAGTAAAAACATTTCTCATCTCAAGTTGTCCCCTTATTGCTCATCTAAATCAAGCAAATTCAAATTGGAAATTTCTGCTACAAGCGTACTGAGAGAAGGGTTCTTACAGCGGCAACACCTTGCTGCTACTGAGGTTTTATACATTAGGGGTTGTTGGGGGTCATTGGTTGTCGAAGAATTTCAGTTACTAAGATCACTAAGAAAACTGCGCCTATGTCAGTATGACATGGATGATGAGCACTTGAGTTTGTGCTTGCAGAATTTAACTGGTCTTGCCTCATTAGAGTTGGTTGACTGCCAGAATATCAAGTCCTTTCTCTTTCCAGCAGGCTCAAGGCACTTAATTACACTCCAGCACTTGTGCTTTCAGGGTTGCTCCATGCTTTCTTCCTTGGCTAAGTTGGAAAGCTTCATTTTCCTAAGAAGTTTGATCATCGAGAAGTGCCCTGGAATCACAGTGTCATCCTTGCCTGCTGACATGAGGAAAATGGCATATCTTAACAAATTGATCATATCACACTGCCCGGAGTTGCAATCATTACCGAACAATGGCCTCCCATCATCCCTGGAATTTTTGTATTTGATTGGGTGCCACCCATTGCTGACTAAGCAGCTACTTGAGGAGCAAGGTTCAGAGTGGGAGAAGATCTCCTTCATCTCTAATATTACGATAAGCTGAACAGAGTACATGGTATGGTGAACAGCTACTTGGGAATGCAGTGCACTTTACCAGCTTCTTCCTGTCCCCTGCCTCTGATGGGCCCATTCGGAAGAAGGCCATCTTGCGCTTGGATGGAGACTGCTTTGATATATTCCATGAGTAGCCTCCATGACATTGCTACAAATGTGATCCAAGTGGTCATGCTGAGAAGCTGCAGGACGGTTTGAATGCCTTATCCTTTTCCTCATCAAATTACGTGATACCATCCAATGTTACTACAACATGTTAAACCTGCATTCATGACTTAATTCACATCTTTTGCTACTACTGCTACTACTACTTTATTCTGGATTCTGTGGCATTGCATTATTCCTAACAACTGAGCTCCTGAGTATTTACCTTTGTTAGGGGGCTTGCCGATTCTTGGAACCTGTAGTGTTTGGAGATGGCAGTGAAGTTGTGCCAATATATGAAAATCCGTATGAAAGTCATGCTTTGTATTGACTATGGTGTGCCTCTCATGAGGTCAAGGAAGACTACTACTCAGTACTTTGCCAAGTAAGCAATAACAACACTACTTGACATTGCAAGTACATCAACTCATTTGAAGAGCTGTCAAGGATGCACTGTTGTACATGTGGTATATTGATAGTTATTTTATAGCAGCCAAGGCCTAAGGGTGTATGCTTTATCTCACTATTGTGTGATTATTTGTCCTAGGATAAATCTGAATAGCATGTATGTAGATTCATGATTTACTATCAGAACTAACGGAATCTGCAGAATACAAACGTCTCATTTCAGCTCTTTGCTTTGTTGTTTTTTTCTGTGCATTGGAAGAAACAATGTGGGCAACTGGCTTTGAGCCGAGGCCTGAGATGGTTTGCAACTTGCAAGTTCACCTTAGGCAAATAGAGAGGACAGCTGCAGTTTTTCTGTTTCCTAGGACAATGACAGCATCTTTGTTTCCTTTTACTTTGCTCAGAATCATTCTTTTGAACAAGAATCTAGCATCGAAAATAGTGAGGAACAAAAAGTTTAAAATAGGAAAGAAGGTCTGCCACAAGGATAAACATGGTGTCAGCACTTCTTTGCATGCTGAAAAGCTGCAGCTGGTCATCTGTAGATGGCACAGACAGTGGAGAGAACTCCGGTGCACGACGTGATCATGCAGCCAATGCTGGCAGTGGTAGCAGCAGAAGAGGGAGGAGGAGGAGGAGAGAAGATACATTTGGCAGTGTCTTTGAGGGATGGTCCGAATGTGCAACAGGTTCTGCCCTACATTCCGTCAAAGAAGAAGGTGGTCCTTGTCCACATCTACCAGCCGGCAACAATGATCCCGACTAGCAGTAAGAAATGCTACCTTCTCTTTACCTTTTATTACTTCGTTCTATGCTTACGTAATAGTAAGAAAAGCCTCTTTGACTTGTTTGTTTCAGTGGGTGCCACTGTACATGCAAGCCTAATAAGAGAGGATTTTGTCCATCAGTACAGGGAAGAACAAAAGAGCCAGGTTGTCAAAGCTTTAGAGGGCTACTTGGAAATCTGTAGCCGTGCAGAGGTGAGTTCTTAATCCAGAAGCAGGACCCTTAGATGGTGTGTTTTGGGTAGGTTCTAACTTAACACCCTGCATATATTTCTTCTAGGTTCAAGCAGATATACTGTTGTCGGAGAATGATAACGTGGCAGCCGGGCTTTTGAAGCTCATTGATGTCCATAAGATTACCACACTCATCATCATTGGAATTGGCAAAAAATGGTATGTATTGTGTTATTCATCTAGTCTTAATTATTTCACGCATGCCAATTTCAAATGTCGAAATATTAGTAGATTGACTGTTTTTTTTTATCATCTTAAATTTTTGGATGTTTTGATTAGTGTATGAAACTCCATATAATATCCAAAAATTTGAGATCTAACTCCATATAATATCCAAAAATCAGAGATCCTTAGTTTGAGATCTAACTATGAAAATTTATGAGAAAAAAATAATTAAATGGTCCAGTGGTGAGACAAGAGAGTTTCAAGAGTATATTACGTTGTAGGTTTGATGGAGTTTAAATGTAAGAGAAATTGTCAAAGTATAAGTATATTGATTGTTTTTTTTTATCAGTTTAAGTTTTTAAGTGAACTCATTAGTACATGAAACTGAATACCAAATCTTTTGATGCAGGATAAATGGATCGAGGAGAAACTTAGCAGCAGCTTTGCAGGAAGGTGCCGACTCGTCATGCACCATATTTTTGCTGCGGAAGGGAAATCTCATTTCTTTTAGGTAACGATGTGTGGGTTTCAAGTAAATTGTTTGGGGAAGGCCACAGAATATGCCTTATATGCTCCATTGCGGCATCTTTTATTTTGCAGCAAGCCGCGTGCCAGTGTCTTCACGGTGGGAACAAATGAGCCACCTTCTTCCGAAAGTTTTCATGGCCTCTCATGCAGCAGCAACAATACGAGCAGTACCCTCTCTTCTTTCTTCTGGAACTCATGTAGCACACTTGACAGTTTTGACCCTGCACAACTAGATGATTCTTCTCTGGAGAATGCTGCATCGATATTTGATGATACAAGGTTCAGCGTTATCTTTGGTCATGAGTCACTCAGCACTTTGAAGGGGCTAGTTGACCACCCTGGTTTGGCTGAGCACTCGCAGGACTTGCATCAGGCATTTCACACCAAATGCTTTGAAATCTTCACCAGGTGTCAGTTTATAGGTGGCATCGACTCGGTTCTTGGAGTTGACTGCGAGAATTTTGAGGAGGAATATTGGAAGTCCATCAAGAGCTGGCCTGCAGCATTGGGGTATGTTGTCAGGGTTCTCAACACAAGGCAGATGCAACACCTCAAGCAGAACCGTCGTGTTAGCAACGGGTTTATACACAATGAGCTCTCAGAAGCTATGAAAGAACCTATCAATCGACTGCTCAGTGTTGCTTTAATTGTTAGTAAGGTGAGGAGGTCACCGGAGAAGCTCTTCTGTGTATTGTTCATGTACACAGCACTTATGGATGCCACTCCTACTCTCAGGAAACTGTTCTCGACCAATTTTGTCAGTGGAGATGTTGACGTAGTTCTTGTAAAATTGAAGGATTCTGTGAGGGGAATACTTCACGATCTCAAAGTCTTGATTCAGAATTATAGTTCACAGAAAGTAGTGCAGGATGGAAGCATCCTGTTGATCACTGGATACCTCATGAAATACATCAGGCTGCTGGTAAATCATACTGGCTCACTTGATACCATTCTAGGACATGGTCACAATGATGGTCAGCTGACAGCTGATGGCATAAACACAGCGGGCAGCCTAGTTTCTGGGCTTGTCGCTGATCTGAATAAAGTCCTAGAACAACATTCAAAATTATATGTGTCTGAAGGACTCCGGTGTATATTCTTGATGAACAATGTGCATTTCATAATCCAGGAGGTCGAGCAGTCGGATATACAGTTGATAGTAGGAGTCGAGTGGCTAAAGAAGCACCACTACCACATCAAACAGTACATGAGGGATTACCTATCTGCATCATGGAAACGGGTTATATCTCATTTGGCAATCGCAGCAAGTCCTCCTCATAAAAGACTTAGGCCAAACCTCCTCAATTTCTTGTACACCAGCCTGCCTCCCTTGCAGAGTTTCACTTCGTCTTTCGATGAAACCTGTAAAGCTCAGATGAACTGGAAGGTGCCTAACCCAGTTCTTCGCAATGAGCTTCGTGTAAGTATCTTACAGTATGTTGTTCACGCCTACCATGCATACTTGGAAAGCCTGAAACACTCTTTGAGAGGCACTGCTGCGGATTTGGAGCCAGAGTTGAGGAGTAAAGTTAGTGAATTGTTCGAAGGGTGAACAAGTACCTTCCTTGCTATAAGCAAAAACACAAAAATGAAGACCACAGCACACATATATGCTTAAATTTGTACCTTAATTTTCTTCCTGTAAATGATCAACAGACAAAGTTTCATTAGAGCAATGCGTCCATTCTTTCCAAAGCAATGGGCAACTTTAAACATCTGTACATTATACAAGGTGAGTTGCTACAGCCTTCAGTTTCAATGCTTACTTGCATATGTTTGCGGTTTGCACTATGGAATCAGCAATCTCTCAGAGATGAACCTCCACAACAATGGGAAGCAAGAAAATTAAGCCAAGGTACTTTCTGACAAAAATAGCTTCTTGTTTTACTTGTATGTTTGCATAGTTTTTTTCCCTCCCTACTGATTTTTACTATGTGGCTGTTCTTCAGACATCACATCACTTGCCACAAGGAGCCTTGAACGAACCACCAGGAATGTAGGTTGCAACTTGCTTGTTGGTTTGCAGTATCCAAGGCGAATCTGGAAGTTAAATGACTTGCTAATTAAGCCCAATTTACGGCTATTCTGGGAATTGGGATGTGATGTGATGAATTACCAACTCATAAGAGTACAGCTATAATAAAATATATCAAAATATTACTAATTTTTACTTTTCAGTTTTAAAAGGTTTGAATCTCAAAACATTCTCCATAACAGTAAGCATTGACCTTAAACAAGGGGCCGTTCTATTCAATAATTCATTAGACCTACAATTCCCAGCTGTAATTGAATCTACATCATTCAGAGCATACAACAAGAGATATTTTCCTAAACTCTTGATATTTCTAAAAGTTACTCAATCAAATAATTAATTAAAATCAATGATATTTTAGGCTGCACCCACGCCACAGGCAAAGTGCAACTATACATGCTCATATATAAAAAGAAGTTTTAAACTATACTACCTGAAGAGTTAATGAGCTGCACTACACCAAGTTGGGAAGTTAATTTGCCATATTAATGCTGGCCTTTTGTTTTCTTCATACGCTAAGCTAACTGTTAAACAATTTGGACTTGGTCGTCTAATCATGCATGTCACGTCTTTAATTTAATTTGATTTGTGCTGCTCCCTTTTCTTTTTGCATTATTTTACACAGACGTGACACCATGGCGGTGCCTGCCAAAAGCTCATTGCTACAGCATTGCTGTTTGACTAGCATTAGACTCACTGGATACTAATCCATCTGAATTTTTTTCTTGTTCTTGTTTCTAAAGTGGTTGGCCTTGTACAGTCATCATGTCGGATACAATCGTCCTGAGTTTGTATACCAAATTATAGTTACAATCTAAACTAATCAATAGTAACTCTTTATGGTATAGAGCGATAGCTACCTAGTACTTCCATTTTTTTTCTCGAGCAATACTATGGAGACATATCAGTTAGTTTATACAATTTGAGTACATAGGTTTAGCGAAACCCCCTCTTGAGGGCCATTTGTTGTTTATTTCCTGACTCTTGTGTGTAAGGTAGTTTTTGTTATGTTTGTAGCACTTTTTTTTTAGCATACATGTAATTGTTCTTCTACATACATGGTATAACTGTATAAGAAAAGCAAGAAATTGATACGAACAACCTTGTCTCAAGGAAAATCTGAAATTCTACTTGGCTTCATTTCGAATATTGATTTTTGATCAGACAAACATCGACTTGCACATTAGATGACATGAAGCCGTAGCATGTAGGAGTAGGTGTTGTGTTAGGTTTTGTGGTCTATATACTTTTGTTTCCTGCTTTGTTCAACATATGAAACACATTTGGCCCGAGCAGAAGCTGACAGATGGACTTGACAAAAGTGAGAACTTAAGCTACTTGTTCTTGCATTATATATGTGATTAATGTGGCATTTGTATATCAATTATTCTATGATGTGGACAGGGTGTATTAAATAGAATGTATTCTCCACCAAGATTGCTTTTGAAACAAGGCTTTGTGATGTGTTGGTTATGTAGTCAAATTTAAGAACTAGCCTGATGTCAGAGTTTTGTCAAAGATTGGTCATAACATTTGGTTCTGATATTTGGTTTCTCCCATTTGTTGCTTGATATGTAAAGCCCTAAGATATGCTACCTTGTCTGAAACCTAATCCAGTTCATACAAAAAAGTGATTAGTCATGTAAAAATTAACATTGTGCTTTTGATGTCAGCAATGAATAAATTTAGTTAATAGATGACAAATTTCTTGAACTGTAGATTGTTTGGTCCTACAGTAGTTGCCGTTTTATGTTGTTTAACTTATCAGCTATCAGCATAGTCCATTTGTGTACTACCTCAAACATCCAGTTGCCAGCTCCCTGTATGTTGACAACTCCATACTTGTAGTATCTGAATTTTTTAAGCCATATTTGATCAATTCATCACAAGATAAAGTTCTAGATAGAACTGAACCCTTTCATTTAGACTAGTGTAGTTGCTCATATATCAGTGCTTTATCACCTTTCTGGCATGTAGAAATGTCAGGTTGTTTCTTTTCTTTTCTGAACATTCGAGTAGTTCTAACATACTGTTATCATGGGGCATTGAGGTGTTCCATTCTTTCTTTCTTTTTTTATCTTGAGGAAAGCTGGAAGCAGTTATCATCATTGTTATGATTTGACTTTCTGGCTGGATGTCTCAGATGCATGTGTCTGTTAGTTTGTGCATCTATACAGCGTTGTTTCATATTTTCAGTTGGAATATGGGCATCTATTAGTATTTAGTAAACTAAAGTAATCATATTTATCATATGATTGACTACTAAAAAAGGAAGAAAGAAGGGCAACAGTTTTATAGCTGTGTCTTCACAATTAGGTCAAACTCTAATCTAATCCTATCACTGAAATCACCAGGTTGTGTCAATTGCAGTGTTGTTTCTAAGTTCTTTGAGTTTTGAGGCATCCTCAACAGTACGTGGATGGATCTAACTAGGAGTTTTGTTTATCCATTTAGACAAGTTTGGTGCAGTATAGAACTAGACAAGCACTACTCTTATCTTTTTTTTTAATTTAGCAAACCTTCAATGCTTAAATCATCAGGTTAAGTTCTTGTTCCTCAATAATTCTGGCCTGAAGTCTGCACAGCCCATTCCTTTATCAAATAAACTTACTTTTCTTTCTGTTTCTTGCAGTTTTGGAGATCCAGTTTATGCTAGAACAGCATAAAAAAAGAACTGAGAAACTCATTGCCAGCATCCCTGAATCTAGTTTGTAGCTCAAACACGCAAATCAAACTATTAACAATGCTCCTTTCTCATCTAATCATGGATATCACGTCTCTTCATGATGCGTCCTCTGCATTATTTTAGGCCGCCATGACACCATGGCAGTGCACCTAGGACGTGTTGTGCATATTCGTCTCGCCATCAGATGTATCCACATCAGCAATATGCAGACCATATCATCCACCAGTATGAACAAAGGTTGTTTCTCTCAGGAAGTAGGTGTTGTGGATCATGTTTGGTATTAAGATAGCTATCCTTCAGTTACCATAATACAAGTCTATCCTTTCAGAATTTACTTACTCAAAATACTAGGTGTAGGTTTTTCCGTTTAGATTTCCATTGTAGTTTATGTTTGATAAGTTTTCTGTTGGACAATTGAAACATATTTGAATCTTGCAATCATATGCAGATGGTTTTACATGGATCATACAAATTTGCATACATTCGGAGCTGAAGGAAGTTGACATGTCAAACTTGAGGGACTGTACATGGTTATGTCAGCACATGATCAGGATTGGTCATAACCTTAGCTTTGGGGTTATACTATTAGTACTAAATTGCCATAGTCATCTGGTTAGTTACTTGTGTCTGTAAGCTAGTCCTTATCATGATTGGGTTTTAATACATATCAATCACCTGGCACAATATAATACCAATTAGTATTAAGCACTTTTTACATCACTGATCACACATTGAGACAGCAAGCCTGTCTATAGTTCTGCACTTTTCTCTTGAAAAATCTGTTAAGTTCTTGACAGCAATAGCAACTGTGTTTTCTGAATCGTCTTAACTATTTCACTTTGTAATATGTCAATGTTGATCCTTCATTTGCTGACATTTTCTATCTTGACAAGTCATTTGGCACTTATATTCTTTCTTTTTTCCTCAATTATGAATCATAACTCACAAAGTTTCATCAACTATTCAACCCATCTGCTCGTCAACTACACTGAAGCATGACCAAGCAGTTGTAGTAGAGATCAAAATTCAAATCTCAACATTCTGTGCTGTATGCAGGTCATTTGTTGCGATGAGACCATTCTTATTTCTTAATGCAGTGGTTAATACTTGATACAGCAATAGGCATCATTTGTATGCTCGAACACATATTTTTTTTGGACATGGACAAATTAAGGTAGTCACTGCAGGAAGATAAGTGTAAACATTGAGGAGGAGATTTATGAGTTGAAGTATTGAGTAGATTAATTGTTTTTCCTTATCAATTTAATTTTTTGGATGAATTGATTATTACTTGAAATTTTATATGATATCAAAGTCTAGAAGTTTGGAGTTTGAGATTTGATTGTGGTATCATTTATAAGAAAAAATAATTAAAAGATTTGATAGTGAGAGTAAAAGAGTTTCAATGATGAACTAAGTCTTAGTTCAAGTCGAGTCTACATTGTAAATCTGGTGGAATCTAGACGTGAGAAATAATATGAAAGTATTGAATAGATTATTATTTTTTTATTTATTTAAATTTTTAGATGAAATAATTAGTACAACGGCATGAATCATACCCAGGGAATCAGGTAAGCATGGGATGCCTTTCTGTAAACATGCACCGGCTACGTTGGTTATACTATGCGTTCAAATGTACGATCTGAATCAGACACTGAGCAAAGTGCCAGCGACATCCAGCATTTAATTTCCTTCTAATTAAATTAATCTAAGCACACTTGCTCCAGCTAACTTGCGCAACAACTAAACTACTTCATGCCATAGCCAAATAAATCATCAAAATCTTCCCTACTACTAAAGATGCCTTTTGGATCTTTTGAAAGCAAAGAGCAATCACAAGTTAGGGCTCCAATTAAGGGTCTGTTTCGGAGTTTAAACTTTGGTTTAAAGCTGGGAAGAATCCAAGCTTCCCTAAATAGGAGGCTTTTTAAGTGGTTTAAGGGAGGATGAAACTCTTTTTAATTAGAAGTCAGAATTTTGAGAAATTCAATTTTTTGGACTTTTGAAGTGGATCATATGCCATCAAAACTTAGAGTATTTATATATGTCGTTTGCGGTGGTGGATAAAAAAAAAAGAAAGAGAAGAGCATTTGAGTCATTTTATTTTATTTTTTTTGCAAATTCTATAAGCTAATAATAATTAAGTTTATCAAAAATAACTTTTAAAGATCTTTTAAAGAAGTTGATGGTCCAAAAAATTAAAATCAAACTATTTCTTCGCGAAGCTGAGCTCCCCAGCAGGCTCGACAGCTTCCCCATCATAACAATGTCAATATGTATACCAAAAAGAACCCTAAAATAAAACTTTTCTCTACTCCATTGCATTGGTCCTTTTAATCTTAATTATACTCTAAACACCCTCTTATCACCCAATAATTATTGCCATCCCTTTCGAAAGACGGTCATCACGTCCCATCTGATGCCTGCCCTAATATCCATGTCCATTATAAATTAACACAATGACACTATGCCGGCGCCTCCAAAGTGCCAATTGCCATGACATCTCCCTCTCTCAGCCATTGTAGCATCGAACCCCACATTAACCATCTCCACAAGTATCCTTTGCCCTAAAATTGTTTTAATTTTTTCTACTACTTCATGATTGCTAAACTTAACAAAAATGACTCAACTCCTGAATTTGGGGAGTAGGTCTTGTATATATGCAGCATAGTAATTAAAGGCTTTGTTAATTTTAGGTATCCTTTCTTGCTATCTTGGCTTAGTTGCACTTACCATCCAAGACCTAATTTAGATTGTAATTAGGTTTGTGGTTTGAAGAGTTGGTCTTGTAGATTGTGTTAGGTTGCAACTATATATGCAAATTCTTTTTAACATTTGTGGCCCCAGGGACAAAGGTTGGCATGGTTTTTAGGCTTTTTCAGCAGGGCATGAAAGGGGCATCTTTGGACCTATCTAATATCTCATCTCCTGTGTGTTAGCACTTTGAAATTAAACCCACCATATTTCTCTTCTACCGTGTTTATAATGGCAAGGGCAAAGATGTTATGGCCCTACATGTGTCACAAGCACGTACGTCACGCATATTCTATGAACTACATGTTAGTGACTGTTAAAAAAAATTGTAAAATAATTTTTACAAAACATTGTGAATAATTAATTGGTGGACTAACTATAGTTTTGGAAGTTCAAGAAGCAAGCCTCTGGAACTTTTAGTCATCTAACTGTTGTTTTTTAGTTGAAAATGACAGGTCTAAGAGGGAGAATTAAAGAAAATAAAAACAAAAGAAAAGTAAAAGGTTGCTTTTATTTGTTAAGCTAGATTCCTTTGAGAAGGTGCGGAGAACACTGCACCTTGATAGCATTAGACATGGGGATGTGAGACTACATTACCTGTATATCTTTCAGACAGTAACAACTCAGGAGACAGAAGCCAAAGTCCCAAATATAACCCATGGAGAGAAAAAAAGGAAAATAGTCGCCTTTTTGTCTGCCTTTATATTTCCTGCAACATGTATAGATAGATAACTTTCCATGAAAGAATATGTAGCAATCACTCAATTCAATAATTCAATTATACAAAAATTCTGAACAAAAATATCTGGTAGCTTTCATAATTTGGCAAATCTGAAACCTAGCTAATTTGTAGCATCTACTCAAGTGAAAGCGTAGAAAAATTTGTGTACTTCGATTCTAATTTTTTTTTCGAGAGTTCAACTAAATGTTGTAGATACCATTGGTTAGATTAATATCATGTTCACATCTGCCAAATTATGATATACTAAAAACAAAAATCTAGATATATCCATTATGATAACTCATGCAAAATTTGAAAGCCAAAATTTTGCTTAGGGTTAAGATTTGCGTAGTGATTTTTATAAATTATTTTAGAATGCTCAATCATCTTGTGAGTGTTGAATTTCAATTAAATAATTAGAATAGAGAGAAAGATATATATCCTTTAAACTATAAGATAGGGAATACAGATTTATATAATAACACAATAATAAATAGAGCAAACTATGACAGAGACATTAAGACTTAGAAGTTATGGAATGTTGCTACTAGTCAACCAAAATAACCGGCCACTCACAAACCAACGGCCGATCTGGCTCAGATGGTAGTTGATTGGACGGCATTCTTTTTATCTGAGAAGGATGTCATGCATCTTATCCCATCACATTCATACACTATAAATTTTTCTTACTCCCAACGATTCAAAATACTTGTTGCATATATATATATATATATATTGGTGAAATTGTTACATAAAATATTTCTATAGTATAACAATTTTACGAATTTTTGTTAATATATTATAGTAAAAATAATAGTCAAAATGGTATTTTAGAGTCCATGCCCACTAAAAAAAAGAAGTAATTTGGGCCGGAAGGTTGGATTTATTGGCCTCTATCAAATACATGAACTTGTCTACTTATACACTTTATTTCTTAGAACTTAGTCTTGCCATTGCTGATTATTTAGTACCAATTCATTAGTTTAGTAACCCAATGTGGACTCACCTAATGACAACGAAGTTGTTTAGTATGCAGCTGCAAGCACCACACGTTGCTCGGTAGCTTAACCCAAGATTGGATAACATGGGACCTATTAATTTGTACATGATAACATGATATCATACTACGCAATTTGTGGATGCAAATTTTGCAACAATTAAGACAAACATATGTTGTTCCTAATTTTTTTTTGATGGTACGTACTGTGTTTTACTTTTGGAAAATTGTACTATATATTTTAATTTTGGAAATTTTGGAGGTTTTGTAAGTTGGTACAACCAATTAATCACAGTCATGGTGCACCGACCTTAATTGTTGTGTTCATCTGGCATCATATTGGAGCAATTAAAAATATACCTTTTCCCTTTTCTTTGTAAGCAAGCTAGAAGTTTTCGATCTCCTTTGATGGAAATAAGTTTGCTTTTTTGTACATTAACAGAAGACATTAATTTAAAACTCTCCAAGTCTTTTTCTTTTTGACTTTGCAACTATTTTGAAAATGTTTTTTTTATTTCATTTGTGATTATATGACACTTTGATTTCCATTTCTTTACCCTATTGAAATCGGATTCGATGTCCGATTAGTCAATGTTTGATATATAATTATGAATTATAATCCTATGTTTTCTTTCTGACTGGAGCATAAATGCATTCCTCAAAATCTTGTGATTTCTAGTTGATTTGACATGATACATAGACCAGCCATAGCTACCATCTTTAAACCACAATTTCCAAATTAAAAATTGTATGTACCTTTTTCTTTTCTGCAAAAATCATTTGTATTTTGACTGAAATAGACCATGTAATTTCAAGTGAAGGTAATTCAATTTAAAAAAATTGTTTATCGAACAAATTTGGATTAGTTAAATTTATTTTGTACCAATCAAGCTCATGTATGTGTAAAATTCAGCTATATTGATCCTAAACACCTGCAGTTACTAATGATTAAGGGGTAAATCAGCCCCTCAACCCTCCATTTGTGTTATTAGCTATGTAGTTTTCTTTTAGGTAAACATAGAGCCAACTTTTTTCCTTGATCAAGGAAACATGCTTGTCATAGTTTGCTTCACACAAACCAACTTTTTCTTTCAGTGGACTACAGATCACACACACACTACACTATCTATCAAGAACTGATGCAAAAGGCCTAGATAAGTGCCTAATGTTTGGCTGTGGTGCAAACTAGCAAACTATTCCCCCCTGTGATTCTTGATTCTTGGGCAACAACTAACGAGTGCATTGCCTTTTCATTGTAAAAAGAACCCAATCTTGATGGGTCTTGATTGGTGCAAGTGATGGAGGAGACTAATAGATAAACAGGTGATTGATGCTTGTAGGCCAACTGGCCTAGTCATGGAACACACATGGAGATGCATGAGAGACCACAGCTCTAGATTTGAATAAAGTGGTACTACACAACCCAAATAGCGACAAGCAAGAATTGTATCCTTGTTTTAAAGTCTAAAAGCATGATTGTATTTTTCTACTCATCTCAATCGTTAATCAGAATATGGACAACCCACTTTTTCTCATAAAAAATATTGAAATTTTCATCCACCATGATTTGGAGTGTTGATTTTTTATCAAAAACTATGTCTCTTGAGCTATATGACAGCAGATATGAATTTAGGCAGACAAATATGAATATAAATTCCTCGCAAATTGTATTTGATCATGTCACGAAACACACAAGGAGATGCATGAGAGACCACATATCCAAATTGAATAAGGTGGTACTACACAATCCAAGTTGAGACAAGTAGAAATTGTATCTCCTACTTTGAAGCCTAAAAGCATGGTTGTGCTTTATTGCTCATTTCAATCACAAGATCAAAATATAGACAGCCCACTTTATCTTACCAATCTACTAATTATTTTGAAGTACTTTTTAAACTATAAGATAAATAATATAGATCCAAATAAGTATGGATATAGATTTTTTTAGCCGATTGGATTTAAGTATGTCATGATACACACATGGAGATGTATGCATAAGAGACCACACGTCCACACGTCCAGATTGGAGTAAAGTGGTAGAAGCCAAGTAGCTAGCATGGAAACAGTAGAGATTGGGTTTGGGCTAGCTAGTGGAGTGCATTGAGCACCACCTACACACACATTGGGAGCCTTATCCTGTTCTTGCAATCTGATGCAAAGTTTTGGGTTGGGAGAAGAACTGTAGCCATACATTTCATTACCCTAGGTCTCACTTCCACGTTTTAACCATCTTAGCCTCTCCTTTTAGCAGGCAAAATCTTCGTGTTTCTTTCTTTGCTTTCTTTCTGAGGGGTTAATGTGTTGATGGTGTAAAGGCAGCGAACTGGCCAAATATTTGACTTGGGAATGTTATTGTGTGTTGGTGGTGCAATGTTTTTTTTGTCTATTGCACATAGAAGCATCTCTTTATTTTGGGGGAAGATAATATGGTAAATAATTCTTTTTAGAGTAAGAATGTATACTTAAAGTATACATGAACATTTCAATAGTGTAGAAAGTATGGGACCAAATTTCAATAATATTACCAAATAATTGAAGTAAGCAAGATGGTGGGAATTAACCTCTGACAGTACCATCCATTGTGATGATCAGATACCAAATCAGTTTGATTATCATATCTTTTTTAAAAGGAAATATATTAAATGAGAATCATTTTTAAAATATGACAATAAGAATTAACAACTTTAATTATTGAATTAGATCTGAGTTTTTTTTTATCATCTACTAAAACTGTTGTTATCTTTTAAAAAAAACTCTTTATTTTTTCATTTTATTCTTCCACTCTTCCACTTTCTAATGACATGAACTATTCTCTTTGATCTACGTTATTTAAATTTAATCAAATAGCTATGAGTGTATTTTTCACTCTTCTATTTTAAGACTTATTTTTACTATATAAATGTCCTTATGACATAAATACTTTTTTGTTTGGAGTTGTGAGTTTTGTAGATCCGGTAAAGCAAAAGAAAGAAAAAAGCTTATTTCCATAAAACAAAAGATAGATTTGTTGCCTACTTTGCTAAATGAATCTTTGAAGGGAAAAAATCACTTGATGCGAGTTGTCAGCAATAAAACATTAACTTTTAAATCCGACTTTAACATAATTAATGGGCAATTCCTCCGACCATGTCAGCTATATTATTATTTGCCAGAAACGCATCCCATTTTATTTTATACTCCGCACGCAGGCAGCACATCTAAAAAGAAAAAGAAGAGAAGTCTGAAAAGAAAGAAAAACTGATACCTCTGCATTGGAATCAATTCTCCATTCGGGAAAACCGTGGCAAGGCACTTGGCACTAGATAAATAAACAAATGAATAAAATAAATATATTTTATTAGTTAAGATATTCAACTTTTATTGAAAAAATGAAAGTTGTATAAAAAATATTTATACTAGAGCCATTTTAAATAAATAAATATAAAATTACTAGTACTGGAGAGAGAGAACATGATCGGCAATAGCAATAAATAAAGAAGGGGGGAGGTGGAACGGCTGTGGGGAGGAACCCGAGGAGTGACATATGGAGATTAGCGATTGATCTAGTCTGTGGTGTAGTCTGGTCGGCCAACTCGAGGAAGAGCAACATCACACCGAGCCGGCCTACTCCTCCGCCGGCCGAACCAAACACAGCTTCCTTAGGCTTTAGACTAGGTTTTCACGACACACCTGACTCACGAATTTTTTTATATACATAACTTTTTTTAAAATATATATATATAATTGAATATGAATATGAAATGTGGTCGTAGAAGTGCCACAAAGAAATTAAACTCGAATTTTTAGATTAAATTATACTGAAATTTTTTATTCTTTCAAAAATAATATTTTTTTATCTGTACTTCAGGTTAAAAATCCATTTGAACCAGCGTAATGATGAGACTAAAACGATCAAATTGACATAAACCGATAATCAACCGGACTTACATATCTCAAGATATAAGAATACATGATATATTGTGATATATAGTTCTGGTTGATAATTTATTTGTGTCGATTTGATCATTTTAGTTTCACTATTTTATCTATTCAAATAGATTGTCAAACCAAATTATATATCAAAAGATATCGATATTAGAAAAATTAAATTTTTTTGTACAAAACTTTAAGAGTTAATAAAAAATAATAAAAGTTCAAAAGTGTGGTACTCTTGGATGTGGAGTTGTCTCTGCTGCACAATAGTTGTGCGACAAATAAATCCTCCAATATTTGCCGTACTCCTGTTGCCACGTGTCATATCTAGATTCAATCGCACTTTTAAATAGAGTTATTTTTATAAAATTTTAAAATATTGAGTTAGATTTGCAGGTTTTTTAAAAGATTATTCATATAAAAAAATTCCCTACCTCACTCTTTATTTTCCCTTCTTCAATGAAAAATAATGAAATTTTCTTTATCTAACACACACAATTGCTGCTCTAAAATAATATTTTATTTTATACTACTATAAAAATTAGATATTTATAAAAGATCACCCATGTCTCGTTTATAACTCAACGAGGTGGTATACTTCTCTTCGTATTTATAATTAATAAGATCAACATCTTTGTATCTAAAAATTAGAATTGTATTCGTTGAAGAGTTCTAAGAAGTATAAAATTGTATATATATATATATACACACACTTTTTTCTTTTTTTATTGATTGATATGACTATTTCTATATTTTAGAGTTCATGTAATATCTTGGTTGATGTCGGAATTTCTCTTTGGCAGCAAACATGATGGCCGGTAGTTCAATCTCACTTGTTTGTTGTTCTCTCACAACTACTAGCACACTAATACAATAACAATGTTAAAAAACATATCCAAGACGTTGCAAACTCCTCCGTCTAATTATACATCATTCATCTCTTCTAGTTCTGCGATAGAATATAAGACAATTTTATCGTTATGTCTTGAATTTCAATTGTTTGAGTTTTTTAAATTTTAATTTTAAAAATCCTGCATTAATGTTTTTTTTTGTTAAATATTGTTGCCCTTTTGTACAGAGCATCAGCAGAAGAGAAAGCAAAAAGAAAAAGTTTATGACAGTGGCCCCCACCCACGGCTCACACAGTGTACGGTCGAAACGCCCTCGTGTATAAAAGCCTCTCGCTAACCCTTTTTCTCGCCACAGCTCTCCGTCGCGTCGTGCCGTCTCCTCGCCCTCCCATCCCCACTTCCTCCTCCGGAGACCAAACGAAGACTTGCTCGGAGACATGAGGACGAGGAGTGGGTCCCTCTACCCCGGCGCCGCAGAGAGGGTGCCCCACAGGATGAAGAGGTCGTGGTCCCAGTTCGCCGCCGGCGAGTGCTCCGGCGGCGGCCGCCGGAAGCGGATGGCCTGTGGGCCCGACTTCCTCGACGAGCTCCCCGACGACCTCGTCCTCTCCATCCTCTCCAAGCTCGCCGCCGCCTCCTCCTCCCCCTCCGACCTCCTCTCCGTCCACCTCACGTACGCCCCCAGCAGTACCACTTCTTAAATTCCTCACCAACCTTTAGAACCCCCTCACCTTTCTTCGAATTGCAAAAGACTCCATGGCCTCGACACGAATGCGAAGAGGCAGGGGCGTTTTGGAATTTGTGAACGGTTTAGGGTGGGTTGGCAATAAAGCTGAAGCGAAGAATGGCCACTAAAAAAGGCTTCTTATCTTGAAACTCTACAGGTGCAAGAGGCTAAATGGTTTAGGGCGGCATGAGATGGTGCTGGCCAAGGCCTCGCTGGCGTCGTTGGCGGTGAAGGCGACGGCGTGGTCAGAGCCGGCGCAGCGGTTCTTGAAGCGCTGTGCCGATGCCGGCAACCTTGAGGCCTGCTACATTCTTGGCATGGTAAGCAACCAAGAAACCATCCAAATAACTCTTCTTAAGCATGAAATATTGCACCATAGCTTACACTTCACAAGTCGTCGGACTAAGTTTTGTGGGTGTTTGCGCGTGTGTGCAGATCCGGTTCTACTGCCTCGGGAGCCGGAGCGGCGGCGCGGCCCTGCTGGCGAGGGCGGCGGTCGGGGGACACGCGGCGGCGCTGTACTCGCTGGCGGTGATCCAGTTCAACGGGAGCGGCGGCGCCAAGTCGGACCGCGACTTGCGCGCCGGGGCGGCGCTGTGCGCGCGCGCGGCCGCGCTGGGGCACGTGGACGCGCTCCGGGAGCTCGGGCACTGCCTCCAGGACGGCTACGGCGTGCGCCGCGACCCCGCCGAGGGCCGCCGCCTCCTGGTGGCCGCCAACGCCCGGGAGCTTTCCCTCGCGCTAGCAGCCGCCGCCTCCCATCGCCCTTTCTCCGCCCTCCCGATCGGTGGCGGCGGCTGCCCCCTCCTCTCCGACTTCGGCTGGAGCCTACCGGAGGCTGAGCCGCATCCGGCCAACGTCTTCATGGTCGATTGGTGGGCCTCGCGCGGCGGCGCCAAGAAGTCGCAAGCCGAGGGCGGCAGCGCCGAAGACGCCGACGCCGTCGAGCTCCGGCTATGCTCGCACGTGCGGTGCGGCCGGAGGGAGACGCGGCGGCATGAGTTCCGTCGGTGCTCCGTCTGCGGCGCCGCCAACTACTGCTCCCGCGCGTGCCAAGCCCTCGACTGGAAGCGCGCGCACAAGGCGCAGTGCGTGCCCATGGACAGGTGGCTCCTCGCCGGCGGCGACGCCCAGTGACGGAGAGCTCTCCACGTTTTAGTCCACGACCTCTACGGTGGACCGGGTGTAGGAAATATCAGGGTAGCCTTTTTTCCACTAGGGGGGAAGTTTTGGGTTGTCGTCTTGTCAGATGTACGTATTCTACTAGGGAAGAGGAAAGATTCTACTGATACCCTTCTTGGTTTTTTAAATTTAATCAAAATTTGAAGCTTTTTAAATTTTCTCAATTTTATTTTGCAAATCTTTTGTCTTGTTGTGTCTCGGTATTTTGGATGGAAGCTAGGAAGGTATCGACAAGGCAGTTCGGCTGCTTTGTTTGCTTTCTTGGGCTTTTAGAAGAGAAGAGTGAGTTAATTAATTAGGAGGGGCACTAATTGGAGACTGTACTTTTGTTTTCGAGGGTTGAGAAGTTGGAGTTTACTCTCTGGCTTGATATGCGATGTTCCAAGAGGTAGGCATGATGTAGGCCACCGCTAAAGTGACATGAATTTTATGATTTTTTTGTTTTGTTTTTGGGTCATGGAAAGACTAGATGATAACTTTGTTTATTATTCTAATTTTTAGCTCTGGAGAAAGTCAGCTGAAAAATAGTTAATTTTTATTGGAGAGAGAAACGTAGTGTCCGGTCTGCATTTGCTCGTCACTGACCGTGCCCATAAATAGCTGTGCCATATATATATACTTGCTACAGGCAAGTTGTACAGTAGTAGTGCAGTACTGCATGATAGCTCAAAAAGTAAGAGATAAAGAAAGTTTTATTTAGGAAGACATTAGCCGCTGCGAAGTGAAGGGAAGAAATCCACTGCACACAGCTCAAACCGTACTCATATGCGGTTCGTCGGATCAAGATTCAACGGTCTAGATCAGTTATGGTAAAAAGATAAGGGAGTAGATTCTTTAATAAAGTTATATTTTAATATGGATTGTTGAATCCATGATGGCGGTCCAGATCAGATCAGCTGCAGTGGCAACTAAGTGCATCTCCTTCTGAAGTGTGTGTGGAGGCAATCTGGCAATGGCCTACAGGCTACAGCTTTGAAACAAGGTCACTTTGGAATTAAAAGTCATGTCGCTTCAGTAGTAGTAGTGTACATCTACCAAGCAACTCAGCTGACAGGACAAGCGTGTTGTTTTGTTTTGTACTTTCTCTATTGTTTTTTAATTGTAATTTGATGAGTCAAAATTTTAAAACTATTATCATTAATATATAAAAATATGAAGATTAGTTACGTAAAGATTAAATTTTTTTCTATACTATTATTATTAGTCAAAATTGTATCTAAAAGACCGTAAAAAAAATCTTAAATGACAAATAGAAAAAAAAGGGAGTGAGTAGAGGCTAAAGTTACAAATCCCAATTATGTAGACTTGGTTACTCGGAAGGGATAATGAGTTGAGACTCAACCTTAAGATCAATGCAAAGGATCTTCATTTGAGAGTGAAGTGGATCCTCAAGTGAAATGCATTTTCGGTAAAGTTCTTCTGTGGTTACTCCCACACATACGACACAAACCCTTTAGTTATATATGCAACTTTTTACCATCTATGGGATGCATCATAGTCTCTATAAGACCTTTGACAAAATTAATGTCATATTTAATGTTCTTTTTTTCCAATTCTACTTTTCATAGTTCAATATGACTCATGTTTGTTATGAGTCTTTTTTATAAATAACTCACATAAAATAAATAATTACAAAAATAACCCACAGTTCTAAAATTTTGCAGATATAGCCTGCCACATCAGCCTGTCGAGTTCTGGGAACTCGACAAGTTATTGGAGGGACTTGTCGAGTGTCCAGAGCTCGTCAAGCAGCTTGTCGAGCCCTGGGCACTCGACAAATCCCTCCCACGTGACATGTAGCTTGTCGAGTTCCCATGACTCGACAGGCTGATGTGGCAGACTATTTTTGCAAAATTTTGGTACTGTGGGTTATTTTGGTAATTATTTATTTTTTGTGGGTTATTTATAAAAAAAACTTTGTTTGTTATAGATGTATTTTAATCAGGGTTTTAAAAAGTAGCCAAATGATCAACATGTTGGCCGTCATTCAGTATCCATACAAAAATATCACAATATTTGTTTTTATATGAATTTATTATTCTGAAACATGTCCACTGACATGGTGGAAAAGTGACTAATATGTCGAGCAATATATCGAAAATAGCGGCCCACAATTCAATTTTGTTCTCTCCAGTTTTTAACTTGCAATATTTCATGATATTCATGCTAAATGCACTATTTGGAGATATATTATACAATTTATATTAAATTTCATATCTTAACATTATTTATTTATTGTATATAGTTGGCAAAATTGCAAAATTTAAAATAACAATATTTTTGGAATGTTTTTACCTATATTATATGTTAGTGACGAGGATTATACACCTAATCTTGGTCGAAGACAGTCTAAAATCACGATTTGCTCTACACAAAGACAAACAAGCGTGTTCGACCAAGACCAGCTCTAGTCGAAGGCATGCAAGCTGCACTCAGGCACAAACTAGTATGTTCAACCACAACCTGCTCTGGTTGAAATACGCAACTTAAACTATCCCTAGTTAAGAATAATGAGATTCTTAATCGAAATATTAGTTACTTACAACTAGAGACACATCAACACTCCACGTTCTTCACAACAAGACAGTTCTAAGAAAATAAGTTCCACGATAAGGCAGTTAGCGTGAGATTATCCAGGAATCACCCTTACAACTACATCGTAAAGGAAACTGACAGCAACCGCTACATATGTACTATTCTAGAGCAATTCTTCAATAACTGACAAGCAGTTATTGAATAATTGTTAAACAGTTTTCCAATAACTGTTAAGCAGTTCTCCTACTAACTAACTTATGATAACTGTTTATCAACTACTATATAAGGAGAACATGTTGTAAAGATAGGGGAGATGGAAACAAAAAGACCACACAGAGAGATACAATCAATTATTTCTCTTGACTAGATTCATTCTTGTTAACATTTAATCTCTTAAGTATTTACACACACAAGAAGTAAGATTATTACTCATCTTTGAGGGGTTGAACCTGTATAAAAACTTTGTCTCTTGTGTGATTCGTCTGTTGTTTGACCACCATACTTTGTTCTACTCACATTATCATTTTTGTAAGTTCGACGGTCATCAATTGATCATTGACAACTAGTGCCGACCGTAGGGCAAAAAGAAATTCGATTATTGATGCGATTTTCCATTTTTTTTCTCAGAAAACTCAACTGATCACGTGCTTTGGTGAAGAGTCCTAGATTTTTGCCTTCAAATAAATTTGAAAACTCTTACAAAGAGCACGATGATGGGTCTGCCGCTTTGTTTCGATGAGGAAAATGACTTTGACCTTGATTTTGGTGGTCTTAAGGATGATTTTGACTTCGCCTTTGACGAGGATGTGATCATGCAGGAACCAAATGATCTGATGTTAGTCAATGGAGACTTTGTGTCCCATTTGACAGGTGTTGATCAAACTCAAACAACCACTGCTAACTCCGGTCAATAGTCGGTTGTAGTTGTAGATAGTACAATTTTGTTTCTTGTTTCTGAGGATATGGAAATACTATCTACATCTGCAAGTTTCAATTATCGAAAGGTGGGTGCCATTGATAGAGATGATTCTAATCATCTAGTGAATCCATCAAATCATCCCTCTGACAATCATCCTCATGTCAAACTAGAGACTCCCCTATTGTAGGGGTAACTAGTTTGTCTCATACCCCTCTTGCTCTGGAGGGTTGTGCAACAATTGCATGAATCTCCACGTGGACTCAATCAAATTTTGAGATTTGCGCAGTTCGCTGCTAATTTGACGGGAACTCTAAGCAAAGCGACTAAAAAGATCTTAGCTAATTCTGGTTGAAGTAAGGGGAGATCAAGTTTACCATAAATAACTAGCACTCCTCAAGACGCTCGTCATATGAGTGGGGAGGGTAATGATCATGAACTTACAACCAAACTAACACTCATGATCGTTTAGGACCACGTGTTGATCCTCAAAGACAAGCAGGACAAGTTTGGCAACACTCACCCAATTTGGCAGCCGACTCAAACCCTCAACATCGTTGCCATGAGGTCATCACTGGTTGTAAGGCATTCTCAACCGATTTCTGAGCAGTAAACTAGCCAGCAAAATTTCGACTAGTTTCTATGGAGTATTTCCATGAAACTAAAAATTCATCAGAATTTCTCCAAATTTACTATACTACAATCAAGCCGCTGGGGAGATGACAAGATAATGGTCAATTATCTTCCCATGGTTCTGGAAGGGTCTGCAAGATCTTGGCTGTTCAATCAGACACCAGGGTCAATATATTCTTAGGAATATCTTTGCGATATTTTGGTCGCAAATTTCAAAGGAACATATGCACAACCTGGTAAGGAGAATGACCTTCATCGGTTGCATCAAACTCCGAGCGAAATGCTTCGACAATTTATCAAGCGTTTCATATGTGTTCAAAACACGATTCTAGAATCTGAGTTGTTTGTCATCCAGGCCTTCAAACAGGGGGTACGATATACTTGGTTCACCGAGGATCTAAATATCAACCCACCTAAAAATGTTGAAGAGTTGTTCGACATGGCTAATCACTATGCCACGACTAGTGAAGCCGTTCATTGGAACAAGATGACAGATCAAGGTACTCAATCACCTCAGCCTAGTCTTAGCAAAAAGGCCAAGAAGGCTAAGAAGAAGCAGAAAAAGCTTTCTAACGAGAAAAAGAAGCAAAAGAAAGTTCATGCGACTAGGGAGGTTGTGGCTTTTGAACAGCACAAGCAAAAAAGTGCTAAATCTACTTCTGGACACTCTCAACAACAACCTACTTCCTCTCAAAAGAAGAAAATGGTCTTGTCCAATGATTGTCGTTCAAACGATCAATGGTGTCCCTTGCATCAAGTTAAAGGGCACGCTCTAAAGAATTGTTGGCTATGGCTAAAATAGCTTGATGATTTTTACAATGGTAAAAGGTTATTCCCTAAATCTCCAAAGCATGGTGAATAGCCATGGTTGAAGGACTCATCTGGTGAAGGAGAAATACCTTACCAAGATCTTGATCGACATGTCGATATGATTGTCAGAAGATCCTCGGCATATATTTCCAAACACCAGTTTAGAGCAGCGTGGTGAGATGTAAATGCCACGAAAAGCCCTAGTGGAGCTTTTTTCTCCAAAATGGTCAGAAACCAAGATTAGTTTTTGAAGGGATGATTGTTCGAGGAATCAAATGTGATCACATAGATATCATCTGGTCGTCAACCCTACGATCAATAATTGCAAAGTTGGTAGAATATTGATGGATGGTGGCAGCGTGCTAGACATATTTATTTGTCAATGCACTTAATGAAATACATATTCCACAATCGAAGTTACAATCGATTAGGAACTCTTTTCATTGTGTGGTCTTCGGATCATCAGCCAAGTCAATTGGTCAAATTACACTTCCGATCACTTTTGGCCAGCCTGACAACTTTCAGACGGAATTCATCACCTTTGAGGTGGTTGATTTCAAGGCAGCATACAACGTAATCTTGGGCAGGCACTCCCTATCTAAGTTTATGGTAGCAAGTCATTATACGTACCATTGTGTTAAGTTTCTTGGGCCGAAAAAAGTCATCATTGTTCGAGGTGATCAGAAAGTTGCCTTGTCCTGTGACAAAAAGGCCCTCAAACTAGTTGATCAAATCCCTTTACATGATGTCAACATGTCAACTCAACGACAGGAAAAACATCTAAAAAGGTGACTCCACGACCAAGTGAAGACATTCGTGATGTCCCCTTATTTTCGGATGATACTTTCAAAACTATTTGCATAGACTCTAAACTGAATAGTAAATAAGAAACAGAGCTCATTGTTTTCCTCTGGGAAAATAGTGATGTGTTTGCGTAGCAAACATCCGACATGTCTAGGGTCCCCAGGAAAGTAATCGAGCATAAGTTGGCCATATAACCTAACCAACAACCGATTAGGCAAAAACTCAGACATTTTGCTTCTGATTGGCAAGCAGCAATCAAGTCTGAACTTAATAAGCTTCTTGCTACTGGTCTTATTTGTGAAGTCAACCACTCAGAGTAGCTTGCTAACACAGTAATGGTGAAGAAAGGCAATGGGAAATGGTGCTTGTGCATCGACTTCACCACGCTTAATCGTACTTATCTGAAAGATGATTTTCCACTTTCGCGGATAGACCAAATCGTCGACTCCACCGTGGGTTGCGAAATGATGATCTTTTTGGATACGTACTCCGGGTACCATCAGATTAGCATAGCACAAGAAGATGAAGAGAAGACTACCTTCATCACACCTTTTGGTATATTTTGTTACATCAGAATGTCATTCGGGCTTAAAAACATAGGTATCACGTATCAGTGGTTCATGATTAAGACCTTTATTGCTCAACTCAGCTAGAACTTGGAAGGTTATGTAGATGACTTGGTTGTCAAAAGCATTCGACATTCTGATCATATTGCCGATTCGACAAAAACATTCAACAATCTTAGGAAAATTTGTATCAAATTAAATCATGTGAATTGTGTATTTGGTGTTTCTACTGGAAAATTTCTTGGTTTCCTTGTCTATGTTCGAGATATTGAAGTCAATCCTGAAAAAATTCAGGCAATCGATCAGATGCGACTACCAGAAGATACAATAGAAGTGCAGCGTTTAATAGGCAATATAGTGGCTCTTAGTCTATTTATATCTCGCCTAAATGAGCGTGCACTTCCCTTCTTCAAAACACTTAGGAAACACAACGATTTTTCTTAGTTCAAGGAAATGGACAAAGCCTTCCAAGACCTAAAAAAATACCTAACAAGTGTACCTATACTGATTTCTCCTCTCCCAAGAGAACCTCTTATGATATATTTAGCAGCAGCATCAAATGTGGTTATGCTGGATTGGTTGAAAAACAAAAGAATGTTCAATGACCAGTGTACTATGCCAATGAAGTCTTTGATAGATTTAAAGAACGCTATCCACAAGTATAAAAGTTGCTATACACACTTTTAATGACTTCAAGAAAACTGCGGCATGATTTTCAAGCGCATAAAATCACTGTGCTATCTACTTTGCCACTTGGAGAAGTGATTCGTAATAAAGAATCTTCTGGTCGAGTTGAAAAATGGTTGATACAACTTGGTGAGTTCGATATCTATTTTGTTACACGAACAGTGATTAAGTCCCAAATTTTAGTCAATTTCATCACCGAATGGACTAATCCAACACCAGAGATTCAACAACAAGAGCTCTCTGACTAGTGGATGATGTACTTTGATGGCTCACTTGGGCTTTAAGGTGCTAGAGCAGGAATTGTGCTCGTTTCTCTTGATAATGATCAATTCCAAAATATAATCATACTCGATTTTCATGCTACAAACAATGTAGCAGAGTACAAAGATCTTCTAGCAAGACTCTGTACAGCAAAATCTTTAGGAGTTCGATGATTGCTTGTGAAAAGTGATTCATAGTTGGTCGTAGATCAGGTTGGGAAAGAATGCCAATGTTCTAACCTAAAAATGCTTGCATGCCTGGTCGAAGTGAGGAAAATGAAAAAGAATTTTCATTGATTCGGAGTCAATACATCCAACATAGAGACATTCTAGTGGTTGCTCGGTTGGCACGAATTGGTTCCTCACAGTCGGGTAGGAGTGTTTCACGAACACATTAGTAAGACCTAAATAACTCTTATAGAAAAGGTATAGAATGCAGAACCAAATACTGCATTTCTTGAGTATGATATAAGTTGGATAACTCCCATACAGGATTATTTAACTTCAGGAACACTATTTGAGAATGAAGTCGAATTAGACAAGTTTTTTCGCAAGGCCTGTATGTATGCCTTGGTCGATGGAGTACTTTATCGCAAAGGTGCTCTTGGTATATTGATGCGTTGTATTTCATCACCAAAAAGAACTCTCCCTTTACGTGAAATTCATGACAGTGAGTGTGGTGCTCATGCATCATACCGTACATTACTATTGACCAACCGCTCTCCAAGACGTTAAACAATTGGTAAAGACATGCGACCAGTGTCAATTTCATATTCAGCAAACACATTGACCAGCTAATGCATTACAAACAATTTCTTTGTCATGGCCTTTTCTTGCATGGGGGTTAGACATTTTAGGTCCTATGCCATCAAATTGTTCACTAAGTGGATCGGGGCTGAACCAACATCAACAATCTCTACTATGGCAGCCAAAAAGTTCCCTGCAAAACACATAATCACCTGTTTTGATGTCCCTGCTCACTTTGTAACGAATAATGGCACGCAGTTCACTAGTAAACTCTTTCAAAAATACTGTGAAGACCTTGGAATCAAAATCCAATTCGCATTTGTAGCACATTCACAAAGCAATGGCGCAGTCGAACGTGTCAATGATTATCCAAGGTATAAAAAAGAGGGTTTTTGACCACTTACTCAACCACTTGGGGGTTTGGGTTGATGAACTCAATTTCGTCCTTTGGGCTGTTCAAACTATTACCAGTAGAGCAACTGGTGAAACACCATTCTTCCTAGTTTATGGTGCCGAAGCCATGCTTCCCAGAAATCCATATCGGTTCTCTGAGAACTGAGGGTTTTGAATGAAAAAGAACAACAAACACTACGAGCAGATAATCTCAACTTAATTGAAGAAAAAAGGGATGTCCTTATAAAATTAGTAGTTTATCAACAAGCTCTTTGCCCCCACTACAATCAGAAGTGCTGAGTCGCAAGTTTAAGATAGGAGATCTTGTCCTTCAAAAAGTTCAAGACACTTCTTCTCGCAATAAGCTTTCTCCAAAATGGGAAAGCCCTTATATAGTGGTATTAGTCTCTTGATCAGGCTCTGTTTGACTAGCAATGTCAGACGAACGTGTGCTTCCAAGCCTAAGGAATGCTAATCAAATAAAGAAATTCTATGCATAATCCCTCCTTTTTAATGAAAATTTATTTTCCTTATTTCAATCACTTTTAGTCGAATACATTATTTATTTTAACTTATTAGTCTTTATAATACTTCTATGGTTTGTGTAAGTTCATTAACCAAGGTAGAAAAACATTGCCTAGTCGAATCCTTTCTCTTGAACATGGTCTCATACCACTGAAAAAGTTCCTAGTGCAAAACAGTTTTATCCAACGTAGCTATTAGCCGTGATGATCATATATTTATTAAGTGTTGTATTGATTAGCTTTTTCCTATCGACTTAAAACTACTCTTAGTTAGGAAGAGTTAACAATAAATTTTGTGCTTGTCTTAGTCGTAAAAAAAAAGACAATCTTTTTCAAAAGAAATATTTTATTTACAACTTGTTTACAAGTACATTCAAGGAATCTGTTTCTCCTCATTGGCATCTTGCTTATTTGGGTTCTTTGAATCATCTCTGTTTGTTGAATTATTATCTTCATCTTGGGATACTCTTTTTTTTTCAAGAATTGATCAACTAAAGGCTACGCTTCTTTATGATCTTTACGACTTCATCCTGAGAGAAACAAGAAATTTGACTCACGGCAGGGTTGAGGTTGAGATCTGGATAAGTCGCTCGCAGCTTGATGAAGATGGCACTAGTCGATTTTTCGACAGACAACAAGACGACTTTTTCTCGATGCTTTCGAATAGAAGAGATCCTAGCCTTCAGAACTTTGTTGGCAAAACAAAGATTATGACAAGAACAAAAAGCAAACTACTTCTAAATCTGGTTTGGATAGCAATTTTTTGGCCAAAGGAGTATTAGAAACTTCCTTCGCAGCAATCCCTGTTGGTTTTTCTCAAATTTATCTTTTCAACCAAGATTCGGTAGAATCGTCTTTACAATCTCAACCGAACAAACTTACAATAACTTGGTTTTCCACGACCACATATCCGACCATAATATTAATCTACTCAAATGTTTGGTCAAAGAGTTAGAACCCTAAAATTTTCAAGTAGATCCGTTCGCTTGAGTTTGGCAGGTTAGCTAATGAGGATTATACACCTGATCTTGGTCAAAGATAGTCTAAGACAACAATTCGCTCTGGACAAAAACAAACAAGCGTAATCAACCACGACTAGCTCTAGTCGAAGGCGTGCAAGCTACGCTCAGGCGCAAACAAGTGTGCTCGACCACGACCTGCTCTGGTTGAAATATGCAACTGAAGCCATCCCTGGTTAAGAATACTAAGATCTTTGATTGAAATATTAATTACCTTTGATTAGGAACACGTCAACACTCCACATTCTTCACAACAAGACAATTCCATGAAGATAAGTTTCAGGATAAGACAGTTAGTGCGAGATTCTCCAGAAACCGCCATTACAATTACATCGTGAAGGAAACTGACAGCAACCGCTACATATGAACCGCTCCAGAGCAGTTCTTCAATAACTGTCCAACAGTTTTCCAATAATTATTGAGCAATTATTGAATAACTGTTGAGCAATTTTTCAGCAATCGTTGAGCAGTTATCCCGCTGACTAGCATATATAACTGTTTATCGACTACTATATAAGGAGAATATGTTGTGAAGATAGGGAGACAGAAACAAGAAGACCACACAAAGAGATACAGTAAATTATTTTTCTTGACTAGATTCATTCTTGTAAACATTCAATCTCTTGAGTGATTACACACAGGGTGCAGAGTTATTACTCATCTTTGAGAGCTCGAATCCGTATAAAAACTTTGTCTCTTGTGTGCTTCGTCTTTTGTTTGACCACCATACTTCGTCCTTACTGACATTATCATTTTCGTAAGTTCGACGATCATGATTGATCGTTGATAGTTAGTAATTAAGGTTTTAGGTTGTATTGTGTGGTTTATCATGTTTTTTATGATGTAAATATGTGTCGTGGTATTCTGAACACCATGGCAGGTTTCTTCGAACGTAAGTGACATGCGTACAGCGGCGCGAGCTGACTGAATGACCGGTCACCTCCCGCCAGGCAACAGAGAAATTGACACGGTGATTTTTATACAGGTTCAGGTCCCAGTGGGGGCCCTAGTCCTGTCGGCTCCCTCCGGACGCAAGTCCGCTGGTAAGAGCTACGCCCGTGCCTTGGCCCGAAGGCGCTTTATCTCGGCGTCGTCGGAAGGTTCCCCCTCCCCCCCTTATGCAGGAGATGAGGGGATACATCCACGACGCGGCTTGAGTGATCTCAGAAACCTCCGGGACGCAAGACTTAGGGTCCGCGCCCGGAGGGGCTGCTGAGGGCTTTGCGATGATTTCCAGGAAAGCGCCCTTGGGAAGAGGCTCTCGGGCACTGGCTACCCGGGTCAAGGCGTCGGCGCGGTCGTTATCCCGCCGGGGGATATGTCGGGCCTCTAAGCCCTCAAAGTGCTTCTCCATTTTCCGCACCTCCCCCAAGTAAAGACTTAGGTTCGCGTCATGGCACAAGTAGGACTTGTCCATTTGGCAAACCACAAACTGGGAGTCTCCTTTCACCAGGAGGCGGCGGATCCCCAAGGAGCGCGCAAGACGCAACCCCAGGAACAGGGTCACGTACTTGGCAACGTTGTTCATAGCTGGGAACTCGAGTCTCGCGGCGTACTCCAACGTCTTCCCCTCAGGGCTCCAGAGGACCACCCCCGCGCTGGCTCTGGTGAGGCACAAGGAGCCGTCGAACATGAGTGTCCAGTGGTCCTGGCACCGGGGCAGTGCAAGGGGGGTCTCCCCTTCCGACTCGGAGGCAGGGGTCCACTCCGCCACGAAGTCAGCGAGGACTTGCAACTTAATGGCGGAGTGACCCGTGAAGGTGAGCGAGAAAGGAGCGATCTCGGCTCCCCACTTCCCAATTCGGCCGGTGGCCTCCTTGTTCCTCATCACTTCCCCCAAGGGGAGAGATGATGGGACCGTGATCGGGTGTCCGAGGAAGTAGTGGCGGAGCTTCCGGGATGCCATGAGGAGGGCGTAGCACATCTTCTCCACCTCCGTGTATTGCGTCTTAGCCCCTTGAAGGGCCTCGCTTACGTAGTATACGGGGAGTTGTTGCCTGTCTTGCTCCCTCACAAGCACCGCGCTAACAGCGACTGGGGTCGCAGCGAGGTAAAAGAGTAGGAGTTCCTCCGGAGATGGGCTCATGAGCATTGGGGGGCTCGCGAGGTACTTCTTTAGTTCGTCAAATGCCACCTGGGCCTCAGGAGTCCACTTGAACCCCTCGAGGCCCCGGAGGACTTTGAAGAACTGGAGTCCACGTTCCCCTGACCGCGAGACGAAGCGGCCTAATGCGGCTAAGCGGCCGGTAAGTCGTTGTACATCTTTCACGGAGCGCGGAGGAGGCATGTCCAGCATGGCCCGAATTTTTTTGGGGTAGGCCTCAATACCCCGCTGGGACACAAGGAAGCCAAGCAGCCTTCCCCCGCATATGCCAAAGGCGCATTTTTCCAGATTGAGCTTCAACCCGTACTTGCGGAGGTTGCGGAAGGTCTCTGCTAGGTTGTCGATGTGGGCGGCCGCGCGGAGGCTTTTGACGACCGCGTCGTCAATGTAGACCTCAACATTGCGGCCGATTTGGTCCTTCAGGACCAACGACATGAGGCGCTGGAATGTTGCCCCAGCGTTCTTCAGCCCGAAGGGCATATGGACGTAGCAGAAGGTGCCGAGGAGAGTTATAAAACTCGTCTTTTCATCATCCTCCTCTGCCATCCGAACCTGGCGGTAGCCCGAATATGCGTCGAGAAAGCTCATTAGCTCACACCCCGCGGTCGAATCGACTAGTTGGTCAATTCGTGGGAGTAAGAAGTTGTCCTTTGAGCAAGCGCGGTTAAGGTCGGTGAAGTCCACGCACATCCTCCACTTTCCGTTTGACTTCTTCACGAGTACGGGGTTTGCCAACCATTCAGGATGCAAGACTTCCCGCACAAACCCCGCCTCTCGAAGCTTGGTGATCTTGACCTTGATGGCGTCTTGGCATTCAAGGGAGAGTTTCCTCAACTTTTGCTTGACCGGGGGGCGGCTGGGGGTCACTGCGAGCTTATGCTCGACGACATCCCGGGCGACGCCCTGCATGCCCGAGGGCTCCCACGCAAAAACGTTTGACTTTTTGTGGAGGAAGGTCGCGAGTTGCTCCGCGCGTTCTTCGAGGAGGTCTGCTCCGATCTTGACGGTCCTCTCCCCGTCTCTTGGGGACAGTTGAACTCTTCGGAAGTCCCCCTGGGGCGCGGCTTCGGGAGAGGCCTTCCGGAAGGAGCGACCAGGGCATCAGACTCTGGGGGGTTCTCTCCCCCCGGAGCCTTGATCATGTTGACGCTTCCGATCATTGTGGTGGCGCGCTCGTAAAGAGCGCGGGCCACGTTCTGGTCGCCTCGAACGGTGATCGCATCGTGGGGCCCAGGGATCTTCACGAGGAGATAGTTCTGGTGGATCGCCGCCCCTAGATGGTTGATCGTGGTCCTCCCCATAATGGTGTTGTATGAAGAGGGGAGGTCCACAACATCGAACCAGACCATCTCCGTTCGGTAGTTCTCTGGGGTGCCGAAGGTCATCGGAAGGTCGACCTTCCCCACCGAGTGGATGGTCTTCCCGGAAACGAAGCCTTGCAGCGGCTCGACTGCGGGCTGCAGCAACTTCTCGTCGACTTGCATTTCCCTGAACGCCTTCAGGTACAGGATATCGGCAGAGCTTCCGCCGTCGATGAGGATGCGCGCTAATTGGCAGTTGTAGACTTTGGCCGAGACGATGAACGCGTCGTCATGCGGGAAGCGAACCCCGCGTGCGTCTTCCGCTGTGAAGGTAAGGGGGACGTCTGACCATTTTGGTGGCCGAGACGTATGTAGCACCCCCACAACCTTCATAGCGGATCCCCCCGTAATAACGTTTACACGTCTTTGGGAGGTTTGGAAGGGGAGCTCTTCAGCTGAGCCCCATTCTTGTGCCTGTCTTTGCTGCTCACCCGAGGGAGCAGGGAGCGCTGGCAAAGCCGGCGGGGGAGGCAAGGAGGCAGGGCCCCCTCCCCCCTGCCCACGCTAATCGAGAAATGCGGCGAAGTGCTGTAAAAGCTGATGGCATTCTCGAGTAGCGTGGGTACTTGACTTTTGGAAGGCACACCACAAGTTGGTTGTGCCCTCCCTCCTTGCCTTCCTTGGAGTGACCTTCGCGCCCACGGGACGACTGTCCTCCCCATAGCCTTTTGACTTAGGGGGAGGGCGATTGCCTTTGCTGCCGTCGCGCAAGTCGCCTCTGCCCTCGAGGACAAAGGTGTCCTGAGGCTGTGGCTCGCCGTGATCGTTCCTTCGGAGACGCTTGTTGGGGGGGTCTTTGGCCTCCTGGCTGGCGGGTACAGGAGCCCCCTGGTTTTTCTTCCAGAGATCGTCCTCCTCCGCACGAGCGTACTTCTCGAGTACGGTGAAGAGCTCATCGGCGGAGGTGGGGCAGCTCCGAGAGAGCCTCCGGTGGAGCTCCCCGGGGAGTATCCCGCTCTTGCATGCCTCGATGACTGTGGAGTCGGGGACGTGCGCCACTTTGCTCTTTACCTGAGCGAAGCGCTTGAAGAAACTGCGGATGGTCTCTCCCGTCCTTTGCGGACGGTGTAGAGCTGGGACGAGTCCAAGGGGCATACATAGTTCCCCTGGAAGTTCGCGCAAAACTCGCGCTTCAGCTGCGCGAAGAACTTGATGGACCCAGCTCTTAGGTTGTAGAACCATGAGCGGGTGATGCCTGTGAGGTAGAGGGGGAAGACGTGGCACTACACCGTCTCATCCCCTCCAGCCACCGAGATGGCCGTGGAGTATACCTGCACAAACTCATAAGGATCGGCCTCACCGTTGTAATGCTCGATATGTGGCGGACGGTAAGGCCGCCGCCAGCGGATGCACCGGAGGCGACGGCACAGCGGTTGATTGGCCCCCTCAACTTCCTTGGGGGATTCTCGGTCGCTGTCTTCTTTCGCCGGGGACGCGTGTTAGTTGTCAGAGTCTGGGAGGGGTGCCAGCGGTCCACCGGTGCGACGGTACCGCCTCTTCTCCTCGGGGTTAGTCGAGCTAACCTCTTGAACATCAAGGTATTCCACAGGGGTGGTAGCAGCTTCTTTAAACGGTCTCTTCCCCCGGTCGGGCCGGGAGCGCGTCTCAACGCGACTGCGAGTCGGGGGGAGTTCTGACCGATGGCGGGAGGTGGCTTCCCCAGACTTGGCGGTACGCATTCGCTCGACCTCCTCCCTAGTGAAGCGGGTCTGATCCGCCGGGGGTGCCTGCGAGGGCGGCCCTGGGGGGGAGGGAGCTGATGCGTGTAGGCCATCGTCCCGGAGGACGCCGCCAGCGCGCAGGCTGGGCTTGGTGCCGGGTCCGCGTTCGGGGCGGCAGCGGGAGCAGGCGCGGGGTGAGTCTCAGGGGCGTCGGCTCGTAAAAACTCTCGGGCCTAGGCGTGGAGGTTATCTCTGGTGCGAGGGAAGTCCCCAGCGCGATGGTAGCCACTCGCGGAGGTTCTAGGCTTGGGTCCAAGTAACTCCCCCGAACGGGGAAGGACCCGGGAGAAAGTTGGCCTCCTGGCGCGGGAAGCATCCCCGGGACCGGGAATGCCTCAGATGCAGGTGCACCTCCGGGCGCGGGGAACATTCCCGGCTCGGGAAAGGTAGGGTGCCCCATGAAGAACTGAGGCGGTGCCCCCATAAACGGATATGGGGGCAGGTAGACAGGAGCCGAGGACCGCGCCAAGACGCGCAGTAGCTCTTCCAGGGTGTGCTGGGTACGGAGTTGGCCCTGGACCAAAGCCCCCAGCAGAGGATCTCCAGAGACCGGAACGGAGAGTTGGGGGGCGCTAGCCCCCGCAAGCTCGGTCGCTGTCACCAGGTTAGAAATGGGGACCCTTCTACCAGAGACCGCGGGTGGAGGAGACAGCTCCTCCCCCCGGGCGCCCCTGATGGTATACGGCATCATCTTGCGGAGGTGGCGCTGAGTCGCTGGGACCGGTGCCACCGGGAAAGGAGAGGGCTTGAGCTCTGGTTCTTGGGGGAGCCATGGCCATTCGTCACGAGTCCCCACGGACGGCGCCAACTGTCGTGGTATTCCGAACACCACAGCAGGTTTCTTCGGACGTAAGTGACATGCGTATAGCGGCGCGAGCTGACCGAATGACCGGTCACCTCCCGCGGGGCAACAGAGAGATTGACACGGTGATTTTTATACAGATTCGGGTCCTAGTGGGGGCCCCAGTCCTGTCGGCTCCCTCTGGACGCAAGTCTGCTGGGAAGGTGTTCTCTCGGGGAGAGAGATCTCCAAGAAAGCCTGTTGTTTTGAGTCTATATGAAATTGAGTTCGAATCTCCTCAAATGAGATACATGGGGGGGTATATATAGCCCCTAAGAAATGCAAAAGACCAAAAAGCCCTAGCTACGACCGCTGGATCAAAGGGTGTTGATGTCATTTGACTGGGCGAAGGGCTTGGATGCTCGACAAGTGTCCTCGTCAGCTTTCCAAGGACTTCTTCGATCACCAGCAATCCTCCCGAATCTCCGGGACTCTTCAGGGGCCCAGAGACCCTCTAGGGGCTCAGTGACTCTCCGGGACCCGGTGACGCTCCGAGGGCCCGGAGAATCTTCAGGACTTCGGAGAGCCCTTGGGGGTTCCCCCAACAGCATGACTCTCCGGGACTCTCTGGGGACCGAATGACCCTCCGGGACTCTCCGGGACCGATGACCCCTCGGGATTCTCTGGGGGCCTGATGACGCTTCAGGGCCCAGAGAATCTTCAAGACTTCGGAGAGCCCTTGGGAGTTCCCCCAACAATATGAGCATATTTTAATTAAAAAATATATTTTTTCACTCTGAAATATAACACCAGATTTGTCACTCGTTATCCACTACCCACATTGAGATATCTTAACTGTTATATGCCCACTACATGTTTTTTGGAACTTAATTTTGATATATTACTATAAACAATATGGTTCATCTTTAACATTTTTTTATATATATTTTCTTAATCCCGGTGCATGTGGTCTGTGAACACTATATTGTATACCCAAGAACCATGTCATTCTTTCTTTTAAAAAATAAAAATCTTAGGCACCAGTAAAACGGATGGGGTATAACATAAAACTCAAATAATAATTTATTTTAATTCAAATCTTATGCATAATGCCATTAATTCAGCCAACAACATTGCTTTTTTTTTTCCATTTGTTGTCGCATTTATTTACCACCACACTATGACCAGATCAGCATGTTATTTGCTTTATTATATAAAATTGGTAATTTAGAAAATGATTATTGCTACAATCTATCACATTCACATCCCATATAATTTTATTTTTTTAAAAAATAAGATGATACTGAAAAGTAACGACACAATGCGCTATATTCCATGACATGACATTTGCGGTTGCCAAAATAGAACCCTGGTCCTCTTAAAAGTACATGGTGTTAATATCATAAGATTGCAAGTCAGAAGGTTGGAACAAATTAAATAGTTGAGGTGAAAGCCTTGATCTGACGGGTCCAGACCTAGATCGGATCTAGTCTTCTACTTCGTATCAGTGCGGCAACTATTCCATGGTTGAAATCTCCTTAAACTTATACCTCTCTATTCTTATCTTTACTGTCTATTTCAATTCTAACATTTTGTAAATATTTGAAGATTTTTAAATAAAATATCATCGTTCGAGATATGGTTAGATCACAGATCTTGAAATTTGACCATAAAGAACGTGAATTGAGAGTAAATCGAGGGATTTGCGTAGGAGACAAAATCCCTTGAATATATTCCATGCTTTGTCACTCAAGTTCAAGTGTGTCAAGACACCTTTGGTACGTGCGCAAGAATGATCTTTGTGATTAAGCACAAAACTTTAGAAAAATGCTAGCACCTTTGACTTTTGTCTATTATAATTGTGCTCCAAATTAAAGAAATGTCAGGATCGTGCGTGCAAATAAGATTTCTTATTGGTAGTATAGAAATGCTGTTATTGTAGTGGAAGAAAGTGAATAATGACATCTATTTTTCTTTATTTCAAGATTGACATTTGGTTTGTTTTCTGAGGCAGTGTGACAGTGGTGCTATTTTAAAATTAAAAAAATGTGATAGCTTAAGTGAAGTGCAAGAGTTGAGGAAAGAAAAATAAAAATATCATGTGAAATAACAAGAAAAGAGTTTCAAAAAATTTATCTGATGATAGAGTTGATGAAACAAAAAAAAGTATTGAATGGTTTATTTTATTTGTATGCGTGATGAATTTTAAAAAAACAAAAACTGCTAATGAGTAGGTTGTGCAACTAGTTGGACATCCGCTTGTCTCATTTTTTTATTCCACGTACGTGTTATAACCAACTTTTTATACTTATAATTTTAAAATTTTATGGTTGGACAAGCAAAGTTGATTAGTAACATGAATTTTTTTTTCTTGATGTAGCTTCGAGTCAAGAGCTGTGAAGGGACAAATTAATGAACACTTAATATAATTTTTGCCTTGATGCATGCTGTTTCTAGTCAAGGCCTGTAAAGGGACAGCATCTCTAGAGAAATGTGTGCAGGTTGCTGTAGCTAGTAATTAACGTTCTTGTATTTAAAAACCAAATTGACCACACATTACATTACATAATAATAATATTGCATTAGATTAGAACAAAAGATTCCAAGGCTGTAACCTCACAAGAAAGCGTTCATATCAGCGCCCCGACAGTGAGAGCTACTCGCTGTTTGTCGATGTTAGGCTACCCAAGATTTTTTTTTGTATAATATATGAAGGTGGTTTCGATGAGAGAATCTTCTCAAACATGGAGTTAGAGCAGATTGTTTCTAATTCCATGTCAATGGTTGATCAATACAAGATATTTTAACTGAAGGATAAAAATCATATATGAAACTTATTATCAAGAGATGGGTGAGAAATTGTCTTAACATTCTAATAGTTGGAAATAAATGATTAAGATTGATCAAATTCTCACTTGAAAAAATCCTCATGATATTTCACTACTAATCTAATTATCTATTTCTGATCAATTGATCTTAGATAGGAAGCTTAGTAAATAATATTTGCTATTGTATATATCATAATTGCTACATGGTGATAATTCTTCCTTAAGCAAGGTGAGTGAGTAGTCACATTGTGAAAGGTAAAAAATAAGATATGACTAGGAGGTTTCTTAGTAGAAGGATGATAGGAGGACCGTCAAAATTGTCCCATCATAGAAAAATGACAACTAAGATAGAGCAAAATCATATCAAAAAAATGTGTGTTACATATCAGTGTTGATTTTAGAGTCTATGTCAATCAATCAGACGGGGTGGGGGATAAAAAGTCTAGTACATAGGAGTAAATAATGCTCGTGGGGAAGTAATTGCAGAGCAGGACGAGCAGATAACGGACGGTTGACTGTGTGCAACGATTCTGACGGTGGACCAGGAGCATTCATGCAAAGGAGCAATTTTTGCTTTCTTTGCCTGGCGGTTTCGTTGCCTCTTTGCAACCGTTAGAGCCATCCAGGCGAGTTAAAGTTCAACCAAAATCGGAGAAAATTTACCATGTACTAGTCCAGTACATGTAATTTGTTCTAGCTGCAGGAGGACCACATGCCTTGTATGGTATATATGTTTGATTTGTTGAATTATGGTATTTAGTCACATAAGTTTGATATGAATAGAAAGAACACATATCATATATTATATTATATATATAATTGAGTATAAATTTGCTTACTATCTCTGTCTCTTTTGATATTGAGAATAATATATATAATCTATATATCTAAAACACACGATTTAAATCCATAATATCTATGTAAAGAGATTCAAATTATTTCCACCAAACTTAGGCTACAACTGCTCTACGTATAATTCTTAAAAACAATCCCCAATTTTCTCTTATTATTTTCGTTCACCCGAAAAAAAAAAAAAGATTCTAAGCTTTGTCTAGGCACGATGAGAAATCTTTATCGGAACCCTGTGGCAACCCTTACAAAGAAAGCTGAAGAAAAAGGTACAAACGCACTGGAATAAAGCTGAAAAGAAACCATACTTGCATGCTCCTTTCCATCTCGTTCTCTTCTTTTTTTCCCCTTCTGATTCCTGTACGTTTTTTGCAGGGTTATTGACTGATTTGGCAGATGTATTGTAGAGTAGTAGTTTTCCGCTGCGATCCGTCAATGCATCAAAGCCAGGTCGAATCCAATGCATGCATTGATGCATACGATGGTGCGTGTCTGTGTCGGCAACTGTACAGTAGAATTTTCTTAGCCGATGCCGTTTCCGACATGCCGCATTATTGTGGAGTTTATTTTCTGTACTCGGTCTCCAGAATCTTCTGTTTGATCGAGAAATTTTGTTGGACTAACCCTTCATCTACTGGTATTTATGAATTATGAGAGCGACCAGCCACATGAGATGGAACATACATGTTAGAACAAAAAGGAAGATAGAAATTATGTACAAGAGGTCGTTTTTAGTGCATAGCGGTATCTTGGTTGTCTGGTTGAATGTTACGATTTAATCTCACTACCTACCTATATGTTGTGTGGGGGAGATTAATCCTTTGACATCCATAGCTTACAAGTTTTTCTTTCTCTTATTTTTTTTTTAGAAAACTGTTTACAAGTATTATTATCTACTCTGTTGGTAACATATACCTTAAGTTTTTCGCCCACAACACACACATATCAACCAATGACAGATACATGTAGGAGGCTGTGGGGTCAATTAAACCTATAACTTATATAGAAGTCCAATATTTCTCTAAAGAATTTAATATAATTAATTCCAGTTAACATATAAATTTTATATTTGACTCTACATCTTAGGTGTTAGATATGTAGTTAAATAATATATAATATCACTTAAAAAATATTAATTCTGAGTTAACTCTTTTATGCGAAGTAAGGACAAGAGTGCAATATAAAAACGGACAAAACCATATTGTTACAACTACTTTTGGAGGGTGGTACACTTACCAGGCCCACGGCTTTGACGAGCCGAAACACTGGACTAAATCTGCAAATTAACTTCAAATCGTTCTCAAGCTTTTAAGATGAGATATTACTTATAATTTTTTTAAAAATATTCGCATTTACGCACGATGGAAGACTTGAAAAGATATATCCTCCTTTTCGAGACAAGTTGGTTATGTGCCTGAGAAGACATCACAGATTCACAAGAAAGTTGGATAAAAGGGGAGAGGCGCGTGTGTATTTTCGCCGAAGTCCCCGTGAGGAAGCACCAAAGGCGTGATACACTTTGGCTACTTTGTAAACTTTTCACTGTTTCAAAGTAGTAACCTTTTCTTTTATTTCATCTTGCCGCTTCTCTTTTTAGGAAGTGTACTTCCCCTTAATTACTGCCTTTGCGTCGCGGTTAAGTCCGGGGTGCTAAAACTCTTCTACAGCTAGTCTCAAAAGTCAACCAAAAAAAAAACACCAATCCAACCGTCATAATGTCAACAAACATATGACTTTTCAAATAGTGCTGATTGGATTGTATATATCTAAGATATAATAATTTTTGAGGTTAGAAATAGTTTGACTTTCCATGAAACAATTCTGTGTGGCACTTCTAATTTAAATATTGGATTTTGAATCTTTGATGGGTATTGTGTAAATTTCATAATATATCTACAAGTTTATGTCGCCAAATATCTTATCGACATGTAGATTTAGTCCCATTTTATTAACCTTACAACACAAATTACAAAAAATTTTAATGGGAAAGTGGCATAGAATAATTTCTCTCCATCTATAATAATGCTGTGTATAAGATGATGAACATATAGCTATTCAAAAAAGAAAAAATCTTAAAAAAAATAGATGGAGGGAGTAATAATACGTGTAAGAGAATTAATGTTATTGTTCTCTTAAACTTATAATCTCTTTAATTAGTTTGTATGATCAAAATACAATTTATATGTTGCAATGGAGGGAATATTAATATTACTGTGGGCCATTAAAATAAAGAAAAAATTCAGGAAAAACAGAGATAGAAAAGGGGAAAAAAAAAAAGTAAAGAGAGCCAAGTGGGAGGGTACAAGGAATCCAAGGCTGAAAAGAGGTCATGAAGGAACCAATCTCCAACACATATGCCACTATGTGCTCACATTATCTCTTTTCCCATTCTCTCTCTTTTCCTATCCTTCAAAATAAAAGTTTGTCAAAAGAAAACCGGCAAAAAGAAACAAGGGATCAAATGTAAAAGTCATTTTGGATTAGATTCCAACATAACAATAGTAGCAAGAAAAGAAAAAAAAAAAAAAAAAAGTGCCCCCAAAAAAATTTCAAAAGAGGAAAGCAGATATTCTGTATTATTGTAGAAAATGAGCATGCATGCATTATAGCTCTGTTGGGAGTTATATGCTCAAAAATGAATGCTCGAATTCTTTTAAAAGAGCTGTAAGCCTGTAACCATCTGACAATTCCTCACCCCCTCACCTGCACGTAGGACCCCAAATGATCACTAGTTCATTACCCAAGAACAAGCTTGCGCTAAAAACTAGCAATTTCCTACTCTTTCACCTCCTAGCATGATCCCACACTGGAGGTATAAACCGATTAGATATTAGTCAAATCATATCTGTATTCATATTTTTTAAGTTATATTCATATTCAAATTCAGATATGATCCAGTTCGGATTCAGATTGGATTATTTTTAATTCAGATTAGATTTTGGATTCTATTAGATATCACTGATATTTTTTTCGTTATTATCTTAGCACAAAATTAAAAAATTACTCATTTTAAATCTATAAACAACACACTTTGAATGAATTTATACTATATTTATTCATGAAAGGATTTGATTAGAAAATTGACATACTACAAGTTTAGTCAATCATTTCATATACAAAACACCTTCAAATTTGAATTCGAATATACAAGTATATCATTTTATTGGATTGTATCATATTCAAATACAAATTGGGATAGGAAAAAAAATTATGCAGATACAAAAGTTTTTATCATATCTGTATGTTGTCGAATTCAATAATTCGAAGATCTATATCCGTTTTACGCCTCTATCCTGTACATTCATTTTTCAATGGAATGGCTCTTGACATATCAGGGTATTATATACTGTACGACATTTATGTTTTTCAGTATCGCAGAGGATCCCGGCAAGATAATGCAAGTGACAAAGTTAATGCACCATAAACTCACCCACTCCTTGATGAAGGCAACTTGGTTCCCCTCATCCCTCCTCTTTGTCCAGATTTCCAGCCCACAATTCTCCCAAGTGGAGCTGTGAGTGACAATGGCTTACCACTACGAGAAGCACTTAGCCATTGTTCCTTGCATGGATGGCCTTTGCGTTATTCTTTCTTTCCTCTTTGTGGCTACTTCTCTCACGTGCAGGCGTGTGGCTGAAGCCTTAAGCCGCTCCCCATAAGTCATAAGCCACTTTCACAAGTCACTAGTGGGCCTTAATTTTAATTTTGCTCCTTACAGGACCACCCTGTGTGTTTCTGCTGGTTCGCACGTACGCGCAAGCGTGTCATCAAAGCCATAGGAATGTGGAATTCAGAAGCAACTTCTATGTGAACCATCCTTATCCTCGAGATCCAGTTAAGAATTATTAGATCGTGGTTTATGTTAGAGATGAATCATAATTAGACTGCTCCTGATTGGGGTCTCACATAAGACCTTTTTTTTTTTTCCATTACTAGATAGTCTTGTAAGTGAGCATTTGTTCTATTAGGGATTTAACTAGGACCATTTATCCGCGGCTATACCTAATAATGAAAGATTCAATCGATGATCTTCATATCGTTATTCCGATGAATTGGGGTTTCATATAAGTTCACGACTATACGGTAGTCATGTAAGTGGGTGTTTACTTTGCTAGAGGTTAGCTACGACCACATATCAGTGGCTAGATCTAATTGAGACTCATCATATTGTGATTCAAATGAGAGATGGATCACGATTGCACCTCTCTTGATTGAGATCTCACATGAGTTTTTTTTTCCATAAGAATCCTGTAAATGGGCGTTTACTCTTTTCGGGATTAGCTAGGACCACTTACCCACAGCTAGACCTAACAGTGAAAGAGAGGGATTGTGATGCCTCAAAATTTTACTAAGAATCCAAATCATAACCTTAGATCAAATTGGAATCTAATTGAACTCAATTGAACTTGATTTATCTCAGACTCAAATACAACTGAATCAATCCAAGTTAAGAAAGAACAAATTTGGAATGAGATCCAAATTTAGAAGAAATGAAAGTGATCATGATTATATGGAAACTAAGAATTAGAATGTAATTTGAAAAGATTGATCCCATGAGACTATAAATAAGAGAGATTTTAACCATTGAGAACACAAACAAAAAATTCGAGACGAACTGAGTGAGAGGAGGAGAGGTCGTCATCCGCCGAAGTCCCGCCGAGCTGAGCCACCGCCACCTTTTCTCCTTCCCCAATGTGTGCGTTGTATTTTTCTCTCTTAAGGAGGGTGAGAGTTAAATTATTTTATTTATAATTTAGTCTCTAGAGTGATTTCTTATTAGTTTCTAGACTTTAGATCTGCAGATTGAAGCATAGATTTGAACCATAAATCTTTAGCAAGTCTTGAAACCTTAGATTGAAACATTGCATAATTTTATTTAATTATTTACTAGTTATTTATTTGTTTTTCGTCTAAAATCGTCAAATCCATCGTCGGATGCCAGAACAGCTTTTGAGGAAGAGTTTTCGGATCCAACAAAAAATCAAGGCAAGTTGTGTACACCACGCTTGATGCATATTTTACCTATTATACATTATATATTATTGATTATAATCTATTATTATTTTATACACTGAAATTGCATGTTTTTAATGAAAAATAATTAGAAGCATGTATAGATTGATTTAGTAGCATTTACATGAGTAGTGGTTTGGATCTGTGGTCAAGATCTATTGTGATGATATGTGGTTGAGATCTATTGTTGCAAGTAGATTTGTGGTCGTCATTGTTGTAGAATGTTATAAAATTGTTTAAGTTTATAACAATTTGGTGAGTGACCAATACTTATTTCGTAACCGCCATAGTTCTGGGATGGGGCGGACTGAATTCAATAACCCTATAAAAATATAACCCATATGGTTCTCTGGTAGTTGTGGTGGAAGTTGAAATAGTGGAGCTGCAGCACATTACAACGACTTGTGGGTAGTCAGTATGTGTGCACATATCCGGGCAGGCTCTATATTCTCCTACACGACTAAAGACTTTGTTTTCCAGACCCTTAGTTCGGGACGTTACAGCAATGGATCCCAAAAATATTATCTCCATGTGGTGGTGCATGTAGCATTTTGAAAATTTTGGAAAATAAGCTAAGGGGATGTCATGATCTGCATTGGCTGCAATGACTGAGGTGAGGGCTTAAGTATGGAGGCAGAAAGCAACATGACACAATTAATGGCTCACACTAATCCCCATCACTAATTATTAACTATACTGCTTTGCTCATGGTGATACTAGGCATGACATTGGCTCATGGTGACATAATCTAAAATTTTTGAAGTGTTACAGCATAAACTGTCTTACTATACTAATAAGTAGTGAGGCTATAGGCTTAAATTTATGAAAAGAAAAAAGGTTTTAACACAATAAACATTACTTCAATATTTGTGCTCATTTTGTTTATTGGAATAGCATGGAAGCTAGGATACATACTTTTTCTTTGGTCAATCAAAGGAGAGGGAATTAATTAGCATTGTTAGCTAGAAAAACCCTTGTCTAAGTCATGCATACAATTGGTAGCCACCACCTAATCCTTGTAACAGAGTCATGTGAGCTGAAGCAGGAGACTTGTTTGCTTCTCACCCTACTCCTACCAAACCAAGGCACATCAATTGCATTGCTTCAGTACCACCAGTTCATTAGTAGGTGTGAGTGAGTGCAAAAAAGGCTGCCACAACTTTTAACCACACTAGCAAGCACATTGCATTGCTTCATGCAACCATTCTCTGACTACCACATGAAATGTGGGGCCACACAGCCAGCATCATCATCATCCAAAGCCTTGTGCTCCCCCTCATCAATTAGTACACAAGAAACAACCCCCCCCCCCCCCCCCCCCCCCCCCCCCCCCCTTTTTAATTTGTTAAAGATCATATATATGATTTTTTTTTTCCTATCATGAACTTATCTTGGCTTGTCATATCATGTTAAAAAAATATAATGTAGCCATCACACTACTTCAAAAAATTTTAGTGTTCCCATGTTTCTCTAAAATCCCTAAATAACTAGAATCAGCTCTTTTCAGAAAATCTCTAGACCCAACTCATATTGATATGATCTGTACTTGTGACATTTCGAGAAATCGAGAGTGGCCTTAACCAATAATATTAAAGAATATAATGCATGCAACTAAACAACTTGAATAAATTAAGGGTTTCCATTCTTCTTTAAAAAGATAGCTACACTAATGGCAAAACAATAAGAGGATTCCTTTACTCTCGAGAATTTTGAGCTAGGCCAGCTCGAGCCTATTCTCCCCAAAAAAATCCCTAAATATATGACATCTCGCCTCACCACTAACCATGATCATACGTACACAAGCAAGAAGAGGGGCTAAAGTGCTGGTTTGCATGTACCACTAGTAAACATATAATTACATATGCTTTAAGATTTTGTCTGGATTTCTTTTGAAAAAAAAAAAAGAAACACAAAGTACTCGTCTCAAAAAGTTAAAAAGTTTTTCTTCCCAAAAAAATGGCATGGATACGCACCACGACTAAAAATGGAGGTCCTGCATCTGCATGGGGTGGTGCCCTAGGGCATGCATGTGAAGCAAAGGACATGCATCAAGTCCAAAAGTGGTGAGAGGGTGTTGGTTAAGTCTTTGTACCACCTAACTAATGGTAGTCCTAGGAAGAGGGACCCAACTAAACTCAAGTCAAGAACACCCACATGTTGGCCAATTAAGCAGCTTCCTTGCTATCTCAGCTTAAGCTCCTCTGAAAAAGGAGGCAGAGGAAGAAAGGAGGGAGCAATGCACAACATGTTGGCCAGGCCACCAACAAGTCTTAATTAACTCATCAGTGCAAGATACACAAGAAAGCAATTAATGATAACAAAATGTCACAACCCATCTACACGGACGTGTTTGGCCGGACTCCGACTTTTGTTTCTATCCAAAATAAGTTGGAGCTATAGTGTTTTAGCTTCTTCAAGCATAAAACTGAAGGTTTGTAGTTTTAGTGTCTACACTTTAAAATTGTACTATCAATGACAAACAATGTAATCCTACTCATCTCTATTTTTGATTCTCGTGGGGAATACAATAGTATGCCACCTCATCATTTTTACTATGACTATTAGATAATTCTTTTTTTTTACCTTGACCATTAAATAGTTCTTTCACATTATCTTGATCTTGCATTCATACCTTCCTTTCCATGCATGTTCTTCATTAAATTCACCATTTAAACTCCACTTCAAACAATCAAATTATTGAAATTTTTTTATTTCTCCCAAGACCACAAAATTCCTTCTTCAACTTAAAATGTGAACTGTGTTCATAGTTTATGATCTTATGATAATATCGTCCAATCTTTGTATTGACACAATGATTTTTATCGACTATATCTGTAGCAACATGTAAGGCTTATGCTAGTTTGTTATAATTAAGGGTGAAATATAGCTACGGATTATCTGATTATCGAATCCGACAAGATGTGGATATGATAAAAATTTTTGCATCCAAATAACATTTTTTCCTCTATCCAGATCCATATTCGAATATGACAAAAAAATATCCGTATCCGATAAAATGTTATACTTGTATATTTGAATTCAAATTTGAATGCTATTTTTATAAAAAAAAATACTTGTTTAATTTGTGGCATAGCAACTTTATGATCAAATTCGTACATGAATAATAGAATTATTATAAAAATTCATTCAAATATGTTATTTCTTGATTTAACATTAGTTAATTTTAAATTTTGTACAATTAAAATAATAAAATCAAAAGAATATTTGTAGTATACAATAGAAACCGAAATTCGATCCGAACTAAAAATAATCAGAACCAAATCTGTATCCAATATTTATCTAATCCAAATCCGAATCCAAACATATCCGAATTCAAAACCAATTTTAAAATATAGATATGGATATGATTTGATTAATATCTAATTTGTTTCTATCCCTAGTTATAATTGTGTGGGTAAATATATCACAATTGGGTTTTGCAACAAATGAAACTACTGAAAAAGAGTTTCACAATTTCTATGAAAACCGACTCTCCAAATCTCCAACTCATACCCAAAAGAGAAGAGTTGGAGTCAGGACGAAACACCTAAAAGCTTCACATCTGATGATGATAGGCCACATGCATTGGGTTAAACAGTTCACACCAGCATGTCAATGACTGGGGGGGTGGCGGCGGATGCAATGCAACTTTGCAAAGTATTGGCATGATCAGAAGGGAAAATTACTGTTGGCTGGATTTGATTGGTGCAGGACATCTGCTACATGTTCTTGTGTGCGTGACATGCGAGTACAGGGCTTGTGGTGTGGTGCACTGCACCATGTTTAAATCGGGTTATTTGCAGGTACCACACACACACAGACGTTGCTGTCTACACTGTGCCCATAACCAAGTCTTCTATCTAGGTCTAGAGTCATGTTAGTCATTGGTTCTCTTCTCTCAACTTTTGACTTTTTGGGTCAATGTTGAAAAGGAGGTGCCTCTGCTAAAACGAGAGAAGCCAAGAAAGAAAAAAAAACAAGGTGAAACCGCAAATCCCCAATGCCTAATATCTGGTCTTACATCAGAAGCAAGAAAGCTTGGACTAAATTTTCAGAAATTCGTACAGAAACATCAAGACCAAAAAAGAAGAAAAATGGCGATTTATCGTTGTGGTGTGGACTGGTGGTGGAGGTCTTGTGATTTTGTGTCCCTTTTGCCATCAGTAGAATCCACATTCGGCCTACCATTTTGGCGTGATTGAATCGTCCGGTGGAAGTTTGACGGTGATCAAAGATCTCCGAGGTGGTCGAACCTCCTTGAGAAACGGTCCAAGTTTCTTTGCTAGACTTTATCCCGAACGCTGATTTCTGATGGGATTTGTAGTCGTGGGCACATGCTCTTCGAACCAAACAACAAATCATCGGTTTAACTTCGCTTTCTACAACAAATCGTCATGAGCACATGTTTCCCTAGGGTTCCGCTTAGATTCAACTGCTTTTGAACCCTTCGCACACTGCCCCCAGATAGCTAGCTTCTTATTGAATCTTGGTCCAAATGAAGGGCTTGCAACGCACTTTAACCGACATAGAATGGTGAGGAGACATGACACTATGACCCATATGCCATTGCAAGGCGAGAGAGAGGTCCCATGCATGCCATAGTTTGGGTCCTCTCCTGCTGCTGCCTCTGATGCTGCTGCTGCTGCTCACAAGCGTGAGACGGAAGCATTCCAGTTCCCCCACATCGCTCTCATCTACACACCTCTCTCTTTTTAGGACTTTTTTGTCCTGACAAAACAAAGAACTATAATGACATTAGTTAGGTCCTAATAAGAGAGATGTGTACTGGTTCTACCCCTCGTTTTGATTGGGGAGACTTGGGAAAAAGAGAGATGGGTTCATAATAGAGCTTGGAGCTTTTCTTGATCTGCCAGAAATCACAGTCTCGGAGCCCCCACACGGCGGCGAAAAACCCATTCCAGTGCATGTGCACAACTCCTGTCTGGACGCCTCTAAGCAGATGTATTTGCAGTGTATAGATCGATATTATAAGCTTTGTCATTTCTTTTGAATGATACAGGTTCATCTGCACCTATCAATTCTACAGGGGTATGTATGTTTTCAAGTACGAACAGAATGTTTCATACCTAGGGCAGCTATTGAACCCATCTGTCACGGAGTGATACCGACCGTGTATGGTTTGAAAGATTTCATTCATACACATGGCAGTGCTCTGGTTACTATTGGCGACTGGAAATCCAGACCATACCTGATTTTTGAAGACATTAGTTCACTCATTTCAAATTAGACCAGTTTAACCCAAGCTACGAATGCATTGCCCAGAAATTTCATATCCCGAGAGTTTATGGGTTGCGCTAGGCCTGGGAATAGGCCAAAACCCAAACCTAACCCAGCCGGTTCTAAACATTCTAGTGTCTAGCTTGATCCTAATCCAACTCTATTAAATTAAGTCAAAAACCCAACCCGACCAAACCTAACTCAACCATGACACATTTCAACCCTTTGAACCGAGTCAAATATACTCTCCTAGTAGTACATGGGCCTTTATTACTGTTCACTTAAATATTTATAAGATGCAAATAAAAAATAAAATAATCTCACTATCTTATAAATTATTAAAAGCCTTTTAGCCTTTTTTATAATTCATCGGCCAATTTTAATGCCCAACCCAACCCAGCCCTCTTTTGTTGTTAATGCCCAATCCAACCCAAATTTGGCCTTTTTAAGACCTATTTGAAGGGAACTTGGCCCATGCACTTACCCACCCATTAGGCCCTAAACTTATTGAACCCAAGTCCTAGGTTCCAGACTTCTGAAACCCCCACAAAAACCATACATCTAAGCTACTCGAGTAAAAAGGCATACATCAATGCACTGGGCATATTTGGCACATTATAGACGAAAAAGGGAAGAAATTGATCATCCAATAACTATTGGCTTGCAGGCAAGAGGATAAGTCTGCAAGTGTGATGATAGGGTATCTGAAGAGGATCCTCGATCCTCAGTTTCTTACAAACCCCACCCCACCCCACCCCACCCCACCCCACCCCACCCAACCACGCCGCGCCCAACCAACCCCAAAAAAAAAATAATAATAAAAATAAATCATCTTTTGCTAGGCGAGGGGTTTAATCAAAATAGGAATAAATGGCATGATAGCACCAAATCAAAAGCAAAGATATTTGTTTGACTAACAAGCAAGCAGCTTTCTCGAACTTGTATTTACAAATCCAAAGAAAACACTATCGCATTCATGGTTTATTAGTAGCATTGCAACAAAACAATAGTCAGTAACAAATGGAAGGTGTTTCATGATGAATATGATCCAAGAACAATTATGTGACCACCACAGAGAAGATCAAAACCATGGTAATGGTCCTTGCCTCAAAACAATACCAAGATAAACAAATACAAAAGTATCCAGCGTATCTATGTCGATAAAATGTGAGGAAACTCGAGGCTGGAAAGGAAAACAAGCATAAATTCGACAAAACCACAGCAAGGAAACAGCATTTTCCTCTCCATACTTCCCTAAATCCTAATAGTTTCACGTTTGAGGCAACTTAAACGTAGGCATAGCCAGTTGCTGGATAGCATTGGATGCTGATCCACCTCACCTGGGAGGTGGGGGAGGGACGTGAGATTTGGCCATTCCAACCCAAGCAACAATACCAACAGCAAGAATCACCCATCCAAGCACATCATACACAAAGTCATTGTTCTTCTTTTTCTTCCTCGATGTCTGCAAACAACAATATTGAAAAATGAACTACAGGAAGGGCAAAGAGCAAATATATGGGATATGAAAACATAAAGCTTCAAAAATCATAATTGGCTAACAGATTGAATGAGGGGGGAAAACACTATACATCTGGCACGCAGCACATCATCATGGCAACAAGATACATGGAATTCAATAACTAGTATACTTTAACAACGCCGGAAGTATAAAGAATGAACTAGCACCAACAAGTATCAACCAAATACTAAGTTCCAATAACTAATGATAAAAAATGTCAGCAAGCAAATTGATACTTGCAATGAATTAACACTATCTGTTATCTAAGATCCTGGTAGCTGCTTTTTGAGAATCATACTACTAGTTTCCAAACAAGCAAACAGGAGCTCTGGCAAACAAGAGATACAATGGCTTTATTAACAATATTTACTGAAACAAGAATAATCTACCTAACCAATCACTTTTCTTTCCCCCCTTCTTTTCAACATATTGCATACTTAATTGCTATAAGGAGGGAGTGTGGTATATATTCTTACGAACACATTGCATGTAAACAGAATAACTAATCTGGCATATAACCACTTCTGCAGTCAACATAACCACTTTGTATTTGCACAAAACCGACAAGTAGTTTGGTCTACCTGACAAATCTGGCACAACCAACCACGGAAACCAACATAGGAGTAAGAAATTAAGGACTAGCATATTGGTCTAAGAAGCAACCAGTGTAGCCAACTCTTAAGAGGTAAGTCCAAATTTAGGAATTAGAGGAATTCTTATTAACAATAAGTGTACAAAATTCTGTAACAAAAATTACAAATGACAATTCTATAACATTCTATGTAGGAAACAAAAACAAAAAATTACAATTAACATGTATCATTCATACGCCCCATAATACACCATTTAGCAGGATATTGCAATCCTATGAATGAATATAACACTTCTACAAAGGAAAATACAACAGTTGTTCTCATAATTCTGGCAAGAGAAAGAAACTGTTCTGCTACATCTGATGCTAAAAGAAGCCCAGCTCATATGTTACACCGTCAATACAAAACATAGTTACCAAAAGTATCTATCCCATTTCCACTCCAATGGAAGGCAAATATAGAAACATATGACATGTCAACTAAAAATATAACAGATAGCACAGCATAGCAAAATTGACATTTCATTAAAATCTGATGCGATAAAAACAGATCTACTTTACTGTTTTAGTGCATAAAATTGAAAAGAATAGACACAATACCCTTGCATTTGAGGTAGAGGATGCTGCTTGTGAAGCCTGAGATGCCATTTGCCTATGAATCTCCAAATGCAGTTCTGGTGCCTGAGATCATTGAAATAAAATATTACAAGAAAACCTCCAAACTTCATAGAAGCATTTACCAAAATGTGTTGACAAAAAAGAGGTTCGGAGTTATGGCAAAAATTTAGCCTTTCAATTGATTTTTTGAAGTGATCACTCTATAAAAAAAAGGTTTACTATAGCTGCTTTAAAAGAAGGCAGTGAGAACTCAAAACTTAAAGCCGGTTATCCCACAAAGTAACCTACAGCCTCCTCATTAGCTACATTTAGTCAAGTCAGACACATTTTTATGAGATGGTACTCATAAATATTCAGGACACAAGACACAGTTGTAACACAGTAGAAAAATAAAGACCACATATCACAGGAAGATTGCAAACATAAAGAGAGAAAGGAAGTTACCTTAGATGACAAATCCAATGACTTCTTGTACAGATCATTTGTTGGTTCCTACAAGAAACAGTAATGAGTAATGTAGCTTAGTCTCCTACCAACCAAGAAGCACATAAATGGTAACAGCAGAAACAGAAGCGCGCAGTGTAAGAACACATTTTTTACAAAATTTTGTAACAGAGGATGATGCATGGGCCTGAGTGCATGTGATGCTGAGCACACAGTAGTCTCTGTTATGAAATTTCATAAAACAAAATTTGTTTGCGTGCATAGCAGCTCTCCAGCAGAAAACACACACCACATCAACAGCCTTCTGGAAACACTCAGTCGCCTTTACAAAGAACTCATTTGCCTTCACGGTATCTGGAGTGAAGAACCCATGAGAGGTCTGTGCGTTCCCCAAGCACCAAAGGGCATCAGCCTTGCTCGGATCAATTTTCAACGCTTCCTCCAGCTTGGATTCCGCATCTATAACATGAGTCATCAGATTAGCCCAACTTCTGACAGAACATGTCGCACTTAACTTCTATCTCTATTCAGTAACTTCTGTAGGTAGACCAGAATCTCTGGAGATATGTACAAAGTATAAACCATACTCCCTAACAGTTTTCTCCCAGCACTAGAGGAACAAAATCATGGAGGAACCCCAGTTCCCACTATACCACCCAAATACCTCAGTACCAAAATTAACCAGCAGATTCCAACATTTGGTTCATCTATTTACCCCAAAAAAAGTAACATAAAACTATGCTAGAACTGTTCAAACTCGTGCATAACTCAGGTTAACTTGGTAGAAACGGCCCTAAAACTTACTACAAAAATTAGTCTATTGACAATTTTCGACACACTCAATCCCCATCCAAACTCCTGATATTGCGGAAACAAAACCAATGGACACCACCGCACATACACCTGGGTTGCAGCCTTTCACTAACCTTAACAACCAAGACATCCTTCGTCAATATCAAATCAGCAAGCCATATCTAGCAGTTAGGGTTTGGTTGTCCCTCTCATCACATCAATTTCATACATTATTTATAACTCAAGTACACCATCAATTCAATTAGGCTAAATTAAAATCCAAAAAATTGGAAAAGCACATGACTTTTTGCTTTCTTATGCCGAAAAATACACCTGAAACCCTACGCAAAGTAACCATTATTGCACTTGAAGCATCTAATCTCTAGAAGATGCATCTAAATCATCTAAAAAGGAAGCAACTAAGCCATCGCCGCTTACCTTCCAGGTACTTGAGGCTCTCGGGGCCATTCTGCAACTGCGACAGCTCCAGCAGCGCGCCGCCCCAACGCGTCAGATTCTGCCACAGAAACAAAACCTCCGATCAGCTCGGACCGAATCGGATCGAATCGGACGGGATCAAACCAACAAAACGAAAAAGAGGAAAGGAGAGGGGAGAGGCAGACGTCGGCGTCGAGGGGGTTCTGCTCGTGGGTGGCCTGCGCGTTCTTGCAGGCGAGGTCGAAGAAGAAGAGCCGCTCCGGGTCGCTCATGGCTCCCATGTCCATGGCGGCTACGCGTCTCGGGAACTCGGACACGGCGGGGGGGTTTCCTAGGGTTTAGTCCTTTCTTCAGAGAGGGGGAGAAGGCTCTCGAAGAGGGGTCAGGCTAATAATATGTGAGGAGATCGGTGGGAGGAAGGGGTCGCACGACTGCTGTGAGACGCCGCCTCGTGGGCCGTCGCAGATCCGGTCCCGCATGTCAGAGAGCAAGGATATTGGGTCCCACGAGGATGAGCTATAGAACAATATATCTTGCGGCCCATTAAGCGTGACTTCCGAAAGGAAAAAGAGGCCCATTTCTAATGCCCGTTTCGCCTATCTTATCCGGAAGAGTGAGTCTCACTAAAAAGAAGGTTAGTCTTGTAAACTGAAGGCTCAAAAATTAGAAGTCTGAAATAAGTTAATCTCTTCCTCATTAATTTATTAGAATTAGACCAAAACGAATCCTAAATAAATGGTACAGAATCTCCTCAAACTTTGGGATGTTAAACTTAAATTTTAATTTGATAGCTCCCAAATTTAATTTTCATAGTGGATGAACCTGAGTGACCAAAGTAAATAAATTCAATGACTTGGAAGATTAAAATTCAAATCTAGCGGCTTATTGGCACATCTGAGACCCCAACAAGTTCAAAGGCCTCCTATGTAATGTACTCTATATAATATTTCTTTTATTATTTGTATCTGTTTTGGGTCGTTTAGCTCACGTTAAACTCAACTGCCGGGCTGCAGACCACTTGTCCGCTCCGTGTGAGCTCAGTGTTCTCTCGTCCCCGAAACCGTTGGAAAACGACAAATCTGAGATCTGCTGCGCTCCACAGTTAGTTTTCTTTTCAGTTACAAGAGACAAAACATAACAGGAGGGGACACGGGAAGAAGAAACACGTCCACCAAGAAGAGAAGCGAGCAATTAAGATGGAGAGCCCGCTGGGGAGCGCGCGGTCGAGCCCGGAGGCGGAGATCGGGATGCGGGTGGAGGACATCTGGGATAGCCTCGACCAGCCGCAGCTCAGCCGCACCGACAAGCTCAACAGCTGCTTTGACAGCATCCCCGTCGCCTCCTTCCCCCACACCTTCTCCCAACAAGAAGGTGCGTGTCTTCGTTAAATCCCTGAGATCCTGTTAGCCACCTGAGAATTTCCAACTCTATAGGAGCACTGCTACTATATGTATGGACAAATTCTGTTTATACCTAGTTTATAATGCTCACTAAGGGGATGTTTTGTTGCAGTAAAATAGACTTCTATAGTTAACATACAATTAAATATTATTTGATTGATTGTATGAGATGTTGAAATAAGATATTGTTTGGTTGATTACATCAGTGATACAAATGAAAATGTGTAACATAAAATAATTATTAGAGTTATTAGTTTGTATTTATTGCACCCAAATAACTATCAATATACCTTACTAATTTTTAATTCACTCTCATTCATCTTAAAAACTCTTAATATGCACTAATCACTTTACTAATAACATCCCTAGGCAAATCTAGCCCAATGAAAACTCAAATTAAGCTTCCTTAGAAGGTTGATTCGAATCATTCCTTTTGCATTTGCCAACCTGACCAATTATACAGCCCAACCAATCAAACACATAGTTTTTTAAAAGATTACACATAAATGGGTTAGAGTGAGGTTGATGTAGACAATCAAACAACCCACTAAGAACTAAAATCCACACCCTAGTAGCATTGTAAAGGGGCTTGTTTGATAAAAATAATTGAACAAATTAAGAGTAAACTGCATGTCTTTTCTTAACAATTTAAGATTTTAGATGAACTAATGTATTTTTTAAATTTAATATAGCATCAAAATCTTGAGATTTTGAGTTTGAAACATAATTTATAAAGAGAAAAAATGATAGTTGAAAGGTCTGTTAGACGGTGAAGGTCCAAAAATAGACTAAGTTGTAGCGTAAGTTGATTCTAAAAATTAGATCTAATTGATATGACGGGGAGTATTAAAATAAATTGTTTATCTTTCTTTAAAAAAAAGTTTTTTTTAATGTTTTGGAACTAGGCGTTGATCAAACTTGACCAACTTATGTTGTGGTTAACGTTTTGATATCCCATCCATCTGAATCTATCATAAACTGTCTTGTCATGCGATTGGCGCGTGGTGATTGCTGTGTTGGGCTCTAAGCGTCCAGGGACTTGCACTCTATATTGTGTTCTTGTTATGTTGCACAGTGTTGGAGATACCTTCTGACGCGACCCTGGCCGAAGCCGTCGAAACCCTGTCCAAGCACAAGATCCTGAGCGCGCCGGTGAGGAATGTCGAGGCTCCCGAGGATGCCAGCTGGATCGACCGGTACATCGGCATCGTCGAGTTCGCCGGGATTGCCGTCTGGCTGCTCCATCAGGTGAATCCAGTGATGAAACTTGCTCTACTAATCAATCAACTGAAACAGTTCACCAAGGGAATAGTCACAGAACTGTTTGAAACTCCATTTCCCAGTCTGAAGCTGCAGCGAAAGCCGACGTCGGCGCCGACGAACTGGCGGCGAAACTCGGAACCATCACCCTGGAGGGCAATGCAACCTTGCGAGAATACAAAGCAGAATCTGAAGGAGCAATAGCAGAAGCTTTTGGATCGCTGCCTTCTTCAGACTTGTTCAAGAAAACAAAGGTTCTGCAGATCCTTATATGTCTCGGTCAGATTTCGCAACCATTGGAAACATATAACCATGCCCAGATCTTTCATCTGTCAGGTTAAGGATATCTCAGGATCGTTCCGGTGGGCGCCGTTTCTTGCACTGCAGAGCTCGGACACATTCCTGACAATGCTGCTGCTGCTGTCCAAGTACAGAATGAAGAGCCTACCAGTCGTCGACATCGGCGAAGGGAAGGTCAGCAACATCATCACACAGGCTGCAGTGGTGCACATGCTGTCAGAGTGCGTTGGGCTTCACTGGTTCGAGGAATGGGGCACGAAGACGCTGTCAGAGCTCGGACTCCCAATCATGAAGCCAAGCAGGCTAGTCAAGGTGCAAAATTGCATTCGGTTTTCGGTTGTGAAAAGCATCTCTATCTCTTTTGCAATGATGTTTCAGGAGTTCTCTGGCAGGTTCGTGATGACGAGCCTGCTCTGAAGGCTTTTCGTCAGATGAGAAAAAGAGGGGTTGGAGGAATACCAGTTGTGGATGAAAATGGGAAGGCAATCGGCAGCATAATGATCAATGATGTCAAGTGCCTTCTAACAGCATCGGACACAAATAGAGACTATAGGTCAGGTTCAGGTACCCTTTATGGCTGTTTCATCAGTTTCAAGAACCTTATTTAGGATCTAGATTGCAAGCTCTGGATTCTGAACATCTATAACTATGAGCAAAAATCAAACAGGAAATCCTGATGCTAATATATAAAAACCATGAATTCACAAACAAGATTAACTGTTTACTATTTGCAGATCGCTAACAGCGAAAGAGTTCATCGCAAATGCAAGGAACAACTCGGGGGACAAGCAAATGAGTATCATAACTTGCAAGAGAGAAGACACTATCAAGGACATAATCTTGAGGCTGGATGCAGAAAAGAGGCAGAGAATCTATGTAGTTGATGTGGAAGGGAACCTGGATGGATTGATCACCCTCAGAGACATAATCTCCAAGTTGGTGCATGAGCCACCCGGTTATTTTGGAGATTTCTTCAATGGTGTTTTCCCCCTACCATCAAACAGCAGGGTCTGAAAAAGTTTAAGACAAATCAGAATATCTTTTACCATTCTCTTTTTATTTTCCCACCATCCTGTTTATACCAGACATTTTTCTTTCCCTTTTCTAGTACTTCTTTCACACCTCGGGGAGTTCACCTCCACCTGTCTGTATTTCATTTTAGTATAGAGCTGGCCAGCTTATCATGATGTTTCCATATATGGAACACACCTAATTTTTTCTAATTTAAGTTGATCAAGTTCAATGCCTGGAACATAGCTATGGCATGTTCAATAATCTCCACACACTATTTATCCAGTTCCAAGGGTTACAGAGGTACTGTAAGCTAAATTGGTGATCATATACATGATGCAAGACAATTTCAATGATTCCAGTGCAAAATTAGTTCTTTGTGCAACAGCCATCGAAGTGACAAATAAGGCATCATTTCTTTGTTACAAAGATGTGCAAATCCTACTGAAACACATGAAAGAGAGGTTTGTGGGTGGTGGAGGGGGGGGGGGGGGGGGGGGGGGGGGTGCGGGGGGCGTGGTGTGGGCAGACCAAGGGAGGGTCCTCAAAATGATTTTATAAGCTAATAACACAAGCATCTGCACAGTGGGCCTTCCAAACCCCAAGTACACCTTAGAATTCACATAAAGAGAAGATGCAGATTTAAAAAAAAACATGTATCTCCCTAACTACATTTCTTTACCTTGTATATATACATTAGACTAGATATATATGAATAGCTACAGCTAATTTTTTCTATGTTCCCTAAATAGTTTCTATAGATATCCAACATTTTCTGAATGTGGTCTCATGTAAAATGGAAAAAGATGGTCCAAACACAGAAGAACTAAATATATAAAACTACGAAAAAAAGAGTCAACATCACAGATCAAATAGCGCAAATAATAAATGGAGGCAAGTTGGAGGAAACAACACCACCACTTCAGGAACTTACAAGATTAAGTACAGCAAAAAGCATCATGCAAATTCATTACCCATCTAATAAAGCAATAGATCACAGATTGATGACCACAGGAGAATGGGACCAATGTTGCATGTCACAGCTTTAGTAACCTGACAAGTAACTACATTTTTTATCATGGACAAGCGAATATAATGAAAAAGTTGTAACAAGTGGCAAGTGGGCATAACTAATGGTATAAATTGTACATAAAAAGGCAACGCAGCAAACATTCTTGTGAAGTCAAACAAAATGTATGAATACAATTATACAGCTCACGGTGGTATCCTATAAATTCCATGTGGAAGCCTCAATGTAGTCAGCAGACTCAGCACTCACCTTGACAAGATCACAATTGACAAGCTAGAACTTCATTCTCGTTGCTTTGCACCACTTCTGCCCCTTCAGCAAATCCGACTTCTGCATTGAACCCTCAGAAAGTATGTGGCAGGTCAAGTTCCCAGTGCAGTAGCACACCAGTGAAATTTGCAAGGAGCTTGTGACCACCATTGATGAGGTAACCACCCTGAACATATAAATAGTCCAGGTTGATGAGCTTTTAGTCATGGCCATAGAAACTGTTCTCTGACTAGTGACTACAAGCTAGCAAGTAGCGACACAAAGTTTGGAAGGAATTTTGAGCTTCACAAGATTTGCAATTTATGAACTTCACAATAAAATGGCAGATGTGAAGGAGAATATAGCAGTTGCAAAAGGCAGGCTACTGCACCAGAAAGGCTAAATTATGGTTCTTACTTAACACTTTGTTCTCTAGGGATTGTTCTAAATTCAGAAAACAAAAATGTGCCCAACGAGGAAAAAAGGGCTAATATGGACTTCAAATTACTGGTCCACATCTTCAGATGCTTGAGATCCTTCAGGTAACATATTTACAACTAGAAAAGTGGTAACATAAATCAAAGTTGCAGAGTCAAGAAGCATAACAAACCATGATCAGTTGATGCATTGAAACTAGTCAAGCTGTAAGCTGAGTACAAACAATAAACACTATTTAGAAGGTTAGCACACACATGGCATGATTAACCTAGAAAACTATTGAAATGATTGATGTGTATGCTATGATTTTACTATTTTAGCAACTGCCAAGGTATCCTGAGGATATCATCGTCTCAGTAAACATTTCAATGGTATGATTCTTTTAGTAGTAAAACTATGGTATCATTGCTAAGTGTAAACAGTAAATTGTAGGCGCAACTGTGCAAGGCACCATTATGTTCTAGCATATCCAACAAATTAACAAACAGCAAAACTGTAATGCCTGCTGATAATCTATGTGACCTCCATGTGGAACCACAATTTCTGAATTCTGAGGGTCAGCACTCACCTCGACCATCAACCATCAGTGATTGATCAAGCATTTAGTCTTCTACCCTCAAAGAAATCTGACACCTGGTTCTCCAAATCCTCAGGGTTATACTTTATATACTTTGCGGAACTCCGTCCTCCCTCTAGCTGGCCCCGAAACCTCCCAACAAATGCACGGTAAGCTGGAAGGACCTTCTCTGAGATGGAAATCTTCAGCTCCTCTCTCAACTGAGGATCCACAACCTTCCATGTTGTCTGCGTCCTGTACAACTCCTCAAAAGCCAAGTTGAAGCTCTTGAACCTTTCTTTCAGCGCAGCCTTTAGTGCGCTCGATGACCCCATTGTGTGTGGTAACCCATCATCCTTCAGGCAAGCCAAGACCCTTGTCCACGATGACCGGAGGTAACCCGTGGAATATTGCCTTATCTGCCCCCGGCGCGTACGGATCCAGTTATCTCCAAGCAAGGTCTTCAGCTCTGAATCCTTCACCTTCTGCACAATGTACCACAGATTGTTCATCAAGAATATGTTCTGCAGTGCCTCATCCTCATACAGCTTTGATTTCTCCAGAATCTTGGCCTGTAGATGCGAGATCAGTATGAGCACGCAATGCCCCAGCCGAGTCATGTTTGCATTGTCACCGCCATATTCCAGCTCAATCTCCCAGTCAACAAGGAGCTGGTTAAGCGAACCGCTGTAATCCGCAAGCAGCCGGACATAGTTGATGACATATCGTGTGAGTGGGTGGATCTCCCCACCAGGTAGCGGCCTCCGGGAGGTCTCCCCCTGGATGGCATTCTCAAACTCAGCAACCGTGCCACGCACTGCATCCCCAAGCCTGACGAGTATCCCTTCCGCCTCTTCCATAATGAACTCCCTCGCCTCCCCAGAGAACAAGCTCTCAAGCTCCGGCAGCACCTCGGCGAGCGCCTCATACATGCCAAGAATGCGGAAGAGCTTCTCAGATGACCTCTTACCAATGGCAATGGCATCACCAAAGTTGAGCAGCTGTAAGACGCACCCTTTGGCGGCCTCGGCGAAGCACTCCTCCTCAGCGTCCGCGGCAGCAGCGAGGATCTGGCTGCAGATGCGACGCTCCTCGGCAAGAAGCCCCTGAACGACGACCTTGAGCGCCTGGATCCACTTCTTCATCTTGCCGTCAAGAACGCCCCACTCCACGCGCTGCACCTCCTCCAGGCTCATCTTGTCGACTCCGAGCACGGCGAGGCACTCCATGAGCGTGTCGCGGCGCACATCGCTGTAGACCTGGCAGAGCTCCGGCGCGTAGCCTGCGCGCAGCATAACGTCCGCGATGTCCTTCAGGGAGCTGACGGTGTCCGAGGGGATGAGGTAGGACGAGATCTCATCGGCGGAGAGCGAACTCCGGCTGCCGGTGTCGTCCCCCTCACCGGCGCCGGCGTTGGAGGAGAAGGAGGGGCACTCGAGCTCGGATGCGGCGGAGTAGAAGGAGGGCACGGTGAGTGAGAGGCGGCGGAGAAGGGAGGCGTGAAGGTCCTCGGCGGCGAGCGGGGAGGTCCCCCGGATCAGCAGTTGCCGGAACTCCTCCTCAAGCCGCGCCATCGCCGCCTGCAGCGAGGCCTCGGCGCGCGCGCCGGACGCGCCCACGAGAGTGGCTGCCGCAGCGAGGTACTCCGCCGAGTCCTCCGGCGAGTCCCACACCAGCCTGTCCCCCGCAGCCGGCGACTCCCACCGCTCGATCACCCTCTCCGCCGCCTCCACTGCCGCGGCGCGGGGGCCCTCTTCTTGGGGCTCGGGTTCTTGCTGTTCCTGGACGTTGGCGGGGGGAGGCGGGAAGAGGTCAGACATGAGGGAGAGGCGGTTGTCAAAGCCGGATAGGATGCGGATCATGTCGTCGGCGGCGTTCTTGGAGGTGGCGAGCGACTTGACGATGTGCTGCGCCGCCGCAATAACCTTCTCCTGCGCGTCCGGCGGCACCGCCGCCATGCCTTGCTTGGATCGGAAGAAGAGACTAGTAATGGGGTCGGATTGGAAGGGGGGAAGTGGAGGAAGCAAACGAGAAGGGAAGGGAGGGGAAGGGCAAATGGACCGATGGATCTAAGCGTATGAGCTTAGCTTAGCTGGGGGTTGAGTGTGTTTGAATCGGTCTTGCAGTATTTTCTTTACCAGTTGTAGTTTGCCACTTCCCTCTTGTTGTACCTCGATTTATCCAGGGGGGGTTGGTAGTATTTACTTCGGCAGATTTGTATTATTCAGACCTCCTGTACTAATGGTTTGTCTACACATTTATTATCCTCGCAGTTATATAATAGTATTATTTTTATTAATCTTTCAGCAATTTTTTTCTTAAAATTTATAAATTAGACTAGGACGAGGATATGAACATACAACAATACAATATAAATTATAAGAGTGTGTTGACTGTCCAATCAAAATTTTGTATTAATCTATTATGATAAAAAAACAAGACAATTTTTTTATTTTAGATCTACGATAATTGTCTCATAATAGTTGCAGTAGATTCTGGTGTTAAGATCACTCGCAAGTAGAAATTATCTAAAATTGATTTTGTTACGAGAGGTGAATGATAGATTGGGAAATGATGGTTTTTTTCTCCTAGGAAATTTGATTTTTTTTTGTTTTCTATAATCAATTTGATGTTAACGTTCATATTAAGTTAGTACAACTAGTTTTTTTTAATACTCACATTTTTTGCTATCATTTACTGATTGCAATAGAATGTCGAGGAAGTTAATTATTTGGTCTTACATCTCATGCATTTTTATACCGTGTACATTGCACTCAAGTGTCCGGGGTTAAATTTAGCTCTGAGCTATAATTTGTCAACTTGTTTGGGCTGTCTTAGGAAATCACAAATCATTAGAAAAATCATAAGAATGATCAAATTTTATGACAGAAATGGGAAATTCTTTTGATTTTACCATGTTTATAAATCTTTTCTATTTTTTTTGCTAGGTATTGTTGTGCCGCAAAATGTCACTGTCCTCATGCATATATGTGAAACTAACAAGTAGGATCATGTTTTAATTTAGGATTATCTAATTTATGATCAGATAGTCAAGATTTATTGTAGTTGCTTGTTGCAGTCGTAGCGACAACTACAGTGGATACGAAGGCGGTAGAAGGAGCAACTCAACACTATACTAGTCCTATATGGGTGGGCTTATATGATTTGTGGGCAGATATATCATGGTCTGCTCACTTAAAATAATTAAGGATAATATCACTTTTAGTCTCTCTATTTTGACAAAAAACTCATTTGATCCCTCTACTTTTAAAAGGGTTAAATTGATCCTCCTATTTTTCAAACCAGATTAAAATAATTCTTTTGATTAAAAAAATAACTATTAAAAATATAACCTGACAACTAATTTGGTGGACTAAGACTATCTAGCTCACTCTACCACAGCCACCCCTCCTCCTCGGTCATCTACTTGCTTGTCACCGTCATCAAGGAAGACACAGCCAGACAAGACTCAAAAAACAGAGGTGGCAGCATGATAATAGCAGCATGCACACCTTGCGCTCGCAACATGCATGGTGGTGGAAATAGCAATAGCTTTGTCGCACTCGCAATAGTAGCAGCATGCAGAAGTGTTGATCTCAATGACATGATCAAGGGGAATGTTGTTTGTAAGAACAATTTTGATTCAACAATACTTTCTTGTATATCTCATTGATGCAGACTAAGCATTATATACATAATATATTAGATGACCATTTGGACCTAAACAAGGAGAGAATCTCAATATAGTAAGTGACTGTTGTGGTTTCCTATTCTTGTGGATTCTCATATATCTTTTGATTTGTTTCCTAATCTTCAACACTCCCCCTCAAGTTGGGATCGAAGATGTTAATAGATCTCAACTTGGCGATGATTCTTTGAAAGGATCCTTTATCGAAGAATTTGGTGAAGATATCTGCAAGCTGTGCTTTGCTGTTGATATAGGGAGTCTCTATTGTTTTAGCTTGAACCTTCTCTCGTATGAAGTGGCAGTCAACTTCAATATGTTTAGTTCTTTCATGGAAGACCGGGTTTGATGCTATGTGTCGTGCTGCTTGATTGTTGCAATACATAAGCATCGGTTGATCATGATGAAATCCCATGTGTTGAAGAAGGTGTTTGAGCCATGTGAGCTCACTTGCTGTTGATGCCATAGCTCGATATTCGGCTACAGCACTGGATCTAGCAACAACATTTTGTTTTTTGCTTCGCCATGTAACGATATTGCCGCCTACAAAGGTGCAATATCCTGTAGTAGATCTTCAGTCAAAGCTGCCAGCCCAGTCTGCATCAGAATAGCCGATAATGAGATTAGGGTTATCATTTTTCTTCATCCAGATTTCTTGGCCTGGTGAACCTTTTAGATATCGAAGAATGTGATTGACAGCATCTAAATGAGTAGTTCGAGGAGAATACATGAACTGACTAATGGCACTAACCGCAAAGGTAATGTCTGGTCTAGTAACAGTTAAGTAAATTAACTTCCCTACTAGTCTTTGAAGTTATGTGACATCTTGTAGGGGTTCTCCGTTTTTGAAGTCAAGTTTAGTGTTAGGATCCATGGGGGTGCTAGCAGGTTTACATCCCATTTTTCCAGTTTCTTGTAACAAGTCTAAGACATATTTTCTTTGAAATAAGAACAACCCTTTGTTAGAGCGAGCAATTTCGATGCCAAGAAAATATTGAAGTCTTCCTAAATCTTTGATATCAAAGCTCCTTTTTAAGTAGATTTTAACTTCATCAATGTCATTATGGTTGTCGCCCGTGATGATAATTTCATCAACATAAACTAAAACAATCACTTTCGAACAATTGTTTCTTTTAATGAATATGGAGGAATCAGCAGAACTTTTAACAAAACCATGGAGATAAAGAGAGTGACTGAGTCTGACATACCATGTGCGTGGAGATTGTTTTAGACCATAGATAGCTTTGTTGTTTGCAAACAGTCTTGGTCTCCTTGTTCTTACCTCGATATCCTGGAGGCAGGGTCATGTAAACTTCCTCTTCTAACGTGCCTTGAAGAAAGGCATTCTTGACATCCATATGATGTAAGTTTCATCCTAAATTGACAGCTATAGAGAGTAAAACTCTAACAGTATTCATTTTAGTTACTGGAGCAAATGTTTCTTGATAGTCTATGCCATAGGTTTGAGTAAAACCTTTTGCTACGAGTCGAGTTTTATATCTTTCTGTAGTGCCATTGCTATTATATTTGATTTTCTAAACCCATTTGCAATTCACGGGTCTTTTCCTTCTGGTATATTGGCAATAGTCCAAGTCTTATTCTTTTCTAATGCATCTATTTCTTCATGCATGGCTTTTCTCCAAAAAGGGTTTTTTTGTGCCTCTAGGAAGGTGCGGGGTTCTGTATTGTTACCTAGGGAAGTAAGGAACATCCTATGTTGAGGTTTGATGTGCTCATATGTAACATAATGTTGAATAGGATATGATATCTGATAGGTTACAAACTCTTGTAACCTGGCTGGTTGTCGAGTAGTGCGACTGGATCTTCTTAATCCATTACTGGCTTGCGCATCTCCCCCTATTGTTGATTCCCTTTCTTTTGGTAATTCATTAGTACCTTCGAGAATAGTTAGTTCTGGGAAGGCAACATCGTTAATACTTGTGTCTTTATCTTGGATTTGGTAGAAAGGTTCATTTTCAAAAAAAGTGACATCTCTTGAGATGTATAATTTTCTGTCAACAGGATCAAAACATTTGTACCCTTTTTTTGAGAAGAATATCCTAAAAAAATAGTTTTAACTGAGTACTTTTCAAACTTGTTGCTCCGTTTAATGTTGCAAAACACGAGCAACCAAAAATCCGCAAATGATTTAAAGTCATTTTTCGTTTATAAAGAATTCAAGCGGGCTTTTATTTTGTAAAACACAAGAGGGAAGCCTGTTAATGAGGTAAACAACAGTTAGAACAGCATCTGACCGGTTTATTTTAGGAACATTATTTTGAAAAAGTAAGGATTTGGTAACTTCCAAAAGATGTCTATTTTTTTCTGAAATACCGTTTTTCTCAGGGGTATTTATGCAAGTAGTTTGATGTAAAATTCCTTTGTTTTTTAATAATTCGAAAAAATTACTGTTTACATATTCAGTACCATTGTCAGATCTTAGAGTTTCGATTGTGGTAGAAAAATGATTTTCGACGAAATTGCTAAACTCCTGAAATCTTGAAAAAACTTCAGATTTAGCCTTGAGCAAATACAACCAGGTGGTTCTAGAAAAATCATCAATGAATGTAACAAAGTATTTAAAATCATTGTAAGATTCGACTGGGGCAGGTCTCCACACATCAATATGATTAATTCAAAAATCTTATCATATTTACTAGTTGAGAGTTGGAATGGAAGTCTAGTTTGCTTAGAGAATTGACAAATATCACAATTGCTGGAATTTAAATTAGGAAGAACCATAAGTGTTTTTAACACTTTGTCGGAGGGATGACCTACTCTGGCATGCCATAGCTTATTGTTATCAATGCTAGTATTACAACAATACTTACTGGGAAGGCCGATGTACTAAAGGCTATTTTCAAGTTTTCCTTCACCAATCCTCTTCCTGATTATACGATCATGAAAACCACCATTTTTGGTGAGAAAATAACATCACAGTTTAATTCATTTGTAATTTTGCTAACTGACAGAAGATTGGTAGTAAGATTGGGAAGATGCAAGATATCAAAAATAGTTTTAGAAAACATATTCATGCTATCAATATTGCGGACAGGAATTTTAGCTCCATTTGCAAGAACAACAAATTTGTTTATGGGTAGTTGTTTTGATATTTGTATATTTTCTAAATTCTTTTTCATATGATCAGAGGCACCTAAATCAACAATCCAAGCATCATCATTATTAATAGCAGAGTGACAATAAATACCTACATTGATACATGAGGTTTCTGGAGTTTTAAGGGGGTTGGATAGTTGATTTAGTAGCAGGTCCAATTGAGCTGAGTAAGCCATACCATTGCGGCTAGCTTGGTCGAATGCCCTGTGGCTGGTCTGGTCGAGTGACCTGCGGCTAGCCTGGTCGATCAGGCTCAGCTAGGCTCGGCCCAAGTGCTCCAACCCATTTGATCCGTCCCCGAACGATGTGAGATGGTAACTCCTCTTTTCACCTTCGGCCGCCTCAGAGGTTCCGTGGAGCCTTTGGCTTCGTCGATCGTCGGAGATAGATTTCACCTTAGCCGGCCGGAGTTCGGGATGAAGGAACCAACATTGGTCACTTGTGTGCCCTAGTTTCTTGCAGTTGCTGCAGCGGGCAGGTTCATTGTCGGCGCGCCTTGTCTTGTACTTGTGCGAGTAGGTGCTTCTTGGGCCACTGAATCTAGGATGCTGACTGTAGTAGGCGGAGCTTTCATCGGAAGCGCGAGGCATCTCCCCCATGGCGTTTCGTCTTGTCTCCTCCCTTTGAACCATGGCGACCACGGCACTGAAGGTGGGGAGATTGAAGGAGAGCAAGATCTGCATCCTTACTGCTTCAAAGCTCGGATTCAAACCTGCAAGATACTGATACACCCTTTCTTGTTCTTGACGTTCTTCAATGAGTTTGGGATCTGTAGTCAGAGGTTGATATGTAGGATCAAGGATGCCGACTAGAGGGGGGTGAATAGGAGGCTTTTAAAAACTTTAATTTAAAACAACTATTCAAAAGAGAAGAATCAAATGCAGTTCAATATATTAATAAGAAAAGATTGAGAGAACGAACACAATGATTTTTACCGAGGTTTCAGAGACTCGCCTAGTCTCCCCTAATCCTTGTTGAAGCACTCAAACGAATGAATCTTGCTTCAATATCTACGAAGGATATTTTTCACTAATGGTTGCTCCTTGTCCACTCCGGAAAGGCGAGCACCGATGCCTTTTACAACACGCCGAGTCTCTCCGACAAACTCCGAACTGGAGAGATCAACGGCCACGCCTCCAAACCTTCTAGGTGAGGGCGCTCACCAAGAGTAATAAGCAGCAAAGTCTTCTCTAGATCTCTAACAATCACCGAGAAATTAATAGGATGAAAATGATGCGAACAGAAAGCACTCGGTGGATCTGAAAAGCACTCGACTTGATCAAAAAATCAAGATTTTTGTATAAGAACTAAAGCTCAAGAGTGAATATGAATGAGAGGTTGCTTGTTGTGCAAAACAAATGCTCAAGGCATCTATTTATAGCCTCAACACTCAAAAGAACCGTTGGAGTTTGAGCTAAAAATCTCAGTAATACAAACTGACAGTCAGTTTGGGTCACAACCAGAAAGAAGTAAAATCTGGAGAAAACACAGCTAGTCGTTTGAGGTCGAAAATAGAAACAAATCAATGCAAACTGACAGTCAATATGAGGAACTGACAGTCAATTCCAAACTCAACGGCTGACAAAAATCACGGATAAAACTTTGCTAGCCGTTTGTGGTCGTATATGGAAACTGATAATACAAACTGACAGTCAGTTATACAAACTGACAGTCAGTTCGACCACAAAAGCGACCAGATCAAATAGAAACTCAAATAAACCAGCTGAGGTCGAAATGCAAACTGACAGTCAGTTTAGTTCAAAAAATTTTGGCTCAAAAACAACCTCTCTGAACAACTGTTAGTTAACAAAACTGACAATCAGTTTAGCAAACTGACAGTCAGCATGGATAAAAATAGTTATAACTTTTAATCCAGAGATCCGATTTAAGAGTTTGAAAGCTCATTTGAAATATAATTTTAAGGCCAATCTTTTTGTCAACAGAAGTAAAATCCAGATCTGCCTAGATCTTTTTAGAAAATTCAAAAACTCTTCTGTTGTCAAAAACTTAACTGGAAAACCAAATCTTTCAAAACCAAATCCAACCAAAAAAGATGAAATGCAATGACCTAAATTTCTCGGTTTATGCTGGAAATGTAGAGAGGACTTTGTAACCCCTCTTTATAGTACATTTAAATCTAAAAACAAATTTTCCTAAACCGATCAATCTCCAAACACCGAGATCGGTAAAAATCAAAACTCATATTACCTCAAGTCTTTTGCATTTCTCGATTTTCTTCTCATCTTAGTGCTTTGCGACTTGTGTTTGATCCATTTTACGTCGGGTTCATCTTGATCATCTCGCTTTTCTTCCCAATACAACACTGTATCAAATATCTCAACAGCACAATTAGTCTGAAACACTTTGTTTTCATTTATCATCAAAATTATGTTTAGGTGTAAAGGCCTAGATGCAACATGATACACTCCCAACTCATCCCATTTGACTTTTAATTTTTCCAAGTAGTCAGTAGAATTTTGATTGCCCTGTTTGAGTTGTGAGATGTCTTGTTTCAATTGAAATATACGAGCAAAATTTTTACTTTGCCCATACATTTCTTGAACCGAATCCCATATTTCTTTTGAGGACTTTGAGTAAACAAACAAACTAGAAATTTGTGGTTCCATGGAGTTCAGGAGCGAAGACATGACCAAATAATCATTTGTTTGCAATTCCTCATACCTTGGATCGGTTTCTATTGGTACATTGATCTTGTCGGTGATGTACCCGAGTTTTCCTTTCCCACGAAGCGCGAGTCGAGCAGCCCGAGCCCAGGGGAGGTAGTTTTCCCCATTGAGCAAGATTGAAGTCAATCGGAGAGTAGGATTGACTTCATTTGATCCGGAAGGATCTCCAAGTCCTGATCGCATGTGGCTTCGCAACCAAGTCCTGATCGCATACGGCTTCGCGACCTTAACCGTGTTCGGAAAGGATTCGCGACCTGGATGAGTCCGCGACCATGGATTGATTCGCGACCAGGAAAAGAAATTCGTTCCCTGTTCGGAATTATAATCCGATCCGAATGTGTATAACTAAGCTTATCTGTTTAGGATTAGTTATATGAGTCTAATACGTTTAGGTCTCTAAGTCTGATACGTACTCATACGATTGGACTATAAATACCTTGTAATAGGTCTAGTTTAGATCATCGAATACAATCGAAGAGTCATAGAACTTATTTGAGTTTTAGACACTTATAGTTCCTTCGACGTAGACAAGTGTGTCTAACGTTCGACGTGTAAAGCCCTCTTTGAAATAAAGAGTTGTGCAATTACTTTGGGTTTCGGTATTTCCGAGTAAGATCCCGTTATTCCGCATATTAGAATCTGGGCGAGCCTAGTGCGAAAACCAAGACTAAGTCTCAAACGGATCATCATTACTAGGGTTGCCAGAGACTCCTTTCTTCGGATCGTAGCTCATTGCGTGCTTGATTCAAGATTCACGCTCTGATTCCATATTGTTTGTAAGAACAGTTTTGATTCAACAATATACTTTCTTGTATATCTCATTGATGCAGACTAAGCATTATATACACAATATATTATATGACCGTTTGGACTTAAAGAAGGAGAGAATCTCAATATAGCAAGTGACTGTTGTGGTTTCCTATTCTTATGGATTCTCATATATCTTTTGATTTGTTTCCTGATCTTCAACTGGGAAGAATGGGCTTGGCAAGAAGCTTTCAGGCCAACTTGGCCGCACCCTATGATGGCCTCCTAGTCAGTCATGGGGTGGCCCTCGCCACCACTGCATGGGCAAGAATTATAGCATTTTGCAAGTTATTGTTCAAAATTCCAATTGGGATCAACTTAGATACTTCAACACAAGGCACTCGAAAGAATTGAAATGGCACTGGAAGAAGCAGAAGGCCATGATTTCTTTGTTTCCTTCTTACCCTTCGGTCATGCAAACGTTCACGAGGTTGTTGTATCATTAAGGGCTCATCGATTCTTTGCCTCTAGTCTGTCGGCGGAGGTGGCTTTCTGCTTGCTAGCAAGGACAACACCACCTAGTCATTACGCACAAGAAATGGAAAGAATATAATATGAGGAATTTGTCAAAAGAAATTTTAGACAAAAGGACAATGAACACAACGAATGTGTAAAGATGCAAACTTTTTTTTTTGATAGAATACATGAATTGTCAGATATGGAATTCATTCTCGACGAAGGAAACGAACAACCTAAACCAAAAGCAGATCAAGAGCTTGAATCAAAAAAATGGAAGGAGTTGATAGAACAAATCAAGCACTCAAGGCCGGACTGCATCAAAACTCCAATCTTCCCCCAAGAATGGAACAAAACAAAACCCGCTAAGGATCAGGAACCAACGAATCAAGAACCTAAACGAAACCATGAAAATCAAGAACCCAAACCGAAAATTTGCTTACCCAACTTTGTCTGTTGGCTGCGAAGAGGCCAGAGAATATCGAGACAAAAAATGGACAAAGGCGAGTGGCACGTATCCCCTCTTCCTCCACACTGTTGTGGCCTCCATGCTGTGTAGCCTATCGCACGAGTTGAATGGAGGAAGCTAACGCGTAGGGGCTATGTTTAGCTAATGTTTCATCTTATATATCCTTTTATATCAGTAAATATGTATGCAATGTCACACAATAAAATAGGAGTTTTAATCAAAATAGCTATTTTGAGTCTGTTCAAAAAATAGAGAGACTAATTTTGTTTTTTTTATAATAAAAAGATGAAAATGAATTTTTGATAAATAGAGGGACCAAACATACCAAAAGTGACTTTATCCCAATTAATTATTATGTTGTCTGTACTAAATTAAAGCCCTTCAAGTCCACACATGTCCTCGTATTCATATTGTTTTGTCGGTCCTTTCGATGGATTATTCCCCCCACAACTTGCAAGCATAACAAAATTTAAGAATGACATGATTGGTTCAAAAGATTGCCATCAACTCAACCTAATGGCCCATACATGCATCAATTATAATTCTTAATTAGCCATGTCATGCTCATGTGCATCCATTTGACTTGCTTAGTCTCGCCTTTTTACTCAGCATTTCTGATGTGTTGGTCACCAGAATAAGTTTCTGAAGATTTTTTTGAGAATCTTGATATTAATTTGAAATTTTGCAACCTACCACCGATTAATTATAATTAGACTTGAATACAAACTAACACATCTGATCCAACACAACCAAGCCGAATTGTGGTTGGTCTTAATTCTGCTCTTCCTATGTCTCGTCCTAAGACACCTTAAAAAAATAAAAAAATCTGATCTGAACCAGACTTAATCCAAATATTTGAATTTAATCTGATCAAACCTGATTGACCCATATGTATATTTAATCCAGTTTAAATCTGAAAATACTTAAGTCCAACTATAACTGGTTGGATTTGGCCCCCTCCGCGCCCATCATCCATGAAGCTAGCTCAGATAGAAATTTGTTAAAATGAAATTTGCAAATTTGGTATGTCTGTTCTTCTTGAAGGCAACCACGCCATGCAGATAGAAATATTCGTCTGTTGGTTGGAACAATCTTTTTTATTTTTGTTGGAACAATCTTTTAGGTCTCCCATGATCCCATGTCAGAGAGTCAAAAGTTTATCAATCCACTCACACATGTCGTCGCCATGCTTGTGCCACTAATTTTTTATAGACCTTTTGTTGGATAACTTGACACTGCATAAAGAAGACAAATAAAAAGCTTTCGTGTACCCGTGCAAGCTAGCATTGCCTCAACTCACTAGTCACTTCTGGGTAGTACCGTGTCAATATTTTTCTTGTGGCAATATTTGAGTTTTTTTTATAATTAATTCACTTAAAAAAACATTTTCAAAATTAACCCATACTTACAAAATATCACAAAAATAAACTGCCACGTAAGTCTGTCGAGCAGTGGGAAGTCGACAAGTTAGTTGTTGCGTGGTTCCTACTTGTCAAGTGCCCACTGCTCGACAAGGAACCGACGACCACGACCACGACCACGACCACACTCGACAAGCCAACGCCTGCTGCAAAAAAAGTTTTTAATCGCGGGAGCGGGATTCGAACTCAAGCCTTAGATGAGGGAATTTGGGAACGTGCAAGCCAGCTGGGCTATGGCCATTTACTGTTGTAAATACCCTGAGCTTTTTAATATACTGTACATACACACACACACATATATATATATATGAAATTATAAGAAACATTTAGTAATTGGGTTTTCCTTCTTTCACTTTCATTCATAAAAATTCTTTCACTTTAACAAGGTTTTTCATTTTTCATGGTACAATAATTTTATGGGTTAAATTGAGATTATTATTTCTAATAATCAAATCCTAAATTGGTGAAACATTTAGTAATTGGGTTTACATAAATTCTTCATAGCTTTTACAGGTTTCTCTTGTATATGATTTACTTTAGATTTACAGTTTGGTCTTATCATTTCATGTGACTTAACTCCTTTGACCTAATTCTAAGTAAATACAGGAGTTTACTTAAATGTATTCAATTTACTCTACTTTCTCATGTTAGTGGTCCCTATATGAATATACAATGAAATGCTAGAAATTTGAAATTAAACGGCTTTTAAAACCTTAAGAAGTTTGGGGCATGACAGTGTGTATGTGTATTTATATGTCTATGTGTGTATATGTATATCTATATGTGTATCTATATATGTATATTAGAATGGCCAGGGTATTTACAGCAGTAAAAAGTCGTAGCCCAGTTGATTTGCGCGTTCCCAAGTTCCCACGTCTAAGGTTTGAGTTCGAATCCCGCTCCCGCGATTAAAAACTTTTTTTGCAGCAGATGCTGACTTCTCAAGTGATGGGCACTCGACAAGCACCTGATCGAGTACGTAGCGCCCGACTACTAACTTGTCGAGTGTCCACTGCTCGATACGCTGACGTGGCACCCATTTTTGTGATATTTTGCAACTGTGGGTTAGTTTTGAAATTTTTTTTTAAGTGGATTAATTATAAAAAAAACTCGGCAATATTTACCTACTTGATGGAAAGGTGCTGCTAGTGCTTATGATCATATGATCAATCGGGCATTGGATCACTCGTCTTTAAAAAAAAAGTGATTTCAGTCTATACCATTAAATAAAATGAAAATTCAGGAAATATTATTTAAATTTACATAATTAGTTATGAGCAACCAAAAAACACAAATTCTTTTAAAAATGTTATTTTGATAAGATCAAAGGATTTCATTCTAGTTAAATGACCCTTGTGTCTTTTTGAAAATTTCAAATTTTAACATAAATACCATTTTTCATGTCATCAAAACACACCCAAAAATGATAAATGCTATCAAAATACACACATATGATAAATGATGACCAATACTATAACAAAGTGTAAAGAAAGAGGAAGGATAGGAATATTTTTGGTATTTTAAAAAAATTGAAAAATGGCATATGCAAAACCACCTTTGATTTTTAGTGTCACCTAACCAATTAATTGAATTTTATGATATTTTTAGAAATACATAGTTTTCCGTTACATGGAGCAAAATATTCCAACAAAATATTAGATGTATCTTTTCCACCTGTAGCTGTAGCAAAATATTCCAAAAACAAAATTAGATGTATCTTTTTCATTATCTCATATGTCCAATCAAAATTTGAAAGGTATAGAATGATGGGAGAAAAAATTGAGATAATAAATTATCTTATGAGAAATTATAAATTTATTATCCACTTTGACCCATTTTGATCCGCATATTAGTTTCTAATCTGACAACTTAAGAGAGAGAGAGAGAGACCTGGATTTTGATTCTAAAGACAGATTATGAATCCATCCATAAGTTCTTTCATGGAAATGAGTTGAACATTATGCCTACTGACCATAGTGGGGATCTTTCTGATATCTGAAGTCAACATAGGCATGTGGAGAAGTATAATGGGAATAAACATAACAAATGTGTAGTGATTATTCTGATGTGCCTTGGCCCAGACGTTTCTTTCATCCATTCTTCTTTTCAGCAACTTCTCCCACGTTCTGATTACAACCCCAGATTCAGATTTGGCACGAGTTTTTTTTTCTCATTAAACCACTACTTTTTTTATTAATAACTCAAAATAAAAAAATAATTTAAAAAATGAACCACAATTTACCAAAATTGTAAAAATGACATGATTGGATGCAATAAATCAATTATCGCGATCTGAAACCGTGAGAGGACAAATTAGACACTTATCGCGTCTTACGCGACATAAACTTTTTCTCCACCCCATCCATGACAGAAACTGATCGAGTGGTCGAAACTCGACCACTCGACCAGTTTCTATCGTGGATAAGATGGAGAAAAGACTTCTGTCATGCTTGTGAGGCGCGATAGGTACTTGATTCGTCCTTTCGCAGTTTCAGACAGCGATTAAATGAGTTGGTGGGTTAGTTTTGTAATTTCAGTAAACTGTGGATCATTTTTCAAATTATTTTTTTATTTTGAGTTATTAATAAAAAAAATATCTTAAACCACAAGTGGAGGACACCATCAACCGGAAAGTAAAAGGTTCCATCGGGAAGCGAAAACCTAGAAGATCATAGTATCATAAATCTCCAAAACATATCAAAACCTCCATTATTGAAGTCAACTATGGACTCGAAGGAGAAAAATATTTGGCTAAACAGTAGATATCTGTTTTTTCCAATATCATTGGATCAATATTCTCATGGACTAAGATCCCTCTGTTTTAAAATTCACTCGGGTGGCGGTGGTGGGCAGACACAACGGGGTAGATAGAGGCTACAATAATGGCGGTGGTGGTGCCGTTATTGCCCACAGGCTACGAGGGAGGCAGGCTGCACCAACAATTGCGATCGGAGAAGGGCGACTGCCGGCAGGGGTGGGAGGCTGGCTGGTGAAGTGGTGGGAGGGGGACAGAGATGGTTGCAACAAAGAGTTGCCTACACCTTAAGTCACATCGACGAAAAAAAGGCGAGCACAAAAAGGAATGTCATCCATAAAGAAGGCAAGAAGACATTGCATCTTCAAATATGTTAACCACAAAAATGCTTCTGTTGTCAGCTAACTCTGCTATCTTACCATTACAGCAGTTTATTTGTTCCCTCTATTTTGTGATACGGGGAAAACAAATCGATCAAGAAGCCGAAAATGAATGAAAAAACGGACAACAATCGTAGTTCCTGTCAGTAAACTGTTCTGGATTCAGTTCCATTGAGCTTGAGATGAACACCTGATGCACAAGGAATAACCGGGATGGCACATCATGCTCTAAAAATCGCCAGCTGAGCGGTTGATATGAGAATATGTACACAATTCACTAACTTTTATCCCCACCAATCTGGAATTTTTAGTCTCCTACTTCTGTGAACTGCAAGATTAACTACAGGGAGTTTGCGCCTCACTTGCCGCCATATCATGTTTACCGCATCTCCCTTCTTGGGTGGATGCGAGAACTCATAGTGGTGAGACATATTTTTCAGCTTTGACCACATGTCAACCCATTTCGCTTTGGGGATCTGTCTGAGCTGGTTGAGCAAGTAATCAGGTCTCAGAGCTTCTTCAACTGAGAAGAAGAGGGAGAACTCATTGTAATCGATCTCGTCTTCGAAAGGGAGCTCGATCCGAGTACTGACAATTACAGGGACACAGTGGCTGACAATGGCATCAAACAGGCGGCATGAGGAAGGAGTGTCCCCAGCAGGATGGAGACAAAACTTTGATGACTGCATACCCTCTGTAGACTGTTAGGATCAAACCATTTAGAACATTTCAGGTCCTCTTATCCAGGAACTTCCGTAGAAGAGGAAGGTGGCATCAACTTATGACATACACAACTACTTTACATCCACAAGATACTAGCAGCCCAAGCTTACAAATCCATTGAAAACTAAGCAATTGAATAAAAGGAGGATAAAAGGAGATCAAAGCCTTACAGCTTTTATGCCATCGCCAGTGGCAAGGCTGTCTTCAAAGCGCACACCATCCTTGCCTTTTAATATCTTTGCGAGTTTTGCACGGATCTTTCCTTCCTGCAAAAAACAATTGTAAAAAGGTTATATTCTTAGCATTTACTCCAAAAAAGCTATTGTAGATTGTTTTTAATCTCCAGATTGTGTACTAGAAAAAACTGTGAACAAATTGGACAAATTAGGATAGATCACCAAGAGAGTATAAAGGTAGTTATTGGTGTCAGAAATGAATTTCCTACATCTTTCCTGACTGTACGCCCTCGGAAGAACAGCAGCGTAGGACGAGCCTCGAATGGATCGAGCGGATCATCATTGAGAAAGGAATCTACAACATGCACATATGGTGCTACAACATCTTTCCTCAAGGAAGCCACTTCCTTTGTGTATCTCCCAAAATCTGCAACTATAAGAATAGAAGCATTTGCCATATCTCGCAGAAATCTAAAAGCATTTGGGTGATGCATTGGAATCACATGGTCACGGCCAGCAGACCGTTGCCAATATTCAGATTTCCAAAGAATGTCCATAAGTTCAACCTATAAGAACAAAATAAAAATCAGAAAAATACATTACAACCAGTTGAATGAAATGCTTTTGATCAATATTACACCAACTAATAGTTCTAAAAACATACATGCACATTGATACTGCTGTAGTAGAGAATAGATTGATTCACCATTCCATATCACGAATGCTGGTCCACAGTTCCATAGAAAATCCTTAGAAGGTAATCCAAATATCAAACCTAACAACTTGCTGCAAGGATCCTTTATACACAAACCCTCACCATAAGCTCCTAATAAACCAAACAGAGTTGTTAATCCTCAAACATTCTAACCTAGAACTAACTCATCTTAAGACAACGATGCAGTGAGACAAACAAAATGTTACTACAGTTACATTAAATTGTCATAATTATATTATCAAGAACGGAAAACATCCAGCAATTCCATTAGAATTTGGGAAGAGTTCTTTTTTTATTGTTCAACAGTCCCGGTGACGGCAATGAAATACACACTAATTATGACAGTTTGTGTATCTTTCTCTGATTTATGAATTCTCTGTGTGTTTTAATAAGAAGAGTTTTATCTTAGCTTTTACAAGTCACTTGGCTGTTTCTTGCCTTACCCTTCACTGCAATGATTAGATTAATACACCGAAATGCACATAGCTCTCCGTAGAGCTGTCCTAATCTAATCTAAACCGAGCTGACGCATTTGCAGGAAACATGAAAGAATTAGCAGGCAAAAAATTTAAAAGAATCCAAACTTTACAAACCTGTAACTTGCGGTCGGCCTCGGTTTCGGGATCGGTCATGTTGCGGCCGTGCACGTTGAAGCTTAGCGACGAGAAGAATGGCACGAAGAAGGCCTCGGCAGCGTTGGCGTCGGCCACCCTCACCGCCTCCCTCCCCACCCTCTCCCCGCCACCCTGCAGCTGCAGCGACGCCATCAGCCAGTACTCCACGCTGTGCTGCCGCCTGACCCCGCCCCACGACGGCGGCCACGCCGGGAACCCCTGCCCCGACGGCTCCATCATGGCGACGTGGAAGCGCGGGGGCAGCTCATACATGAACACGCGGAGTGGCGGGGGCGCGGACGCGGGGCATTTGGTGGAGAAGGGCTTGAGGAGGAGGCTGGGGGAGGAGAGGGAGAGGGAGGAGGTGTTCGAGGAGGAGTTGAGGTAGAGGAAGGTGGTGGGCAGGAGGAGGAGGAGAAGGAAGGCGGCGCCGGCGGCCACCGTCCGCTTGGCGGGGAGGCCCATGCCGGAATTGGGCGGGGCCACGGGCGGGAGGTGGATTTGGGAAAGGTCGTTTTGTTTTAATGGGGGAGGTGGTTGCAGCGATTACACGATTCGCAAGTGAGATTTTTTTTTTCCTCGGAATGGCTAAAAAAATTTGTTTTCGTCAATTCTATTTTCATTTGTAATACCACCTCATAGATCTGGATCTGTTAACCACAATTTTGATCCAATAAAATTTAAGATGATGTATTCTCTTTAGATTGTTATAGTTTATTATATTAATATATATTTTTTATATTTTATGTTATCACATTTTTCTAAGTTCTAACATTTTTTTATTTTAGATTATATTTTTTATGTTTGTCGCGTTTTCTTAATTTCAATTGTTGTATTTTTAAAATTATCACATCTTTTTATTTTAAATTATTATATTTTCTTTTAAGTTATCAAATTTTAAAAAAATTGTATGTAAAAATTAGGAGTAATTTAACTTATTTTTTTCCTCTTTTACAGTTTGTGCGTATGAGTGGTGTGTGAGTGCGATGGGTCTGAGCTTCTTTCATGCCCCATTGGCCTTTTGTGTTTGTACTTTGTACTAATAAGATGCGAGGGTTTATTACATGGATGTAGATCCAATATTTTGGATTCGTATTCTAAGAATAAAGATATGTGTTTTTTCTTTTTTTTAAACTGTGAGGTTAGAAACTAATATTTTCAAGTTAGTGAAAAATTTAAAATTTCATATAAGATAATTAATTATCTTAATTTTTTTTATGTCAGTCTAAACAATTCATATCCTGATTAGACGTTTAAAATGATTTGTGCCACTAGGCAGTGGCTTGGTAACAAAGAAAGTGACCATTTTATCATTAAGCTCTTTCAAAAAGAAAATTTTCTGCAATGAAGAAATTGAAGATATCGAAGACAAAAAAAAATCATATTCACAGAAAATTCCTGTTCTCTGCTTGAAATGTTGAAATTTACAGGCACTCCAAGCTGTATTCTAAAATTTCTGGAGAAGTTTCTTGTTACTCCTAGTTTGGGAAGCATATGATGGGAGTACTTACCCCATACTGGCATGAATTGGTGCGTAGTACTGGATGCACCCTCCTATTAGATTAATAGCATGAGATCCGAAAGATAAGGATTTATGGGTAGATCCAGTGAGCCGTAGGCTGACAAATAGCATCTGCACAAACTGTTTAAATGATCAAAAGTGAAAAAAAAAAAGTAAGCAGGGTTGCAGATACCAACTGTAGTTATCTTCAACGTGACTTTGCTTGCAAACCAGATATGAATGATGCTTGCAGATGTAGCAAGCAAACTCCGCACAAGGCTGGCGTTGATTAAACGATGTACTAGCAGTTTATGGTAATTCTTCATATTTGTTCGTTACTGCCCACTTGGCAAAACAAGTATAATCAATAATCAGTAACCATATCAAGCAACTGACTATGCATGACCTCACACACACTATAATGAATCTTCATAGCACCTTCAAGCGTGAATACAAGTTGTCAGATTCATAATATCGTCAGCCTTATTGTTTATAGTTTGTACATCCTTGTGCCTTCCCAGGGGCTTTGGAAAAATTTTCTCCTGAGGTACTAATTTACAATCTTAACAGACAGAAGTTGATAATGATTAACAATATAACCGTATCTTGAGGAATGGAAATCATATGTTAAATGGAGAGTTCATCTTCAAATTTCATGATTGAAGCAACAATGCTTCAGATCAAGCTCTTCCCACCATTTTGGTCAAAATCAAGCTCAATGAGGGCCAGCCCCTCTATTCCAATTGGATAGCCTTTCCATCGTGTCTGTTTGGGATGAGAACTCATCTGTGCAGTGTTGGGTAGGACTCCGCCATGATCAAAACAACAAGTGAAGTCCATCCAGTAAATGGTCTCGCACCCTTGCCGTTTCCCTTGTTCTTCTGGTCATAATTTTCCCACAAGAACCCAGTTTCATGGTAATTTCGCACAACATTCCTGTGGAGGTCAGCAGACACACAACACCAGCAATGTATTAGAGAAGCTGCAATTCAGCCAATTCATTCAACCTCAATAGCAGAGAAGAACTAATACCGGATCAGGTTTGATCTTAGCTCTTCATACAGTTCTCCTGCACGGCTCTTGTATGGTCCATCCTCTACAGTACAAATCAAGTAAGAGGACCTTACAGCTCTGGAAGAGAAGAAAATTTTCATATAATAGCATCAAGCAAAGAAATTTTACCATGTGCATAGTGATGTAGTGCTGACAGAATCATGTAGTTCATATTTATCCAGATGGCGCCTCTCCAATATGGAGGATCATGCTCTGTGTTACGCTTCATGTATATTGAACTGGACCATGGATCAAGAAATAGTTCAGACTCTAGTAATGAGCAAACAACAATGACCATCAGACATATCATGTTTCAGAAAACAACATAATTATTGTGAGATATACCTTGATTTAGAAAGTGATCGAAGGCCATAATCTGTCCACAAGATAGAGCGGTTAGATATAAGATCAAGCTGCTTCTCGAGAATCCATGATTCCTGAAAAGAGTCCATGGTGATTTATGAATTTAGGATGAACATCAAATCTACACCAGACTGGGATGGTAGCTACAAAAAAGTGGGTGAAAGACAAACAGATAGAAGTAAATAGCATACAGGTGGAATGGTCCCCATCATGAATGGGAAGAGGCTGACATAACCAACATGAGGTACTAACTGCAGCTGGGGAGGTTGCATTGTCTCCCGTAAGAGTTCTCGTCTCAGCTTATCCTTGTCTCTGACTTCATACCATCTTAACCGAATCTAAAAGAACAAAATCTTACAATCAGTGTTAAGGATTGTGCAATGGAATGGGAAGTGAAAGAGGACTACTGTGTATATGAATTTTTTATTTATTTATTTATTTATTTATTTATTTTTATGAATGGTGTACAAACTCCACATACATGGAGTACCTACTAATAGGTGGGCCCCACCAACAGGGGAAATTCAGGAGGCCTGTTAGTGGCTGTTCAGGGCATGTCCTACGCAGTTTGTAAAAAAGAGTTCATACACAGCATTTCTAGAGGTGAAATGAGAAAGCTCAGAGCAACAGCGACACTTACTTTTTCTGTATGATTACCATAGTCAAAGTAAGCACCAGTTGTGTTATCCAAGTGCATCTGCAAAAAAAATAGTATTTACAGATTTAAATATATCAAACAACACCAACTGAAAAAGGTACTAAAGCAAGATAGGATCACAGAAGAAAGAAAAAGAATGGGTTCACAACATGATCAACTAGTTAAGAATATTAAATGCAGTGACATGTGCTTGTTACATATAAAATATTCAAGAACACTCCTCTTGAGCTTGCATTCAGCTGGTCTTGTTCTTGCAGTTGGCCATTCTATAAGGATTAATCAATAGGTGAGGTGCTCTTTTATTAAGAATTAAGTTTCCATAACCCCTCCTGGACTCCAGGTATGAGTGCAATACTACCACTCTTCAATTGGCAGTTCCCACTGGGATGTCTAGGGCAAATCCTAACCCTATCACAGAATCACCCCAGAACAAAAAGAAATCAACAAAAATACCTTGTTGAGAGTGGCCAAATCTGAAAGTTGCTTTGAGATTTTATAATATTCCTGCAAGTTCAATCAATGGTTCTTTCAGTACGACAAGAACGGGGTGGAGGGATGTGGCAAAGCAACTAGCAAGCTATGGTCATTAATTCATACTGCAGTACCTTTTCAAGAGCACTATCCATTTTGAGAAACTCTCCTATTGATCGCATACAATTTGTAGTTAGAAGCATCCAACAGTGAAGGTCAACATGGCGTTCTTCATCATTTGGATGAGATGCACGAGGATAGTCATCCAACCCAGATGTCAAGGTCTGAAAAGTAGTTCACAACAGTAAGTCATAGTGAAATTGCTCTGATTGAGAAAACAGAAGGAAAGAAAATACGGTCTAACATGACAACAGCTCAACCGCACAAGCTATTGATTTTGGGGTCAGTGTGGGAGCAGGCGAAGAAGAAATGTTCAATAACCTTTGGGTTCAACTCCCTTGTTGTCATGTTGTCTCTTCCATGCCAATAAAAGGTACCTTTAGATTTTCCTGGGAAGTGGGAACAAAGCATAGTTATGAGATCAAAAATCAGATTGTGCAAAAGAACGGATATTGGGTTCATAGTAGTCGGCTCTATACATATCAGATCTGGGATATCAGGCAATATATCGGACAATACAGCATTAGGTTTTCAAAAATTAAATTCCTTTCGCATCTATAGTTAAACTACAGTATTTTTTGTGCATTATTGCTTTATTTAAATGTCTTATAGCCATAACAACCCAAAATAGTACAAATTGATAAATATTTTGAAAGAAATATAGACATATGTTTAGTATATGATATTAATATTAGTCATTTTAGTTTGAATATTGCAAATTTCAAACAAAACTAATTTAATATGAGCTCTGTCAAAACCATATTTGCAAATATTAAGTTTACAATCAAGATATCGGGTGATACATACTGCATATAAGTCCATACTGTTTGACCACCCCAAAACAGTATACTGGACAATATATCGGGTAGTACAAACGATATTTATAACTATGTGCTAAATAAGTCAAATGCAGAAATGCTGGTGCAAACTTGTAGTCCTATTAAATAATGGAAAACAAGCATACACCCATAGTCCATTTAGTAAAAACTTCTAAAAGAAAACACTACCCAAGACACAACTTGTTGATATGGGTATCTTACAACTTATTCATAGCAGTTGGAAAGAAAGTTTTGGTTTGTTAGCCCACCTAACCATGCCAAAAATTAGTCATGACCAAATGTAGGGCATGATCAAAAAATTTTGGTCACAAACCAAACATCAGCCAACATTTGATTAGATGTCATAGAGAGAGGAAATTTGGCAAACAATTTGGGGTCAAAGCTTTCTTCACTCCAATTTTGGCCAAAATTTTGGCTAAAAAGCACTCAAAAGTTGCTAATTCTTGGATCCTGACCAATTTTCGGCTTCCAATCAAATTAGAAGGACAAGACCAAATATTGATTGGGGCAAATTGGGACTACAAACCAAACATACCCAGTGCACAAAGCAAACAGGTAGATCACTCAGGTTTGACCTTAATGTTCACATGTATATCCAATGTTTGCCAAGTCAAGAGAATCAGAGCATGTCGAGTTCACCTCTCTTTCTCCTTGGACCTTCTTAACATAGAGAACAACAGAACATGAAGATGAAATAAGCAAACTCACCTGATTGTGTGGTGTTGAACCACTGAAACCAAGAGTTCAACCGCACATAAGCTCTTTTAAGGAAAGTAGATATTTTTTCATTTTCCTCATTTGGAAACTGCTTTGTATTGATCCCACTTGCCAAGTCTGCACAAAACACTCACCTGATTAAATAACAGAAAATAGATGAAGTCAAGAGATTGAAAGTACTTGCTCGTGAACTTCCTTACATAAACAAATTTTTTTATGCTTGGTCAATGTGAGACATTTTTTCAGCACTCTAATGAACAGTGATAACTATCAACCACTTAATGCAAAATAACAAAACTTGAGGGTCTTCTTAGACAGGCCTTCGGTTTGAGTGTTATTTCCTCTCTCCATTTTTATAACTATTCACATTGTATTGCCTAGTTTTCTACCTGACTTCAATCATTGTCATTGTAAGGCATGGAAAGGGGACAGAATGCCACATAATCCATCCAACCCCAAACCATATAATTCAGATATTAGAACACTTTGATGCCATCAGTACATTATTAAAATGAAGAGTGAGGAAGAAAGCAACATCCTACCACGCAGAGCAAGAAATAAAGTTGGTGGGTTTCCATTGGAAGGGTACTGTAGAACAAATTCTTCAGGAACTTTACTGCATGAAGCCAAGAACAGATTATATAAGGCAATGCCACACTAAACATAGCACTAACTATAGCTGTGAGCCATAGTTTGTTAAGGAAACTACCTTAAAGCTTCAGCTCCTAAAATCTGCTCCCTAGGAATCCATCCATCTGCATTAATTAGATCTAACCAATGACCAATGATATCCATGCATATATGGACATCCCAACGCCTGTAAATCATTGCCAAGGATACATGTCAAGAAGGGAAAAAAAATATCAGCAGAGATAAAAAGCTTGCAGATAATGAGCTGGAGTAGCACAAGGCCTGTGCAAAACATAAAGAATAGATGGAATGCATACCAAATAACCAACTGATGAAAGCCCTCATCCCACAGAAATCCCCTTGGAAAGAATGAACGACTGGGAACAGCTGTAAATAGTGCAGCAGGCCAATATGAAATATATTTATCACCATTTTTTTGCTGCAGGAGAAGCCCTTCAAACATAAGATTTGTTTGCATGTGATATGAAATCACCTCAAATGAAATTTGTTCTAGTAGAAAACATAAGAATACAGTACAGTACTAGTAAGAAAAGGGAAACAAGTCAAGAAAGCAATCTCTTAGAACCAGAGTAGATCAGAAGAGACTCTAGTACTTACTGCAAAGCCTTTTGGCAGCGCAATTTTTGACTGCCCATAGAAGTAGCCCATTCCACCAAGAAGATTTGCTAAGGCTGCTCTACCAACTGATGATTCTTTAGAACCAACCTGCATCAAAGCAACAACCTCAAACATAGGTAAATAACAAAATTTCTATTCAAACTTCATAATTGCCTACAATACATAAAACATTGTTTATCCTCCCAGCAAAAGTTTATTTCAGTTAGTTTATCAACTGCCTCATAACTGCAAAACAATTTTGTGCACGAATGCATACAAAAAGGAAACCACACTTTACCGCACACAGAGAGACACAAAAATACAAAAGCCAGTAAAGCACCCAGCAGCAACCCTTGAGGAAGAATGTTCAAAATTGAAAATTAAACAAACAGGATCAACAGGAAAGACAAGAAGGAAAAAAGTAACCACAGACATTGCAAACAGATATAAAAGCTGAACTGTGGAAACTAGAAAACACATCGAATAGCTGACCTTATGATTTATATTGAATGTCAGATCATATCTCTCTTCAAACTCCTTCTGCTTTGCTTCAAGGCGAGCAGTCAGCATGGTACCTGACATCATCAGTGGCATAGCAATAAAAAATCAATTTACTGTGCTTTCAACTTCAGATCCACCAAATGGAAGAAAGCAGGTAAAAGAAATGTAGTATCTAATGCAACGAAGTAAAATAAGATCAAGAGTCCATGTGTCTTCCTTCAACTTGACCGAAATGCCCTCCACATACACATTAGATGGCAATGATAAAATCCAACAACAACAACACACAGAATAGAAGCAATGCGCATCATGTCACTCCGCACTATGCAAAGCAGCAGAATCACCTGTTAGCCTGTCAATCCGTTCTGCAATCATTGGGTTCTTTGACTCAGTCCCTGACAAGAACACTATGTCTATTTTGGCAGGAACTTTTATGGAAACCTGTGAAAAGGGATGGCGGAATAAATTTCCAAAACCAGAAGAAAATAATAGATGAATACTACTTTAGTTTGGTTATATTAAACTATTCTTAGATTGAGTAGCAAAGCCACCTAAAATATGAATGCCAATCTAAGCAGGTGCTGCCAAGTAGTCAGCCAAGGCATAAATCAACATGAGCATGGATGCAAATCTAAGCATGTGCTGCCAATTAGTCACCCAAGGCAAACATCAACATGAGCATGGATTAGGAAGTGTTCAAATATCACCAACATTTAGTACATGAATTCTATAAGAGAAAAGAACAAATGTATGCAAATCAATACATGAAGAATTTTATCATTATTCCTACTACTAAAAAAGACGTGTTGCATCTTCTATATGTGGAATGTTCGCATAAAGCAGAAGTATATAACTGGAAGTATTAGGTGGGCGAATGTTGTGTTTTGTTCTGGAAAATGCTAATGTTGCTTACAGGGTGTAATAGGCAGCTGAATCTATGACCAAACATGTTACCAAGCACTTCTAAGAGAAAGTCTTATGAAGAAGATCATTAGTGGTTCCTTCTATGATGAAATTCCGAACATAGAAGGAGAGTAGAGTAGTAGAGTGCATTATACTGATGAACACATTTCTCTTTTTCATGTTTAAATACCTGATAAACCATTATATTTGAAGAATCTTCAGTCATGTCTGGCAGGTTAAGGTTTCCATTTCGCATTGCCTGGAAAGGGGTCAAAAACACAAGTACAACTAAATGTAAATGTATTGATGCAGTGCATAAAAGATTTTGAAATTTGCTTTCTCAACAATAAGATGATCCGGAAGGCAGAAGTTTGGACATACATTAGTTGCAAGGGTTTGCTGCACTAGCTCACTTAGATTATGCACATTAATCAATCTGAATCCAACCATGTGGAATTCCAAATTGTCCTGCAAGAAAACAGATAATCAACAATATGAATTTGCATGAAAATAGAACATAAATGTCATATGAAATTATATTGTCACATACTAGTAGACAGAAATCTGGAAAAGTAAGACCTGGGATCAAGAGGGTCATCAATTCAATAAAACATACACATACCTCAGATCTCAAATAGACTTCCCAACCACCAATCTCCTCATGTGTCCCAGATGCCAAAAGAACAGGACCTCTTGAACCAGGCTCATGTGAACCCATAGTAAAAGGCTTTCCTGCTTCATCAGCAACATAGAAAAATAGATGTGTGGTGCTTTCTTGAGCTTCACTTAAACTTGACCTATAAGAAGCGCAAGTGCGTTAGATGAACTTCGTTTTGTTCCTTGGACAATTTGGCATGTTATAATGAGTAAATAAATACATCAAAATGTCACACCTCAGAGAAAAATAAGAAAGTAGGTTTATGACAGACAGCGTCATAATGCATTGGCAGTGATACAAATTAACTTGCGAAACAAATGTATCATTCTTTTCCATGTTTTATTGTTTAATACTGTGAAGAATGTTTAGTTCACTTTAGAAAGAGAGGAAATTCTACACTTGCCTCTCTTTGTTGGCACCCAGTCTAACTGCCCAGTCTCCACCATAGCCGCTGCCCTCTCCATTCTCTTTTAGGAAGCTAGTGGTTAACAATAAGCCATGATCAACCAGCATTTGGCGTCCATAGTCCCTACCATTGTGGTCTGTCCATCCGTATGTGCTAAGCTCATCAGAATCTTGGCAAACATGACGAAGAAAATATTGCCCATTTTTCACACCAATCCACATCAATCCAGCAATTAGAGACTCTGGAGTTCTGAAATGGAAATGACACAACATTGGATTTTTCACAAGTTTTGAGAGAGCAGAACTATCACAATAGATAAATCATTTAAAACTACTGAAAAATGACACGGTGAACCAAAAGGACCAATTATGAACCAGTATAATAGCACACCAGACTTTCGAATCACTCCCCACAAATAGGCTAAGGAAGTCAACTTAGACAATAATATACTATTACTACATCCTTATAGCAATTCTGGCATGTATTAGAGAATTATGAGAACAGATGCTTCTCTATTAATATGTTAAAGAGAAAAATATGAAGACATCACCAAAGTTAAGCAAGCACCTGGCACGAATTCCAAGATACACATTTGGTCTATAAGTTCCCCAATACAAGCTTTCTCTGTGCTCGCCTTGGAACTACAATGAGTGAAACATGAACCATCAGAAATCTCAACTTTTTGCTACCAGAACATAATGCATTATCCAAGACACAAATTGCTTGATGGAAATTATATCAATTCTTAAATACACACCTAGCAAAGAAGCAAAACACCTATGCAACAGAAACAAGTACATTTTATCAAAAGCGGCATTCTCCAACTATTCTACATAACCCACCCCCCAACCCCCCACCCCGTCTCCTACAAACACACACGCACACACACAAAAACCACTAACTAGCATTATTAAGTCAACAACAACTGTATACTACACTAGTAGTGTAACTTAAGATAATTGCATTATAATTCAAAGAAAGTGCACTTAATCACAGTTAGTTGTGCTAATGCCACTAGAAGTTGCTAACCAGGTTGATCAAACAAATGGTCATCTCTACTTCACAGTTGAAACAGAAAGCAGAATTTGCTAGATCACCTAAAGTAAAAAAAATTTACACAACTGTCAAGTTCTAAGTTATACTGTCACAACTGGCAACATATCATGCCAGCTAACACAATTGCAGGCACTTAACCATATGTCCACTTCAGGCCTTATGATCCATCAATTTCAGAAAAATAGGAAAAAATTGCAGGCGCATGGCAAAAACAACTGTAAAAATTACGGGCCATCACCTGAGGCAGATCCATCATCCTGGGGGACGGCAGCGGCGTGACGGAGCGCATCACCCTGCGTACCACCGCCGCGCCCTCCCCCTCCCCTTCCGCCTCCGTCCGCCACCCGCCGCTGTACGCCACGAAGGCGACGGCGAGAAGGGCGATGGAGGCGATCCCTAGAAGCAGGAGGATTCGGGGGCTCACGTCCATGAGGCGGAGGGGCCCATGGTCGCCGCGTTCGCGGCGCCGCGCTGCTGCTGAGGCGGCGGCGGCGGCGGCTGCTCGGCGAGTGTCGGGCTCGGACTCCGCGGTGGGTGGCTTCGCTCGGCTCCGGGCGGCGGCGACGGGTCGACGGCCACTGCTGCTGCCGCCGGTCATCGGAAGCCTCCGGTGATCTGTGTGTGTCTAGTGTGGACTGTGGACGCGGGGAGACCCGAGGGGAGAAACTTGGGGGGTTTGGGGGTGTTTTCCTAAGGATTCCGCCTTGAGATGTGTTTGCGTAAGATGTGATTACGCTTCAGATGTGTAGTATCCCCTTTCGAATTTGTTGGGCTTTTCTATTGGGCCAACGTGTCTAGTAGGGAGGCAGGCCGGGCTAGCATCCAAAGGCCTCATCAGCCCATCTTTTTTAGGAGCGCTTTTCTTTATAAGCTGAATGTGTTGTGAAATATGTAGCTTATTTCGGGTTACTCGCCTGATGCTCTTTCGTGTGTACATATATGATCCACTCCCTATGAGTTGTACAAGAGCATTTAATGTAGATCATGGACGGTTACAAAATTATAAAAAAAGAAAACACAAAAAGATACATAAAGATGAAATATATAACTCCACACACTTATTTCAAGATTTATGTTTCGTTTGGGATTGAAGTATTGACATATTTAATAAGATGCTATTGTTATCTTAACAATTATTAAATGATTATGATCAAAAATAATATGTTAAATGGAGTTCTGGTAATATATCGCATTTGCAATTAGAGCCTTATTCAATAAGTATAAGCCTTTTTTGAATATAAACCCAAATAATTTGAAGCTATGAAAAAGAGTTTATTGGACTTAATGAGTTGAAAACCAATAAGCCAATTTATTGAGAAGTTTACAGTGGCCAAATACACTCTTAGTCTTAGGGTCTGTTTCCAATGCAGAAATTTTGAGGAAAATTTCCATTAGCTCTCACTAGATGTTTCTTTCTTCTAAAATTCATCTAAATATCATGTGTTGCAAATAAGACCTTCGAAATTTTTCAACAACTCAAATGTTAAAACCACTTATTCTTACACCAAATGTCACATATTTAAAGCTCATCAAGCCAAATAGAAGGTTAAAATTTCGAGTTTATCCTCGAAGTTGAAGTCTCATTTAAAACTAGAAACTCCAAATAAATTTAAACTCCTACTCACTAATTTATTAGACTTATAAAATTAAACTAACTTATAAACTTAAACTAAACTAGACCAAATGGGCACTTACTATAAGAAGTTGAGTCTTAGCACCAACTATGTAGCTCAAACTTGCAGAAGGAAAAGAACTCATGAACATGGCATTTTTTGAATTTTTTTTAAATAGCTCCTTAAAACAATTAATTTCAAAAATATTCTAATAGAAAAGAATTTTTGCAAAACTGACCTTCTATCGCTGGACCCAATTAATGACTGATTTTAGTCGCGTCGCTATTCCATTTAGCAACTGATGTCTGGGTGTACTGAAGAAGTGGTAGCACACCTAAGCAGGTGCGGCAACCATGCCACGTTTTTAGTCACTAATCTAGTCAGTGGCTGAAATCAGTTGCTGGATTGAAAGTTAGTTTTGTAAAAAAAAAATTCTAACAAGTTATTTTTGAAATTAATTTTTTAATGAGTTATTAAAAAAAGATTCATTAAAAAAATTCTATTTTTTTTCCTCTAAACATTGTTTTGGTTCCTGGTTCATGGTAAACATGGATGGAATATGCCTGTACGAGTACTCGAGTCTGTGTTGTCATTGGGGACCATGGAGATTTGGTTGAAACACTTTAAAAAAAAGCATTGGAAATTATATTGTCGCTTGCCATTAGGGCCAGTGTTTTCGCTATTCCATTTATTCACCTGCCTAGCATCCTTAATTTTCCATGGTCACTCCTGAGAACTGCCATTTTACACTATAATAGAAGTTCATGTAGTGTGAGCAGTTATAATAATTTAAATTTTTGGATAAAATGATTATAACATTAAATTCAATATGACATCAGAGTCAAAGATCTGTTTTTGAGACATGCCTAATGTATTTTATGAGAAAAAAAACATTATGAACAAGTTTCAATCTAAGTTAAATTCAGATCTATTGTTTATCTTTTCGTAGTAATTTTTTAACTAGTTAGTACATAAAATTCAATAGAAAATACTAACAAGCCTTTTGTAATTTTCCATCCAAAAAACCAAACTATTGGCAAAGGAATATTTACATATAACAACAGAAAAGCCCAAAGCAGTGCTACTCAAGACAAAGGAACAAAGGATTTGATACTATCTTACATTTTATTTCAAGATCATGTAAATATGTAATCCTATCCCTGTCGATGCTAATATACATGATGAATTTCGCAAGCATTGCATTGCATGAACGAATAATTATAAAGGAAAAAAGAGCACGAATCTTAAAGCATCTAAATTAGCATCTCAATGGATGCATCTGCCTCCTTCAAACGTCCATCCCAACTTACCAAGCTGCCTCTCCCACAAGGGATGCGACATGTACCTCTTCCAGTCCTTGATGACATTCTGCAGGTCGTGGAGCTTGTCGGCGAGGCCGACGCAGCAGGTCATGTGCACGGTGGCGATCTTGTTGAGGTCCCTGCCGAGCTGGCAGAAGCCGCTGACGTGGGCGCTGTCCAGGAACCTGATGCGGACGCCGAAGCGGGAGACGAGCTCGTGCTTGATCTCGTTGAAGACGAACTGGTCGTGGTTCTTGGGGAACCGCCGCCTGGACTCGTGCCAGTGGGCCATGACCTGGATGTTCTTGGCGCAGGACTTGAAGTGGATGAAGCCGGTGTTGGGGTAGTTGCCGAGGTCGTCCGGGTTGCCGAAGTAGAAGTCGCTCGACGTTGAGATGTGCGCCGCCATGGTGATGTGCTCGAACGGGTTCCGGAACCACGCGAGGTCAACGTCCTGGCATTCGCTAAAAAAGCACATCAATACCATAGGTCCATAACAATGGTGAAAGAGCGGGAAGTAAAGGCGAGTTCAATGACATTTTTTAAAGTGATTACGGTGAATGTATTCTTTTAACCACTATAATCATTCGGTTGAATAGATGCAGCCCCTTCCCTTTTCAACACATCCCAGTACTAGACCTGAGTCCTCAAGCATTTTTCAGATTTGAGCTGAACCGGCAAAAAATACAGGTCTTTCGGGTCCGATCCAACTTAACCCAATATGCATGTCGAATCAGTCAAATTCAACTATGTTGGTTAAATCGGGCCACATTCAAAAATCAAATCAGACTAGATTCAAGTCAAACTTTTTAAATTTTGAGAGTCTTAGACCAGATGTAAGAAAATCTAAGCCCAACTCTAATCTCAAATTAACTTAATCAAGACAAACCCTCTTGAATTTGGATAAATTAGGTGTGCCGAATTGTACTTAAGTCTACAGTCTGCCCTCATACACACAACTAAACTCTCACAATCCCACCCCAACCACCTACCAACCGCCTCCTCTGTGGCCCAACCTCCCCTGTTAGTGACCACAACTTACGACAAACAACGTCACAATCATCTCACTGCACCATTTCAAGAAGGTAAGGAATAGGGATGAGATAAGATCTAAGGGTGGAAAAATGTTGATCTATAAAACTATAACGATTGAGAAGATACATGTAAAAATATTTAGTTTATATAAGATTATAATGAAATTTCACAGAATGATGCATCAGTCTTGACCAAAGAACAATGCACGCCTTAAAATAATCCAAGTTCGTTGTATGAGACTGAAAAATGAATTGATATTACTCTGTGTAACATGCTTTAGCTCATTTTGTCAATGTTTCTACAAGGAGGAAAAAGAAATTCCCAACTATCTTTATTCCAAAAACAACAGAGGAATTCCAATGTACCACTTCAATGTAAAAAAAAAAAAAGCATGATGTTCTCGTTGAATGACCACCATGTATTCGTCCCAATTTACCCTTGGCACGTCCTCGCACGTTTCGTCAACGTTTTCGTGAAACGAACCCACAAACCACATAATTTTCCACGAAATGCGCAGAGACAAATCGAAACCAATCCTTACGTGCCAAACTCGCGTCGCACATTGTTGAAACCGTCAACACCAACACGTACCCAAAAAATCCTCTTCCAAAGGATCTAAAAACATGTACTAGAACAAAATCGAGAGAGAGCACAATTCACAAAGTACACAAGTGATCACACATACCGTGAAGAGCAAGTTGTAGCCGAGCTCAAGGACCCTCTGCTGGAGCTTGACCTTGCTCCAGACGAGGTCGAGGTAGTCCTTGGTCATGTAGCTCTTGGCGCCGGACAGGTCCAGCCCCTCCACCTCCGGCAGCAGCAGGTGACAGTGCGGGTGCACGGCGCGGCACCGCTCCATCGCGCCGCCGTCCATGGCCACCACCACGACGTGCTGCGCGAAATGTGACACGTTCTCGCCTACCCGGAAGCTCTCCAGGAACGAGTCCAAGAGCGACCCCGGTGCCGCCCACGCGTCGTTCACCGATGTCATGATCACCGTGTTGTCGTCCAGCGCCGCCCTCCTCAGCAGCCGCGCAAAGTCATCGTCCGCGTCCATCGACTGGTGCATAAGTGAGATGTTGCTACTTGATCTGCAGACCAGATCACGATAACACAGGTGATATGAGAAGGAAACATAGAAGAATACCTCATGGCGAGGGGGCTTGTGAATTGTTGCTCTCTCGGGGTGATCTGAACCAGCTGTCCTGTTTGCCTGACGAGGACAAGCCACGGCAGACACTTCCGGCGTTCTCCGAGGAATGATCTCTGGCGAGGGCCATACAGGCCTTGCGGTGAGGAAGAAGAGCAGCAGCACGGTGGCCGAGGCTGCACCCAGAAGGAAGATGACCACCGGAGAGAGGCTGTTCTTGGGGCTCGCCATGCTTGCTCTATCAACGCGTCACATGGGGGCAAGAAGATAGAAGTAAGGAACGGTACATGTATTTGTAGCAATCTTGACCTTTCTTGGATGGTGATTGGTGAATGGTATTAGATCATAGATGTGCGTACTATTGGCTAGTTCATACCTTCCAATTCTCATGTCCCATTAACTATTTGAATTATTGCGTCGTTGTCTCACTTGTGCCAATTGCATAACTTGGGGTGTTGTAAGGTCAGGAATATGATTGAAATAATTAAACATAATTGAACATTGTAAATGCGCACGAATAAAATATTTTGCAAAAATTTAGCTGTTGATCAATCGAACAACGGTCCAGATTGCAATGTAGATGGTGTGGTTAGTGGTTACCATACAAAATGGAGAGTTTGAGGCACGTGCTTGCATCATTAAGGAGATCCGCGTCTGTAGCTGCACAAGCTTCCGTAACTGAGATCAGTGATAAATACTTCCTCTAATAACACAAATCTTATGTTTTTAATTTTTTACGGTATTCAAGATAATTTTTACGGTATGCAAGATACGTCAGTAAAAGTCATAAAAATTATATTGTTATCAAAGTATTTTTGAAGAAAAAATCTATTAATATTATTTTTATGTAATAAATCTAAAACTAATAAATATATCAATAATTAAAGATGAAAAGTCTGGCCGCATAAGTCCCTTAGTGGGAGATTTTTATGATATAAGAGAGTATATATTTCCCAAATTTTTTATTAGTAAGTAAACAAAATTAAAAAATTACCTAGGCAAACAACTACAGATGACTTTTACAAATATAAGCAGGACACTCAGTCCTATAGGGTGCGTTTGGTTCCCTGTACGAGGGTAGGCTGGCTCGTATCAGTGAGACATGTTGGATGAAATAGACTGTGAGATGCAGTAGAGATATTATTTGGTTGGCTGAATTTCTGAATCCTAGATGAATGCTGAGTTTGTTTGGTTGGTTGTATCAGATGTTGGTTCTGGTGGGTGGATAGAGGAGATACTGTTTGGTTGGTTGTGTGGGTTGTATATGGTTACTTTAGTGGTGAGATTACCCCTCTTCATCTGAAGAGAGGGAATTGAGATTTGATTAAGTTTTGGATGAGACGAGCGTGTGAGAGTATTGTAATGCAAAATATTTTTAGAATAGTTGAATTTAATTACGAAATAACTAGAAACTGTTAAATAGTGCATGGATATTTTGAAACGTCACGACTGGAATTAGTGCATTGATATTGATTCTGATCAAATTTCTTTTATCACTTAAAAAAATTGTCTTAGTCACCGCGTGGTGATACTGATTCTGATACAACCGATACGTTAACAATGGTTCAATCACCCCATTTCTTGCACATATTCTAGAAAATGATTTCATGTTGTTTAACACCTCTGATACAAGCGTGCAAAAAGAAGCAACAATGAAGAGCCTGGAACAGATCAATATTATACAGCACAAATTTGAAACAGGAGACCTAGATAGTAGCAAAGGGCATAGATAAATTCAAGTATTCTGTATTGAATTGAGAATCCCACAAAATAAACGTCCAAACCACAACCATAGTTGGAAACAAGAGGTATAAAAGCACACAAGTTTGCACACATTTGTATTCCAACATAAACAACCATCATAAACGTTTCATCGTAAACAGATATCATCTAAGAAATAACATTGATTTGGAGTTACGTAGCACAAAATATGACTAGGGCGTGTCCAGCTATCACAACTTACCACAAAATACAACTGTCAGCTCGACGTGTCTAACTATCACAACTTGCCACAAAATACGATGGTGTTCAGCTAGTGAGTGTCTAGCTATCATAACTTGCTACAAAATACAACTGTCAGCTAGTAGGTGTCCAACTATCACAACTTGCCACAAAATACAACTAGGTTGGGGCTAAAACCATCTTCTAATCTTCTAAGACAGATTGCCTAGGAAAGTCCTAAGCCAAATGATACGATGGTGTTCATACATAACCACAAAGACAATGCCTTGCGCCTTGTTATCCAACAGACATGTGAAGGCTACCAGCAGGGCCTCCTCATCGAAGCCAGGTGTGCTCATGACAGCTTCATACAGCTCAGGATGGACCTCCTGTGGGATGGTGTCACGTATAGCCTATGCAACATCACGCATAGTTTCTGTCATGTTGTTCGTGAACATTAACTCCTCATTTGGCAAGGAGGCCCTCTTTCTCTTCCCCGATGTGATGGTGGCATCCTTGCTCTTCGATACAGTATGGTCACGACTGACGGTTTGCTCATCCACGTGCTCAAACTGCGGTTCCCCAGGGTATGCGGAACTCTCGGGTGGTACATCGGATCTGGGACAAGGTGGGGCAGGAGGAGAGGGAGTGCCTAAGGCCTCATTGGAGCCCATAGCAAACCTCCCTGTGGCCTGTCCCCTCCCAAATATAGTCATCATCTGGGGGTAGTTCTCAATTGGTTTGTTGAGATACTCAGCATCTTTGGGATGATCCTATGAAGTATCGAAGGTAAATTATCAAATATGGGTACATCAACATTGATCATCAAAAATAGATAAATGGTATAGACAAACCTTGATGTGACCCTCGTAGTACTCATGTTCGAGCAGTATGGTGTGGTTAGCTTCATCCCACAATGCTCCACTTAGGTCTCTCAGCTTACAGATCTTCACTCATCTTTGACGCCACTTGCGTAGGTGGTTATACACCTGTGTGGATGTCACCTCAACCCCACTATACTAAGTCAAAGCCCTAGCAACTTGAGTTAGCTGGACTTCCTTGAAGCCCTTGTCAGTTCTAACTCCAGAGGCTACTAGGTCACTCATGCGTCGTAAGACAAACCCCGACATAGAACTTGTCCAACACATGGAACATCTGGATGAGTTTGTACCACCCCTCCTCTCTAGCACCCTCTACACTAAATTCATCCATAGCCTAAATTAGGAAAAGAATACAAGTTAGTACATGATGTGAAGCAAATGAAATGATCATATTGAAAACAACCAATGAAAAACAATCCCATATGATGACAAGAGTAAACATAATAGAAAACAAACAACTTCATCAACAACACTCTAGAAGAACAACAATTGTTACACAATTTGCACACCACATTTAGGACATACATGCACAGCTATTGTTTGACATGAAAAGTAGGTACCAACTTGGCAAAGTCAAGATACTCTAATCTATACTTGAGAGGAACCTCTATTGTTCCACATCTCAGTAGCCATACTGTCCCTTATTTGCGCCCAAGCATTGTTCGCAGTGTCAACCTCAGAATGTATTTCTGTCGCATCATGATTCGGAGCCCAACTTTCCTCTGGTGGAATGACCTCATCATACCCGTGAGAAATTACCCAATTGTGGAGAATGCAACAGGCTAGCACTAGCTTCACCTGCGTCTTGTATGGGTGGAATGGTTTGTTGTCTAAGATACGAAATATGCTCTTCAAGGCCCTGAATGCACGTTCCACAGTGACCCGCAAGGAGGAGTGTCTCAAGTTAAACAATTCCTTGCAATCACGTGGGTAGTTCCTTCCACTGTACTCTTGCAAGTGATACCGAACAGCTCTGTATGGTGGAAGGAAACCTGGTCGGAGTGCATATCCAGCATCAACTAGATAGAACTTGCCTAACAAATGAGAAATATAACAATATAGATATAAGAGTTATCATTCAGTATGAAGTGTATGACAATTTTTTGGTGATATACTATACTTGATGGAACCGTTAATCCATCATGCCTCTGTAAAGTATCGGCAAGTATGAGAGCATCATGGGCTGACCCTTCCCAACCAGCTAGTACGTATGTGAACCTGAGATCAAAGTCCACAGCAGCCAAAACATTTTTGCGTCGGGTAGTGCTTCCTACCCCTAAATGCGGCCACAATCTCTTTTGGGACTCTTGCATGGATATATGTACCATCAATTGCATCGATACAATCCTATATAATAATGTAAACAACTATTCGTAAGTGGTGAAGGTTACCTTCGTCTAAACTAAACGTGCAAGTAATTGCTTTACCTTGAAATAGGGGGACCATCTCGAACTGTTGGCAATCTTTACGTGGGTTTCAGTGGATGGGGGTTTTATCATCTCATGTCTTAACTCACCAATGGCATAGAGTACCTCCCTAAAGTATCGACTGACTGTTTCTATAGACCTTCGAAAGTTAACTTTGATCAAAATCTTTGGTTGTGGCCAACAACATGAAGAAACATTGTCACTTGCTCCTCCACCAAGCTGTGGAAGCTATCCTGTAGCAAGTTCCTCTCCCTCAACAACGAACATAATTGGAAAAATGGAGCCTTTCTTAGCCGCAACATCTCTACGCACTGGAGGTCGTCATATTCGTAGATCCTACGCAACAGTACCTGTCTCTCTAAATCTCTCTCAAGTAGAGGACCGTATGTCAGTACAGGTGTATGATTCCGCCGCCTCCTAAGGCGTACGATGAACAGAACATATGCCGCAGTGACAAGAGCAGCCGCTTTCACAATAAGTTGGCATCGTCTACTCACTACATCCATCTAATAAAGAGAAGGCGAAAAAATTACACACTTCGTTAATACAAACAAATTAAATGGAGGCTGTCTCACAACATGGGTCATTTCCATACATATGTAAGTTAGAATGCACTAATGAGCTTCAGAAACAATTGTTGATATGGTCAATAATTGGCATAATTTTGCATATTACTTTACTCACAACCAAAAAGCTTATATTGATTTTATGCAAATAAGAAAGCATATGATAGGCTGATTCTCAGAGGACATTTCTTCGGAAAAATACAAAACATTTAGATAAATTGTTTCATAAATTGTCAAATATTAATGTGCACACTGGTTTCTATTTTCTCATAGAACAAATTAACATCATCAGAGAGTAGTCAATATTCATGTGCGCACTTGTCCAAACTAATGGAGAGACTTAATTCAAGAAAGTCAGACTTTAGGAACTTGATTCAATTCCAAAGTTTAGAAGACTCATTCATTTTTTATTTTTTTATTTTTTGCATAGTTGAGGAGCACCTACTACAGTTGGTCAGTCTAAAATAAGGATATTATCATGATAGAAAGGCCTAAAATGGCACACATCCTTCATTTATTAGTGAGAAGTATCATTTTAAATAGCTCAAGGATAAATTTCTTCCTGATCATTAAAAAATAAACTGAAAAAAGTTAGTATAGAAGTACACATTTCTAGATTTTGAGTTGTCTTAAGGGGGTCTTGTAACGACAAAATAAGGGCTGATCTGCACCTCATTTACAGTATCCCTAGTAAACATAACCCAAACAGAAGTATGAAGAGATGGAGAATTGATTACCATTGTCCTTAATGAACATAAGGTGAGGCAAAAACATTACATTCAACCAACAACTTAGTTGCTAGACTTCATTTTCTAATAGTTAGATCTATTGGTAAGAACAGGAGTTAATCATATCAACCATGTCTTCCAATCGTAAGCTCCATTAATCAAGATACAAGTTAAACTTGTTCATATCAAACTAGACTGTGCATATGAGGAAGGCTTACAGGATAATGAACTATATTTGACCTTTTACTACTGTAAGTACTCCTTGTTTTTGTGTTGTGAAGCCTGGACAGTACTCCTTAGTTCAAGAGTTTATAAGTTCTGGTTACATACCCAAGTATTACTGTAATCTTACTTAGCATTTACAAATGCACACAAAATTAAACAAGAGACAAGAGATCTTTCAATATTTTGTTCATATACTACAATTTCATTGTTTTACCAATATCCAGACCTAATTCACAACAAACATTGCCCTCTGAACATAAAACTCTTACATACATTCGGACATCCATGGATCTTGCAGTAATAGAGACTAAACATTGAAAAAGAGAGAGAGGCAGAGAGGGCACCTAGATGACAGGAAGAAGCCAAAGAGCACAACCCTCTTAGGAAGAGATCTGTGCAAAAGCAGGACCAACAAACAAAAATTTAACCATGTGTTACAAAAAATCAGTCAACTGAACAATAAAACATGAAAATTTGGTTACCTCCTTGCGTCGTCGATGATGAGATCCAAGCGGGGAAGACGTGGAGGTGTCCCTTGTACCGGGAGGAGGAGGTGTGCGGCACGATGTGTACGAGGGAGAGGCACAGGCAGAGGTAAGGCGATGGAGAGCCGAAGGCGGAGGCGGAGGTGGACAGTGGACACGGAGGCAACGAACAAACAAAAAATTAATCAAAAATTACCACAAAATGTTGAACTGAACAATAAAACAGCAAAATCTGCTTACCTTGTTCACGGGATCTACTCTGCTTCACGGCATCCAACCGGGGGAGAGGAAGGCGACGATGTTAGCGGCGGCGTGGAGGCAGAGGAGACGAGGTTTGGTGATCCGGGAGGATCTCCAAGTCCTGATCGCATGTGGCTTCGCGACCAAGTCCTGATCGCATGTAGCTTGGCGACCAAATCCTGATCGCATACGGCTTCGCAACCTTAACCGTGTTCGGAAAGGATTCGCGACCATGGATTGGTCCGCGACCAGGAAAAGGAATTTGTTCCCTGTTCGGAATTGTAATCAGATCCGAATGTGTATAACTAAGCTTATCTGTTTAGGATTAGTTATATGAGTCTAATACGTTTAGGTCTCTAAGTCTGATACGTACTCATACGATTGGACTATAAATACCTTGTAATAGGTCTAGTTTAGATCATCGAATTCAATTGAAGAGTCATAGAACTTATTTGAGTTTTAGACACTTATAGTTCCTTCGACGTAGGCAAGTGTGCCTAACGTTCGACGTGTAAAGCCCTCTTTGAAATAAAGAGTTGTGCAATTACTTTGGGTTTCGGTATTTTCGAGTAAGATCCCGTTATTCCGCATATTAGAATCTGGGCGAGCCTAGTGCGAAAACCAAGACTAGGTCTCAAACGGATCAAGTTGGTATCAGAGCAACTTTCCTATCCTGTGGATGGTGAAGACTCGCCAGGGTTACAAAACCTCCGGCGAAACTCCAGGCGATCAATTGACGGTTCTTACAGCCGCGTCTCCGACAATGTCTGACGATACCTCCGTTCAAGCTAACCTAGCCGAACAAGTGGCTAAACTCTCCACTGACATGGAAACCGTGCTTGCTTGGATTAAGCAGCAGGCCATGATTGTACCTCCTGAAGTAGAGAAGGGTATGGGTGCGAAGACTGGTGAAGACTTGCGCAGGACAGACGAAGATGAAGACGAAGGCAACCACAAGACCGACGACCTCGCCAACACCTCCTTAGCTGTCGGATCTTTTAAAGTCGACGCTAAGATTGATATACCCATATATGATGGGGTGATCGATGCCGAGAAGCTGGATTCTTGGATCGACCAGCTTGAGACCTACTTTGACCTGAAAGGGTTCAGTAGCGCTCAAAAGGTCAAATTTGCACCTTTGAAGATGAAGGACCACGCCAAGATATGGTGGAAGGCCCTTGTCACCAATGGTGAACCTAACGATCTTGCGTGGGGTCAATTCAAACGACTTATGCGACAAGAATTTTATCCAATGGGTTACCTTGAGGAGAGATGGGAACGTTGGCACAGATTGTATCAACGGCGCGACCAGACTGTCCAAGACTATACGACGGAGTTTCGGCGACAAGCAATGGTCATCGGCATCTCACTGTCCGATCCTCAGGTATTTCGGAAGTACACATCTGGACTTCAGAAATCGATCAGTACTGAGCTAAGTCTGTTCAGAGTTCAAGACATCTCGACCGCGAGTACGACTGCTTTGGCGATTGAGAAGAAGAATAAGACCCGCAACGATAAGAACTTGAGGGAGATTTCAACCACGACAAACTCCGAAGAGGGTACCCACGATACGGGTAACACTTGTGAGCATTGTCATGTTGCTGGGCACACAAAAGAGAAGTGTTATAAACTTCATCCTGAACTGCGACCAGAAAGAAAAAGGAGGGATGAACCAAGCACACGAACAGCTATGGTTACTTCTATTCCGCTCGCAGAGGAAATTATCTAGTTGGATTTGGTTGAAAAGGCGGACACGACCTTGTCTCTAATGGCAATGCCAAAGGAGAAAGGTTTGGGTTCATCAATTGACCACAACCCGACAGAGGAATTGTTCACTGTTAACATACAGGTGAAGCACGAGGTGGTCGCAGCCATCTTCGACCCCGGAAGCCAAAAGAATTTGGTCTCCTCCGGGCTGGTTCGACGACTTGGTTTGCAGACGACTCAACATCCTCGACCGTATCCTCTGGGATGGTTCACTTCTGACGTGAATCAGCAGATCAAGAGTCAATGTACTCTAAAGTTTGCAATATCTGCTCGTTACATCGACGAGGTTCAATGCGATGTCATCCCCATCGATATTTGCCAAGTGATTTTTGGAAGTCCATTCTTATACGATCGTGACGCCCATTACCACCGAAGAGCTCAAGACTACGACCTCACAAAGGATGGGACGAAATTTATCATCAGCAAAAACGACCACGTCGACACCAAGGACTTGTTGACAGCAAATCAGGCAAAACGGATTGTCAATGCATGCTCAAAATGTGTGCTGAGCGTGATGCGTCCAGTTAGCCAAGGGGATTGTGATACATCGAGTATGAAAAATGATGGTTGTTTGGTGAGCTTGCCTGCAGAAAACAACGTGCTGTTCGCAGAGGTATATCGTCGATCACCACAACGACTAGTTGAAAACGACATGCAACTTGTCTCTACGGCGCCACTATTCAAAATTCGCAATCCTAGCTTTGGGATCGGTGATAGTATTAACCTCGACAAGGGGAAGGCTATCCGCGAGTGGCCAAGGCCACAATCCATGACGGAGGTGCTAAGCTCCATGAGCGCCTATCCATACATTCGATCCGACGATTGTAGCATTGCTCATCGTGTGTTCGTTCCAAAACTCCCAGTCGTTCTCTACGTCATCACGGTTGGTCACCAACGGGTGTTGGCTCCTTCTCAACAGGGGAGTCATGATCCGGGAGGATCTCAGGTCGCGTTCGCAACGGATTTGCGACCACGAAAAGGTTTGCGACATTGGAAAGGTTAGCGACCTTGGGAAGGATTCAAAGTCTTCGAGCCTTCAATGCTGGATGATGAGCCAGATACTATAGTACCATCTGTTGAAGACTTGGTCTATCAACGAGACAAACCTCTACGTGAAGATGTGATTCTGGAAAAGAAGGTGACTACCACCCGCAGTGGCACCAAGGAGACTTTTCGAATCGGTCGGAAAGATCAACGAGCACGTGCGGCAAAGTGGTACACCAAAGAAGATGGACAAGCCCAATTTCCACATCTCCAGTTTGATCGTGAGGTCGCAACAGGGGTTGGCTCCTTCTCAACAAGGGAGTCATAATCCGGGAGGATCTCCAAGTCCTGATCGCATGTGGCTTCGCGACCAAGTCCTGATCGCATGCCGCTTGGCGACCAAATCCTGATCGCATACGGCTTCGCAACCTTAACCGTGTTCGGAAAGGATTCGCGACCATGGATTGGTCCGCGACCAGGAAAAGGAATTTGTTCCCTGTTCGGAATTGTAATCAGATCCGAATGTGTATAACTAAGCTTATCTGTTTAGGATTAGTTATGTGAGTCTAATACGTTTAGGTCTCTAAGTCTGATACGTACTCATACGATTGGACTATAAATACCTTGTAATAGGTCTAGTTTAGATCATCGAATTCAATTGAAGAGTCATAGAACTTATTTGAGTTTTAGACACTTATAGTTCCTTCGACGTAGGCAAGTGTGCCTAATGTTCGACGTGTAAAGCCCTCTTTGAAATAAAGAGTTGTGCAATTACTTTGGATTTCGGTATTTCCCAGTAAGATCCCGTTATTCCGCATATTAGAATCTGGGCGAGCCTAGTGCGAAAACCAAGACTAGGTCTCAAACGGATCATTTGGGGCGGCGTTTGGGGCGGCACGGGAGCGCTGGAGGCGGAGGTGACGAGGTTTGGGGTTGCGTGGGGGCACCGGAGGCGGAGGAGACGAGGTTTGGGGCGGCGTTTGGGGCGGCGCGGGGGCGCTGGAGGCGGAGGCGACGAGGTTTGGGTTGGCGTGGGGGCACCGGAGGCGGAGGAGACGAGGTTTGGGGCGGCGCGGGGCGCTGGAGGCGGAGGCGACAAGTTTTGGGGCGGCGTGGGGGCACCGGAGGCGGAGGCGATGAGGTTTGGGGCGGCGCGGGGGCGCTGGATGCGGAGGCGACGAGGTTTGGGGCGGAGGCGGAGGAGCGGGGGTGGAGAGGAGCGAGGTAACCCTAAACAAGTGCGAGGCGTGCAACGAGGATGCCGGGAGCAGATGAATGCGCGTCTCCCACGGGCCAGGCCGACAGAAACAACCGCGTTTCGAGTTTGCGCGGGCCAGGCTGAGCGGGACCTTTTGCACCACGCGGGCCAGGCTGGAAACACTGGTGCAGGAAACCAAACACGAAATTTTTGCATCCGCGGGCCAGGCCGAGCCTTGGGCCAGGTAACCAAATGCGCCCATAGTGTCCACACTTGGATGCGGTGTGCGATGCCGTCCCTGATGGACGCTCTTGTCAATAGCATCCCAACAACAGCCGATAAGTACCATTCTCTAGAGTTTTTGGTATAAATAACATATAAAAAAATACAAAAATATCAAAATAGCACAAAATAAAATTAAATTATAGACTTGACATCAGTCATCAGACCGGTTGGTGATTTACCCAAAAAGGTATTCAGTTGCTAGGCCAGTTGTCGACCAAAAGTTTCGGTTGTCGACCAAACTGACGACTGAAAAAGGACCAATTGGTCGCTAGGCGAGCTGAAAACTGATGAGGAGCACAAATTCGACCCCTGACGACTGAAGCATTCAAGCAGCTTTCCAGCTATTTTCGAGAGGAATCGACCAATAAGTAGGAAAATTCGAACAGTCACCATTTCAACTGGCGACTGTCTCTGGCAATTGAGTCGTCAGTCCAGCAATCGACTGGTTGAATTCGTTGAAAATCGTCAATCGGGTTGACAACTTTTGTCCGTTCTGTAAATAGTTTTTGTTTTGTGCTATTTTCAACTTTTTTATATGCATATTATCCGTATAAAAAATTCCCATTCTCCAAGTATTTTCACCAAGCACAATATGATTGTCAAGCTTTTATTTAAGTAATCTTTTCAGAATCAATCAAACAGGAAAATTTTAAAATAAATTCATACAAATGTTATAAAGCCTCAATGCATAGAGATTAAGAGGGTAAATATATTTTTGATACTCTATTTTTTTCGAGGCTCAATTTATTTATTTTTTTTAAAATAGGTCAATGTGGTTCCTTTATTTTCAAACTTGATTCAATTTGATCTCTCCATTATATTTTTGGACATAAAATAACATATAATAATGATAAGGTGTAGTGCAAACTATAAAGTTGATTCAACACCATGCAAAACAAATTAGTACAGAGCAGAATTAACATTTCTCACTATATTTTTTTTGCTTGATGTCTCTCTCATTTTTTTTCCTTTTTGCGTGCTGTTGAATAGCTCAACAAAGTGCTAATTTAATACTATGTCCTCTTCCACAACCACTACTTGTTGTTTATGTCAAAAAATATATATTCAAGGGGTTGAATTGAATTATTTTCAAAAGTAAAAGATTGATTTTACTCATTTTAAACTGTAGGGAATAAACTAAGCCGAAGAGAAAATAAAGACCGAAAAATACATTTATCCCAATAAAGAAAATAATGAAATACAGATCCAACTCACCCAAGATTCTTAGGTTCCGACATATATTTGTTTTTTCTTGTTGAGTTTCATGTACGAACTAGTTTTTTTTAAAAAAAACTCAATTTGTTTGAGCAATATAACCAATCTATTCATAGTTCACACTCTCCTCACATAGCATAAGCTCAATTCAAGTCTTGATTGCGTCTATCTTATAACTCTTTTGGTCTTATTATTGGATTCTTTAATTATCATAATTATTTTTTTCATAAATTATTCAAATTAGGCTTTGAACTCAAGATTTAAATTCTAATACTATATTAAGTTAATGGACTGACCAGTTTATCGACAACCTAAGTTGTCCAAGCAAAATATACAATACTCAGGAACATTCGTTGTATGTTTCAATCTACACTTCGGTGTTCATGTATACGTGACTTGGATAGTTTGTGGTGCGGACGTTTAGAAAACCCAGTATACACTAGGGACGCTGGCCTTTAACGTTCTCGATCTTGACATTGCGTGGTGGTTGGATATTTCTTTGTGCGTGGACTCTGGAGCATGCGGGAGGCCTATTAGTTTTTTTTAAAATAACTCAAAATAAAAAAATAATTTAAAAAATGGTCTACAGTTTACTAAAATTGTAAAAATGACCTAATTAGGTGCGATAAATCAATTATCGCGATTTGTAACTACGAGAAGACGAATCGAACACTTATTGTGCCTCACATGGGCAATAAAAAATTTTTTTCCACCCATCCGCGACAAAAATTGATTGAGTGATCAAATGGTCAAATGGTCCAGTGGTCGAAGCGTACTCGACCGCTCAACCAGTTTATGTCGCGGATGAGGTGGAGAAAAAATTTTTGTCGCACATGTGCGGTGCGATAAGTATTCGATTTGTCCTTTCGCGGTTCCAGTCCTCGATTAAATGAGTTGATGGATTAGTTTCACAATTTCAGTAAACAGTAAGTAATTTTTCAAAGTATTTTTTTATCTTTGTTTATTAATAAAAAAAAAGTCGAAGTCCTATGTTAGTACATTTATTTCTGCTAGAGAAAGCGCCGCTCGCTTTGTTCACACACAGGAGATGTGAGATGGTCTGTCCCCTTCATCCATGCTAACTTCACGTGCTATTTTACTCCCTCTCTGTCTCTCCGCTATATAAAACATATATTGTCCTTAATTTTATTAAAACAATAATTAGTCTATGTTCATTTATTGATATATTTTTCATTCTATCCTTATTTACACTTTATGATATTTATGATTATTTTCTCTTATTAATATTATCTCTTATTTTAAAGATATTTACGAGTAATTTAATCATTTTAATTTAATATTTTCTGTATGTGTCAAAATACAACGGAGAAAGTAATGTGATTGTTTTCTTTAGCATCTTGCATTTACTATAGCAGTTTGTACTTTGCATCAAGATGTGATGGGTAATGGTCCATTACTGCTCAAATTTAAAGCATATGGTAGGATCGGACGATTTGGTCACTTAAACAAACTAGTAATGCGGGCTATGTGTTAATGCATGATGTACTCCCTCCAAATTCTTTTTAAAATATATTTTAGTTTTATATACAGTTTTTAAAAAATAAAATAAGATTATATGTTTATTTTTAATACTTGTAATTAATATAATAAGTGTATTATTCACATATAAGCTATTAATGGTTATTTCTTAAAAAAAATTATTAATGATCAAATAAAGTAGAAAATGAGATCATATTTTAACGTAGAAAAATAATTTTTTATACCAAATTTACTCTCTAAAATTAATGTTTTTAAAAAATAACGGAAGGAAGGGGTACCTCACAGGAATATTAACCATTGTAGATCAATGATAGATGGATGAACAAGCCCTTTTCTCTGAAATGTTAGGTGGTCAAATGAACTGCAGGAGACTTTTGTCAAGCATGGTCCATTATAGCTCTAGCGTGAGCAAATGTAGCTGATTTTGTTACTTATTGTCTATTATATTGTAGAAATAGATGATTAAAATTCATATGAATTATTTGTGTTTATACGAGAAACGAATCTCATATAATCGGTTACATGAGATTGAATCTTACAACACTCTGTTTCCTTATTCTTCGCCCCCATTCATCAATTTATAACAGGTTTTCCAAAGAATCTAATCTTATTTAGAGTCATGTTTTTTTGAGTAATTTTCAACACTTCTCTCTTTTATCTCAAATATTTCATTAAATTCTTTTTTTTTTCAATTTTAATGATGAACTCTCTTTTTATTGTAATCGTTTCGAGTAGGTCCTCTCCATCATCCAGCACAATAACGAAAATACTAAATTAGCATCCACGTGATGCAACAAATAGATTGATCTTTGCTCATTCAATATAATTTCCAAACTTTTTATCTTTATATCTCAAACTCAAGCCCATTCCCTCCCTCCAAACACGGAGGTTTCATTCACTTCCACTCTTTTTATCTCGTCGGGCAACAAATCAAGCCCTTCCATTCACTTCCAGCACGTGTCTGGACCTTTCAGCTTGAAACTTCCACTCTTTTTATCTTGTGGCGTAAGGGCTGTATAATTCTTCCAGGATGCAAGCACACCCCTGAGGTCATGCAGCTTCTTCTCCAGGCCGACGCAGCAGGTGCCATGCATCGTACAGAGCCTTCTCGCGTCGTCGTTGAACTGGCAGAATCCTCCGATATAGGCCGAGTCAAGGGGCTCTATCTTCACGTCAAGCTTTGCGACGAGCTCATGCTTGATCTTGTCAAAGATTGTCTGGTCGTGGTCGTATGGAAACCTCGCCCTCGCCTCCTGCCAGTACTTGAGCATCTTGATGGTCCGGTTTGACGGCCTCACGTAGTAAAACCCGGTGTTCAGCTCGTTGTCCAGAGGATCACGGTCGCCGAAGAATTTGTCGCAGGATGTTGTGATGTCGGCGTAGACGCTGATGTGCCGGAACGGGTTACGGAACCACATGATATCTACATCCTGCAAGTGAACATCCGGCAAGGACTTGAACATTGACTTCTCATGCGCAGTGATATAATGCATTAGCGGCTAAGATATAACATGCTCTTAGGCCATCTCTAACCCCTAAACCAGTGTGATGTGCTCACGACACTGCTAGCTCGGTTGGTGGCAGGCGCGGTGTGAGCGTCTCTGCTCTGAATCACACTCGCTGCACCTGGGCTCCACAGCTCACATCGTGCTCGAGCCGGCTCGCCACACACACCTGACGCGGCTCGGCACGGAGTGGTGCAACATGGTTTGTGGGTGCCGCGAGCCAGAACGCGGCACACCCGCACCTCACCTGACCGTTGTTTCACTGACAAGTGGGCCCAACTTTCGGCGGGCCAACTTGTCAGCGAAACAAGCACCAGGATGTGGGCGAGTGCACAATGTGAGACTGCGGGTCCACAAACCAAGTGTTTGCACACGCCTCGCTGAGCCTAGCATTGTTGGAGATGGTTTTAAAGAAAGCTGATAGGTTGAAGTGGTAAATCAGAGGCATACAGTGAAAAGATAGTTGTAGCCAAGCTCTAGGACGCGCTGCTGAACGGAGAGCTTAGTCCAGACCAGTTCCACGTAGCCTTTGGTCATGTACATATTGTCTGAGCTCACGTTCATGGTTGTCACTTCGAGGAGGTAGCAGTAAGGGTGCACGGCCTTGCAGTGGGCGAACGCCTCGGCATCCACGGCGACGATGAGGGTGTGGTAGAGGAGGTGCTCTATCTGCTCACCGTTCCTGAAGCTCTCCCGGAAGAGGTCGAGGAGGGAATTCGGCCTCGCCCACGCCTCGTTCACCGATGTGATTATCACTGTCTTGTCTTCTGTGGCTATTTTCGGCAACATCTGGGCTAGATCATCAAACTTGTCCTGTATGTTCAATTCAAATTAAGTAATACAATTTTATTTGGCCATAAGATATAGAAATTCTCATATGAATCCAAAAAATAATCTTTTCATATAAGAGACCCTAGTTTATGCGTGCCCGATTGTCATCTGTGAACTGCAACACAATTTGCTGGAGATCGTTAACGCTCGATCGATTCGCTCGCAAATATACAAGGTTAGGGTAGTCTTCTGTTGACACATTGTACTTTTTAACTACTTGTTAGTTGCGGCTTCACGTTTTCATGTTGAGGAAAACCGGCTAGTTCATAAGTAGATTATCTTTTTTTTTAATAGTTATTTTAATTTTTTAAATGAATTGATCGGTGTATGAAACACATTATGTTGTAGTTTATAAAAAAAAGGTAATTATCATAATTGAAAGGACCGGTGGTAATATCAAGAAAATCCAAAAATGAACTAAATCCGACATAAATTGAGTCTATATTAGTAGATCTAGTTGAATCTGGAGAGAAAAAATATTCAAATATGGATAAATGTTCAATTTTTCATAACAACTTGAACTTCTGGATCACCTGATTGTTGCTTTTTTTTTTAATCCTTAAGAAGAAGCACTAATGAAATGCCTCGTGGTGCAACTTATAAAAGGAAGCCACTAACATGCAAAAAAAAAAAAAAAGAAGGAAATGCAGCATACTGTGAAAACCTAACCTTTTCTTTGATAGGAACAGAACCGTCACTTCTGAGAGGAGCCTCTTCAGTCGGAGCAAGGAGCAGAGTTCCATTGCCCCGGCTCGAAAAACTCGACAACTGAGCACCCAACCTGTCGGACGCCAAGAAGAAGAACAAGGCAGAGGGCAGGGCTGCCCCGAGGAAGAAAGACACGACATGGTTAAGGTTGTTCTGCTGGTTCGTCCCCATGTCTGCAACTGCAAGACTTGCCACACTGCAAGAACAGAGAAGGGAGGAGAGAAGTATTTGTAGATGCAGAGTTGCTAGTAGTGTGACTAGTGGCTAATTACTTAACACCTTGACCTATGTGTAATTGTGGACCCTTTCAAACAACGTGTCATTGAGACATTAAGTATCAGACTAAGTTCTAAGCAGTGCTCCCTCCCCTTGCACATACAAAATATATATAATATTTTTTCTTGCATAATATAAGAGTGCATTATTCCTATCTTTCTTATCCTACACCTATTTACTTCTCAATCCTCTTTATTATTTATAACTAATCCAGTATATTAACATTTTCTTATTTTTAATATATTTATGAACGAAAATATTAATTATTTTATCTTAATTTTTTATTAAATTTAGAATTTTTTTATTCTTATATATGATTAAAATATATCTTATAGAAAGGCGTGAAGAGGCTACATGTTGATGCAAGAGCTATCATTAATGAGATCCGCGTTTGCGGCTGAAGAAGCTTCTGAAACCGAGATTAGTACTTGATATATTTCAATTTTAACATGCAGTAGTTGGTTTTTTTATTTTTTTCCCCCTCGAGGTAGCTTCGACTCCAGAGCCGTAAAGTACTAGCAAATTAATGAGCACTTAATACTCCTTCGGGTTTTCATTTTATAAATGATGTTTTAGAAAAGCTTTCTCCTACCTAAATGAGTGATGTAGTAAGATTTCGAGTAAAATATGTTTTATCTTCTTAAATCGCCCTTATACTCTCACTAATTACAATTACTAATAAGGGATTTATAGTTGTGCACTATGCCAAAGACATGACTTTAATAGAAGAACGGAGAGATTATATATAATTTTGCTTTGATGCAGTTTGGAGTCAAGGTCTGCATCTCTAGACTGTGAGGCCGAGATTCATGCCAATGCTAGGCTAGCGAAGATATTTTTATTATATTAGATAAGGTTTCGACAAGAGCATCTTGTCAAACATATAGTATGTCATGAGTGCAACCCGTTCATAGTTTTTTCTTAGCACAGTGTGTCGGTGAGTAAATGGTAGGTGGTCAAATGAACTGTAGGAGAGCTCGTGAAATATTTTTTTAAATAACTTAAAATAAAAAAATTATGAAAAATGACCTATAATTTATCGAAATTACGAAATTAACCCACCAGATCATTTAATCGCGTTTCCAGAACACGATAGAAGATCAAGTAATAGAAATTAGCAGCTTGCAATGCTGAGGATCCGAGGTTAGTGTGCCTTCTGCACTTGTGTTTTTACACAACTCATAAGAGTATTTACAACTTAATAATGTACTAACATGTTCTTCAGATCTCAGTTGTAGGCTTGGGAGTGTAAAATGTTCATACAACAAGTCTCACTAGTTTCGGATGAATCATTAATGGTGCAACTCTGTGCTTCTCTTATGCCATTTCATTGACGCGCGGCACTTGACTGGAACTGTCCATCTGAAGCTTCGACCCCTCCTTTCTTGTGGTGTCAAGCCTGTATAAGTCTTCCATTCTGCAAGTATATTCCTCAGGTCATGCAGCTTCTTCTCCAGGCGAATGCACACTTCTACAGAATTATTTTACACTATCGGTTCAAAATAGTCTATACTAACGATTCTCTTACCACTAGTGATCGGCACAATAGAAGAAAGCTAACACAACTCTTAACAGTTACAAACCGTTAGTACAATACCTATATTCCCATGGTCCATTACTTACAAACCTTAGTACTGATACATTTCTTCTATCGGTTCAGTACTCAAAACCGTTAGTATTATAAACTTTCTTCTATCGGTTCAGTACTCACAATCGTTAGTATTGTTAAATTTCTTCTATCGGTTCAGTACTCACAACTGTTAATATTATAAATTTTCTTCTATCGGTTGTAGCTTATGAACCGTTAGTACTAGCATAACTTCTTTTAACGGTTCTGAGCTAGAAACCGTAAGAATATGTTATAAGCAGCTATACAAATGAAAAAGGTGCATTCACAAATACAGCAATACAGAGATACATACATTGGACAGATTGAATATAATTATTCATAAATACACCATAGAGAACAGGGTTTTTTATTTTTGTAAATAATTCAGATTAAAAAATTAATTTCAAAGTTGACCCACTCTACCGATCATGTTTGCTGGAGCTATTGTAGCCATGGGCATGGTTGTGAAGCAGTTATCGAGGAAATGTAGTCGATGGTTGTCGTAGAGGTGGTCCTAAGTCAAGGTAGAGGAGGTTGTCACGACTGGAGTGGTTGAAGATGTGATTGGTCGAGGTCGGAGGCCGAGGACGAATGCAGCCAACCCAAAACAACGAGGCTAACCAAACAACTTACAACAGAAGCATATTCAGCAAGAGTCTTGGCAAGACTATGAATATAAACAAAATTTTGCCCATTGTTCTTGATACTCAGTTTTGTGATAATTAACACATTTGGTCTATGGAGATGCCGACAGATGTAAATTCGATTACAAATCTCAATGACCAACAATACATATTATCAGTAATGAACAACGACTGAAACATTATTAACTTTTCCAAAAATTAATTTAGCAAAGGAAAAGAGATAAAATGCAAGCGGCAAGAACAATTCTAATCGGGTTGGTGAAGAACACTTACAGTTCGTGGAGTGGCCTATGAAGTGTGATGCAGTGGCCGGCGGCGGTGGAGAACCCAAATGTGAGCGGAAATGGTGGTGCAGGAGCAAAAAGGGGACATCGGGGAGGCTAGGGTTTTCCGCGCGCGAGTAGAGACTTATTTGAAAATGTGTTTGGTTAGACTGGAGGGAAAACTCCTGCGGGTTTAACCCAAGGTCTTGTACTATTTTACTATCGGTTCAAAAATACAACCATTAGTGAACTTTCCTTTCTTCTAAAGGTCCTCACTGTCATAACCATTAGTATATATGACGTCCTTTTACTATCGGTTGAATAAACAAACCGATAGTAAAATTTTATCTCTTCTATCGGTTCGTACACTAATAACCGATAGTAAAAATGACATAATTTTACTATTAGTTAAATAAACAAACCGATAGTAAAATTTTATCTCTTCTATCGGTTCATACACTAATAACCAATAGTAAAAGTTACATGCTTTCCTCTCTTCTAGAGGTCTCCACTGTCATAACCATTAGTATATATGACGTCTTTTACTATCGGTTGAATAAACAAACAAATAGTAAAATTTTATCTCTTATATCGGTTCGTACACTAATAACTGATAGTAAAAGTTACATGCTTTCCTCTCTTCTAAAGGTCCTCACTGTCATAACCATTAGTATATATGATGTCCTTTTACTATCGGTTGAATAAATAAACCGATAGTAAAATGTTATCTCTTCTATCGGTTCGTACATTAATAACCGATAGTAAAAATGACGTAATTTTACTATCAATTAAATAAACAAACCGATAGTAAAATTTTATTTCTTCTATCGGTTCGTACACTAATAACCGGTAGTAAAAGTTACATGCTATTCACTAACGGTTTCCCAAACCATTATTGTTAGTATAAAACCTCTTCTCCACTGCGGTCCTCGTACACTAACGGTTTTCTCCCAGATTGCATATAACTGTTAGAAGATAGGGGTTAGTGGACTGCATTTCTGTAGTAGTAGCAACAGTTCGTATGCATCGTGCAGACCTTGCTCAGATCTCCATGGACCTTATGGTAAAACTGGCAAAATCCACCGACATACACACTGTCAAGGTCCTCTATCCTCACATCAAGCTTACTGACAAGCTCACGCTTGATGCTTTCAATGATTGCCTAGTCGTGGCCTGGAGGAAATCTTGCCCTTGTAAAAAGGATCTAGGATATCGACTAGAGGGGGGTGAATAGGCGATTTTAGCAATTCTACAACTAATCAAGTAATTACAAACAAATGAGAGCAAATAGCTAAAAGCAAGATGAATATCAAGCAACTTGACAAGAGGATATAACCCGTGATCTCGGTGATTTGCCGATCACCCCTAATCCACGTTGAGGCAAACTCAAATCTCTAACCGCTCCTCTATCTAGTCAACTACCTCTCAAGAAGTGACCTAGATCTTGAGCCGGATTAGTATGATGAGTTATCCAAATCTCGATTCCAATAGTGATGCATTTTACCGATCCGGCAAGGCGTGCTCAACCTCTTCACAAGTTGTTTTGAGGCTTTTCACAATCTCCCTTGAAGAGCTCTCCAAAACGTTCCACCTAGCCGTTGAGGAGCCGGCAAACTCAAAGAGTAACAAGCCGGTGATGATCACTTAATGTTCTTATAGTGCCACAAGATTGATTTAGTGAACTAAATGCAATGCACTAGAAGATCTTAATTGCACACTCTCTCAATTCAAGAAATTTAATACTAGAGTAAGAAATGTGTTTAACCTCTTAAGAATGAAGTCAATGTTCACACATATGCCAAAAGCTGTGAAACAGGACCATGCACGGGAGTATATATACTCTCCTCAATAAATATAGCCGTTACAAGCCGTTGGAGGAAAAAAAATCACCTGGCGGTCAGACCGCAGGTATAAACCCGGTCAGACCGCCGCAATTACAACGGTATTAAACAGGTGTAACAAATGCTCACCTACCCGTGTCAGGCACTCTCACGGTCAGACCGGAGACAACGGCGATCAGACCGTGAACCCATCAGAAACAACATCGTTTCTGGACATAATTTACGGTCAGGCCGAAAACCTCGGTCAGACCGGCTACACGGTCAGACTGCAGTACAAAATCTCGGTCAGACAGGTTTAGCGGTCAGACCGGACCAACTGACGGTCAAACCGACTAACACACTAAGTTTCACAAAATGATCATGAAGCTCTAGGAGTCTGACCCAACGTTTAACCACGGACAGACCGACCATTTTAGGAAATAAAAACAATTCACCACAACTGTCGGTCAGTCCGAAACAACCCTCGGTCAGACCTTTTCTGCGGTCAGATCGACAGAGACTAAACTTTGCTTATTTGAGTGGATAAAAACATTTTTAAAAGATATAACCTTCTAGTATGCAATGCAAGTTGTTTTTATGACTTGTGGCACAAAGATGAACTATTTAATGATACACCACATGCTCCTCTTAATAGTACGGCAACTATCCTACAATCCGGTCAAAATCCTTCTCTAACCATCTTAGATCGGTAAAAAAGAAAAGAGTCATATTCCGTACCTTTGTCTCTTTGCTCAATATCCTTTCTTCATCATTTAGCTCTTTCTTTGCCTTTCATTATCTTGTCTTTTGATTTTTTTTTTGACACAACTTAATAGGTATCGTTAGTTCAACATTTGCAATTTTCATTAATTACCAAAACACCCTTTAGGTGCCTAGAAGCTACACCTTGCCTCCTGCTAGTACTTGAGCATCTCGATGGCCCGGTTCGTCGACTTCAAGTAGTAAAATCTGGTGTTCGGTGGGTCACGGTCACCGGAAAAGCTGTCGTAAGACATCGTCATGTCGGCGAGGACGCTGATTGGAATGGGCTACGGAAAAATGAACTTTTTTAGAATAACCCAAGAAAAAAAATAATTTCAAAAATAACTTAAAATTTTAAAAAATTTTAAAAATAACCTTCAGTCGCGGATTATTTTTGAAATTTTTTTTTTCTTGAGTTATCCATAAAATAAATTACGGAAACACAAGATATCAAAATCCTACAAGTGAACGTGCAATACTCAGTTGAAACTAATACTTTTATTTAGGATTTTTAACTAGGTAATTAGAATTAGTGCATGCGAATATGCGATAAGGATTTGAAATTTTGAACACGTGAATGGAGGAAAGTGAGATTGCATAGACGGTTCTGTACTTCTTTTTATATGTGCACCCTGCAGAACTATTCTTACTAATATTATTCAGATTAAAAGTCCTTGCCTTGAAGCATGAAATTTCATCCAACAAATTTGCTCAGCATTGAGATGAATTATTACGAATGACAAAAATGCATCAAAAATCCTGTACTGTTATCTTTTGTGCAATCATATCCCTATATTTCAAATTAAAGCATATAAATCCAACTACTACTTGAATCGATGCAACTACTTCTCACCACCCCATTTTTTGTTATTTTTGTTAATAAAATGAGTCACTGACATGTACGATCATACTATTACTATTAGAATCAACACGTGCGGCCTACATATAAATCACAACTATCGTAAACAAAATAATGCAAAAAAAAAAAAAAAGGTGAAGCCATGACAAAGCCTAACTCCACATGTTCAAAGTTCAAATAATAGAGGTTTATCTGTTTTAATTTTAAGTAGGTATGTATGATTGTATAAAAGGTGATAATTGTCTTTTTCACCTATCGCATTTCCAAAATAATACTCTTTTGTTCACCCCGGCACTTGATTAGAACTATCATCTGAATCTTCCACTCTCCAACTTATAAGGCGCTATTGGAGTGGATGAAATCCAAATCAATCAGAAAACAACTAAATTGAATTTGTACTGTATGATTTGCTATTAGACAGCCTAGATTAAATTATAATTCAAAAAATAAAAGAATATATTTCCTATTATTTTTCCACCACGGTAGATTCAGACCGTCAAATCTTACAATTTGATCTGCATTGTGGAAAACCGGTTCCAACCCAAAGACAGAACCCTTTCCTGCCTGCTTCTTTATGAACCTTGTTTATGGAGGACCTGGATAGGTCAAAGTGGTAAATTAGCGGCACACCGTGAAAAGAAAGTTGTAGCCAAGCTCTAGCACGCGCTGCTGAATGGAGAGCTTGGTCCAGAGTCCAGACCTGTTCCACGTAGCCGTTGCCCATCAACATATTCTCCAAGCTTACGTTCACGGTTTTCACTTGGAGGAGGTAGCAGTGAGGGTGCACGACCTTGCAGTGGTCGTACGCCGCGGCGCCCACGATGGTTTGGTTGAGGAGGTGCTCTATCTGCTCGCCGTTCTTGAAGCTCTCACGGAAGAGAGAGAATTTGTATGAGAGTTAGTTTTAGATATAATTTTTTAAAATGATGAATATATATATTATAAATATAATGAATGTAATAATTTTTTTTTATAATTAATATGAACATTTTTAATAATTTTTTCTAGTATTAATGTGAGAATTTTGAGTATTTTTTATGTGAGACTAAAATTAATGTGATGATTTTAATGTCATTAAATTTTATTATATAATAGACATGACACTGTTTCTAATATAAGAGTATCCAAAACCAAATTGACCAATGACCATACACATATATATGGCATTAGATGGATGAATAAGCACTTTGTATGAAATGTTTGGTGGTCAAAGTTGACTTTGCTCTGAAACGTTATGATTCAAGTGTGAGCAAATATAGTACAGTTTTGCTGTTCTTTTCTTTCTCACATCACATTAATCAATCTAGGAGAGAAAGCAACTCGACATACACGCGTACCAAGTGCTCTACAACTGACAATAATGTTTGTGCCTTCTGCACTTGTGTTCTGAAGAACTCATAAGAATGTAAAAGTCTTTGCAGTCTTAACAATGTGACGTGTTATTCAGAGCTCAGTTGTTTTGGAATGTGAAAAAACAAATACAACAAATTTGTGAACGTTTAATCTTTTAACTTGCTATATTGCCAAAATCAACGCCCTCCCATAGACGCCTGGCACTTGACTGGAACTGTCCATCTGAAACTTCCACTCTTTTTCTCTAGTGGTGTCAGGCCTGTATAATTCTTCCAGTCTGCAAGTATATTCCTGAGGTCATGCAGCTTGTTATCCAGGCCGATGCAGCAGTTCGCATGCATCGTGCAGACTTCGTTCAGATCGTCATAGTGTTGGCAGAATCCTCCGAAATGGACAGTGTCAAGGGCATCTATCTTCACATCAAGCTTACTGACAAGCTCATGCTTGATTTTGTTAAAGATTGCCTGCTCATGGTGTGGAGGAAACCTTGACCTTGCCTCCTGCCAGTACCTGAGCATCTTGACGGTCCGGTTCGTCGACTTCACGTAGTAAAATCCAGTGTTCGGCGGATTATCTAGCGAATAACGGTCGCTGGAGAAGTAGTCGCAAGATGTCGTCATGTCAGTGAAGACGCTAATATGCCGGAACGGATTGCGGAACCACAAAATATCAACATCCTACAAGTGAATGTGTAGCGCTTTAACCACTAAAATAACACATGATCCTTATCAGTTGAAATTTTGAAATACTACTATCTCCATTCTTGAACGATGGCCGCTTTTCTTTCAATTTCGCTAACAAATTAATCATAATTTTGACATTATATATCAAAAATATATATTAGAAAAAAAAAGGCATTGATTGAGCAATAATTACTCATAAAAAACTCATCCGCCTCACGAATAAATAACAAGCCAATAATATTGCTAGCTAAGCTTTTCTTTAGAGAGGATTAAATATGGGTAATATGAAAAAAAAATGTATTTAGAAAATCCAAAATGAAACTAAATATGTTGTCCAAAAAAGATAATTATGTGAAAACAGATGTAGTAATTAAGTCCTATTTAAAAGGTTTTTATTTCAATTTCAACTTAAACCAATCAAAAACTTAAACACTTTCAAACAAAATACTATTAGAGTAATTTGGACAAATTTTAGTAGTGTTGAACAAATCTAACTTGACACAAATTAGATATTAGGGTTGGGTTAGGCCTGGAATCTAAGGCAGTATGACTGAGTCGAGTTTGGCAAACACCGATTCCAACTCAAGATGCGTTTTATGGTATGAAATGCATAGTCCCAGCCCAGCTCCACGGTGGCCCGGAACATCTATCTAGCTATTGTGTTGAGCTCGGCTCTAACCTGGCCGGCCCCAATACATCCAGGGTTCCCGGCGGATTTGATCAGCTCTTAATTGAAGCCCGGTCAGTACATTTTTAAAAGAATCATAAACCTATACATGTAGTAAAAAGTTTAAACCTTTTCCATAAGTTGAATTGGTGATTTAGCGACTTACCGTGAAGAGAAAGTTGTAGCCAAGCTCTAGGACCCGCTGCTGAAGTGAGAGCTTGGTCCAGACCAGTTCCAAGTATTCTTTGCTCATGAACCTATTCGCCGAGCTCAAGTTCAGGGTCTTCGCTTCGAGTAGGTAGCAGAAAGGGTGCACGTTCTTGCAGTGCTTGAACGCCCCGGGGTCCACGGCGACGACGAGGGTGTGGTTGAGCAAGTGGCCTATCTTCTCGCCGTTCCTGAAGCTCTCGTAGAAGAGGTCGAGGAGGGAATTCGGCTTCGCCCATGCCTCGTTCACCGATGTGATTATCAGTGTCCTATCTTCCGTACCCACTTTTGGCAACAGCTCGGCCAAATCCGCAAACTTGTCCTGTTTGTGCACTTCAAACACTGTCAATCTCATTTGGCTATAAGATATAGAATGTTTTATTTTAATCTAAAAAGGAGGAATACACATGCCACTTTATAATAGATAAACACCCTAATTTTTAAATAAAAAAATAGCACGGGAGGCTCTTCTATTGGATTAGAACATATATACCGCTCAAAACATTTGAGTAGGTGCAATTAGTCTCACCTATTCAATTCTCTGTTAATTTTTTAAAAATAATAGTTACTGATTTCAATTCAATCTCATCTATTAATGATTCAACACGTCAATTAAATTAATATAGAATTAGACTAAAGATCCATAATTATTGTCGCTCTCATCTACTCTAATTTAAAATAAAAAAATTTGAATACACAAAGGAGAGTTATAGGAAAATGGTGTGATGCTATTTTGCCTTCGACATATAACAATTATAAGATCGCAGTTACGGAGTGTACAGTGTACACAATTTGGTATACTCATTGTTGGATTCTGCTTACAAATTTGCCCTTCGGCGTCACCGCTGTTTCACGGCATTGTGGTGAGGAAAACTGGCAAGAGACCGTAGCTCACGTCCAAGCATGCAACCATGCATGCTGTTTCCTCGGCTGCTCTCATGAGTCATGACTAAGACTAACTCGATGCAGTGCCCTCATGGCGCAACGTGTACATGCGATGAGTTTTTTTTATAAATAATTCATATAAAAAATTAATTATATAATGATCTACAATTTTCAAATTTTATAAAAATAGACTGCCACATCAGTTTGTCGAGTTTTTGGCACTCGTTAAGTCATCTGAGTCTTGTAATAACTCAGTTCTAATATGACTAGTTTTAAACTGATACGATCACGATCAGATTCAATATTGATACGACCAGTTTGTGTACTAGATACGACCACGATCAGAACTAGTACCAATAAGAACACAATCAGATTTAGAACTCATATAATTAAATTTGAATTGATACGACTACTACCGAGGAGCCAGAAAGTTTGTCGAGTGCAGCATTTGACAAACTCTTGTCAAATCTTTAGGATTCGACAGGCTCATATAGTAGTTTATTTTTGTAAAATTTAAAAATTGTAGATCATTTTTATAATTAATTTTTTAATCTGAATTATTTATAAAAAAAACCCACAACGGTCTCCTGCTGCGGGATGTCTATAGCATGCTTTTTGGGTATGGTTGCTGACACTGGACACAGTCCTTATACTGTGGTAATACTTCGTACCACTTATCATGTCTGCGGTATATTAATGAAAACGTTAAGTCATTTGCAACGCTTGATTTAAGGTGAATTTGGGGGATTTTGAGTTTCTTTTGATAAATTGGTTTGGTAAAGTTTCAGTTTATAATTAAATTCAATAAATTTTTTTCACTTACTTCGAGTTATTTGAGTTTTTTTAGTTCAAACAAAACTCATATTTATAAAATAAATTTTAAAATAAGTTGACCATATACTTACAATTTTAATTTATAAATCTATAAATTGAAATTGAAATTCAGCTACATCCTCTTGTTGTGCATGTCAACTATTTGATTCAATTTTTTTTATTTTAAAATTTTTTTCTATTTCTATGTTTTTGTTTTAGACATTTTAATGTTTTTTTCCGACAAGCTAGCATTTGCAGCATTTTGTAAACCATAAACCAATCTGGGTGTTTTTAAAATAGTCGAGAATAGTTTGGAACACATGAATTTTGTAGAAAAAAAATATCTAGTGTGAACTAATAAAAAATTTTCTGTAAAATTCTTACATTCCAAACATGATTAAAAACTAAACTTGATCGTGCAACCAACATAAAAGGATTCAAAAATTCCATTTACCCGATTAACAGCAAGGAAATAACCCATAACATGAAAAATAAAATGCAGTACATATTCCGATACCTAACCTTTTCTTTGAGAGGAACAGAAGCATGGCTTGCAAGGTTGGCCTGGTGAGCCGGAGAAAAGAGCAGAGTTCCATTGCTCCAGCTCGGAAAACTCGACAACTGCACGGCCAACCTGTCGGACGCCAAGAAGAAGAGCAAGACAGAGGGCAGGGCAGCACCGAGGAGGAAAGACACGACGTGGCTAAGGCTGTTCTGCTGGCTCAACCCCATGTCGGCGACTGCAAGGCTTGTCTCGGTGCAAGACCAGACAAGGGAAGAAGAGAAGTTTTTGTACAAGGAAACTACGTATCGACTACTACTGCATCTATTCTGTTACTTAACATCTTGGTAATTGTGGACTTTTCAAACAACGTGTCGTTAGGCATTAGCCGATGGGGTGATTAAGTTATATACTAGTTTCAAATCATATTCATACCATATTTATTAGTCCATACAAATACGGAATTAAATTTTTCGTATTTGAATACCGTATGGATGTTAATCCGATATGAATTCGAATCAGATTTTTTTTAATTCAGTATAAATTCGGACGTTATACGAATAAAATAATTATTTTACAATAAAAATTTTTTAATTAAAAAATACTACTTTCAACTCATTTTCTACCTTGACGTAATACAACAATACACAACATAAACATTTAAACACAATATTATAATTGTCAACATCATAATTACTATGACAATCCAATCATTTAACACCTAATGCATGCAACCAATGTGATATCGAGATTTTCTAGTTAAATGTCAAGATTAAATTGTCACTGACTATAAATTGGGTAGGTTATTTGTAAGTTTTTTTGAGATTTGATGCTTTACCTTATGATTCGATGTGTCTTTAGAATAGTTGTGTTAATTATCTTGTACTATTCTTTTAAAGCAAAACCTATGTTTATTACAAAAATATAATATATTTTAGATGTCCGAGGATTCACACCGTGTTCCTTTCACTTAATTATCAGAGTAATGGTGGGTATAAACCAAAGATGACTTGCGTATATACGTGATACGTTGAGCATACTAGTCCTCGTTTTGACATTTGTAACTTACTACAAAGCTTCAAAGTTATAGACTTCTTTTTGTTGAAACAAGGGACCAATTTTCATATTGACATTTATAACTTCCCACAAATTTTTGACAAACTTTCTTTTATAAACTTCGCGAGACTGCTGCAAGTTGATGGCAAACTTACTTTATCGTGATTGACAAACTTGAGGTCGTAACACGTTTTTTACTTTTGGGCCTATGTAACGGGGAAGAGTGGGATAGGAGGAGGGTGGGAAAACTGTGACGACATGGTCATGTGAGCTTTATACGGGCTGGATTTGGCCGCCATTCGACCCGTTCATTTTGGCCAGTCCAATCTCATAGAGGACAAATTTAAGAAAAAGTTTCATATATACGTAGGTGAGAAGATTTTAGAAACTATCTGATAAAAGAAAATAGATGATCCAAATTTATCCGACCTACCCACACATACATATTTTAGTTAATCTAAACTGTTCAATTAAAATTTAATGACTCACAAAATTTTTCTATGGAATTATAAAACAAGAAATTTTCTATTTAATTTTTGGCCTTATAAAGACCCAATCAGTGTTTTTTTTGACTAAAAGTAGGATCAGATCAGATCAAGTCTGATTTATGCGTCTGTTTAACCTAATTTCTAGTTCAATTTTTGGTTGAGACTTGAGAGAAACGGAAGCCTAGGAGGGGAAAAGATGGCTTCGCTGAGAAACCGAAAACCTCCGCTGAAAAAAGCGCGTGGTGTGGATTGTGTCACTTTCAGCCGCCAACAACCTAAAAGCCCAGTCCAAGTTGGACGCACGCTGGCCCTGCGAACCCTCCAAACCACACAATTTTCCCAACAAAAACTGAAGAAACATTGAAACAACAAACCGCATACGACTCCAAAGACCGATGGAAGACTGTAGATACTTATCGATCGATCAGTGTATACAAATCCCAGGAACCCTCCAACCCACAGGACCCTTACTCTTCTCCTCGTCGGAGAGCTCTCTATACTTGGCCCAGTCTTCCAGAAGGTTCTTGAGGTCGTGCAGCTTGCTCCCGAGCCCGACGCAGCAGTTTGCGTGCATGGTGTAGAGCGTGTTGAAGTCTCGCGTGTTGTTGCAGAAGCCGGCGTTGTGCGCCGTGTCCAGGAACTGTATCCGCAGGCCGCGCTTGCCGACGAGGTCGAACTTGATCTCGTTGAACACCTGCTGCTCGTGCTTCCCCGGGAACCTCTCCCTCGCGCGCCGCCACGCCTCCAGCATCCCGGCAGTGCGCCGGCTCGACTTCACGTATATGAACCCCGTGTTCGGGAAGTTCACCGGGCTGTAGGGGTCGCCGTAGTAGAAGTCCGACGACGTCACCATGTGCGCCCCCACAGACATCCGCTCGAAGGGGTCCCTGAACCACATTACATCCACGTCCTGCGAAAGAAGCCAGCAGTGCAAGTTGAGTACTTCAGTTCCGCGTGTCGAGTTGTCTGTCTAAATAACATCATTTAAGAGGAGCTGATTGGTTCGCGTTGTGGCACAAAATTGCTTGACTTAAAGTTTGTCTGAGTTGTGCTTGAATAGTTGGTGGCCAAGACGTGTCTAGTCATACCTCGCTGATGCATATCCGAGTGGACAATCTAAATGGTAGGGTTTGAGAACTTGTTTTTGACTTGTGTTCTAACACAAAATTGCCTAATCTATAGTTTGTGTAAGTTTTGAATGGATGTTGTTTTGTTGATGTTCTCAACATGTCTAGTCATGATTTGCCTAGCATTAGCCAACAATACATTAAGCACTCAAAATTGAGTAGTTGCACTCCAACACATGCCTACTAACTCACATATCTACTCCCAAGAATAACTTTCAGACGTACCTCACAACTAAACATATCAACCAAGGCACTAACCAATCAGCCTCCAAGCCCCCTAACTACATCATGTACTACTTTATGTCCCTCCCAAACAAAAAAGACAGGTAGGGGTATACAAGTCTGTGAAATGCAATACATACTGTGAAGAGGAAGTTGTAGCCGAGCTCTAGGATCCGCTGCTGCAGCTTGACCTTGCTCCAGACGAGGTCGAGGTAGTCCTGGCTCATGTACACCTTCTCGTCGGAGAGGTTGGAGCCTGCGGCCGACGTGAGGGGGTAGCAGTGGGGGTGCACGGCTTTGCACCGGTTGAAGGCCTGCACGTCGAGGGCGACGATGAGGAGGTGGTTGGTGAAGTGGGAGATCCTCTCGCCGACGCGGAAGCTGTGGAGGAAGAGGTCCAGCAGCGAGTCCGGCGCCGCCCACGCCTCGTTCACTGACGTCATTATGATCGTCTTGTCCTCGTTGGCCACTGCCTGCAGCAGCTGCTCCAGTTCTTGCTCTGTTGCTGCCTGTGGCAAAAAATTTTCAGATGTTTCAGAAAGAAGACAGGACGATCAATTAATGGGAAGTATAGCTCCTTTGTTCAGATGAATTTTCCAAACAGGATCAAATGTGAATGGTTAAGGAGTGCCAAAAATTTTGTAGGAAGTTTGTTGTTTTAGGGAGGATAGGAAGTTCGATTGAGATAAAAAAAAAGACCGCCAAATCAATGTGGCATATCATGAGAGTTTCGTCGTTTGTGACTTAATTTGATCAATATGAGCCATCTGTTGTCACCGTCAAACACCTCTTTTTGTTGTCATCGTCAGACACCTAAAGGCCCCTCCTATATGCTTGCCGGATAGGAAGCTTACTATTTAAGTTTTGTTAGGGATAAAAGAGATTTCTAATTTATGAGAAAACACTCGGAATTACAAATATATCATACTTAAACCAAACAAGAATTAATCAGGATTTGATTTAAACTCTTATGGATAAGATAAGAGATAACTCCTCGATTCAAATTTTTACAAAGAATATAAGAAATAATCTAATAATTTCTTATTTAATTCAAACTATTATTAATAAGATGTCAGACAATCCTAGCTAGTTTGATCCTAGGCTTCATCTAAGACTGCTAGAAAAAGTCGCGCCGATCGTGAGCTAGCACGGCACCAAGCGAATAAACAAAAAAAAAAAATCAAGCGGCTATTCCATTCAACTGCTTCGATCATTCGGGGGAAAAAGCCATTTCAAATACTTATTAGTTACGTTACTGCTTGAACACATGATTTGAGAGAACATAACAAGCTCTGCAATTGTAGGGACCAGGATGATATGAACATATGAGGCAATCAAAAAACGTATCAAGTACAGAGGGAAGTACTCATAACATAACAGGCACAGATTGCAACATGTAATTGGAACTCTGAAATATAACCTTCTTTTCAGTATAAGCAGCCTTGTTTGTCAGATTAGCAGCCTCTTGAGCTGGAGCAACCTCCAGAGTTCCATTCCACCAGCTCGACAAGCCGGTCGTCGCCGACCGTGCGCCCAGCCCGGCCGACGACAAGAAGAACAGCAGGACAGTGGCCAGGGAAGCCCCAAGGAGGAAAGACACAAGGTGGTTAAGGTTGTTCTGCTGGCTAATTCCCATGTCTGAAAGACTAGTTACCATGCAAGAACAGAGAAGGGAGAAGAGAAGTGTGGCAAAGGAAAACTACTTGGTCTACACTTAACACCCTGTTTGGGCTGTGGATCTTTTCAAACATGGTGTCATTGCTCATTGGGCAATGGGACCAATTCCACCGTGCTACAGTTGCTGGCTACAAGAACCAGTTTTGCATGTGCCATTTCCAATTCTCATGTGGGAAGTCAACCTTATGGGCTTTTGATTTGGAAATGTGGCTGTTCTCTCCAAGACTTCAACAACTGGAGTTGGCTAATTTTAATTCCACGTATAACGTGGAAGCTTTCCATTGAACTTAGGAATGGGCATTTGTCCAAATTCTTAGAATTATAATTGTACACCATGTACGAAGTAGTACTTTCCTGCAAATGTTAATTCTTCTTTGAATGTAGGATATTAAAAAAACAAAGAAAAAAAATTGGAAAACAACTTCTGTAGGGATATTCTTTGTTCATAACATCCAATTGAGAATTAGTGGGCTTTGATTTAGAACAGGTACATCACAAAAGTTCTCGTAGAAGAATTTTGAGCGAGAGGATAGAAGAATCATGGGGTTCCATGAGGACCTGTTACGCATGTGATGTGAATTAAGCTCCGGTTGGTTGGTTGGTTGTTACACTCCTGGAACACCTCAATTGCTTATTCAAATTGTTTGCTGCTTACATGCATTGTCACAACAATCATGACAAATCCCTAATGCCGGAGCCTACAACGAGTGAGCCACGATACAAAATCCCAACACACAAAGCCCAACAATATACAATAGACGATGCGCGAGCCCCTGACAATGGAGCCTGCAAGATCCATTTTCCCATTGTTTGAGCAAGCTATCAGAACTGCCATAAATAAATAAAACATAGAAAATTTGCCTTCATGCAATATATATGTTACAGACACGTCCTAGCATTTTTTTTTAAAAAAATGATAAATAAAGTAGCATAAATGGTTAAGATAGTCTTTTCATGTTTTCGTTCTCACAATCTTCTAGTCGATGGATTTTATATAGGAGGTAATAAGTATGTGGGGTGTTTTGTCAAAAATAAAAGTGCACGTGGAAATTTGCAATCCCTGAAAAATAAAGGTGGCTAAGTGCATTTTTTTCTTTAAACAAATGTTTGTAACTATGCCATATTGTACCACTAAAAATTTAGTCTTTGAAGTTGCTTTCGCTGACAACTCCTCGATCATATAATTTCATGTGGCCCTCGCTTAAGAATGCTCAGATATTATAAACTAATAAACCTATAGGCGAGCTGATTTTTTTATCAACTAATTTGTCAAGTTGGATTGCACTAAAGTTTGACCAAATGGGTTACTTGGGCTAGCAGCCTTCCAATTCATTTATTTCTCACAAATCAGTGACTTTAACGCGAACTATCAGTAGAAAATCATGGGATGCCAATTTGGGAAAAAAAAAAAGAAAAAAGAAAAAAAGAAACTAAGGCCTATTAAGGCATTGCATAAGGTTTTAGTTATTTATTTATTTTTATGGCCTTGCACCCATTTGGCCCAGTAATGTGGCAACGGCCCAGTGATTATTGCGACCTGTGTGACATAGCTGATTTTAGGATGTATTTGGCGGAGCTATAAGCTCAAAAACTTGTTTATTCAAAGACTTGTTTGGCAAATGTTTGGGTTTTTTTTAATGAGAGATGAGGAAAGGATGATGAAAAAGCAATCAGCCATATAACGAGGGGTAAGAAGCCACGGTTTATTGTAGTGAATAAGTTAGAATTGTTTTATAATCCTTGTAAATAAGCTAGGTATTCAATCTTAATATCAGTTCATTTTAGCAATAAGTCCTAGCTCAAACTCCGCAAAATACTCTCTAAGTTGCTTTATAATAGTGTGTCTAGGGATTAGGTTTATTGAATAGTCCAAAAAATAAATTGTTTGTTTTGTCTCTAATTTTATCTTTGTAAGTATGAGTATAATACTCTCTCTGTTTTCATTCTAATATTATTATTTTGTTATCAAATAGATATCGTTCTATTGTTTTGAGGTAATTTTCTACACTATATTTTAATCTAGTATTTCGAAAGACAAATATGTAGTTTAGAGAGTTAAAAAGAATATTAATAAAGTGTATTAAATAAAGTTGTTATAATCTTTTTACTTCAGGCTTTTATTTCTAGTGGTAGAAATTAAGATGATATCTATTTGAAAATAAAGAGAATATGAAATATACATTTAAGCTACATGCTGAAAAAAAATTAATAAGTTCAAGTCGAATGAGGGCAAATGGGACATAATGATATCTACTTAATCCCAAACTTGGTGTCTTAAACACCGAAAGGTGTCCACTGTTTTTATTTAACGCCCACTTAAAGCTAACGAGTAGCACGATCGCATAATGCAGATACATAACGTGCTGCTTTTACATGGGTGGTATTTAGTTTGTGATTTTTTTTGTATTTTGATTATATGTGATAAAAATATATTATATTGTTTGTGTGGCTATATTATTTTATAATCATAATGTCTGTATTCAACATTTCAATATATTTTTTAAATATATATCATTTAGATGTATTAAAAACATCTCATTCCATTTCATTCCACAACTAAATCAAATATATTTTATATTTACGTATTTCACCGTCAATTTTAATATATTCTAAAACTCATTCCTAACTTCAAATCAATTGTCAACTCCTTGGTTGCTTAAATACTCTAAGCACGCTATACGTGGGCAACGCGTGACAAAAACCCAAAAAAAAATTCCAAACAAGTGGTGCCAGATCACCTGAGCCACAAAAGCCAATAATTTTCCAATAATTGTTATTACAATGCAAGTGGGGCCTCTGACCATGCACATCAAAGTGGACCCATTTGGTGGCCCACACGGAGCATTGTACGAACGGTTCGCACCCAAAGTGTTGGGGAGTTAGAACACGACTCTGATCTCTACTATACTTCCTCTCGCATAGAATCTTTTGTAGTGGACGGTCCATTTCGTTTCCGCTTTTGGATGGACGGTCAGGATGGCTCCTTATCTCTGTTTCACCTGGGCGTGTGGGTTTTCTCTTTCTGAAGATAAACCTCACATAGAAAGAGACACCGTCTTAACCGTCGGATCACGGAAAACAACAATTAAAATCAATAAATCTACATAAAAAATCTTCTTATAAAGTACCTACATCCATTTAAAATTAAATAATTAGGTCTACTTTCGTATCTTTTCTAAAATAGAAATTTATTAGAGAACTTTTGTCCCTTCTCCAATGATACCCTTATACAAGAAATGTCAGCTCCCAATTTCACCATATTTATAACTTATATATTTTATAGGAAATATGAGAAAACATGTATAATTAATGCAAAAATTATTTGTTAATATTTTGGTGCATCTTTCATGATGTTGCCTACATCAAAAACTAATTATTGCTCATTGCAAAGAAGAAAAAAATTGTGATCAGAAAACAGAATTTTTTAACTCAAAAAAAGAATCTACATATTATTGATAACAAATAGTATATCTGAATGATAATATATATATATATAATATAATCATATACGATAACATAAAATTGTATGTAGTTCAATAAACTTTACGTGTTTGTTAATAATCAAAATTACTTCTACCATAAACCCATAATCTTTTGTATCAAGATAAAATCAACCGCACAAATAAACACAATGCGTTTCTTCTTGCCCCCTAAGCCAAGAAGCTGGAGGCTATAAAAGCCATTTCCCGCATCATCGAATAGAATAAGAAAACAAAACCTGTCGAACAAACTCCTCGTCACCTCTCAATTCAAATCCCCACACACACACACACCAAAAAAAAAAAAAAGCCAAAAAGAGGCCCCAAAAGCTCACGATCTAGGGCTCTCTACCGACCTCTCCTTCCTCCATTTCCCACCGCCAAAACCCTAGACCTAGAGAGCTGTCCCCACCCCACCCATGGCTGAGGATCACCACCACTCCTCCTCTTCGTCGGCGTCGGCAGCGGCGGAGGCCGCGGCGGCGGTGGGGTCGTCGGTGATCCCGATCGTGAACAAGCTGCAGGACATATTCGCGCAGCTGGGGAGCAACTCGACGATTGACCTGCCGCAGGTGGCGGTGGTGGGAAGCCAGAGCAGCGGCAAGTCGAGCGTCCTGGAGGCGCTCGTCGGCCGCGACTTCCTCCCGCGCGGCTCCGACATCTGCACACGCCGCCCCCTCGTGCTCCAGCTCGTCCACCAGCCGCGCCGCCCCGCCGACGCCGACGCCGACGAGTGGGGCGAGTTCCTCCACCTTCCCGGCCGACCCTTCTATGACTTCCGCGACATCCGCCGCGAGATCCAGGTCCACCTTCCCCTCTCCCTCCTCCTCCTATATGGCTTGGATGAGTAATTTGATTCGTTGGCTGGGTTTTGGATTAGTAGATGGCGAGGTAGTTTTGGTTCTGTGGTTACTAATTACTAGGCGTGTGGGAAATAGTGTTGTTTGTGAACTGTCGATGCTCGCCAGGGTTTAGATGGTCGTTTAATTGTATTTATAGTGGTTTCTAGTGGCTGTTTGAATGGGATTATGTGTAGATTTGATGACATTGATGTGCGTGTGGGTGGGGTTATAAGACAATGTGGTTGCTGTCTGCTAAGTTTTTTTTTGATCGGGAGATGATGATTTACTTGTAGCTTTTAGTGTTCCTAGTTGTGGAGAGGTAGTAGGTAAGTCTTGTGCTTTGCGGCCTGTGATGCTTGTTGTTGTTGTTGTTTGGATGGTGTTGTCTATGAACTTAGCAGTGATAATATTGATCTGTTGCCGCTTGCTGGGGTGTTTCTTTTCTCCCATCTTTAGTGGATGTTTTGATGTCATAACTTGCAACTTGTGATTAATTTAGTGCTCTGGAGATTTTGGTATATTGTAAAGGTCTGTTAGTTTTTACATGCCAGAGTGTTTACTTGGATAATTAGATTGTTTGGGAATTTTACTGAGTATTTAATGGTGTAGATGTTAGTGCCACTGATCAGACAGTCCGTGATCGTAGTAATCAGAGATTTGATAATTGTAATACCATTGTTATTAGTGGCTGTTTGGATAGTACTGTTTTGGTAATTTGGTGGTGAACTCATTTTAGGAGCGAGAAGATTTGATGCAGCAGTTTCGGTTTTAATTGTGTTTCCAGTATACATTAAAGACGGCATTATCTGTGAATGGTGGCAACTTTTACTGTTATGCTGACTGGTAACTTTGTTAACTGTCTTCTAGGTTTGCATGATTCTTTAGCTGCATATATTTCTTTTAGTGTTTAATTTCTTGTTGATATGAGATGTTCATAAATTTGGCAATATGGTATTGTTTGATGGCCCCCTTATGGGAGCAGACATTAGTTTCAGTTGCAGCATTTTCTCTGTTGATGATTGCCTCATTGTTTCAATTCATAATTGGGATTTTTGGCAGTTTATTTTGTTGATATGAACGCAAGTGCCAATAAGTTCTACACAGGTTGTGCTCCAGAGGAGTTGATTTTCTGTTAAACATTCTGCTCTATCAATGCAGGCAGAAACAGACAGGGAGGCAGGAGGCAACAAGGGTGTTTCAGATAGGCAGATCCGGTTGAAGATTTATTCACCAAATGTTCTAAACATCACTCTGGTTGATTTGCCTGGGATCACTAAGGTGCCCGTTGGTGACCAACCAAGTGATATTGAGGCCAGAATCAGGACAATGATCTTGTCATACATCAAGCACAAGACATGTATTATACTGGCTGTTTCACCTGCAAATGCAGATTTAGCAAATTCTGATGCTCTTCAAATGGCACGAATTGCCGATCCTGATGGTACCTGGGGATGATAACCCATCTTGTAATCTATTAGAACGTTTCTGTTAAGATATTGTATTTTCTCTAAGCCAATTAATTTGCAGGTTCTCGAACAATTGGTGTTATCACAAAGGTTTGATCCTGAGGCTTCACTTTTGGCACCCTTCCGTTGTGCAGGCAGCATCTGGTTTGCACTAACCTATATTTGATCTTGGTTAATTTTGTGTTGTTTTTACAGTTGGACATAATGGATCGGGGCACTGATGCTCGCAATTTTTTGCTGGGAAATGTGATTCCATTGCGACTTGGTTATGTCGGTGTGGTAAACCGCAGCCAGCAGGTACTTTTACCTTGGTTAAAGTTGTTACTCTCATGCAAGTTTGTTTAGCCTGATGGTCCGGGACCAGGGTTGTTACTAATGCTTCTGCAGTACTGGGTTGTCGGATAGTTAAGTAGTAATCTAATTGCTCATTTTATATAATAATCGGTACTGCCAGATGGGACAATTTTGTGGCATTATTGGCTAGTGGATGTTGATATCTATTGGATGAAAATTAACTATAGCTTTCGGATGGTGTTATAGTTTGTACATAATTCACAGCTTCACATATCATGCTTGGAATCTTGTCCTAATGTTTATGGACATATCTTGAAGATGCTTTTATTGCATCCTTAGCATCTACTTTGATGGCACAAAAGCAACTTTGGTTTAGCTTTCAAATGTATTTTTCAATGATGCAGGATATTAACTCAGACCTCAGTATCAAGGAAGCTTTGGCTCGTGAAGAAAGTTTCTTCCGCAATCAGCCGGTACATTAGCAAAGTTTGCTACTTATTATCTTTATTCTTAAATGTTCTTTGAAATATGAGAATTTTTTGTTTGCAGGCGTACAATGGTCTTGCTCAGTACTGTGGGATACCTCAGTTAGCAAAGAAGTTAAACCAGGTAATGGAATGTCTATTGCATTCCTTCCCATATAATCGACAGATTTAGATTGTGACTCAGGAAGTAAAGGACATTTATGGGGTTTCAGATTTTGGTGCAACATATCAAGACTGTTCTACCAGGACTGAAGTCGCGCATAAGTGCTCAATTGGCAGCAGTTGCTAAGGAGCTCGCTTTCTATGGTGATGTGGTCGAGACCAAGGTCTGTTTTCAACTAAATTCTTTGGTCAAAGTGAGATGTGCACATAGTTTTTTTTTTTTTTTTGGGTGAAACCATTTGTAACAAGCTACATCTGCTGACTTAATTAGTTAATCCATCATATTTGCAGGCTGGGCAAAGTGCTAAACTTTTGAACATTCTTGCTAAGTACTGCGAAGGTAATTACTAAACTGTGGACACTTTTGCTTAGTAGTTCCCTGTCATTCCTTCATTCAGGTCTTATCTATTACTTTGTCACTTGTGTCATTATTATTATTCTAACTTATATTTTTATTATGTAGCTTTTGCTTCATTGGTGGAAGGAAAAAATGAAGAAATATCAACTACTGAGCTTTCTGGTGGAGCAAGAATTCATTATATTTTTCAATCTATCTTTGTGAAAAGTTTGGAGGTGTGTAGCTTTGTTCCATGTGCTGACTTACTAGTTTAGTCACTTTGGTGTGTCGAAGCATTATCCATGTTAACATATGGTGGAAGAATTTTTTTTTTTTTTTTAGGAAGTTGACCCTTGTGAAGATGTTACTGATGAAGACATCCGCATGGCAATACAGAATGCAACAGGTCCTAGGAGTGCTTTGTTTGTACCTGAGGTAAGATGCATATCTCTTTGTATATTAGTAATGCTACAGTAACTGCAATAATATATGAACCTCGAGCAGTTCTTACTTCTTTGATAATAATTTTCAGGTACCATTTGAATTCCTTGTACGTAGGCAGATTAGCAGATTGCTTGATCCAAGTCGTCAGTGTGCAAAATTCATATATGATGAACTAATCAAGGTGTGCACTTGTCTGTTATACTTTGGTGTCTTTTTAGGTAGTTCTGATCTCATTGTGTGTTAGTACCTAATATATACTTAATCTGTCTGTTGCTTTATTTGGAATGCTAAAGTACACTAAAAGACAGGAAGCCGATATGCTATCGAGTAGTACAATCTGGGGAATTGAAGTTTAGTCGGCATTTGACTTAGACTACAACATTGCTTAGCATTTTGTCATGTTATTTTTTTTTTCTCTTGATAACTACTGTTTTGTTGTAGATGAACCATCGCTGTATTGCTAGTGAGCTGCAGCAATTTCCTGTACTTCGCAGGAGCATGGATGAGGTAATTGGGAGGTTCTTACGGGATGGCCTTGCACCAGCAGAGCTAATGATAACACACATTATTGAGATGGAGGTATTCTTGCCTTGTGGGCATGTTAAATATTTATAATTTGCTGACTGTTGGATTTTAGAAGCATGAATCACTTACCCATATTTGATTCAAACTTCCTTGACAAGTGGTCACCTCACATGCAAAATTATGTAATATCTTATTTTAAAAAAGTGCAAAATAGATTACTTGATTTGAGCTATCAAGTGTATTTGATGATCTGAATTTGCATTAATATGTCATTTAGATGATTGGTTCTTTGCAATGACATTGATTACACAGATGGATTACATAAACACATCACATCCAAATTTCATCGGTGGCAGTAAGGCTGTTGAGCTAGCGCAGCAGCAAGTTAAGTCTGCTAGATTGTCTGCAGCTGTGCTAAAATCCAAGGTATGTGTGTGCTATATGTACCGTTATAGCATAGTAATTTGCACTAATGTTTAGGTGCTGATAGCAACTAAAAATTGAACAGCCAACTATGATAGATCCCTGCTAAATATGCACTGCTCATATATTGTTGACGAGTGTCTTATAAATGAAGTCTTTGTCTTATTACAATTTTAAGTGGCCACTGCTCCTTTTCTTAATGACTTGGTGGTTAGCATACTTTTGAGCATATGAGAACTCATAAAGTTAGTAGATAAGGCATTGATGGTTATGTAAATTGTTTATGTTTGATGGTGAAGCTCTGTTTTTCATAAACATATAGTGAGTAATTTTCAGCAATGGTTGAAGTATGTTGGAATTCTTCTATGAAACTTTTGAATATAATTCATGTTGACCTTGTATGTCATCTACTCTTTTCTTCTTACTCTACATATACACCATTTGATCTTATTTTGAAAGAGGCATATCCCATGACAAGGAACTCCATTGTCAGGGCCATGTATTTATGTCGCCAGAATGTTGGATAGAGCTGTGGGCACCTGCAGTTCATTTTGGCGGCTTATTTCTTTTCAGTTGAATCATGCTTACAGTTACAGATAAATAGATTTTCTTATTCAATCTTGCACTTTGGTATCATGCCATACCTTTGGATGTTCCTTTTTTACCCTTGAGAAAAGTACGTCATTAAATGTTTGCTACATCCTTTTACTTGTAATTCAATTTAGTATTTAACTTACCAACTGGGTAACAAATATATAATAGCATTGCATCACAGGATGGGGTGGATGCTGATAAGCTACAGGCATCTGAGAAAACTCAAAAATCACGTGCTATATTGGGCAGAACCGGTGTAAATGGAGTTGTCACTGACTCCATTCAGGTTTTTTTCTCATTGCCATCTCTTTAATTGTGGAATATTTATTCATTTGATAGAATATTTGTAGGTCTTATATCTGGTACTTATTTTCTTTGCTTTTGTGCTATATTGGTTATCAGGGAGTACGACCTACTGCTGATGCTGATAGGCCAGGATCTTCGGGTAAGGATATTGTTGCAAATGAGTACTCTTTGATTCATGCATTCTGTTGTGCTGAGATATTACTATTAGCATTTTTAGGAAAGAGGGCTCCCCATCTTGGAGTATTATTCTTTTTGTTATGATCTTCTCTGCTCTGGGCACTTCAACAAAACTTTCACTAGTGCATTGTTTTTGAAATATGCATATACTTTAATACAGCCCAATTAACTTGGCAGTCATAATTCAGGTGGTGGAAGCACATCTTTCTGGGGCTCAATTTTTAATTCCAATGAAGACCGAATACAGGCTTCTGCAAAAGATAGCTCAGTGAATAAATCTTTTGCTGCACCTACTCACAACCTGGAACATTCATTTTCCATGATACAGTTAAGAGAGGTGAGCTACTTCATTATTGCTTTATTAGTTTATCAGCGTTATTTGAATTCAGTGATTGATTGGAGACCTTTTTTTTTTTTGAGCAGCCACCAATTGTCTTGAAACCTTCAGAAAACCAGTCTGAGCAGGAGGCTCTTGAAATAACCATTACAAAATTGCTGTTGAAGTCATACTACAACATAGTCAGAAAAAATATTGAGGACCTTGTTCCAAAAGCAATTATGCATTTTCTGGTATGTGATTCTTGGCCAACACTCATTTTAATTGGGCATGTAAGATTATGACTTGTGTTGGGTAGATTGGTCTAAAGAAAACCATGTTCTTAGATCAAATTTAGAGGTGGGGGTTTGATTTAAAACTACTATCCTTTCCTTTTTCTCTTGATTCCACTTTGGGCTTTTGCGCTTGTGGTCGGCAAGCTGGGTAATGAATGATGTTTTTCTTAAAGTTTGTGGGCCTTGGTGGCATGCTCTTTAAGGAATTTATTCTCTTGCAGGTTAATCACACAAAGCGGAAGCTACATAATGAACTTATAATTCACCTGTATAGGTAAGGGGGACTATTTCTACTATGCTTTGAATATAATTCCACCATTGCATGAAGCAAAATTGTTGTTATTGCTGCTTCACATAATACATTATACTTCTCGTAATGCTTTACATGTCCTGTATGAACAAATGCAGAGATGAACTTGTCGAAGATCTGCTGAAAGAACCTGATGAAATAACCGCAAAGAGGAAGCAGACACGTGAAATCCTCCGAGTCCTTCAGCAAGCATATAGGGTATTTTCTCTAGACCTTTTAACATCCTTATTCAAACCCTTTTGAATTTTTCTCGATCTTACATTTCTTGTTTTGGTTGACATTATTCAGACTTTGGATGAGTTACCTCTTGAAGCAGAGACAGTTGAAAAGGGCTTTTCTCTGAACTCTGATGGGACAGGTCTACCAAGGGCCCATGGGCTTCCTTCATCATACTACGCTACCAATGATGAAGGCTCACCATACCCAACCCCAACAAAGCAAATGAGATCCAGGAAATCAAGCCACTCTGGAGAGCAGACGCCTTTCAATCCCATTTTCAGTGGCAATGGATTTTGATCTCCCCTCTCATGACTGCACCTAGACCTGGGATTGAATCAACAGTAGTCTGCATTTAGTTTGTTGGTGATCACAACTTGTTATATTCTTTCTAGTGTCAGGCTCAACGAAGCCTACGTTGAGCCTAACACGGAGCGAGGTATTTTTTTTGCCATTTCTTCTCTTTTTTTTATGTACAGTATATCAATGCCCTATCATTTCATCTCAAAATGGTCTTGGTGATGGGTATGTTTTTTGTTCAAAACAAAATGAATCTTTAGAATTGTGTTAGCTATAGTGACGAGTAACAATGGAGGGTTTGTATCCTAACACGGGTTTGACGTGGAAAACATGGCCTGCTTGGTTTGGAGATCTGAAGCTATGTCACTAGCTACTGAAAATTTCTTTTTTGCCTTTTTGCTTATGTTATAATCCACTTCGGTGGAACATTCTATTAGTTCTTTCATGTTGAATTTTTTCGAGCAATAAAAATTGTCTGCTTTCTGGAGTAGGGATGGATGGATAAATGCCAACCTTTTACCATCGCGAATAGAAGAAAAATCATGGATAAATTGGCGCGCATCTTCATGCCTGTATTGAAGCAGTAAGAAAAGCACTCCACTGCTGACAAGTAGACACGTGTTGTCTTCGAAATTGTTGACACGTAAAATCGGCAATCCTGGTGTTGGCTGACGAGTAAAACTCTACGTCCAGTAGATTTGAGTCGGTACTTATTCTATACCAAGCACAATTCACTTCCTCAAGACAAGGAAATTCTTCGAAATGTGAATTTGGATGGCTCATTTCCATTTCTGAAGATTCTAGACGACGATACAAGTGGAAGAACATATTCACATTAGCGACATGCATCTGTACAACAATCTCTACATTTTTCTGGAAAACATAGTCAAAACAAAAGCGCTGGACCAAATTTGGCCAAATGACCTATTTAGCTGATGAATTGCATCTATCATCTAGCATGCATTACATTTTAGGAGATCAATCACCTTGCTTTCTAAAATTTCCAACTTACGTTGATTACAAGGACACTCGTAGACAATGCATCATCCATGCTTGTTCCCTCAAGCGAACCTGCACACACAAAACTCCAATTTTCATGAGTTGGAACATCGGAGTTCATACAACAACTACAAGTGAAATACTCCGTCCATCCAAAAAGAATGTCTTATTTGATTTTTTAGTCTCTAATAAATAATTTTGATCATAAAATTTTATTATAATACATTAGTAAAAATTATACAAACATAATATTATGAAAACATTTTTTTAGACAAATTTAATCATGTTATTTTTATATGATCAATCTAAATATTTAGAAATGTATTAATAATCAAAATTAAATAAGTTTGACTGCATATATACTACAATAACAGATTTTTATAGACGGAATAGTAAAAATCAAAGCAGCTTACTTAAATTTTTAACTTAACACGTGAGTACAAACCATCTAATATATCAACCTTTTTCTACATACTACTGGATAGAAGTTCCTGGTAATTGAGCATTAGAGTTCCTACTGACAGCAAACTAGATTTTATTTGAGAAGCTAAGTTTGTTGGATTACCTTGCTCAAATTTGAGATCCTTCAGTTGATGCTTGCTCAAAGTCAACAACAGGAGATCGCAACATTCCGCAGAGCATCCATATACAATATCAGTATCCGTTTTATGGGGGGCAGATCAACTAGCAGTGTAGAGAACAATTAGATATAGAAAACAATTGGACATAATTCCACCAGATTAGCACCTTACACCTTACCACTTGCACCTTTAACCAAATTTGTTGTGTTGGGTCAACATTACATGTAGTCTTATCTGGCCTTCTTTTTTCCTTTCTTCTTTTTCTTTTGAACATCTGCTTCACGTCTAAAGATTGCCAGCACCTCAATGCTGAATTAATAATTTCAGTTAATTTGATTCAAGACTAACTCAAGCAAACAGTATACATGTCACGAATTACAAATCTAATAACAAAATCCAAAAAATTAGTGTGCTCTTCAAATCTGCCAATTGAACTTTGATATGGTTTTTATTAAAAAATGAGTAGATTGTGCACCTTTTTCTCAATAGTTTAAATTTTTGGGTAAACTGGTTAGGTGTATGAAACTCAACGTAATATTGATGCTAGAGGTTCTGAGTTCATAGCTTGACTAACGTATTTACGAGGAAAAAATAATCATGATAGTTGAAGAGTCCAATCTTGAGACCAAGAGAGTCATATGAGTGGTTGAGACTTCTATATTTTTTTTGTTGTGTCATTTTGTATCCATTTTTCTATAACTTACAAGCTTCTGTGATCTACACCAAGTGCTCCGGTTCATAGAGAGAAACACAAATAGACACACAGAAAGAGAACAATAAGTTGTATTCCATAGGGGTGGACGGGATTTCATCCCAAGTAGAGACCACATTGTGGCCTAGTCTACCCTAGATGCCAGGGTGGAGGTGTCGCACATTTCCTAGGGTGAGCTAGTCGTTGCATGAAACCCAATAGTTTCTAGATGACAGAGTTTGTCCTATCCAAATATTAGTATAAAAAAAATAATGGACGTTTTGAGCAGAAATGAAATATGAGCAAGTTCTAATTACTCATGAATTATTATTAATCAACTAAGTAAAGGTTCTGCAAGTCAAGCTGAAACAACAAGGCATCATGCCAGATGACAATCAGGGATGATCATGGCAAGTTGGGAAAAAAATATTGCTCTTGTAGATCTAGAAATAGACTATTTTGTGGCTATGTCGCAAAAGGTCAAACACCAATCCATGAGGATGTCAAAGAGAATTTCCCCTGAGCAATTGTAGAAAAGTTGAAAGAGTAACTTCAGTCAAAGAATTGAAATCAGTACCTATCGGTGCCAGGGAAGAAGTTAAAAGCATGAGCGTTCTCCAAATGCCAAGCCTTACTGGAGATCAAGTTTTTGCAGTCCTGCAGAGGAATTGATAGTAAACAACAGAACTCCACCACAAGAGGCGGGAAGGACACAAATTTAAGAACCTTTTCCTAAGCTACTATTGCATAACACAAATAATACTAAAAACAATAGCATTGGATTTTGAGGCTTTTATAGTGTATAAGCAACTGTTACCTGCTTAAAACTTTCCCATCCACAGCTAATGTATATAAGAATTTCTGGCCATGTTTGGTTGCTTTCTTCCGTGGTTGAATTGTCAACATGAACAGCTGCCTCCCTTGCACGTAGAATCCATGGTCTCTTCTCATCTTTGGCCTTTGCAAGCGAACTGTGTTTATACATTGAGTGCCACTATTAATAAAGGAACCACAATCATATGCAGGGTTTGGAAATAAATAATAGTTCGCCCATGGGCAAGGATTTTGCATTTCCAGAAAAATTGGTGACCATATTTATCATATATTAGAAAAAAATTAATAACATGCACACGCATTGAAGAATGAATCTCATTTATACCTTTTAGCCTTGCATGCTTTGCGCTCAGACAAAGCAACATTTTGTAAAGCACTGATAACAGATGGGTGCAATCCTTTTCTGGGAGGATCCACAATAACAACACTGGACCCTTCAAGCCAGTGAACAGGCTCCTGGTACCAAATGCAGGTTCCAAGTGAATCCTTATAACATGATACATCCATAGTAGAAAATACAAGTTCAATTGCATACAATTGAAGCATCAGTATTGTGCCAAGTTATGCTGCAACCAAGGTTTGTTGGAAGTCGGCTTGCTGACTTCTCAAAAGACATCTTGGACTGTTTGTTGATCTCAACACATTTCACAGACCTGGAAGTAGAAGATAATATTTGCATGAAATTTCTGAACAAGAGAAGCACGCGACCAGAAAAAATATATGCTGAGAGTAGCCAATCTTTCAGCTCCCAAATGTTTTCTGCACCACTTCCTATATCAGTACTGGATTTGTTGGCTTATCAGACTGCAAGTAAGACATCTTGTAAACTGGTGCCAGAAATGGTCACTAACCAACATACTGACAAGGAAGAGAAATCCCAAATTCCCAACTCCTAAAACTAAAACAATGAAGTTTGCAGTTTATACACACATACAGATACTGCACCAGGTTGTGAATCACTTGCTATGTCGGTGCATATCACAATATTGTTCCTTTGTGTCTGAATATTGTTTTCAGACCAGTGCATCTACATGTAATCTAGCACATACAAAACAAAAATACAAACATGCCAGTTAACTTATTTTTTTCAACTCACCTGCATTTCCTAGAGGCAGCAATTGACAGACCAATAACACCAGCACCAGAATACAAATCAACAACTGTTGAGCCTCGTGGTACATATTTTTGCAACTTATGCAGTAAAGCGTTAAAAGACTGCAGAGCAAACAAAGCACATGTAACAGCAAAAATAATATGACAAATTTAGCACAAGATAACATACAAAACCATGGAACTTCATCTCTTAACTTTTATCCAAGATACATAAGCAAAAAAGCATGTATGTTGCATTGAGTTGTTCTCAGATTAATTATTAGCTTGAAGTCCATCGAAACACCAATAATCTTTTGCTATAAAATTTAATCTGCTGACAAGTATAGGTTCTACATGAATAATACAATTTAAAACATACATACCAGAGTATTAGCCTGGCCAAAGGTACTCGGATCCAGAGAAATATCAACTCCTCCAAAACGCTCCCACAGGTCTCTCTCCCCCTTGAGATGTCTCCATTTATGCCCAAAAATTATCTGTGGATGTGACACCGTTATTGTAAATAATATAGATTGTTGAGCATGTGTGCTTGACTAGGACAATATGAAGTTGGTTGCTCATCAAACCAACATTAGGGATCTAATCTTTAAAAAAATGTGTATATGCATCAACATCTTGTAAATAAACAGTTTAGCACAAGGATAAGAAGCGCGGTGAGTAACGTGATGTAAGCCTTGATGGCATTGCTAAAATTTTGTCAATTCCAACCCAACAGGATTACCAGCTATATGCATCTGCATATATCTACACAACTAAAAAAATTGCTAACTTCGCATATGGTTCGTATATGATTATGGAACTGGCTATCTACACAAGCATCCTCCTTGACTCTTTTCAGCCAATTCATCATTGGCGAAAACCTAGAAATCACCCCTGCTTAACAGCGATGAAGCTATGCATGAAATTAAGTGACCTTACTCCTTTTGTTGGAACTTCAAACTCTATTTCAGTGGAGGCTGTTTTCTACCTATATCATGATGATAAGCATATGCTTGCCCCTTATATCCAACTAATGTTTTTATCCATATTTAGAGAATAAGGTTTACAAACATATCACATAATATTTGAATTTGTTTAGATAGGAAGTGAGTAAATATGAATTATCCATTATACACCCCACACTCCCATCATCTTCAATACTACCATCAATTCATCATTATGCCAGAAGTTCTAAGATTGAAGGATTGTGCTATGTCTACCAACACATGAAATTAAAACAGATATATAATAGGAACAATGATATCTGATTAAATTTACACAATATTCTCTTACATTGCTTGTTGACGTCTGAAAATTGGCCCATATGGAATGAATCAAATGCACATTGCTTCTTGGTCCACCATTTCTCCATAAGAACTATCATGAGAAGTAGAATCACAAAGACTTGAGGATATCAGAAAGAAAAGCGAGGTTATAGTCTTATGAAAGTCTACCAGATAGTCTTATAGAATACTACCAAGGAAATAAGAAAGGTGAAGCAGCATGTATAAGTGCTGCAGAATCTGACTAATTCCTCAGTTTCAACAACTTACTTCTGACAATAAACTCAACTTCTCTGAATTTTGGGAGCGCTCATCCCTTGAATTCCAAACTAATGAAACTTGCACTCTCCCTGGATAGGAAATAATAGATATTTATCATGTCGGACTTGGAGAACTGAGTACACACTTCAAAGCATTCAGCATATGTAGGATCAAGTCAGCTAACCTTGCTCATATCTTTTTGCAACAGGAATAGATGTGTTATAAGTTGTCACAGCCATCTGGAGAATAATGTAGAATGAAGCGAACACATCAGAGATGTTGGCGTATAGGAATTTAGGAAGGAGTAACATGTTAATGGAGCCGACAAAACCACAATATTTTATTCCATTTTTTGTTAGAAGTCATGCATTTACAAATAGCATCTAAAGAGTGTAAACTCTGAGTCCAGAAAAAACAGAAAAGCTTGCGTTCATATTTAAATGTACATGCTAACAAGAAAAGGAACAATTACCTGCACATATCTCAGTTCACCAGTACTAGCATCTTCATCAAATGGCTGAATATTCAACTCAGATATACCTAAAAGATCACAATTCTAATATATTATACTTCACTTAATGAAAGGGAACATTTTGTACATTTGTATGAAGCAGGGAACAGTATGAACATGCCTTGCCTTAGAAGCTTAACAGCAGCATTAATGCTTGGATGATGAGCTGCATAAAGTGAAAACAAACAAAGAAAAATCCATAAACTGCAATTATAAAAAACATTTTTATGATGTTTAAAGACAAAGCATATTACTACAGTCTATAGCTAACCTCTACACTCGGGAATATCTGCAACATTATGAGTCCCTTCCTGATATAAGCCGATCAATGGGTTCTCCGGTGTTCCACGTACCGCTAGCTTTGCCCGGCACCGCCATTCCCACTAAAAACACCACTCTCACATTTAGCAATACAAGCAAAGCCACCGAAGAAGTATGCTCATTGCTCATACAACCTATCCACTTATGAAAACACACAACCCTGAAACAATTTTTTATTCTTCGGTTTTCCCAATTGATTAAGCAGGAGTCGTGCAAACTAATGTTGACCTCAAATAAACATAGCATTAGATACATTTAGAACTATAGCATTCAGTTCAAAACTTGATCAATCAAACTTTTGAACCACAAGAAGATGTGTTTTGTTGATCCATCAAACCAATCACCACCCAAACAGCATAAAGATCCACATGACACAAAAACAATTGTAAACTATATGCGATTTGATCAGAGGCACGCACCAATCTGCCCCTGCTGAAGGTGAAATCGGCAACACCGTGGCCCTTGAAGTAATTCGCCACCACCTGCAGCACCGGCGGCTTGTCCAGGTCAAACTCGTGCGTGCACCCCGAACACCTATTAAATTCAGTAAAAATTACCAACAGAGAGAGAGAGAGAGAGAGAGAGAGAGAGAGTTACGAGCCGAAGTGGATGCATCCGAGGCATGCGGAGGAGGTGGAGGTGGGGGTGGCGGGAGTGAGTGGGGTGTTTGGGGTTGGTGCGGTGGGTTCGAGCCGAGGTGGTGGTGGGGGTGGAGGGCGAGGGCGAGTGCGAGTGCGAGTGCGGGGAGGAGGGCGGCTGCGAGTTGGGGTGGCGAGTCGCGCGGTGGTCGGCGGCGGCCGGAGAAGTAGCGCCGCCGTGGGAGGCATCGGCGGAGAGGCGGGAAGGGGATAAGGGGGAAGAAATGTTTTGGATTAGAATTAGATATTTTTTCGGGGTGCGTCACTCCTCAGTAACAAGAAGCGAGTTCAGGCTTGAGATTGAGAGGAACTACACACATTTGTCAAAATTTTAAAACCATACAGTTACATCATGGTTAGAATTATAAATAGGTTTATAATAATAAGTTTAGATATAATATATATAAGTTTATTTATATTGTAAATGAGTTTTCGGTCATAAATACATCGATATAATTAATATTTAAAATAAAAAAAAATTCAAACAGTCTAAATTTGCACAAATCCTATTTAACATAACCTATAGAAACTTCATATCATGGAAGTTTTAGAAACATATATACTTCCATTTTCTTAAAAGAATTTGGAGCTAGATAAACAGTATATCTTTTGAAAGGATGTTAATCCAACTAGTACAAGCGGGAATTTGAGCCTTCAGCTTCTCGTGCATGGGATTTATTATAATAGGTGTGGTCAGGTAAGCAAGGGTACAGCATCAGAAACCATGCAGGCAGCTATCGTAGGGTAAAGAAGAAAAAAAACAAGTAACAAAGTATATGCATAATTGTCTTTTTTTTATATAAATGCATTTTATCAAGTTTAAGAGTTAATTATGGCACTTTATTTTAATAGAGATATTTGCAAAACAATGACTTGCTAGTTCAATGAGTGCGACATCTGTTTACCTAGTAGTTCAAATTCAAATATCATTTAGAATGGTACACGTTATAATAAATTCTGGTTAAAAAAATATGGGTATGATTAAGATACTTATAATTTTTATATACAAAAAAAATTTCTAAAAAAATTCAATAATCTAAAAAATTGTGATAATCTAAAAAAATAAATGTGACAATCTAAAAAAATAAATGTGACAATCTAAAATAAGAAAAATGTGACAACTTAAAAAATCGACAATGTAAAATAAGATAATGCGACAAACCTAGAAAAAAGTGACTATATAAAATAAGAAAATACGACAAATTGAAAAAATACAACAACTCTAAAAAAATGTGACAACCTTAAAAGAAATACAACCACAAAAAAATGCAGCAACATAAAAAAAGAGACGATTTAATATAAGAAAATGCGACACCTTAATATTTATTGGATTATTTGATGGTCATTGAATTAAAATTTATTGATTGATATCAAAAACAAAAAATAAATAAGCTAAAAAAAATTTTGTATAGTCGTTCCGTAAAAATATTAACGAAACTAAATTTAAATTTACACGTTATCCCACCCACAACAAAAAAAATCTCTTGGTATAATAAAATATGGGATGTCTAGAGAGTAGGTATATGTTTTTTCTTAAAAAAACTCACACTATTGAGATCACGTATCTAAACCTAAATCCAATCTCCAACTTCCATCTCTCCTCATCTTCCTCCTCTCTTCTTCCTACTGTCGCTGCCGCCTCCTTCCTCCCCCAATCTCCTCTTGGCTGGGGCACAGTGCAAGGGCACAAAGTAGAGATCCAGACCAGCTACGGGCAAGGACCCAAACTAGGTACCAGAACACTTGGGGCACATGTGTAAGGACCTGACCTGAGCCCTGGTGCCTTTTGGGTACATGAGCTCAGACTTGGGTCTTGGTGTCTTTTGGGGGACATGAGCAAGTACCTGACCTGGGCATTTGGGTTACATGAGCAAGGGCTCGACTTGGGCCTTCGAACCTTGCTTGTGAAAGATTGGTGAAGTGAGTTTCAATCCTGTTTTCTTCGTATATTTGGCTCGAATTCTTCTAAATCACTATGCTTTTCTTGAAATAGATAGAAAACACTTTCGGTAGTATTTTCATTCATTAACAAATACAACACGAGTAATTTGTGAGTTTCACATGGTTTTGGGATAAAAAGGATTCTAACTGAGGGCATAAAATAAATGTTTTCACTCACAATTATTGTTATATCATGATATCTCATTTTTGTAGTGTTCTTCAACTAATTTTTTCAAATTTATCCATATGATATGTTAAACCTATCGCTCATAGAATTATTGCTCGACTAGTGTTGAATTTTTGTCTAATTGCTATGATTGCCAGACTAACAACACCACTCAGCTACAAATATATTTTAAGCATTAGTACACTGTATTACAGAGCCCATGATAGAGGATCTTTTTATGATTCGGTATTCTATATTCGACGAATACCTTTTCCTGGCACTAGGGGGGAGATAAATGCTTAAATTTAAAATGTTGTGAAATTTCATGGGATGAAAAAGTCGTCACTATCTAGATATACACACTAGTCAAGCTGAACTAGAAGTTCAAAAGATAATTATTTTTTAAGAATTTAGAAAATAATCTTCCAGATACATTCACTAATCATAAATGAGTGACTAAATTATATATATCTACAACAAATGCACCACAAAGAGTGAAAATACCTCAGGAAAATAGTATATTCATTGATGCCCCTCTGCGCCAGAGGGGAGATTTGTTGGTGCAATAGACCTAAATCCGCAGAAAAGAAAATATAACAATGATAGCTGAACACTTCTTGAATTGTTGAAGAGACTCACCTTGTAGGTAAGAAGCCTCCTTGAAGAGGTTTGTCCTTAAGATGAGAGCCGCAAAAAATTAGCATGTGCACAATATAATTATAATAATGTTGGGATGCAGAACAACTAAATTCCATCATTTGGGAAACGATAAGGATCTGGTTAATATTAACATTGAGTTAACATTGAGATAGCTACGAGTTTTGTGAATACAGGAGAAACTTATAATAAAAATACTACTATTGTCAACAACTTTTTTGCCTCCCCGATTGTTTTTTTCAATTTTAAATGATAAACTGGATTTAGATCCCAAATTGATAACTGAGTGTTGGAAGTACTCAGATTGGGAAAAATAGAAAGAAACAATTGAGACTGAACTAAACTTGCTGAATAAATGAAAAGTTTTCAAACTTATAGTTCGAATGCCATAAAATATTATCCTTATAGGATACAAATGAGTTTTTATAAGAAAAATAAAATGAAAACAATAAGGTGTTGAGATATAAAGCGAAGTTGATGGCTCAGAGGTCCACAAAAAGACGCAATATTGATTTTGAACAGACTTATTCTCCTGTAATGAATTGTATTACATTGCACAACTGAATATCACTGGCAATATGCATGAATTTAAATATGCAGTTAATGGATGTTGTGACAACATATTTTTATCAATAGATGTTGATATACAAATGAAAGTCTTAAAGGACTTAAAATTCCTAATATAAAGAAAAAGAAAATTACAACATGTACAATATAAAATTGCCAAGGCATTATATAGCTTGAAACAATCAGGTAGAATGTGGTACAACTGACTAAAAAAATTTCTCCTGAAGAAGGAATGTGTCAATAATGACATTTGTTTTTTGTATGTTCATAAAAAATTTAATTATTTCAGTATATGTTGATGACCTAAATTTTATTGGAACCACAAAAGAAATCAAGGAAGCAAGCTCATGCTTAAAAAATAGAAAAATGAAAGATTTGGATAAAACCAAATATTATCTCATCCTACAGATCGAGTATTTTCCTGAAAGAATATTTCTTCAGTAGTCAATCTACTTGAAAAATGTTCTACTGGAATTCTATATAGATAAATCTTATTCACTTAGCACAACAATAGTCATGCAATCCCTAGAAATGACCAAAAACTCATGTAAACCAAAAGAGAACAGCAAGAATATTTTAAGATCAAAAGATTTTTACTTAAGTGTCATAGGAGCACTATTGTATCTCACAAATTGCACTAGACTTGATATTGTATTCGTGGTAATATTGCTAGTAAGATATAGTGTATCTTTAGTTAAAAGACATTAGAATGACATCAAATATATTCTTAGGTACTTTCATAGTATAAAAGATCTTGATTTGTTTTATCGAATAAATCAAAATAAGATATTGGTAGGCTATTCAGATGTTGGTTATTTATCTGATCCTCATAATGTTAGATTCTAGACTGTTATGTTTTTCTCTGTGGTGGTACAACTATTTCTTGGAAATCTGTTAAACAAACATTGGTTGCATCTTCAACAAACCACTCAAAGATAATTATATTGTAGGAGACCACATGTGAATGTGTATGGTTGAGATTCTTGATATGGTACATTCAACAATTATGTGATATTACGACAAAAAATATTACCCTTAGTTTCATATGAGACAATATTTCTTATGTTACACAAATAAATAGTGGATATGTCAATAATAATTTGATATATTGTTTTTAGATTTTTTTATCCTCATGATCCAAAATAATAGTGAGACAATTATATAAAAAGCTTGTTTTAGTGATGATATGACCGATTTGTTCACAAAGTCCCTACTTACATCTATATTTGAGAAATATATTTATGGTACTGGAATGCGTTGATTGCGAAGGCTATTGTCTTCAGGGAGAAAAGATGTTAATAAATAGATATAGATGTTTAGATCCTGAAGGTCTTTACTCAAATTTTACTCAATTTGGTTATAACTTAGATCTTGAATATCTAATTCTAAAGATCAATGTTATACTCTTTTTTCTTAATGAAGTTTGTTTACCCATTAGGTTTTTCTTACTTAAATTTTTTTAATAAGACAACATATGCAACTCATTATATTACGCATGTTATGTATTCTTTTCTCGGACATTTTTTCTCACTTGTTTTTTAGTGGAGTTTTTAACAAGACATATACATGGTATGATAACATTCAAGGAAGGAGTGTTATAAATGTCTTTATATAGATATTACCGAAATACCTTTAGGGTATTTCTATCTATTGCTATATAATAGATATATTGTGTCAAGAGATTCAATCTAATGAATAAAAGAGCATAGCTTTTCTCTTCATCTCTAATTATGTTCTTTATTATTATCTATGTTGGTATAAGTATATGGGAAAACAACAAAATAATCCATTAAATAACAAGAAATATTACATCTTCAAACTTCAAACCCTCTTGGGAAGGCTGGAACAACCCGATATGCTTCTTGGATTGGGCTAGAGCAGACTCTGGCCGATCTGATGTAAGGCATTTCACCAGCCCGGTCTACGATGGAAGCCGCTTACAGAGTTGCATCTACATATGCAGTTTATGCACGTCCTTTCATCCATACTGGTCCATGGGCCAAGCCCACAATGAACCGCAAAGGCCCAATTACAACTGTCGCGAACCCGACCCGTTAGACTCAAGTCGGCTTCGATCGGAAGAACAGCGTCAAAGACTAAACCAAGAAATAGCAATCACAGACCGAATACCAAGAAAGGAAGCAATCGGCAAGCAATAGCAAAAGTGACATCTCTAAACATGTAGGTGATCCAATCCTTCACTGTTTCCTATCAATTTTGCATTTTTGATCCATTACTTGTGCTCTTGTTCGCTCAATTTGCAGTCTGTTCCTCAAAATTTCACCTTTTTTTTTTTAATCTAATCTGACTTTGATGCGGTCGAACGATGGTTTTTTCTCCAGGAGGGCATCAATTAATCGGCCGCCTACTCCGAATCCGGAGGATGAGAGACAGAAGGAGCCTTCTCTTAGAGAAATTATCAACATCAAGGTAATACTTGTTCCCATTTTGCTGAAATCGAGCAAGAAAGTTCTAGTTGTTCTTTTCTTTGCTCAAAAATTGGAGTTCTTGGTGTGAAAAGATGGGAGATTTTCAGCAATTAGTGTGATCTAATTAGGAAGTGTTGATTAGATTTGGTAAGTGTGTGGTAGGTAAAGGAGAGGAAGGTTTGGTATGGTTAAAACCAAGAGGAAAGGATGGATTATTTTTTTGGGGTTTTTGTTTGCTGTTGGTGTCCTTGGGTGGTAACAGTGAGGTGGGCTTTGGTTTGTGAAGTTGATAGAGAGTGGGGAGAAGGAGAAGCTGATGGAGCTCCTCCGGGAGCGGCTTGTCGAGTGCGGCTGGAGGGATGAGATGAAGACCCTTTGCAGGTTTGGCTTCTCGCTCCACCACGTCTTAGCATCATCAGTTATTGTTATCTGTTTGCTGTAACTGAATTGTGTTTGATCATTGCTATGGCTAACTATTGTGATGGTGTTTAGCAAGCTTTTTGGTTAGGGTTTGAACTGTACTTTTTAGCATAGAAAATTTTATATTTTAAGGCATAATGTTGTTGTTTTGTTCAACATTCAAGTATAATTCAATTAGGTAGTTGAGTTAGAACTGAAAGTGGGTATAAAAAAAAATGGCACATTTGTCTTTTGAAATTTACAGCTTCATCATGCTGAAAAGTAACCGAAAGTCCTAAGCACGACAGTTATTATGTTTGGGGAAGCAGCATAAGCGAGTTGCTCTTCTGTTCTCATGAAAACATCTTACATAATCTTATTACTCATTGATGAATGAATTGATAGGATGGCCTCAACTATGGATATTTACTAAACTTTACGTCAATCAGGCAATCACTATTACGGCTGCAAATTAAACTATAATTAGATGTTTGTTTGTTAGGTCTATTCCACAAAGTAGTTTAGGGAAAAGTAACCCAAGAAGCAGGTGTGCCTGTACTGATATGCTTTCTGCACATTCACTGAACTATCATAAGTAAATTTAACCCTTTGATGTGCATGGTTTCAACGAGACACTGAGACTGCCGTTGCAACCAGCATCTGTGAGCTAATGCGGAAGATCTGAAAGTCCTGAGCTTTCAGTTACCACCTTCGACTTTGTCAGCCTATAATAAATGATAGCTGAATTTGTTAATTGGACCCATTCATTCATGATCACCAAAAAAATACTTCTAAATTCTTGTGGTGGTAATGTGCTAGGCTGAAAGTTCCTGATTGTGCATGTCAGTCCATAGCTGTCATGAATACTTCCTTCTGTCATTAACTTCTGTTTGAATTATTTGCTTAATAATTTATAAGTGGCCGCATCATATGGATCATTCTGAAGTTTGTACTATATTTCATACTCTGCATTGGTTAATGCTATGGTTAAACATGGTTGCAATGTAACTTGTACCATATTTCATACTCATTGATCATGATGTTTTGATGCTGACTGCTGCTCTTTTCACTTTGGATAGGGCCTATGCGAGGAAGAAAGGAAGAAATAATGTGACAGTAGATGATCTTATTCATGTTATTACACCAAAAGGAAGAGGTCAGTGATTTTCACTTGTCTTTTTTTTTTTTTTTTTATCAAATATGATGCTTGGCTGCTTAATATACTGGACTCGAGAACAAATGATGATTCGGTAAGCTATTATGCTTGTGTGTTTCTTGTTTCATGCTTACTATCAAATGTGTACCACCCAATAGTTCTACAATCATAAGAGGGGACTGTTTCTTTCTTCTATTCTCCTTGCCACAATATTCTCAATCTCTCTGAAACAGCGTCTGTGCCTGATTCCGTGAAGGCGGAGCTCTTGCAACGTATCCGATCCTTTCTCATGTCCTCCCCAATTTGGTAGTTCATTATCATAATGGTGGAACTGCAGCTCTAAAGGTACAGCCTGATCCTGTGGGGGCAACTCAGCGGGGAAACAATGCATTTGACCTTATTATCTACATGAGAAGAATCTAGCGATGTTTCTAGTGTCATCAACATGTTTCTGTGCCAGATAGGCGCCTAAGCCTGCTTTCCAGGTGTATCATACTTGGTTGTAAACCTTAAGTATTGTATTTTTAGTATAAACTTCCATATTGTAATCCTATAATGTGGTTTTGATTGGATGCTGCATTGTTGTGTGTCTACAAAACCGAAATATCTTGGTAACACTTGTGTGTCTCATCATGTCTAATTGGGTAATCTTCCATGGGACCAGACGTCCATATTACCACTTTGTCAATTTCTTGTGGTGCTCCTGGAGTCTATGATGGTGTCGGGCATTTCTGTGGACCGCTAATTTTGATCAAACGACGACTGGTTAACACATTGTTTGCTTCAATTTGAACTCGAGGAAGGTAACAGATCCTAAGGTGGAAATTCACAATTGGATTTTGCTCTGTTTCTCGGCTACTCTCTCTCGGTCAAAAATAAGGATTATTTTTTTTTTGTTGTACACCGTCTTTAAGATACAGTTTTGATTATTATATTTTTATATAATATATTGGTAAAAAATTATAATATTAGCAAATTATTTTTATGAAAAATTTACTTGTATAATTTTTTATGACTGATCTAGATATTTATAAATATAAATATATTACTAATTAAATTTAGAATATTTGAGTGATATGCACATAAAAACGAGAAGTATTTTTGGATTGAATGAAGTATTATGTTTAAGCTGGAGGTGTGCTTTTTGACTTAAAAAAAAGTGTTGAATTTTAACCAATAAAAGAGGTGAATTTTTTAAATCAATTCTTTATATGCAATGCACCTTAATGCATTGAAACTCTTCTGAAAATTAAACAAAAAGGCACGTACTTGTAAACCTGTAAAATGCAATATAGAATTCTTCGCTCATGAAATACCGTATAATTTGGATTTTTTTTGTGCTTATTTTCATATACCAGAGTCTGCGTGCATAATAAATCACCAAAAATTTAAGGGTATGGTTGGGGTAGATACAATTGCAAATCATTGGATGTTAGTTAATCACGTTGGTTAGATTACTAAATTATCAAAAAAAATTCTTAATAAAAATTTGTAAAGATAGTTCCATAATTCATCACCCATCCTAAATAAAACAAAAAAAAAACAAAGGTATTATTCATAGAAAATTTCACTTTTTAAAAGTTTATAGAATACTAGATTACTCTAAATTTTTTGAAAATTTTTTGTAAATGATTAGGTTGTTTTTGGTAGCCTTATGTGGCCTAATCAATATGTTTAGTATGTTAGCATTCAAATAGTGGTTTGCAATAGATATATGTTCATTACTAAGATATTCACAACTCTTATATATATAAAAAAAATACTTGTGTTAAGATAATTATAATTCCTATAAAGTGTTGTAAAAACGAAGTACCATAATTATTCAAAAAAATTAAAGAGCTGAGTCAAAATGACGAAGGCTGTGGTGTAATAATCCACATGCTGGGCGGTTGGCTTGTCAGTGTCAAAGCACTGCACGGCGCACAAGCAGATGCCAAACGACGAATTCTGCTCGATTCATGCCATGACCATGAGTACTTCAAATCTGTCAGAAAGCATGGGGATTGGATAGAATAATCCATTTGTCTGGTGCCAATCAACTCTGGATAGAAAGGTTCTCACCAATCATATTATAATTTACAAACCAACAAAGGTATGGCATGCCACATTGTCACATGCTCGCCATAAACTGAAAGATTCAAGAAGATAGGTCAAGATAAAAGCCTACTTGAGCTAGATTCCCTTGCAATTTAATCAAGTTTGAATACATGCGCATTAATGCATAAACTCTTGAAGAACCATTGTTTACTTGATCATTACAAGGATATGGTGGTCTTACACAGTAGTTTCACTTCTTTACAGTAAATACAGGTCTCTGGATCAGGTAGTATTGTAGTTTGTAAACACAACTCTCAGACAGCACAAGGCCCAGGGCTCATCTTCTGCCTCCTCTCATCTAAGGTTAGGGTATGAACAAAACCTGGCAAGCAGCAGCGCCCAGTGCTCCACGTCCTCTCTTTCCGACTCTTGGCTTCTCTGATCGGTGTCGGTTCCATGCTGCAGCTGGAGCTGGATTCAGACACTGGCTTCCGAGTTGCGCCTGCAGCTTGCAGCAGCTGCGGATTGTTACTGCTATCTGGTTCTTGAGCAGTGTCAGTTCCTTCTTCAGAGCCATTTTGCAGCGCCTCCTGCAGTAGCTCGGCCAGTTTTCTCCGTCCTGTTGGAGAAGGCTCTGATGATTTGGAATCATGGACGACTTGAGGTGTAAGGATGTTGCTCATCATTGTATGTGTTCTAGGTTGATGGTTCGGAGTGCTGCCACGGGATGGAGTGAAATCTGCATATGAATGACAGATCAGGATATGAAATACATGTGATAATCAAAACAAATCACATAGGCTGTAGAACCGTAGTACCTAAGGTGAGCTTTCTGAGAATGTTACAGGAACTGAATTAGTAATGGAGTATGCTGGAATAAAGGGCAGAAATGAGTACCGAATTTCCAAGATTTTGCATGAGTTATAAAATAAAGGGCCATATGGTGGAATGGGTGATTGGAACTAAAGGTAGGATCTGATGCAGCTCATAGCTGTTAGATGCCACGAAGCATGCCAGTGCCAAAAGACAGAATCAAAGACCTCAAGTTTTGTTTGGAAGAGCAATAAAAGGCAGAATTACACCCTTTTTTTAGATTCTAGAGGAACTTAAAGAAACTACCATCACCACTTATATCAGAGCATATGCAATTTGGACATCACTCATGCCATCTGTTTAATAATATGTTAAGTGTTACAAAGAAAACAGTATAGGAGACCAGCATGTTAGCACAAGTGCACAACAGCAAGTGGGACCAAACTAATTGCATATAGTACTAGACTAAAGTTCTCTAAACAGTCAACAAGCATTTATTTAGTTGTTATTGATTACCTCCATTCACACTGTAGAAGTCATCATCGCAGTCAGAATCTAACCACGCTCGAGAGTCGAAGAACATTTCATCCTTGCTACCTACATCATTAAGCTTTGTAAATTCTATGCTCCACAAGCATAACCATTAGATTAGGGTCAAGAGGCAGAACTCTGAATAGTTATTCATGTATCAAGGCAACCAAATTCAGTTAAACACAAAAAGTGTATTACTAGAATACATGAACACCCAACATACATGCCTGTTAGAACAATATGATAATTAAGAACTAGCATTGGATTTTAGCCATAGCTATATTAGAAGCACTTCCCTTGCATTGGCTGTCCCAATAGTTTTCAAGAAATCTGCTTGGGTAAACAGGGAAGGCTATAAGCAAACTCTATGCCTTTTTTTAGATCAAGACTAAAACCATGTATTACGAAATAGGATTTGATTAACAAACTTCATGCTTAGGAAAAAACTGCACAATAAGCATCGACACCGACAGCTGAGACTGAACTAGTCTAGCAGCCCCATCCCAAAAAAAGAAGAGAAGGCAATACATAAATATCAAAGTAATGAGATTTCGGATAACCATATGGTGATATGGATGATGCCTGATTTTCACAAGGCAAATTGAAAAACTGTTGAGATATGATAAACCTTCTACTAGCAGATTTGGGTACAGAAATGGAATGTTGAGAAAATTTGTATAACCAAAGGATCTAAAATCAAATTTATTTCTTCAAAGCTTCCTATTTAAAAGATCACTTTTTGCTAAGATTTTAACTGCCTACTAAAAGAAGTCAGTCAGTCTTCTTTTCAGGAGAGATTAATACAATAATAAAGGGAACACTTTGCTTTCAAAGCCTAAAATCCAAAGCAGAATAAATAAGCCCAAAGGGCCTTTCCACAGAAAGAACTGAAATAGCCATTGATTCTTTACAAGATAAACTAGTCAACTTACAATAAAAGTGCAAATACACATTTCAACCTCACATCACTTTCTCCTTATATTTTCTTTTCCTACAAAACCATCACCGCAATTTTTTTTAAAAGAAAGTAAAGATCATACCAGAGTCTGTGCTCTTGGGGCCAAACTCAGCAGGCTGCTCCTTAGCAATCTTGAACTTGAGATCAAATCCATCACCAGATGGACTGCAACCCTTAACACCCACAGCCTTCTCCTTGGTGGGAGATGCAAGAAACAGCTTCTTGGGGAGCACCAAATCCTTATGAACTGAAGCACAAGAACCCATCTCTTCCGTTTTATGTAAGTGCAAGTGTATCCCAACAAACAAGCTAACAAATCCTACAAAAGAATCAAGTCCGAAAAAGGGAAAAGAAAAGGCAAAGAAATTGTAAAGAAAAAGATAAAAGCCGAAGAAACAAAAATTATTGGGAGGAAAAAGAAAGATTCAGGAAGTGAGTTTGTTTCTTTACTTGGAATGGTGAGCCCCCATGGTTTGGTTTTGGGATATGGTCTGGGGGAGTGACCTGAAGAACTCTTAAACTAGGTACTACTGGTGTGGTCTCTCTTAATTTATCTAGTGGAGTAGTACACAATAATAATATATGAGAGAGAAAAGACTCAACTTTTTCTTGAGAACAGACTTTTTACTGCTCTTAAAACAAGTCATGCAATGTTTTGGCCTTTTGGGAGACTTTCTCTCTCTCTTCTGAGTGTGTGTTTTTGGTATCCATATCTTCTGTTTTCAAAAAAAAAAAAACGTACTTTTTCACTTATTTATAAATTGTTATATTTAAAATTAATAATCTATATTAAGGTGATATAAATTTTAAAAAATTTCATGATTTGATTAACTATCTTAATTTATATTAATATAGATTATTCAAATTTTAATTAGGTAGTTAAGATTTTTAAAAAAATATCTTCTATTTTTTTTCTATCAGAGGACCCGATCTTGTTTTTCTTGGGTGTGGTTGTTTCCATGGCCATGTTTGGAAGATATTGCTTATCTCCGAATATGTCTGGTAAATCATTTTTTTTTCATAGAACATTACACTAATAAAAGGTGACTTATTGGGCTTGTAAGTTGCAAAGACTCACAGATTGAGTTTATCGAAACAATTTGGCGGGCTTATTCAACACTCCATCAAGTTTTGTAGATGTCACTTTTGCATATATATATATATATATATATATAAAAGTGACAAGTGTTAGAAAACACCTTAGTACTACATTAGGTCTAGTTTTTTTTTATTTCTAAATTAGGTCAAATAAACTGCTAAAGAAAATCCATGTTATTCATATGCATCAAATTTGTTCATATTAGAAAAAATATAGATAAGATTTGGTGTCGATTCACAATTTGCCTGTAAAAAAAATTTACATAAGAATAGCTGAAACATGAAAGGGAAGTTTACTGGTTTCTTTGTCTTCTCTTATTAATTTTCCTTTCTTCTTTTTCTCTTTGGCTGGTCCTCTCTGTTTTCTTACTAAGCACAAAATGGTGACAGGGTGAGACTTGGACATTTTCGAATGTATGGGGATACAATATTGACTACAATGTCCAACTAGGGTATGGTTTTGAACATGGAAATCTTGGCAAGATGTGCATGATTCTTTCCTTCTTTAGGGACCACGGGTTTCTCAAGTTAGCAACATTGATAATAATACTTTATGGAAAATAGCATTTTTTTTGTCCTCTCTTTTATATGAAAATTTATTTTAATTTCTCTATTTTCAAAACGATTAAATTAGTCTCTATATTCTTTGAACTTGCTTAAAATAGTCTTTTTAAATTAAAATAATTTATCTGCATAAATCTTGTTCTTAAGATGTTGTAGAGTCACTGTCGTGTCAACACGCAACTGCGCCACATCATTATTTAATTTTGGTTTTAATTAAAAAGATTATTTTTAATTAATTTTAAAAAATAGATGAGTCAATCTTTCTTTTTCAAAAATAGAGGAATTACGTATGCAAAGCTTATAATAAAAGACCAAAAATATCAAAATATCATTTTTCCCGATATTTTAGTGTCAAACTCAAAACAATGGATCTCGTGTCTATCCTCGTGTGAGTTATCGAGGAAGATCTTTTGCTTCCTGCTTCCTAGTTGTCTACTATGTTTACTTGCGTTAGGTAGTTTATAAGATATTTTTTAAAACGAAATTATTTTACATATCTATATTTTTGTTTTTTTTTCTTTCTTAAGTAATTCCCATCTCCTCCTTTTCTAAGGAGCTCTTCTATTCCCCCTCTAGTTTTCTCTCCTAATAGCTTGATTTTCCACTATTTCTTTTATTCTTCTATGTAAATAGCTCAATATAATATTATCTATTATATTGATAATATTTTTCACTCACACTAACATAAAGACTCCAACCAAACAACGTAATATTTGATTCTGATTTTTCTACACTTTTATGGTTATGAGATCTTTTTATGGAGAATTTATTAGATGCATATGTAGTGCAAACTTTTTAATGTAGAACCACCCCTTCAAAAAGATTGTAAATCACCTGAAAAGTTTTTTTGGAAAACGAAGAGATAGGGATAATTAAGATCCAAATCTGTTTGCATGTTCAAACTACAAACATCTATATGCTATTGGATAACAATCAATACTCTTGACTAACCATTGTGAAAAAAATATGGGAGGACTCTTCTTATTTCGAATCAATATTGATCTAGATTATATGATCACATAGCCACGATAACATGCAATCCTTCTAGTTAGCACTGCAACTAATCCTCGTCTGAATATAATTAAGTAGAGCATATATTTAGACCATACAATAATTGAAGCGTATGGGATCAATATCACACCCTCATATACTATTATTGTATAGTTGAAAACAACTTGGAGTGAGATTAGAGCGGCAATATCTCAATGATACTTTGTCTTTATGAGGGTAATAACTGTATTTTTCAAGATAAAAACGTCATAAATTATTACGTCTAGTGCCAAATAATTTCTGTATCAATATATAGATGACACACACATATGATATTTTGTTTTTATGAGGATGATAATTGTGTTTTCCCAAGAAAAACATCATATAATATTATTACGTGTAGTATCAAATAATTTCTGTATAATATATAGATGACACATATTATATTTTGTGTTTATGAGGGTGATAATTGTGTTTTCGCAAGAAAAAACGTCATATATTATTACATGTAGCACTAAATATTTTCTGTATGATTATATAGATGACACATTTCATATAGCTAGTTGCTTCGAGTGACATAGGTCGGCAAGGAAAAAGATATGGAACTATGGTATGGACGGTGAACTTAGACATGCCAATCCATGCATAGAGAGAATGGTGCCTCTTGAAAGGCCCATGTGTTGTTTGGAAGAAACTAAGGGTCGTTTTCTTGGAAAATGACTTTGCTTGCATTAAGAACAAATGCTTAGAAATAAATAACCGGCATGATGCTTGAGAGCTCTAAATATCCACGTCAGCGTAGACTCGGGAATCATATTGCAAAAAATATAAAAAAAAAAATAAATCACGCTTTTAAAACCCTCACCTTCTTTTCTATGATTACACACACTAAGAGTTAACGAATAGATTGTCATCCTTCAAGCTAATTAATATCCCAATACGGAACCCCTTGATCTCTTCACGTAGGATAGGTAGCGACGGTCATATCCTAAGAGTTAGCCCATCTTCATGTAGGATAGTAGAGTGGTCCGGATAACGTTGGTGGATGGTGGAGGGGGATGATACCACACCAGCAAATGATGGTGGAGGAGGATGGGCGGTGCGAAAAAACTTGAATGACGATCCGTTTTATGTGAGATCTCTCTTCTCTATTTTCATATTAATATATTTTCTATCGATGGTAGATAAATATGATTTTATGTAAAACTCGTCCTCACTAAATTCTGATTCACGGACGATGGCATGGATATATGGCCAGCGTGAGAGGGCATGGATGATGAACAGTCCCATTAAAGCATTGAAGGACGGGAATACGGGATCCCATCTTCTACCCATGTCAAAAAAAAAAGGGCAGTTCATATTCATAAGGACTACTTTGTGCCTAATCTATTATCTCCATAACCAGTAGTTTTAGGCCCAATACAGATGGCCCATAGATTATAGATCTTAACAGTTTTTTTTTTATAAGAGGCTAGGCCCATGGTGAGACATGAAACAGCCAAGTTAGCCCACAACCAGGAGAGGCCCAATAAGCATGGAATGGCAGCTAAGCAGCCCATGTGGAAGGAGTCGCACAAATTCGGTATTATGCCCATAATTGCTCTGAAATCGATGGTAAACATGATTTTTTTTAAAAAAAATTAACCAAGCGGCAAATTGGCTAACAATTACCAAAAATTACCGCTCACAGAATTATAATCTAATTGGTAAGACATTCAAATGTACGATAGAAACCAAGATTCAAATTCTCATACATACAGATTATGGACTTGTTGCAGATTTATGAGGGATAACCAAGTGTGCCATTACTTTAGAAAAAGTCAAGTGACTTGACGTGTGTTCCTCTATTGGATGCTTGGTATATAAGACTACTTGTTTGGCATTAGTATTTTAGCAAAAAATAACTGCTGAATTACAGTAACTAATAATTATCTAATTAACGGACAACTAATATGTTTTCTATTTTAATATAATCAATAAATTTTACAATGACATATTTAGTATTAAAAAAATTACATTATTTTAGGGAGATTTTGATGCAATTCCCAATTTTATTCATAATTTAAATCAATTTTTGATGTTTTGTCAACGGAAACAAAGATCCAACACTTCTCATGATATGTTTGGTTGTTTCCCAAAATCATCTCGACCAAGCAATGCCTTTTTTCTGTACTTTGTATTGAACCAAAAAATTTTCTATTAAGAATGTCATAATAGTACTAAACAAACACCATGTTGGGTACCTATCTAGAAGAGAACAAATATTCAATAAGAAATTTGTTATCAAACATACGAGTGAGAAGATTTTAACAATCATCCGTTCAGAGATAATAAATGATCCAAATTTATCTAATCTACATGTATAATATAAGTTATTCGATTAAGATGTAACGACTTCTTATCTGTCTCATTAAATTTTGGTTTCCTAGGGAGTAGGGAGGTCTTTGTCGAGATACTTTTATGACACATCAGCATCTAAACAGAGCGGCTTTTCGGAGCTCGGCGAGGCAGCTTTAACACTCACTGACACCGTTTCGCCTCCAAAAGGCCGGTGCTCGCTAATGAAATGGACAGTACATTTAATTAAGGATTTTTCTTTCTTATAAATAACTCATAGAAAAAATTAATTATAAAAATTACTCATAATTACCGTATTTTAAAAAAATAATCCGCCACATCAGTCTTTCGAGTCCTATAGACTCGACAAATGACATGTTGTGTTGTGAGGTGGAAATCGGTTTGTCGAGTGTCAACAAGCTCTTTGACTCCTGTAACAATTCATGGTTCTAAAAGTAGTGGTCAAGGAGCAGTGTCGAAGGTCGTAATGAGAGTGGTCGAAGGTTATCGTGGTGAGATGTAATTTTACTGATTTTTATCGTCATTGACCAATCACTTCTTCGACCACTCCAGTCGCGACGACAACTCCATTTCGACTTTCGACCACAGACGTTAAAAAACCAAAGGATTTGTCGAGTTCTGAGCACTCGATAAAGCCGATTTCCACCTTCACAACACGATATGTCGCTTGTCGAATCTCCAGAATTCAACATGCTGATGTGGTGAGTTATTTTTGTAAAATACAATAACTGTGGATCGTTTTTGTAATTAATTTTTTTGGGTTATTTTTAAAGAAGTTCCTTTAATTAAGCAACTAATTATTTGCAGAGTTTGAGATAATACAAAACAAAAAAATTTGGCTATATAAAAAAAGGACGGTCATAGTGAAATCTTTTATATGAAGTGCCTGTTGCACATGCAGCCTTTTTTTTTTTTCTTTTAAGATCAAAATTCTATCTCCTTAGAAGTGTTTTTATAAGGAGTGTAATTAAAAGTTGGTGTAAGTTACACTATAATACTGTACAAATTTTGAGTTTAATTATAAGACATCATTGTGCTATCAATATATACACACTGAACTCTTAGGTTAACCGCACATCAAATTTTCTATAAAAAACATATTTTTGCTATATCATCTAGATAATTTTCCCTAAAAAATTTACACCGAAGTTAAGAAGCATTTGTTGCTTTGCGAACATTGTCCTTCAACTCATGGATTAGGGCCAAATTCACACTCGTTGAACTCCCTAAAAAACTACGAAACTGGTATGTGGGTTTGATATATTTTTCATGTCATACTTTTTTCAAGACTAAATAATAGCCACATAAGATATAGTGAGCCATATTATACTTAGAACAAAATATATCATTAAACCAAAGAGCAAACAACAAAAAGCGGCATATAAAGGAAGAAGGTAAAATTGCAAAAGGTATGGAACTCCAAACAACATACTGAACATAGGACAAAATGGAAATGGAACAGTTCAATGATTGGGGTGACCGAGCACTAGTGCTAAGTACACATCCGAATGAAGCAAGGAGGTAGAAAAGTCTGGAACTGCATCTACATGTGTGGTACTGCATTCTGAGTCAACAGAGCAAGCCATACGTTTTTTAATTTCACTGTCAAACAAGTTCAATTTGATACATTAATGGCAGAAAATGAGAGTAGCACGTTTCTCACAGTACAGTACGAGATCTGCTGCAATCTAGTTAGGTTTATAAAGAGAAATCACATATATTACCTATTACCTAGACTATTTTTGATGTGTTTTTTTAGTAAATGTTAATGATAACACAAATATCTTATAAAATATGTCAATTTTTTTTATAATTATTATATCTTATAACATAGTATAAAATTATACTATAATATCGAGTAGTATTAAAATCTTGTATCGCAAATTTATACTTTAAACTTCAAATACACACTAGGAATTTAGTTAAAAAGACCCTTCTTATAAAACGCTGCATAACTAACCTTTTATGCTCATTTTATCTCCACCATTAACAAAAAGTAACACAGACTCACGCATTTGAGTTGCTTGCACGGGGAGAGGAACCCAGCTGTTGAAGCTAACAAATTTGTAGGCAAAACAAAAAGAATAGGGCAACCAGAACAGCACTGCGGTAACTTCAGTTTGGGACCGTTTATTTTGTTGGATGCACAGAGGAGTTCATAAGTGTTTGATTGTGCATAAAAAGAATAGTGCAATCCAAAAAGTTGCTGGATTGAATCCTAACAGATCACTAGATAATCCACAAAATAGCACTTTAAATGTATCTGCTATTTGTCTTGAAAAAAGGTACACACTTTGTATGCACAATGTTGATCTCAATCTGTACTCTGCCTAATACGTACCTATTACGTACTTCGGCTGAACAATCTTCCTTTATTCGTTACTATTGACATAAATAAAATCATTATATTAAGGAAATTTTTTATTCACCAATTTTGTTTCAAATACATGCAACATGAATATGATATTTGATATTTGATTAGTCCGATCTATAATTATAATATTCATATTTAATATACATTTCCTATCTTGATTTATCATTATCCCACATAATTTTATTCGTCATTTCAATCAAAAATATTTTTATATTTACTAATTTTAATCCTAATTTTCAATATATTTTTAAATTTATTACAACTAAGATTAGAATTCCAAACCAAACATAATCTAGTTTTCACCAACAACTTATTTTAAACAGTAAAAAGATCTACTTACACTATCTAGGTATGTGGCATCCATTATTACGAAACCAAGTACGAATCTCAAAGCACCGAACTGAGAGAATATGTTCCTCCTATACAGACAGTCGCCTGCACACTTGCCGTCGGTCGTCTCATTTCTCAAACACACAAAAAACAAAGTACGCAAAACAACTCTCGGACTAAATGGTACTGCCTCGAGGCCTTTCCTTACTTATTTCCCTTTCCTTTAATGGGCTTTCCCTCCTACTGTGATGGCCGGCGATCTCCGCACCCCCGCCGCCGGTGACCTCGCCGCTGGAAGCCTCGGCCACGGGCCGTCCAGCCTCCTCCTCCACCTTCTCCTCCTCCACTCGCTTTTATAGCCCGCGGCGAGTATGGCCGCCGTGTTCATCTACCACGTCGTCGGCGACCTCACTGTCGGCAAACCGGAGATGGCCGAGCTGCACGACACCGACACGCTCGACGCCGCCGCGCGCGCCATCGCTAGGAGCCCCGAGGGCGCCGTGCCCGTCTGGCGCCCGCGGGCGACGCCCGACGAGCCGCCGTCCGCGGCGAGGTTCCTGGGCATGATCTCTGCGCTCGATATCGCCGCCTTCTTGTCCGGCGCCGGCGACCGCGCCATGCGCGCGGTGGTCGGCGAGGTCGTGCAGCCGAACCCCGGGCTGCTCCGAGAGGTCGATCCTGGCACAAGGTGAAGTCTCTACCGCAATTTCTTGATGCTTGTCTTCCTACTGCGTCGTCTCACTGGTCATTTGGTCAAAAAGTTCGGATTTTGCTCTAGTTCCGATTACTCCATGAGCAAAAATGGGATTTTTACCACTTGGTTTGGTGCCATATCTCTAATCATATCGTGTGTTGATGAATTGGCCGAGAAGTTTGTATGTCGGCGTATGTTTTGATTTATCTGTGAGCGTCTTTATGTCATTTCTTGGCTTCTAAACTTGGTAATTTGATGTTCCTGTGCGATCAAGTTGGAATTCTGATATAATGTTCTTGTGTGATTGATTTCTCGATGTGGGTGGTTGCAGATCATGCTCTATAGCTTTGTGGATCTGTTCCAGCGCTGATCTAAGCGCTGCGTAAGTACTTAATGTGATCTGGTTGATCTAGTTGGTGACCTTTGTTTTTTTGTATGTCCTTGTAGTTTGATCCGAGGAGAAATATGTGAACAACAAGCTGTTTCTAGGTCCATATTGATTTTTAAATTTTTAAGGGGACACATGGGCTCCTGGTTAAATAACTCTTGTGAGTGGTGCTTGTGTTGCTTCTAGAATGTAAATGCCAGTTTCCTTTTGAATCTGCCCACATTGTGCTTGCTATGAGTCCATGATAGATACTAAAGCTGAAATAGCCAACATCGAGTCAATATGTTAACATTAACATAATCCGTTCGTGCCAAGCTCATCCAACCGAAAGCATAGTGGATGTGATGTGATCTTTGGTATGCCGTCATGCTAGATTGTATCACATAATGGATTGGATTGATTTCTTGGTAGCAGTTGAAAGGTTGATCAACTAACTTTCATATTATGATTCAAAGAAGCCTTCTCTTTCCCTTCTATTTGGTTAATGCAGACTTTCAATTGGTGTTAGTGAGCTGGAATAAACGTGTTATCCGTTGTCCCCCTTTGCTTTGTCATATTTATAAATAGTAAACAAACAGCTAACTATTTCTATGGTTGTCTTATCCGTTGTGATTGGTTGTCTCCATAAATCTTTTGGTAGTTGGTCACCGTTTATTCATACGGGACATCATTTTTGCTGGTTCATGTGTGGCCAACCTTAGTCACCGGTCTGCTGACATCCCACTGTTGGCTCATTACTGATAGTATCTTCCAATAGCACAGATTTATTAGCTTATCACTATTTAGGCCTCTTCCTAATCCGTCAAGTACTTTCTGAAGCATCATAGGATCCTTTCCCATGTACTTTTAAATTTCGATTCCTTATAGTAAGTTTGGTCTTCTTTATTAAATCTTGCGTATGTTTTAGTCTAGTTGCAAAGGGACAATTGTAACTACAAACCTGTTTCCCCGAGATGGTACTTACATTTGCGCTCCATTTCTTTGGAAAGTCATTTCATGGTAGTCTTCTATTATTCTTTTTGGATTAATAGATTAATGTTTACATTAGGTTCCAAATATAATATTTTTGGAGATTGTACTTGCATGTATTCTCCTTGCATCGGTTTAAATTAACATCATACAACTAGGAGTCTAGAAAGCAACTGTGTTTGAGGGGCAATGACGCGACCTCCGCAAACGAAACAAATTGTGAGCTTCATGCTGTGTCTTTGTTGTTAAAATACAGCGAGTGAACCTGGACTATTGTCTGTTAATTTTAAATTACACAGTGATAACCTGAAAATTAATGCTCTCACGATGTTTGCACCCTAACATCTTTGCAATCAGTTTGTCTCTTTTATTTGTGTTCACTGAGTTAAATTGTTAGAAAATATGAAAAGCCGTGTGTAAGAATGGAACTGAATATACTTTGATAATAGTTCAATAACAGCACCAAGTACTTAGCATTTCAATGTCGTGTTGGCGAGCTAAGGTTCTTCAAATCAGTGATAACTTCCCATGCAAGAATGATGGTACGATTGACTCAGTTTTAGCTATTTTCTTCCAAACTTAAAACAAATCAGATGTTGTGTTGTGGTAAGAGAAACAAGTAGGTTCATGATTCCATTTGGCAATGTAATGTCAGAATTAGGAAAGTAACTATGATGTTAAAAACTGTACAGGCTGTTGTTGTTTAGGTGAGTTAAGTCCAATCATGCACAGAAATGATTTGGAAACACTGACTGGTGAGTCAGGATAATATTTTCGATGGTTCATGAGATAGTTCAATAAGAAATAACCTTCTGAATTTGCATGCAAAACTGTGTCTGCAATCTGCACTTGGCTTGAAGTATTTTTCCTCCTAGAGTAAATAATATTTGATGCCTACTTATCAGACTTTATTGCATCTTGAAATTTTACCTTTCTAGGAAGTTCATCTTCTCAAATGTACTGTTTGGCCTATGCTCTGTACTTATCTAAATATGCATTGTTGACTTATTGTCTTCCAAGGTTGATAGATGCACTGGAGTTGATGAAGCAAGGAGTGAAGCGCTTCCTTGTTCGCAAGAGTGGCACCTGGACAGGCATCACCAAGCGCTTTTCAGCGCTCTACAATGGCAGGTGGCTGAAGAACATGGAATCGTCATCTCCAACCACTGCTAGTAGCAGTAGACAGACATCATCATCTACTGCTTCCACAGATAAGTTTTGCTTTCTCTCACGAGAAGATGTTCTTCGGTTCCTAATTGGATGCTTGGGTGCTCTTGCTCCCATCCCACTATCTCCAATCTCTTCCCTTGGTGCCATCAACCCACACTATTGTCATGTAGAAGCGTCTGCACCTGCCATGGAAGCAATTCAGAAGATCCCTCAAGATCCACGCGCTGTTGCTGTGGTTGAGATGAACCCAGATGGAACTCGAAAGATAATAGGAGACATATCTGCTTACAAACTGTGGAAGTGTGACTATATGGCAGCTGCATGGGCGCTTGCAAACTTATCAGCTGGGCAGTTCGTAATTGGTGCTGACGAAAATGGATCAACTCCTATCTCTGCTATTCCTGAACCTTCCATCAGTTCGCCAATAGAAGAAGTGGGACCAGGGCGCTCGCCGAGGGCAAAGAAGTTCAGCAGTAGGAGCATCGGATTCTTCAACATCCAGGCGAATCAGATGGCATTTGGGCGGATGCGTAGCATGTACCGAGGGAGAAGCGCGCCATTGACATGCAAAAGCACGAGCTCCCTCGCTGCTGTCATGGCGCAGATGTTGTCCCACAGAGCTACACATGTCTGGGTGACAGACGCAGAGTCCGAGGACGGCATTCTGGTCGGAGTGGTTGGGTACACCGATATCTTCAGTGCTGTTACCAAGAACGCTTTTCCAACAACATCTTGAGAGATACCCCTGCCTCCACTGCATGTCATGTACTTAGTTAATCTATTGCTTCTGTCTCCGGAGTTTTGGTCTGTATGAAATCCATGGTATATTGTGCATTTGTTGTGGAGTCTATTTCGCAAGGTTCCTCTAGATCTGTATGGATTGTTGGGGGTTGGCATGATAGCTTACTGCCTTATATGGATATTTGGTTTGAATCCTTTAGCCAGTTTTTGGGGAAATATACCAACATATTGTTGAATAGGTCGATTTCACTCATTTGATTCGAATTCCTGGTGGATTATTGTGTTTTCTGTTCTCACTTGTATGTACAGCATTTTGCAAAACTGCAGCCTGAGGCGAGTGTGGATGTAACTAGATAGAACCCATGTGTTGCCGTGGACACTAATAAAATGGATGCGGGTAAGCATGTACGATTTGTTATTGTATCTATAGATGTTTGATTCTTTGACTATACAGAGGAGATAAATAGAGCTAAGGTGAAAAAACATAAATTTTTTAACAATGTAAGAATCCGTATAAAGCTATGTATGATTTCTATAGATTTATATGACATTGAACACAAATAATCTGATTCAGCTCTACAACATCTGCAATGTAGTAAATACATGAATCAATTTTGTAGAATTGAATTTAAGACAGCATATTTTTTTTCTGGGAGGGAAAAACGACGAACATAGATGAAAATAAATTTCTATGGTAGGTCCATTTTGAGATAAGTCAACATGCAAGAACTGCTTAGAACAAAAAGAAACAGTAAACAGTTGATATTTGGTTATGCGTGAAGGGCAACATAGAATAAAAGAAACTGCAGTATACTGTGCCAATCAAACAGGAATAGATATTTGGTTATGCATTGAATAAACTTTTCTTGGGTTCAGTCACAAATGAGGTAGAAGCAGCAGAGTAATAGCATATTCGTATGAGAAAAGATCAAAAATAATTTGTAAAAGTTGTAGCCGCATAGAAACAGTAAAGAGGATTGTTTTTTTCAATACGGCAACAGCATGTTGGTAAATGGAAAGAGAAGTATTTAGGCAATATGTGTAGGCATATATGGGGTAAAAGCTAAGATAATCTGGTGCATCAACAGTGTTTTTTGCAAAATAAGAGGACATGCGAACCAAAATAAATAAACCTAATCTTCAGCTAATCAAAAATAGGCTGAACATTGGGCAAAAAAATGGCAGTTGTTAAGCGTCAGAGATAACACAACATAACATATGAAAGAGTTTCAGGTAGAGTTGCAGAACGACTTGAGGAGGCAATATAGTTCAACAGAAAGATAAATATATATAATTGATCACTTCAGACCATGCAGGCTACCAAAGTATGTGAAACAAATAAACTAGGCAAAGTTGAAAATCTCATCTCATTTTAGCAATGCTATAATCGAAAAGAACAGTCTGGCAGAAACGAAAAATCTTAAACGGAAAAATTAGAAACGATTAGCCTGCACACAAAGCATAACCACAGACAAATGGAAAAAGTTTTGTACAACAATCATATATAATGATGACACTAAGAGAAACACACTCCTATCCGCTTAATTCTAATCTGTTGAGTTTTGGCGTATACACAGCTCTATACTCGGCTATGTGTTATAGCATTCATTATTTTTTATCTCAAGAACCTTGATGTTTTGTCAGCAACACTGAATCTTGACAGGCAACTCAATTTCCACATAACAAAATCCTTGATCTCTATCATTCCTATATTTTTCGAGATGGTGTGTAACTGATGTCGCTGAAAAGACTTTTCATTCACATGTCTATCACAACTCCAGAATATTGATGCAAATGAGGGAAACAGAGAGAGGGAAAGAGGGAGAGAGAATTTTATGAGTCCAGGAATTATGACGCAAAAGTATATTTAACAGTGGCATACATTCTAAGAACAATGAATGGGATATATGAGAAATGATCAAAGGAAACTACATAGAAGGGAAAAAATGAATAAAACCAAAACACAGAGATAAACAGGCTAGCACACTAAAACAATAGAAAGATAAAAACAACGGTGCAAGCTCCGTTAAGCATCGCTGGAAACTTAAAGATCAAACAACACCGATAACACCAGCTATTATAAACATGAAGAAAAAACAAATTCTAAGGAAGAGATATACTGAGAGCTGAGAGCAATGAAGAATCGCAGAGATACAGTGAGGTGGCAAAACCCGCACACGTACGTAGCACATCAACCGCAAACAAAACAGGAAGAAGAACAAATAAACACTATGTTGGAAGGGATAGACACGAGGTCGTGACGAAGGGCTAGCTAGTAGCATATCATAGTTGATTCAAGCATCAATCAGTGTATCATCATCTGCAGATATTGAGAAAAGATCATCAACTCTATATATAGGAACTAACGCCCAGTGTAAAAGAATGCGACAAAATAAATTTCACAGAATCCAGTCTACTAAAGGTGTGAAATAAATATGATAGGCAAAGCTTCATAATTTATCTAATTCCAGCAATACTATCATCAAAAAATCACAAATGAATAACACGCATACAAAATATAACCATCAAGAAACAAAAAAAAGTTGTGGGACAATCATAGGAAAAAGGGTACTCAGATAAATATAATCCTATCTGACTAACCGGTTGGATATATTTTCTTTTTAGCATAGATGAAATTTTCATATAATCCACTCTACCAAAATATGCGAGACAGATAAAATAGACAAACACTCATATTACGTATAATCTCAGCAATACTGGCACAACAAAAAAAGAAACGACATAAATGAAAAATCTTAGCCCGAAAAAGCATAAACATTTATGCTGGCCACAGGCAAAAAACAACATAGAGAAACATACCGCCGCCCGCCTAGTTTTAGGTTTTTGGTTCTGGTGGTTTTTGGTTCTGGTGCATCTAGATTTTGATGATTAATAATAATTTAGTTAAGTTTTGATTTAACAGAAATATTTGAGTTGTTATTTATTAAATCTTTTATTTTGGAGTTTTCTTATTTTGAATTTGAAGTTGATGTTTCTCTTGTTATGATTTCACATCAATGTATATGTTGAGGGGAACTCATCATATTAATCATCCATGTTTACATCTTCATGTCATTGCATCAATTTTGTGCTAATTATTATCATGACATGACTAGTATGGATTTTGTGCTTATTTCATATCATGTATGAATTTATATGACCATATATTTCATCTCTTATTCTTTTGTAGTTTTATTGAAAATAGATTTTTCATCAAACACAAAAAGGGGAGATTGTTGAGTCAACTAATTTGAGAGTAATTATTTTGGTGATTAATGACAACATAACTATGAGAGTAACGTAGTTTAATGAGTATATGTATTTTATAGTCTCAAAATAAATTGTAAGATAAAAGCAAGTAACTATGTATGGAGAATGATGTTGATATGACTCATCTTCAGTGAGGTCAAGTTTCACCGAAGATAAAATTGAAAATTATTAATCATTTTCTTATGATTTTATCGGTCTTGGTGTTTGGAGATTGACCGAGTTAATATGATTCTTTTTACTAGTTTGATCATACTATGAAGAGGAGTCGGAAATTAATAGCTTGAATTCATCTTATGCTTCGAAACTCAAATGCATACTCATATAGTCTATGAGCAAATTAGGGCAGAGTATGATTTTCAGAGATAAAAATTGTGCACTAATTCATCAGAGACAAATGAATTTGTCCGGGCACACATTATCTGATATGACTGAACAAAGTCCAATATTTCCGGACAATGTCTGGCCAGCACACAAACTTGGTTGTGATAGTAAAAATTTTGGTTGCACCAGTAAAAGAATTGATCGAATCAATAAAGCCAAAACTGATCGATATGGCCAGACAAAATCCGATGTTACCGGCCAAAACTGACCGATGTTATTTGTTCGTGGTCGTATTAGTTGAAAATTGTATCAATAAAATACATGTTCATGGTCGTGACAGTTCAAAACTGATCGTATCAACACAAGACCTGTTCGTGGTCGTATTAGTACAAAACCAAGTCATACCAATAAAACTCAGCAAAAAATAAAAGCAAAGACATATGCATTCGTCCAATCTATTTGCCTGACTTGACTGGATTTTGTTCGAAATGTCTGGACAAAGTCCGGGCAATACTATTACAGCAAATGTTTTTTAATTAGAATGTAACCAAAGACATATACATCTGTCCGGACCATTTGTCTGGCCGAGTATGTATCCGTCTGGCCTTCACAAGTTGGTGTTAACAGTCATTAACAAGTGCATTAATTGTCCAACGATCACTATTCACATGTACAGGCCAGAGAATGTCTGATGTGGCCAGATTCGTCTGAAACTTTCTAACGGCTAGATTTTTGTGTGGGGGTTGTATGTACTCTTCTTACTGGTTGAGAGAGAATCTTTGGCACCTCATTTCATATCCCTAATAAGATCATTGTGTATTTGAGTATACAAGTAATATTTATAAAAAGATTAGTCTAATTGCTTGACTTAGCGCATTTTTTGAGAAATTGAGTGCTTAGTGCACATTACCCATCATTGTGTAAGCTAATGTTAGATTGTGGGTATTCATTTATATCATTTGAGTTTCTAGCACTTAATTTATTCAAATGAAGGTGTACGATTTATTACTCTTGGCGATTGCCACTGTCTAGACAATCGTTGGAGAAGAGTCACGATCTCTCCGTTGGAGTTTGTCTGAGAGATCGATAAAAACTTGTGAAAGGTATTGGTGTTCGCCTATTTGGAGTGGAGAAGGAGCAATCCGAGTGGAGATATCTTTCATAGATATAGAAGAGAGACTCATGCGTGAGGGCTTCAACGAGGAGTAGGAGAGATCAGGCCAGCCTCCGAGACCTCGGTAAAAATTATTGTATCACTTAATTTTTCTCTTGCACTCTTTGTATTTGTCTTGACTTATTTCTTCCGCTTATTCTTAGTTGCATATTGTATTTTACCTTCTATCTTATTAAATGCAGTTTAATCCTAAATTGTTTTAGACTATTTTGTGAAAATTTGGTTTTCATTCATATCTTACAAAATTTATTTTAGCCAAAAAAATTTTAAAGTTTCCTATGCATCCCTTCTAATCGTCATCCTCAATCCTACACATACATATCTGTATATTTGGACATCTTTAATAGCTTTTTAATTGTTGGTCCCAAGAATGGTGGTGAGGTTTTGCTAGAAACAGCCAATCCTGATTGGCAATTTAATCCTGTGAAAACAAAAATCTTTGATCCCTATCTCTCGTATGTTTCTTCAATATGGTTTATAGCTGATTTCTCTTGCAAAAAGTCTCCCATCTACATTTTGTTCAAAACTCTAGAAGGACAGCAGCAAATGAGAGAGGGGAGAGATAGATTCAAGGATAAAAAGGGGCAAAATAAGCATACAAGGATTAATAGAACATTGCAGTAAAACAATCGAAGGACAAACTGTAGCAGTATAGGAACTCGGTAATTATTATTGGAAACTTTAAGACCAAACAAAATTGATAATATTCACGATTATAGACATAAAGGGGTAAAAAAACCAAATTTCACGCAAAGCGCCAGCACAGCAAAAAAAAAAAAAGAAAAAAAAAAGAAAAAAAGACAACAGGAATGTAAAATCTTAGCCCGAAAAAGCACAAACCATTATGCTGGCCAGAGGGCAAAAACCACATACAGAGAACATGATGTCACCTGCCTAATTCTAGGTTTTTGGTTCTGGTGCATATATAGTTCTATATTTGGACATCTTTAATAGTTTTTTAGTTGTTGACCCCAAGAATGGTGAGGCTCTGCCGGGAATGGTCCGTTGAATATATATTCTGTTTAGGATTTAGGTGATTAATGATAAAAGACAGAATTAATGTGTTTATTTTGAGTGACTTAAGATTCAGGTCAAAATATGAGAAAATTATAATAAAAGTGTGAGACGGAGAAAACTCATGACTGATGGTCGAGATAAAGATGGAGATTAAAGTTCATTTCTTAGTTTTTTACTGGTTGTTGATGATGAAGTCGACCAGATTTATTCTTTAAGTTTTAGATTTATTGGTCGTACTATTAAGAGGAGTGTAGCTCTAGTAGCTTATTCTATCTAATATCTTCAAACTTACATTGCATATCATATAACATAAATGTAAACTAAAGTCTTTTTGCAAAGCTCCGGGTTAAGTCTCCTCAAATTGGTTATATGGCACAACTTGTCTGATATGACCGGACAAAGTCTGATGTGACCAGACAATATCCGACCAGTACAAAATATGGTCATAACAGAAAAAATCTGGTCATAACAGAAAAAAACCTAGTCGTACCAGTAATAAACCTAGTCGATTTAGTAAAGCAAAACCTGATCGTATCAATACAAGACCCGTTTGTGATTATATTAGTACAAAATTTGGTCGTGATCGTAATAGTAAAAATCTAGTTTTAATAGTAAAAAGTCTTGTCGTTTCAGTAAAACAAAACCTTGATTGTATCAATATAAGGCCTTTTCGTGGTTGTATCAGTACAAATCTGATCGTATCAATACTAAACCTGGTGATACTAAATTTCAACACAAATGTAATCAGAGACATATATATTTGTCGAGTCAATACAAAAATCATGTATGTGTTAAGTGGAGTGTAATCAAAGACATGTCTTTGACCTTTTGTCTAGCCGAGTATGGCATTCACAAAATTGTGTTGAACGGTCACTGAAAAGTGTATTAATTATTCAGCGGTCACTAGTCACTTGCATTAGCTGGACAATGTTTGATGTGGCCAGACATTGACTAGTACTAGCTGGACAATGTCTAATGTGGTCAGATAATGTCCGACCAGTACAAACTATGTCTGAAATTTGTCTAACGGCTAGTTTCAACTCATGGACTATATATACAATTCAATTGACATTCACTCCAAGAGCTTTTGGCATACAAAATTTATTGTTAGTTGTTGCTAGTTGTTGCAAAGTTAAGAGTATTCAAGTTTTTATTCAATTCACAATTTTTTGCATTTAAAGCTAACAAATTATATTCAATACATTAGTTGCATTGAAGAGCTAGCTTAGAGAGTGAATTGTATTGCATATTGAGTTTTTTTGTGTAGAAGTGGATCAAAAGAATGTGTTTCATTTGTTACTCTTGGTGATTGCCGTCACCTAGACAACCCTGGGAGTCTGGTGATCTCTCTGTCGACGGTGTTTGTTGGAGGGTTTGTTGGAGGGGCTCAGTGTTGGAGGGGCTCAGAAAGTTTTAGATGATGAAAAGGCGGGGAGGTTAAGAGAACCAGTTAACATGTCAAGTAAGAATTACACATTGCAAAGACCAAATGATGGGAAGTACAGTCTTTAGCAAGTGTTCCCAGTTGTTCTAATGGAAGGTTTGAGGGCAGGGGTCATGCAAGGGGAGTAGATGAAAATTTTCTTAAAGGGAGACTTGTGAATCATCATTTTCAGGGGGATGCAGAAGATGATGAAGTATTTCTGTGCAGAAATAAGGTGTCAAATGAAGGTTCCAATGAGAAGGAAAAGAGCAAGGATGTGGAAATACAAGATAAGAAGAGGAGGAAGAAAGATGGTGTTGCAAAGCAAGAAAGGAGAAAGACAAGCACATTGAGAATAAAAAAGAAAGGGAGAGTGTATGTGAGAAAGATGAGCATAAATGCAAAAGGAAAGTTGAACTCAGACAGCAGCAACAAGAGTCAGGTGGATGGTAAAGGCACAAACTCAGCACTCTTTCACAAGGAACCAGAAAAGAATGTTGGTGCCGATGAAAGTACCAGGAGAAAAGATTTTGATATGAATGGCTTCTTACACAGTGAGTTCCTTTGTTTTTTCCCATTTTGTTCTGAAGTTGTGACAATCTTGAGTTTATTTGTTTAGATTTTTGGAGAGTCATTGGAGATGATTTTAGAATACCTCTTGATATGAAAAATTTACCTCTTTGGAGACAAAATCTCCAAGAAAATACTCTAGCTAAGAATGCTATTTTTAGTGGCAGAGACTTAAATGAATTTAATAAGATAAATAATCTTGACACCGCTCATGAAATGTGAAAAATATTAGAAGTAATTCATGAGAGAACTTCAAACTTAAAAGAAGCTAAACGCATTAAATTAAATAGAGAATACAATTCTTTTACCATACTAAAAAATGAGAATGTAAGTGATATGTTTACTTGACTAAATCATTTGATCAAAGATCTTAAAGAACTAGATACGAAGTTTGAAAATATTGATGTTGTTCATAAGATGCTTACTTTTGTCATAAAGTTTTGATATAGTTGTAACAATGCTAATCAACGAAGATCTTTCCTTCACAACACCCATCGAACCAATCGAACTCTTGGATATTCTTATTACTCATGGATATTCTTATTACACATGAGATGCAAAAGAAGGAAAGAAAGAAATTCACAGAAACCTCTAGTTCATGAAAAAAAACTTGGCATTCAAGACTAAAGCCGAAGTATAAAAAGGAAAGACGAGGGTTTGGATGAGGGTTTGGATGACTCATCTGATGATGATTTGGCTATACTTATAAAGAAGACGCGGAAACTCCTAAACAAACTCAGCAATAAAGGTTTTGACTTTGAAAAAAAGAGAGAAATTCATAAGAAAATATTCTTCAAGAATATCACATACTATGAATGTCATGAAAAATTGTACTCCAATTACTAAATCAGAGCACACATGCACAAAAAAGCTGTCCTCAACACTCCTAGAATCTAGATTATGCAACGAATTGACTTACCCAACAACACAGAGACCACCAAATCAGGCAAAAAAATTAGACAAAAACATCCCCACTAATTGACCCAGAATCAGCACACATGCCACTAGAAAACACACACCAAAAAAGCTAGAGCTGAGCAAGAAGACGCGTCGTCGGTGGTATGGCTCGGCGGCTTCATCCATGGGGACAACAAGCTATCCCTGTAAAATAATCCAAGAATAAAAACCCTAGCATAGGAACTCACCAAGTATCGTTGGAAACTTTAAGAGCAAACAACATCGATAATATCCACGACTATAAACATGAAGGGGCCAAAAAAACCAAATATAAAGCAAAACATATACCTAAATCATAAACAAAATTCAAAAAGAAGCAGAAGAAACAAAAATTATGGTGAAAGGCATACATATGAGATGACGGTGAGGAGGTAGGTATCACCGCACAACAACCGTGAACACAAAAGATGGCCACAGCAACAACCCAATCTCCAAGAAGAGTTGCCTGCGGTATCATTCTGTAGCTCGTTGTAAAATAGGACACATCGATGAAAAAGAAAGCAGTGAGAATCATATATGGGAAATGAACGCAAAAAAGCAACATTGTTGCAATCGACAGGCACATGCACACGCACGAACAAAGGCGCAAGCGCGCACAACGACAAAAACAGCGGCCAAGGCAACCAAGTCGGCAACAAGGGCGTGGGGGGCGCCACAGAGGAGTGAAAAGGTAACAAGCAAACCGAACAACACCAAGGGTGAAGGAAAAAAGAGGAAACGAAGAAGAGCGGTAAAAACGAAGAAAAGATTAATGGAGGCAGACGAACGAAGCAGCACCGTGAGGCAAGCGACAAGAATGGAGAAACAAACGGAATACACGCGGCGAAACACAATTGGAGACTTCAACGACAGGCGCGAATAGTAAGACAGTCTGGATAGGCAGAAAACGGTGATGGCCGCAAACAACGATGATGACCTGTGCACGGCGGGACACGCGTCAGTGATCGACGCGCGTTGCATCGGAACAGGCGCCGATGGCGTGGGTAGGGAACAGACGGGACACGCGTCGCCGATACACTGGACCGGCGAAGCATGAGATTGATGGAGCGGGCAACGACAGCAACGAAGCGGAATGACGTCGTAGCATTGAAGCAGCCGTTGACGGTGTTGGCGGCGAAAACAAAAGACACATGCATTGTGCACACACTGAAACAACGAGGCACAAGGTGGACGGAACTGGCGACAATGACAGTGAAGCAGAGCACACGGGTCGCCGCAACACCGATCAGCGCCGACAACGTCGACGCGGCGACAAAGAATAAACGCGGTGCCCAACCAATAGCCCAGAGCCCGACGGCGCCTACAAAATGAATCGGCGCAACTTAAAACATCGGTAGTGCGTGACACACACAGGGCGGGGGACCTGGGAAACCCTCATACATGCGAAGGCAGTGGGAAGACACGAGCGGGCGGGCTAGATGACGGAGAAGCGCGATCGAACGGGCGAAAAAAGAAGCAGTGTTGGTTGTCCAAATCAATCAAATACGCCAATCCAACAATGATGAACGAAGAGATGATGTAACTCAATGAGGAGATAGTTTTCAAACAATAGATTGAGATAGTGGGTCTCAAAAACTATATATATATACACGAGGGAAAGGTCTCTCTCCCCGATGCGATCGCCATCTGGAGGCTCCAAACCACCATAATCTACCTCCAAACCGCCATAATCCATCCATGACGCAACAAAAACATTTTTTGTCCCAATCTCGATAAACTGTCAGGCATTTTTCAATATTTTGTTTTTATTTTGGGCCATCAATAAAAAAAATTCGGTGTAAAAACGCATCATCAATGCTGGAACTTGCGAGGAAAAACAGTGATGAATGGGAAAACACGAACACCAACAAAGGGAGATCATACCAGCAAAATACAAGCAAGAGAAGCGAATCGTCCGCAGCAACTCCAGCACGGAACCTGCAAAACCAGCAGACAAGACGAAAGCAAGAATAATGCAAACACGTTGGCAGAAAAAAAGAGGACAAACAAGAGAAATGCGCAAAAAAAAAAAAGAGAAAAGACAACACAAACAATCGAACGAAACGAATGAGGAAGGGGCAAGTAAGGAGGAGGTGGCTCACCGACCGAAGGGCAGCGGGAAGCGCACCAACCGCGAACCCAGAAGGCAGGGGTGGCACAGGCAGAGTGGACCCAAAAAGAACAAAGCACAAGGGCGACGAACGAAACGCGAACATGGTGGGCATATCGACGGCAAAATCGGAGACGCACGCCTAGGGAAGAGGGATGAAGGCAGGTACAAAGCGCACCCACATTCAGAGTACAAATCCAGTCCGCCAGAACAAACAATTGAACAGGCAGAAAAAAGCCAATGAGGCGGGCCAATTGGAAAACATCACCGTGCAGCCCATCTACCACCATGCGTGGACAAATCGCAGCCAACAAAGGAGCCAATCGAACGAGCAAGCAAAAACAGGGGCGTGGCGCAGCAAGGAGCAAGATCCGGCAAACACCACGCGGACGATGCGGATCAAGGCAAAACAACAAGACAGGTACGGAACGCACTAGCAGGTCGAGCAGAAATCCAGGTCATCAAAACAAAGGATCGAATTGCACGACAAACACAACAATAGTGGCCAATTGGGAAGCAACGCCGTGCAGGCCACCTACCAGCACACGCGAACAAATCCCAGCCGTGAAAGCAAGGCATCGAATAGCCAACAAAAAGTGATGACGTGACACAGCGGGGAGTAAGATTCTGACAACAGTAGCACCTCAGTAGGGATGAACTTTCTTATCTATAATAGATTCCCTTGTTTTGACCTTTGTTTATATGCTAAAACAAATGGGAACATACCAGCCTACTTGTCCAAGCCTATTGGGTACTTGGAGGATCCATGGATAAAAGTTTAACGGCAGATGATTCGAAACTACAGGTTGAGAGGTCTACAGATTTAGAAGTTTGTTCAGAAGTTGGTCAGATTAAGCTTGCATATTCATTAATTCATTCATTCATGAGATAAGAGTAAGAGAAACAGTATTTGTATGCTCTACCTTGGAGGGAAAACATGAATGTGTTCTTCTCATTATTTGAACAGATAGATGAGAGCAAGATGGACGAGAAATTTAAAATATATATTTAGTTTATAGGCTAACTTTGTCCTACTTTACCTTATCAAAAGTTTGGTTAGCTTCAAATTGGTAATCAAATTCTTAGTCCCAATTTGGTCAATTTTTAGCAAGAAAATGAACCACATTCAGAGACAATTTTTATTAACATGAAAAAATTTTGGCAACAAATCAAACAATAGTCATATTTAATCAATATAACTAATTTTTGATAAGGCAATGAGAGATGAGTTGGGTCCACAAATCAAATATGTTCACAATTTCTTGTGAGATGATTAGTCACCTTGATTTCTTTTTTATATCTATTTAGACAATTTAAATTTTGATTAGACAATTAAAGTTCTAATAAATACACCCTCTTTTTTAAGTAAAGCGGAGAATCCCGATCCAAACATGATAAACAGCGCTATATGGAGTCCAAAAAATGTCTCACAAAAACTGATCAACTGTAGTATAGTGTAGCCTGTTAAAAAAAGTTGACACTGAAAATTTTTCATTAAATAGGAGAACGTGAATTTGTGAATTTTTTTTAAAAGGAAGGGAGTACGTCCCAGTTCTATTAGAAAAAAAAATGACTTACATATTGTTAGGTAGAAAGAAAAACATGAAACATAACTAGATAAAAGCCTTATTTTACAGCTCAACAGTGCATTTGACGGCATTCTGCTGGTCCTGACTGCGCCAAGCTTCTTCCAATCTAAACCATTTAAATTTAATTCACTTAAAATTTTAAATTATTAAAAAAATACAATCAATTTAAATATTTTATAATTTACAAACTCAAAATCTAAACCATTTAATTAATATGTGCAAAATTATCATTTATGATCGATCACGAGAGCTTCCCAAAAAGAAGCCAGAAATACCAAACATCGTGTCATATAAATTTGATAACGTGGTTCATTTCTGTAACAACGAGACAATTAGGATCATAATTTTGTATTCTTTTATATTTAAGAAGTCCTCGTTCTCTACGCCACTCTCACTCGATCAGGTTTGATCGGACGGTCAGAACATGGTGCAGTACCTGTCGGATGGATGTTGACGCGGATCATTAACTCTCGATGTGGTACCTGCGTCATGCGCACAAATGCGACAGCATGACAGGGAATCCTGTACAGCTTATTTTGCATGATTCCATCAACCACCTCGGTATCATCGATCACTTCCATTTTACACGCGTTGGCCATGTAAAATTACCAGGGAGTAATCATAAGTATATCCTTCTCTCAGATTTCTTGATGCTTTTTGTACTCCATGTATAAAATAGCCTCTAACTACGCTCACATCAGCTTCGTTAATAAGCATATGCTATGTGCCTTTGTCTCGGGGACGCTCGGACACGTCGGCCCATGTTATTGTTAATGTTTGCTCGCGGCCGCCACCTCGCAGTTGCGGGCGTAGGCTGTCATCTAGCTTATTAGGTGGATTCTACGTGTTGTTATGAGTATTAAGAAAAGTGATTTGTAGATAATAAAAAATTATATTCAGAATTGAATGATTATATTCAAGTTATACCTAATTCGATCAGTTATGCACTAAACAATCATTAACAGGCCTTATATTATTTGAACTGGATGAGCACAAGCAGATTTTGTACCAATACGACCGATTTTAGAATGTACGACCACGACCAGACTTGGTCAGATAGGACCATATTTTTGCCCTGGATGACCACAACCATGACATGCACCTATCCAACCAGTTTTGAACTGAACGACTATTATCAAGTCTTGTGCTGACAGTAAAATAGCCGTGAAAGTAAAAAAAAAATGGTAGAACAGTATTTTTGGGGTGGTCTTCGAGGTCCACTGCTAAATTCTCTCTATGGTCAACCAATTTTTGGACTAGACGTACACGAGTAGGGTTTGTGGTGATAGAATAAAATTAGCGGGAGCCAAAAATTTTGGTCATAGAACTCGGTCGAAACATAAAAAAAACAGTGGACGTGCTTGCAAATCCATGGTCGAATCATCACTCTTGTTCGTGGCTGCATGTGGCGACTGGCGAAGTAGCGGTCTGTTTTTTTGTGATGGTTGTTTTTTTTTCTGGTCGATTTCAACCCTATGCGAATAAAAAGGTTTGCTTTTGGTCGGATATTGAAAAAGCAGTCGTATTTCTTTTGGTCGAATCGTCAGGCATGACTTATGGTCAAATACGGCGAACAACTGGATAGTGTGAAACAAGGTGGTTGTAGTAGCAATAACAGTCGAATTGTTGGGTTCGTCAAATAATAGAGCTTATATTATTTGATTGGTCATTTTGTTTTGTTGTGATCGAATCAGCATCATCGATTTTGGATTTGTACGATGGTCGTTTTTTTTTATTTCTGGTCGAATGACTTTGGCATGGGTCTGGTCGAATGCAGTGAACTGGTCAACTGTACAAAAGAGATTGTTTGGTCTATTTTTTTAACTAGTCGAATCCGAAGATCTGGTTGTGGCCGAATGTGTTAAACAGTTGGCGAGTGGGGGATAACTGGACCATGGGGCACGTTCGACGGCCTAGATAAAGCAAACACGCCGATCTAACAAGTAAGAACAAAACGACGACATGGCTTAACGTGGACTAAACGTTCGAGCCATAGGGCAAAACTGCGGGACCCACGTGGGCAGCGCAGATGAAACGAACGTGGCGTTGACATGGTTCAGTGTGAGGGCGAGTTAAGATTTGGATTGTATATAGTTATATATGATTACTCCCTAAGATTCTCTCCTTGTCACAACATTAATCTATTTAATATGTGTAAAAAAATTGAAATATACCAAACTACACAAAAAGAAGTAGCAACACACTACAGTATCTTTATTAAATAAAATTTGAAAATGAGTGTAAGAAATATTAATGGATGAGTGTAAAATAATATTAGTGAGAATAAATTTATAGATGTGTATTAAAAAGTATATTTAGATTGTAAATAGATTTATATCATGAAACAATAGAAAAGAAAATTAGGTTTACATTACAAAACAAAGGAAATATAACTTTCTGTTTTTAGATATTTTACAATATAAGACTACTTAAAATTTGAAGAAGTTTTTTATATATATTTACAATTTTTTCCATATTAATATTCTTTCTCACTTCTTCATTAATATTTTTTTCACTCATTTTTAAACTTTATGAATTAACAGGAATATTATAGTCCATTGTCATTTTTTCTCTTTTATTTTGTATACTGTAATTGTCATATACATAAGAAGTAAACTTATATTGTGAAATAGACGTAATATATCTTTTTACTAGCTACCATCACCATGCTCTGTTGGTTGCGTTTGCTTGCTGCCTCGTGCCGATGCCTCCGCGCGCCAAGCGGTGCCGCCGTGCGGGCTACCATGGCGGCGCACACTGCTTACCACCATGCGTCAGGGACGGTGAACCGTGTCGTCCATAGCAGAGCTTGTATAGAGGGAAAAAATTTGATGATTAGTAGAACTAACAAAGTGAACATAAATTTATGAAAGTAAATAGGAAAGGGGATGTGTAATTTGTTGGCCATGCTATATAGAACAAAGGACTCATCTATTTGAAACTTATTGTATAATTGATTCAAGAAGGAAATAATCTCTTTCAAAAGCTAGCCAATTATTTGTATTTGGAAACCAATTTTGTAACGAATAGAGTTTGTTTCGTTCATGATTTTTTTTTCTTTCCAAGAGATTTAACGACCAACTGGTATGTTTTTCACTGCTTTTTTTTTTATATCGTTCCTTTTTTTTTTTCTTTTTTTAGATTTTTTTATCACGTTGTTTTTTCGTAGGATCACAGTTGTTTAAGATATTTGTAGAGTATATCTTTTAAATATGGGAAGTCAATTCTTATAGATGCATCCTTTAGTGATGCCAGAGTTTGAATCTATCTAAAAGCGCTAAAGAAAGGAAATTTATACCGTTATAACTAGATTCCATGTATCATTTTTTTTTCTGATTAATGCAAGAATTTTTAGTATTTTTTCTTGATTAATGTGAGAATTTTGTATTTAATATGGTGTCTCTAATATCACCTGAATTTTGAATCTAACTAAAAGAACTAAAAGAAAAAAAACTAAGGTTGATAAGAGTTTTCAACTTTATGTTTTTGACAAGAAAAGTCTTCCCTAGTATATCCCATTAGACTAGTAATCTAAGGTTGTGTTTAGGATGATGTATATTTAAAAGCATATTTTTCGAAATGTTTTATCTGCTATATTTCTTTGAGAGATTCTTTTACTTGTATTTATTACAAAGCAAGTATAAGAAAAAAAAAAGCAATCCAGTAAAAGCAGATCTTTATATTGGTTCTCGCAACTATGATAAAACTAATAACAAAATTTCTAATTTGAATTATCTTTCAACATACTGGTTTGCCATCAAATAATAGTGAAACTAACAATAATATTGATTTTTGTACTAAATGGATAGAAATTTGGTTAAATTTGGAATTGCGGTGAAATAGCAATAAGCACAATAACAAAATACTTTAAAAAGTTGTTTTTGGAAACTTACTGTAAATAAAATACTACTTGTTTAATCAATGTTATTATTAGTCACACTGTTGTTTATTAGCAAGCCGATATGTAAAAATAATTCAGATTAGACATTTTATTATTAGTCATCATAGTTGGAAAATATCATATTAGGTTCTATTTTGATAAGACCGCTATTTTTTACAGTTGTTTTGTAACAAATGTAACTTGAAAAACTCTGAAACAAATAGATTAGAGAAAATAGTTTGCAAAACCTTTTTTTTTTTTACAGCCTACCGCTACTCCCAAACACAACCAAATCTGTAGTAACTTTCAAAAACAACTTTTTAAAAAAAATAAAATATTTTAGTACTATATATTTTGCCACCTCACCTAAATCACACACAATCTTAAATCAGAAGAAGGTGAGAAAAGGAATATTTTATATAAATAATTTTTTAAAAAAGAAAATTACAAATTTAATTCAGTGTTTCAAAAAATTGCAAAAATAATTTTTTTAGAAGTACGGTTAGATCTTGATGTGACACATGACAATAGGAGTGCGGTAAATCTCTCTGCCGGTTGCGTTAGAGAATGGGCAACAAAAAAAAAGTTGAGAGTGTGGTAATACAATTTTTTTATTCATTCAAATTCAAAGTTTTGCACAGAAAAATTTCAATTATTTCAACATCGATATTTTTTGATATATGTTTCGCCGAGAAGATCTCTTTTCCGGGAAATTGGCCTCCTTTTTCGTGGTGCGGGCGTGCCAGTATACATAAGTATACAAATAAAGGAGTAGACAATGCACAATCTTAGAAAACACTGTACTTTATTAATTCTGAAAAGAATTAAAAGTTACAAGTCCCTTTGGGATTTACAATCTCTCAATGCGCCAAAGGATTGTATGGTTCATGGTTCCTCAGGTTTTTTGAAAAGCTCCTGGTTAATTACATCTGCAGAACAAGTCTATAGAAAACCTCTGATTAAGCTGTGTTGATGGTCGTCGTCTTCAAGCTTCAAAATTACTTTGCCCTTGAATGAATAAATGCAATGCGTATGCTCATGCATGCAAGTATGCAAATCCATAGCCTCGTCAGTCTATGGTGTTATCACAAGATGTGGCCTTCGCCTCGTCGGTGCCCAGCCAAGGAGTTGTTCGGCCTCGTCGGTCGCGAACAAATGGATGCCTTCGCCTCATCAGTACCCGGCATGAATGGTGTCCGGCTTCATCAGTCACGGACAAAAAGCATGTTGCCTTTGCTTCATCAGTACCCAACAACATGTAAATTATGGATGGATGACTTGTGATAACAGCTTTGACTTCCTTAGCTTCAGAAAAAGTACATTGCATGATAGACAGCCCATTGGAATATCCATCAAAAACTTAGTAAAATTTCAACTTGATTACACAATTAGTCATTAGCTCTCATTCGACTATTTGGATGAGAGTTTTTTTGACTTATAATAGGTTTAAACTTGAAGGAATAGTTTCTGGACAAATCATCGATTACTCATCAAAATTTGAGATCGATCAGACCGTCGGATTAGAAACCATCTTCATTGCTTGTATGTCAAGCTGAAACTCAGCAAAACAGAGCTACTTGCAATGGTTTTGGTGATATTTTGAACATCTGATCAAAGTGAAACTTGGAGGTATAGTTTCAGTATGAACCTATTATTCTCCTTAAAAAATTTGGGATCGATCGGACTTTTGGATGAGAAGTTATCATCGATCTTCTCCCATTAGGGCAAGCTGAAACAACTCCTGAACAGAGCCTCTCTTCTGGTCAAATTTGACCTTAAAGATCTCTGATGAACATGAAATTTGGTGGAGAAGTTTATAATAGAGTATTCTATTCACCATAAAAATTTGGGGTCGATCGGACTCCTGGATAAGAAGTTATCATTGATCTACTCCCATGAGGGCAAGCTGAAACGACTTCTGGACAGAGCTTCTCTTCTGGTCAAATTCGACCTTAGAGATCTCTGATGGATATGAAATTTGGTGGAGAAGTTTCTCATAGAGTCTTTTATTCACCATAAAAATTTGGGGTCGATCGGACTCCTGGATGAGAAGTTAATATTGATCTTCTCCCATGAGGTTGCATCAGGTGAGGCTTGATCTTTGATCAAAACATGAGTATGCAAGTTTTTTGGATCGGATCAACGGGACCTGATGTCGTGTGATCAGATCGAAAGTAAGCACTTTCAGATCTTTGATCGGCCGCATCAGGTGGGGCTTGATCTCTGATCAAAACATGAGTATGCAGGTTTTTGGACCGGATCAACTGGACCTGATGTCATGTGATCAGATCGAAAGTAAGCACTTTAAGATCTTTGATCGGCCGCATCAGGTGGGGCTTGATCTCTGATCAAAACATGAGTATGCAGGTTCTTGGACCGGATCAACGGGACCTAATGTCGTGTGATCAGATCGAAAGTAAGCACTTTCAGATCTTTGATCGGCCGCATCAGGTGTGGCTTGATCTCTGATCAAAACATGAGTATCCAGGTTTTTGGACCGGATCAACGGGACCTGATGTCGTGTGATCAGACCGAAAGTAAATACTTTCAGATCTTTGATCGGTCGCATCAGGTGGGGCTTGATCTCTGATCAAAACATGAGTATGCAGGTTTTTGGACCGGATCAACGGGACCTGATGTCGTGTGATCAGATCGAAAGTAAGCACTTTCAGATCTTTGATCGGCCGCATCAGGTGGGGCTTGATCTCTGATCAAAACATGAGTATGCAGGTTTTTGGACCGGATCAATGGGACCTGATGTTGTGTGATCAGACTGAAAGATCAAAATATGCATGATGCATGTTTATGCAGATAAATAAAACTCACCCATGGCCATCTACCCTACAGCTCTACCTATCTGTCTTGCTCCTCACGTGCCCGTCCCCCTCTCTATTTATAGAGACTCCAGGTTGGTTACAACCATCCAACAACCAGAGATTTTTAGGGGATTTGAATTTTAGTAGGAGATATACTTTGTTATTTAAATAAATAAAAGGATAAAGAGAGAGATTATCTCCTTTTTGAATTTGAATAAAAGATAAAGAGAGGGATTATCTCTTTTTTTAATTTAAAAAGGAGATATACTTTTGTTATTTAAATTATAGATAAATCCAACTCGAACTTGGGCTGCATGTCGGTTTGGTCATATTGTTGACCAGGTTTGACCAGCGTTGACCAGGTTCAGCATTGACCAACGTTGACCACGTTTGACCAGGTTTGACCAATCCAGTTTTAACCTTTTTTTTTTTACCAGTGGAATTTTTTGTCTTGGTTTTTATCATCATTTTTTTACGGCCCAAGTATATATATTTTATTTTAGCCCATTGGGCCATATGAAACTTTTCTAATGAATTTTTATTACAAAAATTCATCAAACAATATATAACTTGAGTTGATAATTCGTTTGAATCGATGAAATTGTAAAGTCAAAATGATCAGATTGACACAAACTGATTATCAACTGAAGATATATATATATATATATATTATCACAAGATCTTAACATAAATGGATTATCAGCAGAAACTATATACCACAAGATCTTGTGATATATATTTCTTATTAATAATCTATTTGTGTCGATCTTATCATTTTAACTTCAAGATTTAACCGGTTCAAATGGATTGTCAATCTAAATTATAGATCAAAAGATATCGATGTTGGAAGAATTAAAATTTTCTTATACAAGACCTTGAATTTGAATCAATAAAAAAAAATTGGTCCTGCCGTGATGTGAGTGTGGTTGACATTTTTTGCTGGCTATTCTCTGCCGCACACTGATTGTATATCAGAAAGATTTGTCACATTCTTATTGTCATACGTTACGTTTAGATTCAACCGCACTTTAAAAAAAGTTATTTCTTGTAATTTTTGAAACATTGGATTGGATGAGGTTTGTAATTTAGAAAAAAAAAAAGACTATTTATATAAAATATTATGAGAAAAGAGAAAACTTTGCTAGACGGACCATTGAGCCGCCCAACAGAAAAAATCAGAGGGAGGGCGGCAAACAGTAAAACGAGGTTGAATAAAGGGCCCCGAACGGAATACCAGATTGCGATACTGGTTCATATCGGAGTGTCCACCCACCCCAAAAATCTGAGGCCGAGAATTGCATCAGAGTTAGACCGGACTGCACAACCCCATCTCCCCACGAGTCCACCACCACCACTCCAGCACCGACCGCCTCCTTGGCGTCGCAATGGCTTCCAGGCTGGCGCTTCGCCCCCACGACGTCACCCTCCGCCTCCCGCCTCCCCTCGCCGCTGCCCGCCGCCGCGGTCGCCGGGCCTCGCCGTCGATTAAGGTCTACTCCGTTGCGTCCCCCGTTTCCACCAAGTAAGCACCACGGCGTTGCTAAGATTTGTTTCTTGGATCAAGATTTGAGGTTTTCTTGGGGTGGTTTGTGTCAAGAATTTGTCAGATTCGTCTTGTTTGTTTATGAAATCATGAGTTCTCCAGTTGGATGGTTCTAACATTCGCACCTGGTTCATCAGATTAGGTGCAAAGGATTAGGAATTTATGCGCGCATCTGCACGTCCTGTGCGGATTAGTTTATCTTACTTGTCTTCCACTGCAAGTGAGCTCCTCCCTGTGGCTGTCAGTCCTTTTCCACATTTCTTTAGGTGCCATGCTTTCGCAGCATTAAATTTGCTGGGGCCTTATTGTTGTCCCAAATTTATCCTGCAAGCACGGTTCTTGATTTAGTTAAATTGCGCACAGTTAATGTACTGGTTAGGGAGCCGGAGGTACTTTCTGATTTGAATAACTTGTAAGTTAACTGCAGTGTGCTTGATTACCTCCGGGACCAAACAGTTATTACAATATTTTGCCGTGATTTTGAGGTTGTCCTGATACGCGGCTGTTAACCAATAATTGTGCTTTTTCATTGAGACATGTGTTATGGCTGTCGTCACCATCTTCCGCTCGATCTGGTGTCGGTGGTGCTTATTGTATTCTTAGTGTGATGGAATTGATTTTAATTTGTTCGTCGGTACAATTGGTGGCTAAGGTTTCTGTTTGTGACAGCTATATGTCGTTGATCTGTTCGGATGACGTGTTTGTTTGATAAATTAAATAAGTTATGACATTGAAATAGATCTCGTAGGTATATTAAATTGCTATGGAAGCCCATCAATGAATCCATGCTGGCCTAACTTTCTTGTTTGATAGAAACTAAATCTTTGATATATTCACATCGATAGCTTGGGAAACCGTGGTACATATCATAGTTGCTGTGATATGAAATTTATCCAAGTAGTTTTTCTACTGATTAGAATCTTAATTAACATGATTGAAACCACATGTAGAGGTTAAAAAATAGGAAGCTTGAGGTTTCATGGAGGTATTTGCATTTTTTTAGTTTTTTTCCCCCTTTCAGGCCATTTTCTTGATGTTGTTGATGATGATGTGCATGAATTAGAGACTTGTGAACATCAAGTGAAGCACCATCAATGGTGCTACATTCCTTGCATTAATGTGTTTAATACTCAAGGGGATCACATCAAAATTTGTATGGGACACAGCATGTGCCTGTTGTGTCGAAAGGTCAAGGACATAGGTGAGTGACCTAACCACATTTATGTGTGTCCTTTATAAGACCTCGTCCAAATTGTAACCTGGCTGTGTATGCATATTCAACTTTTTTTGCTAGCAAAATAGGAAAACGCAGATCAGGTGGAACTGATTTACTTTTTAAACTATATTATTTTATAAGAGAATGAAAAAAAACTTCAGTTGGATCAGGTGGACTACCTTTGCCAATCTGTGTCAAGTATTACATGTCAGCATAGGCATATGGTCAAATTGTTAAGAAGTGTTTTGTGCTAGACCATGTTACTCTCTGACCAGTCCATCCCATACTGGAAATTTTTTTTTTGTGCATTTCTTAATAGCAGCATTTCAATCCCTGATGGATGTCATTTTGATCTGTTTTCTTTGTCTCTTGCATCTGTTTCGTCAAGTGAGCTAATACCAAGGCTGAGGTAAGGAACCTTCAAGGTCTTGCACATGGATTTATATGTCCAGTCTGCTAAGTTCAGTATCATTAATGTGCACCCGTTTGGATGGTGTACCATTAGGGTTATCTGCTTATACTCTTCAGATTCTAGCGGGATAATCTTGCAGGTGCTCCAGGATGCATGATTTGCGGTTTCAATGTTACATTCATTTAATTCTATGCAATTGCAGTTATTATGCAAAATATTCTACTATTGTCTGTTATTTGGTACCAAAATGGTTTTATCTTATTTATTCCTTTTCAACCCAAGTAATGACTTGAACAGAGACTCATTTTTCTACCTATTGTTTTATTAACTTAAAATTTTTATTTCTCTTGATTTATATCAGCTCATGGTGATGGTATTTTCTCCTAATCTATAGAATGCTCTCTGGTGCATACAAAAATCAAAAAAGAAAAAAAAAATTAAGAAAGAAGAACATCATATACATTTGATATGCATTACCTTATGATTCCTGCCTAGTCGAATAAATTTCATCCCAAAGTGTAATTGTTGTATGAAAAGCCTGAAGATAATTGTGGAGGCATCATAAAATTGAGAATGGCTCTAAGTTTGTTCATCTTTTGTGCAGGGTTGAGTCTAAGATGCCATTTGCTCCTCCACGGGAGGTCCATGTCCAGGTCACACATTCAATGCCACCTCAGAAGATTGAAATATTTAAGTCTCTAGAGGACTGGGCCAAAGACAATATCCTGGTGCATCTTAGACCTGTTGAGAAGTGTTGGCAGCCACAGGATTTCCTTCCTGATCCAGCATCTGATGGATTTTATGATGAAGTTAAGGAACTTAGAGAGCATGCCAAGGAAATTCCTGATGAATATTTTGTTTGTTTGGTTGGAGACATGATTACTGAGGAAGCTCTTCCTACATATCAAACCATGCTTAACACTCTTGATGGCGTCCGAGATGAAACAGGCGCAAGCCCTACTTCTTGGGCTGTTTGGACGAGAGCATGGACCGCCGAGGAGAATAGGCATGGTGACCTTCTCAACAAGTATTTGTACCTCTCCGGTAGGGTGGATATGAGACAAATTGAGAAGACAATTCAGTATCTTATTGGCTCTGGAATGGTAACAGTTATTCTGTTTTTTGGCTAGTTTTTGGGACCTTGAAATATTTATTTATTGTTTATTTTTCTTACTGTTTATTTATTCTGTTTTCATACTGCTCTCATGTGATTCTTTTGAGAGCATATCATTTGTTTTGATCCTTTTGTGCTTCGGACATATTTAAATTGGCAATTTTGGTTTTTCAATTTGCCTCCCATTACCTCCGTACTTTTCCCCACTTTGAATTGTTTTACCTTTTGTCCATTTTGGTTACTGAGTAGAGAAGTGTGAAAACTTATGCATATTTCTTCCTGTGTCCATTTTAGGATCCTCGGACAGAGAACAATCCTTACCTTGGCTTCATCTACACCTCCTTCCAAGAGCGGGCGACCTTCATCTCTCATGGGAACACTGCACGTCATGCTAAGGATTATGGGAACCTAAAACTTGCTCAGATCTGTGGCATCATCGCCTCAGATGAGAAGCGCCATGAGACTGCATACACCAAGATTGTCGAGAAGCTGTTTGAAATTGACCCTGACTGCACTGTGCTTGCTTTAGCTGACATGATGAAGAAGAAGATTTCAATGCCCGCCCACCTGATGTACGATGGGGAGGATGGTAAGCTGTTTGAGCACTTCTCCATTGTGGCACAGAGGCTTGGTGTTTACACAGCCAGGGACTACGCGGACATTCTAGAGTTCCTTGTTAAGAGGTGGAAGGTGGCCGACCTGACTGGCCTTTCCAGTGAGGGGAACAAGGCCCAAGACTACGTTTGCACCCTCGCTGCAAGGATCAGGAGGCTGGATGAGAGGGCACAAGGGAGAGCCAAGCAAGCTGGTAAAATGCCTTTTAGCTGGATATTTGGCAGGGAAGTTCAACTGTGAGCATTAGATGCAATTGCAACAAGTGAGTTCTAGCGTGCCATCTGTCATGCATCTTGAGACCTATGCTGAGACTAGATTCCAGTGTGTTCCTCATTGCGTGGTTCTGAGTGAGAGCCTGGTGCTGCCGTTCAGCAGTGTTGTTTTTCAGAGGCTAGGGAGATATGTGTGTGTGTGTGTGTTTTAGCCTTCTTTTTACTTCATTGTAACAGGTACAAGTACAACGTTTAGCAGTGTGGACTGGATATGGAGTGAACGTGCGTTGTCGTTGTCCATGTCTTCTTGTTTCTGTGTTTTATGTGTTTCTTCCAGTGTTCAGTGTTCGGTATCTGTTAAAATTTTGCGACTTATGATGCTACTAGATGTGTGTTTCAAGTTTTCATTCTCAGTGATAGCTGATGGATCGTGATACAGATCACAGACAAATCGCGTCTGTCTGCTGGTTGGTCGCATATGTTTGATCTATCTGTTCGCTAAGTGGGAACTAGTACCTGCATTTAGTTGCAGTTGCTATCATGCATGCAAGAACACGATGTGGCTAAACAGAAACCATTATTAGTGCATTTCAGAGATCGACAAGGCCATTGAGAATATCCAATTAAATTGGTGTTTTTAAGTTCCTTCATGCGATTATAGAGATTGTTAATATGCTAAATGCTCAACTTTACCAACATATGCTCTCCAGTAGAAAGATTCTCCTCTCACCAGTATAGTATAGCATCCATATGTACTGCACAAGTTGAGAATTGCCTGAATTTGCTTCTGACCGTTCAGTCCATTCCATTTGGGGCAGTTGAACTCTTCTTGCTTGCTTGCTTGCCACTCGTTTTACATTCTGTTTTCAGCTCAGTAGAGTCACTGCTTTCTTCAGAACAAAGGGGCAGAAATTTCTCAAATCAAATGGGAACTCTCGAAATGTCAAAAGACCAAGATATTGGTAGAATGCAACTGATCTGAATTGTATTCATATTCCTTCTACTTTCTAGGAAGGCTGAAAGGTTGTTCTAAACTGAATTTGGCATCAGCAAAACTATTTTACCAACCGTCGCTGACAAACAAACCGACATGAAAGCTGTGTTCATAGGTAGATAAGTGCCCACAAACCATGTCATTGAAGAGACTGAGCACATGAGTATTGTTTTCAAATTGTTGCAAACAATAGTTGAAATGTGCCACCCGTCTGAGTTCGATTTGAGCTCAATTGGCCATTATTGTAAGAATCTTGTAAAGAAATTTCGTTCATGCACATGACAAAGCTTTTATTTAAAATGGAAATGTGTCGTGCACATAAACAGAACACGCTCTTACGCTTTTTTAATTTTACAAAGAAACCTCAAACTCATTTCAATTGTTTTAAAAATACCTCAAAAGAAAATAATATCTGGATGTGCCCTATCTAGGTATGCCACCAACCCAGTTGGCCCGTGTGCAGCTCGATTGCTGACACGTGGATTGCAGGTCAGACAGATGCCATGCAATTTTTGGCACAAATCCACCTGATGCAAAATTCCATGTGCTGCAGGAAAGGCAGGCCTGCCAAGTTGCCGGGTGCATGCATGCAGATGCAGGTCGAGGCAAAAAGTTCAGATGTTAACGACTTGCAGTACAAATGTGGCCTTCGTCAGCAATTGGTTCGAACATACTGATAGACAGATCGTATGGTATAGATCATATATGCATTTGGGGGCCGGGGATTAATTCCCTGATACTCTCAGATAAGGCCCTTTGGAATATATACGTGCACATGATCTTTACTTTACTGTTTATTCTGCTCAAAAAAAAAAAAAAGAAATACATGGACGTTAGTAAATTGCATTCTATGTTTTTAAACTTGCGACATTTTCTTACTTCGGTCTATACAATTTAAAAATCTTACTAGGAGGTCTCTAGATAATTACGCATGCAATCGTTTGCAATGTCGGTCGATTAGCAAGTTAAATTAGTTAAAATATGGCTTGGCGTGCGACGAAGCATCTAGCATGGTAAAAATTCAAATATCTAAGAAATTGATTGCAAAGAAAGAAAATCATAAAGTTTTTAGTAATTTGTTTTAACCATCAGGTTCGACGTCAGTTGAAGAGCCAAATAAATTGCTCTGTATCGCACAAAACTTATGCACCGTATGACCGTATTCTTTTCGTGTTATGTTTGACTAAAACTACTTAATTTGTCGCATACGTGCAAGTAATTTTGAAAATTTTCAATATGTGCTAAGAAAAAGAAAACAAAATATCAGGCAAGGTATAGATTCACAAGTCGCTCTCCGAGCCAACTTATGAGATTAATTCTCTCTCACACAAACTTACAAACAAAAATTAGGCCAACATGGAGGGTGGAATAATGTAACCACTACTGCACCGTATTCTTTGATGCCAATGCTTCACGGCCACTATACGCCTCTCTCCCCTCCGCTCGCCCGACACCTCTACTGCTGCAGCTACATGCATGCATGCATGCGTCTGGGCGAAAACTATTACTAGTCTATTATCTAATTAGCTTCCTTGGTTTGGCTATCAGGAGATGCTACAGACAGCATGACTGCATGAGTACTAAGTACAGTACTATACGCTACTATTCCCTAATTGCGTTAGTGTTTTTTTGGAATTACAAGTTAGTACAATTACTTTTTTGGTCCCTATAAATAGCCTAAATCATCTCAATTTGATCCCTTAATGTTTTTTTTGACATAAGACCATGGATCGTGATGTGAAGCTGATTCAACACCATATACAGCCAGCTGATTAGCACCATATCTCTCCATTCTCTTCCTTTGACATCTCTTTCTCCCTCTCTCGCCGTATGGCATTGAGTCAGTTTTATGTGACACTAACTGAGTTCTACACTACGCTTCATCATTCCCACGTGTCGTCTTTTATCTTAAAACACAATAAGAGGACCAAACTAAACCAATTTCACAAATAGATGTATTAATTTGACTTATTTTATAATAAAAAGATCTAAATGAGTTGGAGAGAAAAATAAAGAAATCAAAAGTATATTTACATGAAACACCATTTTTATTTGGGAAAATGAGAGTGTTGGTGTGTAAACTTTCATAAAATGTTAAATTTATTTAGTCAACCAAAACTTGTAAGATGGACTAACCTATCCACATTTATCACCCAAGCCACAGTGAATTAACATATAGCAACTTAAAAATGGTAAGGTCAACTACTAGTGTAGTTTGATTACTACTCTCTCCAATTCAAAAAGATTATCATTTTTTTTATACAATAGTCAAGATACAATTTATGATCATTATTTTTATTATAATATATTAATAAATATTAATAAATTACAATATTACGAAAAGTACTTTTAACAACAACTATACTCATATAATTTTCTAGCAAATCCAAATATATAAAAAATTATTACTGATGAAAAAGTTAGCATGTATAAAAAAGGACAAACTTTTAAAACTATAGGGAGCACATCATTAAGACAACACACCGGCCGGTGGCAACCAGCAACTCGACCGCGAAAGCGTGCACCGACTCCACACGACTCCACAGTCCCCACGATCCGCGTGCTGCTATTTCAGTTGGAAGTTTGTTGGTAGGTTCCTGAAAGCAAGGAGGCCACTTTGTTATGGACTACTAAGAACTCCTTCATGCATGTCACTCCATCATTAAGCTTAGTTACTGATCACCGAGGTAATTAATCGAGTTGTGCATGCATGCTAACAAAATCGGCAACATGCGCATGGGTCACGGGCACGAGTCCACGTCATCTGCCTAACGATTCCACTGACGATCTCATTTTTTGTTACCTTTGGCTCCGGATCACCACACAGACCGAGTCAGTCACGGGCATGGCTTTCGGCCACTGACAGCTGAAAATGCACGGCCATTTCGGTCCTCTCCAAGCAAAGTAGCCACCCTCCCCTCCCATCCATGCGTATGCCTGCATCCGTGCATAATCTCAATCCAATAAGATTTTCTGACTTACCATCCCTTCAACCCCCACTAACTCATTTGAATCCAAACAAATATTTACACTCATATATTCTATACCTTCCATCGCTTTCCTTATCATCAATTCTGACGTCGACAAGACTCTGTCCGACGCTATATAGCTCACCTCTGTCCATAGCTAAACTCCCACACTAGAGAGCATATCTATAGTCTCATATAGTACATGAACAGTAGCTACATAGTTGCATAAGAAGAGATCAAAAATGATAGCGTGGGGCGACGTGTACAAGGTGGTGGCGGCGACGATCCCGCTGTACTTTGCGCTGTTCTTGGGGTATGGGTCGGTAAGGTGGTGGCGCATCTTCACGAGGGAGCAGTGCGACGCCGTGAACCGGCTGGTGGCGTTCTTCGCGCTTCCCTTCTTCACGTTCGAGTTCACTCTCCACACCGACCCGTTCGAGGTGAACTACCGGGCGGTGGCGGCGGACGTGATCTCCAAGGCGATCATCGTGGCGGTGATCGCGGCGTGGGCGAGGTTCTTCGGCAAGGGCGGGTGCGTGAGCTGGTCCATCACCAGCTTCTCGCTGTCCACGCTCACCAACTCGCTGGTCGTCGGCGTGCCCATGGCGCGGGCCATGTACGGCGAGTGGGCGCAGCAGCTGGTAGTGCAGCTGTCGGTGTTCCAGGCCATCGTCTGGCTCACGCTGCTGCTGTTCGTGCTCGAGGTCAGGAAGGCGGCCGTAGGGATGTACGTCGCGTCCGACGAGGCCGTCGTCAACAGCGTGCCCGAGTCGCCGGTGAAGGACGTCGAGGCGAACAACTTTGCTGCGGGTGTTGCCGAGGAGGGCGTGGTTCCGGTGAGCGCGCGGCCGTCGCTGTGGGCGCTAGTGAAGGTGGTAGCGCAAAAGCTAGCACGCAACCCCAACACCTACGCCAGCTTCGTCGGTATTACGTGGGCTTGTCTTGCCAATAGGTACGTACCGTAACTATGTTCCTATCGTATGTATATACCCATGCATACTATATGTTACCTCCATGCGTGTACGTCCGTATGTACGTAATATTGTCCGATGAAAAATATTTGGATACATGTATTTTCTTGATAGAAGTTAAAAATCTTTTAACTGGCCTTCACTTTTGACTGCAAAGTTTTACTGGTTGTTTCTAGTTTAAATGGCACGCTTACTCCTTTCCAGGTACAGGTTCCAGGCAGTTTATTTTTGGATGCAAGTTTATTTGTTTTTTAAAAATTTGCATGCGAAATTTATTTTCTGAGTTAGAAGAATTTTTATGCTCACGTGTACTTCGATCGATTTGGATGGCGATATATATGCTACGTATAAATAATTTTTTTAAAAACAGAAAATTGCAAATATGACTAAATGTTTTAAAAATTTACAAAAATAATTATTTTTAGAATTGCGGTTGAATTGTATAACTCAAACTTTGAGATTAAATTATATTAAAATTTTTTATTCTTCCAAGACTAATATCTTTTGATCTATGATTCATATTAACAATCCATTTAAATCAGTGTAATGGTGAGACAAAACGATCAGATCGTTATAAACCGATCATCAACCAGACTTAGATATTTCAAGATATAATAATATATGATATCTTGTGATATATAACTTCGGTTGATAATCCGTTTATATCAATCTAATCATTTTGGCTTCACGATTTCACTAGTTCAAACGAATTGTTAATCCAAATTATAATTAAAAGATATCGATATCGAAAAAATTGAAATTTTAATGTACAAAATTTTGAATTTGAATTAATAAAAAAATAAAAATTGTCAAACTCTTAATGAGTCTTTACTGTATATTGATTGTACAATAGAGAGGTTTGTTGTACTTCTGTTGTCACGTGTCATTAGAGCTAAAAAAAAAAAAATCAAAATTCGCAAGTTATTCGGGATCGGATTGAAGATCGGCTCGAGCCCTTAACGAGCCGAGCTCGAGCCTGAGGTAAAACTCGAGAGAGAACTCGAGTCGAGTCCGAGCCTTCCCGAGCTCGCTCAAGGTCAACTCGTTAAAACTCGAATTAGAGAAAACTCAAATCCTCAAATCCTATCAAGGGCTCACGGCAGCGGCGTAATTGCGTAAGGAGCGGCGGCGGTGCGCGTGGAGGAGGAGGGGAAGGAGAGGAGGCGGCGGGGAAAAGGGAGGAGGCGGCGGCAGCAGTCGGCCGACCGGAGAAGAGGAGGACGACGAAGAGGAGGCGTCGGTACCGGCAGCGGCTCCGGCGACGGCTCTAGCGTCCGCGGCAGTGGCCGTGCGCTTGTTAAGCCGAGCTCGAGCTCTATCGAATTTGCTTCGAGTCGAGTCTGAGTTTACTTCGAAACTCGTTAAGATTTTGAGTCGAGCCCAACACACTATCGAGCTCGAGTCGAGCCTGCCTGGACTCGCTTGAGCTCGACTCAATCATTTATAGCCCTACATGTCATGTCTAGATTCAACTGCGTTTCTAAAAAGAATTTTTGTAAATTTTTGAACACTAGATGAGATTTGTAGTTTTCTTTTCTATAAAAGATTATTTATATAAAATATTCTGTGTTCTGACGTGTATAGCACACATGATACATGCGATCAAGCTAATGCTAGCTCCACAAGCTAACTATAACTAATTCTGTTCTTGTTCTCTCTCACTTTATGCTAGAATCGACTCAAAATGCATGATATAGGCTTTTGACAATTAAATGAGAGATTTAATTAAATTATACTTGTGAAATGTAGATTACACATCACCCTGCCTAGTGCGTTTGAAGGGTCGGTGCTGATCATGTCCAAGTCAGGCACAGGGATGGCCATGTTCAGCATGGGTGAGCATATATACGTCTATCTATACACGTTCTATACACTTCAGTTTGTATATCTATATATACATCAAGTATTAGATCTATTTTCCCCCTAAATTAAAAAAAAAGTTCAACAATTCTAATTACTCTTTTTCCGATTTTTTTTCTTATCGAATATTCTAGTAAAGCATATTTATTTTTGAAATCCTGCAAATACTTAATATATCAGATAATCAGTTGAAAAATATATCAGATAATCATCGAAAAGACATACAACAGAATCTTTAGAAAAGGAACTGACCAAAAGACAGAATTAGTTCTGTCTGCATGCTGTGATAAAAGGACAACTGAGGAGTAAAAAGATTAATTTCATAATTAAAAATTAATCTAGTTGGGTAACTTTTGGACCTTAATTAATTTACGTCGTTTTCGCAGGATTGTTCATGGCACAACAGGAAAAGATAATAGCATGCGGGGCAAGCTTTGCGACCCTGGGACTGCTGCTAAAGTTCGCTCTTGGACCGGCCGCGATGGCCATCGGATCCATCGCCGTCGGCCTCCGTGGCGACGTCCTCCGGGTTGCCATTATACAGGTCGCTTTCTAGTTTCTATGCATGCCTTTCTGTCTTACGTACAGCTTTTCTGTATGCATACGTGTGTACTTACTGTTCCGACTATGTAAACAACATACATAGAATTTTAGGGTTTGTTTGGTATGGGACCATCCCATATAAGACGGGGCACCTTTTCAGTCTTTGGTTGCCCATCAGAATGAGGCGTGCATGCCGTGGGATTCAAATTCCTTGGACGTTCCCTCTTCATCCCGTGGCAAATTTGGCCACACGATGCCATCCTGATGAGTTAACTATGGTAATTTAGTGGTGATTAGTAGTAACTAGGATAATTAGTTGTGAACTGTGGTAATTGGTGATGATCAGTTAGTAATATACAAGTATAACACATCTCACCAAACACCATCCCATCTTATTTCACCTCGTACAGGCAATCAAACAGCTTAGCTTGCATTAACCATGATATCATCCAAGACGGATCATTCTATCTAGGATAGTTACTAAGGGAAGGGAACCCAATCAGCCCCTTAAAGACTATAAGAGATTATAGCATGCATGCCTTTGGCACTAGTTTACACAAAGTTAGTGAACTATTAAATGGGTAAGATCTTGTATAATCACCAAGATGTGATATATTATAGTTGATAATGGTTGGACTTGGGTCTCCCTTACCTATAGTTAGCTAATCTCATACTTTACTTACTACCACGCTGTAGTTGGTTGCTACGTAGAGCTGATGGTATGCTGACGTCAATCTGCCTTTGAGAGGCTCTCACTTTATATATTTTTTTACCACTTTACCCCAAAATTTCATAACTTTACTTTTGACAAAACGTCGTCGAAGATTCCAATTATACGTTACTCCACTCATACATGCATAGAAGACTTCTTGTTAGAGACAAAAGGACGGGCAAACTTGAAGATTTTACAAAGTAGTGCATCATAATTGCATTACACCGACATTAGATAGCATCCACAGCATGTATTATCAGATAAGCCGTCCAATGGTTTATTTAGTCGTGTCAGGCAAATCATGGTGCAGATTAGCCGCGAATAAAGTTAATTAGTAGTTTTGAAACAAAAGCAAAACCTAGCTTAGGTATCCCCAGAAATGTCTTGGAGGGCAAACTGGAGATACGTAAGAAAAGCTTCCATGCATGCTAAACTTTTGTTATAAATCAAGGATCTGATGCGAAAAACCATACATTCAGTGAAATCCTTATAGGAGAGATTCTAGGCTAGTTTGGCAGCACTTCTGCATGCACCAATAACCTTACCTACTTGGGCTTTACGACCAATGCTTACAGAGCCGCAAATATGAACGGTGCTCAATATTGTTTAAAGACTAAGCACGTCCAAAGGCGCACTAACAGCTTAATTAATCATAATGTTACCAGGTCTGTGTGCAAGTGCGTTCCAAACAGTGGCTGCATCACCATTAACATAACCATCTTAGTTATCCTAATCTTGTTTAAGAACATAAGTCTCATGCAGAAACAGAGGTCGAACAGACAAAATACTAAACCATGAAACCTAAAATCATGAACATGGAACATACGAACCGGTTTTGTCGTTTTGGTCGGTAACATTTAATATCGCTTTAGGGCAGTGTCTTGTCCATGGAGTGGATTGGCCTTAAATGGGGCGGTGCAGCTTCTCTTTTATACCAAGAAGAGTGGATGTCCCTATTGCTTTGCGACATTTTGACCCCTGCCAAAGATGAGAGATCATTCAAATTGGTCCAGAATTGAAAGTGCACTCAGAGTAAAGAATTTTTTCTCCAAAAGAAAGTGCAGCATGGCACCTATGTGGCGGATTCAGTTTTGGAATGTTCTAGAGCCCGGCTCAGGTCATCCTCTAAACAAAAGGCCATGCCGAAAATAGCAAGTCGTTAATGGCCACTCATTGGATGCTTATCGCATAACGAATCAAACTAAATTGTTAGATAAACACCAGCATCAATATAGTATTATGTAAAGTTCGACAAGGTAATCATGATCAAGGATAGAAAAAACCAGCAATTGTTATTGTGGAGCCTGCACTTAAAAGATGCACCTAGGCGATCCTACTAATCATATCAAAAACACATGCACATTTCACTGGAAATGAGTTAACCTGAACCAAATCAACAATACTGGGTCTGTTTTGTGGGGGAGCAAACTAAATTTGATGCAGTTCACAGTTAATTAGTCAAAAACAAATAAGTTGATCGGCTTGCAGCCTGATTGATGTCACTGTCATCCCTTCACATCACTTTGGTATAGCCACTTGTACGCCCTATGTATTGCGTGGTAAAAGGTTGCAAAAGTGGTACAAATTGTGCTTTGGGGCAATACCATGATAGGCACTTTTAAATATTAAGGCAAACATTGTTTTCAATTTACTAAACTAAGAGTAACAGGGGGAATGCTACCCTGAAAGTCATCCTTGGAACAAATGTGAACTCAAAATAGAGTCTCCAACAATTGGTGGTCTAAAAAGAGTGTGGGAATTGATCTCCACCCAGATAGTGGGGTTCGAGATGATGAGATGATTATCATCTGGTAGGTGATGCTAGGGTTGTGTAGGTTCGATCTCAGACATGAAATGTTTGTTTTTGAAGATCATAACATGAGAATGCAAGGATTTGACATTTCTGACTGTAAAGAAATGCAAGAAGACATGTATAAATTAGAATTGCTTCGGCATTTCATGATTTTCATCTCTGCTTGAAATAAGGAGTTTGTGACATGGCTAAGTGATTAACCCTTGTCAAATATTCTGCAGGCTGCACTACCTCAATCCATCACATCATTTATATTTGCAAAAGAATATGGGTTGCATGCTGATGTCCTTAGTACTGCGTAAGTATTTTTAACTGTGGTATGGCAAATGCTTCTGCAGACAAGCATTTTCTTAGTCTTACACTAACTTTTGCTGCTCAATTTTGCAGGGTGATTGTTGGGATGGTTGTCTCCTTGCCGTTGCTAGTTGGATTTTATGTAGTCTTAGAGCTAATTAGATAGATACAGTCATACAGAGCCTTTGATCCACCAGGAAAAATAATTTTTCCATGAAACTGCCAAAAACACATGCTAACTCAAAATATTGTAAAATGTGTCCTACCGACATTCCTCATTGCATAAAACTGCAATGAGAGTTATCAAGTACTATGAAATACTTTTAACACATTTTGTGTAACAAGAGTGCTTACTTATTCTGCCATTCAAAAGAATATATAACAAAGATACTTGGTTTAGAGCTTGATCTTCCTTTATAGACCAGTGATTTTAGCACTAGTAAGTAGTAGAAATTTTATATTTATTCAAAGGATGATAGCATAGAAGTAGTTTTCACCTTTGGAAATATCTGAAGATAAGACAGTGAAACAAAAGAAAAAGGAAAAGCTTCAATAGTTTCACCTCAGTGTCTCTTTGATTATGTTGCCAAGTTCTTCACCACAATCCTCCTGTGCATGATGCCCTGCCTGCATGAGAAGTCATGTCATCAGAGAACCAAAATTAACGATGTGCAAACTAATGATAAAAAGAAACTGTAAGGATCATATTGGTTAATGAAGAACACGCGTGCGCACCACACACACAAGCATATACTAAAATGATGTGAAGGACTTTACTGTCTTCACTCTTTTGTATTCATTTGAGGGAAGGAGAGTACAGAGCATACCATTGGCAGCTCCACAAGTTTGTGGTTTAGGCCCACACAAAAATCTTCCACCCCATCATAGCTAAGCCAACGATCTCTCATGCCCCAACATATTGTTGTGCGTGTTTTCCATGAATCACTGGCTAATATGCTCCTCATGGATTCAATATAAGTCTGTAATCAAAACATCTAATTTAGAACATATAAGTTGGACAAAAACAACAGCAAAGAGATAGTAGAGCAAACCACCTTAAGATCCTTTCTCATAGCTCTGCTTATTGCATTAAGTGCAAAACCAGAGGAGCCAGAGACAAGGTATGGCCTTCTATACACCATAGCATCTTCCTCCTTCATCATGTATGGACCACAGCTAGTCAAGGCCTTATCACTAGCTCTTAGGGGATCCTGAAACAGAATTCACATTTGAAATCACAAATTAAAACAGAAGAACATAAGGTGTAACTTTAGTTTATACCATGCCTTCTAACCTGCGAAAATATCTCACCCAGCAAGAAGTTGCTGAATGATGCAAGGGTGGATGGAAGCTTCACATGTTTTTCTGTTATCTAAAATATGAAATATTAAGTAAAAGGTCAAGCTTAAACTCTTAATAAATATGAAGCTTTATAACAGGAATATGTTTCTCTTCATAAAGTCTCCCCTATAATGCTATGCACTAAAGAAACTGACCGGCGGATTTACTAGTATAAGATGGTTCAACTTGTCTTGATGCTCACTTGCATATTTCACTGCAATTGGAGCAAAGAAGCCCTGCAAATTTTACATTTTCATATAAAAAGGAAAAATAGTAGAGAAAGCATAAATGAAACACTTATGAGGAGAAATACCTGAACAACAATGGAGAGCTTATTGGGAGAAATGACATTGATTAGTGATTCCAGGGATGACATATATTCTGAAACATAGGAGTTCACTTTAGTACCTTACTATATAGTTGAATGCAAATAGGGAAGAGCCAGGAATGCTCAACATATATGTCATTTTACCATCTAGAGTATAGTCAAAACCATACTTTGGCTGAGGCTTATCTGAAAACCCAAAACCTGAAAATACAAGACTTCTTTATGATCAATTTATATAAATATCTGACAATCTAAAGTACAAAGCAACAAAATTAGACAGAAAAGGCTCATTAGTTCATGAGACTATAATACCATGGCAGCCTGTAATAAAAGATAGCATATTGTGAATGGCACATAAAATCAATTCTGGTTCCTTTTATGCTTTTGAGCTCAGATGTGAAAAGAATATGAGCAAGCTTTGGGATTGATGACAACCTTCTACTTTAATTTGGTTTTGGTGTAGCTTTGGTTGTTTTGATGTATGAGACACAAACTACATGTGTATTCTCTCTCTTCCTTCTAATGAAATAAAAAATGCAGGCATGTTGCATCCTTTCTTAAAAAATAAAAAAAGATCTTTTTAACCATTAAGAATACTAGACAAAGGTTAGCAGCAAACTCTGGTAAACAGCCAACCAAAGAAAATCAACAGAACATGAAACTTGAGAAACTGCAGCCAGTGTGCAAAATCTTGACTTAACATGGCAACACCTTATTAGAATTCAACATGTCATGTTCATGCCAATACTTCTCCAAAATGTTATATTTGCCAAGTAATTCATGGCCATGTTTTTCTCTGTCAGGAATGTATCAATAGGAACCATGCTTAAAATAAGCAAGTATGAAACTTTTAATTTGGACAATCAAATCCATGAAAACTTCTACAAAAATGGTAGTGGTATAGACTGTTGTGTTACACAAGCTTGCAAAATTTCAAACTCAAATTTGATCAGTAATAGTAGAAGAAATGACAATTTCGGATTAACAGTGACTTTATCTTTACCTTCTTCATTTCCTTTTCAATTTATCATTTGTAAGAAATCTCTTTGTTGTTCTCATGTCAATTGAGTTTGAGTTTAAAATTTGCAACATAATCTATCCAATTAGCCCCTATCCCTGCGTATTTTTTGAGAATTGTTCGTGCTGATTTAATAGCTCAAACCATGGAGTTCCTATTGCCCTATTCTAATTTCTAAGTATGGTTTCTACTATGTACCCACCCTTTCTTTGCCAAATTAATCGAGCATTTAGAAGTTACTAAGCACCAAACGATGTGTGTAACTCACCAAGCCAATCAAAAGCAATGGCATGATATTTCTCTGACAGTACAGGTAGAACTTTGCGATATGAGTAAGCCTGTAATCAAATAAGTGAGATAGCCTTAACCAACATGCCATTTTGAAAATCAAAACAATCAAACAATCTTAGTTCTGCTATAGGTGGTAGCAGAAGTCCTCTATTATACTGTAACACAAAAGGTCTCTTTAATTTCGAAAAACAGATATATATATGTTTGGCAGGACTTAACAATGTTTCAAAGTAACTTAATACTCAACAAACCATTTTGTTACCTTTCATGTATAACCAATCGTCCTCATGGCAGGTATAAAGAGAGGCACAAAAGCTTCTGAACTTTTAAGTTGCTAGTTTCATGCATTTCAACATTACAAAAAATCATAGTCATGTAAGAAACATGAAAGCAAACGGCCAGCTAAAGTCCCACCTGAGATGGAAAGCCATGAATCAAAAGTACAGAAGGATTAGAAGAGCTCCCAGCCTCCACACAAAACCATCTGCGTCATAATGAAAGTACACAAGAGCTCTTATCTTTTATACTGCATTAACAAAGTACTGCTCCTGAAAGGAGACACATGACTTAAAAGTACTGGATTAAACGTTGTATGTTTTCTGTAGCTGACACCCTCCTAACCACTTATATAGCTCAATTCACCTGAAAACATCATCTGGAGACTGTGACGCTGCCCCCATAGCAAGGCCAAAGATGGGATCCTTTGCCTTCCCTTTGTTTCCATATACCGGATGAGCTTTAACCTGCATTATGAGTTTATACAAGAAATGCAGCTAGTAAAAAGTGATCACAGCTAACTTCAAGACATCACCACAGCGATCATATATAAGCACAATTTTACAGTCCAAAATTTAGCAGCAACACATCAAGAGCACCACAGATTGCAATTGACGACACTTAAAAGTTCATGATATCAGTCCAAATGAGCAAGCAAAAGACATTAATTAGCTCCTCCAACTCCAACTTACTAATTTCCATATCATTCATCAAAGCAAAACATCACAGCTAAACAGAGTAGTAGTATCGTACCATTTTCCCCTGAGCAAACCACTCGTCCGACTTGCTCGGCCCATCCGCATACTTCCCTACTCCAATCCACGCACACGCCACGTCCACAAACACAAAAGGAAACAAACATCACAACTACCAGAAATGCACGCAATTCCCCAAACTTTTTCCACCCTAAATTCCCCAAACACTAACTGACCTCCGCTAAACGAGAAGCCATCTCCGATGGACTCGGGCGCATCAATCAAGTAATCCTGGAAACATACCAAATCAAGCGATCGATCACAATGTGAAAAAAATTAGTCGTCGTGTGTGTGCGCGCGCGCTCGCTCGGGCGGGTATGTGTTACCTCATCACTGCGGCGGGTGGAGTGGCGCCAAGAGGGGAGCTTTTGGGGGTGGAGGCGACGGGGGACGGCGAGGAAGCGTAGGGCGGAGACGGCGAGCTGCGGCGCCATGGGAGGTGGATGCCATGGAGAGTTGATTCCATTAGGGTTATGGAGAGAGGGGGAGGGACGGAGGGAGGGAGGTAGGAGATAGGGATTTTGTTTGGTTGGTCCTCCTCCCGCCACCGTTCCGGACAGAGCAAAAATGTCGGCCCACTGCTCAGTGACTTCTCCGACCAAGACACACCATTTCTGAAGAGTAGGATGCCTTCTCTTTTTTTTCGTTTTTTTTTATTTTTAATTTGTAGCTGCTTTTTTAAATGAACAGGTTGAATTCCTAAGCTATTATCACATTTTTTCTGGCATTGAAAATTATATGGCTGCAAGAGCAATGCCATATTGCATTTTGGTGACAAAAGCTTCAGTTCTGACACTGCATCTCTTATGATGTGAAAATACATTACACATCACATAACCACATCACAGCTCAAAATGGAGAACAAAAAAACTTCATATCAAGCATTCACTTGTACTTTCTATTTCCTCCCTTTATTTCCTTTCTGAGACACTAATGACCAATGCCGCAGCCAAATTTCAGACATATACAACTCTGACATGCATGCCAAAACTGCATTGACCTATCTACTGAAAAATATAATTACAGCATCTTATTCCATAAAGCAAAACAATCTATACATCATATATAAACCATTTCTGAACACTCTAAATCTGTAAATATGTGTCTGTCATCTAATCAAGGTCAATGTAGCAGCTACTTTACTTCATCTCACTGCTCTCATTGACTTCCTATTCCTGTCTTTTTCCTGAAGATTCATGAGTCATGGAGTCTTCGGTAGCTGAGGATAAGGATCAGTCCAGCACTCGTCTTGCACGACCGCTTCCTTCCATCTCTTGTTGAATAGCTTCAGCTCGTCAAAAGACCGCTGCCTTACCGCGTACCGGTCAACTTCTCTCCGCGACGATCCTAACGGCGCCTGCAGGTACAATTCATGGAATGGCACTTCAGAGTTCAGACTAGTCAACGCAGAGAAATGTTCAAAGTTTCAGATGGTACCAGTTTTAGCATCTTACTTTGTTGTTGTCACCGAGCGTGGGGATTCCCCTGTGGAATACATACTCACCGTCCACCACACCAACGTTTAAACTCCGGTCGCCCTGAGCGCAGTACCCGAGCCTGTAGTCCAGACCCCATGCATAAATCAGGTCATTCTGCAGGTAAATCAGCAGAAACAGCTCAGTATACAGGCATGATCAGAAAGTTTTAGACCTTTAGCTTGGATGAAATGTTAAGGATGACATGAACAGACCTGAATCATGTGCCACACACAGCGCCAGGCGGCTCGAGAAAATACAGGAACCATCATTTCCACCCACCTGCACAACGGGGTGTTAATTTCAGAATTAGCAAAATGTTTAAATAACAACTGGAATGACTCAATCTGAAATTTGAAGCTGAGATGATACTAACCCTGTACAGGGAGGAGCAGTGCTGTTCGCATAGCATCTTCCTCGTCCTGTTGGCTTATAAAATCGTCTGTTACAGATATGTGATAACTCTCAGATGTTATCTGAACCATAATGATAATTAAAAGTGGTAAAGAGATGTCAACTCGCCTATGGTGCTTCGCTATGCAAGATTTACAAGTGTATTTTTCAGCATAACATTGCTGCACATTTAATCAAACAAAGATGCATGTTTCATTCAACTTTTCTACTTTCCAGGTATAATTGCACATAATTGAATTCAAAGTGCTGCTTGAAAATTGAACAAAAATGCGCACCATTTCATTAAAATTCACAAATTTGCCATGCTAAAAGTACAACTATAACCCTTAAGCACATCATTTGGGAAGAGATGATGTTAAGACAATGTTCACCTGTGAAATTCTCCTCTTCTTGCACGAAGCGTGATTCGATGATGAATCTGAGACCTATGGTCAAGCGCGGGCTGAGATATCTCAAGTCCTTCCCTTCTAATTATCTTCAGATATCTCAGTGGATCAAACCTGTCCACCTCAATATCCTCATCCCAAAGGAAAATGTAATCATATTCTGATACTAAGTCAGGGTGCAAGAACCTCTTGCCAAACCACCTGTGCACAAACAGACCATTATACTTATATGTGCTAATGCAAAAGAACAACCAGAATGTGAGTTCAGATATGTAGGTACGCTACCATTTTGTCTGATCCAATGCAGAAACATGTATGGCACGGTCACACCACCTCAGATCTCTCCACTGGTCCACGACGCCATCGTAGTGAAATAGCATCACTGTGAAATTTGCAGCGGGGAACTACATGTGGAAAACAAAATAGTCAAGTCAGATCACACATTCACCATGCAGAAAAAATTTGGAGGCAAGTTTATCGACAAGTGAAAGAAATACATCAGAGAATTGATGGTACCTTTGAGACAAGTTTATTGACAATTTCCCTCTGCTTTATTCCGACGGGGATCGCCAGCAGGTTTTTTGACGGTCTCCCGCCCTCCTGAATAGAATTTCATCATGATTACAAGTTTAGAAAACCTGCCACAAAATGAGTCACAGCTAAATGATGCATGTAACGAAATAAGTACTGATTGAACACAACCTCTCGTTCTGGTGAACCCCACAATGGTTCCATCTCCAGGTTCGACTTCTCTTTCACAATACCTCTCGGCAACGCTTCGCTTCCCGAAGGCCTGCGTTGATTCTACAAAGAGTTTGTAGTACATGAAGTTTCAGTTGCTACTCTTAAAGGCTCAGTCCTTATGATCAATAGCAAGAAATCGATGAGTTGTATGCAAGTTTTTGTGTGTAACCTCGCACTTGTCGGGTTCATTCGTTGGCTCCTCACATAATTGACTTGTTGCTGGCCCGGACTCATCGGTTTTGATCACATTTTCTTGTGAAGAATTGCTGACAACATTTCTTGGTTGCAACCGCAATATTGACAAAGTCTTCAGAAACAACCGAGTAAATGTGAGCTTTGAGAACCTCTCTATACTTAACAGAAAACACCGAAGAACACATGCATAGGACATACCTCCTTATGATCAAATGTGACAAATGCGCTACCCGCGAATATCAGTACGCAAAAGAGCAGCGCTGTCGGCACGATACTGTAAAAGAAGAACCGTTTCTGCGGCAAATCATTGGCTACCGGACACTGAAGGAAGCCGTCAGGAGAACGAATGAATGAGCACATCACACAATGTTGTATCAAGATTCAAGAAGACGACAACACAACTTCTATATCTGACTGGTTTACTGAAATTAATCTCATTTCAGAAGCAATAACTTGACAAGAGGAAATCAAATGGGAGAAGGCAAAGGTATATATTCCCTGAAACCCAAACGAAGAAGCTAAACTAGGCTAAACTCACTCTGAAAACTACCGAAAGTGTAATCACAAAGCAACCACAGTAGCAAAGAAACATTCAGATAAAAAAACTCGTGCATATAATACTCTTCCTCCTCCCACAAGATACCAATTCATACCTAGAATACAAGCTTTATGTAATCCAAGCAATGAACAAGCGTCGCGAGCACACGCAAATTGTGACTCTCACACACAAACATGCAGAATAGTGCAATTTTAGCAGGAAATTGAGCAGTTTCAGATTAACCAAGCTCCTCATACACCAAAGAGCAGATTGGCATACTATTGATTCCATCGAACAAAACATCCCTCCAAAAAAGGTCTTTTCCAAGAAAACAAATCAAATACTCAAATTTGAGGAGGACGCCTGAGTCAACCCAATAAATACAAAAGAAGAACGATTGACTAAGCAATACTGCAATACCAGAAGAATGGCAATATCCAATCCAATTATTCAATATAGTAGGCTCTTAGAAATCCAAAACATAAATGAATTCAAATTGTAATTAAGCTCACTATTTCCAAGCGAATTAGCGAAAATTTGCAACTACTACCAAAGGAAACAAACAATTTGAGGGATCATTACAAGATTGAAATTTGAACGTGAAGTATACAATAGCCATGCAGAAACACCAGAGAAAATTAATATTAACTCAATTTTACCCACAAAGAAAGGTTAATGAATCCCAATTAAAATTGTGCCCCACAGGCCCACAAACAGCACCTACCAATACGGCATCACCAGTTCAATGGAGGGCCCCCAAAAAAAAATGGAAAATTGCACAAAGGCAGAAGAGAAAAGTTACGTTGCACCAAAGAAACGTGATCAAAATCCAATCTTTAAACACAATCTAATTATTTCCATTACCAAACCAATGATACCATAAAAATAATGGCCATTACAGAAGAACAAACAGAGCATAAATTCTCATATCATAACAAAGCAATTCACAAGAAAATTCTTTAAAATAATTCTTACACCAGAAACCAACATGAATCCAATTTGGATTACTGTAGAAAGTTAAAAAAATGGACAACTCTAATAGAAAGAAGAGCACAGCAGCGCAAACCCGGGAGAATAACGTTAAGTCTTCTTCCAAAAAAAAACCCCAAAAATCAACTTCCTATCGAAATTCACACAGAGAAATATCAAAACCATCGAAAAGAATAAGCCAAACCTTGAAAAAATCAGGTAAAAAAAACCAGGTTAGAACAGAGTAAATCAACAAGTGTCTTACCATCACGAAGCGCTCAAAATATTTTGGAGAAGTTTCTGCCGATCATTTGTATGTCAAGGGTAAGAAATCTGAAGCTACTCGCAATCGGAATTGTGATGAAAGTAAGATGAATTCGTAAGGAACAGAAGAGAAGTTGGAGGTGAGTAATGGAGTGGATTTTTTAAGGTTTAGCCCCCCATGGCTTTTCGGTTTCGTTTCTTATTTGTATTGTGCTCTTTTTCATATATGCCCCTAAGGTTTTCAAGCTTCACTTGTTGGTTCACTTCCATTGGAATTATTGGTCAAAGTTTTTTTCTTGTGATGCTATACATTCTAACAAATTATTGTACAAATATTCGCTAATTAGTGGCCCAACTTCTATGGCAGACTTAGGAGCCTATCTGTCAATTAGTATTAGTAAGAAGCCCATAATTTTTTTTGTATACGTAGTTGTTACTTTTTCCCATGCATTTTTATGGAATGATCTTTAGTGAGATGCTTCTCACATGAAAACCTCTTCACGGAAGATGAAAAACTCACCTCTCTGTTAAACGGGTACAACACACCAATCTAAGAGTGGATATAAAGGTACTAAATTGAGGACTCATAATTTTTATAGGTATATATTAGCGTATCTCATAATTATAGTATCTTTAGTCGATTTGTTTCAAGATATATTTCCATCTATATTGTTTGTGTAAGTTTACTTATTTAATGTAGTACATGCAAGATATTCTTTACAAAAAAAAGAAAACGAAAAGATACAGATTTTGTGGAATTGCAAAAATAATCAAAATAATTTTGTTGAAAGATGCCAGTGTATTATTCGTGGAAGTCAAAAAAGATGACTCTAAAGGATGACTTTTGCGCCTTTTCTCCTACCATCTAAACAGCTGGTTCTTCTTAATCTCAATTTAACGGTAACTAAAACGTTTAGAAAAATAAGGGAAAAAAACTCAAAAATGTAACAATAACGAAAGGGTGACCGTTAATTTTCTTTTTTTCATGTTTTTTAACAAAAAGAACAGATCATGTCACTTTGATCAGTTTTTATCGGTAGATCGAGTTAATTTTATTTACTGTCATAACAAATGGTACAAATTTTATATGAATTTCCTGTTACATTTTTGGGGTGACATGTACTTGTTAGCAAACAATGGAGAATGAAATGATTACAGACGAGTTTGGACCAGCTAACCTAAGTTTTAGCTTCTCATATAAATCAAAGTCGAGTCAAAATGAGAGTTTAAATTCAAGATTTGCACTATAAATTGAAGTTCCTTTTGAATTAGCACTCTAAATAATTTTAAACTCTCTTTCACCAACTTATTAGGCTTATAAAATTAAACTAAATCAAACACGGATCCTAACATCGGCGGATATGTGTTCACTGTCTTAGAAAGCAAAAGACAGCGAACACTTTTGTAATGATCTTAAGCGTGGAATTGGAATTTAAATGGTCCGCATTTATAAGGAAGAAGAATTGAGGAGTTTGTTAGAAATTTTAAAGTTTTTATTTATCTTGATCTAGATTGGTAATTTCAAATTTAACAGTGTATATATATATATATATAAAGAAGATATCTAGTGAGAATTGGTCTCTCGATGAAAACTTGTGATAACTCTTTTCTCAGGGTTTTCAAAAATTCTCAAAAAATTATTGTGATAGAGAAAGAAATGACAAGAAAACTTGCAAAATTTGATAGTCTAGCTCAATCTAGATTGAAAGAAACAAAAGAGACAAATCACTGATGAATAGTGATTTTTATTATATATCATTATTCATTAACAATTTGTCTTTTCTATTTCTCCCAACATAGACTCAGTTAGATTGTGAAATTTTGTAAAATTGCCTAGTATTCGATTCCTTATCACCACAAATTTTTTGAGGATTTTTGAAAACCCAAGAGAGGAGTTCCTATGAGTTCTCATCAAAAATGGAGTTCTTTTTTTTATACATCCTCTCTTTATATATACATTCTTTATGCACTCGAGTGTCTAGACACCCAAATCTAAAATTGTTAGATTAGTTGAAAATATACGATCAAAAGAATGTCTAATATAATATTCATCACAAACATTGTTCTCATTCATAAGATGTACAAAATGATGATTCTAAACTCATTTTAAAAACATTTTAAATCATATACTTTACCATGCATTTACATATACCAAATTCTTAACTTAGGTTGCACTTATTAACAAAAGTTATTTATTTTACTTTAAAATAAATTTAGGACTAAATTACTATAATAGAACTATTTTATAACATGATGTATATCTTAATTTAGAATTATTAGACTCAGGTACATATATTACACAAAAATTGGTGTGGATACCTAGGTACCTGCGTGCATAAAGTGTGTGTATATATATATCCAGTGCATTCCACCCATTTGGTGTTTTTGTACATCTTTCTTCAAAACTCTATGTAATTGGTCTAAAAAATTTTGCAAAAAATTAGAATTATAGATATAAAATCAATCTATATCTTACAAATTTTCAAATCCAAATTCAATGTACACAAGAAGAAAAAATACAAATTCAATTGAAAATAAATCCAAAAAGAAAAAAAGAAAAGAAAAAGATAAAAATTATTATTCGTTGAAATTTATTTATTTTGTTTCTCCTAATATATTGAGTTTGGAGTTAAAATTTTATTGGCTACTTGACCAATCTAATATACATCTTTTTTATTTCTTAAAGAATTTTTCATGATTATGTACATAATTTTTTGAAATAAATATACGAAAATAACAATACTTACCCCATATATATGTATCTTAAATGAAGAGGGTACGAATCCGAGACTGACAAAGGGTGGGCCTGAAAGACTCGCACGTGGAGATAGTTTTATGAGGAAGGAGTTGAGGTGAACCCCACGAGACGCTTGCAACATGTTGCCCTCTGTTTTTTTTTTTTTTTTTTTGGGGGCACGCTTTTAAAAATAAAATATGACTATGCTCTACCTCATTCTCCAAATCTCATGCTGAGTAGAAAAAAATATTAATATTAAGCATATAATATTGAACTAGAGTTTCACCTAAAAGAGTATATTGCACAAACAGTTCTCGAATTTATTTAGTTATGACTTACGTCTTTAAACTTGCATTTTTAGTTTGATATAGGAAAAAGGTTTCATGTACTAAAAAAACTACTTTTACAAAATCTTATTTATAAATATTACTATATAAATCTATATCTTTCTTTGATCTGCATTCATCTATATTTAATATACACTCAACTATCCTAATCCTAGCCCAATTTAAGTTTAGGACAAGACTAGGATCTTCATACACCCAGTCCAGTCCGAGATCCCAAAATTTAAAAAACTCGACCTAATTCAAATCAAACTAGAACAAGACAAACCCAACGTACATATTGAATTGGATTAGATCGAGCCTAAACCAACCCAAAGAACAAAGATTTTTACCAGCCTACCTACGTCTAATACACACCCTCTATTTAGAATTTTTTTATATTAAAAAACCATACATGTAGCATTGCGAGTTTTTTTTATTAATAATCCACATAAAATAATCATTTATAAAACTAACCCACAGTTCGAAAATTATACATAAATGACTTGCCACGTCAGCCTGTCGAGCTCTGAGCACTCGACAAGCTACTTGTTGTTGGAAGGAACTTGTCGAGTGCTGGGCACTCGACAAGTCTCCTCCTCGACCAAACGCCACGACTAATCGATAAGCCGTCCTCCTCTTCAGATGACTCAAAAACATATGTAATGGCTCATAGCTCATTTTTTCGACCAGGCGCCACGAGCAGGACGACTTGTCGATTGATCGTGGCGCCTGGTCAGGGAAGAGACTTGTCGAGTCCTTAGCACTTGACAAGAGACTTGTCGAGTTCTGGGTACTCGACAAGTTTATTCCACACGAGAAGTAATTTAACGAGTGTCCAGAACTCGATAAACTGATGTGGCAGATCATTTGTGTAAAATTTTTGAACTATGGGTTAGTTTTGTATATGACTATTTTATGTGGGTTATCAATAAAAAAAACTCGTAGCATTACTCATTCGCTAAAATTGTTACTCGTACATAAAATTGTTATCTTTTGGAGCTGTTTTAGCTAGACTAATTAAAAAGTTTTACGAATCACAAATAAACTAGGAAGTTATGTATTACTTTTTTTTCCCTTAACAAAAGTAATAGTTACAATAACTGGAAAGCTATCTCCACCAGAAACGTGCCAATGCATCTGTCGTCCAAACCGTTTTCATATTGACATGAACACAGGGAAACTGCCGCAAACTTCTTCATCTTTCAATATCATAATTTACTTTGTTTCTCCAAGCTTCATGTATGTGGTTTTTTTTATTTAATTTGGTTGGTTAATATGCTATGATTTGCTATATCTTTGTCACTTTCAGATGAGTTAAGTGGATGTCTCCATCAAGAAATTCAATGATGCAGGATGACTAATTGTTAAGAGGGACAAAAGCTTTAGAAAATTTGCCTTTGTCTACAGGGCAACAGTGGGACAAAACTCCTTTTTTTGAGTTGGGCAAAGGAAAAATCTTTACAATAAAATTCCATTGCTTGACGAAATATCCACTACCCCAAACACAACCTCCTCCTATGCCCACTCATGGCTCTACCACCACCGATTCAGCATCCTGACCTCTTTATGGTGAGGACATCTTATTTTTTAGTTTTCTAAAAAAACATATCTTTAAGATTTTAACTTCAAATTTATTTGGTTGGTGGATGTTGTCATAAAATAGAATATGCAATCTGGATAACTTTGGAGGAGCTCCACCTAGTAGTAGTTTTAGTACACATGCTGGCATCATAAAAAAAGAAAGAAAAAAAAAAAAAAAGAACTCATGTTTGGAGCACCAGAATGAGCCAATTTTCAGTTTAGGTAGCTTGTGTGAGAAACCAGCTACTTTACCATTGGTTGGACAAGTAGTTAAAGAAAAGTACATCAGATTTGGAGTACCAAAACCCATGTTGCCCTCTCCCCTACTTGGATTTCCTTGCAAGCCATCACAGGAACACATGATCTCCCATTTCAAGACATAGGTCGTTCCAACCAACATGTCTCCTCACTCTATGAAACATGATTTGTTTGTATGAATCAGAGTATTTATTATAGATCATAAAGATTTATTGTTGTAGAGAAAAGAATATAAGTCTTAATACTTTTTTCATAACTTACTTGTTCTTTTGTATATTTTTCTTCTATATGATATGTAAATTCTTATAATCTACATCAAGTATTTTAATTGATATATAGATGATATGAATAGACACATATAAGTGACTGGCAAAGCACTCTCTCTCTCTCCAAACCGTGGACAAATAATTGGTTGATTGATATTCAGAAAATTGGTTTTGAAAGTTCGGCTCATAACTTCATTTTACCAACTTGTAGTTTTGACCAAGAAAGATAGTGCTTATATAACTTTAAAACATTATTTAAAAAATTATACTGCACAATTATTCGGGATTTTTGCTAGTTCTTTTAATTTTTTTGAATGGCTAATAGGAGGTTCTTGGAATTTGGCAATTTTTTTCCGAGTCCTATCCAAACAACACTATAGCACAAGAAGATGCCGTCTTTTTGACTTGATATATATGCAGTCAAATAAGGCTTCTATTCCAGACGTTGACATGTTCATGTCACAGTTTGGATAGGATGTGGAGAATTGGTGTGAAATTCTTCTGAATTTCTTACTCCTGATGTGAAATTATGGAAGTCAAATATATAGTCTTGATCACGATTAAATGCGACTAAATTAACTGTCCGTATGCCAACACTGAGACAGCTATATGATGCATGTACGCTTACATGGTCTCTGATCTTAATGTGGACAAGATGACAACATTGATTCTTCTCTTTTTAAAGTATTTTACGTTTTTTTAAGAGTAGAAACCGAAGCTCGATCTCAACTGCCCATTTTAGATTGAACTATCACTAGAATTTGGTTGATTCTAAGTGTTGATTTAGAAGCACAAGAATGAGATTGTGTGAGCTCTGTAAACTCCATCTTGGGTATACTGAGGGATAACACAGAGGACCCAATCTTCGATTCGAATGCTACGAAAGAATTAAGTATGTTTTTATTATGAAAACAACTAAATAGTAGTAAGATGCAACTATTAGATTGTATAATCTAACAATTATAATCGCCTTCTATCCCACCTCCGCTCTTTTTTTATTACTTCTTAAATCTAATCTCTTATTATCACCTGTGATCACTACCACCTATCTTCCATCAAGACCTAAGATCAAGAGACATATAAACTTGTAAAGAGATTGATACACAAATCACTATTTAGTAATACCATTTTTTAGCATTATCCATTTATTAGTGTTTATTAGAAAGTGTACAAGGTTATCACAAATTTACCAATCGCCTCTCCATCCAGCAATTAGAAACCTATACCTTTTAGTTTTGGTCAGAAAGGCAATTCGACAAAGATATTTCATATAGGCAGCACTAAAAAAAAGTTTAATTTATTTATTCAAATGGTTTAGAAAGCCCATACGATATGAGGGAGGTGTTACCTAATGGAGAGGAGAGGATATGTGCTCGTGTCAACATCCAAATCTCCACCTCTTATCCTTTGTTGTCCATGTCATGAATTGCCCATTTGCATTGTTTTGTGTATAACACCCTCTGCTTTGGGCAACTTGGAATGCAACTTGATAATTACCCTTTGATAAAGAGGCAGTATTAGATACAAGTACTATCATGACGCGCACCATGAGTTTTGTAAAGATATAGACTTTGCCTTAAACACCAACACCCCCGCCAAGGGTGGATGCGGGTTTTAAGTCGATCCACCCTGTCCTATTCTGATTATATAAAGTAACATATTTTATTAATATATCAATATAATTTATAAGTAAAAATATATTAATTTAATTAATTTTATGATATCTTAGATTCAATCATTGTTAACATCATATAGTTCCCATTAGTTAGTCTCTATATATCGTTATTTTGTAACAATACTTTCATAAAATTATTTATTAGAATATTAATTTTTGAAAAATGCTAACCAACGGTATATCATTGTAGGCTAATCAACGGTACAGTTCACCAGCGGCGGCTACACACCAAGACCCCTTCAAGGGTTCATTGTGTAACATCGAGGATGCCGACTAGGGGGGTGATTAGGAAGCTTTTAAATTTTCTCCCCCACTAAGTAATTTCAACAAGATAATTGATTGAACTAGATTATACAATGAAGGTTAAAACAATTTAATCAACTAATTGCTTTCAACTATATGAAATATTTAACAATACATGCAACAATAGTAATATAAGCAATTGTGTCAAGATGAATATAAAGCAAATAAGAATTACGCAATTGACACAATATTTTTACCGAGGTCTCGGAGACTCGCCGGTCTCCCCTACTCCTCGATGAAGCGCTCGCTCGGAGCCTCGCTTCTATATCCACGAAGAATATCTCACTAGGGTTGCTCCTTCTCCACACCGGATAGGCGAGCACCACATATTTCACAATCATTTGCCGGCCTCTCCGACAAACTTCAATTGGAGAGATCGCGACTCTCCTCCGGTACCGTCTAGGCGAAAGCGATCGCCAAGAGTAACAAGCCGGACACGCTCACTTGAAAAAATTGAGTTCTAGAAGCTCAAAAATGCAAATAAGATACTTAACACTCTAACACTAACATGCAAATGGTGATTGAAGTGCACTAAGCACTATTAGCTTCACATAATTGCTCTCTCTCTCAAATCACTCAAGATTTGGGCTCAATTCTAGCCTCTAAATGCAATAACACATATGCAACTCAATTGGCTAGGTTTTCAGCTGAAAAATGAACTCTTTGAGCACCCACAAATAAAGCCAAACACGAAGTATTTATAGCCTCAACGAAAAACTAGCCGTTTGCAAGAAACCGGGCCAAAAGTTGTACAGGCCGGGCATTGTCCGGCCATTTCGGACAATGTTCAGACAATACACCCAAATAGTGACCGTTAGTCACGAGTTTGCAAGTGTCAGTTACCGTTTCAACAAAATTTGTGAAGGCCGGACAGATACTATTTGTCTGGACAAAAACCTCGGACAAAAGAATATGTCTCTGTTAATTCTCGCCTCAAACAGATTGTACAAGCCGGACAATGTCCGGCCATTTCGGACAAAGTCCGGCCTTCCCGAACAAAAGGCCGGACGGATGCAAATGTCTCTGGTTTCATTTTGCAAAAGGCTGAAAAAATTTGTACAGGGCGGACATTGTCCGCCCATGCCCGGACAATGTTCGGCCACTGCACACTGACAGTAAAATAAGTATAACTTTTGATCCAGAGATCTCATTGAGGTGATTTTTGGCTTGTTGGAAAGATAACTCAGAGCTCTATAATTTTGTCAACAGGAGCAAGACCTAGAAAGGTATAGAAGTTTTAGAAAACTCAGAAACTTTCCTACTGTCAAAATATCCAATCCAAAAATCATTTCAATTGCACTTTAGGGTATTTGCACATACGGATTTGATGTTTTCTCGTGGATATCTTAACTGACACTTCAGCGATGACCACGACCACACAGGTCTGACATCCAGTCGAAAACAGGTGGTCGATAGAGTTTGGTCGAGCGTACGCAAGCGAGTCGAAGACTGGTACGACCAGTTCGAACTCCTACGACCATGCCCAAACTCTAATCAAAAAGCCGCCAAACCAGCGACACGACTACGACCACGTATCAAGCACGGATACGATCAAAATGTGCAAATACAACCATAACCAGCTCTATGAAAATAAACCAATTCAAATAGCTGGCGATCACGACTAAGTGCAGTTTTCAAAATATTTTCTCTAATGCACACAAACTACACTTAGACTCTCTAGCAATGCAAGACACTAGTGCAAGATGATATGAATGCATCTGAGCTTCCACACTAGATAGAATCAAGCTACTAGTTTCTGACCCCTCTTAATAGTATGCCAAACTAGTAAAAAGAATCCTATCAATCCGATCTGTCTCCAAACACCGAGACCGATAAAACCCTAAGAAAACAATCCTTAATCTTGGATTTTACCTTAGGTTGAGTTTGACCTCGTGAAGCTCGATCGCTTGACGCTCGTCATCGCAAAGCTCGATCCCGCTAAGCTTGACCACGCGAAGCTCGACCGCTTGACACTTGTCTTCGCAAAGCTCAAACTCACTAAGCTTGACCTTGCTTGGGATGTCTTATATCATTTTCATCCTCTTCACGCCCTTGCCTGTTTTTACCCTGCAATCAAACTGAGACTACAACACATACACTAAATGCACACATTAGTCTCATATATATGTTGTCATTAATCACTACCAGAGAAACTACTCCACACAGGAGTTAGCTCAACAGTTTATCTTTCCAGTGAAACGACAAAGCTATATTCAACAGCAGGTAAATGAGTATGAGATGAAATTCAATCATATAGATCGTAGAACATAAAAACATACGCACATGATCTATACTACTCATGTTATGATAGCAATCAAATCAGATGATCAAAGTGATGAGCTCCCTCTGAACATATGAATTGATATCAAATCTACAACTGGAGTCATCAACTTCAAGATTTATCATATAACATCTTGATCAATCAATTAGCACAAGCTTGATACATCCACCGAGCTCCCTCTCTACATATGCATCAATATCAAACCCGCAACCGAGGAAACATCTAATTTAGGGTTTACCGATAATCAACTCAACTTACTCGTGCTAAATCAGGGTTTATCTAATTTGTCATTTGATCATCAAATTTGACATTTCTCATATTAACTTTAATCATCATGGATTTATCCAAATCGTCATTAATCATCAAAACCTAGATACTTAGATCTACCTAGATCCAACACATTGGTCTCCAATCTTAGATCTGGGGAGGTAGGAAATTGGAGGTGAGTGGCAACGGGATGGCGAGGCGGCAGTGGTGCCATGACTAGCGATAAGCAGCAACGAGGTGGGGGAAGAGGAGAGGAGGGAAGATATGGAGGCGGTGGAGCGGTGGACCAACGAGGCGGCGTTGGCACCCCAGCCGATAGGTGATGATAGAAAATGTAGAGGCAGGAGAAGGAGGCAAATGAGGAAGGGGGTGGTGCTAGATGATTGCATGTGTTGTATTGGGTTGGAGTTGTGGAATCTCTTGGATCAAATCCAATGGATCCCAATTGGACCATTCATTTTAGGCTGAATGGGCGCTTGTTCTCTAGTTGAGTCCTAATTTTTTTATTTTAAAAATTATTTTATTTATCAAATCTTAAAACCCACTCCGATGACACAACCAAAACCAGATGGATGCCACATGTTCATTGATATATGAAAATTACATGTTTAATTCCCATAAAAAAAAGTTTGGGATTGAGGAGCCTTGTGAAGAGAGTTATTAGGTCGAGGCTTTAGCCTCCAATTGTCTAACACAATATTCTAAAAAGAAAAACTATCTGGCTTTTCACTGGATCCGCGCAATGGTCGGAAACCCATCCGGTACGAAATTGTTATGGTTGGTCCATGCTCCGCGACATTCGAATAAAAACCCGCACATTTCCTGAATGGGCTGGAGCCTGGACTCTGAAGGCCCTTTGCACTAAATTTGTCCTTTTGTACAACCCAGCCCAGTAGTATTGTGGCCTAATTGACTCTTTACCTTGTAGAAAGCCTAAGCCACAAAAATTCAGCCCACGCCCAAACAGCCTCTTGAAAATATTTCTTCATTTGAAACTGTAGGCTCTACTCTCATACATAGAAGAAAAAAACCTTTAGGCTCTAAGGAACACTAATATCTGACATACATGCATACAACATGTTATACTTCTACATACACCCCGACAATGCAATAAGATTATATTTTGCTTCCCACATGAAGCCCCATAACAGTAAGCACAGATTTGCCCAAATACTGGATATCTTTACCAACAATGCAGCCTAGCACAATGTCTGGAATGCCAAGGGCGGCATCACTTGTTAAATTGTTGGAAAACGATATGCTGACAATAGCCTGTGAAGAATCGAGACACAATAACCACAACGCCATATTGCCGATGCAGAGAGAGGGTCAGTACTACAGCGGTCATGCCCGCCGCATGAATCAGTTCACTCAGTTGTCGGAAGGTACACCCGGTGGAAGTTGTTCACCGTGAGCTTCCTCCGGCATGTAGGGCACTTCTTCTGAGCTTTAACAGCGGCCTTGATGCACTTCTGGCAGAAAATGTGACCACAGATGGTAGATGATGCGTCTTCCAGCTCATTCATACAGACAGGACAGGTGAACTTTGGCTCCTTTGGAACCTCCTTTATAGGTTCAAGCTCAACCATGGTCTGCTGCATTATGTAAACAGCATTAGAGAGCTGATCATCAGATGTTATGGTTTATGTAGAGTACATACATGGCCACATGGGTACAGTTCTCACCTTAACACTGTTGTCCTCTGGTGCATCCAACACATCTATTACAGGGTTATTAAGGGACATCCTCAAATGATCATGCCTAGGGTTCAAACCAAGGGATAATAGTGTAGTCACATGCTCATCAATAGCATCCCCTGGAAAGGAAGCAACATGCACCTAGTTAGTAAATGGGAACATGGTTCAGAAAGTCAAAGTACATTAGGAAACAAGAAAAATATGCACCAGTTGATTGCATAACCAACGATTAAACTGTCCTAGGGAAAAACAAGCCACAAAAATGCAATATCAATTTGGAGAACTCATATACAATGATTGGAAAATGCTGTTACACTGGATATTGCCTTTTATATCCCCATTCTAATTTGCTGGGCCAGACTAAAAAATCATTTATTAAGATAGAATATACAAGAATGGATCTTTAACACAAAATTTCGGAGGATGGATATTTGGTTCTAACCTTTTACTTCAATACATATTCATATTCAGAGTAATATAGTAGCAGATGTGATTAAAAGCTACTCTAGCATATTTGTGCTTAAAAAACTGCTTTTAACCCATTCGCAGGCAATCAGCACCTATCTGATATCCTACTGCCATTATAAGGCAATGTAAAAACCTCTCAGAAAAAAAACAAGGCGTGTAGAATATTAGAATCAATGTGACATGATATTGCTAGCCCACAGCAATACAGTCTACATCAGTCCATAAAAAGGTGTAGCAATTGCTGATGGACAAATTTCACCAAGCATGACTGAAAATTACAGAATGGTCATATGAATTGTAGCACACCAGTTCTTTATTAGTGTCAAGTACATTATTTCACCCAATTATATTTGTTGAGTCCTAACCTAAATCCAGTCCATGGGAAAGGAGAGGCTTGCAGGGTGAGGTAGAAACTCAAGAGCCCACTCCATGATGACTTGAATGCCATGACAGAATGTGGAGTATATATCATAAAAAGGTAATGATAACACCCACAGTTGGTAACACATCATCTCTTGATGTGTTGTGAGGTAAACTGGCACACAACTAGAGGCAGCTCTAGTGGTAAATGTAAAAATCCCAAGCCTAATAACATGTTTAGATGTTTGCAGGTGATAATAGCAATTGGTCCACAGCAGTGCAATGTTCCTAATGTGTCTCTATTAGTTGATATTCTAAATAAATTTCCCCAATTACGAGATCATGTGTCACATGATAACAAGAAATGCAGGGAAAAAAAAAAGATCACCCTGTACATATGACAGTCACAGCCAGTTTATTACAAATGAATTGCTATCATCCTAAATTGATGGGTCATGGCCAAACCAAGCTGTCTAACAACATTTCCACATTAAAGAATAAAAAGAAAGGCAAAGCAGTATGACAGATCAAAGAATAACAACATGTAAAACAAATGGCATAGTTCCATTTCAGCCAAAATGTGCCTCCATTTCAATGTAATTGTTTGGCTCAAATGATTGGAGTGGAGATATTAATGAACCTGTTGGTCCAGAGGTTGTTTCAGAATCATCATCTAATATAACAGTAATAGGTTCCCTCCTGGTTGACCATTGCCTTGTCTGAACCACAAAAATAAACAAGAGGAACAATGATAATTCTTCTTTGTGACACGAAAATTGAAGTAAGTTGAAGTGGCTCGAAACAAAGATACACATTTACAAAGAAAGAACTGGGGTAAGGTACAAACTTGATGGAGCAGTGTTGGAGAATAGATCATAACATCATCATCCATAGCCTCCACATCAATGGGGGAACTATTCATTCCTGGGTGCGGCAATGTGCCGGCCAGTGGCAATGTGGCAGCCAGCGGCACCACTGTCTGTGGATTCTCAACAAACACCACACCAGGTAACTCAATGTGTGAGGCCGGCTCGCTGCTGGAAGCCAAACCTCCCAATCCAGCAGCATCAGCTGGGAGCAAATTCAGGTCCAGAAGCTCCGATGGCATCTTGGCACCCCGCAGTCCGTCACGGGCGTGCCTCTTCAATCCTCTCCTTGCGACACCAAGGGAGCTCATACTACTGCAATAAAAGTAATAGGTTAAGCAAAACCAATAAAGCCCTGACATTTTTTGGGCTAATAAGCAAACAAAACCAATCTGATTCTTGAGTATAGTTCCACCAAACAAGCACAAGATATATAAACCAAGGAAACAAAAAGGTGTTAGACTCCTCAAAAAAAGAACCATCTTTTACCACTAGAACTCCTTTTCCTCCGGAATTGGCATAAACAGAATTCACAAAGACACCATTAAACCAATACAGAACTTGATGGAAGTGTTAAAAACCTCGAAAAATCCGAATTTTTCAATCTCCCCTAATTTCCCCAAAATCTGAATCAACAAACACGACCTAACAAGTTGATCAAACCTCTAAAAAGACATCTTTACGCCCAAATCCTCTTCCCTAAAGTACCGTGCACCACCTCCAGCAAAAATAAACTAAAGAAATGGCATCTTTCCGTCACTTCCCCCTTCCACCAATTCCCCAAACCCAAACCATTCTGAATCGAGAAAAAGAGCCAAAATTCCATCCTCAAATCCCACCTTTCGCTCAGAAATCCCCAAAAACTCCAGAATCCGACCATAATTTCACCATTTCATCGCCTCCCACCTCGATCCAACCAAAAAATCCCAAAAAATAAGGACAAAAATTGGAAAAAATAACAACTAGTACACAAGAAGACGGGGATTACGGGGAAGAAATAGAAATTACCCGGAAAAAATCCTACAAAATTATTTGGGCCGCGACTAGGGTTTCGAGTTTGGAGGGTAGACTCGTTGGGCTTCGCCCGCCGACCAGCCCCGCCATTTAAATAGACACAAACATGGACAGTGGCAGTGACGGCTGTCACGCGGATGTCTACACCGAACCCACGGACGCCTCATCATGACCGTACAAACCGCATGGAGATTCGTGAACAGGACATTCCGGTGCATGGGCTAGGTCCATGGAGTTAAGCGGTCGGGTTACTCCCCTGACGGAGGGGAGAGGGTAGACGCGTTGGACTTTGGTGTGATGCGAGCGCCTACGTGGCTACATGTGCCACGAAGTGCGCTCTATTGTGTCTATGACGTACGGGCCCGAAGACCGCGTGACAGTGGGATTTGGTTCGATTTGGTGCATGGTGAGGCCTGTTTATATTGGGTTCGGTGGCTGCGGTGTGTGCTTTGTGTTGCCTTCCAGCAGAAGTGTCAAATTTCCCTTCACTTTTTCATTGGGTTTATACGAGTATTCTGTACTGTAGATGACCAGACGGGTGATGCCGAATTTTTTATATAAATAACCTTTTAAAAAAATTACAAATTGACTCAAAGTTTAAAATTTTACAAAAATAACCTTTTTAGAAGTATGATTAAATCTGAACGTGACATATGACAGTAATAATGCGGCAAATACTGGAGGACTTCTCTGCTACACAACCAATGTATAAAAAAATAGTCTCCGCATTCCCAAAGTTTGGCAACAACAACTCTCAATTTTTTATTATTATTATTAACTTATAACTCAAAGTTTTGTACATGAAAATTTCAATTCTTTCGACATTGATATTTTTTTATCTATAACTTAGATTGACAATCCGTTTGAACCGGTGGAATCGTGAAACAAAAATAATCAGATCAACACAAACGAATTATCAACCGAACTATATATTACAAGATATCATATATTGTTAGATCTTCAAATATATAAATACGATTGATGATCAGTTTATGTCGATATGATCATTTTGACCTATTATTACACTAGTTCAAATAGCTTGTTAATATGAGTTATAAATCAAAAGATATTAGTTTTGGAAGAATAAAAAATTTCATATAATTAAATCTCAAAGTACTTACAGTAATTATGATGAAATTTTGTAATATATAGTTCAGATTGATAATTCGTTTGTGTTGATCTGATTATTTTAGCTTCAAATCGACATAAACCGATCATCTATTGGACTTATATATCTTAAGAGATGATAATATATGATATCTTGTAATATATAGTTCCGGTTGATAATCCGTTTGTATCGATCTGACCATTTTGACTTCAATATTTTACCAGTTCAAACGGATTGTCAATCTAACTTATAGATTAAAAAATATCGATGTCAAAATAAATTACAAAACTTTGAATTTTGAGTTAATAAAAAAATTGAGAGTTGTCCCTGCTGCACTCTAAAGTGCGACAAACTCTTTTTTGTGCAAATTTATCATTGCTACACAGTAGTTGTGCAGTAGAATGATCCCCAATATTTGCCGCACTTTACTGTCACATGCCATGATCAGATTCAATCGTACTTCTAAAAAATATTATTTTTGTAAAAATTTAAAACACTAGATCAGATTTATATTTTTTTAAAAAGATTATTTATATAAAATTCTTTATGTCTCATCTGTAGCTCATAATCTGCCTATAGCTCATACCAACAAAGAAGTTTGTACGCTTCATATATATTTCATGAAATAATTCATTAGCATAATCTTTTTTTTGTCCTACAATATCATATATAGCTATATACAATCCAAATATTAACTCGTCTCCATGCGTGGCCATGTCAACCCAGTATTACTGGTTGTTCCATCGGCGTCTTCGCTTCATCCGGGCCATCCACGTCGCCACTAAGTTTGTGCCTTACTGTTCGAACGCTTGGTCCACATTGAGCTATATCGTCATTCGTTCGTGGCCGTTGGATCGACGAGCTTGATTCATCTGGGCCGTCGAACGTGCTCCCACTACCCAGCTGTTTCCCACATTGGACCAGTGGAACAAAATCAATCAGACACAATGTTTTCAACCATTGATTCAACCAGACACAAAATCTACCAGAGTTTTTGAGCTACGACTAGTCTTTTTAACTAGCGTCAACCAAATTTATGGTTTTTTCCCAACACTTACGACCATTTTTTCTGTCACAACCATACTTTTTAGTGTTGTCCATCTATATGCCACAAACGACTACAAGCCATGACTGCTAATTCAACCAAGTAAAATGTGACCACTGCGTTTGATTTGAACAGCAAATAACAAGCTTTTCATTCAAACATGGAAAAATCAACAAGGAAACCAAAAAACGACCAACATAAAATAAGAGAAAACAACCGCTTCAAAGAGGCACCACATTTGACCATGATAAAGCCTGCTGATTTGGCCCAAAAAAACAAATACGACCAAAAAAATTAATGTACTCCTTCCCAGCAAATTTATCGACCAGAGATTTTACAGCGGCATCCACTGTTTTCATACCTCGACCAAGATTTATTCTAGCGGCCCAACTTTACGATCAATATTTTTTACTATCACGACTCTACACTGTTTCTTACAATCGACCAAAACAAAACTAGCCGTTCTGTTCAAAATTGGTCGTGTAAATACAAGTGCTGGTAGTGGTTGTCCAGCTCAAAAATTGGTCATATCGTAATAATTCTGGTCGTGGTAGTCCATTTCAAAATGTCGTATCATCCCGAGTATCTGATCGAACTCGGCCAGTTCAAAAAATACAAGCTTCTGTTCATGGCTATTATGCGCAAATTGGTCGAATTAGTGAAAAACAGGTCATACTAGCGCACCATAGGTATAATCATTCAATTCTGAATATAATATTTTATTATTTATAAATCTATTTTCTCAATACCCGTAGCAAAATGTAAGATCCACCTAGTATTGTTATACAATGAGATACAAGTCTTATCAGGGTGTTTCCAATAAAATGATGTCACATCATCTTAGATCCCTCTAAAAAAAAACTTTAAAGAAAACTAAAAGAGATACTAACGGATCGGTCTGATTAAATCATTTATCCCTCTATTTTATGTGTGTTTACATCGTTTAAAAAATATTGTCTCATTTGACATATGAATCTCACTTTTTCTTGAGTCCACTTGTTTTTTGACATGTGAGTCCTACCTCTTCTCGATTCCACTCGTTTTGACATGTGGGTTCTACTTTTTTGAGTCCACCTGTTAACGAGACATGACAGATATGTCCAGTGTACAATACGTGACAGTGAAGACCCATAAATCGTGTCGTGGGCACAAACAGCCACGTACGTGATGAGGCCACACGCTATCCACTCGCGTTCTATGTTAACCCCTAGTCACACCAAAATCCTCTAATAGTGCAGCTGACACTCATGACCACCTGACCACTGAATATAATCGTATAATAAATTAACAAATATACCCATATTTAATATATCATACCACATGTCATACTTGCTAACAATAGGTTGAACTAATGGTATTTCTAAAATATATAACTCAACTATGTAATTTTAAAATTAGAAAAGATGAAAGAAAAAAATCATTGACTAATAGGAAACGGCTTCTCCCTCGTCAGGCTGACATCAACGGTTGACCGAGGCACATGCATGCGATGCGTATGCAGCGTATCCCGTCTCCTTCTAGAAACTGGAGCAGCGCGTGGCACAATCCGTTCCCACAGTGGTAGGCCTTGTGGATTTATCGGCCTAATGTAATAATGTAACCCAACCCATATGGGCCTAGCTCTTAAAACTATATGGGCCTGACCCGTATGACGGCCTTTCCGAGCCACAAGTTGGACCAGGCCCATAAACGTGCTCCACGAGATGATAGGCCACGTTAGCTAATGTTTTTTTTTTTGAATTCTTAAATTTCAAATTTGCTGTCGCTAAACATGACATTTAGAAACACCCTCGGAAAGTTGATTTGACCTAAAAATGTTACCTTACACCCACATTATAGTGATATTATATGTTATAAGCAATAATATTAGTAATTAAATAATATATCAGAGTTATTGTAAGGATCATATTGGAATAATACCCCTAAAAAATGTTAGTTATGGGCATTTTCCTAATGCATGTACAAAATTATAATGTGTTTGCTTCGAAGGGGTAGATACGACATTTTTCAAGTGGGACCATCTTTTACTGGTCGATGCTGACGACAAACATGGGCTAAAGGTCTTCAGGGATAGAATTAGCGCAAAAAAAACTTACTTATTAGATCATTCTAATATTTTTGTTTTGACATGATAGATTTTAAATAAACAGCCTTTCTGTTTTTTTTTTTTTAGAAATTTGTTTTAAGTAGTGTCTTTTATGTATGGGCCTAATGCATTTGATACAAGTCATGTTATGAATCGTAGTGACGGGCCAGGTATATTGTTGGCCCAAGAGTATTAGGACCAATGTGTACATGTCAAAGTTGGGCCAGGCCATCAACGTGGTCCATGGGATGCCGCAATAGCTATTTTTTTTTTCTTTTTACCGGCAAAGTTTTTTCTTAAATTTGAAAAACTAAAAATAAAAAATTTGTAAATTTGAAGTTCAAGAATAAAAAACTAAGATTTTAGATTTAAATTCCATAATTTAAACTCCAATTTTTTTTTTTAGATTTTAAAATTTTTATCTATAACTTTGAAAAATATATTTTGAAATTGTTGATATGAAACTTTAAAATATATAATACAATTAGAAGAGCCATGATTACATAACCCCCATAATTTGAGATATCTACCACTCATACTAGTAATTAGATTACGAAAGTTTTTTTAGTATGATTACAATGATAGTCTTATATTACTAAATTGGATTGTTATCTGGATTTGATAAACAACATAATTTTGTAGGACTATAAAACGATTACGGATAATCTTCGCATACCAAACACATCTTTAAAAGTTTTTTTTGGAAAACTATTATAAATAAAATTGTATCTATTTGGTAAAAGAATAGCTAGTATTAGTTCTATTATAATTTGTTAGTAACTCGGTGTGTTAAAATTAATTTAGATTAAAGAATTTTTGTTAGTTCCGTTATGATCAGGAAAAAAATGTTAAACTCTGTTTTTAGGACTATTATTTTTGTGATCATGTTGTAACAAAAGTAAATAAAAGAACTTCTCCAATAGATAAATTAGGTTTAAGATGCACCGCACCCTCAAACGCATCCAGTCGCATGTAATTGAGGAAAAAAATAGTTTGCTATAACACATCACCAAAATACAGTTGCACAGATCACGACGTAAAAGAAACCAATGCAAATCACCGGCTGGATGCGAGGTTGCGAATTGGGAAAAGAGGGACGCAGCGAAATGTGGGGGGGTGTCGAGGCGGAAAACACATGAAAAAAATGAAACACGGAGCAACTTGTGACATTCTGGTATTGAACACACCACATGGCATCTATGCCTCCGTGGGCATATTCGGAACGGATGCACGCCCGGATTTATATCAACGGCTGGTGCGGCGCAGGCGAGAATGCTGGGGAAACGATGCACTGGCACAAGAAGGCAGGCGTTGACAGGGAGGAGTTTGTCTCAGGCTGCAAGAAGCCAAACGGCAAGTGGTGCACGGCCATAAGTTGCACTGGACAAGAGTACTGCGTCATGGCGAGATATATACCGATGAGCCGCGCGTATTGGGTGGTTACAAAGGGATTTGAGGGGGTGACGCCGCCCCGCCACATACATAGGCATCATACTGTGACATCTATACTCCTCCTCCATTGAATGAACCAGCGTGCGGTGCAATAAAATATGAACTGCAAACAATGATTAAGAGTAAACCACACTTTTTGAAACACAATTTCCTTTATTTTAACATTGCTGAATGTTTTTGGACTGTTGGATCTGGAACAGATAGGTCCGATATGAGAAATGTGGATTTCAACATCTCGCATGAATATATATTTTCTTTTATTGATGTGGTATTATGCTTGTTTCGAGTCTTTCGTTATCGACACTATATGCAATAGATCCAAAGTGGCTATCAAGAGGCAGACAGACAAAGAAATTCCCTTTGATTTGTTAGTTCTATGAAATCTAACAAATACATTATTGTATTATACGTCGTGGCTACTGCCATGAAAATATTTGGTGGGTCATGTTACTTTATGCTAAATCATGCGTATTTAGTGCAATTTTTAGCCAATCTCCGTATGTCATGGATTCATATCCATAGATGTGACTAGGAAAAAGAGACTGTTAACAAAAAAAAAAAAGACTAAGTTAGTAAAAAAAAACTTATATTGAAGTTTTATATAGATTGTAAACTGTTTTTTAAGCAAATCAAATAGTATCAAAATCCAGGCCACTTGCTATGTTCTAATACCAATTCGCGGGATTAAAATTTAATAAAAAACTTCCTACATAGAATTTGGTACGAAGATTGCGGGTTCGTTTGATTTTTTTGTCGACTTAAACTATTGCTCGAGTGGGCAAACTCCATGTGAGTGAATTTTGTTAAATAAAAAATAGTATCCGGTTTTTTTTATCAAAAAGTGTAAAACTATAATAAATTTTTAAGAATTAATAATAACTTCTCACATTTTGTTTTTTCTAATGTGCAACACATAATAAAATATGATAAACAAGGAAAGTGATTTTAAATAAAAAAACAAGACTTGCTCATGTTGAAGAGAAAATTTGGTATTGACTCGAATTTCTTAAGTTTGAACGTGTATGTTATAGGTTTTTATGAGTATGTTGGATTGATTGAGACTATTTCTTTCCTCCAATCAAACGGCTGTCGGAAACTTGTTACAATCGCATCTGTGTAAAGTTTCCGACGAGTATTAAAATTTGTTCGTTAGATCTCCAGCGCACTACACTGGCATAGAAATGCGCGCAGTTCACTGCATACGCAGGCCCACATAAAAGACAAAGAAAACTCGCCACCACGTCCTCACCGTGCCACGTGTCGCCACAACCCTTCTCTCTCTCTCCTCATCTCTCTTTTTTTTTGTTTTTCTTTTCCTCTCCCCCCCTCTCTCTCTCTCTCTCTTCCCCAGTTCCCCTCTGCATGGCCGGACAGAGCGCTGCATGCATGTTAACCGAATCCACACGAACCTTAACTCCCGCTCTCTCTTCTCCCACTCTCTATAACAACTCACCTTTCCTCTCCCTTTCCCTTTTAAATAAAACCCTTCTTTTTTTCAGTTCCATTTCTCATGCAGTGATTCTTTGATTTCCCACTGAGTTGTTCTCGCAAAGAATTCAACAACTGTTTGTCCGGATCGGATGGCGGGGAACGATTGGATCAATGGGTACCTGGAGGCGATACTGGACAGCGGCGCGGCGGGAGGGGGAGGAGGCGGGGATCCGAGGTCGCCGTCGGCGGCTGCGGCGGCGGCCGCGAGCCCGAGGGAGGCGCGGGGGCCGCACGTGAACTTTAACCCGACGCAGTACTTCGTGGAGGAGGTGGTGAAGGGGGTGGACGAGAGCGACCTGTACCGGACTTGGATCAAGGTGGTCGCCACCCGCAACGCCCGCGAGCGCAACACGCGCCTCGAGAACATTTGCTGGCGCATCTGGCACCTCGCCCGCAAGAAGAAGCTGGTCTCTCCCGCCGCCTTTAACTCTCTCTCTCTCGTCTCTCATTATTCGTAATTGTTCTTGATTTGGAGACAGATTCTCTTCACTGAACAGATTAATTCTTAGATGATAAGTGTCTGATGCCTTGATGATGTTTAACGATGATGTGATTGTCAGTTTTATTCGTTTAAAACAAGATCAGGGCATAATGATGACGCAATTCTGTTGTTGATTTAATTTGATCTCTCGTGTAAAGGCGGCAAAGAAAGTCGTCTCTTCATGAGGATAATGGCTGAAAAGTTTGTTTTTTTGTTTGCTTTTTTATGTAAATCTTGCCAAAGTCACGTTTTTTACACAATAACATATTGTTATGACGCACTTCTGTTTTTGATATATTTGATCTTTAATGTAGAGAAAAAGGTTGTCGTCTCATGATATGAATAATGGATTTGAAGTTTGTTTTTATGCTTTTCCATGCAAATGTTGCCAAAGTTTACGTTTTTACAGGAGAACAGAGAGTCCAGGTTGTATAATTCTTCCCTTTTTTACCTGTTTGGTAAAAAGGTTTTGAATTTTTTTGTGTTTGGATGATCATGGGCAGCTGGAGCTGGAGGGCATCCAGAGGATGTCCGCGCGGCGGCAGGAGCAGGAACAGGTGCGCCGTGAGGCGACAGAAGACCTGTCGGAGGACTTGTCAGAGGGCGAGAAAGGGGACATCATCGGCGAATTGGCGCAGCATGACACGCCGAAAAAGAAGTTCCAGAGGAACTTCTCCGACCTCACCCTGTGGTCTGATGACAATAAGGGGAGGCAGCTTTACATTGTGCTCATCAGGTCTCATACAACTGCTCATTGTTATCATGTTCTGTTAAACTGCTCAAAAAGTTTGGTTTTTGGTGTCATGGAAATGTGTCATTTGAAGAACAGCAAGTGCGGTAGAAAAATCTTGTAACGCGATTATCGTATAACAAACGACATAGCAGCCAGGTTTTTTATGAATTGACCATGCTTAGCACAATATTGCTGAATGCTTTTGTCCTGAAACTTGTTCTGTTTGTCTTATAATGACATGCATTCAATCATGGTTATATGCTCTATTGCCGCTAATAATTAGTTCATTCATTGAGAACCTTGGTTTTGTAATATTTGCATTAATTGATTCCTTAAAGTTCAGAATTCCAGTGTGAACACCTCACTCATTTCTTTCCTTTACTCTTCTTGATTCTCTGACAAATTTTGTTCGTCCTTTTCTAGTATGCATGGTCTCGTCCGTGGCGAAAACATGGAATTAGGCCGCGATTCAGATACCGGCGGGCAGGTAAACATCATCAATTTTTCAGAGGGAGAAAAATTATGCTTAGTTTCAAAATTTTCCTGATTGTACCCCTATTGTTTTTGTTGTGTGAAGGTGAAATACGTTGTGGAACTTGCAAGAGCACTCTCGATGATGCCTGGTGTGTATAGAGTGGACCTCTTCACCCGTCAAGTGTCATCTTCTGATGTGGACTGGAGCTATGGAGAGCCCACTGAGATGTTAACATCTGGTTCCTACGAGGCGGAGGGAAGCGCGGACGTTGGTGAGAGTGCGGGGGCGTACATTGTGCGCATACCGTGCGGGCCGAGAGGCGAGTACCTCCGGAAAGAGGCCCTGTGGCCTTACCTCCAAGCATTTGTCGACGGAGCTCTCGCCCACATTCTCAACATGTCGAAGGTGCTGGGCGAGCAGGTCGGCAGTGGGAGGCCAGTATGGCCTTATGTGATTCATGGCCATTACGCGGATGCTGGCGATGTCGCTGCTCTCCTTTCCGGTGCGCTGAACGTGCCGATGGTACTCACTGGTCACTCACTCGGGAGGAACAAGCTCGAGCAGCTGCTGAAGCAAGGGCGCATGTCGAAGGAGGATATCGACTCGACTTACAAGATCATGAGGCGTATCGAGGGTGAAGAGCTGTCGCTGGATGCGGCAGAGCTCGTCATAACAAGCACGAAGCAGGAGATCGATGAGCAGTGGGGATTGTACGATGGCTTTGATGTTAAGCTCGAGAAAGTGCTGCGGGCACGGGCGAGGCGCGGCGTTAGTTGTCACGGCCGCTACATGCCTAGGATGGTGGTACGTACTAGGTAGCTGGTATATTAAGTGCTAGCACTCTGCCATATCTGGCAAATTTCCGGCAAATTTGATGAACAGACATGTGAGTAAAATTACTATAATCTTTTGCTAATTTTATCTGTTTCTTGGCAGGTAATTCCTCCTGGAATGGATTTCAGCAATGTTGTGGTTCCCGAAGACAGCTCTGAAGGAGATGGAGATCTCAGAGATGATATCATCAGTTTGGAGGGGACATCACCAAAATCACTTCCCCCAATTTGGGCAGAGGTTGGTGACTAATATCAAAATGTTTGGGCTAACTTCAGCATGATACAATGGTTTCTAACAGGTGATGCGGTTCTTCATAAATCCGCACAAGCCGATGATCCTGGCATTGTCGAGGCCTGATCCGAAGAAGAACATCACCACTCTTGTCAAAGCATTCGGTGAATGCCGCCCTCTGAGGGAGCTCGCAAATCTAGTAAGCAACAGTTGCTGCCTCTTTCGTGTACATTTTTCTGCATGATTATTCATGCTATAGAAACTCTGGTGTTTCTGAACATTCTTGTTTCAGTCAATGCCTTATCGTTACATATCTCTTGTGATAAACTTGCAATGTTCTATTGAGTAACTAACTTTTGCTGCCTTCAGACTCTGATCATGGGGAACAGGGACGACATCGATGAAATGTCTACAGGCAATGCGAGTGTCCTCACCACTGTCCTGAAGCTGATCGATAAGTACGATCTGTACGGACTTGTGGCCTTCCCCAAGCATCACAAGCAGTCGGACGTCCCCGAGATTTATCGTCTTGCGGCAAAAACAAAGGTCCGGTGCTTGTCACTCTCGCCGTCTCTCAATTCTGTCAACTCGCAGTCTCGCACTCACCGAAACATGCTTTATGTATTCCCTGCAGGGCGTCTTCATCAATCCAGCCCTCGTCGAGCCCTTCGGTCTCACCCTGATCGAGGTCAGTTTAAGTTCTCCAACAAACACATGAAATACACGTTGCATTACAATGTGAAACCGCATTCTGACAAATTTATGGTTTCTAGGCTGCGGCTCACGGCCTCCCGATTGTCGCCACCAAGAATGGCGGTCCGGTCGACATTACTGACGTAAACATCCGCATCCTTGCAAATCCTTTGTTCGAAATTGTACGATGCGCCGTGCGAGCACAGATACATATGACACCATTGAAAAAAAAGTTTTGTATGCTCTTCAGACACTGAAGAATGGACTGCTCGTGGACCCGCACGACCAAAATGCCATCGCCGAAGCGCTGCTGAAGCTGTTGGGCGACAAGAACCTGTGGCATGAATGCCGGAGGAGCGGGCTGCGTAACATTCACCTCTACTCATGGCCGGAGCACTGCCGGACTTACCTCACGAGGGTGGCCGCGTGCCGGCTAAGGAATCCGAACTGGCAGACCGACACGCCGGTCGACGACGTGGGTGCCGAGGAGGAGTCTCTGGATGACTCGCTGATGGACGTCCAGGACCTGTCTCTCCGTCTGTCCATCGACGGCGATAGGGCCTCCCTCAACGAGGCGCCGTCGTCGGAGGCGACGGCCGACACGCAAGACCAGGTGCAAAAGATCATGAACAAGATCAAGCAGTCCTCGTCTTTGCGGGACGTGTCACCGGAAGCCGACGGTGACAAGAAATCAGCCGAGATCACACCAGGCACCGTGAACAAGTACCCGCCCCTCCGGCGCCGCCGGAGGTTGTTCGTCATAGCCGTGGACTCTTACAACGACAAGGGCCGTGCCGACAGGAGGATGCTGCAAGTGATCCAGGTGGTGTTCAGAGCAATCCGGTCGGACTCTCAGATGTCCAAGATATCGGGGTTCGCGCTGTCGACGGCGATGCCGATATCCGAGACGCTCGAGCTACTGAAGCTCGGGAAGATCCCCCCGACCGACTTCGACGCGCTGATCTGCGGGAGCGGCAGCGAGGTGTACTACCCAGGCACGGCGCACTGCGTGGACGCCGACGGGAAGCTGCGCCCCGACCCGGACTACTGGACGCACATTGACCACCGGTGGTCCCATGACGGCGTAAAGCGGACAATAGCGAAGCTGATGGCCGCGCAGGACGCTCCCGCAGACACCGCGCCAGACAAGTCGTCAAGCGTCGTCGAGGAGGACGTGGCCTCTTGCAATGCACACTGTGTCTCGTTCTTCATCAAAGACCCCAAAAAGGTTAACTTGTCTATTCTTTTGGTTACCGTGCAATCTACAGCATTCAGGCTTATAGTAAATTAGTAAGCATGTTTCAACTCATTGATAATGCCTAGTCTGATCTGATATCTCTTGCATCTTGGTGTATTAGGCGAAAACAGTTGATGAGATGAGGCTGAAGCTCAGGATGCGAGGAATCCGGTGCCACCTGATGTATTGCCGGAACTCGACGAGGCTGCAGGTCATCCCTCTCCTAGCATCAAGGTCACAAGCACTCAGGTACATAATATACTTCTGATACTTGGCCTGAACAAGCAAGGAGTAATTTGCAATGTGACACTACTGTAGCATTTCCGACGACAAGCTGCAAATAAACTAATGGATGACAATTTCAGGTATCTTTTCGTGCGTTGGGGCCTGAATGTGGGGAACATGTATCTGATTCTCGGGAAACACGGCGACACGGACCAGGAGGAGCTCCTGTCAGGGTCACACAAGACGGTGGTCGTGCGCGGTGTGACTGACAAGGGCTCGGAGGAGCTGCTGAGAAGCCCTGGAAGCTACCACAGGGAAGACGTCGTACCGTCCCAAAGCCCCTTGATTGCTTATACGCGCGGCGATCTGAAATCCGAGGAGATCATGCAGGCTCTGAAGGAAGTCTCCAAGGCTTCCACGGGCATGTAAATTGGTCCTCTGATACCTTCAGGGGTGCTTCTCAGTTTCTTGTGGTGGTTGATCACTAAAAGACTGGCTCCTTTCACTCCTATTTATTTTTTCTTTCACTACACAAGACTTTGTTGTTGTTATAGGGTGCAAGAACCTGACCCTTGTGAACATTACCACTAGTATTATATTGTAGTGAGAAATAATTTGAACACTGCTGATGCCACTGTTGTTTAATTGTTTCTGAACTAATTCAGTAATAAAATGACAACTTTCAGCAATTTGTTTCAGAGATCAGAAAATTAGACAATCACATAATGACATCTAAATTTGGTAATTGTTCAGGTTTGCAGTACATCTAAAATATTCTCCAAGTGGCCTGTTTAAAGAAACTAAGAACAGAAAATAATGTTGGCCATTAAAGAGACATAATATGAGGTGTTTATTTCCCCAGTCTTCTGCAACTTTACAGTAAAATTAGTCAAAGGAAACGGGCAATTAACACTGGTTCTGATATTAAGTTCCTTTTATGAGGATTCCCAATAACTGAAACTTCTTTAATCCCTTTCCTTAATAATAGGCAATGCATCACTGAAATTTGCAGCATTTTTTCATTTAGCTCTTTAAGTACATAGCAGGTTTCCATTGGTCCACGAACAAACGTAAGAGAGCTTATAGAAATTGTTTTAATCTACTACATATCTTGCCTGCTAAATTTTCAGCATGATGGGTTCTCAAGAAACCCCCATGGAGGCAATTAAAATGCCAATTAATTGGCACCATTTTGGTAACTTGCCTCAATGTTACTGCAGTCTTGCTTCCCATATTGTAGTCATTGTGAGTTTGTGGTTGCAAGATATATCTCTCTTTGTTTCTCTCTCCAAATAAAGAACAGATCAAAACTGCCACAATCCTATACAATATATACACTACTCGAGAGAGGCCTAATTGCAACCTTCTGCTCTCTCTATGTTGTTTATGTCTTTTCCAATCAAGAAAGTATCCTGACATGGAAGAAATGGAAGCCATGACTGTCCTTTCTCTTGGCATTGGAACTAGAAATGAGCATTCCAAATCCAGTAGAACCGGCCTATGCAAACTGAAATTGCCGGTCCAATTCCATGAATTGTTCCCAGCTCAATTGCTTGAAAGGACAGATCACAAACTTGTGATGGTGAGAAAAGAATCCAAGGCTGCAAAGAGAACTTGCTATAGTAGTCTAGAATATCATGAAGACAGTGAAAAGAGCAATGGTCATAGCAGGAAGAAACTCCGGCTTAACGAAGAACAGTTAAGGGTGCTCGAAACTGTCTATGAAGAAGATAGCAATCTTGATCCAGTAAGTTTATACTGTGATACTTTTGAACATTGTATTCCATGATAATTTTCATGTTTCCTATTGTTGAAAGAATAAATATGACTAAAATTAGGCTATAAAGCAAGGGCTGGCAGAGCAGTTGAAAATCAAACCGCGCCAAGTTGAAGTCTGGTTTCAGAACAGAAGAGCTCGGTACTTGTGTTCATACATGTTACATTTCGTGATTTATCAGGGAATTTCATTGTAGTTTATGATGAATACTTTTGCTCAAATTTTAGGAGCAAGCAGAAGCAGACCGAAGCTGACTGCGAGAATCTGAAGAGATGGTGTGAGGGGCTAAACAAGGAGAACCAAATACTGAAGAAAGACCTGCAAGAACTGATGAGGGTTCCTCACCCTGGTTTGCTTCAGCCTGACAAAACTCACAAGGGACCAAATTTGGTGGCTATGTGCTCATCTTGCAACAAAATGATCATCAGAGAGCCTCCCAATCTCATGAAACTGTAAATAGTCATTCATCTAGCTAGAGTGCTTCTTACAGGTTTTACACGACCACAAATACTGCCTTCAGGGTAAAAAAGAGAGGCAGATTCCTCCCCCATGGTAAATAGTCATTGGACAAAAGTGTTTCCCCAGATTTCCACAAAAAATCTTGAGAAAAGGCCTTTGAATAAAGTGTAAATAATGGAAAATATATAGTTTTAGTATTTTTTTTCTCAGAGATCAATGAATTGTGTTTCTTTAGTATTAGTATGTCTTTCTGAATCCCCTCCTTAATCACAAAGACTGTCATGCCCTTCGAGGAATTGTTGACCAATTCGCGGAAATTTTATCAAAGAATTTAAACGCAGTGGCGCACAACAATCCTCAAGAATTAGAAAAAAAAAAATTGACCTTATCATTTTCTTTTTTCCAAAATCTTAAATGTAGAGTCCATGTATATGTATACTGTCGAGAGATCGCCTCAGCAAGTAAATTTGTTTGTTCACTGATAGAACACGTGCACACTGATGGGACAATTCGGGAGTCAAATAAAGAAAAAAAATGCAATAAAGGTCTTTTTACAGGTTAGTCAGAACGGATCCAACCTTATGTCCTGAGGTTCTACAGGAGAATCAAACAATCCAAGAGTACCATGATTATACTATGAAGAAGTTATAGTGATAATCGAGTGCAGGACAAGGAAACCAGTCTATTGTCGAGAACTGGAAGTGAATCACAAAGGCGCTGGAATAGACATATCGTGTATCTTAAGTGCTAGAATTGTATCATCTATCTTCCTCCTTTTCTCCATCCTCCCTCCTCTCTCTCCGTTTCCTTCCTTACTTAAAGCCCTTGAAAACTGGTTAATTCTTCTGAGATATCGAGATGCCACTGAATAACTACAAGTCAGTTACAATTCGAACGTCAAATCTAGAGGTAACCGTTTTGAGCCTTATTTGTAGAGAGATTGTGATTCTTGTAATATTGTTGTCTTCGCTAACAAGTAGGTCCATGATATAATCGGCTTGATAACTGCTTCTCGGTTGGATTTCTACCACATGTATGACGACGAGGCTTTCTTATCGAAACAGCTGTGAGTGTTATATTTTTGCTATGTATACAACAACAATAATCATATTCAACACGTATAATATCCACTGTTTCAAAGAACTTTAGACTAGCCCATTTGAGCCTCTAATTTTTCTTGAATGCTGTTTTGATTTCTCAATATTGAAAATATACTATTTTGATCTTTTAAAGTTTACTGAGATTATGGTTAATGACAAGTGGAGCCCACCTATCATTGATCTCACATGTCAGTAATTTGAAATGATTGATTTGGATCTACTAATAAAATTAAAGTACCAAAATAGTGCCCATGAAAAATTTAGATAAAACAAAAAAGACTTGGTAAAATTTGATAGACCAAAAAGTTATTTTTTCTTACAAGTACTTATAAGAACAGGTTCCTAAAAAAACATACTTTCCCCTGCTTCCATGGCTTCTGGCTCTGAAAACTTGGACAGAGAAATCAATAACCCATCGCAAAAAACTCGTTCAAAGGGAGGCGTTCTGAAGACTCCAAATTAAGGATGCAGAAACTAACAACCTACCCTTAAGCAGCACCACAACATCAGACACATGTCTCGCTATATATACACCTCCAACACACCACCTTCTCTTCACCAAATAAACCAACCAAATAAATAAACAAACCATCCAAACAAAACTATCCAGTTCTTTCAGATGGCAAGATCCGACGAGCTGCGCGTGACCATGCTGGGCCTCGCCCTGCTGGGATTGCTGCTGCTGGCCCACACCGCCGCGCCAGTCACCGCCGGGAACAACCACAAGGGCAGCTTCAGCATGAACAGAGCAGGCGGCCGCCGCATCCACAGCTTCAGCATAGCCGGCACCGACCCCGAGGCCGGGGCCGGCAAGAGGGGCGACGGCGGCCACCAAGGCGGCAAGCACTGATCGCCAGAGGGCCCTGACGTGCACGTGCATGGCTTCCCATATTTTGCTTAAATTAATATTCAGTGTTCTATTGAGTTGTTACGTTCTTTTTAAAATTTTGGTTTGCATGCATGCATGAGATTTTTTCTATTTTGTAATTGTTGGATTAGCTACAGCGACCTGCGAGCTTAATTGCTGCTGTAACATGGTCGTTTATGTTTTGTTTTCTTAATTAATCATGAATTTTTTAAGTTGTCGAGACTTGAGAGTGTATCAATCTTAATTAGACGTACAAACTTAATTTAACTGTTAACCATGCAAGGGTAAAATTGATTGGATCTGGATTTAATACTAAAACATGTGTGCTCTATACATATCTGCACTGCATTTGTTTGTTGAGATTCGCACAATTTTAGTAAATAAATATGCATTCTGAAATATACATTAGTCATTATGAAATGTTCAATAGTTAATACAACATATACAAAATGTACTAGTTCGAATTTTAAATTTTTAGGCGGAAATATGAAGAGTCTTAAGTTTTGATTTTTTAGGAAGAAATATGAGAAGTATGGGATTCGTGCAAAATGTACATGGACTATTACAGAATGTACATCAGTTATTAAAAAATATTAACAAAATTCACTCAATAGTTTATATCAGAAACAAACTTGTATACACAAAAAAACACATTTGTACACATATTTGTATACACAAAATATACAGATTTGTTCCTAGATAGTCCATTGCCTGAGGCCGTGCGTGGCCTTGGGCCGTGTGAGGTCGCCGGTCGTGGTCAGCCTCGGGCAGCAACTTCGCCTCAGCGCGGCTGCGCTAGTCGTCGTCAACCTCGGGCAGCCGCTTCGTTGATCGTTGGTCGTTGGTCGTTGTAGCCACACCACTCAACTCGGTTGCGCCCTGCCACGTGTCTCCATCATGACAGCTTCATTTGCGCACGTCATCGCCTTCACCCACCATCGCGTGCGCGAGCGCTGCACTGCCTCGCCGTCGCCGTTGCCTCTCGCTCCATCTGCTCACCAGTGCTCGCCCGGCCACGGCCACGCGAGGTCGCCACCACCCACCGGCACACCGCCGCTTGTCGCCACCGGCGCTCGCCGTGCGGGGAAGGGGAGGAAGAGAGGGAGGATGGAAATGGCAGTGCTCGGCGGTGGAGGAGGGGAATTAAACTTTTTTTAAAAAATTTTTTTGGGATAAAGATAAGGATTCGTCAAACTAATTTGAAGTTATAACTGAATTTTATAGGATTTAGCTTAGAATTATTGATTCGATTTTTAATGTATAGTAGAATACCAAAATTCTGAACAATTATAATTTTATAGAAGAATTATAATTAATTTTTTTATTTTATCTTTGACACGTACGTACCTTTATTTCATGAGATAGGTTTCAATTTGGATAATATTTTTCTCTTCTCTCTTCCTTTTATCTTTCTATCGTTTTGATGATAAAAGAACAACTATGAACAAGCACTCTTATGTGTTCTTATGTAATTTGATTGTATATCTTCTCTCATGTATTTCGAAAAGAAAAACCAATGCAATTTATACACACCGAGAAGGTGCGAGCAGTTTCGGTTCAAACAACAACTGCCGTCCGATGGCATGAAAGAGTGCTTAATTCTCTCTTAACTGCAATAACCAGGCTAAGCATCTTTTCATCACACGCACATTTCTGTCCATGCACGTGTACTACTCATGCATGACAAAGAGCAACATAGTTTGCTCTATTTTTGATTGCATGGAGTGCTTTTACTATTTGCAAATTCCGGTCAAATTAAAATCACCTTTTTACCATATGAAAACACGCAATCATTAGTATTACTAAAAGAGAAAGAAGGATTTTGAATCTATGGTTATAATTTCTTATATCTAGTAATCATCGCATTAAATCAATATATATTAAAATCAGTCCAATAATCACATGATACATGATACATGGAAGAATATTGAAGTATTCTTACATACATAAAACGCAAGAACACCCCGCTCTTCCTGATCAACTCCCACTGTAAATAGCCCACCAGTACGTGCCATCCTCCACGCACACCAAACCAAGCACAAGAACATCAATGACACCATCAGACTACTACTATTTGGGATCGATGGCGAAGGCATCCATGTCCACCGTGCCCGGCTTGGTTCTGCTCGGCCTCGTCGTCGTCCTCGTAGCACTGTGCCACGCCCAGGCCGTCGCGGGGACGGGACAGCACGCCGGCGTGGACGACTTTGCGGCTGTGAGTACTGTGACATCGCTGGGAAAGACGCTGCCGACTCACCGCGGATGCAACCGCATAACCCACTGCCGTGACGGCGGCCATTCGCCACAGCGGGAGGCGCCGAGAGCAGAGTAGTTTCAGGCCGCGCGCCGGCTTGCGATGAATTAATCAGTGACTTGTTCTATTTAAGTCTTGTTGTCTTATGTGATTGATGGTCGCCGTAGCGGGAATAAAATGGGCTGTTGTGTTGTCTTTCTATGCTTTTTTGTGTGTGTTGTATCGTGAATTCGTGAGGTAGATGTACAGCTGTTTTTTTTTTCTTTATGAAAAATTGTTTTGCACATACAATATATTCTATTGCATATGTTTGATTGTTCTCGTATCTTTCATGTTAAAATGCAAGGGCACGCACGAAGGAGCTGTTCTACAAATTAGCCTATTGGATAAATCTGAGGACTGAGATTCTAAGGCGCTTGATTATTTTTTAGTTTTACTAATTATATTAACCACAGTTTCTCATCAAAGGGGATGTAGCTCAGATGGTAGAGCGCTCGCTTAGCATGCGAGAGGCACGGGGATCGATACCCCGCATCTCCAGTTTCCACTATTTTATTTTTAACTTTTAATTTTTTTTACTCTACCCTATCTCTTCAACGGCTAATTTCTACAACGCATCACCGTTCTGTTTCCTTTTCCATCTGCACCAAACCGAAACCAACGGCCTGTTTGGTTTACTATTTTGATAACCTGTCAAAGTTTAATTATGATATGATTAAATTTTGATAATAATTGAGATGTTTGATTTATAATTAATGTTAATTAAATTTTAATAAAAATATAAAAAATTAATATTTAAATAGGTGTCAAATAAAATGACAAAATTTTAATAATCATCTTGGTTGTTTTATTTATTGTCAAATATAAAATATAATATAATAGAGATGATGTAAATGAAAAAAAAGGTGGAATTGGAGTCTAGAATCTGTCTTTCAAATCTTGAAAAATTTCACCTTAAATTGACAATAAAATAAACACATATTAATAAATCAAAAAATTAATCAAATTTTAATTATAAATCTAACGACAACCAAATAAAATTTATTAAGGTAAGACATGCACAACCCAAACACACCCAAATCACATAAAAGAACCCTAAATCAAATACTGGCGGACACCTTCAATGGTGGGCCCCACCTCACCGGCGACTTGCCGGACGCCTCCGGAGCCTACGCCGTGTCCTCGTCGGCGGCGTCTGCCTCCTCTTCTGCCTCTGTATCGGGGGGCTCCCGGCTGCAGAAGGGTGTGCTGCTGCGTCGGCGGCCGTGGCGGCTGCGAGCGCCCAGCTTCTCCTCATCGGGAGGCGGCGACGGCGGCGGCGGCTTGCAGGACGATATCGCGCTTCCTCTGGGAATGTCTTTTGCGGCTGTTCTCGCGCAGGTGTGTTTGGTCGCGGTTCTTGACGCACTGTTCCTCGTTTGGTGTTTGGTTTTGGTGATAAGAAAAAAAAGATGCAATTTTGACGCGCTTTGTGAGACTCTGAGCATAGATTATTGTAGTCTGAATCTGGCAATTTGGTGCACGGTGATGTCAATGGTGAACTTTGCATAACTGACGTCACGAGGTGTTAATTTGATGAGATTTACATATATCCATGCAATGCACAAATCGGCTCAGCACATTTACTTTTCTATGAACCTTTGTGGTATTTTAATTCTTCAGCTGCATAGACAATTGGGCACAAATTGGAGCGTTAGGTAAGAACTTAGTAATGTTATGATTGTAACTAGAATAATGCCTTATTGGAACATCAAATATGGCAGCTTGGCACGACAGAAGCTCTAAAGGTGCCTCCTTTGGAAGAAAATTTGTCGAATTATTGCTTTCCATGATGAAACATCAACTTGTTTCAATTGTTTTTTGTGATCTGAGTCACTTTTTATTGTTGTAGTAGTAATTCCCCCAAAGATTTGCCTACTTGTTCTTTTGAAATGGATTGACACATGATTAAGTGTGAAATAGTTAGTTACCTTGTTGAAGCAGTAGATAGGTGCTGTACTGTCCATAATTGGTCCCGGTCGATGCCATTATCCCTCTGTTATCTTTGTTATGACTTATGACTTCATCAATTAATTCCACCAATAATCACAGTATGGTGTATTGAATTTGGTCTTCAACAAGAAAATTGAAGAAAATACTACCATAGTTAAAAGGAAATGTAAAAACTCATACAGGATTGCATCGAAGAAAATACTACCACAGTTAACTTGCATCGAGATTAGGGTGTGACAAAGCTTTAGAGTGAATGTTCATGGGAAAGCTTTATGTTTATAGGAGACAATGCTGGAAGTTAAAGGGCAGACAAATGTAAAAACTCATACAGGATTGTTTGATCATAAAATGTAAAATGAATTGGAACAAGATCGGAATGTTGGAAAGCCATCACTGATCACAAGAAAAAAGAGTGAAGTGTATTGTTGTTATGGCTTTTTGAGTTATGCAAGTTTTGTTCTTGCATTACTATCTTATTCATCGAGTAGGATTGAAACAACTATTATCTATTTAGATTCTTCAAGATTATTCATTTCCATATTTATGGTGATCACTGACCTGTAAAATTAAATTAGTGAGGGCAGTAACACACTTGTGCACACAAGCACATGTGGCACGCACGCTTGCTCACCTGCACACCTGCAATTTAAGTCTGCTCTCCTTTCATATTACTGCCATCAGTTTGCACATGTCTTTCTTCACTATCATGCCCTCCTCCCCAACTCCGGTCCGGCCGGCCACCTGTGCACACTTGCACATTTTTAGTGGCCACTTGGCATCTTTTTGTTGACTAATTAATCCTTAGATTTAGGGAAATTGAGATGCTTTCCTCGATTTCAGGTTCTGGATGGAAATCATGGTTCAGGAGAAAGATTACAGCCTGATTTGCTTTCCAAGGTACATGCTTCCTGATTTGACTAATGATTGCTGCAAACATAGAAACAGTGGTATATTCTGAAATTGAATATGAATACAGATCTGTACCTCAGCAGTGAAGGAATCATTAACAAATGTAAGTATGTTTCTCTTTCTTGTTAACAATTCAGTTTCTGCTAACCTGTTCTTGGTATATGGTTGACATATTTTTTCTGTATAGATATATGGTGACAAGTTTGATAATTTCATGAAAAAATTTGAGAAATCATTTGGCAGCACATTGAGGACACTGCATCTCATCAATGAGAGACCTGTCTATGAACAAAGAACTGTTCTTCATACTTTTAAGCATGATGATTCTATGACTGTAAACAAGTTCAGCACTGTTGATTCACAAGATCCGACGCATGAAATCCAGCAGAACTTTTTATGCAGTTCAGTGGAAAATCAACTTACTCTTTATGCCAGAGACAATCAGCAGGTGGCTTGCCTTTCTAATAGCAGATCTCCTGAAGTTGATCAGCGCATTCTAAATGCATTTGAGAGATCTGTGAAGGAGCAAGCTCGCTCAAATGAGCTCAAGGAATTTGAGTTGGGGCTTGACATGAGAAAGATACAATTGAAACAGTCTCAATTAGCTCTTAGCTCCTACTCGCACATGCTAGAGAAGATTAAAGTATCTTTGGGATTTCAGAAAGCTTCCTTTAAAGGGGAGAAATTTATGACTCAAATGCAGGACTCAAGAGATGCTGATATCCTCAAGATGCTTATAGATGTTCTTGTTACTGCAGTGATAATTATGTCCGTATGTTTTGGATATGGAACTTATATTTATTCATACCAACGGATAAGCGCTGTTACAGCAGCATGTTCGACCACTTCAAGGGTATGTTGCATCTAACATTATTATCCATGAATAGTGGACCATCAACAAATCTCTTTTAGTAATCAAGTGCTTCCCTCCCTTTTTTTTTCCTTCTAGCAGGAATCTAAATCTTGGTGGATGCCAAATTCAGTGTCAGTTTTTAATTCTGGATTGCACCTTCTAAGATGTCATTCGGTCGCAACAACACGGATGTCCTTTGGCATAATAATGATCTTGGGCATTGTTTGGTTAATGTTCCAGCGTTCTGCAATGACTGGATCAAACATGCCAATAACTTTCAATTTAATGTTGTTGGGAGTTCTTTGCGGCTTTGCTGGAAGGTTTTGTGTTGACACGCTAGGTGGGGATGGAAATGTCTGGCTCATATTCTGGGAAGTCCTTTGCTCTGTCCATTTACTTGGAAATTGTTATCCATCTGTTCTATATCGCATTCTTCATGGTCCTATTTCAATATCTCACAGAAAGGAGGTTGTCTGGTTGGCTTATTGGGTTCGCCGATTTGTATTTTATGCTGTGATGTGGATTATTCTTCCATCCTTGACTGGCTTGCTGCCATTTGCATCCCTTTCTGACTGGAAGGAACATTTCATCGAACAAATAAAATCCATGTTCCTTGAAAGAAAAATTGAAGTATGACAGATCTTGGACCTGACAATTGACATGCCAATGTCCTCCTATATCAGGTGCTATAATAAACATTGGAGGAGTTGAATCTCTTCTGGAGATATTAGATGGAGAAGTTTAGCTCACTGTTGTCCGAAGAAAACCTATTGGGCAGGAGTTCAAGGCATTTTGTGAACTAACTGAGCTTCTGCGGCAATAACTTGCACATCTATATTTCTTGGCTTGCTTCCACTCTTGGTTGTAATTTAATAGAATATCGTTGCGCTGTTTGAATTGAAAACATCAGATGAAGCGGGAGGTTGATGGTTGTGATCTTGCTTGAAAGCTATGAAGTGTCAACTGCATCGATCTGTCATAGGTATTTTATTTTCGGCATGCAAGTTTGCAATGTAGTGTTAAGACTGTTTGGTTGCATCTTTGTTGTTAGACTGTTTACTTGCGTCTTTGTTGTATCTCTATTGTATTTTGATGTCTGTCCTGTAAATGGAAATTTGTTGCTTCTTTTGTGATATTCTCATAGCTCTCTGTTTACTGTAAAATGTAAGTAACAAGTAATGCAATTTTATGTTGTGATGACTACTCAGAAAGGTTTCTTTTGCTCTGTGTTTGTCACATGTGCTGAAGATGTGGTATATTACAGTGTGGCTTGAAAGTAAAATAACATTTCAGATGCTGCCACTATTCACATGAGTAGATGTTGGCAATTCTTGACACCAGAAAGGCCTACCCAACGCACAATAGCATCTCTAGTCACGAATTTTAAAGACAAAATACCTGCAAAGGAAGGTATTATTATATTCACCGAGAACGCATTCACTATTGTTCACATCATATTACACAAACCAACGTACACCACAATATCCAGCCCTTGCTGTAGGTATTTTGACTCCAGACCGGAAGCGTTGTGCGCTTCCAAACCAAAAATAACTGAGGATGCCAGAACCCTAGTCGTCAGTTCATCACCATAGCTTCAGAAATCATCTCAAGTAAGTAGTTCGGAGCTCAAGTTCTCCAGTTCCTGTCTCAAAAGAAAGATTGTCATCACCGAACTCTTTTGCACGAAAGTGAGGTAATAATCTCCTCCTGTGGCCGCTTTCCATGTCCATTGATGAAGCTGCAAGAGAATTTGACTGGCTGCTGTGTACCGTTTGCTGATTCTGCAATGGAGGAACCAGTAAATACTAAGCAAGCGTTCAGAATATATTATAAAGGAATATGGCGCATTAGTCAAGACTTTGATGGCTTTGTCACCTGAACTGTGTTCTACTTGCTTTGTCTTCTTAGATGGGCAGGGGCAGGATTCTTCCAATCTGAGCCTTCTCTTCATACCAAGGGTGATGTCATCGCTAAGCAGCTCCTCCCAGGGTTTTGACAGAGTTGACCTGTCTTCTTGGAGTTTGCTCTTCTTGGCACAGCTTTCAACTTCCAAAACGGATTTTCGCTTTGAAGAGAGGTTCTGAGAATCTAACCAAAAAACTCAGATCAATTGTTATTCAAAGTTTATTTGAGAAGTATCTGAAACCATTGGATCCACGCTCCTACAGGAATAAAGTTTGAAGGAAAATCATGTGAGCTTGTGTGCAAACCATTGGATCAACAATCCTACATCTTCATTGCCATTTATAATCATCCATCCAAATTCTCCTAAATAACTCCAATTTGCTCCAACAAAATTGCAATTTAACATCAAGTTTACTCAGTTCTTTAACTTCTTAAAAGAATCCTCGCCCAATTTAACATCACATTGCCGCACTATTCTTATAAACGTATCTAACTACGAGCATGAGGAAGCAGATTACTTCACAAACTAACACAAAGCCTACACTGGATCAAGATTTCCTAGTGTACTACCAATCAAGAACTCGCAATGATAAAACAATTCCACTTCGTACGAGCGAGTGCGGAAGCAAAGCAAAGAGGCACACACCTGAGGGTGAAGGGGAGGGCTTGCCGTGGACGGCGAGGGGAGTGGCGGCGGCGGCGCCGGTGGGGAGGCCGCGCGCGGCGAAGAACGCAAGGAGCGCGCGCCACGTCACGGCGGAGACGTGTCCCGGCCCGCGGCTGAGGAAGTGGCCGTTGAGGCGGACGGAGGCGGGGTCCAGGCCCAGGGCGCGGCCCAGCTGCACCAGGTCCACGCCGCCATCGACGGCGACGGCGATCGCCACCGCAGCCGGAGAGGGTGTGGACGGCGCGCGGAGGTGGATGGTTTGCAGCGGCGAAGGCATGAGATAGGGGTGCTTTGATACGCGTGATGCTTTTGGAATTTGGAGGGGGGGGGCTGGAAATGGACCGGAATGCTTTAGCTGCTTGGAGTATTTTGGAAGGATTTCTAGAAACGTCATAGATACGTATTGAGAGAGTTCGGCTTGCTTCTTGAGTTGCTTGCAGTTCTATTAGGGATGTGTTGTACGAGAACTCTTCCTAAAATAAAATAGAACAATGTAAATATACGATCTAATCTATTTCATTAGTATATGAGATCATTTACTTTATCATGAAATAGTAATATTGGCAATATTTTTTAGCTTAGTTTGCTAGTCTATGATAAATTTTACAACCATAATTTATTCTCATGATGAGCAGATAATTCATATAGTAAAATAGTCGAAGAACCACAATAGTGTGTGCCTAATTTTTATGTAATTTAAAATTTTATTTATATTCTATAGGGAGATATTCTTTTTTAATACTATAATTGTAAAAATTGATTCGAGACATAATTTTCACATAAATTTGTATCATAATAAAGTTATAGTTAATTTTAAATATGAATTTTCAGATAATGAAGCTATACTATTATAAATATATTAAATGAATAGATCTTTTATTTTTTCTAATTAATATGAAAATTTTTAGTAATTTTTTTAAGATTAATGTGAGAATTTTGAGTTTTTTATATGGTTTAAAACTAATGCGATGTTTCCAATATCACTAGAATTTATTATATAATAGATTAATATTCCCTTATTTTAAAAATTCTTCTCTAAGATAGGTCCCAATTGCTAATTTTATTTTTAAAGAGAGCCTTGGGGCAAATATACTGAATGGACTAATGTGTTTTTTTATAATTTTTTTTCAATACCAAATTAACCAAATTATAATTTGGTTTGGTTCAGTTAAATACATACCAAATTTACCAAAGTAATATTCTAACATGTAGATGACATAACAATATTGAAAAAAGTTTAAATTACCACATATTATAATGATAAAATACAAGTATTACATGATTTAAATTCTTTATGCTCAATCAAAAATTTATTTAATAAAATTATAATTTTTGTATCATTGTAAATAATATACTAATTAATATAGTATGTAGTTTATTGGAGGCAATAAAAGATAATTCGATAAGTTCGATTATTTTAGTTTTCTGTTCGATTATTTTGGTTTTGCAAAAATTCTGGTTTTTGAAAATTAAATCTAAATTAAATACCGAATGCAAAATTAACCACACTTTTCGATTGGTTCAGTTTGGTTTAACTCAGATTATTTCAATTCATGAGTTTTTGCGCATTCCTACTTGAGGCATCATTTGGCTTAGTTTTAGTATGAGTTTTTGTGAAGTTAGGACAAATGAGGGGGTTAAATTTAGGATTTATTTCATAAACTTAGCTTTTTTAGTTTGAAGCTCACAACAAATTTATGCAAGTGAAAATAAACTTATTTATTTATAGACTTAAACCCTATTTTTTTGTTTATAAATATATGTTGTTGAAGACTTCACTCCATGTTTATAAATGTATATTATTCTAAGTTTTCAATGAAAATTTCTCACATCATTTTCTTTAATGCCTTCTCCTATAAAACTAGTTAAGCATAATTAATATTTTACACAGATTTTGAATAAAACTAGACAGATCATTTGAAATTATGATTTAATTTATATACATGAATCTAAAATAATATATATTTATAAACACAACAAATTATAAACTAATTTATGAAAGAAATTTAAGTTTGGCAACCAGCACTTGTTATATCCATGTATGATGCGTGGGTGCAAGAAGGGCACCACGACCCACCCCGCCCACATTGCCCAGGTGGACTCTAGAGACCGACGGGCTGTTTGGTTCGGTTGGTGAGGAAACCCGAACGGGGAGAGAATTTGGAACGGACGGCCCATGAAATGCCTTGCTCCAATGCGGAGACCGCGGAGTCCACTTGAGGAAGCGGCCCGTTTAAGTTTGCAGAGGCCCAGAAAATGACTTGCGCCGACGTGGGGACTGGGGAACGCATGCATTGACTGTGGAGAGGAAGAGTTAAAATGAAACAAGACATCCCCTACTTTTTTAAGTGTGTATATATATATATATATATATATATATATATAATCTATAAAATTAGCCAAACAATATCACATTCTAAATTATATTATCTATTTTAACCAACGAAATATCACTTTATTACATCTTTATAATATGTCTTATTCAACCTATCTTATTTATAGAATCAAACTTAAATTTATACAAGAATTCAAACACACCCGTGAATTCTTAGCAGCCTTTAAAATGCCTTCTGCCAAAAGGGGATGATAAAATTGGTGACCCTGGCGGAGATCGTGGAAATAAGTTGCACCGACGATCCGTTTAAGTTTGTCGCGGCCTAGTTTTCCCGATTATAGAATTTCCGTATTGCTGTATTACAGTATAGTGAAAGAAATTTTGTGCTACTATATTTTCATTAGTTCAAAGAAATAATATTTAATATTTGTATTCAAATACATCTTTATAAAAAAAATACAATAAATCTAGATTAGGTATAATCTAGAATCTCAACCCATCCAAGAAATACCACATCAAATCAAAATCAAGGTTAAAATTGGAATTGAGAAACTGACCTCTTTTCCCGTAATCGAGTTGAACCGTCCATTTTTGAGAGAAAATAAAAATACACACGGTACAATTGGTTTATTTGATAAGATGGCAAAGCATCTTCCAGTCATAACCTATCTCCTACTATCTCGTCGACAATTGCTGATCACTATGCACAAAAAAAATTAGCAAACTTGACAAGATTTTGCTTATATTTGATTTACCTCCCAATCTTATACGATATTATGTTCATAATATTAAATTTGGCCAAACCGATTTTATTTCATGTCAAAGATGGCCAAAACAAAGGATGAGCAAATATTGTTGGCTAAAATTTTAGCAAGATGTGTCCACACCAGAAAAATTAGCCAAATAAAATTAATTTCATTCGAAATGGCTAAGAAAAAAATATTTTTTTTATCAATTTCTATTTTTGATATCAAGTAATGACTCTTGATCCAATGACTACAACTTGATCAAATAGATTTTAGGAGTCGTATTTTTTTAATATTTTCATATTTTTTTGGGATGTCGTATTTTTCTACTTTATGTTGTTGTATTTTTTTAAGATGTCATATTTTATTATTTTATGTTGTCGTATTTTGTTAAATTATTATATTTTCTTATTTTAAATTACCATATTTTTTTAGGTATCACTTTTTTTAGTTTGTCACATTTTTCTTATTTTAGGCTGTCGAATTTTTTTGATTTATCATTTTTTAGAAATTTTTTTATATATAAAAATTTAAATGCCATAGTGATGCCGAATTTCTTTCCAAAAATGTGGGCGCAAAACTGTTAGCTAAAATTTAACTAGCTAAAAGTTTAGGCACAATCCATAGAGTGGAGAGATAATGTTACACGTTTCACATTCTTTTACACTGACAAGGAAAAAAACAAAAAAGTGGAAAGGTGGGCCCCAAATCCAAGGGTCTTATCTCGACCTAGTCCGCGTGCAAATTACGCACCTCCGCATAAGATCCCACGCACCCGCACACGCCATCCCACGCGTCCATTCCATAACCCCCCCAGAAATCGAACGATCCAAATCCAACAACAGAAGGCCACAGAGACTCCACGCAGAGTGGATCCGGACGTGACGACGGAATTAAATCGGGCTCTGGAGTCGCCGCACTATAATATCCGTGGAGTCTGCCCAGGCTTTGCCACTCCGAGGTCAAGTCTCTCTTCTTTTCCCACCACCAAATCTCTCTTCTTCTCGACCTTAACGAAACAAATCAAGTGTGTGCTGGGTTTGCATCAAGCGCGGGTTTAGATTTCGTTTAGGAGATGTCGGGAGCAGGAGGAGGGCAGGAGGAGGACAAGAAGCCTGGTGACCAGGCCGCCCACATCAATCTCAAGGTCAAGGGCCAGGTCTGTTTATTTGCCTCAAGATTCTTTTTTTCCTGGGCTATTTCTTGTCTTGTGATTTATGTATCATTTCGCTGTTCTTTTAAAGCGTGGTGATGGTGATGATGGATGAATTAGTAGTGGAAGAAATCAAATTGTGTAATAAGTATCGCTGTATGGGTCTTGATGGTTAAGGGTGCATGTGTTCTGGGAGGTTGGAATGGATTTGGGTTGGACTTTTCTAAAGATCCTCCTAATGATCGAACTCAAATGGTTTTGTACTGTTTACTTCAACGTGAATGCTAAATTATGGTAAAAAGGAACGCCTTTGATGAGACCTCAATAAGGCTATGGTTCTTGATTCAAGGTGTGCGCGTGCATCGGCGTAGTTTGAGTATGAGCAGCTGTGTTCCAAATGGTGATCAGTCATGGGTAGAGTTTTCACTTTTGAGTGTTGATGGGTATGTGCCTATTTCCCGCAAAGAAAACATGATGGGGAGACAGATAAGGCGATGATGGCGAGGGCTACTGCCTTCGCATGATTGGTCTGTTTTAGTCTACCTGCCTAATGCATGGCAGGGTGGACTAGAAACAAATTGTTCAAAATCTAATGTGTTTGTATGAGTTAATGGTGCTAACAGCTCTGCGGTAGCCGCTGAGCCTTTGTAAGTCGGGTTGATCCTTCTGACTCTTGTGTGCCTTCTAGTTGTATTGTGTTAATATTTGATCAACTTCTTGTATGGGATTGGATGTAGTGCTTAGTTCTCTCCTCTAAATGTGCCCGTTTTTGTTGCTTAGATGGAAGATATGATTTTTAATGTAAAATAAGACTGAAAATGCTCTGACATTTGCATTTGCTGTCTCAGCCTCCCAGGACTTGCTAGCATAGCAATTTCATCTACATGCATCTTCTGAATGCACCAGCTATCATGTCTTGCATTGTTGCGTATTGTATTAGCAACCATCGTAATATTCATCAACCATTTGTACAAACCAGTTCTGAATATAACAATCTGACAAGGTTTTAAAATTAAGGAACCATGATTCATCTTTCTTTAGGTGCAACATATCACTGACAAAATCAGGTATTTACTGACATGTTGTTTGGTTAGATTAAGTAAAGAGTCATTAAATATGTTCACTTCTGAAAGTCTCATTTCATTGTCTTTTGAGTGTTTATTACAAAGTTTATCCGGTTTTAACTCCAAACAGAATTATAGCAAAGCAAATGGTTGTGCTTCATACCTAGAATGGACTGATGTGCTTTCTGGTGTAGATGGTCATTTGTGTCCTTAGTAAAGCTGTGTTTTACTTGCTTTTTCTTGTATGATTTTGCTGTATTGGGTTGTTGGAGAACTCATAATTGTCTTCACAATTTAGCCATCACTTGTAGGCTTTTTGTGCTTAACTATTTTATTGGTAATTTGGCTTGCTTCTGTAGGATGGCAACGAGGTTTTCTTCAGGATCAAACGCTCGACTCAGCTGAAGAAGCTGATGAATGCTTACTGTGATCGCCAGTCTGTAGATTTCAATGCTATTGCCTTCCTCTTCGATGGGCGTAGGCTCCGTGGAGAGCAGACCCCGGACGAGGTATGTGATGCCTATATTGTGCTTGACTATTTTTCGAGTTGTGCGTGCCCATTTGCTCTGCATGTTGGTGATACTAATGCGTTTGCTTTGACAACTATGCCAGCTTGAGATGGAAGATGGTGATGAGATTGACGCTATGCTTCACCAAACTGGAGGGTGCTTGTCTGCTCCTTATTAGGAGCTATTGCATTTTTCTTTTTTTCCTGAAGAAAAAGAGCATGGTGGACCTTGTAAAGCTTTGTCGGGTGTGACAATGACGCGACTTTCCACTGCTTGCATTAGTTGATGAACTTGTACTGTGATATCACTTGTTATGGCCTAATATAGCTAATTGAGGCTTTTACTGGTTTTGAAATTTCTATTTTATTTCTAACTTTTTTCTTTCACGTATTGAGAAGAATGGGCACTTCACTCTGTAGCCTGCGACTCTGTTGTGTGGTACGAACGGTCCAGGTCAGGGACCTTAATCCACTAGCCCCAAGCCATGAAGCTTTGTCACTTAAAGACAAGCAATGCACCGTTCGTAAAAAGCGGACAGAAAACACCATTTTTTAATGCAAAAGCGGGCGAAACGTTGTCGGTTCTCCCCACATGACCCCTGTTACGCCAGCGTTCGCCGACCTACGACACCAGCACCACGGTGCACCCTTGCAACTCCTCTGCAGGTAGGTGGTCACCATCACCGAGCTCGTCCTGTTTACTGTTTAGCCCGTTGCTCGTTCCCATGGTTGGGCTCTTAGCGGCCGCTGTTTGATTTGCTCGGTGTCGCTGGCTTTTCTCTCTCACATGGATCAGGTAATAGCCATAGATTTCTTAGATCTTTGCAAAATCTGGGTTGAGTGTTGCTCAGACTAAACTATCGACAGTCTCATCCATTTAAGTTGGATGAGCTCTGTAATTTTGTTCAAATCTGACTTAATGGACACCCAGTCTATGTCTCCTGTCGGCTCGAGTTATCTTGAACTAGGTTAACTAAGGCTTCAAAATCATTGTCTGCCGACTCAGACCAAAATCTGGCCGTGAGCTGTAGGGGTGGAAACGGGTGGAATACGAATCGAATATGGATTAAAACCATGCTCACATCCAAGTTTTTAAACAATTGGAATATACTCAAATTATAATACAAATTTGAAGCGAATACTTACTCAACTTTGTTAGATTCGAATATTCTATAGGTTTAACAAATTAAAATAATGTTGTAATTAATTTAAATGAACTTCAAATATTAAACATGACATAACTTGACAGTAAATAGCGACTAGTAATGAAGAGTCTACATCAGTTTGGGCCTATACATTCATGCACTAAGACGCACTCTATTTGGGCTGAGTATTATGGTAAAGTTCCTCAAAAAGAGAAAAATAGAGTATTATGTTAAGGTTAGGCATAATAGTAATACTAATGTGGATATTATTCGTCTTCGATATTATTGTATTTTCCTATGCTACATTTGTATTCATATTTGGCAAAAAAAAAATTGGATAGGATTCATATTCGGATTCGAGTCGTTATTTAGATGAATATTTTGCTTACCATATTTATATTTGATCAGATACAAATATCCTATAGGTTTTCTACGCTAGAGGGCTGCGACGGACCAAATTTTGGTCAGGTCCAAGATTTCCCCTATTGATGGGCACCGGGAGAATCAAATTGATCCATGTTCCGATCTCAAGTTAAAGAACCACTGTTACCAAGAAATGTACCAACATTTCTCAAATAAAAAAAAAGAAATAGACCAACCATTCACACTGTTGGGCCGGCCCATCCCATCCTTCAATCCTATACTGGGCCTGGCCGAAGTTGGGCCACCATGGCCCTGGTCGGGTCGACCCGGCCCAGCGCACCTCCGCCCCCCAAGTACCACCAGCCTTGAGTTAGCCCGTTTAGTCTTTCCCCGCAAACACGAAGGGACCGAACTTGTTGAGTAAAGTTTCTCTCAAACTGTTAAATCTTATGTGGATCAGATGAGATACATTACCAATCATTCACACGAGATTTATTAATTTAAAAGACCTTATTACATACAAAAAATTTCTACATAACTTTTATCTCCGAATATGTTAAAAGTCTTCTTCGCTTGAAATGTAATTTGGCACCCAATTTTTAAACAATGGTAGCGTATTTAAACCCCATCTTTTCTTTAAGCAAACGCATAAAGAGAAAAAAAAAAAACAAAATCATAATTATGAATTAATTGCTACTCTATGGTTGAACAGTTGCTACTCTATGGATGCATTCGGAAAACATTTATCAATTATGAATTAATTGTTTCGATAGAGATGTGTAAAATATTGATGTGATTGAAATTTGTTTTGGGACATTCGAATTTCTAGCACTGTTCAATTCTAGTTATCCATATCTCTATCAATTTGTCTCTATACTTTAAATCCATGTCCATATATTTTAAATTCAAAATTAGATGATCAAAATCTTATTTGAACATGAAACTAAATCTATCATAATTATATAACAACAATATACATGTGTAAACCTTTAAATTAAGAATCAACTTTATAAATCAACGCTCTGAATCAACCGAGGATATAATTTTTTTTTATTTTGAAGTGTGTGTTGATCCGGATATCTAGCAACATATCAGACGGTATAAAATATGTTCCGGCAAATGTTTCGAGATAAATCCACGCATTTTCGTGAACGCCAATCGACCCATAATAGTTTAAAACCACGATGTCTTGCTTTTTTGGAGAAGACACTGAACAGATGGACGCTGCGCGCTTCGCCTTGGATCTATCTTAAGTTCTTAACCATGGGCGATGGCCCCACCCCAAACCACACGTGCCTCACCACATCACTTCGGCCGCCTTTGACAAAGTCCGCGTGCAAATGACGCCTCTCCGCATAAGATCCCACGCGTCCATCCCACGACCCCTGACTAATCCCACGACCCCAATCCAACAACACGTAGCCCCACACCTGTGCAGGGAAGATCCGGACGTGACGACAGAATTAAATCGGGCTCTGAGTCGCTGCACTATAACATCCTTGGGGTCCGCCCAAATCGTCCGAGTCAAGCTGTCTCCGTGCTTCTAAACCTAACCAAATCAACTTCATTAAGTCAAGGCGTAGGTTTAGGTTCAGGCTTAAGGAGGAGAGGTAGATGTCGGCGGCGATGGGAGTGCAGGAGGAGGACAAGAAGCCGGGCGACGCCGTGCATATCAATCTCAAGGTCAAGGGCCAGGTCTGTTTCTTTGCCTCTGTTTGAATTTTAGATTCTTTCGTTGTTGTTTTTTGTCCTTAATTTTTTGGTGTTATGTCATTTAATCTGTTGATGGTTTTACTGTGCAATTTTGTGTGTTAGCTTTGTTGTGAATTATTCGTTCGTTCTTAATGCTTCCTATTTAGAAGGGACGTCATAATTTAATTAGTATTGATCGAACTCTAGTAGGGTAACAAAGATCTCATATTGTGGTATTAGAGTGACGATTGAATTTGTCGGTTGGTTTGGATGGATGGATTTGGATTGTTTCTTTTCTATTACTCTCATAATTATAACCTAAGTTGTTTCATATCCAATTGAAGAGGCCCACTACCCCAATCCAGATGATATCCAAATTGCCTCTAGTCTCTTGTCCAGGAACATTTACAATTTGCCTATTTGGCCCATTTACACAACAGCAAGATGGTAGTATTTTATTTTACCAGTAATCGTGGCATGTGTATGCTCCAATGGCTGACATAAAAAAAGGGTAAATGTGAGAAGTTCTTGTAATGACAATGTTTATGGGATATAATAACTTCTGATCGGGTATGCAACCAGAAATCATATTCAGTCATCCAGACAGGCAAGTTCTTATGCTGTTTCTGCCATTGTGTTGTATGCAAGTTTTAGTTCTCATTCATTGGTCATAAGAAATGATGAGACACAAGACCTCTCGTTAACATTGTACAACCAATCAAACAGATTACCCTTAACTGTAGCTTCATCTTCTGTATGACTCTTTTCTTGGTTTTCTATTAGTGTGAAACATATTGACACTTTCCCTGCAAGTCATATAAGAGGTCCTTTTACAGATCTATTGAACGGTTTATGAAAGCCAAATAGGAAATTGTATGTATGAAACCAAGAATTTAGAGAAAAAAAAAAGGTTGAATTGTACAGCTGCAAGGCTACCACTGAAACTACTAATCTGAACTGTAAAGGTCAAAATTGGGTGTTAAAAGAAACTGAAAAATGTAGGAACCAGTGTAACCAGTTGGCTTCTAGTGGTTTTACCCAGCCCTGCTATGAAGTTGTTCATTCCATGGTTAATATTAGAGTTTGTTCCTGCTTTCTTTCATGTTTGGTTGTGTGTTGTTGAGTATGGGCTAGGCTAGCAATAATGTTTTCATCAGTCAACTCATGTGGCTATATTTCATTTGGATTGAAGAATATGTTTGTTTATGAAAATATACATATTGAAAACTGAAGAAGCTAACTCTGTTCACATTATTTAGAACAAACCAAGTTTGGTTGTATGTTTCAGTGTAATAATTAGCGGCCACTTAGCGGCAGGGCAATCTTTATGCTGTTTGCATATTGGTTAGAAATAGTGCTTCAGCTGCATAAGCGGACCGCTATATCTGATAAATGGGCCGCTAACCACTTAAACGGGTTCATGTGGTGGCACAAAAAACAAGTCCATTACTTTTCACTTTTATGTAAGAGCGAAGAAGCTCTACAGCCCAGAATTGGGATCTGTTTCAAATATGGGGTCGTCTTTGGGATTGCAAGACATAGATGAGAAAGAGTTATGACTCAAATGAAAGTGAGTCGGAAGACTGGATGCTTCAAGATGATGATTCGGATGGTGTTGCGAGTTATGGAGATGATAGGAACTAGAATATGGTTAATAGCAGTTAATTTATAAATTAAATCGTGGTAGTGCAACCTATTGGCTATAGCATTTTCATTTTGTGGCAAGTCGTGGTACAACACTAATGTTTATGTTTTGTGGAGAGGTTGGTTTCGTTTTGCTAATCTCTTAGTGTAGTAGTGCACTTATATGTTATGGATAGTATACTTAGGATGTAACTATATGTAATCATAGGGGACAATTCATGTCTCATGATATGTTTGGGGTCAAATTTTTGTGAAATTTGAGTTTGCTTGTTTCTTACTTTACCATATATTTGTCATACAATTGTATATGTATATATGTCTATTTTTAAATTAGGTAAACCGCTATCAAGGCCGCTTTCTATATTAGCGCCGCTTCACTTCTGCTATTTAGAACACTGGTTTATTTATCTAACTATCAGTCTTCATCATTTATGAGATAGGTCTGCATTGTTGTCTTGCAGATTGAAAACAGTAGTGGAATATCACTGCCTTATAACAGGTTGTAGTGGTCTAAATGATACATAGTAGAGCAAAGCAATACTGGTGTACGACCAGAAGATTGAAAAGTAAAATATCCACTCTTTGTAAATTTTGATCTTTTTGATGGATGTTATCATTCAGTTCAAAGATATAAAAATACCTTATCTGACAACTTGTCATACTGTTTATCTGTAATGGTGTGAGGTTACCACATTATTATTTGTCGAATTGGATTTAAGTTTCAGTGAAGTCACCGCTGTTGGCCTTTTTGTGTTTATGCTTTGTTCGACAGGATGGCAATGAGGTGTTTTTCCGCATTAAGCGATCAACTCAACTGAAGAAGCTGATGAATGCCTACTGCGACCGCCAGTCTGTGGATATCAAGGCCATTGCATTCCTGTTCGATGGTCGCAGGCTTCGTGGCGAGCAGACCCCTGATGAGGTACAGAGTTAACTCACCTGCAAATTTCCTTCCCAACTAGCTCCCTGACATGCTCTGCCCTCATGGTACATCTATAACCGTTGTTTTCTCCTTTGATTTGCCTTCGGAAACTGTTTCAGCTCGAGATGGAAGACGGCGACGAGATTGACGCCATGCTTCATCAAACTGGGGGATGTCTGTCTAGTGCTTAGTGTAGATGCTGTTGCATCCTCGTTGTTTTCTTGTCTTGAAGCAAATGAAAACAAAACAAAGAATTAAAAACTCGTGAAGCTTTTTTCTGTGTCGTGACCGAGGGACATTAGGAGCTTTGGTTTTAGTTAAGATTTGAGCACTCTTCCATTCTCACGACTTGTTTATCCATAATACTTAATATTAATATATCATCTTGGTGTTCCCAATGCTATGCTAATTGTTTTAGTTCATCGATGTGCATTCTTCGCTTGACCATCCGTTGTGTCTGTGCGTACAGTACACGGAGATGGCTTCATTTGTATTATCATGGCATTGGAATCCTACACTGCACGTGTTGCTGTAAGATTTCCAAATTCCAATGATGCAAAACTTCTTTTGTCGAATATTTTGTTTGTATTACTGCTCTACTGATACTGATACTGCTACTATTCGTCCGGTATTGTACTGTTAGTAAGCGGGATATTTGGACACCTGACATGAGACAGTGCCACGGTCTGTCGCTAATTGGTATGATTGGTTTTGCTCAGGTACAGGATTGTTGCATGCTACGCCAAGTATATTTTAACTAAGAATAAAGTGATAAATTTCTTCGAAGAAAACACTGCATGTGAAACCTGTCTATCACCGATGCTGTTGTTATTTGTACAACGGTTTTTGAGTTAAGGTCTCATGCATAAGGGCCACATATAGAAACCTTCGTATGTTTGTGTGGGTACGAGAAGGTTTTAAGGCTATTTGCTGCGCTCTTTGACAATATGCTTGGCAATTGCCTAGCTTCTAAGCACGATTGACATTTCTTGAAAGATAGCGGTTTTTATTTTGGTAGTGCACTCTTGATGATAAACTGTCTGGTCAATGATCTCATTATCTAAAAGCGTAAAATCAGAAATACATTTCAAAAATGAACCAAGCGTGAACATAGAAATGCACCTTGAGGAATGAATCTCTCTCCGGCTAAACGGGCGGCATGCCATCTATGCTGAGCGGGTGGCTACGCACGAGGTGGTGTGGTAATTTTTTTGATAGCTTTTAGAGTACACAATGATAGAGCAAACTAAACAGCCTGTTCGTTGTGGCTCCTTGGCGAGTTAGCTACTAATCTTGCAGATAAACATCGACATTGTTGACTAGTACAAGCTGCATCCACGAGGTTAAGTTCGCGTCACTTTAATCTTCAGATCCGGGAATATGGATCACGCTAGATATATAATACATAAAACCCTACTTTTTTTTTTCTGTTTTTAATCCGACGAATCACAGCACGGACATTCTTCGAATTTACCATCCTGGCCTCGTGCGTGCCCCATGTGCGTTTCCTTTTTTTTACTGGCTTTTTTTGCCTTCAGTTACCCTCGTACGCTAACACTATGGTTAAAGCCGTCTAATTTTCTGACATGTGGGGGCATGGCCTAGACCGTTTCTTCCTTCCCCACTTGTCAGTGGCTGGTGGTTGGTATTCGGGACTACCGGCGACTGAAGGGCGCTTCAATGCCCCGGGTCACATGAAGCATGAAGCATGAGGGCCCATATTTATGATCATGATCTACCACCCCCCCTCACGCTTCATAATTAATGCAATTACAACGGAGTAATTGTTATTCACGTTATTTTTGCTAATAGATTAATTAGGAGATTAACAAATCCATTACGCTAATACACCTCCCAAAAAATAGATCCTTTACACCAAAATATAAACCGAACAGAAATCGTATAGTACCAACAATAGATACGCAGTACAAATACTGTTGGCTTTTATTTACCTCGCTTGTGATGTAAGGCTCCTACCTCCTGGTTGTACTTTCTATTCGTCAATTTTTGCAAATCTGTGTACCAAGATATTCATTCGTATGCGGTCTGTAAAATTCACGATAAACAAACCATTACAATATCATCTGGGCGTGGGACCCGTTCATCGGTGAATGTCATGAGCTAGGTAACAAACGGAACTCATTCATACGGATAGTAAACGCTCTCTGGGCCTCAGTAACTAATTAATTTGGAGTTAATTATTCAGTCATAAACTAATCACCCATCATCTCCTCCCTTTGTTTTTCTCTTTTATTGGTGTCTGTGCCCCTGTGCAGTCACATTAGAGTAAGGGGTGCAGTGGAGAGGAGAGGTGAGAGAAAGAAGTTTTTTTAGTTCGTGTGATAGAGAGAGAAGAGAGAGAGAGGGGTAGAGAGCGGTGAAACTGCCCACTACCCACTCTCTCCATCTCCAGTTCTTCGTTCCACCTCCCCCCTTTCTTCTGTTTGCCCTAACTTTTGGTTTTCTTGATCTGATTCTCTATTTATGAAGTGGTGCTAGACCAAAACTTGGATCCAATCGTTGTGCTTTGGTTGTCTCGGGATGGATTTCGATGCTGGCATTGGTGATCACAAGTGAGTTCTTGAGTTCTTGGTTTCTTGGTCTTTTCATCTTTGATCTTCATATGGTGATGATGTTTGGAAAGGTGGGATTTTGATGGGTGGATTCGTGCCGATTTTGCGATTTGTCTCTTTTGTCTTCTTTACTTAGTTGCATTTTGATCCCTAATTTTGCTTTCTTGGTACAGTTGTTGGGCATAATACTAGCTACCATCTGGGCTTTTTCTTGATCCTTACAATTTACCGACATTTGTGCTGTTAGAGGGCAAGAAAGACTAGTAATTCTAGAAGAATCATGGTTTCTTTTGTATGGTGCTTTCTGGCTTTTGCTCTTTTGTGGTGTGTACTATGTGACAATCAGCAGTTTAGTTGGCTGTGTTGTTAGCTTTTGATATTGATCTTAGTTGCTGCTTGTTTTTTATGTTTGTAAATTGTAATTATTGTGTTCTTTACTAGCTCATGTTTTAAGTTTTCTTTTCTTATCTGTCACCAATGCATTATTAGATGTACGACTTTTGACCTGCATCAGTGTGATGTTTTATGTTTCTTTCTAACATTCTGACAATCCACTACAAAACTTGGTGCTATTGTTCAAAAGGTGAAACTTTTTACCTCTATTTGTTGGTTATATTACTCCATTGGTGTAATGTGCATGATCTATATTGTGCTAGTTTGACCTTGGTATTGAGTTGAAGTGACCGATGTAATTTACAGCTCAGCTTATAACTCCTTTTATATGATAAGCAGAGACAAATATATTGATTGCCTCAGCCTTTTATGTTCACCCTTTTGTGTAACCTTGCTCTTCCATGTGGAACTCTTCTCAGTGATTTGTGGGAATGGCAAAGTCAAGAGTATGATCTGCAGAAAGATTTGCTAACTGGTTTGCTACACGGAGCATCACTCATTCTGTCCTGAAGTTATATGTACACAGAGAATCTGAGTTTCCTTTCTCTGATTTGGCAGATTCATCTAGCTGCTTGTGGGGCGAAGCAAACCAAAATGTGGGCAATGATTGGAGCGTGTTTGATGAACAAACACCGATAAAACATTGTACAGACTTAGATTATCAGTTCTGCGATATAGGAGGTAAAGGTCTTCACTTGCATACTTCTTCACATGGATGCTATAGTTGAGGAATGTGTCGAAAGTGGCAATTAAGTAAATCTGTTGGAGAGAGTCAAGAGAGGAGCTGATAAAATGCAATTCTTTACCATCGTTGTTTTGCTCTAAGAAAGAAATTGGTTTCACTATCTTTATTAATGGCTATTTTCATGAACAAGATAAATGCACACCACTATTTCAAAGGGCTGTCATGCCCCCTTGTTATGAAGTCACCACTAATGTACCACACTATCCCAAAGGGCTATTTAGCACCTTTATATGAAGTTGCCAGTATGTCTACTGCCCAGTTATTGTATTGAACCACACTGTACTAGTATGTCTCTACTGCATATTTGAAGTCACTAATACTGCTTTCAATTTAAATGAGCTTATACATAATAGTAAGAATAAATTGCAGATATTATCATCAAGGACTTCGATGAAGGAAAGGAACCCTTACAAGCTAAAAGAAGACGCATGCTTCAATTTTGTTCTGAAAATGTTGAGGTATTTAATTCTATAAAGCTGTTGCAGAGTCACCTATTTTAAAAATGGCCTGAGCTATGAACTATGTAGTATTTTTTGCCTTACAAACTGTGTCTCATCACTAATTAAATGCTTCAATGTTATGTCTTTTATATGAAGATGGAGTGTCCTATGACCGAAGAGGGACTCTCGGAAAGTTTGCAAGTCAATTTGGATTTCTCTGGTAGGTCTTCCATCAATTCTGTTGATGTTAGAGTGAGATGATTTATCTTCCTTTCTCCTAATTCTAGAGGTAACTCCAGGTGACAAGTGTTTATTAAACTGTGATGGGACAGATGAACTACCAGAAGAATGGCTGGTTGATTGCTCACAAAATAGTGAGGCTCAGTGCCCGTCTCAAGAAATGTCCGTTTCTAAATCTGAGCTTCACCTCGTGCTTGACTTGTAGTTGTTCAGTTAAACTATTAATCTTGATGTAATATTGATTCTCATGTTTTCTGATCGTTCTTGACAGGAACAGTCCTATTGCTGCCATGGAAAAAGTCAATATCTCTGGTTGGTGCAAACCTCTTAAGGTGTATTGGTGTATTTTCTTTTACTGTATATATTAGGTAGTTAACACCTCAAAGTCTTGTTTATCTTCCAGTGCATCAGAATTCTTCCCGTCATGAGCAAGCTAATATTGTTCAGAAGAACCCTGTCCAAGTTCGGCCTACACCCCTGAAAGGTGTGTGTGCCGCTGTAGTGCTATTTACTTAAAGCGCCATCTCTTCTATTTTCCTTTTTCACAATTTCTTTTGTGTATTGTTGCATACATATCTTATTTCATATCTTGGCGAAATCTGTATGCTCATGTACCAATCTCTCATCGGCAGCTGGAAAAAGTATTATTAGAGCACAAAGAAAGTTGACAACATCAGTTGCTTATCCTTTTGCACTTATCAAGCCATGCGGTTTTCATGGGGATGTGACTTTGAATGACATAAACCAGAGGATTCATGCCCCGCCACCATACAAGATAAAGCATAAGAAGGACGAGGAACCAATTCCATATCAAACATCAGCTATTTCCGGGAAGCCTGTAGTTCACAAGACAAAGATCCATACTGAAGGGGGAAAGGGCAGCATCACAATCACAAGAACAAGGGGCTAAGTAAGTCGATGCTTTGCAAATATGGTGTTTATTTGGCCCTCCTACCATGCATTTTACAGTCTGTTAGGTTTTCTTGTTGACGCGAGGAGAGAGAAATGCATCTGCTTCTTTTTGGAATAATTTTAGCCCTTTTCTGCTACTTTTTTTTTTTGGAACATTTTCTTGTGGTTGTGTGTTAGTGTGCTTCTTTTTTGTTCTTGTTCAAAGGGAAAGAGTTGTATGTCATGATATAAGTATGGACATATTGGTTTGGTTAGATTAGTATTTTGCAATATCTCAGATTATTAGTAGGTTTCTGCCTGCTAACTTTTGGTTCTAAAGTCCAACTGCAAAAGTGCATTGTACAAGTCGGTTCTAATGCCATCCTTCAGTGTGACAAGGACTAGCCAAATGTTTACCAACATTGTAGTTGGTTTGAGACTTTTTTGACTTGGTGCTTATTAAACAGCTGAGAGTTCCATCTTCCATGACCCATTCATTCCGTTGCCAAACCGCAATATCTGAATTAGTTGTTTTGAACTTCTTTTTTTTTTGTTCTTAGAAATGATAGTATTTGTTATGTTGACAATTAATAATATTTGTTACATTGATAACACTCTCCACACCCATCCTCGTCCCTATTCTTATGTTCTAATTAAATACACACATAAAATAGAGTGAATTGGAGTTGAATCCTTAATCTCGATATATGTCTAGTGTAGACATATATTCTGAGCCATATATATGAGTCCAATTCTTTTTGAACTTTTGAGAATGCAAACACCCATCTTTGTCCCTACTCTTATGTTCCAATTAAGTACACATAAAATAGAGTGAATTGAAGTTGAATCTTTAATCTTGATATGTATAGGTATATATTCTGAGTCACACATATGAGTCCAATTCTTTTTGAACTTTTGAGAATGCAAACAACCATCAAAATAGAAGGGTCTATCTGTACTTAAAAATGTCCTGTGAAGAGTGCGGATTCCTGATCTCTATCTGTTCCACGGTCAAACTTAAATCAAATTTTATCTGACACGCAGCAATGTAGTATGCGCATGTAACACAGTGTAAAAGCTGGTGTCCTTTGTGCATTTACGAGTTAGAGCATAGAACTGATGAGGCATCACTCTGACGCCTCTGGGCGCGCCACATATCTGACGGTTTCCGGCCCCAATCCTTCAATTCTTCGTGCACGGCATGTTTGGGAATTCAGATGGGTTTCTGCCCAACAATTCTACTCAAAATACGCACCATCTTGCGCCCACCAATTGTAGTGCATTTGATAAGCCACTGGATCACTTTGTGGAGACTACTAAATCACCAATGAAATTTTATCTCACAACTTTTTATATGTCTCCACCTACTCTTAGGAATTGCAGTGTATTCAATTGTATACTCGAGCCAACACCGCCTACGCTTATGAAAATATATCATTCACGCCTAACGATCCCAAAGATAAATGAGTGTGGGACCAATGCATATTGTTTGCAAAATTCAAACACAACGTGGTACATGGACGGCCATTGTATGACTTATATTTGACAATGCTACAGGATAAGACAAGTAGAAAATTTTGTAGCATAACTAATATGATAGTTGTGAAACAATATTTTCTAGAACACAAAGCGAGTGCAAGAGGAGCCATGTTAAACAGCAGCACCAATCGCCAAAACTGTACGTTACATCAAGAGGGAACACTGGGCTCCGGTGTCCAAAAGCCCAGGCTGGTAATAAGAACAAGCTCGCACGTGCTCCTGCATTAGAGGAGACGAAAAAACACATACAGCGAATGGTAGTAGTAGCAGTAGAGCCACAGGCTGGCTGAATGAGATTGCTTGCAAAGTTATGCCTGCATGCGTCTAGTGCCGACAAATCCTGGACTGCCTTCTGAGTAAAATCAGAAAATTACAATGAGAGATCAATACTAAAATAAATCATGTGCATCTGCCACAGAATGATTCTGTGCATACACTATTTGGTTTGATTTGTCTATAATTAAGTTTAAATTCTTAAGCAAGGCCGACATGCCATTGGCATATGCTGGTGCTGCTTGAAATTTCTTGTTGGTATGTCAATTTCCTGGATGGATGGTACCCAGTGTACCCAATTATTCCAGCTTAATTATGGCTTTCTGAGAAATAAGAGGACTCTGCCAGATGCTGCCCCTGCTGATCCAGGTCCAATCCAAATGCTAATATGCTATACTGTCTATGACATTCTTTTTGCTTACTGTGTATCCAACTGTTTCGCCAAGTTTAAGACCCAATTATTTCAAGTTTTCAAATATAAAATCAAATATTAGATGGCAATATTTCCAACCATTGGCGGTCTGGCTCATATCTCTACGGTGTCAAACAATCATGTACAGGTTTTAGATGCTTTTTTCATGTAAAATATAAAATCTGAAGATTTTTTTTTAAATAAGTTAACTTAAGTCCGACCCCCGCATGGTCAAATTCTTTTGATTCACAACTACTCTGAACCACATCGTCATATCACATCACTTACAGCATAATTGCAGAATACAAAAAGAAAAAGAAAATCTTTTTGAAAATTATGCTATCTCACCTAAAATTCTGGCTGAATGCTCTGCCATTATATCTGAACAGTAAAAGGTGAGACGTAATTAGCTTACGCGATCAATGCGATGTCTGCATATGCTGGGTACACAAATATTTTGAAGAAGTCAACTAAAGTTGTTGCAATACCGACAAAAGATTAATTAGCGTTAATGCAGAGTTCTTTTATGTCCTAACTAAGACTGTCTCACCCAATACGTAGCTACTACTGGTACCCAAAAAAAAAATACAAGCTTATCTGGATGCAACAAACACTTGAACAACCATAAAAATCTTCGACTAAACATGAATAAAATTTTAGACACAAGATGCATTTGTATAAGGTGTAGCATGAATAGGTAAGATATACTTGTATCCTTTCTGATGCGAGGAATTATTTTGTTCGTGTTTTTACTAGCACAAACTAGGATTTAACTTGTCGTGTTAGGTCTTAGAAAGAGCAAGGCATGGTTCAAATTGTCTAAATAATAATTTTTTAAAAAATATTTTATTAATTGAAAGGTTTATTTTCTCCAACTTTTTGAGCTTTGTTTATCACTTATCAGTTAGGCGCGAGACTTAGAAATTTGAGGTCTTGTGTGAGTGATATTTTGTAGTATGCTAAAATATATTTTGATTTTAGCATTATTTACAAAATTATAAACGTAAATACACAGAAATTTATGGAAAGGATTTTTAGAAAAATGTACTAGGCAGCCTCGAAATCTCAAACTTATCTTCATTCGTTTAGATATTCCAGTGATAAAACTGCGAACTATTTGAGGTGCAGCGCACTTGTACGGCATTGCTTAATTAATTTCATTGAAGGATTTGGGGAGATTAAAACAATAAAAACGATGCTATAACCTAGAATGAGTAATCACACACCAAAATACCCGATGCCGTTGCTTCCACGCACAACGTAAAATCACTGCCACGGGAACAGTTAAAAAAACAAAATAAGCAGATATATAACAAAAATGCGAGGTCCTCTGTACTACACTCCACGAAGTGCAACATCAATACAGATATCCAATAAGCAACAAACTCCTATTTTCTTCCTAGTTTTTTTAGTATTTCTCGTTTAATTTCTTCTTTATATATTTTATTCAAATGGGGCCTTCCCGCTAGAGAGCACTGCACTTGAGGCATTACAAATTTACAGTAATTCCTGGGCAGAAATCTTGCCATTGTCATAAACTGAAACCCAAAACAACAATGAATTGGATAAAAATAAACGGGTGCAAGCAATCGTAGGCTCTTGTGTAAGTCAACTCCAAAACTGTTTTATAAAAATTTACATGCCTTTTATTTCAAACAACAGCAAATAATTGGTTCACCATCTACAGGTTTCGCAGCGGCCGGAGCGGCGCATTCGCCCACTCACTTCTATAATTACCCTATTCGCATGGAGGCATGTGACTGGGATCGTAACGACGGCGACGGCGACGGCGAGGATAGATGAAGTGGTGAGTTCAGAAGATGTCGAGGATTTCTTGGATGAAGCCGTTGCAGAGTGGGCAGTTGCCGCGGCTGACCCAGAGCTCGCGCGAGCAGAGGCGGCAGAAGGTGTGGCCGCACGGGATGAAGGCGGCGCCTTTGTGCCGCACCATGCACACGCAGCACACGTGCACCATTTCCTCCTCCTCCTCCTCCTCCCTGTTCTTGTACGCTCCCCCGGCCTCGCCGTCCTCCTCCTCGTCGTCCCACTGGCTGTCCGTCTGCTCCAGCAGCGCCATCAGCGACATCTGCGCCACCGGTGCCTCGTCCTCCTCTTTCCCTTCTCCCTCTTCTTCTTCTTCCTCCTCGTCCTCGTCGTAGTCATCGTCATCATCATCGTCCGTGTAGTCTCTTCTGTTCCGGAGCAAGGAGGCGGGGCCCCCCTGGGTGGAGGTGGCGCGGGAGAAGGCCGGGGGTGCGAGCCCAGGCCGGATGGAGACGGTGCGTGAGAAAGTGCGGGAGAACGCCGCCGCAGCCTCCGACGTCGAGAAGTTGATGCTGCTGCTCCTGCCGCCGCCGCGGATGCTGCTGCTGTTGGTGTTGGTGTTATGAGCGGCTGTGGTGGAGGAGGGGATGGGCCAGGCGCTGCCGGCGCGGCGGAGGCGGAGGCGGTCGCGAAGGTGCTTCCAGTTGATCATGCCGCCGGAGCCGGCGGGGTTGTCGCCGTCGTCGGAGTCCTGGTTCCCGCGGATGGCCTCCAGCAGCGTCGACTTCCGGTTTTCGTCGCCGCGGGGGATCTTGAGAAATTCGCGGATGGCCGGATCGGGCGTGGACAGTTGCTCCGACAGCGTCATCGTCCGCCGCAGCTCCGGCAACCGGTCCATTGGCTTGTTTCAGTTCAAGAATTGGTGCGAACGACAGTTCGTCGCGGAAATGGGTGGTAAAAGAATAGAATTTTGCTTTATGTAAGGTGTGCTTTGTGATTGCGAATTGGATGTGGTGGGAAGAGTGAGAGGTGGGTATGGGAGGTTGGAACGGGTCTCCCGGGCTTTTTTATACGCCGTGTCCTGTTCTGCCATTATTTGGAGAGTTGAATAGAGGTTTTTTTTTTTTTTTTGGTAAATTACATTCAGGATCAGTGAATTTGTCAAATTGTCGCACTTTAGTCAATAAACTTTCATTTTAATCTAGTGAGTCATTAAACTTGTCATTGTTAACCACTTTACTTTTTTTTTTTTTTTTTTGATGTCGTAGGGTTGAAAGCCAATGTCAGAAAAGTCTGACGAGTTGTAAGAATTTAATGACTCAAAATGATTGTGTAACAGATCTCTTTGAATTAGCCAATCATAGAGAGATTAGCAAAAAGAATTTATACATGTTGAGATTCTAGATAGAACTTTAATATTTTTGATGTGTCCCTACATTAGTAAGTATGAAGGTTTTCTACGTTGGGAGAGAGGTCTGAGGCACACTTATTATTTGTGGACCACACTAAATCAAAATGAGTTAAAAATTATAAATGAGAATGTAGAAGTGGTACTTGTAGTCTAAGGTAGCGCTTAATGACCATAATGCCCTTTATTGTGGCTCTCGAATGAGGGATGATATGATCAATTGATTGTGCTTCAAGTGTAGATCTTTGATATGCACTGTGTGAAAACTTACCTGGAGGAGTATACCTAGGCTAATGCTCACCCAGAGTAAGGCCACTATCGTAGGCTCACCGGGATGAGATTTATTCGGGTAGAGTCTAACCTGAATCAATGCTCACTCGGAGGACTTATCGGGTCGAGTCTTATCTGAGTCAATGCCCACCCAAGGACTAAGCAGCCCAGGAGGAATCATCAGGTTAAGGCTTACCTAAGTGGAGTTTCACTGGATTAAGTCTTACCAAAGGTAAGACAACCCCAAAAGACTTGTCACTTTTCAAGCTCATATGGTTTGGGCTTACCCGATTAGTGTCTCACACCATTTGGCGTTTACCTAGACGAAGTTTGAACCGGGGGTAAGACTATACCGGGAGGGCCGTCGCCTTCCGGGCTCACCTCTTTCGGCCTTAATCGTGTGGAAATTTCCTCCAACAAATGTTTCACTAATGAAGAACGATTAGGTGGCGGAGGTGATTGCGAACTCTAAACAAAATTGATGACTTAGAATTAGTTGGAAGCTTCACGCCCCATTTTCAATAAAAACTAGTAAAAAATTACACTTTATTAATTTGAAATTTTATAGTTAAGATCAACTTGTCCTGCAGCATGCGAGACAGTATTTCCAAACAAAATTTCAGAAAGGCTCATATCTTATTTGAAATTATGGTTATTGTCAAAACTGCACTATAAATAATATAGTTTTAAGGAGATATGTAGTATGAATTATAAATTTTTACATATTAACTCACATGAGAACTCATACATTTGTTTACAAGACTAACATACTTACATGATTGAGGAACTTTTGATAACTCAAAATGTAGATGTCTGAGTTAACTATATCAATTCTAAATATATGTGAGACGAGTCTTCAGTACATCGACAACAGTCCGTTCATACTAAACAAGAGCACATACAAGAAACCATCAATAAGTCGTGAAGTAGAAACGCACACACACTGATGCTTCCAAAGAGAGATCCGTAAAAACTCCCAACTGCTATGGTGTGTTGTGTGCACATAATTTGACCGAAATGAGAATGAGATTGAGGTTATAATGTAGACCGCAAAAACTAAACTTTAATTGATACTTGTCCGTAAGGATTTCTCTGTGTAGGAGGTGGATCTTATATCATGCCAGAGCATCCATGTCATCGGAACTTGGTATTCACGCTGCAGTCAGCGCCAGCCAGTTTTGCTGCTCCATCAATTCTGCACTGGTCGCCGCTCTTTTCTTTCTAAACTTGGGGACATCTCAAGAGTTCTATTGTTTAACTGAATTCCTAGGGAGTAACAGGATGCATAACTGTTTTTATGCCACCTATGACACCTCGGTTCTCTTTGTTAAAAAAAAATTGATGGAAACGTGGAAAAAGACTAAAGTGAAATAATTAGACAAGTTTATTGACTCATCAGAATAAAACAAGAGTTTATTTACTAAAGAGAGACAATTTTACTCTTCTTTATGTAATTACGGATCATCCAATTTTTGGCGAGCATGTTTTGGTAGGACAAAGTGACATAAGAAATTTCTTATTTTACAAAGGGCATGAAGATTGGTAGGATAATCTTGTCTGAAATAGATGACCGGAATAAGAGAGACGTACAAAGGGATATTGTATTGGTGGTAGATTTGACTGATACAAACTATTTGTGATTAACGAATAAACGGCTGAGATGGCTTTTATATCCATCCGAAGGATGGAAAATTTGCTTATATATGCGATCTTTATACATTTGGAGAGCCACCATAACAGGGGACAATCTGAATGAAGTACATTTGCTATATGATCGTTATCCATTTAGGCATCTAGTTGAGCTACCGTAACAGGGGACAATCTGATACGCCGCAATATTGCTTTGTAGCTAGTAGGTACTGCAATTCTTTTTGACTCGGTGGACCGCACTGACCATCTTTAGTTACGCACAGGCCAGCCCACATCGTTGTCCATGTTTACCAAATCTCCCCCGCGCGCGCACACACTAACAAGGCCGAAAAAAGCCCACCGACCATATCAGTATTCGACCCATAACATATGAACGGAAGCGCAAATATGGGCTGATCCAGGCTTTTTTTTACCATGCCTTTGGTTCCAGATGCAATTTAGTTTGGTTGGTGAGATACGATCACCTGTTTGTTTGACAGTCCGTACACGATTTTGAGACTTGACGAGTAGAAAAAATAGCTATAAATCTGACCAGCTGGATACAGTTTCACCCAACATTTCTTTGTAGTCTAGTCCGCCTAATTGCGTAACTAAAAAATGATTAACATATATTAATGATTTTTAGTATTAATTAAAGTTTATTAAATACTATTAATAATTCTTAGCATGGATTAATATTGATTAAGAATAGTTAAGGTTGAATAAGGGCTATTAAAGTGAAATAAAATATTAAATAGTTTTCGTAGTATTTTTTTCATCTTATAAATTTTTCTATTTATATCAATTATACAACCAATCAAACAATATTTCATTTCAGCCTGCACAATCTCATACACCAACAAAACACTATCTAATTGCACATTCATAATTTATCCCACTTAACCTTTTCACACATACAAATCAAATTTAATATTATGTAAATAACCAAACACACTATTATTGAACCAATCCAACTTTTTTTTAATTAAGTTGGACCTACATTATAGGCCTACCAAAAATACATTGACGCCTGAATAAGTCATTAGATTCAAGTGGAAATATATATTCTATACCCACTCTACCGACCGTTGGATATAACATCGAGATCCCCTTTCTTGGTCTGCGGTTTAACAACATCTTAACGTTAGTAACCACCCCACTGAGGTGGGTCTCTAGTGTAATAATAAAATCACTAAGTGACAAACTTAAAAATCTTGAATTCAACTCGTTATCTCTACCATTTATCCACTATCTAAGTATTTTATAATCGATCTTCAACAAAATTACTATATATTTTTATCTTGTTTTCTTCTTTTCAAATGGATCACTACATATATGAAGATTTTACAAACAATATTCAGTGAAATTACAGTGTTTCATGTCATATTCTACTCATCTTCCTTTCAGATCAATTACCACATCCATGAATCTTTGATTCAAATTGGTTATGCCACTCTGAAGATATTTCCGATCTTCAACAAGATTATTACGTATTTTATATATTTTTTTTCATTTCAGACCTATTACTACATATCTGGAGGTTTTTTCTTTCACCAAAACAACGACAATGATGATAGTAATAGAATACTGAGTCACTAGTAATTATTGAAATATACAATTTATTTCTCACTATTTTTCTCAAATAGTTAATTACTACATATTAAGATATATTACTATATTCATATAGTGACATCTTTGTCCCATCAAAATCAACAAGAATCATGAAAGGATTTGTTTATTACATCAACTACGTCTGAAGAATTATTGTATCCCCTTTTAATTAGTGAGGATTGTGATCAGATATGATGTTTTTGGTGATGGAAATTTCTTTAAGAATCCTATTCGAAATTTTTCATGTTTTGTCAAATTTCGAGATGAAATTGTACGGTAAATGTGTATTGTGTATTGTATAATTTATTATTGTTATATATATATATATATATATATATAAAAGGCTTGGCACACATCCAGCCCTTATCTGCGCTTCAGAGTTCAAAGGAGGTGGTTTAGGGAAAAGGCAGGAGATGTGCAGTGCAGGTTTCAGGCATCCTATATATATAAAAAATGCAGGCATAATTCTTATATGCCGTATTTGCTATCTTTGAAAGTGGCAATAAATAAATAAATAAATAAAACAGCATCAGATGCCTTAGACTATCCTCATTTGTACGATCTGACACCTTCATTTGAAATTAAAGCAGTCAAACCAGTCTAATATTCAAAAAAGAGTAATTAGGCACTCAATCCAATATTTTGATAATTCAATAATGATGTTGGGTCGCTGACATGTGAGGTCATTTTAAGAGAATTAACAAAGAATTGAAATAATGAGATTAAATGTTTTGTTCGAATAGTAGAGAGAATTTTAAGATCTGATTCTCCGATATTTGATTATACAAACAATGGTAGGAAAAATAGTATTTGATGTTTCAGAACTGGATTCTCTAAAATGGAAGAGTTATTGTACAACTATTTTCATCAATTAATATTTTTTTGTGTTTTCTATTTTTTACCCACTTAACATGAATTATCCGTGGTAGGATCAAAAGACAAAAAAAAAATGCAATACACTAACCACTTTGGAGGATCCCTGTCGTGATGCTTCAGTAGTTCCATTCCATCGTTTTATGTACACCGGTAACAAGGGGTGGCCGTTTGTCCGAGAAATTGTGCACATACGATCATACCCTCCTTTTTTTTACTGGAATTCAGGCACACGTTACAGTGAGTAGAATGTTCATTCTTCAAGTCCATGACAATTCTTGCACTCGTTAGAATGCTGTAAAAATGACGGGATTTGGAGCAAATGGAAGCAAAACGGCACCGGGGGATAAGGTGGGATTAGGGCGAGAGACGGCAGGGCGAAGGTGTTGGGCATTGGTCCCAACTCCCAACGACAACCAAAACTGGTCCAAATCCAAACAAAAAAGCCCCGGCACTGCAGCCTCTACTGCTGCAGTTCCGCTCCCCACATCCATGCATCTGCGTGCTTTCACTAAAAGCGGCTGGTAGTAGTAGTGGTGGTACTACTAGTACCACCAACCCCAAACCAAACCAACCCAACCCAACCAAACCCAACCAAACCCACTCCTCTACTACATAGTATGCTTCTACTAGTATTTAGTATTATTATTGTACACCATATCATATTACTATTCCCCTGAGCTATCATCTCACCTCTCCCTTGCCTGCCTCCTCTCCCCATACCACAATTGGTACTATTCCTTGCAGGCTTGTTGCATTTGGTCACTGGCAGCCATGAGCAGGGAACACCGCCGGATGGACCGGTTCATCGTCATCCCCTTCTCCTCCGGCTGCCGGTCCCACTCCAGCGTCGACGTCGTCGACACCCGGCACAAGAAACCTCACGGTTTGTACATCTCATTCCTCCTCTCTTCTGTAACAACGAGCGGTCTTGTCTGCTGAGCCAAAATTCATTCTTTTTCTTTTATAATAACGAGCGTTCTCAACGGCTGAGGTGTGAATGATATATAGGTGACGGGGGCGGCGGCGGCGGCGGCGGCGGCGAGGGAAAGCAGAAGGGGGATTCGTTGATGGCGAGGCTGCTGAGGGGGTTCAAGAACCTGTCGCAGATCTTCGCGGTGTACGAAGAGGACGACGACGGCGAGGAGGAGAGGGAGATGATCATCGGGTACCCCACCGACGTGAAGCACGTGGCGCACATCGGCTGGGACGGCAGCACCAACACCACCCAGAGCGTCCGGACCTGGAACCGCTCGGCGCCGCCGCCCGAAGCGCCTCCCGCCGCGGCGCCCAATGCGCCGCCGCAGCCCTCCGTCCGGCAGCTCGAGCTGGCCATGGCGGCGCAGGCCGCCGGCGCCAGTACCAGTAGTACGAGCACGACAGGTCATTGTTACAGCGTTGCAGGGTAGAGTTGGTCACAAGTCGTTGTTTGTTTCTTGTTTACTCGCCCATGTGGTGATCTCTCTCGTGTGTACGTAGCCTGTGTGGGGTTTTTTTTGTTCGTTTGCTAATTGTTGCCTTGTTTTTTAGTTGGCTCGTCTCTTTTTTTTGGGGGGCTCTCGGTGGGGGTGGCGGGGGACTCGGTGCGTGCATGTGAACCCGCGTTTGTGTCGTTGCCTCGTGTGTCGTGTGTGTATTCATGTGAGATCTCTCTGTACTGTAAATACAGCCCAAGGCGTGAAGCGTACACAGTACTTACTTACGCTCGCACATCACCAGGTGCGGGTGTATATACTACAGTAACGGGCCGGGTCGGGTCCCAGTCATGGACGTGTAGCCAGTAGCACTCCATTGTTTAATGTTCACTTCTAGGCAATTGCATATATTTAGGCCATTTTTATGGATTCGAGTTTCGAGTACTCTCTTTCGCCTCGCCTGTTCTGCTTCTGATTTCGAGGGTTAGCGTCCTTATTCCTTATCGTCTTCAAATTTTCAATCTTTTTGGTGTTAGGTTTTGGAAGGTCTCTATACATTAACATCTGGCACTGCCCTCCCTTCACCCATAAAAATGTAGAGTAAAACTTTATCAGCTTTAACAAGTTACAGAATTACTGCAAGTACTATCTACATATGTTTTTAGAACTTTTTGTGATGATAAATGTGACTTTTTTTAAGATGATGCTTTCGTGACCTAATCGGTGTGGGGAGTATGTTACACCTAATTAGTGTTTTATATTATATATATCTTGTTATATATTTATTAATTATTTTGGTAGGCATATAAAAATAATATAACTTGAGTTTATCGTAAAAAAGATATTTTCATAACTTTATAATTTTTATAACTTTTACTAACATTTTTAGGTAACATCTTATTGTTAAAATTGTATATCGGAGGTCATCAAGAATTTAAAAAAAAAGTCAAGTTTTTGTGATCAGATAGAATAGCATGAAATTTTTTGGTCTCAAGCAGGTGCTCTGGTCGTATGGACAGTAGTTGGTGGAAGTTTTTCCTCCTACTTTGAATCATTAAGCCGTCCAAAATTTTGTTTAGTTATAAATTAAAATTAAAATACCACCAAAAAACTGAAAAATAAAATAGTCCAAAATTTTAAAATTATGCTGTTTTGGTCTTAAACTTGTACGGAACCTTTTGCAGTTCAACACTACGAGTCTACGACCTGTAGAAATGGCATCCTTTTTGTGAGTTATTGTAGAAATGGCATCCTCGTGTGCATATTTCACATTCGGTTCGAAAACTCATCCTTTTTATATAAAGAAAATGCAGATCAACCTAGATAAATTTTGATTTATCTTTTTTTTTTTACTCTTAGGTGTATGTAACATGTTTCGAGTGAATTCATAAATGATATGAAATGGCAACGCAAGCACCACACAGAAACATTTGGGCCTGTTGCTACAATTGCGTAAATTTACAAACTATTGCATCAAAATTTGATACTGCTAGACATACCATCATGACAAAAACGGAGAGGCACTTCGTTTTTTAGTGACATTTAAGTTGTAACTAACAATTCTACGATAAATCATGCAAAACACCACTACATACTATAAAAGTCGAAGCTAGTTTTGGCAAGCTTAGAGAGACTCGAGTTCGGCTCAAATTTTTATTCGAGTTTCACCTCAAATTCAAGTTCAACTCGTTAAATACTCGAGAACTCGAGTTGATCTCGAATCAAGCCGATCGTCGACTCGATCTCGAATAACTCACGAATTTTGATTTTATTTGTCCGGTCCTAACTGTACTGGAAGATATGACTGCGGCGAACCCTCATCGGTGCTGAAATTCTAATGGTGTACCGAATAGTTGAAGGATCCGAAAACCACAAAGAGATTTTAGTTACATCACAGCGTCAATGCACGCCACCAATGCATCTGTCCTGTTTCGATTCACGTGATTTGGACAGCCCAACTAAAGCTCACTCACCATCCTCCGTTTTCCTTGAAGTGGTAGGCCCTTGCCAATTATAAGATCAGCCATATTTCTTCTTGTGATGTACTATCACTCAAATCTTTGGCTTAATCCTTACAAGAGTTTTACTTTCTGTTCAGTGGCTCACCCCGAAATATCTGAAGATGAAGATAAATGAGTGACACAATCCATGGTTATCAAATCTTTACTAATAATTAAACCGGCCTAGCAATCTATTGCTCCGACACCAAAAAAAAAAAAAAAAAAACTTTGGGGCAATTTCTTTTACATCAGTATAAAAATTTTCATATTTGTATTTATTATTTGATGTCAATCTCACAAATCATTATTTCAAAAATTGTTATAGTGATAAATTTTCCCAAAAGATTGTACTCTACATTCCTTGCGTTGCTAATCTAACTTTGCAGCTGAGTAGCCTAACTAAAACTAACAAGTAAAGTTTGTGAGCGAACACAAAAGTACCTACTCCAAAACAGACAAGCCTAGCAAACTCGATTAGAGTAATTATGATGGAGATACAAACTGATGCTATATAATCTGGGGGCAGGAGAAAAGGCTGCAGCATCACATGATTTGATTTTGAAAGGGAATTTGGATCATACACGTAGGGTATGCTGATGGATGCATTGGGATTCCGTCGGATCAGATTTGAGTGTCCGTGCAGAAGAACTGTTCTGCATTGTTGATTAGATGCGTGTTGTGGGCCAAGATCTTTATGTTGGTCATTACGCGTTTAATTAGCAGATGTGATGTCGCTGTGCTCATGTCTACTTGCCGGAGTATATTACGCATCAATTGCTCCCATTTGGGTCCATCCAAATAGTGCGTGCTTCTCTCTCTGCGTGGGGTGAGATAAAAAGGCACTTGTGACACAACTACTTGCACCTATATGTTTGTTGTCTTTTCTTTGGGCCTTTCTGTTGGTTTTTGTTTTAAATTTTGACAGGAGGTTATTGTGCAGTTCATATCTCAGGAGCAAATTAATGCTAAGTTGCTAACACGGAGATTTTTCCGGCTTGGTATCTAAACGAGTTATGCCATGCAAGTTTAGAAGGCTCGTTTTATGGACATCTATCCCTCGTGAATAAAATCATATATTATAGTATAGATCAGGACCAGACGGTTATCAGATGAGAAGAGCTTTCATGTAAGGGTCACAAATTTTTTCACTAGTATAGGCTTATGCAATTATGAGCAGAAAGTTGTAGTTCATGGGCCCAAATGGTGTCCGGCCCCGTCTCCGTAGTACAAGTCAGCCCAGTTTTTTATGGACTGCCTATGTGGGCTTGAGAGAAATGAATGTCCATGTACAACACATTTCTTCACGACAACAACACAATAGATCGCACCACCTAACCTGACTTACTGGTGCAAGCCAGTCAACTAAAAATTGAATTGTTTCAAAGATTCCCACATAGTTTACTGAGACGGGTTAATGTGGGCAACCAATCAGCCCCATTGAAGCTGTCTGCTATTTATGCATTAGGTAAGACATTCATATAAACATCAACACTTTGCATAACAACACCATACTACAACAACACAGCAGATGAAATATTTTCACCCATCGACATCATGTACCCATAAAACTACAGCACAGCAGCATCAGCTCCATTAACTACAACACAAGCCTACATTATTACATCAGTAGCAAGCACAGCGTTCGGATCTTCCCGTTGCACCTTATGCCATGATCATGCATTACAAATCCCTAGAGACAGTCACCACAAGAGGTCCACATTCCATCATCTGCGCCACCTTGAGGCCCTTGACCACCTCCAGCATGGTAGGCCTCTTCCACGGCTCGTCGGCAGTGCAATCCTGGGCGATGGCGAGTACACGCACCATTTGTTCCCTCCAGACGCCTGAAACCGGCAAGCAAGGCTCAAAGACTTCATTGTCCTTTCCGTGCGCGGCCATCCACCGCACCCAGCCGACAAGGTTTCCACCCCCTTCCACCTCCTCTTGCCCTGTAGGTGGCCGTCCGGTGAGCAGCTCCAGCATGACAACACCAAAGCTGTAGACGTCGCCTTTCGCAGTAGATTTCATTGTCAGCCCGTACTCCGGTGGAATGTAGCCAAACGTCCCAGCGATGTCAGTGCTGACATGAGTCTCACATGCACTGATTATCCTTGCAAGGCCAAAGTCAGAGACCCTCGGTTCAAAGTTCTCATCCAGTAGAATGTTGCTCGATTTCATGTCCCGGTGGATGATATGGGGCACAAAGCCATGGTGCAGGAATGCAAGCCCACGGGCAGAACCGAGACAGATCTTGAGCCGGTCCGGCCACCCAAGTGCTTCAACTGCATCTGCCCGGTTCCTCAGCCACATCTCAAGGCTTCCATGCTCCATGTACTCGTAAATCAGGAACCGTTCTTCTCCGCAAACACAGTAGCCAAGTAGGGGAACAAGGTTTGGGTGCTTCACCTTTCCAATGGTCTCCATCTCAGCCAGGAACTCACGGTCACCTTGGAACTGATGGCCACCGTGGAGTCTCTTGATTGCAACTTTCCGGCCTTCAGGGAGTGCTGCCCTGTAGACAGTACCAAAGCCACCATCGCCTATGATATGCACCTTACTGAAATTCTCGGTGGCTTTCAGAATATCGTCTGCAGTGACCCTAAGGAGTGCATGCTCAAATGTTGCAAGATTGATACTTAGAGGCTCCCGCGACTTCTTCCCTATGAGCTCATCGCTTGAGGTTGGCTCAACAGTAGCCTTGGCCTTATTGGAAGGGACAAGAGCCGGTGACCTGCCCCTCAACAGCTTCCATCTCAGACCAACCACCAGAAGAACCAACACGATTATGACAGTGAGTGTAATTGCACAGATGGATGCTCCCCTTAGAGCATGAGGCAATGCAGGAACCACCTTAGGAATAATGCTATTAGTGGCACAAATTCCTGTTGCAGCACAATCTGCTGAGCTGTACATGTCAATATGATTACCAGAGAAGTTGGCGAATGTGAGGCCAACTATACTGCAGATACCACAAGGGATGTAACCATGGAATTCATTGCCTGAGAGGTCAAGATAGTTCAAAGAACTAAGATCGGAAATTGCTGAAGGCAAGCTTCCAGTGAGGCTGTTGTTGTGGACATCAAGAAAAGACAACGCTGTAAAGTTCGAGATGGACTCATCTAGCCTCCCTGTGAAACGGTTGCTGCTTGCATTGAACAACAGAAGAGAGCTGAAGAATTCTTTCTCCCGGAGACAATAGAACGGGATCTGTCCAGAGAGGTGGTTATTACTGATGTCCAAATCAGCGAGGCTCTTGGTGCATAGTAAAGACCGGGGTAAGGTGCCAGAAAGTATATTGCCAGACAAGTCTAGCTTTGCAATACTGGGCAAAATGGAGCCTATCGCAAGAGGAATGGAGCCATCTAGATGGTTATTAGACAGAAGAAGGCCTTGCAGGCTTATCAGTGGATGAGACCAAGGAAGCATTGGTCCATCTAATGCATTGAAAGACAGATCAATGGTTGTAAGATTTGTCAGCTCACCGAGCTCTTCAGGAATGGTGCCATTGAGTAAGTTGCCTTGCAGGTGTAGCTCCCTCACCGCAACACAGTTCTTGATTGCCGTCGGGATTTGGCCTGACAATTGATTGTAAGACAGATCGAGGAGGCCATGGTGTTGGGTAAACTCCGAGTCAGGGTGAATCACATTCTCGAATCCCACACATACTTCACCAGGGATAGGACCGGACAGCTGGTTATTAGACAAAACCAAGCTGACCAATGTTAAGTGAGATATGGCACTAGGGATGTGGCCACTAAGATTATTCGAGCTCAGGTCCAGGGTGACAAGGTTTCTGCAATTGAAGAGCTCCAGTGGGATGTGCCCTGACAGCCTATTGCCATGTAGAGACAGATTCGTCAGATTCCTCAGATTGCCGATGGACCGTGGTATAGGTCCTTCCAAGTAATTATTGTCTATCTCCAACCTCTGCAGGCTGGACAGCCTACCGATGCTCTCAGAGATTGGGCCAGTAAGCTGATTATTGCTGAGTGAAATCTCCCAAATGGTTGATGAGTCCCACAATTTGTCAGGCAGAACTCCACTGAAATTGTTTTGGGACATTTCCAGTGTAACCAGCGGTAGGTCACCCAGGTATTCAGGTATCTCACCATGAAGATGGTTCCCTAGCAAGTTCAGCACACTAAGATTCATGCACCGTTTGAATGTCTCCTCAATAGTCCCAGTCAGATTGTTCTCGCCCAGGGAGAGGTACTGCAGTGAGTTTGCTTGGCATACCTCAGTAGGAATAGACCCTGAAAGTAGGTTGGTATCTGCAGAGAAGCTGATCAGATACTGAAGCGGCAATGCTGGCAGAGGCCCAGTGAACATGTTCTGCGCCAGCCTTATGGATATTACCGTTGTCCAGTTGCAAAACCAGTCTGGAATCTGACCAGACAATTGGTTCCCTTCAACAAAAAATGTGGTGATGGCTTCTAAATTTGAAAGTTCTTCAGGGAGAGAGCCAGTGAAGGCATTGAAGGACAGGTTTATGACAGTAAGTTTCTTGCAGTTGCCAAGTTCTTTGGGTATGTTCCCACTGAGACCAGCACTCTTTGCAACCAGGTTTGTTAAATTATCCAGCTCGCCAATAGATGTTGGGAGTTCACCACTGAAGTTGTTCTCAGAGATGTCAAGTTCCTTCAAGCTTTTGAGACCAGAGATTGCCCTAGGAATGGAGCCAGTGAACTTGCAGTTACGGAGTGCAAGAATTTTTAGCTGCTTCAGATTACCAATCTCATCTGGAATGCTCCCAGTGAAACTGTTTTGCCCCAACACAAGACATTCCAGGTATGCCAGTTTCCCAATCTCCCCAGGTACTGGCCCCACAAAGCTGTTTGACGAGAGATCAAGCGTCAAGAGGTTCACCAACGAGCTTATTCCCGGGAATATTGATCCGGTGAGGCCATTCCGGCTTGCATCAAGGTGCAGAAGTCCAGTCAGGTTACCAAAAGCTGCTGGTATTGGCCCAGTGAATGAGTTCAAACTCAAGTCCAGGAACTCCAGGTTCTGTAGACTGCCCAGCTCAGGTGGAAGGCTTTCAGACATGGAATTCTTGGATATGGATAGCTTAGTGAGGCGCTGAAGCTGGCCAATGGCAGGACTCAATCGTCCAGACAACATGTTGGAGCCAAGCATCAGTTCTTTCAGCATCTTCAAGTTGTATAATGAGACAGGCAGAGGTCCAATAAGCTCGTTATTGCTCAAGTCTAGGTACTGGAGATTCTGCAAATTCCCCAAAGCTTTTGGAAGATTACCAGAAAACCCACATCCACTGAAGTTGAGCCGAAAGAGTGACCCAAAAGCCCCAATGCACGTTGGAAAAGGGACGTAGAGTGGTATTGAGGATAAGTCTATGGCCTCAACAGTACGTCCAGCACATGTTATACCCGACCAGTTGCATGGGGGAGTTTCTGAATCAAACCAGCTAGGAAGGAAGGCTTTTGCATGCATGACTGAGTCTCTCAGCACAAACAAGTTTTTAATGTCACTGGTTTCCTCCATTGCAGATGTTGCAATGAAGCAGAGAAGTACGATGAACAAGCAGCAGCTATATGACTGTTGCATTCTTCTTGATCCTATGGCCATCTTTATTTTTCTTTTGGATTGAAGGGAGACTAGTCTGCATGAAGAGAGTAATCTTGTTAGTAGCTGCACAAGAACCACATAACATTTTGTATTTTAGCATTTTTCATGTTATTTTCTGTAATGTGTCCACAATGATGTATTAAAGTGCCAGCAGAACAAAATGAAGGGCTACATTTTTTGTTGGTTTATGATTAAAGTTCATTCAAGTACAACTCATACTGATATGGTAACCAGGCTCCAAGCTAGAGACAAGTCAAATAGCCAGTTTAGTCCACAAAAAAACATCACGCATTTATTCTTAGTCTACAATAGTTATAGCTAGCACAAATTTCCAGTTTTCATTTGCCAACAGGATAAACAAATTAGAGGGTCAGGACTCAGGAATAGTTGAAGATCAGAAACCATAATTTTAAATTCTGATTTAGGAATATAATTAGGCTGGTAGAGTAATAAGACTTTTAGATTTGTTCATATTTCCTGTCAGATTGTGCTTAGGCATGCTCAAACATGTTGATAGATAACTTGAAATTTACAGAAACTGGAGCATCACTATTTAGGCCACATTTGATATGGTGGAAAAAAGAAACTTAAAAGTTAGGATGAGTACCTTCCAGATAATGACTCCTGCTCCTCACAAGTCACAACTAGGATGCAGTCATGAAGATAATACAACTTCACCAATCAGAAGGTGCTTCCTCAGATATATACATATATCCTGGAAAAATGAAAGGCAGGACACTTAGCTTCACCTCATTGAAGGTAGAGAGTTCGTAGTATATAAACAAGTAAGTCCAGCCTGCATTTTTAATCAACATTTCGCAGCAGCAAGTGCAAAAAAAAGGGTGATTTAAAATATTCTCTCAGCGCTCCCAATACCTAATCCCGACAATGCCGGTGAATATATGCTGTGTTTAGCGGCACTCAGGCTCCCACAAGGATATACTACTTTGTAACTTCAGCCTCCTAAAGAGACAAACTCCGTCATCACAAAACCAGGAAGCACAAAGTGCAAAAGGGGTTCCTTTTGATCAGAGAAACAACAGCAGAAGTTAAGGAAACCCCTCCTAAAGCCAAAGAACCAGGCCCACATTGGCACAAGAAACCCATGTAACATGCTAACATCCATCACAACAGTTCACAAGCACATTCTTTTCTTTAAAAATATTGCACCCTACAGCTTTATATCAAATCAGATGAAACAAAACCAACCAAACACCATAAAGGCCGGCCACCTCCTGCACGTCTGCACCATAAAGAAACCAAGCACAGGAAGCCACCCAGACCCCCCAGGGCAAAAGAAAAGCAAGTCCCACACACATCCTCTTGCCTAAAATTTGTCTCACCCACAGGATGTAACAAGTGGCAGCACCCAAGCTGGAGTATTAGTAGCCACTAGCCAGCAGTTATAGCCTAATTGGTAAAACAACTAGATTTTATGGTGAAAACCGGGGTTCAAATATCAACTCTACAGATAGACGTGGGTTGTAGGATATATTTGGAACACAAGAATTTTAGAGAAAAACTGCCATCATCTCTCACTAGATATTAAATTCATGTATTTCAAACATTCCTTTAAATCATTTGCCACAGGTGCATGATTTTCATGGTAGGATTTGATCCCATAAGCTGGTTGACCAATTTTTCCAACACTACCAAAAAAAAAGCTGAGCTGGAGTATTAGTACAATGCTGCACATTGAAGAAGACAACACATCAAATCATGCCCCCACAAGAATCTCTGAAGCCTCTGAACTCTCTGAACTCACTTCTCTGACCCTAACCCCACTACAGGAATGGAAACAGAAACATATGCGATTCATGCAAAGTCACAGAAACTTCAGGGTTTTATTTGCAAAATATACCTTGTAGGTTTCTACTACCATGAGGCTTTGGGGGGGATTTAGGTTTAGATTAGTGTGTGCTTAGGAAGACGGAAGGTCCAGAAGGAGTAGCTGTTGATTAGAATATTGAGGCAAGAATCTTTGTTACTGCGTCTAGGGATTAGAAAAATAATTACGTGAATTTTTTCCAGCGATTTGGGCGATCATTGGGTTGTGTGGAGATTTGCCGAACTAATAATTAAATCTTTAATAGAGGTTTCCCTGTATACGATTTTCAAAATACAATTTTGATTATTATTTTTTATTATAATATATTGACAGAAAATTATAAAATTATCTTTTATAACGAATATATTTATATAGTTTTTTATATCCAATCTAGATATTTATATACATAATAGTGATCAAAATTAGAAAATTTTGACTTTTTCTGGTCACTAACAAATTTTTTTTTTGAACGGAGAAAGTTCTAAATAGAAATACTACTACCAATCCAGTATTAATTGCTAAAGAGGTAGCTGAAGACAGCAAAACTATAACTTAAATCCCCGGGAACGAAATGGATATAGAATTTGCAGAAACAAAATGAAATCAAACCAAGACGAGATGTAACTTTTAAAACACACACACAGAGATTCTGATAAATAACAGAAACAAGACCAGCTTTTGAACTTAACCAACAAATCGAGCCAGGAAAAGACACACAGAACGCACAAGGTTCCAAACCAGAACCAAATCGAACTCCCATTTCTCCCCAAAACCAAACCCAATGGTCCAGCGAAAAGAGACGACGACGACAACGGAACAGAAACCTACACCGCACCATCTCAGCTTTCCTTTCCCACACTCTCATCCCACTTCATGGACCAAGAACAAAAATAAAACAAGAAACAGGCAAGGAAAAAAAAAGAAGAAATAACTTAACCAAGTGCGAGAACCAGCAACAAAAACATCCAAACAAGAATCATAGAAGGAGAACCGCAAGGATCTTACTTGGCTCTCGCAATGCGGGTTGATGGTGATCAGAATGGAACGGGCGATGCTTTGCACTTTGCAAGGGGTTCTTATGAGGATTGGAGTGGGCACGAGGGAGGCGTGAGAGTGAGAGAGAGTGCGCTGTGAACTGAAGCAAATAGAGTAGAGGAGTTCAGAACGGAAGAGAGGGGGATGGGGGAAAGCAGAGAGGGGGAGTTCTTAACTTCTTTTATTTGTTTTTGTGAGCAGAGAAGTGAGTTTTTCCTTTTCCATGCTTCGACTTCTGCTTCTGTTTGTGTCTGTATTTCTTTCTTTCTTTCTTTATTTTTTTTTTAAAGCCACCTGTTTTTCAGGGTGTTTTGTTGCTCTATTTTGTCCGATTTCTCCATTTTAAGGGAAAAAGAGGAATTCTATTTGTAAGAAAAATATAAGATGTGTTTTGATATAGATTATAAAATCAAGAAATTATTTAAAAGAATGAAAAGATTATCCTTACTTAAAAATACCTTCGAAATTCAGCAGGAAAAAAGTTTTAATGTAGATAGTTATTTTTTTTAGACAAGTGTGGACGGTTACTTATAATGGATGGAAAGAGGAAAAAGAAATATAATGAGAAAATCCAAATTTCATATATAGTGTATTGGACTCTTTAGTATAAGAGTATGAAAACATTGAAGAAGTAGGTAAACATTTTCCATTGTAGACATTATTTTATTCTCTTAATGCTTCTAATTCAAAACTTTCCAAGTATTTAATAAATGATATTAGTCATCACTGGAATTGCTCCAATGGACTCCAATGCTGAGAGATTAGAAAAGATAAATTCTTTTTATTTCTGTAGAAACACATCAAAATTTAAATTTAAATAAGCAAATGCCAGTGTAATCTCGGATCACTATTTATTTCAGTTATCATAAAATTTCACGTCTTCCCTTTTTTTTTCTCAGTAAATTTGACTGCAGATACAGTGGGACCATGTGGTACTTATCCACGGATAACTGATGTGTGTGAGACAGGTGTTTGTTGAACAGACAGTAATAACAAAAAGGAAATCGAACGGTCCAGGATGCGTCCAACGGACGAGATCGAGTACAGGCACATACATACAACTGGTCAGTCAGCCTGACTAGTCTGGATCAAATATGTGTGGTCCATCCAATCCATCATGTTGTTCATACACCATATTAATCCATCATTTCATAGCAAATCCAAACGCCTTTGACTGCCTGTATCCTGGTTTATTTTCCTTTTACCTCATGGTAGAGGTGATCATATGTTTCATGGGATAGTTCGTATGAAAAGTTGCACATATATCCTTGCATATTAATGAAATATCCATTCACGCAGAGAAAAGCAAGATCCATGCAACTATGTTCCTCAAAAGGGAGTTCATGCATAGATGTCCCTACCAACTATTCTATTACAAAACATGTCCTTAGAAATCTCTAATTTTTATCGTTTTCATTGTTAATGAGTTGATTCACTCAAAATTAATTCTACCAATTGCTATTAGACTGATATGATTATTTAGATTTGTGCGACTTTGTGTCATCTACCTGTTCCAACAGCAACATCCAACACTTGCAACGAATTTTTTTAAAAATAACTCAAAGTATGTATAATTGTGTAAAATAATCCACCATGTCAGTCTCTCGCAGATGATAAAATAAGTCACGACTTAAATGCGCGACAAGTCAAGAGTCGAACTGAGTCATCATTCACTACTAACTATAAGAAAACATAATACACAAGGTGAAACCAAAATTTGAACCCAAAACCTCTTGTTTTAGGAGATCTATAACCACTGATTCAACCAAAATTTTTAGTTGTTAGCTTTGATGAACAAAATGTTGTTCAATATAGTCCGGAGATTAAGTAAATGTTTTTGCTTCTAAAAGTTTAATACTACTATGATATAACATATAAAAGTATTCTACTACATTATGCTGAAATTTGAATTCTAAATTTATATTTCAATTTCTAAATTTAAAAATCGAAATATGAAATATGAAATTCAAAATTAGCTTTGAAGTTTGAATTTCAATTGGAATTGTTGAATTTCTAAATTCATATTTTGAATGTAGAAATTCAAAAATAAAAAAATTCAAATCATAAACTAAAAAATATAAAATTCAAAATTCAAAATTTAAATATGAAATTTGAAATTAGTAATTAGTAATTTTGAACTTTTAATTTGAGTCATGAATTTCTAAATTCGATTTTCAAAATTTTAAATACGAAATTTTAAATTTTAAATAAAAAATATAAATTTTAAATTCAATATGAAATTTATAAATTTAATTTGAATTTGATTTCTGAATTTATAAATATGAAATTAAAAATTGAAAATTTAAATTTAAATTTAGAATTGTTGAATTTTTAAATTCAAATTTCAGAGTTAAATCTTGAATTTCAATTTTAAAATTTAAAAATTCAAATTTAAATTTGGAATGTCAAATTTCAGTATAATGTAGTAGAATACTTTATATGTTATATTATAATAGTATGAAATTTTAGAATAGAAAACATTGATTTAATTTATGGGTTATATTGAAGTATATTTTGGTCATGAAAGATAACAACAAATAATCTTGGTTGGTTTTGTGGTTATGACTCTTATAAAGTTAGAAGTCTTAGGATTCAAATCTTGGATCCACCTTGGCCGCTTAGCGGCTTAATTTGAGTTGAGACGACTTGTTGTGGCTCTAAGCAACGACTTGCTCACTCGGCTCGGTTTGGTGCGGTTTGAAGCCGTGACTTGTTGTTTGTCACACATGAATGCAACAACTTACCCTGTCACGCATGAGAGGTTGACGTGGCAAATTATTTTGATAATTTCGTTGAACTGGGAGTTAGTTTTGTAATCTTTTTATTTTGGATTATTTAAAAAAAATTCCACTTACAACACAAGGTTGCCTAGTGGAACTAGCGAGTCGCCGAACGGGCATCTTGATGGTGTAGGAGACGGATGGATGGTTTTAGAGGGATGAAATTTCAAATATATATGGTGAATAATAGTCAAGCATGATCGACTATTGTTAAACATTTGCAAAGTTATATATCTTTTCAAACATTCAAGTTTTGGAGGATATATTTGCAATGAACTTCCTTTACCAAAAAAAAAATAAATAAATTATCCTCATCCGCGTTCGGTCTCCTTCGTCTTTCACGGCCATCATGAGATCCACAAATACTGCAATGGTTGATTACTCCACCATATCCACTCTGCTACACCGCAGAGGAAAAAGGAAGGGGACAAAATTGTTCAAATTGATCACTACAATCTAAAAAATTGTAAAAATACTAACAATGATATTTTTAATGATATTTCATTGAACAGTTGAGTGATCTTTTACTAAAAAAAAATACAAGTTTTAAAGTTTATATTTTTGAAACATACAAGTTTAAATGTTGGGGAGATAATTTCTGTATTTACCCTTCTCATATTATCATATATCACTAGCTCTTTCTCTTATGGCAGGCAACAAAAGATACGGTAGCACCCGTTTGGAGACGGAGGAGTTGGTTTTTGTGGGAACTTTTTTAATAATCCAATATAAAAATAAAATAGCGAAATTAACTCACAGCGAAACTTATAAATCTAACATGCCATGTTAGTCTGTTGCGACTCACAATCGTGACAGGCAACTTGGCGTAACTGAAAATGTGTAAGAAATAGTCTGTCGCGGTTTGGAGTAGCGACGAGTCTCAGCTTGACTCGGTTGTTTGCATATGTATCGTAATGATTGCATGTTTTGTTAGTAATTGTTTGTATATGTATGGTAATTATTTGCACATATATGTTAGTAATTGTTTGCATGTACATACTAATATTTTCAACTTGTGATAAGCCTATGAGGCACCACCAAACTGAGCCGAGTCATTTGAGACTTATCATGACTCCAAAGTGCGACAGATTGACGTATCTTTTTGAATACATTTTTTTTACAATGCAGTGGTTGGAGAGATACTGTCGTGATTTGGAGTCAAGATTAGTCGCCTGTCGTGGCTCAAAGCCACAATTGGCTTGTTGGGCCACGACACGCGATTTGTTGCGGCTCTAAGTCGTAATAGATTAACGTGGCAAGTTAAATTTATAATTTGATTTCACTTTAGGTTAGTTTTGTTATTTTATTTTTCTATGAGATTATTTTAAAAAATAATTCTTTTTATGCCGTCCTGCCCTGCCTTGCATCTCCCGCTTTACGTGCTGCTTCACGCTTCACTCTTTTACGTAGCAGCAGAAGCAAAAACTGTCTAGTAATAGCTAGGGTGATGTGCACATACACCATACTGTAAACAGTGACACCACACACACACACAAACACGACAGTCACAAAGCCCCGGGGGGGTGGGGGGGGGGGTGTGCTGTTTGTGGAATTTGTTAACAAATAATATAAAAAAATTACAAAAATAACTTACACTTATCATTTTTGATGTTTCTAACTTATCACATATGGCTGTGAGATTTTCACAAAAAGTAGTTTGTTGAGCTGTGGAGACTCAACAGACACTTTTGTCCAGTGTCCACGGCTTGATAAGTCGAATCATCACACAAACACTATTGTAACCAGTGAAACTGTGAGTTCAAAATGATCATATTGACAAAGACGAATCATCAATCAGAATTATATATCAAAAAATATCATATGTTGTTATATATTGAGATATGTAAGTCCAGTTGACGATTAATCCGTGTTAATTTGATTGTTTTGGTTTTAATATTTCATTAAATTAAATGAATTGACAATCTCAATTATAAATCAAAAAAGTAATATCAAAAGAATCAAAATTTTCATATATAAACTAAATTCAGAAAATAGCAGTGTTGCAGTAGTGTAGTGTTCCTTATTTTTTGTAAAAAAAATTTCTGTGGGTTATTATAAAAAATTGGGTTTTTTTTTTGTGTCGTGTTAATTTGCAACTTCGCAGTTTGCACTGCACTGCAGCTGCTGCTTTCGGACTCTGGAGTGGTTGGGTGTCTGTCCAACAACTACAAACTTGCTGAGGTCTTTTGCCGTAGCGTAGCTCCTGCAGTGCAGAGACGCTTCTTTATTGGAGAAAGGCTGCTCCCCCTGCAGGTACGGCCTGCATGCATGGTTGCAGGGAGATGGATGGAGGGATGGCGACTTGGAGAGAGATGGTACTACAGTACGTACAGTCACTGCGCTGTGGGACCTCTGCCGTGCCTCCTTTTTGTAAGTAACCGTGGTCACGGGAAAGGGTTTGATGGACTATAGAGGGCAGCGAATCTGCGATTGGGTCGCTGCCTGGGAGATCAAGAGGGGCATTTCTTCTTCCTTTTTTCCACACAATTCTTATTTAATAAATAAATATTCATAGGATGGATAGTTCACTGATAAGGTTTTTATAAATAGAACTAAGTCGATACTCACATAAAAAACATATTTCATATTTGTTCTTGTAAAAAAAACTGTTCCAAACCTCTCTCAAAAGGTGCACTACTGGATTTCAACTTTCCATCCCCTGCAACTAGTCTAACTATTTTAAAATTGAGATTTCACAATGATATCACTATTAAGCATTACAATTAAACCACTTAAGTTAATTTTGTGAAAGATAGATGAATTATCCATTATTTTTTCATCATTATGCTCATTTCACGTGATATAATTAAGTTAGCATTATTGAAGATATACGTGGGACACACTCACCGAAGAAAACTTGACGTAAATTATACATATTTTTCACAAAACTAACTTAAAATGGATTGATCACAATCCTTAAATATGTTGTTATTACTAAATCTCATATTAAAAATGGTTAGACTATGCATAGAGGCATGGCAATTGAGTAGATATGTTTTGGAGGGGCATTTGTAATATTTTTTCTTTTGTAGGAATAAATATGAAATTTAATCTTTTTCAAGGTACTGAAGCAATCGCCCCTTCTTCATACTTCATACTTCATACTGTTCTTGATACCTGTGGAGTAGTAGGCAGCTGAAGTGTAAAGGCTCGTTCGTGCAGGTGTTGAGTAATTCTCAAATCAATTTTATTGTGGAGTAGCACTGGGTTATAGATTTGTGATAAATGTATTTGCAGGGTGTTATATATTTGAGCCAAATTTTTGGTTGAAAATCCCTTGTATGTAGGGCCCAAAAAAACTCAAAGTACATAAATAATTTAGATTTAACACAGTTTTAACTCGAATTGTACTCAACTTGAAAAGATAGCAAGCTAAGTCAAGTCTTTTCTCCAATTAGTAAGACTTAATGAATCGAGTCAAACCAGTGATAGTTCACTCAATCTCAACTTATTTAGTCTCGTTTGCAATTAAGTCTTTAATTATTTAATAATTATTTAACTATATCACCAGATCATACTATTAGATTCATCAAACCACCACGCCACCTGCCCACTACTCTATTGACCACACCGCCCTAATAACAATTTCTCTTGTCTTTGCTCCACTCGAATGGTGAAGGAAACATCATCATTCATCAAATTATTATTTGTAATTATTTTAATCCATTAGTTCGTGAGTAGCTTGAGTTTGACTCAACTGACTTTATGAGCCGAGCCAAACCTTTTCTCTAGCTTGAGGCTCTTATCAAATCGGCTCGTGAAGACAACCAAGTAAAGTTGAACTAGAGCCAACTTACTAAAATTCAACTCGTTTTCCACCCGTATCTTCATTTAATAGAAATACATGTTACTTGCTAAAACTTTTCTTTTTAAAACTATTTAAAAACCGATAGTATCTATTTGGTTGACCCCAACTTGTCCAAACACACCCACCCACACACTGCACAAAACCCTAATCAAGTGCGCACACACAAAAAAAAAAAAGAAAAAAAGAAAAAAAAGAGGTCAAAGAATCATATTCTGGACCCCTCTCTTTTTGCATTAGCTCTAATAATCGTCGGGTGCTCATGTGATCACAAAGAAAAATTTCCATGTTTAAAAAGATTTGAACATATCATTCAACTTGGTAAAAAAAATTCTTACAACCAATTGGAACAAAGACAGTTCTCCAAGGCCCATAGTCCATAGAGAATAGTGGCAGTTTCGGATCGTGGCCATCGGGCCAACGAATTAGCCCACAATGGGCCGTGTATGTGCTCGGCGCAGTCACTTAACTCGTCTCCTCCTACTTATTTTTAGATTTTTCCTTTCTGTTTGACTTTTAATAAAACAAAGCTTGGTTCTGCAGCACAAGATAAATGGTGTCTCCTAAAAGACGTAATATGCATGCAGGATTCCTCACAAACAATTTTTTTTTAACTGGATAGACACCCTCCGACGTCATAACTATATGGCGGCAACTTCCAAATGCAGTTCAAAGTCGAGAAATTCCAGTGGCACGGCACAACTTAATTACGAATCAAACTGGTCCAACCCCATCATTTTCCCGCAATTTTGACCCAACAGAAGTCCACGCTCACTGGTTTCAACCAAACACACGCCTCCATCCTTGCCTAGAGAAAAATCTCGAGGCAGTCACTACTAACTAGCATCTGCAAGACGAACATAATTAGGACGTGTTTTGTTCGGGTTTGAAATTTAATTAAGTAAATTTATTTGGTTTATATAATATATTTATATAACGATCGTGTTTTTTAGTGTAAAATATGTTACTCAGAGAATTGATCCAACAAGAGCCTCAATTCAGTTATCACAAAATCAAGCTAACACACCTAATCTGAATAAAAACGGACTTTCTAACATTTAATCCAAACTCAATTTAATTCAATTCATATTTTACATAAAACTATTACAATAATATCTATATGTGAAGTACTCGAACAAACAATTTCTAGTTACTTCGACATGAAGCAGGAGAACCAAAGTCACACAGAATCACACATCCAAAAAAACCAAAGTGGTCAGTCAGCACAAAAAAATGAAAAAGAAACGCACACAGAAAAACGGACATGATAAAAAGGAAACGAAAAGAAAAAAAGAGGATGTTTTGGAAAAGAAAAAGAGAAAACAGAAAAGTAGGGAAAGGGGAGCCGAAACGACTGGCTGAGGTCACTCGACCCTCATTCTCTTGTTCCTCTCCTCACAATTCACACCCAAAACAAAAAGAACACCAATATACACAAAAGAAGCCATGACAAAAAAACAGAAATGAACAGCCCACACTGGCACGCATATACGCCCAACATGTGAAATCACTAGGTGCACTACTATAGAACATTAGTGTTAGAAGAATGTATTTTTTTAACCTATCAGCCTTATTTAAGCCCATTAAATACAAATTTATCAAGAAAATTATGATGTCATGTTTTTTTAGGGTATGATGAAATTTTAAGTAAAAATGAGTTGCTAAGAGCTCCTAATTTATGTTTTTTTTAGAAAAAAAATACTCTCTAATGTTTATCAAGAAAACTATAAGCAACTCTCAATTTATATGTACATTTAAAACATTATATTAGTCATAAAAATGCATACTATTATCTTTTCTAGGATACAGACCCCATAAAATACTTTATTATCTTCTAACCATATTAAAATATTATAATAAAGATATCATTTATACTTAAACGGATCAATTTGACCTTTTATTTTGGAAAGAAGACAATTGCTCATCATAGTTTATCAAACATATATCCATTAAAATGTAGAATGTTTGTCATTTATTAGATGATTTTACAATATAGTACTTTTGAAAATCTAACTAATCTAAACTACCCTATATTTATAAATTGTTTGATTCAAATCATCATCACTACAATATATACACTTATAATATCTCAACTTTGCTTACTTTATATTTTTTTACCCCCATAAATTATCTTATACTTCCTATCTACTAATTTTTATTTCTATGAGTTGATAGATCGAAATGCATTATAAATATCTGAAAGGCATTAACAAACACCTTCTAAGATATGCAATCAGCATCTCCCCCTAAACATATGTTAAATTTTCCATCAAATTTTCATGGAATAAAGCACATATAGCATGGCGACGTGCGAGTGCACGTAGCAAAGCGCGCACCGAAAGAGAGAGGAGAGAGAGGGAGGGAGGGAGGGAGAAATAAATAGAGTGACAGGGGAGGCGAAGCGCCCTCCTCTTCTACACCTCTCTTCCCCCGCACCGATCATTCCCATATCCCCCCCGCCGGAGCTCAGAATGGCAGCTGCGGCCGCCGCGATCGCGTGATGGACGCCGCCTCCCGCCGCCGATGGACGACGCCGGAAGGGCCTCCTCCTCCGAGGTGACGGTCTCCGCCGCCGCCCCCTCGTCTCCTCCCCCTCCCGCCACCGCCACTGCCACCGCCACCTCGCCTCCCGCCGCTTTCTATGAAGGTTAGGGTTCCCGTAACTTGCTCCGCTTGCGCGCGACGCGGGCAGTTGGGGAGTTGGGGGAATTGGGGTTACGAATACTTACATACGCATGGCTTTAAGCTTTTTGGTTGCTTAATTTTACTCCACCTTCCCCGTCAAATCGATGTCTGCTTCCCTTGTTTTTGTTGCGGATCATGGTGAATTAATCCCGGTGATTTAGATGGCACCGAAAGCTTTTAGTTTAGTTTAGTGAGGTGTTCTTCACGCGGGTGTGAAATTTGGGTTTGCTCAGGGTGCTCAATTCTCTTAGATGATGATGTGTTGGTTATCTTCTGCTGATACCGCATTTGGAAGTGGTGCACGCTCTGTAGTATTTTGTTATAATTATGGTGAAGCAATAGTGAATTCGTTGGTATTTTACGAAGCTGTGCATGGTGTACTTGTTGTTGCTAATAAAATGTGGATAATTTGATAGCTTGAAGTAGTGAGATTAAATTTTTATGTCACACACTGTTGCTTTCAATTTTTTCAATTTTAGTGCCTTCTGGTTTAGTTGTAAGTGACATGCAATAGTGATTGCAGAGGGGATGTGGCCACAGATGGGGATGAGCGGCGGCGCCACCATGCAACCTGGGCCATATCCTGAGCGGCCAGGGGAACCGGACTGCACTTACTACCTCAGGACTGGACTGTGTAGGTTTGGCATGAGCTGCAGGTTCAATCACCCTCCGGATAGGAATCTGGTGAACTACTGTTTCTCCCCCTCTGTCAATACATTGTCATATTGCTTTGTAGCACATTGATTCATGGGGTATTGTTAATCAGAAAACCATCAACTGGATTAAGTTTTGCATATCTTCCATTTCTTTTTGTGCATACCACATAGGCAATATTCTTATGCAGCTTGTGCACCTGGGAGATGTGTTCCTCTGTTGATTTGTTTCCATTTCACCATGGGGGGAAACTGGGAGAAGTGATGCAATAAGAGCACTACAGATAATCCAATCATGACGTCACCACCTTTACATGTTTGTTAATTTTCCATTCGGAAGCCTGTAAAAGTCTCAGCAGCAGTTTGGATAATTCATAATTGGGTACTCTAGGAAGTATTTGCTTGTTTTATGTGGGGGTTGTTTTCTTGTGTTGATACGCCTGAGTGATGGTTCATTGCAGATAACATGGAAATGGAGGCAATAATAAAAATCAGTTTTAGCTTGAAGAGTGGCAATATGGTTTTTGTGCTTTTTGTTGCATGCTTCTATTAAGTCGTGGTAGTAATTGGGGCTACTTGCCACCTGAGGCTGTTCATTTGTTCTTCTTTTTCATTCAGAATGGTGGTCATATCATATAAGAAAAAGTCCTGAGCTGCTATCTGTGCTTATTACTTGCCTATATTTCCAAGAACAGAGTTAAACCAGAAATAATTACACAATGAAATAAGGTAGCTGTGTACCAAGTTTTCGAATAAAGCTTTTCCATTCACATTTGATAGTCTGCTTTTTTATATTGCTTATGTGTGGTAGCAGATAAAGAGTCCTTTTTTTTTAATATGATTTTTTTCATGAAGATCCTTTCTGTTGTTTAGTGATGCATTACATTAGTGCCTGCCATTTTCCGCAAATAACTATCCATTTATCTGCCAACACTTGTTTCTTTTACTTGATATCCCATGTTTTGATCTCAAGTTAGATTGGATCTGTTTAATTTTAGGCTATTGCCTCTGCCAGAATGAAGGGAGAATATCCAGAGAGGGTAGGACAACCGGAATGTCAGGTAACCGTGATTACTAAGTCTTCAAAAGCATGGTTTAGTCGTTAGTGTTACTATGATTCATGCAATGGTGCATTTGTTCATAATTTAGCATGAATCTAGCTTCCTGCCATTAGGATGTTTCTTGAGAACAGATTGCATATCTGGTTAACCTATGCTTTTGAGAAAACAGGTAGAAAAAACAGAATCTTGAATTAGGATAATAGTCTCATCTAGGTTGAAAAGAACTTGAGGTTTAGCTAAATGTACTGGATAGTTTAGTCACTTACTAATTTTATGTCTGGCGCTCCTTTTAAGAGTTGGTTGTTTTGTTGCAATAGAGACTAGATCATTACAAACATTAGTGAATATACTCATGTGGCAACAAAAGAACTGTTAGATGAATAGCTTGAACTTTTTTCAGAATGATAACCCCATTTGAGATTATCCTTTTACATTACAGAAGTAGATATTTTTATTTCAATGTCTCAAGATCTTTCAATCTACCTGTCTTATATTTGTCTATTGGACAATTATTGGACTTAATCATTCTTTCTTGATGCATCTATGTAGGATCTTGCACAATTGTTGGACTAAACTCATTCGCAATGTTTTTAATTTAGTACTATCTGAAGACCGGAACTTGCAAGTTTGGGCTTACATGCAAATTCCACCATCCCAAAGAGAAGGCTGGAATTGCAGGCAGGGTACAGCTAAACACATTAGGATATCCACTCCGTCTGGTGTGTAGCTCTTTGTTGTCAGTATATAGTTTCTTTCTTTTCTACTGTGACCAATCATTTCTTTTGTTTGTTTTTTTTTTTACTGAACTGAAGTCTTATTTATTGTTGTAGAACGAAAAGGAATGTGCATATTATTTAAAAACAGGACAGTGTAAATATGGGAATACTTGTAAATTCCACCATCCAGAACTTTTCAATGCAGTGGGTTCTTCGCGTGCTTCTCCTATTTATCCTTCTGTACATTCCTCTGCGAGCACTGTTCAACATTCCTATACTGGAACTATAGCAAGCTGGGCTTTTCCAAGAGCTTCTTTTATTCCAAGCCCTAGATGGCAAAGTCCTTCAAACTATGCACCACTGATTGTACCACAGGGTCTTGTTCAAGTACCTAGCTGGAACTCATATCCTGTAAGATCATCATCTTTCTTAGTTATGCAGCATGTAATTTTTCCTACTCATGAAATTATTTGCATTTACCTGTTTGATTCGTTGATTTTCTAATAGCATACTGATCTGTGTTGGTCCTGATCACTCCCTGGACCAACATATAAACAAAAAAGCACAAAATTAAAGTGCATAAATACATAACCGAAGACTTGTGTCCCACTCTTATTTGGACTTCTAAAATGGTTGTTATTTTCATTGGAACCATCTTAATCTTTTGAACGCCACTTGTATGGGTCATGGCTCTCTTTATGCTTTCATGATGTTGCATTTGAATTTATGTTTCTTCACTGATGTTTTGAATTTTTTATACACATGGATCATTCAACTAGATGCAAAATGATTTGCCTGCAGGAAAGAAAATCTATTCCATCTCAGATTAGTCTACTCTATTCTATATGATGAAATATTCTGAAAAGCTCTTCTGTTATATACATGGCGTGTGACTTTGTATTACATGAATCCCTGTGGTGTCTTCATTTTCCTGAGGGTCTGATAACTCACCTTTTTACTAATCTGTTTCAAAATATGAAAAATTGACGATCTGCCTTTTCATTAATATGCCCTAAAGTCTATGATATTAAGATTCACTCTTGCATCAATTCAGAGATTATATTTAGGGTTGATACTTGATACTTGTTATTTTGGTCACCTCTCAAGGCCCAAATGCTATCTGTTTCATCCCCTGAGAGTCGACTGCAGTCACCTGGGGCTCAACAAGCCTATGGAACTTCTCAACAAGGTGAAGTCAGTGCTGGCAATCAGGGAATGCTATCACCATACAGATCTAGTTCATATCCTGTACCTCAATATGCATTACAGAGAGAAAATGTATTTCCTGAGAGACCCGATCAGCCAGAATGCCAATACTATATGAAGACTGGAGATTGTAAATTTGGTGCAGTATGCAAGTTCCACCATCCCCGGGTGCGGTCAATGCCCCCTCCAGACTGTGTCTTGAGTCCAATAGGCCTTCCGCTTCGTCCAGTGAGTTATTTGTCGACCCTACTCTCTTGCTGTTTTGGTGACCCTGCATTTGTTCACGATTGATATGTTCCATCTGTTGGTAATAATATGCCCATTTGTTGATTGCTGTTGTACATCATCTCTTGATGTCAGCATGTCAGTGCCATAGAAACACCTCCCTGTTTAAGCTATTGATTTGCATACATGTTCTATACTTCTATGGTTTGCCATTGAGATGCAGATGAATTTTAAAACTGAATATGCATTATGCCATTTGAAGGCACACAGATATGCTACAATCATGATAAATACAAATGAAGGGTGTTTCATGTATTTGGTTGTTTTTCAGTTAGGTGATTGGTTCTGTAGCAGTACCGTTCCTAGTATTCAAAGAAAATTAATTTTACTCAGGAAGTTTAACTTCACGAGACAATGTTGTTAGAACACATTTGGCTTGGTTGAATTCTGTCTTCATCAAACCCCAATGTTGAAGGCATATGGCCGCTATAGTGGACAAAGGCACCTTATTGATGCCCAAGAGACCAATTCTGTTATGAGATGCCAATCTGCCATGGCAGCTATTAAGGACCTATGTTTAGTTATTGATTTTGGGTAACATACCCACCCTATAATGTTTGGAACACTTGAAAGGACACATTGTAGATATATTGGTTAGAGTAAATTGCATGGCAGGTCCACTTTTCTTTTTCAAAAGAAAATTTAAAAAATCATTCTTATGTTTTAAATTGTGTTTGACCCATATTTTTGGATTTCTTCTGCTTGTTGATCTGTCACTTTTTACCACCAACTTTGACCAATTTTGAGTTTTTGACGTATTGAGAGTAAAAAGATAAAATAAATGTGTTTATTGGTAATTAACCTGAGCACCAAAGGTATAATTGTTCTTTAAGCATACTTCTTTTGTCAAAATTATTCAGAACTAATAGCAAATTGCTGCTACATGTGACAAAGACGAGAAATTTAAACCACATAATGTACCAGATGAACCTAAAACTATGAAAACAGTTTGCAAATTTTCTAATTTACTTTATTGACTACAGCTGATAGGTATCAGTAAGGTTATACCATTTGTGGTTAGAAAAGTTCAATGATTATCGCTTCATCTGTGTTCAATTAGTTCGGAAATGGTGTATAACGCTTAGCAGATATCTTTGCATCTTCCTTGAACAGTTCAGCATTTTTGAGTCCCATGTACAATCATTGAGTGCGTGTTAATTATGTCAATCTCACTTTTGATTTTGGCAGGGAGAAGAACTGTGCAAATTCTATTCTCGTTATGGCATCTGCAAATTTGGTGCAAATTGCAAATTTGACCATCCAATGGCCACTCCAATGGGAGTCTATGCATACAGCTTCTCTGCTTCTGGTTCTCCATCTGCTTCAACTAATGTACCTATGGTTCGACGATTCCTGGAATCCCCATCTGGATCTGCATTTACATCCTAGGTGTCTTTGCAGTTGACCCCCCTTGATGTATAAAATCCATCACACGCTCAGGCGCTATGAATGTTTCCCCTAACTCCCCGGAATGAAGTTCTGTAAATTGAGTTGCTACCGGAGATGTACAGTTATCTTTTGTTAATGCAGATCTGTCAAAAGCTTTTTGCAATCGAAATTATCTGCTCTTTTGAAAAGAAAATGTTTATTTGCAGATTTCCAGTTTGTAGGATGCTGACACTGTTTACAGTGCTGCAGCTATGGTTCCTGGCATGCTGGTGAGGTAAGAAAAGTTGTAGATCAAGAAGGAACTACAGGTGATCTTTTTCCTTAATTCTCAACAGTATTGTCGCATGAATTTATTTGTAACCCGCGTTCAGGTGATTGGTGTAAGCTATATCAGGAATCAGCAAAAGTTGGAATTTTTTTGAGTTGTTTAGTGGGTTAGGAGTTTTTCTAGTTGAATGAATATTGCGATCCTACGGTAAGATAGAAGCTCTAAATGCCATTTATTGCAGATCCTCTACTGCTGTGCACATCTCAACCGCACGGCGAAGGTATTCCCTCTGGTCTGAAAAGACATTTTTTTGATAGTAATATTAATATATTTATAAATATTTAAATTGAGTAAAAAATTATATGAGTATATTTATCGTAAAGAATATTATTATATTATTATAATATTGTATATTTATAAATATTTAAATTGAGTATAAAAAATTATATAAGTATATTTATCGTAAAGAATATTGTGATAATATTATATATTTATAAATATTTAAATTGAGTATAAAAATTTATATGAGTATATTTATCGAAAGAATATTATTATATATTTTATTAATTATATTAAAAATTATATCTCAAAGACCGTATAATAAGAACTAATATTTTTTTACGGAGGAGAGTAAAACCAAGAACGAAAAAAAACTGCACCTGAATTTGGTTGTCACATCACAATCATTATTCCCAGAAAAGTTTCTGAGGTAAGCCGTTGCTTCCAACAACCAAATTCAATGTTGACTTGATAAGGTGCCGCAGAACCTGGTCCAACCATATCTTTTTTGTTGAGGTAAGCATAAGTACCAGACTCGAACTATGGTAAAGTCCTTTCAAGGTGGCCGGTTTATGTGAAGATTTTATGACTAGCCCATGGAGTTTCTTTTCATTTGATCTAGTCTCATTCTTTGTGCTTCTTTATGTAAAACTTTATCTGTCAACTATTGCACGAGGACAGTGAGTGGTTTATTTCACTCTCACTCATTCGCTCACACACTCACTATTCTATCAGGTGAATGCCATTTATTTATCAAAGTTATGCACCATTCTATACTCTCCAAAACTATGCTGGTTTGATAAAAGCATTTCTCTTCTATATTTTATTTCTTAAATCTTGGTTCTGAATCCAGGTTGGATAACATCAGATTCGCCCATCTCCCCGTGTCCTTTCAAGATCTCCCTGCAACCTGATTCCTCCAACAAATTGTCAGTTTTGGACAAGGAACTTGCCATCACACACTGGACAAATTCCTCTATGAAGCCAAAATATACTACGAGACGGCATCTAGTGTACCCGGTAGGATCATTTATCACAAATCTGCAGAAAAATGCATCCCTTTATGAGCCATAGGTGAGCTCCCGTGTTCCCCAACTCTCACCTAACCCTATTACTGAAGTCAATGGACATTTTCCCATTGAATAGAAAGAAATGAGACTATGTTGCTGGTGTTTACAGATTTGGTCGACCAATATTCTTTCATCTCTCTATAACAAGTATGTTGTATCAACTCTCAAATTTTAGTTGCTAATGGGAACAATCCAAACAATTCTGTGTGACCAATCTTTTAATAATAAAAATTTAGTGTTGTATGTGGATAACAAGCATATGTACACCCGGACCCTGCGTAAGTACTAGAAGAAATTTTCATAGAGAAGAAAATTTTGTTAGGATTTTGTATTTAATCAAAATAGTATTATAGACTGCATTTTTAAATAGAGTTTGAGAATTTGTTCGGATGGAAGGGTTTTTAAAAGAATTTTGGAAGAGAATCCACAAATTTATTATACAAACAACCTGTTATAAAAATAAAAATTCAAAAAAAGTCTACACTTTACCTAATTTGTAAAAATAATCTATTTTAGAAGTGCAACAAGTTAGATAAGTGACATGTGACACCTGTCGACTGTCGTATTTTATATCTGATATTTTGCTCAAATGCGTGACAACAGAGGAGAATAATGCGGTAATGGGGGTCATGAACCAACCACATGTTGGTTGTGTGGTAACTATGTAAGTCGAAACCAATATAGAGTAAAGATCCTAACAATTGCAGATCCCCCAAATAATGCATTAATGTTGACATTGTGTACATGAGTGGACTTGAGCTTCACACCAAGTGGTCGATCTCTAATGCTCCACTGTTGTGGATCTATTTCAAACAAGTTTACTCAGATTGATCCACTATTACGGGTGGTAATATTATATATTTCTCCATCTACCACACACTAGGAGTGCGGGAGTGTGGTATGTCTCTATGCACACACCTGTTTATACATGTTTTTTTTTCTTGTTGTGCACTATTTTTTTTGGGTTGTACTACGTGGTGAGTTACAGCACAAGTGAAAGCAAGAAAGCTGTCATACAAGCATGTTACACTTTTAAAATGGATCAATTTTACAAATAAGTGAAACTATGTCATTTTTGTATTTTTTTTAATAGGTTATTTCAGTAGATGCTCGGTTCTTTTTAAAATTTCAACGAGAATCTTCGAATGCGGAAGCCAGTATTTTTTTTTCCGTGCCCGTTGAGTGAATCCAGCAGTTTCTGTGTTGTACACAAGAAAATGTCCTATGACGACAGCTGGTCGGGGCGAGAAAGTGCTGAAGGAAGGTGGTGAGAACTGAGGAGGGAGGGGCGGACGGAGACAAGTGTCTTTAGAGCCACTTCCAAATCTTCCCCTTCCTCCCATCCTTTCCCCGAAAGAACCTTTGTTTCCTTTACCCCTCAGAACCTCCACCCCCCGAAAGAACCTTTTTTTTAGTCCAAATCACCACTAAAAACTACACCACCAACACAAACCACCTACCACAAAATCCAAAACCCTAAGAAAAATGTCGAGTCTGATGCCTAAGCTCCTCTTCCTACTGCTGTTGGTCTCAACCTCAGATTGTTCCCAAGTAAGCATCTCAAGTCATTCAATTCCCCAAATCTTGGCTCAATTTTGTTGCGAAATCTTGACATTGGTTCTTGCCGTGTTTCATACAGGTCTCAGATGCGTCGTCGGAACCGGCGCCTCTGGTGCCGATGGCTCCGGCTGCCGGGTTCAGTGCCATGGTCCTGAACGAGACAAGGCGGAAGCTTGGCAGTTTTCAGCTCTGCGCTCCCTGCACCTGCTGCGGTGGCCCGAGGGGCGTCTGCATGCTCTCCCCTTGCTGCTACGCCATCAACTGCAACATCCCCAACCGGCCATTTGGGTTCTGCTCTTTCACCCCCAAGTCCTGTGAATGCATTACTTGCAGCCCCTGAGGCCAACAAGTGCCTCCAGGATGCAGCCTTAGTTGGTCCTTGTGGTGGCCTCATGGTGTTCGTTAGTTTGTGAGGGAGAGAGCGAGAGAGTGATAGTAGAGTGAGTGTGTGTGTGAGTGGGGTAGGAAAGAAAATATGTTCCCCATCAGTACTTAGGTCAATGGCAATTGTTATTGTTATTTTTTTTATTTTGTTATGGTCATTACTATATGATGCAGTTCCTGCATTGGAATTGGTTAAGAAAAAAAGAGGTTAATTTGGAGATTGATACTAGGATTTTGTTGTGGCATATTTGTCTTGACCCTGTAGGGTTTAGTCCTTTTGTTTTCTTACATGGATGCGTGATTAGCATGCTATTCCTGTTCAGTTTATAGCTATTAGTTTCTAATGAAAACTTGAAAAGATTTTAGTATCTTTTGGTAGGTGCTGTCTTTTGCGTGTCAAGCATGTCCTGGGTTGTGAAAAATGTAATCAAGCTAATTTGTTTCAGATCAACTGAGTTGACCAGTTAATTTAGCTACTGTTTTTTTGTTGTTATTTTAAAAATAATGCTGCACTTCTCAATAGTTGAGTTTTTTTGTATATTCATATGTATGTGCATGTCTTAGCTTGTGGTTACAAATATGCTTCTGTTTATGCCTATGGAGTCCTAACTATGGAAATATAGCTTAGCACCTCAGTAACACAGAATATTTTACGTAGAATCATGTTATATCATAGTTTTGGGTAAATTTGAATTAAATAGGATATTCATGGGGAGATCATGTTCTGGATATATACAAGAAAATATCATCAATAGCTTATGCCTGATTACTCCATTGTTATTCAACTCTTACCAAGGTTGTGATGATAGAGATTTAATGCTTGGCAATTAGTTAAGAAACAATAATACGGCATTCATGTCATGTATAATGCCGTCCACAATTGTCATTAGACCATCTATTTAAATATGAGTTGTATTTTCCTTGTGATTTAGAAGCTTAGCTGGCTTCTTTTCCGTTACATTTATAACTGCTGTTGTCTTCTGTTTTGTTTTAAAGAAGCTGCTCAACCATTTACTCGGTTTCATCTTTTGTAATTGCTACAATCAGCACCATCTAGACTCTGGAGACTCCCAAAGGAGCATATATGCTGGTCCTCATGTGAATAATCTAATGAAGAGTGTTTATTTTGTTCTGCTTCACACTAGAAGATTGACTATATCGTTTGTTCTTGTTTTACCTGTGGGGGTTAGATACCCTGAACTTGCGTTAGAAATTTAAATCTTCTCATACCATTCTCTTGATTAATTTGTAAGACTTCTTAATGAATGTCTCTCCTAAATTATTAATAAGTAATACTGTAATACTTATGTTCCTCATGGGACAGAGTGGCAACAGCCTCTTCGTGTGCAAAAGGCAGCTTTAAAAATAAAAAATAAAAAAGAGGATGTATAGAGAATTCTGACTGCACGTTCTATGTTCTGGTCAAATTGCATGAATTGATGGTGGTTTCAGGAAAGATGAGCCATGTGAAGTTTGAAACAGTGGTAATATATGCTTAGTTGGATTCATCGGTCAAAGTTGACTTTGATCTATTGTCCTTGCTGGCTTCCAGTTTTGATTGCAGATAGATTATGGTCTGACTAGCGGGTTCAGCTGATCATGGTTAACTAATTGTTTATAACATCATGAAACTATGCTTTATTTCTTTCAACTAAATTAGCAAAGGCATTATGCTTGGCAATTAGACGGTGTTCAAAATCTTTTCTGGGTTTTTGCTATTATAGTAGGATCCTATTCACTGGAAGCCCACTCCCTTAGAAGGGAGGCACTGTGACAACAATTCTATGGTTAAACACTGCACAAATGAAGATTCTCCCGAGTCCTAAGCAAAGTTATTCTGATGCTTTCTGCTTTCTGCTTTCTGCTTTCCTTTTTATCCCTTTTCGACATTAAAATGCTTTGTGCGTTTGGTCAATGGGCTAGGAAGGATTTCAGTCCGTGTAGCATTTGCTTTTCTGCAACCTGACACAGCTCATGTGTTTATCTTTGTTCACAGAAAGTCTCATTATATAAGAAACTGCTGTGCCTCTGTGTATTTCGGCTGTAGAATGAACCAGCACTGTTATAGCTTGACTCTAGTAAAAGATTTGTTTGCACTGGAACGGCTTTAGTTTCCTTGTTAGGTACAAGCAAAATTACTCTAAAAAAAGCACAAGCAGAATTACTCACGCAAATAAGCAGGCAGGCATATCGGCTATGTATGTTCTGTAATGTAGCAAAAATCGGTTGTATGTACTCAATCCTATTGCAAAAGCCACTTTCATCAGGATGGTACTCGTGTGAGGACACCGTTGGATTTGTTTAGATCACATGAGTGCTTCTTATATAAGTTTTTTTACGTCCCTTTCGCATTACGCATCGGTATCAGACATGGCATGAATAACCCATCCCAAATATGTGCAAGAAATAGTTGGTAGTATATAACACGCTGGCACTCTGCTGGTCACGTCGGCATCGGAGTTGGGAGGGACTAGAGGCAGTGCCAAGTGCCAGCCAATGGTGCCTAACAGGGTAACACCCCAAGTTTCTGCGTTGGCATTTGAAGCTGGATCTTGAGAAATTTCAATCAGAAAGGTTGGCCGTATCTGAAAGACGAATGCTTCAGAAGATGCCCGAAACCCTCGATAAACTTTTCGCTTCGTTCAGTGGACTCCATTTACAATGTGATAATGTAGCACCCCAAAAAAGAGGACAGATAGCGAGTCTATGTACGCAAACAACAAAATTACAGAAATGCATACTCACAAGTCACAAAACAACCATCACTGCAGGAGCATCTGGTTCAAACGGGAATGTAAGCACCTCACATGTCAAGTTGGTAAACCCTTCAATCCAATCGAACTCTTGATGTTGACTTATAATGCGATATTACATCACAAAAATAACCCCAAAATAACAAATAAATGGCTATAATAGGCATTGAGCCCTGGGCAATCATGTAACAAAGTATCAGACTGCATACTTTTGACCAAAAAAAGAATTGACAATTACAGAAATGTTTAGTTAAAAGTGGCGAGACGATGACTACAGCGGTTCATATCCACACAATACTTTGCACTTGATGACTTGGACATATTTGATTTGTACCTTTTTAAGTTGGGTCCCTCCCTTTCCACTTTTTCCTTTTATTATCTAAGACATTCTGCACACACAATCACAGAGCAGGCCAAGAAACAAAGAACACGTTAAGAGAGCACTAACTTACAACAAGCTGAAGAGAAAACATGGAAGTCAGATCTCCACCGAATTGGCATGATTTTGCCGATGTTGCATCATCATTTCCTTCCAGTAAAACGGAAAGAGAAATTCATCAAAACATCCATCTTGGAGAAGATTGAACAATGCTTTGGCGTGGCTTTGTGGGCTGCTGCTGTTCCATGGAGTTCCTCTTCTTCATAGCCGAGGAGACTGTTGGGCTCAAATAGTCATGACTCCTTTGCGGCAATGCTGTGTTCTGCGAGTGCGTCTTCCGCACAGGGATCAGCGTATGCTGTTTTCTCAAGTTTCCCTTTTGCACTGAAGAGGTCCTTGGAGAGCTCCACCTGCTGTAGGTGACACAACTTTGGCTCCTCCCAACATGCTTTTCCTTAGGGCTGGGAATGTTTCTGCTCTCCATGGTTTCAGCTGAGTACATAGTTTCCTCCTCACTGCTAAACCGGTCTTCATTTCCATGCTCCAATAGCTCAACAGGAGACGAGCTCGACTGTGCCTCACTGCTGCAATCCTCTCGTTGAGGAACAACAGGAGGATCCCTAGAATCTGCCTCACCATTGCAGTGCCGTATCAGCCCTGATGGAAAACCATTGTCTCGTGATTGATTTCTAGGTTTGGACATCTCCATATTGTTCTCATCGGAAATCATTTGCTTTAGAGGCAGCGGTAGGAAGATAGTCTTTGGAACCCTTGGAGGGAAGTTGATATCCGAGAGTTGAACTGGTGCGGCATCCTTCTTTTGAGCCTGACAAGAACTTGGCCTTGGTGACTCGTATATCTCTGGAGTTGAAATCCCCTGCTCAATGTTCGTTCTTAGATCAACCAGAGGGTTTGCATCATGCGAAATCCTTGCATTGGCTGAGCTTCCTGTCCCCTGCTGATATTTAGGCCTTGAAGTCACTTGCGAAGAGACCGAGGCATCATCATTCTCGTCATCTGCAAGCTTGAATACACGACGAAGAGTGAAAGAAGTGCTTGAGTGATCGCTTCTGCTGGACATCAGTCGCACAAGAGGTAACTTTGGCTTGCTAACTTCATCCAAGTTCCCTTGCCAATGCTGATACAACCAATCACAAATCACAGATATGGGGATCCCAAATTGCATGGGGAGATCCTTCTTCCACGAATGTGATGACGATGAGGATGCAGAAGACGACCTTGCAGTGGGGGACGAGGCCAGCTTCATCGGATCACAGATCATGAAAGCCAGGTTCCCTTGGGCATCAAAACCAGCAGAGCCTGGGCACCATGCAACCCCATCAGTGGAGAGCTTTATAAGATTATCTGTGCCAATCACTACTTTTCCCTCGCCAATCATCAATTCCTTCTTGCCAGCATGCCCCAGTAGATAAACAACACTGCCATGATGGAGGCTCGGTTTGCAGCATGTTTTCAAGTAGTGAGGTTGCTGACCCTGCATAGTCGAGTCGTTCTCCATAGAATCAAGACCCACTATTGTAAGGTCAAGAATTGAACTTGTGATGAAGAACCTGCACAAACAAACATTTTAATAAGGATATGACCATTAGCATCAAGAATTGAGATGGTAATGAAGAATTTTTCACAAACAAAAGCATTTCTCAAGAAACCATTTTTGACCTACCAAGAGAATTCATCTAATATCATGCAAAATGGAAATTAGAGGCATTTAGAACTCTGAGCAGTTCTTTCATGATCTTAAAGCACCTACAAGTACTAGTAGGAGGAAATCAGGCCCTCAATCGACAATTAGTTGTTTTAAAACTTGTGCAGTTTTCATCCTTAAGCACTTCCTAGATATCACGTCATATTTGCTGCTATTTGATCATGAACCCCTTAATGCTCATAAGCTTGTGGCTGTTATACTGTTTGTTGGATGTTCTTCAGTGTTATTCAAGTTTGTATGAAAGGCTAAAAATACAGAAGTTTTAAGTTCATCCCCATTTCGATATATTCAAAACTATTTCCAGTTTGTGATATCTCTTTTCTAAACAGCAGGGAAGTACAGATCATTTGAACCAGAAAAATTCACTTTTTTATCACTGATTCTGTAAACTGCAATACAAAGAACAAGACATTTTATGGCAAAAAAAAAAACCTATTCTTTTATGCCATCCAGCTTGTTAAGACCACCTTAATTTATTATCACCATTGCCATTACAACAATGATAGCACACCATTAACTCCAAATCACACACACACAGACAGAAAGAAGAGAAGAAAATAATTTCTTTCCCCAAATCAGCTTCATTATGACTAATCATCACCAGTCAGCAGCAACAGCTCTCCCACCACCACCAACAAATCCGCCATTGCCACAGCTGGCTCCCCCACGGCAGCCAACCATTTTGCCACAAGCGGAACAAACAGATCTTAGCCTACTCACTCCATGATCACTGCAAAGAGCAAACCAAATCCCAACTCCGCGCACGCAGATCAAATTAATGAGAGGGCAGAGCCATAGTATAGGCGCACCTATGGGGCACGAGGCGGGCGGCTAGGCGGCCGTGGCCGAGCATGGCCTCGGCGGCCTCCGCCGCCGCCGCCGACGGAAGGTTCCCGTGTGTCGTGAGCAGCAGGTTCCGGTGGATCAGGAGCCCGCTGCCCTCGCCATTCCCGCCCCCGGTGATGGCCGCCAGCGCGGCCGCCTTCGCTGAGAAGATCGCCGCCTTCACCTTCTCCGACCTCCCCCCGCCGCCGCCTGAGCAGAAGCACCACCCCGCCCCTTCCCTCCACACCCCCATCCTCCACCTCTCCCTCTCTCGTGTACGTGTATGATATTCCAAGCAGCTAGAACTAGGGTCTCGCTGCTTCGCGCAGCATTTCGCGGAGGCGGCCGGAGCTGGTGTCGGCTACAATACGGCGCCTTCTTTTGTTCTATTTTGTTTTTTTTCTCTATTGGATTTCTCTGAGAGAGAGAGAGAGAGAGAGAGAGAGAGAGTCAAGAGACCGGGGAATGGAGGTGGGGTACGTATTAAAGCTGACCACACTGACATGTCCTTCGGTGGGGAGTAAATGCACCTGGCTTTCCAGATTATCTCAATGACCTGTAGGGCCTCGTTTGTCGACCTCACATGTAAGTGACCAGTGTGTGCCACTGCGTGATACGGGTGCGCGTCCTTTTGCTGTGGGGTGCGGGGAGAGCTGTACCAGTTTTTGCTGTGTGCACCGACAACTTTTAACGGCCAGTGAGTGTGACATGTGGGACCCGCATGCAGTGTGCCGCTGAGGTGGGACCGTCTTTGTGCTTGCCAGTTTCAGCTTAACATGCTTATAATAACGTGAATTATTTATTTAGAACGTTGGTTGGGTGCTTACTGCAATTAAGTCAAGATCGAGAGGGTGAATGGCTGACCAATTTCTCGGCGCTAATGATTTGCACTTTTTAGTTCCTGCATTGTCGTGACATCAAGGAAATGCATCTGAACAGTAATTATTCTCCAGCATTAGCCGCATAATGATATTATTAGCTGCCATACAACTATTGTAGATCTTGCACCTAAATAATCGTGTAGTAGGCTTCCTGTCCTTTGAGCGGATAGCAAGGTTGTTTTAGTTGGCTGATCATGCATAATGATGTAGATAAAAAAACAAACCTTAGGAACAAGGGGGACCTCATAGCTTAGTAGTCAGAGTAACAATACTGACATTTGTCCTTTGCCATTTACTTTTTACTTAGATATTAGATAATTAAAATTGATCAAACACACACTTTAAAAAAAACTCTCTCATATACTATCACTATTTTTATGAGTGTCACTTGTATATTTCTTATTTGTGTATTCATTTACATTTTTTCTATAGAATGTAGATCAGAATATTTGATTTAGATTATGAAATATTATTACAAACCATAAAAACAAAAATACAAAAAGATACACTAAAAAAATAGACATGTCTCAACTTGATCCAACAGTCCATTTTATCAACTTGCATAGTCAGATGGATCTTATTATCCTCCTAACATACACGAGAAGCTCGTTAGGAATCTTTGTCCCCAAATTGTAGGATTAACAGAAAGAAACATCTCACATGTACGTGCCCTCTGAAGTCCCAAACGATCCAGTTGCTATCTACAATGCTCAGAGTAAAGGGTCCATAGCTGCTGCACTAACACGGCAACCACACCATCAAAAGAAAAAAAATCTAGCTTTGGTTTAGTTCTTTTCCCCTTCTTTTTATCTAAAGAAACGAATGATTTGGGTTTCCAATGTTCCATCCAAGTTGTTGCAGCCTTGCAGTGCTATTAGATGAGGCCAAAACAAAACGAGTTGTAGGAGGGTGAAGTACTCAAGTGTTTATAAAAAATGTTTGTGTTGGTCTTGTTTGGTTGTGGTAGAACGAGGGATTTGTAAATTTCTATCTTGATCCTCGAGGTTTTTTTGTCGTTTTTTTTGTCTGGTCAAATAAGTGGTTTTGTGCTGGTGGTATTTTGTGTCTAGTCGATTCAATTTTTTTGTGTTTAATCGAACAAATGTTTTGTTTTTTGTGATGATCGCATCATTTGTGTTTTTGGACGTGGCAGTTAAAAAAACTTGGTCGCACCAGTCTGGTCGAATCAACGGTTTTGTTTTTTTTAGGTCGCATTTTGGTGGTTTTGGTCGAATCTTTTGCATTTTTTTGGTCGATTTGGCAACCTTGGCTTTGGGCGAATGTGCAAACAGCATTTGTCTAGTTGAATTTGGGTTGCTAGTCGAATCGGTAGTTTTGGTGGTGATCGAATGTGGAAAACAGTACAGCTGGACAGGGCGAAACAGTATGTCTAGTCGAATTTGGGTGTTTGATCGAATCGTGAGACTTAGTTTTGGTCGAATGTGAGAAACAACTGGCTTGTGGAGGAGCACCTTCCACCGCTCAGATGAAACGAAGACCCCGATCAAACGGCTACGAGCGAAGGGACAGACGTGACTCAACGTGGGCCACAAATGAAGCGACGACGTGACCCAACGTGAGCACAACATTCAAATAGTGCCGCACAAAGCAGGTAGTGCGATCTATGTGGTCGGCCCATATGAAGCGGGTAGGCCAATTGGGCAGATAGGAACGTGGCGACGACATGGGCAAAGTAGCGAGCTCCACGCGGACGACGCGGATGAACCGAAGACGCCGATTGAACGGTGAGGAATACGGCGTCAATGTGGCCGCGTGTAGAGAAGAGTTAGTGCCCCAGTTGTATATCTGCATATGATAGGAAGTAACAAAAGGGTGAAGATTTTGTGCGCTAGTTATCCTCTACACTCAATCTGACCATTTGGTCCAAAAATATATTATTAAAACAATAGTGGCATATTAATAAATTTTCTTTGGTGTATGAGTTTGATCAATTTGAGTCATTTATTTTCAAGATTAGATGACTATTCTTATCCATTTTTATACTACAAGAAAAATGTTCTTTCAATCAAACATTCTGATTTGTGATTCATCGACAATGCTAGCTTCAAACTAACATGCAAGTATTGTGGCAACATTTTGATGCTAAGAAAGTCACCCTTTCACCCAAAACTAAATTGTTGTGATATTACACAAAATTATATTGAACATAATTTAGAATAAATTAACACAAAGATGATAAGGCTCACTTCATTAAATACTAGGTATATTGATACAAATATATTTCTTGAGGATCTCCACATCCTCGATAAGACAAACCGAAACTCGCCCCCTTGATGCCATGTGTGTCCAATGTTAGTCGAAAGATGTCGTCTAGAGAGGGGATGAATGGGAGATATCAAAATTCAATCCTAAATGACAATTCTTCGAACACAAATGACAGATTTAAATACAGTTACTGATAACAAGAGTTCTATTGGAAAATCAAATAGCACAAGGGAACTGATCGAAAACAACTTAGCAGCGGATGTTGCATCTAGGCCTTTATGCCTAACCCTAACTTTGATGATAAATTAAAACAAAGTGTTTTAGACTGACTGTGTTTCTGAGATATTTTGATACAGAGTTATGTTGGGAAGAAAAGCAAGATGATCAAGATAAACTCGACGTAAAATGGATCAAGCACAAGTCGCAATGCTTAAAGATGAAGAGAAAATCGAGAGATGCAAAGGACTTAAGATAATATTGATTTTATTTTCACCGATCTCGGCGTAAGGAGATTGATCGGTTTAGGAAAATTTGTTTTTAGTTTTAACTGTACTATAAAGAGGTGCGGCGACCTGGCATACCACTCATGTGGTAGTACACCCGATCTTTGAACATTCCCGAATAAAGTTATATTATCCGACAAATGTTCGTTACAGAGTAGCGAAGCAGAAACATGGTTTAATATAACAAGGTGCTTAATTACAATTACATACATATGCTTATTTCTCAAACGAATAGTTCCGAGATGGTCGCAACAATCACTCTCCATCACCAATGCTGAAGTAGGTGGGATCGAAATATAGTTGCCTTCCTCTGGATAAACCTCCTCAGCTGCACCGGTCGGCATCACATCGTCGAAGAAGCACTTAAAGTCTAACAAGGATATACATATAGTAAGGATGAGTGCCGAGACACTCAGCAAGTAATTTGAGAATATAATTGCGTCATGCATACCTAAACTATTCTAAAGATATTGTTATATTATATCATATTAACCCGAATAAGTTTTCCACTTCAAATTCATTTGTGATTGTAAAAGACTCCATTTTAAGCAAACTCTATTGAGCACTTGTACCATAGGGTAGGACCACCTGTAGGTCTCCTTTCCTGCCGCGACTTAATTTCCAACCTGGAAGTAAGGAGTGAATATCTACATTTTACTCTGCAGAGGGGTATCACTTTATCCACAGAATCTCTTGATTACTATGTCGGTGTTCGTCAACGTGCTCCGCATTTCTGATAATGCGTGACATCATCAAGAGAACAAAGCCTTTTTCCAATCCTTTCACTAGTTCCCTCCACTGGTATGGTACCGCCATACCTGTGTAGTCGGACGCATCCGCTACACCCACCAGTTGAGCCTATAGCTCCAAGCCCGCCTCAGGTCATTCTTTCATTATAATACATATACATATACGTTCCCATTGTGGAGGTGTACTAGCTTCTGGATAAGATACTTGACTAGGCCCGTCCCATACCAGGTCTGTGATTGATACGAGTACTACGGCGCTGGGTAGAAATGACAACTAGTTATGTCCTTAACTTTTACTCATTTTCATCTATCACATTTTCATCAAGTTATTTAACTTCCATTCTCAACACTTTCATTAGGGTTACCCAAATCCATTTACAATATCTTCATCAAGACCAACCTTTATCTTTTTATAAAATATTCTTTTTGATGCAAGATGGTAAAACTATATAGATTATCAAATAGAGGATAACAACATAAAATTAACAAGGCATGTTTTATATGGTCAAGAATAATACTTGCCTTGCTTTTCGTAAAATCCAGTCGAAGATGTTACCAGGGTATTGACATTCTTGTGCTCGCCTCGCTTGGTATCTAGTTCGATGTCAATCAATAAACAAGCAAAAATAATAATTAGTATATTTGTTTATATAAATACATATCTAGGTTTGATAGGGTTCAAGTGGTCGAATACTGTGATAAGATTAAAAGAATGGTCGAAAGGGGATTAATAAGTTTGGTCTAAACTGGATTAACTTAGAGAACAAGAAAAACTTTATCTGGGGTTTGGATGGACGATCAGATTATATACATGTGAGGTTGAAGACAAGGTGGACAAGGTGACGCGAACGGATTTTCAATCTGAGATTCCTAAGGTTGTAAACGACATAGGCATGTCGATGAGAATGGCATTGAACGTGAACTGATAAGGTATAGAATGGTCTGCTAGGGTTTCCTTCGAGGTTGGGGTCGAATGCTAGGATAGGGTGATGATTTGGATGAATAGGTTGAGTGAAAGGTGTTAGGTAGGATTAAGAAGGATAGTCGAGAGATAGCAATATGTTTAGTTTAAATCCTAATTGTGGGTCAAGTTTAGGAGACACGACTAGGGAAAGTCTAGGTACGGTCGATAGTGTGATTAGTGTAAGAATTGGCTTAGAAAATAGGAAAAAACTCTATCTGGTGTTTGGATTACTGATCGTATATAAACTTCTAGAAGTGCAATGGTGACCTCTGCGCTGAAATGGAACGCTTAGATGCTAATTGTTTCCGTCTCTAACATAATGACTACCCTCCCAAACAAAATGTGAAATCAAGTTTAGTTCAATTGAACTGCATAATGGAATTACATAACTATTTTTGAGTTGGGTAGTTTCCAAAATAATAATAATATTAATGGTGTTTTCTTTATAGCGTTTAATATAATTAAGCCAAGATATTGTTTTAAAGTCAAGATTATTTAAGTTGATAACTAATTAATTGGTTACTTGGAAATAGAAATAAAATAATTTATAATATTAGAATTCTTTTACCTGGATTGAGGTCTACATGAAATACTGAAATTACTTTAGGTGTATTTGTTAAAATAGTAAAGATGTAGTTGCTGTTTTGAAATAATAAAATAAGACAAAGATGATCTATAGTTTTAAAATTCCTTTTGCCTAGATAAAAGATTATATTAATTTAAATTAATTTATCAAAAGAGTGAAGGTAAATTCGTGTGCATATATAAATATCTAATTTGATTAAACTCTAATTAAACTAGGTGTAATTTAAGAAATTACAAATGCAAATTAGTTAAGAATATTTAGCTAAGTAAGGATTGAAAATAATTTAAGTTAGTTTACTCTAAAAAGGGGTGAGGAATAAATTTATGTACATATGCAGATCTTATTTCTGTTGAAATTAGGAGCATAGATATATGTATATACATATATACATAGGTTTATCTGCATACTTATGAATAGGTTTGTATGTATATACATATATTTATTAGGAAATTCACAAACGCTAATAGATCAGAAATATTTGGTTAAACAAGTTTCCGAGTTTAATCAGATTTAAATCAGATGTTAAACAGTACTTAATCAGGCCCTTAAATAGGTTTTGGAATTAGAATTAAAATTACAGAAAATGAAAAAGGATTAAAAAATGGAAATAAATGAAAAACCACAAAATCCCGAGTTGGGCCGGCCCATCCCAACTCCCTTCTCCTAACCGTCCTCACCACCACATACACGCCACACACACACACACACACACTACGCCACACGGCCGCCCTCAGCCCTAGCGTCCCTGGGCCGCCGTCTCCGGCTCCGGCGCCGCCGCAGCTCCTGTGGCTCTCTCTCTCTCGGCTACATGCGCCGCCCTTTTCTCCCTCTCTTGCACCTGATGGCTCCTATCACCCTAACCCTATCCCTAGCTCAGCCGCCGCGAAGCCCGACGGCGACTCAACGATTTCTTCGGAGCAAGCGTCGCGGCCGGCCGTAGCCTGGGCCGCGCCGCCTCGCCTCCCCTTTCGCGGCTCGCGGCCGCTCCTGGCCGCGCCTTAACGGCGTGGCCGCGCGGTAGCCCGGCGCGCGCGTGGACGCGCGGCCGGCCGGCTCGTCGGCTGCCTGGTCCTCACCGCTCGCGCCTCAGGTAAGGTCTTCTAATTCTGGTGTGGCCTTGGTGCTAGGTTTGAGTTGTGCTTTGTTCTGGTTTGTGGCATTTGTGTGCTGTGATGCTTGTATTCATGTATATGTGATCTGTGATGACTAGAGATGCTAGATGAAGTGTCCTACTGCTGCTAACTGTGTGATTTTGTGAATTTGTGATGATTGTGACTGAGATGATGTTGCTGGAGGTATGCACCTCATGTGGCAGCAATGATCTATCGGTTTTCTGGTGGTTTTGGGTGATTCTGGCGCAAATGCTGTGGCTTACACTTTACTCTCTAGTTAAACAACTAAGAGCTAGACAAATTATGACAATTCAGTGGCTAAAATATGCTAAAATCTAAAGTTAGGTTTAGTTATAACCTTGCTGTTGGCTCTGGATCCCTTCTGTTTCCTGTGTGGCTCCTGTGGCTGCTCCTCCTTAAGTCTGGTGGTTTTGCCTTAATCTCCACTGCTCTTACTGGTTTACCTTAGCTCCTAGTGATCTGTGTTGCTGTGTGTGAATTGTGTTGTAAAGCATGATTTATTTGGTGTGCTACGCATGCAACCGACTCAAAGAGGGTTGAGGTGGCTGTGATCACTGTTCCGGCAAACAGGTGGCATTGGCCCAGGCTAGTTAGTGTAATCTGGACTGATTTGCAAAATCAAAGGACCCAAGGGGGTTTTGTGCAAAAATCTTCAATGGGGCTTTGATATGATAAAGCTTCAGGGCTAAAATGCAAAGCTGTGGTCTATTGGGCCTCTAGGCTCACGGCCTTGTGTTTGGGCTGATTCTAAAAGAAAATTCTCTCGTTTGTTTCTCTTATTTTGTTTAATGTCTTTGAGACTCAGAAATGACCCGAAATAATCCGAATTCTAATGCTGGATGATGACATGCAAATATAGGGGTGAGCAACGACACTTACTCAGGTTGAGAGGTGGCTGCAAGGATGATGACAGGTGGAGATTGCATGATGCTGACGTGGAGGGCTACTGTTCACGTGTGTGTATATGTATGCTTGAAATTATGTATGCATCGGTATGTATCTAAGTATATGCACGGTTGTGGGTGTATGTTTTGTTGTGTACATTTATATATCTGTGTATATGTATGACTGTGTACATGGGCCATATATTTGCAGTATATATGTGTTTATTTGTGTATATGTATATGCAGTGTATTCTCAGTTGTACTTGATGGGTGTGTGCAAGTGATGATAAGGTGTTGGTGCTGTAGCAGGAGGAAATAAGTGTATAATTGTAGGCGTGCTTGGTCCTACACATTCATGTGTGTGTACATATATCTATATATCTAAATGTGTGTATATGTATCAGCCTGGTGTGGTCTGAAGGTATACACACATCTGTGGAGTTAAGAAGATTTGTGCATGTATTTTCATATGCATTTGTACAGGTGTGTGTTGTATTATGTGTATATATATGGTTGGGTGTGTGCACACCTACATATATGCAAGTGTGTAATGCAAGGCCTAGAAAAGAAATGGATTTAGAAGTTTGAGTTTTAAACTCAATTGAATAAAGCATCTGCAAAGAGGATTTAATTGTAAATATGAAGATTGATTAGACTAAATTGCAATATTCACAATCTGGGAGCAAGTTTGAATTTAGTCCAATAGGAATGGTTCACACAAGAGGCACTTTAAGGAAGTTTAGAGTAAAAATTGAGATTGAATCGAAGATGAAAATGAAAATAAAATTAGGGTAAAAGTGAATAGTTTTTTTACTAAAAATGGCTGAAAATATGAATAGTTGAGTCTCGGAGCTGAATCTGAACTTGTTGCAGAACGAAAACTTGTATAAAATAGTAGAAAGGATATAGTCGTTCAGTTGGATTGGAATTTGGAGATGATTCAAAGTTTTTAGCCAGTTTTGATTCTTCGAGAACTAGAAAGGACTGATTTGCGAAAAGTGGTCAAATGATCTTGTTTGGCTTGGAAGTTTTGGGACTGGTATGCAAGCTTATTAAGATTTAGGATTCTAGAGAAATCCAGAATAAATCTACTCTGGAATCAATCGAACTGAAAGGTTGAAAGGTTAAGAAGGGCAATTAGAAATTCTAGTTTTCTAAAACAGAACTGAGTTTAGTTTATAGGCTTTAGGGTCTGAGTTTGATCTGGCAGCTGAAGACAAATCAGTATAAGATAGGTAATAGATCCTATCTGTTCAGTCTGACTACCATTCTGGGTTGTCTGGGAAATTTGGCTGATTCTGTGATTAAGAGAATCAGGAGATTGGACTAGTTTGTAATTATTTTATAATAACTTAATAATCTAACTTTTTGACAAAGTATGTTTAAAGTAAAGAAGTATTGTAGACTATTTTACAAGTTAGGATTTAGTTTATAACTAATTAGAGTTTTGGAATTATAGTAGAACTATTACTTAAAAGAAATAGTCTTACACTTAGATTTCATAAATAATTATCATTAGATGATAAATGGCATTTTACAAGAAACAGAAAATAGTATTTTTAGTGAAATAGGTACACATACATACATACACATGATTGTGCACATATGCACAAGTACATTTAAGAAAAATATCTTTAACTAGTTGCGAATTCATTTATATTTTAGTCAAAACTTCTTAGAGAGTACTCTTAAAAGTAGTTTTGCAGTTAAAACAAAAATGAAAATTTCAGGTTCAGGTTTTTGTAAAGCAAAATTTTCAGGCCCTATTTTCGAGGTGTTACAGAGGGGTTGCAAGTCTTCTCTAAATCTCCAACATGAACCGAGAAATTACTAGGTCATTGCATTGCATCATTTTGGTTGAATTTGATTTGATTTTGGTTTTGAAAGATTTGGATTTTCAGTTGAGTTTTTGATAGTAGAAGAGTTTTTCAATTTTCTAGAAAGATCTAGGCAGATCTGGCTTTTGCTTTTGTTGATAAAAATATAGCCCTTAAAATTATCTTTCAAACGAGTTATTAAACTCTCAATTTGGACTTATGGTTTTAAAGTTATGATTGTTTTTGTTCAGGCTGACTATCAGTTTGAATGTCAGTTCAGTTAAACTGACAATTGTCCAGAGAGGTTGTTTTTTTGAGCTGAATTTTTTTGTACTAAACTGACTATCAGTATGCCCATGCTGACTGTCAGTTTGTATTTTGACCTCAAACTGATTTGTTTGTGTTTCTATTTAATCTAGACGTTTTGTGGTCGAACTGATTGTCAGTTTGCATAACTGACTGTCAGTTTGTATTATCAGTTTCCATATACAACCACAAACGGCTAGCTAATTTTTATCCGTAAATTTTATCAGCCGTTGAGTTTGGAACTGACTGTCAGTTCCTCATACTGACTGTCTGTTTGCACTGATTTGTTTCCATTTTCGACCTCAAACGGCTAGCTGAGTTTTCTCCGGATTTTACTTCTTTCTGGTCGTGACCCAAACTGACTGTCAGTTTGTATAACTGACTATCAGTTTGAGCTGCTGATTTTTAGCTCGAGTTCCAACGGTTCTTTTGTTTATTGAGGCTATAAATAGGGGCTTTGAGCATTGGTTTTATACAACAAGCAGCCCTTTTCTCTCTTATACACTTGAGCATTTGTTTTCTAGTTGAAAATCTTGATCTGTTGATCAAGTCGAGAGTTTTCAGATCCATCGAGTGTTTTCGTTCATTTCATTTTGCATACTTAGAGTTTCTCGGTGATTGTTTGGAGGTCTAGAGAAGACCTTGCTGCCTATTACTCTTGGTGAGCGCCCTCACCTAAACGGTTTGGTGGCGTGGCCGTTGATCTCTCCAGTTCGGTGATTGTCGGAGAGACTCGGCGCATTTGTACAAGGCATCGGTGCTCGCCTTTCCAGAGTGGACAAGGAGCAACCATTAGTGAGAAATATCCTTCGTAGATATTGAAACAAGACTTATTCATTTGAGTGTTTCAATGAGGATTAGTGGAGACTGGGCGAGTCTCCGAGACCTCGGTAAAAATCGTTGTGTTTGTATTCTCCTTCTCTTTCTAATATATTTGTTTGTTCTTGAATTCTTTATTTGTTAGAATTTGTTTTAAATTGAAATTTTTTTAAAAGCCTCCTATTCACCCCCCCTCTAGTCGGCATCCTTGATCCTACAGCGGAAATAAAACTACAAGTAAAACAGAGTAAGCAAGAGATAACCGATGACACGATCAGTTTTTCTCGAGGTATCAAAAGCTTGCCGGCTTTCACTGGTCCTCATTGAAGCACTCCACGCCAGAGTATTGCCTTGATTCCACTATTGGTTGCTCTTCTCCTCCCTGGATAGGCGAGCACCAAACCTTCACAACAGTATACTAGGCCTCTCTGACAAGTATGATTTAGAGAGATCGCCGGTCTTTACTAGTCGTTTAGGTGATGGTAATCACTAAGAGTAATATATATAGCACACTCCCTTGATGTATTTCCACACCATAAGCTCAAGATGCTATGCAATTACTCCTCTGAGCTAGCTCTTCAATACACAGATAAATTGAATGCAAGCATACTAGCTCTAAATGCTCCTCACTTCACTCCCTGGACCGGCTTCTCAAAACAACGAATGAATTGAGTACAGTTACGTTAGCTCCAGATATTAGAATGTGAAGGAATGAGACTTGACTACTCTAGGCCTTTTGCTCTCTGCTAGCACCAACTAGCAGCAAATGAATGCTTTGAGCTCTTGCTAGCAACAACTAGCGGCTGTTGAATCTTAAGCCTTAATTAAGGTTTTGGTGATTAATGACAACCTAAATATGAGACTAACGTTATGCATTGAGTGTATGTGTTGTAGTTTCAAGGTGTATTGCGAGATGAAAGCAAGCAACAGCGTATGGAGGTTAATGTCAATATAAGCCATCTTGAGCGAGGTCAAACTTAGCGAGGTCGAGCTTTGCGAGGACAAACTTCAAGAAGTCAAGCTTCACCGAAGGTAAGATCCAAAATTAATGATTGTTTTCTTAAGATTTTACAGGTCTCGGTGTTTTGAGATAGACCGGGTTGATAGGATTCTTTTTACTAATTTGACCGTACTATTAAGAGGAGTCGGAAACTAGTAGCTTGAGTTTATCTAGTGTGGAAGCTCAAATGCATTCATATCATCTTGCACTAGTGATTAATCACCTCTCGCATTGCTAGAAATTCTAAGTGTAGTTTGGGTTGCATTAAAGAAATGTTTTGAAAACTACACTTAGTCGTGGTCACCAGCTAGAGCAATCTGTTTATTTCTAGAGCTGGTCATGATCGTATCCTTGTTTAGTATGTGGTCGTGGTCATGTTGCCAGTTTGACTATATCTTTGTTTAGGGTTTGGTTATGGTCGTAGGAGTTGAAACTAGTCGTAGCTCGCTTGCGTACGCTCGACCAAATCCACCCGACCACCTGTTTTCGATTGGATATTCGACCTGTGATTTATATTTCTAAATCTTGTTGGTCGTGGTCGTTGCTGAGTGTTAGCAGACATATCCACGAGAAAACAGCGAATCTGTATGTGCAAACACCCTAAAATTTAGTTTAGAGTAAAATAACAAAGTCCTGTTTCGGTTTGCACAAACCGGACAGTGTCCGGGAATGGCCGGACAGTGTCTGGGAATGGCCGGACAGTGTCCGGCCTATACAAAACTTGTTTAGCATTTGCAAATCGAAACCAGAGACAAATGCCTGTGTCTGGAGCATTGTCCGCTGTGGCCGGACATTGTCCGCTGTGGACAATGTCCGGCCTATATAAAAGTTGAGAATGTTGTTTTAAAATGAGCACACACGTTTGAACTGTCCGGAGGGCCTTTGTTCGAGACAAGCCGGACTTTGTCCGGGAATGGCCGGATTTTGTCCGGCATGTACAAATTGCTGTGAGCTTAAATTGTAATGTAACCAAAGACAGATATATATGCCCGGGGGCTTTTGTCCGGGACGGGCCGGACATTGTCCGGCCTTTACAAAAAGTCTCCCAACGGTAACAGATCGTTTGCAACGGTTGGATTTTCTTGCACGTGTCGGACACTGTCAGGCCTGTTTAAAACTGGCGCAGCTGGTTGCAAACGGCTAGTTTTTCTTTGGGGGCTATATATATCTCGTGTTAGTCTTCATTTGGGGCTGCTCAAGAAGTGGAATACACTGTGTATAAGCTAGCCAAGTTCTTGCATTTGATCCATTGCATCTAGAGCCTAGAATTAAGCCAAAATCTTGTGTGATTTGGAGGAGAAGCATTTGTGTAAAGTTAAAAGTGCTTAGTGCACTTCAATCACCATTTGCATGCTAGTGCTAGAGTGTTGAGCATTTATTTGAATCATTTGAGCTTCTAGCACGTGATTTGTTCAAGTGAAAGGGTCCACTTGTTACTGTTGGCGATCGCCTTTGCCTAGACGATGTTGGAGGAGAGTCGCGATCTCTCCGGTTGAAGTTTGTTGGAGAGGCTGACAAACAAATGTGAAAGGTTTTGATATGCACACGCCTCGTCTTAAGATGCATGCATGTAGTTTGGTCCCGATTTTCCGTCATAGGAGAAATTCGTGGATAAATGCAAGTTGTGACCTTGACGAAGGGGTGGCTAGACACTATCAAACACGCTACTAGAAACCTCACAATCGCTAAACCACTCCTCAATTGGTTATCAACTGAGCAAAACTTGGTTGACATGTTCACGAAGAACAACTCAAGCAAATCAATAAAGAAAAGCAAGAGCAACAGCGGAAGGATAACACTCAATAATCTGAATTATGAGTTGAACATTGAGACTCCGAATTGTACAAGTCGGCAAAGGCACGAGTATACAATCTGTATATCAACAAAATCTACCTAAAACTAAGACCATGTCTTCTCTTTTGTAGAGGATGGTGTCTAAACCAGAATTCTAAACTAATTTGAAATAAAATAGAATCCTAACAAACTATAAAAAGAAAATCCCGAGCTACTTTTCATGGATCCGAACATGACTCGTCCCCCTCGAGCACTTGCCATTGTTTCGGGTCTCCTGGTTGCATACAATGTTGGAATTCGATGATTCTTGATGCGTTGGAAAACTTGTTTGAATATATTTCCAACAAGTACTCGCACAACTGTCTTGGACATCTATGTTGAAATTGGAACTTGATTGACATTGCTGTTTCTCATGAATCCTAACAGGATTCTTTCCTCTCGTGCACTTGACAGTCTTTCGGGTCTCCTGGTTGCATACGACGTCCGATTTTGATGATTCTTGATGCGTTGAAAAGTTCTTTCGAATACCTTTACAGAAAGTACTCATATGACCGATTCGGACGTCTGTGCTGAAATTGGAGCTTGGTTGAAGTTGATGGACAGTCAAGCTTGATCGGCAAACTGGATGATCCTCAGATTGCTACCATGTGTCTTCAGGCTTGATCAGCTGCAACCATGAGCAGTGTTACGACCATGAGCAATGCTGCGACCTTGAGCCTTTTTGGTCGAGCGTAGAGTTCTTCTGATCGATTGCTTATGCTAAGGATGTCCTCATCAGGTTTGGTGCTCACCTATCTAGTGTAGAGAAGGAGCAACCCGAGTTGAGATATCCTTCGTGGATATAGAAGCGAGTTTCACGAGTGAGCGCTTCAACGAGGAATAGGGGAGACCGGACGAGTCTCCGAGACCTCGGTAAAAATCATTGTGTCAATTGTCTCTCTTTTGTATAATTTGTATTCATCTTGACACAATTGCTTATTTACTATTGTTGCATGTTATATTGAATTTTCTTATGGTTGAATGCGACTAATTGTTAGATAGTTGTTAAACCCTTGCTAAAATTAAATTTCCATAAATATCTTGTTAAAAATTGATTAGTGGGAAAGAATTTTTAAAAGTCACCTATTCACCCCCCCTCTAGTCGGTATCCTTGATCCTACAGCGGCAAATATGAGTGTTATGAATGATTTTAGAGTAAATGCAAATCAGCATTAGCATGAGACAACATCCTTTTTTTTTTAAGATCACACAAGTTGCATTTATAGTCCTTCGACTGGTAACTAGCCGTTTGCCTCCCTCCGGCAAAATGCACACTAGCCGTTTGCCCAAACTTGACAAGACGTCCACCAGCCACTAGTATTAAATGCACTTGTCAGTGACCGTTTGAACTCAAGCTTGCTGAGGAAGTTTGGTGCAAACATAGATGAACTGCGGTCGGTACAAGAGAATGTTCACTGATCACAATCTTGCTGAACTGAACGAAAGCCAGAGACATCTGGTACGAACACGACAAGGTTAAGAAAGACACGACCAGAACTGATCAAATTTGACCACACGCAGTTCCGAGTACTGGCACGACCATAACCACTGGGTCTTGACTTGACCATGGACGCAGTGACCGAAGGTAGTGAGACCACACCAGTCTCAAAACCGACACCACGACCACTAAGGTCGCACACATAATCACTGCTACCATGACAATCACACACACAATCATGAGACTACGAATGTCACAAACACAGTCTTTAAGACCACAAAGGTCACTCACATAGTCTAAAAACCACTAAGGTCACCCACACAGTCTTGCTACCACAAAAGTTTCATGAACGGTCACTAAGACCACCAAGATCGCAGATAGTCTTGAGACCACTAAGATCGTAGACATAGTTGCTGGGACCACAGAGGTCGCCAACATAATCACTGATACCACTAAGGTCGCAAACACGGTCCCTCCTGAGACTACTAAGGTTGCAGATCGATCACAGACTATGTTGTAGGATCGAGGATGCCGACTAGAGGGGGATGAATAGAAGGCTTTAAAAACTTTTCTAATAAAACAACTTTTGCAAGATTAAAGCCTAAAAGAGCTTAAGAGCAAATGAAAGCTGAATTAATTAAACAAATAGATTGCACAAATAAAAAGAGAGGAAGAGAGACAAACACAACGATGTATTCCGAGGTCTCAGAGAATCACATGGTCTCCCATACTCCTCGTTGAAGCACTCAAATGAATGAGTTTTACTTCAATATTCACGAAGGATATTTTCACTAAGGTTGTTCCTTCTCCACTCCGAAAAGGTGAGCACCAAACCTCTCACAAATACACCGAGCCTCTTCAACAAACTTCGTCAATAGAGAGATCAACGGCCACGCCACCAACCGTTTAGGTGAAGGCGATCACCAAGAGTAACAAGTTGTGAAATCTTCTCTTGACCTCCAGCAACCACTGAGAAACTCTATGGATGCAAATGATGTGAATGAATGTTCTTGGGGGCTCTTTCTTAATCACAAAGAATGATACTCGATCAACACATCAAGATTTTAGCACTAGAAAAATTTGGCTCAATTGTATATAAGAATATGGCTCATCAATATGCAGAAATCTGCTAAAAAAATGTTTCAAAAACACTGCTCTAAAATGTATAGAAATTTTCTCAAAAGTATTTATAAAACTGATCAAAAATCTGCTCGAAAAGTGTTTATAAAACTGATCAAAACAGTAGAGAAATCTGCTCAAAAATTATTTAAAAACTGCTCAAAACAGTAAAGAAAATCTGCTCAAAAACTGTTTAAAAACTGTTAAAACAGTAAATAAAATCTGCTCAAGACAGTAGAGAAATGATGCTCGAAGGTGTATTTAAGAATATGGCTTGAAAATATATGAGAATACTGCTCAAAGCACCTATATATATAGCACAACCTCTCAGTTAGCCATTATGGTCGATAAGAAAATGAATCAGTACAGTTAACAGTCAGCTTCGATTTCTATTGGCTAGTAAATAGCTGTTGGAATGTCTAGTCGAATGAACAGTGTATAGTCGAATAAACAATATCTGGTCAAATGAACAGTGTCTCAAAAGACCAGTTTTAGTCCTTCTTTGAAATTTATATATATTTTTTCAAATTTCGACATAGAATATGAATGAATGCGAATGCAATATATGGCATAAGAGTTTCTCAGTTTTATCGAAACTAAAAGAGATTTTGCAACCCCTCATAATAGTACGGTTAAAAACTAAAAATAATTTCTATAATACTGGTCAATACTCCAAACACCGAGACTGGTACAATAAACAAGCACTTACCTTAGATCTTTGCTGCTTTCTTCTTGCCGACCTGACGCTTATGACTTTGGCTCGTAACCTTGGCTCGCAGTCTTAAACTGCGACCTCAGGCAACACTGCGACTTGCGCTCGCGACCTATAGATCCGAGCGACACTGTGACCTTGAGCTTGCGACCTACAGATCTTTTCGGATTACTTGCAGACTTTACAGAAATAACTCTGTATACAAATAGCTCAAAGACATGGTTAGTTCAAGACACTTAATGTCATCAATAATCAAAATCAACCAAAAAGAGCCTAGATGCAACATGTGCGATGGATAATAAGAACAAAGGTTGTGCGATCATGGTCAATGAAAACAAAGACTGTGCCGCAGATGCTCAGAAAGATGCAAATAAACATTTAGATTGCATCTAAGCTATATGATATGCATTTTGAGCTTCAAGGTGCATAAGATAGATCAATTAAGCTATACCCTTCTTAATAGTATGACCATAAATTCTAGAACTGAAAAGATTTAACAAGGTCAACTATACCATGGATAACCGTTAGAAGATCCCATTGATGACCGTTAGAAGAACCTCAGTCTTCATCTTTCCTCTGGTAATCGATATGCATGCTTCGATCATAGAGGTCGTCTCCTTAGACCTTGAGACCATGGATGCTGCGACTATGGATATTTCGATCATAGAGGTCGCAGTCACAGATTTTGGTCATCTTCCATGTGGCTTGAGGATTCACAGCATGTTGCTTCATAGATTTATCAGGCTTCGACCTGCAACTCTGTTAGTTTCACGAGTTGTTTCCTGCATGCTGTTTCATAGCTTCATTGACCTCGATCTGAAACTGACAACATTCATAATAAACAGGTTAGCTCTGTTAGTTGTCATTAACCATGAAAGCTCTAAAGATTTATCAATTTTCCTCGAATCCAAAACAGGCTTATTTTCAACAATCTCCCTAACTTTAAATAGATTTATATTTAGCAATCTTCTTTGGGGTTTGTCTTCATTTGTCTTGAAGGATTCCAGCTTGTTACTTTTGTCATGGATTCATCATATTTTGATTTGCAACTTGACAATACTCATAATAAACTTGTTAGTTTAGTATATTATTAACTCTGTTCTTTATCATTAATCACTGAAGCTCTAAATCTTAACCAGGTTTATATTCAATATCTAACACTAAATTTAACACCTCAACATTATTTTCCACATGTGCTCCTCCCGTTCCCTCTTTGTTACTCAATTGGTGACCACAAACTTAAATTATTTTACTTTTATTGAGTTGTCCCAAATCATCATCCTTAGAGCGTGGAGGGGGTAAGGAAGACACATAATAGTGGGCTCAAGATTGTGCTCAGGCCTCAGGTAATGAATAAAGGGATAAGAAGGAATGGATATGGAAAGAATGTGTTGAGGAGTTTGACATTAATATAGGGTAAACATAACATGTAGAGATAACAAAGCATCATTTGGTCTCATTCAAGAGGGTTCTAACCCTCAAAGGAGCATATTTCTTGTGACACCAAGGGTTCAAGACATGCAAATCGAGCATGCTCAACTCCATAACTTCGCCCACAACATTCTAGCTACTACCACATCAACCCACAAAGGCCACTCAACCACAACTTACTTGAAAGGAAAAAAAAATGAAATTATAAACAAAAAAGTACTAAAGAAAGAAAAGGTTGGACAAATAGTTGCAAAGTTATACACATACAGAATTACAGACCACACCCACATCATCACCACCTTGGCACCCTCATGCATGCATGAAGCACATGCCTAGTGCTCTCCTTGCTCCCTTTGTCTACCAATACAAAGGGCAAGGAGATGATCGTGATGAACCTAAGAGGTTGAGAGAGGTCGATAGCGTCAACATGCTGCATAAAGCCTACAAGGGAGAAGGATGCGCCATAGCAAGCATAGACAATGGTGATGTTGTCCATCCCAGAGTACGTCTTGTAGGTAGCCTTCTAATCGCCACTTCGTTAGCCCTTCTCCTGTGAACACCACTCATGGTGCTTGTCTCTGCCTTGCGCACTTTAGGCTCTGCATTGGTTGTGGTAGCAACGGCAAGAAGCACGGGGGTACCGGGTTTGGAGCAATAGGTGGCACCATTGCAAAACCTGCACATATACACAAAAATAATTGAAACATTTACATGTAGTGTGCCAAATCACTAGTGTCATGCTAAAATTGTAGAACCTGTCTATGTGCAGACACAAGTGATCTAGCTTCATGTTTTTTTTATTAACTTTATCATTGAAATAAGAACGATAATTATGTGTGAGATGTAGTAACCAAGAGTAACATCACTCAAGCAATTTGAGGGGACCTACATTGCGGTGGCTAGATATGTGGCGGGGAGGATAAGTGATGTAAACGGTGTCCCGATCTTCCGATAGGTAGAGGTAAATCGATTGATGGAGAACTCGACATTGACGATCCGACTACCAATCAGAATTGATTCGAACCCCTGCAATTACTACATCACGGCTCCGTTGGTTATCAACCACGCTAAGACACTGTTGACTTCGCCAATAAGGCTTATCCCTGCATGCGAATCGAGAATACAAGCAAAAACACGGTAGACGCAATCTAAATATTGCTAATTACCAATGAAGAGTATGAGTTGGGGTTCCACAAACTGATGAACGGCGAAAAATTGTCTAAGCAGTATAATCTAAGCAAAACCCACCCAAAAGGATAGGGGGTGGCGGCCATATGTAGCAGGAGTATGGCGGTCAGAGGTAGGCCACCAGCCAGAGAACCCACCCCCACGTAACCCTAGGGATACAAGGGCCTTGGGCCCAAAGTAGAGGTGGCATAGCACCCGGCACAATCTGTTCTTGAATTGTTTCGTCGATTGTGGAAGATCCAGACGGAATTTGGCAGTGGGGCTAGATCCATTGGAAATGTGGCATCGTGGGCTTCTTCGTAAAGTGCTCATTCACCCCAAACGGACTCCGTATGTGGCATGGATGTCCGTTTGAAGTTGGTGTACTCCTGGATGGCCGAATCGGGCTCGTAGATGACTTGGGCTTCATCTTCGGCTTGTCTTGGAGCGTTATGGTATGCTGGACCTTCAGTGTAGATGGCTTGAAAGGCTTGACATATCGGTTTATGCCGACTTGATGTTCTCCATGGTCTTCGGGCGACGGAGTGGGAGGGGTGGACGGAGCGGCGCTCGTATCTGTGTTGGTGATGTCCTCATCAATAAGTCAAACATAACCATGGGGAAGGGGAGTATTGGTGTGTATTTCTACCGAAGCGGGTGGGGGGTGGCGGCATCATGGTGCCCTGTAGCAATGACTTTTCGATACTGCTCTAGCAGGCACAACAGCACATCACAGGGAACTTTTCACCGTTGTTGTCGCTAGAGCCAAAGTTGAGATTACAACAGTTGTTGTTGGAGGAACCCATATGTGGATGGTGATTGAGGTTAGAGACTTAGTCCTTAGTGTAAGGACCCCCACACTTTAGCCTTATTTATACATGTAGATGGTTTGTAAAGTCTTTGTGGTGATCACTACACAATTTAGCGTATTTATATGTGTGAGGGTCTCTAATTATATCATAGCAATGTGTAAACTAACACATGGTCATGTAGAAACTAATCAATGCCAAGATGGAAGGGAGAGGGGGCCTACACATTCAAGGTAGCATATCACACTATAAGTAGTAGCATCTCTGTGACAACTATAGAGCGATATGACACGTGTTTTAACTCGGTTGGAGTGAGTTAAAGTGGTATGGAGTGAGTTTTTGCATGCATTACAATGGGATGAGCCTTGCTGAGCTAGTGACCTTGACACAAGGATAAACCCAGCAACGTACAACGAATTTTAAGAGGAAGGAAGGGTATGGGTCTAGTGGGTGGTTATCCTCATGGTAGCATGTATGATTCTTGTGCTGAAATAAATTTGAATTATTGTAGTAGTGGTCTAACATGAAATTGTAGATAAATAGATAATTTTACTGAATTGTGAAGAAATCATTTAGTTGTGAAAATATAGTCTTAAATCTGTGTCTTACTATATCTGTATTATATTTGTGTCTTCAATATTTTTGAAACCAACTATTAATAGCTGCTATCACTATTGTGCCAAGAAATTTAATAAAAAGATAAAATTGCGTCTGGAATGTTTCAAAATAAGAAACTAAAATGCGACGAACAATAAAATAGTTAAATAGAGACCCAAAGGATTTATCCCCGAGTTTTATCACTCTTTCTGGTGTTTTCCGCTTCCAACATCTGAATGCGTAAACCATACAAAACCATCGCATTGTATCGCACCCGTCTCCGCTTTCGCTCGTCGTCTCCCCCATCTCGCAGCACCTCCAGTTGCCCACTTCCCCCACCCATATGAAACCCTAATCCCCAAAACCCTGACCCAAACACCACTTCCACCTCCACCTCCATGTCGCCTCCCCTCCAGGCGCCGGACTACAAGTACATCACCGAGGAGTGCCTCCGTGAATGGAAGAGCCAATCCGCCGCCGCCTTCCACCTCCCGGATCCGGTCCCCATGGCACGCTTCCTCTACGAGCTGTGCTGGGCGATGGTAACCTCGTGCTCTCTGTTAGGTTTTGCTCAGCTCGGTTGGTCTATTCGGGTTTGTGTGCTGATTGGCTGGGCTGCGCTGTGTAGGTGCGGGGAGACCTGCCACCGCAGAAGTGCCGGGTGGCGCTGGAGTCGGTGGTGTTCGTGGATGAGGCGGGGCGCGAGGAGGTCGGCTCGGTGCTCGCCGACATCATCGCCCACCTAGGGCAGGATGTAAGTATACTTACTACTTGGTTGCCGTGTGGTGTTAGTTTAGTTTGGGGGATGCTTAGATGGTGCGCGTTTGATTAGTTAATCTGTGAGAGGGGGATGGTATGCATTTGCACTGGATGGAGCGATGCAGGACATAGGGCTGAATTGCACACTGCACTGTTTGTAGTTTGTGCTACTTGTGCTGATTGAATGGAAAATTTGGTACTGTGAGGTGTTCGATGAGAATAAGGCTGACCTGAGCAGTTTATAGTGGAATTTTATGTTTGGACGTTTATTAGTGTATAAGCTATGGGTAGGTTCTTGGATTATTTCTGTTACTACTGCATGAAGATGCTTGTACAAAATCTCCCATAACATTAACATAAGGGGCTGCCTATGGTGCTGGTAGTTGTTGTTATTTTTTTTTTAATTTGTACAATTTGCGGCTAGTGGAGCCACCGCCGTCTCGCCGCACTACCTCCCACTCCTCCTTTGCCGTCTTCTTCTTCCCTGTGTCTGCCACCTCTTACCGCCTCCACCCGAGGCCTGGCAACACTAGAGCTGCTTGGTTGCCCCTCCTTCGCGCCCACTTGTCGCTGGACAGCTGCCGCCGGAGAAGCTAAGGAGGAGGGTGGGTGAATATTAGAGAACTAGATCTAAAAAGAGGAGTTTGATCTAAAAGTGAAGAGAGGTGTATGCAAGATAAGAAAAAAGCAGGTACCTACCCATTTGTTGGAGAAAAAAGATATTCAGTTGAAGATCTTACAAGAACAATGCAGTCTATGTTTTGTTTAGCTACAAAAATGGAAGAACCAGCTTTTGGAAGAAGAAAAATGATCTGGATAATGATGTCAACTGTCAAGAGATGCACTTAAGCATATAGCCAAAGCTATCATGACAGGAATTAAAAAGCCAAAGTCCTTAGCTTCAGACTTGATTGAGTGCTTGTATACATGCATGTGCAGTGTAGCTGATAGCAGAAAACTTCTTTCTACAGCAATAGAGTGTATAAATTTGATGTCTTTAGGTGATTCTTCCAACAAAAAAAAAATAGAAGCAATATTGTTGATATGTTGAAATGCCAATTTCTATCTTCCCTGCAGTGTTTGTTGCATTCCATGATTTCCATCCTGTACTTTAGATGTTATAATGTCTTTGTTAGCTCTGCTGTTGATTTCCTGCCATTGTCGTTGTGCTATTACCTTGCCACCTGTTTTCCCACTACGAACTTTTTTCACTTCTCCTTTGGGTATTTTTTTATATATATTCTGGTTTCTATTAGGAGCCAATGCTGAAGGTACTCTAGATACATTCAGTTCACATATTTATAAATTGACTTTACCCTTTCAATCTGCTAATCTATGCCAATTTCTATGTACTTTTAATTTCCTCTGAATGATTAAGTACTATTTATCACATTTTTTCTATAGTTGAGCTAACTTATATCAATTTGCAGATCACAATCTCTGGTGAATATCGCAGCCGTCTTGTCAAAATGGTAACAATGTTTTTTTTTTTGATATTCTTCACCTATCCATAATTTTAGTGATGCAAATAGACAACTTATCTTTTCAATGAACTACTTTTTTTTTATTTGAAATGTGACAAACTTTATCACACTGAATAGATTTGGTGATTTCTTTTATGAACCTTACGCTTTCTTTAGTCCTATGTTCATTATCTTTCCATCTGAAAACTATTCCCCTGCAGACTAAGTCACTGGTGGAGTCTTCATTAGTTAAGCCTAGGCTTCTTCAAGAGCGATGTGAGGTAAGTATGGCTGTTCATTGTACTAGGGCATCAACATCTGTTGACATCCTTTTAAGATGAAGGCTCATCTATCTTTATTTCCCCTACTTATGCACTTGAAGGAGGAATTTCTGTGGGAGGCCGAACAAAGTAAGTCAAAAGGCCAAGACTTAAAAGCCAAGGAGGTATGCGTTTCATCCAATGCATATTTCAGTCGAACCAATAAAAAATTGTCTAGAAAACTAAAATTCTTATGTCGCTCTCTCTTCATTTATTGTCTCACTGTTTTGAAAACAGAAGGTGACCACAGTGAAATTGTTGTTGCTCTATTTTCTGTCTGTTTTAATGCAGCTAGTTGCCAGTTGTCCTGATATCTTTTGCAGGGTTTGATGAATTACAATGTATCATGTCACATTAATGTCCATAGATTTTTCTATAATCGTAGTTCTCGAGTAATGTTCTTATGGTCATTTTATTACTCTATTAAACTATATATATATGCGCCTAACTTTTGTTCATTTTATTGTATGGTCAATCCGTGACTGCTTCAAATAATTGGTAACAGGTCAGGGTCAACACACGGCTTCTTTATCAGCAAACTAAATTCAACCTTTTAAGGGAGGAAAGCGAGGGTTATGCCAAGTTGGTATGAACCTTTTTATTTTCTGTGTTTTAAATTTTTGCTATTTCTTGTGATCTTTGTACTTTTGCAACAATTTTCCTGTTGGAAACAGGAGTAATTATAATAATTTGCTCCTGCTGTTTGACATGTGTGACAGGACCTATATATTTGTGTGTATGGCCTCTGGTCTCTAGACTCAGATGTTTTGTTTAAGGCACTGCCTTCAGTTATTACATGAGGCTTGTGACCCCTAGTTCCTAATTGGACATAGCTTTACAATGATTGGATAATTTTGATGTTTGTCAAAATAAAAATGTGGAAATCAAAAGAAAAAATAAACAGTGGAAATCAAAGAATCTGTGTGTTTTGGAAGCAAACTTCTCAAGCATGATCTAGATTTGAGAGGACACGTTCTCCAATGTTATTTTACTTAGCAGATGATTGCATAATGTGATTATAGTTTTGATCATCAAGTTAGTTATTTTTGGTTTTTAACTTAGTTTCTGAAGGTTCTTGTGAAATCATTTATCTAAATTTGTTTGTTTTTACCCACTTATATTAACAATCTTTGGATAATTCAGGTAACCCTTCTTTGTCAAGTTGGTTCAGATTTGTCTAGCCAAAATGCTTCAGCAGTCACTGTCAGCATTATAAAGGTTGAGTGTTTGATTTTTTTTTTTAATTCCTGCTATTTTACAATTCAAGTAAGTATTTGGTATTACTTTTTTTAGTATTTTCTAATAACATTTTTTTATGGCAGTCATTGATTGGACATTTTGACCTGGACCCAAATCGTGTATTTGATATTGTGAGTTGTGATTTTCTATCCCATTATTATGCAATTGGAAATATATGTTGTCTCAATCACATAATTCTGTTATTCTTGTGTACTTGCTAGGTTCTGGAATGTTTTGAACTCTATCCAGATAACAACATCTTTGATCAGCTCATACCTCTTTTCCCAAAGGTACTCATTTCATTACAATTGTCTTGACAACTTCTAGATATTATTCTCGCACTCTATTGCAATATTGTCACCAAATCTTACAATTTTACTTAAATACAGTCCCATGCTGCACAAATTTTGGGGTTCAAGTTCCAATATTATCAACGATTGGATGTCATCAGTCCTGCTCCATCTGGGCTTTTCAAAATTGCAGCTCTGTTGGTCAAATCTGATTTTATTGACCTTGATAATCTGTAAGTTTTGATTCTTCGCTTGTTGCCTGATAGTTTCTGTTTGTTAACAGGTGTTTTAGACACAATCCTTCACATATATGATATGTCTTTAATTTTAAATGATTTCCATATCATTTTTTTTAGCTAGTTCTATGAAATTTGTATTTATTCTTTATGCCATGCAGATTTAAGAGGCATTTGGTTGAAAGATATTTGCTCCGTATTTCCATTACTCGTAAAGAGAATACATTAGTTGGTGTTAATGTAGTCCTAAGTCATTCCACCTCACTTCCAAGGGATTATGAAACCCATTACGATTACGGTTACAATTCCGAGTCAAACACCACCTTAATATTTTTAGACTCCCATTTCTGTTGTCACGCTTAGCTGGAGAAGAGTCTGATCCATTCTGAGTTCCATGTTAGCTTGTTTTTCAATCTACTTTTTGTGGAAACTCCTTTTAATTCGGTGATACTTTGTCAATTCTGTGATTATTGCTGGTAGCATTAGAATTTTGTTAGTTCATTTATCTTGAATGCTTGGGGGCCTCAGACGGTGTAGTTCTCAGTTGGTGTTGTTCTTATACCATCGTTTGTTTTGCATAGCACATCATTCTCATGGAAATGGATTTACCTGTTATTTTGTTTGCTTTCATTTTTCTACTTTGTTCTACAAATGCCATCTGGTTTTGCTACCAGATTAATTTGTTCTTGATGCATAGCCTTTTCAACTTTGCCTCTCAGATGCATCATGACATGTTTGATGCTTTTGTTTCAGATATGCTCATTTACTTCCAAATGATGACGAAGCATTTGAACATTATGACTCCTTTGTTGCAAGGAGACTTGATGAGGTTTGCATTGGTTTCCTTCTAAGATTCATCTCTGGGGGAAATAACTGTAATTCAGAAGATAGATATGAGTATTCCTAGAATGACTGCAGGAGTCAAGCTATACTACTGATTGGAGTTACATGTTGCTGTAGCAGTGTGACTTGCTGTAGAATGGCATAGTTTTGTTTGTAGTTATTGTAATAATGTCAAGCTGTGCATGTAAATTTTGGTTGTACATTACTGCTGTGGCGGCGTGGCACACTGGCACTGTTCAATAATTATACTACAGATTGAAGCTGCGACATATGGAGCTTAGTCATCCTTTTTTTTTATTCCAGGCTAGTAAAATAGGCAAAATAAACCTTGCTGCTACTGGAAAGGACCTTATGGATGATGAGAAGCAAGAAGTAACTATTGATTTATATACAGCATTAGAGATGGAAAATGACATGGTTGGGGAGCGAGCCCCTGAGATCGAAAAGAACCAGAAACTTGGACTTCTTCTTGGTTTCCTCTCAGTGCATGATTGGTAATGTACTCGTCTGACGTATGTTTATTTGCTATTCTTGTGTAGTATAGTCTGAACAATTTTTAGCGGCCTTTCTGTTGCTGTGTTTGTTGATTTGTAATTATATCTCTGCAGTAAATGTGTTTTTTTACCTGTCTTTAAGTGCTACTGATTGAATTCAGCTTTGATTCGCTAGGTATCATGCACAGCTACTCTTTGATCGTCTTGCACACCTAAATCCTGTTGAGCATCTTGAGATTTGTGATGGTTTGTTTAGGTTTGTCAGCTTTTCTTCACATTTGGTGTTCTTAAGTACATTTCTTAGGTTAGAATATTCCTTGGTGATGCAGTTGAACTTATGCTTATCTCTATTTTTTTTTTCTGTGTAGAATTATTGAAAAGACTATCTCCTCTGCCTATGAGATAACTTGCCAGATGTGCTACAAAATCCCTCGTAACACTGACAGTCACATGATTGAGGCATCACATCTCTCTTTGATAAGTCCTTTGGTTGACCTTCCAAAAGAGTTTTTTCAAATGCTTGCTGCCTGTGGGCCATACCTTCACCGTGGCACACAACTATTTCAGAAGGTACCATAATTTTTCTCTAGTGCAGTGACTTTAGAAATTATTGATTTGTGCTGCTAGAATTTTGACTGTAAGAGCTGCCATACTAAGTTTTTTTTGTTTCATTAATGATTGTCATTACCAGGGTTTGGAATCTTGTCTTGCATAGTTGTAACAAAGCAAGAAACCTAAAACACCATCCTCCTTTGTTGTAACAATTCAAGAAACCAATAAACACCAGTCCATTTGATCCAAGAATGCAATTGAGACACTGGTGATGAGGATGAAATCAAACTTCTTACTCCAAATCTCAACATGAAATACTAGAAACATGTTTTGGCAATTTTGGAAGAGTAAATGATGACATGGAAGGGCAGGGTTTGGAAAACTGGTGGTAACTGGCTGATGACCGGGCTTACCAGCCTGGATTGGGAAACCAAATACTGGCTGCTTTGAAAACAAATTCAAAAGTTGCAATTTGAATTCAAATTTTGATTTTGTTTCAAAACCTAGAATCTCAAGTTCTAAAGTTCTTTATCTTTGATCTACACCTATTCTTTCTAGATAACAAAAACACAAATGTATACTTGTTAAACGTTCCCTGTTCTCGTCTAGTATTCCAGGTTTCCGGCTAGTAACTGGTCCGGTTACTGGTGTCATCCAAAATTAAAATGTAATTTTGAATTGTCTTCCTTGTCTGGTTTTCCCCAGTTCTTGCCGGTAACCTGCCGGAAACCAGTACCTGCCTATTAGCGGCAACCGGGGCAAAACCAGTTTTCCGAACCGTGCGTAAGGGAATATGGAGGAGGTAGTGTGAGAAGGGTTAAAGGCAGCACGGAATTGGTCAGAGATAAGGGTTGAATTTCTTTTGATAAGCCACCTATTGAAATACTACCCTAGCACAAATCTTACAGTTATACTGTAGATCCTCCTCTTCAAGACTTCAACACAAGCAATTGTAATACTTTGTTTGGACTGCTTCTGGTTTTTGCACACTGCAAATACAAATCTTACAGTTATACTGTAGATCCTCCTCTTCAAGACTTCAACACAAGCAATTGTAATACTTTGTTTGGACTGCTTCTGGTTTTTGCACACTGCAAATGCAATTCTTACAGTTATACTGTAGATCCTCCTCTTCAAGACTTCAACACAAGCAATTGTAATACTTTGTTTGGACCCTGCTTGTGGTTTTTGCACACCGCAAATGCAAAAGAAAAACACCAACTGGCTGGTTTTACTGCCTAAAACTGGTTGGACCATGTGGTAACCTTCTGGTTCCCTCCTAAATCCGGAGTTGATTTTTGTATTTGAATCCATTATTTTGTCTGCTGTCGTGGTTTACCTATGGTAACCAGCCGGAAACTGGTACTTGCCTGGCGGTGGGAACTGGTCCCATAGCAAGACTGATCTTTGGTCACAGCATGCTTGCCATCAACTTACTGGGCCACCTCACATGAATGCATTTGTCATGTATTTCATGTTGCTGTTCCCTTCTTTTAGGAATACTTCAAATGAGCTGTCCTATGAAGATCTTTGCTGGCAATTGTGCAGTTCTGAATGGAGCTTCTAGTAGCAAAGCTGGTTGGACATTATTTGCTTAAAGTTCCTTTACAATGTTTCAACTTTGCAGGTTTGCAGAGTATTAAGAGCATACTACCTCTCACCAAAAGAGTCAGCTGGTACAGCAAGTGTACTGTCTCCACAATCGCAGATTGAAGAAGCACTTGGGTCATGCTTGCTTCCTTCATTGCAGCTTATTCCTGCAAATCCTGCTGTTGATATGGAGATATGGGCGGTTCTTTCCCTTCTTCCTTATGAGGTTTGTCATGTTGTTTCGTAATTTGTTGTTCCTGCCTACTTGATGTTAAGCAAATTGAATCTTTCATGTTTAGGCCCGTTATCGTTTATATGGTGAATGGGAAAAGGACACTGAACAAAACCCAATTGTCCTTGCTGCAAGGCAAACTGCGAAGGTCGTCTACTTCTCCTATAACTGAGGGCTTTGTTATCTTAAGCTTTAAACTCACCAGCATCCTTATTTTTTAATCAGTTGGACACCAGAAGGCTCTTAAAGCGGTTGGCTAAAGAAAACTTGAAGCAGCTTGGTCGCATGGTGGCTAAACTTGCTCATGCCAATCCAATGACTGTACTTCGGACAATTGTTCAACAGGTATCTCGAACTAAATTTTCGTGCAACTGTGCATATAATTGCTTACTGGAGCAAACTTATGTCCCAGAAAAGTTTCAATATTCAGATATAACTGAAATATCATGTCTCCTTTTGAAATCTGACTTGGTGTGCCTCTCCGTTTAGACCAGCCAACCGTTAATGTTTTTAAACTGACCACCTTCCTCTTGTTTTCCCATCTCCGATGTTGGAGGTGGCTAGACTGTTGATAGTTCTGCTGCCAGCTTCATCCTCACCATATGTGCCACTTTTGTCACGACTGGGATCATCTGATGCCAACCTCGCTACATCTGTTATAGGTTCTCTCAACCCTGTAGCCCTGGTCTGTCAAGGGGCCTTCTGCTCTCTTCTAGGTTGACACTATACTTGGTCAATGCTGGCCCTGCTAGATTTGACACTGGCTTCGTCAGTGCCTCACATGTTAGATCTGCTGATGAGCGTGCTGCCCTTGCTTGGGTCGTTGCTGGGCTTGCTTGATGCTGACCTCACTAGATATGCTGTTGCTTTCTACTGCAAGCATGCACTGATCTCCCAAATACTGCTCCTCCCTGTGCCCCGCTCTCACTGGATCCTCCAATGTTATGCCTTATTAGATTGGTGTACTTATGGTGGGCCAACTCTTGCACTCACCAGAGTGGAATGGTGTCCATGAATAAAAGGAAGAAAAGGGATAATAGTAAAATCATACTCCCTCTGTAACAAAATACATGATGTTTTAGCAAAAATTCTTGTTTCAGACAAAATACATGATGTTATAGGTTTGCAAGGTAAAATAACCATGTCTCTTCCAAAGTTGCCTTTATATTAATCATGCTATATCTCTCTCCAACAGTACAACCCCCTCACTTAATACCAATTAATGGAGGGTAGATTGGTACTTTTGTATCATTTCTTAATATGTGTGCTACTTGCTAAAACGTCATCTATTTTGTAGCGGAGAGAGTAATCGACAAGAGGGCATCTTGTAGTTTATCTTATTAATGTTGAGCTTGAGGTTTAACTTTAAGTTAATGACTGTTAGTTGTAATCATGTTGACAGAACAGTAACAGGGGGATGCAAATTTCAGTCGAGAGTTTTTAATGGATAATTTTGACTTTTGAGGTTTAATTAGTGTTACCCTTGCAATTCAATAAATTTGGATAGTTACATTTACAATTCCCCCTTGCTTATTTGGATTATATTTAATGTTCATTCTTTCATTTCCTTTGTATTTTTTGATGACCTATACAATGTGTTGTTGCAATTTGCAGGTTGAAGCGTACAGGGATATGATAACTCCAGTTGTAGATGCTTTTAAGTACTTGACTCAGGTATCAACCATGTATCTCATGTATCTCATGTACTTTTTTTTGAGTCTTTGTTTTAGTTGTTTACACTGTTATTTGGATTCTCCTGAATTTTATTGACTGCATGGTTTAATTGTACTTGATTTACAGCTGGAGTATGACATCTTGCAATATATTGTAATTGAGCGCTTGGCGCAAGGTGGTCGGGAGAAACTTAAAGATGACGGTCTTAATCTGTCAGATTGGCTTCAGTGTCTTGCATCATTTTGGGGTCACCTGTATGCACTTTTAACTCCCAGATTACAATCATGTTCTGCGTGCATGACATACTGGCTAGTCTTTACTTATTGGTTCTAGTGAAGTTCAATCATGTAGATTCCTGGGCACCAGTGAGTGCTTTCACCATATGGCTCAAACAATGTTTTGCGTGTTTATTGAAAGTTTGTGTTGGGCCATTTTTTCCCTTCTCTGGCATGCAAAATATATGACTTCGTTTAAGCTGCACTTTTGGGTGTAGAGGAATGCAAAGATATATTTCCTTGCACACAATTAATCTCATGATAAAAATTGTAACATTATGTTGAACGTGCATGCTAATGATGTTGAATATGTTTAGTTGCAACACAATGTGACTAATTTACATCTTATAAATTTGTGAGGTACTTTTTTTGGGTGAGGTGTTCAATTGTAGACTTTACAAAAGTTGCCTGGTCTTGGTTGTGCTTTGTGAAAACTGAGGCACTGTTTGGATAATGACTTTATCCGTGCCTCGTGATTTGCTTAACATGTGCCTCACGTGATGCAAAAAAAAAAAAAAGAAAAGAAAAGAAAAAAAAAGAGCCTCATGAGGCTAATTAAAGCACTAAGTCAATAAATGGTGTAACAAAGGAAAATAATTTGTTTTGTTCAATACATGGCAATTTCAAAACTGAGGTAAACCTGAGGCAACTTGAGGCATGCCATGTGTTTGTGAGGCCACCAACCTGCAATTTCTTGAGTACAGTATGTTGGTTTAGTGGCATGACTATGCTTCATGCAAACTTTGAAGTTCTTAAAATATCACCAATCTTTTCTAAACAGAAGACATTTGCTCTTGTTTTGTTAATGATAGATGAACCTGAGCTTTGATTGACTTTATCTTCATACTCTGTTTGATGGGAACTACATATCAGTTGAGTAAATCATTTGATATTTTGAAAATGGTAGCAGTTTCTCTTAATGACATACACTTGCAGCAACAATTGAGTAAATCATTTCATGTTTTGAAAATGGCAGCAGTTTCTCTTAATGGCATACACTTGCACCAATTTTACCTTTATAATCTTTTTTCTGTCTAATGGGTTTCTCTTGTCAGCAATTAGAGTTATTAACTTTTATTTTTTCCCTTGTGCCCGACGCATTCATGCCATGTCTTGTGTTTGATTGTCCCACTGTTGACTTTATTTTGGAATTATTTATTTTAACAGGTGCAAGAAGCATCTTTCAGTGGAGCTAAAAAGTCTCTTCCAGTACCTTGTTAATCAGCTGAAGAAGGGATCAGGCATTGAACTTGTTGTACTGGAGGTTTGTTGGCTACTTTGAAGATTGCTTGTTGGCTTGGAATTGTATGAGCCGGAAGTCTTACATGCTTAGTCTTGCAGGAACTCATTCAGCAAATGGCAAATGTGCAGTACACTGAAAACATGACAGAGGAACAGGTTGATGCTATGGCAGGGAGTGAGACATTGCGTCTTCAAGCTTCACTTTTTGGAACTACGAGGAACTATAAGGTTTTGAAGCACCTGAGCTCCTGTATCTATAGCATATTTAGGTCAAGATATTAAAAATTTTACTGAACCATTTTCTTTTGTAGGTCCTAAGTAAGTCTACGAACAAGCTGAGGGATTCCTTGCTTCCAAAAGAAGAACCCAAGCTTGCGATTCCTCTGTTACTACTTATTGCTCAGCATCGATCCACGTAAGATTTTTTTTGACTTGCTCCCGCCCTCCCTGTGCGTGCATATAGCTTATTTTTGAAAGAATGTTGTGTTGGTGTGCCCATATCTTATTTTCTTGGTGTTATCTATTGGCATCTGTGCGCAACATTGACCACTTGGTGTGTCGGGCCTTTTTGGCACTATTTTTAAATTGAATACACTGTAGGTGTTGTATCTGGAATTTCTTGCAGCATCAGGCCATACTTCCATGTGTAATGCATCCTATACATATATGAAATCAACTTTTGAAGTACTATAGCTTCCTGGGTTTTGTGGGTTGCTCTGGTTGCTTTCATTTCGGAAGGAAAATCTCAAAATGACCTTTTGAAGCAAATATTATTTACTTAAGATAGTTAGATTTGCCCTTTGTTTTACTTTTGATTAAACATAAAGTTAACAACCATAATGTAACAGCTAAAAAGGCTGTTTCCTTTAGTTGGACTTTTTTTTCACTTCGGACGAAACTTGAAAGGAACTAATGTTGATCATGGTCACCAGATTGTCCTGTAGATACAGCTTTTTTAGATTAGTGGTGCTCAGTTTTTTCTTTTTACACCTGAGTCAAGCTCATTCAAGTTGATATTTTTTTTCAGGATTATAATAAACGCGGATGCCACATATATCAAAATGGTCAGTGAACAGTTTGATAGGTGCCATGGAATACTTCTTCAGTATGTTGAGTTTCTTTCGAGTGCAGTAAATCCAACAGCCTATGTCCAGCTAATTCCTCCACTGGAAGATCTGGTTCATAAATATCACATTGAGCCAGAGGTAATACAGATGCAGGCCCGGCCCCCCCCCCCCCCCCCCCCCCCCCCCCCCCTCGGTGTCTATGGACTTGTTTCAGTAATTCAGTATACCTCCTCTTCAGTAAACATAATGATACATTCATGTCAATCTAGGTTGCTTTTCTTATATACCGTCCAGTGATGAGGCTTTTCAAAAGCACCAATGGAGGTGAAGTCTGTTGGCCTTTTGATGACAATGAAGAAGGGGAGTCTGTATTGTGTGATGATCTTATCTTGCATCTTGACTCGTCTCAGAAGTCAATCATGTAAGTCCTCTATGATCATCTGCCTTGTGTTTCCTTCTGTGCTGCATGGCCATTCTTTTACTTGATTGGATGTAGATGTTATAGTTCCATGGAACTATGGAACATAATTCCTAAATGTCATATAGCTAGCTGCTTTAGTTGTCCTATTTTTGCTCTCCTACTTGGAGTCCTGGGCTGTTTAAGAACGCCAACTTTTCAATGGTCCCAAAAGCCTGAATTTTGATTTAGGTTCCAGAAAGGACTTCTGTTTAAAAAAAAATATTGTCTTTGTGTCATTGCCATGTGTGACCTGCGTCCACTTGTCAGTGCGTGGATGGTTTTTTTTGGATCAGGGCATAAAATGAAAGGTTTTTTTGGACATCTTGAATGTTGAGGTGGTAAAAAGAGACATGAGTCCTTTGTCAGGTCCAAGGTATTAGAGAATTACAAATCCTCTTAACAGATTTTATACTTGTTTTTGGTAAGTCAATCTTATAGATATTCTGTAATTATCTTATCTAGATATTTTAGGGTGCAGAAGTTACTAGACTAGACACACTACTATTTTATAAATTCTAGTTGTATATTGTGGAACAACAACTGCAATAATTTGAAACTGTATGTGAATATCTTTCTTCCCTTTTTCATGATATCTGAGCCCTTTGTGTCAATCCCTATTCTTAGTTCTTCACTTTGTTTCCACAATATAATGATGACTTCTACTACCTCAAAAGATTACACTGTTGTATACTGTAATAGGTCTTCCTCCTCTCCCATCATTCTTCAATCCTCTCTTCCGTGTATTGGTGTGCACAGTGTGCCTTACAAGAGCAAATTTGCTACTTTGGAAGATGTTTTCGTCCCTTGATATCAATCGGTAATGCCAACTTGGCAACTTCACCTTAGCTGTTCTCTCCTTGCTTTCCCTTTGTTTTGTTGCTCCAGTGCACCCAACAATTTAATTCACTGCCTGTCACTTGTGCTTCATATTGCTTGAATGTCATACCTGATACCTCCACTTGTGCATCTGGTGGCTGGTACAAAACTAGTGATCATACGTTGGATAAGAATTGGTCCCTTCAGAAATCCGGAATTAACTTTTGAAATCTTCTCATGGTTAACTTAAGTATGGATATTTTCTGTTTCCAAGTGAGAATGCCACTTCTTTGACATATTCCATGATATTTAAGTTCTCCATTCACATGTAGTTCTCTTTGTCTTCTGTTTTGCTACAGGTGGTCGGATCTTCTTAACACAGTCCAGACAATTTTGCCAACAAAAGCCTGGAACAGTCTTTCACCCGATTTATATGCAACCTTTTGGGGATTAACACTTTATGACCTTCATTTTCCAAAAGATCGTTATGATGCAGAAATCAAGAAGCTTCATGAAAATCTTAAACAACTGGAGGATAACTCAGATAACTCTAGTATTGCAATCACACGACGCAAGAAGGACAAGGAGAGGATCCAAGATTTACTTGACAAATTGAATAACGAGTCTCAGAAGCACCAACAGCACATTACATCAGTGCTCCAAAGGCTAGCCCGTGAAAAGGATAAATGGTTGAGTTCCAGTCCAGATGCATTGAAGATCAACATGGAGTTCCTTCAGCGTTGCATCTTCCCACGCTGTGTTTTTAGCATGCAGGATGCTGTGTATTGTGCTACATTTGTCCAAACGCTGCACTCACTTGAGACTCCATTTTTCAACACAGTTAACCATATTGATGTTTTCATCTGTAAGACGCTACAGCCAATGATCTGTTGTTGCACAGAATTTGAGGCCGGTAGGCTAGGAAGGTTTCTTCATGAGACACTGAAGATGGCCTACTACTGGAAGGTATTTCATTGCTTCAAGTGTGCTACACATTCTTCACCATAGTATTCATGGTTAAGAATGGAGATAGCACACACATTATTGAATTTCTTGCTTGCTGGCTTTTTACATTTTTTTAATGCTTCTGACCTTTTCAACTGCCACATTTGGCAGAGTGATGAATCTATATATGAGCGTGAATGTGGCAACAAGCCAGGTTTCGCTGTGTACTTCAGATTTCCAAATAGCCAGCGTGTATCTTATAGCCAGTTTATTCGAGTATGCTTTTTATGCCCTTTGAAATTATATGTATTACATGATTGCTTTCTTCTGTTTATTTTGCGCCTTCCTTGTGGAATACGAAATGCAGATCTTTGTCTGATTTACATATCTTGTTTTGTGCTTCTGTCACAAGAATTTAGCAAGGTGTATGATTAAACTATGCTATATTAATGGCTTTTATACTAGGATATCGAAACGGGGTGTTGTTATGATATAATAAGGTGCGTTTATATGATATTATCCAAAAATTCTGACATGGCAACATGGGTACACGTGCGAAAAGAATTCATATATATTTTTCAACTTAAAAATTAATCCATTTATTCAAAGCATAAACTTTTGCTGCTTGTGTATGGTTTGCATGGCTATATTGTCAAAACAAATAAGCAAACATCGCACTTCAAACAAGTTAAAGTCCCTTTATCTGTTGGAGGCTTAGAGCTGTGTTGGGGCTGTATTGCTGCCATTCCAGAAATATATCAGAAGTAACCTGATGCTTCCTGTATAAACATCAGAGCTGGTGTTGGGTGTTTGAGACATGTTGTACATGAATGAGCTGCCCAATAGAAGTAACTGCAATCTAGCTTACATATAATATCAAAACTTGATAATGTTTCAGCAAGTGTCATTATCTGGTAAATAGAAAAAATGACACACTGTGTGTCTGTGGATCAGTATAATATCAATGCCTCTGTTAAGTCAATTTGTTTAAATATGTAATGCTTGGTCATGTTTTGCACAAACACATTAACTTTCTTGGTACATGCTGGTTTTTGCCATGTATTTGATCAGATGTACTGAAAAACCAAGCAAATATGTGAATACAAATATGATATACTGTAATATTGTGAGTTAATACTTCCTTTGTATCGTATTTTTTCTGATTTTTTTTTATATTTCTGTATTTTTATATTTTTGGAAGGTACATTGGAAATGGAGTTCAAGAATCACCAAGGTGCTTAACCAGTGTATGGAATCAAAAGAATACATGGAAATCCGAAATGCCCTTATTGTGCTTACAAAAATTTCTACTATTTTTCCTGTGATTCGTAAAAGCGGTGTCAATCTAGAGAAGCGGGTAGGTCCCTTATCAATCTTTACCCTTGTTATGATGCCTGGAACTGTTTCTCACCAATACTTTCCTCCAGGTTGCTAAACTCAAGGGGGATGATAGAGAAGATCTCAAGGTTCTTGCTACTTGTGTAGCTGCTGCTTTGGCTGCTCGCAAGGTTAGTAGCATATTGTTGGTATTTTTGTGCCTATTAGGATATGTCTGTCTCTATACAGTTTGAGATGCTCTATAATATGCAGAGTTCATGGCTATCTGAGGAAGAGTTTGGCATGGGTCACCTTGATCTGAAGCCTGGGACGGCAAAATCTGTGACTGGTAAATACAAACTGTAAAAGATGGTTTTTTTTTTCAACAAACTTTGGGATTAGCACTTCGACTGATTTATGGTATCTCCTGCAGGGTCAACAGATCCCTTGACTACAGTGAAAGAACAGACTGTTCGTGCAAAATCAACAGAGAGCAGGCATGAAAGGTCAGAAGGTGCCATAAAACCTGACATGCAACAAAAAAGGAGTGCCTTGTCTATGAATGGTTCTGATAATCAGATATCATCTTCCTCTGCACAAGCAAAAGTTTCTGTGGCTGTACGTGTTGTGGATGAACCTTCAAAAGTTTTGTCTGATGAGGGAGTTGTCAAGGTGTCTGCGAAGCCTACTGCAGAAACTGAGGTATCTCCCAGTTAGTAATTTGAACAAGTTTTACTTCAGTAGTTAGGATGGATTGCCCAGCAATTACTGTTCTGACTCTATTTCATATATAAAACTTTTTCTAAATTTTATTAGCGAAACCTAATTGGTTTAGTCTGGTCTTTGCCATTTAGATTTCAATGGAATACTGCCCAATTCGCGCTGTTCAGATTTCAGTGGAATATCGTTCAATTATTGATATATGTGCTATGGTTCTCTCTATGGCTTACATCTGATTTTATTGGCTTCATCTCATTGACTTAGCAGATAAGGGTGCCACAAAAGCGCTCTGCACAGAATGTTGGGAAGGTATCTAAGCATGATTTGGTAAAGGAAGATGCAAAATCTGGGAAATCTACTAGCAGGAGTGTAAATCTACAATCGTCTGCTGTTACTGTTGATAAAGAAGTCTTGTCTCAGACAGCTGAGGGAGTGCAAGATACAAATTCGACTAATTCTTTGGTTGGCAGCAATGGTAACCTACATCCTGCACCACGGAAGGTGTCAGCTTCATCCCAAAGATCAACAGTGCTGTCTATGCATAGTGGTGCAACAGCCAATCCCTCTGGTGATTCTACTGACTTAACAGAGTCTGCTATAAAACATCAAAAAAGATCTGCTCCAGTAGAAGAACAAGATAGATCAAGTAAACGTAGGAAAGGAGAAACTGAAGGTCGGGACAGTGACTTGACTGAACATCAGATAGACAAGGAAAAAAATTTGGATTCACGATCAATAGATAAATTCCGTTCTCTTGATCATGAGAAGAGTGCTAATGAGGAACAAAACATAAGTAGGGCAGAGAAATCCAAAGAAAAATTTGATGATAAATATGATAGAGATCCTAGAGAAAAAATAGATCGAGCTGAAAGGAACCGTGGGGAAGATGTTGAGAGATCAACTGACAGATCATCTGAGAGGAGAGAGCGTTCCATTGAAAGGATGCAAGACAGAGGAACAGATAGAGCTATTGAAAAAGGAAGAGATGATAGAAATAAAGAGGAGAGGAATAAAGCTAAACATGCTGAACCTTCCATAGATCGGACACATCCTTCTGATGAAAGGTTCTGTGGTCAAAGCTTGCCTCCACCTCCACCTCTTCCAGCCAGTTTTGTACCCCAATCGGTTGGTGCTAATCGAAGAGATGAAGAGACCGACCGAAGGGGTGGTAGCACCAGGCATATCCAACGGCTATCACCTAGGCGTGATGAGAAAGAAAGGAGGCATTCAGAGGAGAATGCGTTGTCATTGCAGGATGATGGGAAGCGCAGAAGAGAGGAAGATTTTCGGGATAGAAAACGTGAAGATAGGGATGCTTCATCAAGCAAGGTAAAATGTCCATCTTTTATTTAGTCAGGACATTTCACCATCCCAAGCTGTCCTTGTCACCACTTTGTTCTCTTCTAAATGTAGGGATGCCAACGGGGCGGGGTGGGGGCAGGGATTAGGTCATACTAACGGGGACATTTTTATCCCCATATCAATTTTCATGGGGATTTAGCTTGGAACAAGAATTCGTATGGGGATGTTTATTGATTATTTAAATTTTTTCCTTTAATTTTAGTGCATATTTTATAGCTATAAGTTAGTTTTTTAGCACTAAAAAATAACAAAAAGAGTTATTATGAGTCATTTTTATATAAAAAGTAACAAACATATGAATGAAATATACACTTATATTTTAATGCATACATTATTGGGTCTCGGGGGAAATTGACATCCCTATCTATAGGTCTATTAGAAAAGTTAATGCCTGTCTTGTGCTTGTTAGTCACTAGCGTTGTCATTTCACAGCAGAAGTGGAAATCTATTGTCTGATCCACATGTTCTTCGAGGTGCTTGTGACTTCATGGGCATTAAATCATTCCTTATGTGAAATAGCAGCCATGTCTGTTTGTGGTATAACATAAAGATTATACTTGCCTGACTTACTAATGCTTTGTTTGTATAGGTAGATGATAGGGATAGGGACAAAGGAAATACCATGAAGGAAGATAGTGATCCTAATAGTGCTTCCAAACGGCGAAAGATAAAAAGAGATCAGTCTTCATCTTTAGAAGCTGGGGAATACACACCTTCCATTCCACAGCCTCCCCCCCATGGAGCTGGTAACTCGCAATCATTTGACGGAAGAGAACGAGAAAGAAAGGGTGCTGTTTCACAGCATCGTGCTTCACATGCTGATGACATTCCAAGAGTGCATGGCAAGGAGACAACAAGCAAAATAAGTCGCCGAGATAATGACCAGTAAGTTTATGAAACTTCAATTTCTCATGAGCAGTGACTATTTAATTAGCATTGAACATTTGTTCCCACCGTTTCTTTTGTTGTTTACTTTTTATGTTTTCTGCATATCTCAGCACTCATGTGAATTATGACCTATGGTTGTCAGAATTAAATTCTAGATAGGATTGATTGTCTCTACATATATGAATCATGGAATTGAGTTGTAGAATTTATATTCTACCTTTTTAAAAAAATACTTATATTTTATACATATACAAAACAATGCTTTGTTTATACTTGTTGAGCCTTTAGTGCAATTGTTTTTATTTTATTTTATTTTGCAAATTATAGAGCATTTACTCATTGAAGAGTATATAAAAAGAAGTAAAAGTTTCAAGTTTGAACTTTTACATAAATAAATAAAGTAATTTTCATTTAGTGAACTATAATATACTTTTACAACCAGGGGTAGAGAGAGGGGCCTTCCTACCCCCTCATGCATGCCTGGCCCTCTCATGCTAGGTGCACATCCTTTAGGTATAAAGATTTTTCATTATTTACTAGTTGGCCCTTATGATAATTTTCTGGTTCCGCCTCTGTTTATATCAGTATAATTAGCTAGTATAATTAGCTTGCATATTTGGACGTGATATTACACATTTTGTTGTTACCTAGTTGATCCTTTTTTTCACTATTGTGACAACTTTCTTACCTTGGGGTGCATATATTTATATTTTTCATGATAAATTGATAATACTTGACAAAAGAAAGAGAATAGTTTGCCTATAAAATGAGTGAGCTTAAAGTTGAACTCATATACCAATGTTGTACATTTCATATAGTGCCATGTTTCGACTTCTTGTGTGTGTGTGTTCGACGTTATGACATGATATATTGATCGATAAACTTTGAAACCGACATGGTTATAGAATATGGGGAAATAACACTAGAGATCCCTCTTATCAGTTTTTGTGCAATTAGGCTAGCACTATATGAAATTGGAGCATATAAACCCTTCTATTCGAACAGGAGAAATTAGGATTCTTAGTTCAATTATCTATTAGTTCTATTAAAATAAGTCATTGACACGTGAGCCGACATGTCGGTCCTTAGAGACTAGTCCCTTATGCCATACGTCAGTGACTCAATATATTAGTTGAATTGATGGAGAATTGGACCGAGAGGTCTAATTGCACCTGTTTGAATAGTAGAGGGGTTTATCTTTGTAAGTAGAGGGACCTATAGTGCTATTTTCCTTGGATAACTTTTCAGTCTTGCATAGTTTAAATTATTAATAGCAACTGTTATATATAATAACACAGCATACCACCAATTTTATCAATATAAAATACACTCTACTATGAATCTACAATACTGATACATGATATTATAATAAGCAAACTCATTACGCCATTACCAAATAGTGTTCATATTTTGACATAAAAAAAAGAAGCAAGTTCTAGGTTCAAACACACAAATAGCATAAACTAAACAAGGAGCAAACACAAGTAGCAGCATGGAGAGGAGCTGCTTGAGAGGTGCTGGAGCTTGGAGAGGAGGGAATAGTTGGATAAGTGCCACTAGAGAAGCACGGGAGCTTGTAGAAGAGGGAATTGTTAGAGAGGAGCTTGGCCTTTAGTGGAGGCAGCTTGGACTAAGGAGGGTGTGCCAGGGTTTGCATCTTTTTACTGATGACAATATTGTGCTTGGGATTTGTGGCCCATTTGCTTTATTTAGTTAAAATGTATGAAATTTGGAATATTGGTGATAGTTCATGTATGATGGCTACATAATATATTGGCACTAAACATGATAAATAGCTGAAATATGCTAAATCTGATATTTTTGTATCGTCTTACTACCGAGGGTTATATTGTCAATTCAGCGCCAAATCGGCAGTCCTTACAACCTTGATTACAATCCTAAAGTAAAATATAAGAAAGTACTTGACTTCATTATATTTAAATGTTGACCACCATGGCTGGTATACCACTGATAGGCAGTTACAACAAGTCTCAAAATGCTGTACAGTTTATGACTCTTATTTGGCTAGTACGTTCAAGAATATAACTTTATATTAAAATTCTGCATTCATATAAAGGAGTGCTTGTCTTATGTGTAGCAGAATTAGGAGTTTAGACTCCACTATTACTGGATAATTATTTGTCTAGCCATGAAATTTTCTTATCCATCGCTGTCTCATTCGTGGCCACTGTTGTCACTTACAATGTGTGGTAATAACTCTATCTACAAAACTATACTCTAAGTAACTTTAGTACTTGAAAATGAATATGGTTTTTAGGAAAATAATGTAGTTTAAAGTTGGAACATAAATTTAGAAATCCGTTACATGAATGTACCGCTTGTATCACTCAATCTTAGGTGTCCAGTATGTTGGAGCCTATTTGGTACTGAATCAATGTCCCCTACATTGAATCTTGAAAATGAACAATTTACAATTAGTAACTTATTGTTAACTATCAGGATCAATGAAATTTCTACAAGGTCAATAGCGGAACCTGAAATTTATAGAAGAGGCGGACATTTAATACCCCAATCTTTCCAAATTCCACCCTACTCTTATATAAGTAGTTATTAAATGATCACATCCAAAAATGATATGGTGAGTTTTTTGAAACACATCGCAATGCTAGACATAGCTCTAATATAATAGGAATGACTAATATTACCCCACAACACATGGGTATCACTCAACTCAACATAACAAATATTTGAGCAGTAACAACATACAATTGTTCATAAATATTATGGCTGTGTTGGCTGCACTGCTAGGAAGCTACATTGTGCATGTTGAATGAAGCTCAATGCGACACTATACATGCTAATTAGGTTGTTTTCTATTCATTCTCATTTGAGATAAGTACCAAGTAATCCTGCCCTTAGTGTTCAACTAGACATTAGTTGGGGAAATCACTACATATTTTGTGCTCAATTCTGCCATATGAAAATAAACCTATGGTTATTCTTACCAAAACCAGAACAATAAAACAGATCAACTGGTAACATTATTATCTTTAAATCCCATTTATTCCTTACCCACACAGTACATCCATGTTGATCACATACTATGCTTTCCCGAGACATTTAGGAAAGAAGCAAACACTAGAGAATCACAATTTAAAGATAAAAATGCTCCACTGTTAACACATCCAAAGATTCATCGCAATCTTGGCCTCTTGGTTAAACCAATACTGGAAGCCACAACCCAACCACTCCCAGCAACCATACCAAATACTTGAGCAGCGCCAGGCCATTCCAAGCAACTGGTGGAGCCTTGGAACACAGACACCACACCACTCTCTTTTTTGTTTCTTTGTTTGCTCTACTCTATGAGCAGAAAGGGGAAGGGTTTGTTAGTGTACTGAGCCAGCTGGTTGTTGTGCCCATAGTTATTGTGATCGTTGCAGCCCCCTGATCCATGTTCCAAGGTTGGCATCCGATCGTGGGTTGTCAGCAATGTGGATCCCTGGTGGATTTCTGTCGGATCGACAGATCCAGGGGGAGAGGAGTGGAGTAGCAGAGGAGGGTAACAAGGAGGATAAACAAAGGAGGGAAGAGATGGGAGAGGTGGGAAGGAGAAAGATCAAGGAGTGGAGTCACAGGAGAGTTTAGAGAGGAGTCGGTGGGGAGGAGAGAGTATGGAGGAGGATTTTATGTGGTTGGAGGGGTTATATTATATGTGGTTAAAGTTTTGGTGACTAGGGTTTTGTAATTGGGGCCGTTGTGGTATCCTTTTTATGAGTGGCTTCGACAATAAATAACTTTCTAATGGGCAATTGTCCTGAAAATGTTGGGATCACATTCCGTGTTCCGAACTAGTGTACTGAAGAACCCCACCCCTCTTTGAACCGCATTCTTGGCTACCTGCTATCACGTATCACGATCTTGTATCACGACTCGGATGTGATGTATTCCAAGCAACTTTGGTTGGGTCTAATGGTTGGATGTTGGGTTGGGATTGAGGTCTATTGCTCTAGAACATTGACAGGAAGTGCAGTGATTGCTTCAAGGAGATTCCCTCATAAGTTACTGCTAGTGGCCTATTGAAGTATGAGTAAATTGATTGTCTTTTCTTATCGGTTTATTTTTTGGTTGAATTGACCAGTACATGAAACTTAAGATAGTACTAGAGCCCAGAGGTTCTGAGTTTGAGACTTGGCTATGACAATTTATAAGAAAATAATAATTGAAAGATTTAGTAGTGAGACTAAGAGAGTAGACAGGTCTCAGCTCAAGTTGATATCATGTCATAGGTCTGGTAAAGTCTAGACGTGAGGGAAGTGTTGAAATATGAGTATACTGACTGTCTTTCCTCATCAGTTTAATCAGTGTATGAAACTCAACATGGCCAAAGGGGTGTCCACCTTGGCAACCCCCTGCTGCCTCAGCCCTGGTCAAATGATCTTTGATTAGATTAAGATCGTGATTGTATATGCAATCCTGATCATATTAAGTCCTACGAATGCAAGATTTAAGAAGTTTTATGCAACAATCACAGCATAAAAAGGACTGGTATATTGTGGTTATGACAACAGTGATCACACCTAATGAAATTATATTTAGAAAAAATGATTTTGTTATTGGACATGCTCATTATGCAATTGTTGCCTTTTTGGTCTTTTATCAGAATAATTTTTTGCCTCTGTATTTTACTTTTACAACACATACCTTGTAAATATAATCGATATTGGGTCATCTGAATATTCATTGAGAAGCGATATGCCTGTTAGCAGGCCACGAATTATATATTTAAACTGAATGCTGTTGGCATGCTGGGTTCCCAACCAAATTTTTGTAGGATTCTGGATTCTATTTGCCACCAGCCCCATTCATATGAAGTTTGTAGGGATGTTCATGCAAAGACTTAACGCTGTGCAAGTATATGTTAAATCGTTTTGTCTGGTAGGCGTACCAAGGTACTTTGCTGAAACTAGTGTCCATAAGCAAACATCTTTGACATGAAATTTTCTTATAGTGTTATTATTGCACTAGCACATCACAGTTTAGTGTTGAGCTGGTTAGTGTTAAGCATTGGGATATTCTTTTTTGTTCCATTTTTAAATGAGCACTAGCCCAACATCCTAGATTGTGATAAAATGTTGTAGCAGCGAAAGGTCACATGACTTCAATTGAATGTGATATCTGTTATCCAGAATGTCTGTTGAAGAAAATTTACATATTAAAAATAAACACATACTTTGGTTGGTTTGTGTATATATGTTGTTGCTAAATGCTATACATTTTATTATTTGTGGTACAAAGTCCTTTAAATTTCTTTGCTATACTTAATGTTTATAGGATCATCCATATAATTACATGTAATATATGGTGGGCATTCCCTATTCTAATGGCCTTGACCTGTTGAAATGTAGAATGCACGAGAGAGAATGGGAAGAGGAGAAGCGGCAAAGGACTGAAACAAAAAGGAAGCATCGAAAGTAGGTTCTTCATGAGAACTTGGAGCTATGTTATTCATGAGAACTTGTAACATATGGAGGCATGATCAACAGAATGTTCTGAGATACTGAGATATGGAACAAAGTAAAGTTTTCTAGTGGGAAACGAATTTCAGTGCATTTAAACAGAGCATGCAAGGGTATGGCTCTCAGTCTCTTAAATTATGTTTTGGGGCTGAAGGGATCGGGGAAGCCTTGTGCCTAGTACTATGAATAGAAGTTTGTTAATTAAAGCCAAAAAACTTCTGGAGATGGCCAAATTTAACTTAATAGATTTGTACTGAAAACAAAGATGAGCAGGTCTCCGCACAACTATTTTGTATGTCATACTAACTGCAAACATGTTCTTTGTAGGAAGCATTTGGATTACCATTTTTGTATTATCCAGGGTAAAATTAGAGAACAAATTGATTTAAATGTACATACTACATTTGTAATGTCTGCATAAACCCAGAATTTTGTTTGGGTTCTAGACTTCTACGGAAGTAGTGAAGTTTGCACTGAAATGTTTTATTCTCCATTTAGGGATTATGGAGTTCTGAAATTGCTGTGTTCACCGTGCTATACCACAACACGAGTTGCTCTAGCTCAGGGTGTCTTGATTTGCTCTTCTGAAACCTGTGCGAATATCTTGATATAGCTGGAGTCCTTGTCGGTTTTGTGTGCGCGCGCTCCGGTGCGCATTGTGGTGTTCGTTTGAGCTGTATGATGGTCACCCATTTGTTTAATTGGAGCAATTCAAATGGAGCCTGGGAACCTTAGTGGAGAGCTAATCTCTTTTGCGTTTTCTTTTTTCAAAATTCACCTTGTTGATTTTGATTGAGTTAGCCAACGGTTCTAAAACAAATATTTGTTGGATCTTGAATGTTAAATCTGAAACGAACGGATGAAATCGTGTGAAATTGATAGGATTTAGGAAACTCCAGTGGATCACTCAGGACTACCCGAAGTCATCCGTTCTCTAAATTGATAGGATTTAGAGAACTGCGTTTGATGGTCACGTTTTGCGAGTTGGTCGGAAGTCAGAACGCAACCGTGGGCAAATCTATTCATCATTTCGTTGCACATCTTGCATTCTTGCTTGTGTACTTATTATTCATAGAACACAGGTAAAAACAGGACAAACCGTGCACATGACACGCGGGCAAGTTTGTAGTACAATAATTTGGAATCCGACAAGCGTCTAGTGTGTCGATCTGATTGAACAGGCTGCTCTGTTCAGTTCTGTTCTGCTCTAAACGACACATAGTATTATTTCCGACTCTTCTTTTTCTTCTGTTTAGCTGTGAAGGGAAAAAAACCAAAAAGGTTTAGAGCAGGGCAGAAGGGATGATTGGATTGCAAGGGAAAGACAGCAGCATTACAAAGAAACCTTTACCTAATCTTCTTTTGGCTTCAGATCTTGCAAAGAATTCCGCCCATTCCTCCGTAAGAACAAACACAGGTTCCTCTTCCTCTCCTTCCTCCATTGGTTCCATCGGTTCCTTCAAATCGTTCGCTACCTCTTGCTGCAATCTGCACCAAAGCAGACAAAACAAAAAGGCTGATACAGACCACTCCATGCCAATAAATAAATTAATCAGGCAATTGGTAAGTCCAAAAGGAGGGACTTGACGCGATGCATACCCGGAAGGGCCACCGACCTGTCCTGGTTGTGGCTGCAGTGGCGCCGGAGCCGGGGAGACGTTGGGGAAGAGGTGATGGTGGCAACGTGGCGGAGGGAGTGGGTGAGAGCTGTGTTGGTGGTGGTGATGGAGGTGGTGGTTGTGATGGAGGTGGAGGTGGAGGTGGAGGAGGTGGTAATGGCGGTGGTGGGAAGGGTTGGGCTCTGTAGACGGATGCATCGTCTCGGCTTTCCCAACTTATGGCCAGCGATTCTGGTGTCCTGAGCCAGGGTTTAATAGAAAAATTCTTCATGCGCCAATCGTCAGATCGTGATTGAACGGTGCAAAGTATGAGAGTTTCGAACGACGGAGCCGTCGGTGGCTTCTGGTTGTCTTTTGCGATTTGACTATTTGACCCATTGTCACGCCCCGAAAAGAGGGGCGATGGAGGCATGGAGCTGGTCGTGCGTTTTTTTAGGGAGAGTCGTGTCTTTTCGAAAAACAATAACCTATAATAATACGAGGTGGGCGACGGTAGACGACGACGGCAAGGTGGGCAGCGGAAGGCGGCGACGGAGAGTCGTGTCTCTTTCTACATTATTTTTGGTACTAAAAGAGAAGAATTTTTTGTACGGATATCTCAGAATAAAAAAACAATTTTAAAAATAATGTTTAAAAAACAAAACTTGCACAAATTACTTCAGTCGCCATCTGAGATGGCGACTTACCGAAAATGGGCCATCAGTCGCCATCTGAGATGGCGACTGCTGTTTTTTTCCATTAGTCGCCATCTGGGATGACGACTGATGGGGAATATATAAGGGGGGGCTTGGGCGATTGTGGTGGAAACGAAAAAAAAAACTCAGAACTCACTCACTCACGGCAGAGAGCAAGAGAGGAAAAAAAAAAGAAGAGAGGAGAGGGGAGGAGGAGAGGGGAAAAAAGAAAAGAAGAGGAGGGGGAGGAGGAGAAGAGGAGGAGGAGGAGAAGGAGGAAGAGGAGAAGGAGGAAGAAGAAAAAGAAGAAAAAAGAAAGGTAGTATAGAATATTTTAGGAATTTAGGAATTTAGGAATTTGCAGATCTGTTTTAGAAATGGGGTTTATAGAAAAAAGAAAGGGGTTTATAGATTTGTTTTAGGAATTTGCAGATCTGTTTTAGAAATGTGTAGATATGTTTTAAAAATTTGTTGTATTTGTAGATCTGTTTTAGAAATTTGTAGATCTGTTTTAAAAATGTGTAGATCTGTTTTAGAAATGTGTTGTATCTGTATATCTGTTTTAGAAATTTGTAGATCTATTTTAAAAATGTGTAGATCTGTTTTAGAAATGTGTAGATCTGTTATGTAGATGTGTTGTATTTGTAGATCCGTTATGTAGAAATGTTATGTATTGAGCGAATAAATTAGATTAATAAATAGTGAATCGATAATTTAGGACATACAGTTTATTCGTAGAAAATGTGCAGAAATACATATTTGATTAGATGTGATGCAATATCATTAATGCAGTGTACTTCTAAGATGTTAAAAAATAAGTTGCAGATGTCTTGAGGATGAGTATAGAGTAATGTGCAAAATATATTGAAGATATGATAGCTGATGTTTGTAATACTTATGTTGTAGACAATGTCGGAAACAAGAGTAGTATATATTTTTCACAGGGAACAAATTATTAGAAATGGACCATCTGGAGATGACCTAAGTGGATGTCACCGTGTAGACATGGAATTGAATGATCTTAATGTTCTTAATTTTGAAGACCTTAAGACCCGAGTCATGGACATCCTAAATATTGACCCATGTTTACACAAAATTGTCATGGAAGCGCTGGTGCCTATTGGTTTGACATCTTGTTGGAAATTGTGTAAACTTAGAGGCGATAGATCATGGGGCTCTCTTGTTAGGAGGGTGATAAATCCCAATCATGGGCCAGATGACTGCATACTGTATGTGACAAAGCTAGACAATGTACCAGAACCGGGAGCAGAACTTGTACCCGAACCATTAATTGGAGGACAACATACGAACATTGATCCAACCATGACTTATAATTCTGTGGATATGCCCAACGCAGAATTCATGGGCGGGTATTTCTGGCCTGGGGATGAGGCTTATGCCGACGAAGGTGAAGACGAGGGTCTGGAAGTTTCAGGCAGCGAAGGGTCGGAGGTGGACGCAGACTATGCGGATTCCTCTGGTGAAGAAGACTATCGTGGAATGGGACCTCCACAACAATGGCTAGATCCTAGTGGTTTTGAGCATGCGCGAATCCACGACGATCGCAGTTCGGAGTCGGTAGGGAGTGAGCACAGATTAACATTGGGACAACATTTTCGAAGCAAGGAGGAGGCTAAGCAAGCCGTGGCGATGTGGTTCGTGACACTGCGTCGGTCTTTCAAGGTTGACAGAACAACTCCGCGACTGTACGCAGTGAAGTGCAAGGTAGAAGGATGTTGATTTTATGTTCGTATTGCTCGGTACAGGGACAATGAGCACTTCATTGTTTCCAGGATCACCGAACACGACTGTTCGGTGACAGAAGTATCACAGAGTCATAGAAATATGTCCTCCGCATTTGTGGCACGTGTAATTTTGTCGAACCTTCATGCAAATCTTGATATGCCACCAAAACAAATTGTTAGCCAGATCAATGACACATTTGGGTACATCATTCAATATGGGAAGGCATGGAGAGCCAAGCAACTTGGTATTGAGATGTTATTTGGATCTTTCTATGATTCATATAACTATGTGCCCAGATTGATCCAACAAATCGTTGACACCAACCCTGGCACTGTGATGGATATGGTCCATAGCCCAGTTGTCGGCAGAAATGGTGAGATAGTTCCTGGAGCTGAGCATATGGAGCGTATATTCTGGTCATTTGGTCAAGTAATCTCTGTGTTCAAGTACATGCGGCCAATACTTTGCGTGGATGGCACATTTCTAACTGGGAAGTACAAGGGAACTTTGATGACAGCAGTTGCTGCAGATGCAAACAACCAGCTACTTCCCATGGCGTACGCCTTAGTGGAAGGAGAGAGTACAGACAGCTGGGTATGGTTCCTTGCAAACCTAAAACAAACAGTCGTGAAAGACAGACGGAATGTATGTATAATCCATGATAGACACAAGGGTCTGTTAAGTGTCATTGAGTTCATGTTGTCCACTGAGAACCCACAGTACAGCTGGAATGACTTGATCAGTCGGTGGTGTAAACGACACCTTGCGGCGAACTTCTTCACACACTACAAGAGTGCACGGCTTATGAAGAAGTTCAAGCGGTTGTGCGATCAGAACCAAAGCCATAAGTTCCAAAAACTTTGGGACGAGTTAGAACAAGAAACTTCAGATCTAGGTAAATCCCAAAGGTCAGAGGCAAGCAGTTCACAACATCCAGAAGATGAAGAAAATGTAAGGATGAGTTATTATCTTGTTTTTACTTTATTTTTCTGTATAAAAGATAATGGGTGTATCATTTTTAAAATTTTCTTTTACTTTATTTTCTGCATGGAAAGAGAATTTTGTATTACTATTTTTCTTTCAGCCTACATTTCAGTATTACTATTTTTTTTACAGAAAGATAATGTTGTATGATGACTTTTCTTTTTTACTTTACTTTTTGTATGAAAAGAATGTATGTGTTATTATTTTTATAATTTTCTTTTTAAAAGAGATATTGTTGTAAATTTATCTTGTGTAAATTGTTATTATGATGATAAACATATTGTATCGATCATAGTTCAGGCATGTGATTGTCTGAACTCTCTCTCGAGAACAGTTTTTGTTTGAATAAGGTACACGATGATGGATTCGTAGAAACAACTGGTGTTAATAAGTCAAGCGGGACAATTCTGGGTGGATCAAAGGGTTTATTTTTCGATGACAGAAGTGTCCAAGGGGAGATTGTGATGTCGAAGTACCTCGGTGATTGTCAAGATTTGGAATGATTGTAGTTATGTGCGATACCAGAAATTGTATTATTATTATTATTATTATTATTATTATCATCATCTTTGTTTTACTTATAGTAATGATGTTAATGGAAAATTCTTTGTAAATAATTTTTTAATATTTTTATACAAGACCTTACTTTATTTTTTGTATCTATTATTGTTTTCAGAATATGACTTGTCATACTCATTCTTGTTGACTTAAATATTTGTAACTTTCAAGCTTGGAGATTATGTTGTTGAAATGTCATCAGAACATGACTTTGAACAGTAGGCTAAATCAGTTGAGAGGGATGTGACTAACAGCTTTACATTTTTTTCAGATCATATTTCTTGTTTTTCTTAAAGTAAATGTAACCAGCCTATTTAATCAATAAAGTAAATTTTATAATGCCCCTCTGACTAAAGTCTATTTTAAATAAAATTTTACTTGGCTATAAGCTCCGCTTATAAATATGTGATGACTGTTTCGCCTAAGCTCTATTTGGGGCATGACAGCTACTCCACCCAATACAGTCATAGGTGGCTCTCAACTCACTCTTTTAATTCATCATTGCCTACAATGTCTTACTACTACAGAATTGCTTTATACTATTGGTTAAAAATCGTCTATATACTAACGGTTCTCTTATCACTAGTGATCGGTACGATAGAAGAAACGAAGCACAACTCTAGCGGTTACAAATCGTCAGTACAATAACTATATTCTAACGGTTTTATATTAGAGAACCATTAGTAAAATACTTATATTTCCTTGGTTCACTACTCGCAAATGTTAGTACTGGTAAATTTGTTTTAACGGTTCGCTACTCGAAACCATTAATATTATAAATTTTCTTCTATCAGTTCCGTACTCACAACCGTTAGTATTGTTAAATTTCTTCTAACGGTTCTCTACTCAAACCGTTAGTACTTTAAACTTTATTCTATCAGCTCAGTACTCGCAACCGTTAGTATTATAAACTTTCTTCTATCGGTTGTAAGTTATTAACCGATAGTAGTTCAGAATTTTGTCTAACAGTTCACTACTTGCAACCGTTAGTAATAGAAAATTTCTTTAAGCGGAGGGAGCCTCATTCTAATGGTAAAACCTGGAACTGTTAGTACGCATAACTTCTTCTAACGGTTTTGAGTTAATAACCGTTAGAATATGTTACAAGCAGCTCCTTCACAAATACACTAATACATTGATTGAATTTATTCACAAATACACTAATACAGAGATACACAAATGCATTGAATAGATTGAATCTAATTATTCACATATTGAATTTATTCACAAATACACCAATATAAATACACACATACACCAATTAACACATTCAATGTATATTACACAAGTCATTTATGACCGATTGTTGATAGCTACTTCATCCATCACATATTGAGCCCAAATTTGTCGCAGCTCCTTTAACTGAGGCAGCTCGTTTTGGTCTTTCAACATGGCGCTCTGCATGCGTGTTTGAAGTTAGGAACGTACGTCACATCCAATGTTTGATTTTGAGTCAGGAAAAATGCTTACCTTAAGGAATTGGGCAAAGTCTGTCCTGAGCAGGTCATACATAAACCTCATGATATAGAACCCACATTCCCATGATTGTGGCTGCTGATGACACTGGGATAATTGTATATACAAAGACATAAACCCACATTAACTTAAAAGAACTAATTAAGCATAAATTAAAAGACTCATCATGAGAAGTTCCATCCGTATTAATTACCTCATATTCTTTCCAAGAAATTGTTGTGCCCTTCGACGCGTCATGCCTCCCTCCAGCGGTAACATAATTTTTGAAAACCCTGTATTTAATTTAGCATTGCTGGTTAATATGTTATCATTAATTAGCTAGTCAGGTCAAAATTTAAATCAACTGTATTACTTACGCGTCTATGTGCCACGTGAGGGTGAAAACATGCGCTACCCTGTCGCCCATCGAATCGAGGTAGTACACCTCATTCCTTCATGGGCAAATGATGACGAGGACCCAGTGGCCCCTACATTGTACATAAAAGTGAACCGTTTCATGTATATGTTAGGCGTAATATACAAGAATGAGTTAAATTAGTAGGAAATGCACTAATCTTTGGTGGTACGGCACAAGAATGAACTCCCGGTCTTGCTGCACCAGTAGTGCCCTTGATATGTATTCCTCCGCATGTGTTTGGTCGTGCTCTATCATCGTGTGGCTTCTTTTGTCTGAGTCCAGGAAACCTACCCTGTCACATGCCCTCATCGACGCCAGCCTATACATGCACCTGCATGCAAGTAGATATTAGTAAGTATTGCATACAAAGTGATTAGATTTATGAAATGAAATGCGACAACATATAGGATCAGCAAACTCACATGACTCCAGTTCGTATGATGGACATATTAAGATCCTACCATTTGAAGAGGTCGAACAAATCCTTGTGGGCCACGAATATGCTCTCGGCCTCACGGTAAAAATTTCCTAGCCTGAAGTGAACTACGAAGTTGATGTGGCGCCTAGACCGGGTCAGGTACCACTCGTGGAGACTTCTGATTGTCTGATCCATATTGCGTAGAAGGTACTCCGACACGAGTGGGAACCCGTTCTTGAACGTACCCGACTGGCTTTGTTTCACCTTTCCTTTGGCCTTGCCCTTGCCCTTGCCTTTGGCCGGGAGCGATGTATACCTTCGAAGGTTGGGACGAGGTGCCGCCAGCCTCATTTGATGGCGAAGGCCTTTCCGAGGAGGCTGCGTCCTTTGGGTGGGGTCGAGGCCGTCGGAGGAGGCATGGGGGCCGAAGGAGCTCGGTCATGCGATGTGCTGGGGGTGGGGTCCTCAGGAAGTGCGCTGGCATCCATCGTCCACTTTAAGTTACGAAAGCGTAAGTTAGATTTTACAAGTTGAGTATATTAACTGAGTTGTAAGTTACAATGGGTAAGGTTTACCTCCTGTAGTCTAACACCCTTCTTGGGCCACTGTATATATGAGCTCAATGCCTCATGAATTGTCTGTATTTCGTCCGTTGGGACGGGCAACTGAAAAGCACTGTAGCCCGAGAGGGCCATGTCCACCTGTACCTTTGCAAACCCAGGCTTCAGAGGTATGCAGTGGATCCGGACATTCTCCCGAGACGGATATACGACCCCGTGTGCAACCACTATAGGGTTGTCACCTATGTAGATCAATAGGCTACAGCTCTTCGGCTTCTGTAATTTGCAATAATTATAACAGATTAGTAAAACAATTCTAACGTAACTGGAGTGGCATCAACTGAAGTGCATATATAGCTCAAAACTTGCAATACCTCAAGCAGGTCCACCAGATCCACGTGAACCTTTGAACCTCAACTACTCGGCCTACCAGCGTCGACCTCGGTAGTTGGATCTAAACCCTTGGATTGCACAATTCGGCTGAGGCATTCATACTTCTTGTTCATTTGAGCGAACATATCTGCGAATTGTGCAGTCACATCTGACCGTATCTTCTTGGCTAGCTCCGATTCCTTTTCCTTCCAGCTGCGAAGCTTCTTCGCCTTTTGCCCAGGCTCCGAGAAGCCATCCTTCCACGGCACCACAGCCCCCACGGTTCACATCCGCCCTGGATGCAACTTGTTCCCTAGAACTGGGTTAGGATGCCGTTCTCCCTATAGGGAGTGAACAATCCCTGGGTCGCCTCCTTCGAGCAAGAGATCTGTTACATTCAAAGCTCTACATTGTGAGGAAAAAATATATACAAACTTGTGCACACACGATTGATCATAGTTTTTCTACCACACTTTATGATTCAAACCAGGAAGTTAGCCAACTTACGATTTGCTGCACGACCTTGGCGTCCTTGGGGTTTGGGAACTCCACAGACCCCGTGTGGGACCCTCATTTGAGGATTCCAGTGGCAATCGCCCAGGTGGATTGCACTCAGAAAAGGTGCATTGCAGCTCACAATAACAAGATGCATCATATAAAAATGCGAGTAATTAAAAACAAGTACTGATCACAAGGACCAACATTACAATAACTTAGCGCCAAGACGACGCATTTAAATGTTGATACAAATTAAGGAGTTTTTGACACAAAGGTCGGCACAAAATGAAACAGTAATAGTAAACAAAAGGACTTCATTGGTCTTCTTTTTCAGCAGCAGCGGTGTTGCACGGGTCTTCTCCACATCGAACTCCACCTTGGTGCATAACCCTTTAACCAGATGGGTCTTCAGTTTCTTCTTCTTGTTCCACATTGGGTTCAAGACCATAAGATTCGGGGTCGACGAATCCTTCTTCTAAATTCGTTTGTAAAAGCAAGGGTGAGCACATTGTCCACATGGTGCTCAACAAGTCCTAAATAAGAATGCAAGTGTATATATAGATGAGGGGGAAATCTCTCACAGAATGGTTCTTTGGCTTTGTATATGTATATAGGATAGATTTTCACACTTGGTCTTTGGAGAAAAGACTTTTATTTTCACAAGCAGTGCTTTTAAAATCCTAAGCTAAATTCTTAGAAAATGTTGTGCGTGGCGGTCTTTCATGAGTCACCACTTTATCCTGATTTTGTGAAAACTTTCCAAAAGCTACTTGTGCTGCATCGACGTGAATAGAATCCACAGCGCGCAGACTCCATAACCTGGGAGCTCAGAGTATCCGATACTTTTTAGACTTTGCAAAGGTGTACCACCTTAATCCACCGATCATTCGGCTTTCAAGTCGGTACCTCTCCATGCGACTCTTACGCATGTGACAAGGCCGAGATGACACAACAGTTTACAGTCCTAGCATTAACTATTTCCCTGCCCGGTAAATAGACAGTTAAGTCTCAAGTACCGTTGTGGGTCCTCCCCACTGCCTTACTTCCTAGCCTGGGTCTATGTTCTCGCAAGACACATAGCCTCTCTTAATTACAGTCGCGCACGACTTAATCTGGCTTAGGGCGTCTTCCTTCTTTCCACCTTTTCCTCTCATAATTTTTCTGAACTCACATCACTCATGGCCTTCTGCGGCCCACCAGTTCTCGCAAGACACTGGATCGACAACCATTGCAGGGAAAAGCTAATACTAAAGAAAGCTACTAAGTTGCGCCCGTCCCATAAACAGGCAAGTGGTTGGTACGTTTTTCATGCCGCATAGAAGCACAGCACAAGGTTCTAGTCCTTATGAATCTCTAGTGAGGAGTCTTTCACATTCCCAGTGCGCACACAGCACCATCCTATCAAACCATCCTCACTATCGATTCCAATCATATTTTCTTTCACAAAAGGGTTTTGAACATGCTTTTCTCATATGTGACCATTCATCATTTATCATATAATCTTTAAGCATAGCATAGCCTAAGCGTGATAATCTAGGGTAACATGGGTGCAGGGATATTCGATGTCAAAAGGGGCTTTACCATCATTTAGGTCATATCTAATCACTTTATTGAAACATAACTCTTATTTGAATCTAAGGCATGCATATTCTTGAAAACAGTTAAAACATACTTCATTTCAAAATAGTAGGCGAGACATGATCAAGGGTTTGAGACTTGCCTTGCAGTGACGGGTCTAGCTGCTCAAATGAATCTTCGAAGATCTCCTCGGTTCCTTCAACGTCTGGTTCCACGACGGTTACAAACAACACATACACACTATATAAGCATACAAGCACTAGAAAATAATACATAAATACATCATGCATGCAGGGGTAAGGGTTTGGACAAGGTCACTTGACATAGGTTGAAGAGATGGGCTCAAAGGGCTTGAATGTCGAAGGGCTGACATTCGACTCATGGCTTGACATTGCTCTAAATCGGTTCTAGGTCTGTTTTCTGGAGATATGGTAGTAGGGAATGTTGTAGATCATGGCTCAAGGGACTTACTGGACAAAGTGGTATTTCAATTGCTCAAATGAAACAAGTCTAAATCATCCAATGCCACTGGTGGTCATGCACTGACATAGTGCTAGACATGGCCAGAAACTAGGGCATTGCATAACTTTTGACTCAGGACTCCAATTGATGCACAACTTTGTCTGGGGTTTAGGCATTGATAACAGCTACAAAACTCTCAACAGGCTCAAGGGCAGAAAGTGGCCGGAGGGTGGCCAAATCCGGTGAGCAAACACGATGGCCTGGACATGAACTGAGCCACTGGACAGCAACCTTGGCATGGCTGTAACTTTTGATTCAGGTCGATTCAGAAGTCGAGCTAGTAGACAAAATTGCTCAGGGGGTTGAGGTCTATCTAAAGGACAAGGTGTGCGGGGCTAGATCGGCCGGGGAAAAATTCCGGCGACCGGCGCTGGAGAAGATGACCTCCAGATTGGGCGTTTCTGTTTTAAGAGGTTTGAGCTCGATCCCTTGCTCAGGGAGTGAGAGGGTGAGGTGAGGGGTCTATTTGCGGGGTTAAATCGGCCGGAGAGTGGCCGGAGAAGCTTGGCGACGAGGACCAGCTCACTGGTGGCGCGCAAACTTCGGAAAGGCCATGATTGCTGCTCAAATTTGAAATCTAAGCTTGCAGGCTTGCTCAATTGGGTGCACTGGTCAATTCTTGTCACTGGCACGAGGGTTAATTCGGACTAAATCATTAGGCATTGCGGGAACAGGGGATTTTCAGTTTTCCGGTGATTGCCGGCGTTGAGGTGCGCCGGGGATCAATTGATGGCTATGAAACGTACAGGGGGATGAAAGGAGCTTACTGGTGGCGTTGGTTTGGAGGGGGAAGCTTCGGGCGAAGCTGGCGCCGTGAGCTCCAGAAACTACTCGCCGGAGAAGAAGAACTTCGCGGCGGCGCTGGGGAAAGTAGCTGCTCTTTGGTGCTAAGGCTAAAGCAGTGCAGCTGTGGGGTGGTGCGAGGTAATGCTGGGCAAGGGAGGGGCTTATATAGCCGCGGGTGAAGCTCTCGGGAGCAGCAACAATCGCCGGGGAGATCTTCCTTCTGGCGCTGGGGCGGTCATCGATGTACTTCGGGACACGGCGGGGCTCTGCCAGAGATGGTGAATCGTGGGGAAACAGGATTTGGTCAGGGTGGTGGCGATGATCTTCGGGATGGCGGCCATGTGGCATGAAGTTCCTGGCAGCAGCAGCAGGCACGCGCGCGCGCGGGGAAGAACACGGCACGGTGGGGTTGAAGCGTTCCACGGTGGCGGTACAGCAGTGCACGGTTGGTGGCTACGTGGCCGTGAGGTGGCAGCGCGAGGGGCTTCGCCGGCGGCGAGTTCAACGGCGCGGCAAATGGCGGTTGCTGGTTGAAAACTTCACAGGGACCTGGTTGCGAACTTTGGACCTATTTGCAACGATTTGGACTGATCTGTGAAGGTTTTGGCTCGGGAATTTGGGCCTATTTGCAATTCTGAAGATCTGAAGGGCTGATTTGAATTCTGATTTTGCAGATGAGTGCTACTAAATGTCTTGGACTCATCTAGCAGGAAAATGATGAAATCCGATAAGATCTGGTGGTTTTGACAAAATTCGAAAACAGGGTAATTAGGGTTGGAAACTTTCGTCGAGGCTGAAACTAGGGTTTTGGTCGAGATTCTGGGATTCTTCCAGAAGGGGAAAATGTTCAGAAAAATGAAAGAAAGGTTATCACTTGATCAGATCTGGATTTTGAGGTGATCTGGGACTTTTAGCCTTTTTGGGTTTTCTGAAACTTCTGAAAAGGACTAAATTGAAACTCTTTTGGACTGAAATGTGAAAATGATCTGGGGAATGAAGTTTAGCAGCCAACTTTTTAGGTTAAGGTAGTGGCATACCCAAGATCAAGATAGGGTTGAGACAACAGGGATTTCAAAGAATATATGCTGACACGTAAGCAGAAAAGATAGTAAAAAATAGGGATGTTACACCCCGTGGACGACACGGTCCTCTGGCCAGCCACCAGCGCCTACATCGCGGATCGTAGATCTTGGAGATCGGCAGGACAAGGGAGTCGACGCCTCGTCTTCGGCCTTCTTTCACTGCTCCTCCTTCCCTGCATAGCCACGAGATCTGAGCGGGTGCGAGTGGTCATTCTTCCTCTGGATTGCCTTGTTCTTCTCGCTAAGGGGCTTCGTACCAGAAACAAGAAAATTAATGCACTGTTGGTTACTCCATACAACGGTGTGACCAAGCAAAGGAAGCATATACATACCTTGAATTCCGAGGTCCCCTTCTGCTGGGTGAATTGCTCCTATACCTCCTCCATTATGAAGGGATACTCCTTGCATGGAGATTTGCCTTTAGCGAGGAAGGCACTAACGAGGACGCTCTTGAAGGTTTTTCATGTGTTGTTCATGTCCTTCAAGCAAGCTGTCTTGGGACCATCGTCAGGGATGTTCCACTTGGCCTGTTTCAAATGGTGCATATAAGCAGGACTTACTTAATCTTCAGGATAAGCCAAGAGAATGTGATTACTCAAGAGTTCAGGGATTTTGATTAATTTTATCTTCACCTCTGCCCACAACCTATCCCTCTCATCGGCCTTAACGTCCTTCCAGCTCTGTACAGTGATCTTCACCCTTTCCTTGGCCAACAAACCAACATAGGCAGCGTACTGCCCAGCGTTCTTTCCGATCGGTCTCCCGAACTGGTTGAACTCACATGAAAGATCTGTGCGTTTGGCCAAACGGCACAACATCGTCGCGCCTCGCGCCTTCCTCTTGCGTTGGGACGAAGCAACGTCATCTACGTTGCCCCTCGTCGAATCACTACTATCAGACGAGGAAGATGCTGACATGACTTTACCTAAAATTCCATGAACAAACCATCAATTGATATGAAGAAAGGTACATGAAAAAGTTTATAACTAAAATTGAATGGCAATGATGAACTACCACCTATTACCTGAATTCATTTCAAATTACATACAAATTTTAAAATTGACCAACTCTTTTGGTTAAAATGTCAAATTTTCATTCCAAAGGCCAAAAATCATCAATTCCTATCAAAATGGTCTTCAAAATATATTTAAAGGGTTTTTAGAGGCTTTCGACTATCTTGTTTCTTAACTAAATCGGTTTCGAGTGCTAATCAAAATCTATTTGAATTGTGCCAAAACTTGTTTTACAAAAGTCCTAGATATTATTACCCCGAAGAAGTTTTAAATTGAAAACTTTCTCAAAAGAGTTTCAATTTGAAACTTATGGGTGTTTGAATCTCATCAGAAAACTTGCTTTGACCCGAAATATCTTATACATGCAAAACATGAGTTTAGCTATTTCTATGGCTTTACTCGTGAGCTTCGACTCAAAATGATATGAATAACTCATGCGAACTCTTTCATGTCAAAAATCTCATGAAAATCAAATTTCAACCCAATTTGCAAAAGGTTGTCAAACTTCAATCTTCTTGCTTAACATAAAGATCATTTCACCATACTCTTGATTGTAAAATCTTATTTGCAAAATTGTTTTTGAAAAATATATTTCATGCAATGAAAATCATTTCTGTAAATTTTCATTTCAATTGGATTTGATTTGAGCAATAATTGATTCTTTTCACAAATGAAATATGAAATCTATAAAATTCAGACTTCTCGTGGTTTTGTGGCTGACTTGTCATTTTTATATCTTTAAATTGGTTGGCTATTTGAAGAAAGTTTCTACATGGTATCTTATCTTCTATGCTTGGTTTGTACTGTTAATTTATTTTAAAATCTTAGAAGCAATTTGCGTGGATTTTCAGGTGTCTTTACAAGTGTAAAATATTTTACTCAAAACTGAAATCTGAAACTTTCAATCTAGTCAACATTTGTCTTTTTCATATCTTATTGTTGGCTCCAATCTTGGCTTCATTGTAAAAGGCAATCTAGTTCCAATCTTGGCTCCAAATCGTTTGATCTAAATACTATTTTGTAAGAACTTAAAAAATGAAGGTAAATAAAATTTATGCCAAATAGTGTTCCCTTGCTCCTAGCATGACATGGCCTTAAATTGATTTCATTTCAATTATTCTTTCCTAAAGACTGGCTGGTTCTAATCGAGTCCAATTTCAATCTAAGAAACTGAATATCAAGGACAATTGTTTTCCTTCTACGACGCGAGTTGAAAAAACTCTGTAGCACGAGTTCGTAAAAAACACTTATAGTTCGTGGAGTGGCTTACGATGGCGCGATGCAGTGGCCGGCGGCGGTGGAGAACCAAAAAGCTGGCGGCGATGGTGGTTTGGGAGTGGAAAAGGGGAGGTCGGCGAGGCTAGGGTTTTCCGCGCGAGAGTAGAGAGATAATTGGAAATGTGTTTGGTTCGATTGGAGGGAAAACTCCTGCGGGTTTAAAAATTAGAGTGGTCTTGTACTAACGGTTCAACACAACCAACCGTTATACACTATACTTTTTCCTATCGGTTCACATTAAGAAACCGTAAGAATAAGTAACCTATCTACTAATGATCTTTTACTAACGATTCAACACAACCAACCGTTAGTACAATGTAATTTTTTCTATCGGTTAACATTAAGAACCTAAGAATAAGTAACATATCTACTAATGATTATTTAGTATAAATCGATAGAAGAGATTTATTTTCCTATCGGTTTGACAATTCGAACTATTAGTACAACACAATTTTCCTTCTCCTACTTCGATGTATATTACGATAGCATGTGATGCACTAATGGTTCATACGATCCACCCGTTAGAATAGACTTTGTGAGATCCAAGCCGAAGTAGTGTTGAATTATTCTTTCATGTCAGTAGTATTAAGGGTTTTTCCTGAGAACAGTTACAGATGAGTTTGAGTAAATCATTTTGCACTTGTAAAGATATCTGAAAATCCATGCAAATAACTTCCAATAATTTTGAAATAAATTAACATGTAAAGACCAATCATGGAAGAAAAAGAATCATATAAAAACTTTGTTCAAATAACCAATCAAGATAAAAATATGAAAATGACAAATTAGCCAAAAACCACGAGGAATCTGAACTTTGCAGTTTTCATATTGATTTGTGAAAAGCGTCAATTATTACTCAAATCAAATCCAGTTGAAATGAAAATTTGCAGAAATGATTCTCAATGCATCAAATATGTTTTTGCCAAAGAATTTTCGAAAAATGATTTGACAATGAACAGGCATGTGATTGGGTGCATAATCACAGTAATCACAATTTTCACACCATGATCAGTATATATATTAATTCTTCAATTAAAGCTCCAAGTAATATACGCCACTTACATATTGCAAAATAGTCAAGGATTGCTGTCAACCCATAATCCTTCTTCGTGGTCGTCTTGCAGGTAACTTGTTTCGTCAATATCTTCGGTACGGACAGATTGAAGAATTCCATCTAAAAATGGAGGTAGTTTGTCAAACTGATTACACTCTTCTTCGTCCACAACGTCTTCGACCCCAACAATACGTCTCTTACTGTGAAGGACAACGTGCAACTTTGGATTGGCCGGCTCAACGATGTAGAATACCTGTGTGGCTTGCTCAGCAAGTATAAATGGATCGTCTTGGTGTGCGACTCTACTGAGATCGACGAGAGTAAACTCATAATTGTCGACTATAACATCTCGAGGGATTTCGACCCATTGGCATCGAAACAAAGGAATCTTAAGTAATGCGTAATCGAGCTCCCATATTTCTTCGATAACACCGTAATATGAGATGAGTGCCCTTACTGCCCTGGCATCCTCTGAAATAGCAAGTAGTGTCACTCGACTACATTGCATAGTACTCTTTTCATCTTAAGTTCTTGTGTAAAATGAATAGCCGTTGATGTCATACCCCTGCCAGGTCGCTATAGTAAATCTTGGCCCTCTGGCCAACCATGTAACAACTTCACTTACGGAGCCCTCAGAAGCTCGCAGGACTCTATTTTCGATCCACCCAGCAAACTTCCTGTTATGTTCTCTTGTCACCCAAATCTCTGGATTCGAAGGATTCTATTTCCGTGTCATTTCCTTGTGCTCGTGTATGTATGGCTCCACCCCCGTCATGTGTTGTAAGACTCAAAAATGTACTTTTGCATACAGATCACTGGAGGGGACGACTTTTTTGAATCTAATCGTTCCAATGCCCTGAAGCCTGCCCTCGTGCCGGGACGTAGGAACACCAATTGGGTCAACCCCGACCATATAGTTGGTGCAAAATTCAATCACCTCCTCGGCGGCATAACAATCAATGATACTGCCCTCAAGCCGATGTTGATTCCTTACATATCCCTTCAAGATACCTATAAATTTCTCAAATGGGTACATGTAGTGCAGGAACACGGGTCCACAAAACTTAATTTCTCTGACAAGGTGAACAATTAGATGGACCATAACATCAAAAAAAGATGGAGAAAAATACAACTCAAGCTGACAAAGAGTTGTAGTCACATCGCGCTGCAAATCATCCAGTCCATCCAGATCAATTACCTACAAGGACATAGTTGCAACAAATATTCAGATCAAGAAAATCCGGCAAATTCCATGAATAGAGCTAATTAACTTACTAGGAATACACACTTACCTTGCTAGATATTGCGTTGAAGAAATAACATAGTTTTGTAATTATCTCTCTGAATTTGACTGGGAGAATGAGTCTGATAGCAATGGGAAACATTTGTGACATCAGTACATGACAATCATGGGATCTCATACCAACCAGTTTCAAGTTCTTCATGGACACAAGTTTTTTCAAGTTCGCCGAATACTCACATGGAACTTTGATACCATACAGGCACTGACAGAGCTCTGTTTTTCCCCTTTTTGACAAAGTATAGCAGGCAGGGGAAGATATGTACACTTTCCCTTCTCCAACGGTGCAAGCTCAGTTCTTATTCTCATTTCGAGTATGTCACGGCGAACTTTGATGCCATCTTTCATCTTTCCCGGAATGTTCAACAACAAACCAATCAAACTATCACAAATATTTTTCTCTACATGCATGACATCAATGCAATGTCGAACTTATAAGTGCTCCCAGTATGGCAAATCCCAAAGAATCGATCTCTTTTTCCAAATATTTTTTCCTGGAGGTTTAGAGCATTTACTGAACTCAACTTTGATGTCCTTCACGCGCAAATAAAGCTCCTTACCAGTCACAAACACTAGGACTGATCCTTTATGTAAGTCCTCGATTAACGGTGATGGAAACACGTCAATATCATTCCCGGGTTGACTGGCTCCTGAGATTAGTAACGACATCATGATGTACTTGCGCTCATACATAACCAAGGAGGAAGATTGTAGATGCATAAAAGAACCGGCCAAGTACTATGTCGACTGCTCATATTTCCGTGTGGATTCATATCATCCGTACTCAGGCCAAACCTTATATTCCTCACTTCGCCGCCAAACTCACCAAATGTTCTGTTAATGTTTCTCCATTGAATAGAATCAGCTGGATGTCTTAGTTTTCTGTCTTGTTTCCGACCTTCAACATGCCAACGCAAATACTTCGCATCTTTCAGATTTGCAAACAGCGGTTTCAATCTAGAAATCACAGGAAAATACCACACTGTTTTGGTTGGATGCCCTTTCTTTATCTCATCACATCCACTGTGATAAATTCAGTCCCCACGCTTATACCGCGATGCACCGCATCTAGGACAAACATGTAAATCCTCATACTCGTTACGGTACAGAACACAATCATTTGGGTATGCATGTATTCTTTCGATTTTCATTCCCAACGGACACATCAGTTTTTTGGCCTGGTAAACCGATCTTGGCAATTCATTTCCCTCTGGAAGCATGTCCGCTAAAAGATCTAATAGCACTGTGAAACTCTTATCGCTTCAAAAATTGCTTGCCTTCAAGTTATATAATCCCAACACAGAAGACAACTTTGTAAATTTTGTACATCCAGGGAACAAAGGCTTCTCAGAATCAACAATCAATTTCTCAAATTTACCAAAATCATTTTCGCTGTAATCTTCTTCTACATCACGTAACATTTCATCTAAATTGTCGTCATCTACATGCACATCCGAATGAACATTATCAATGTTCTGATGATCATCATTACTGCAATCCACTTCTGGGTCCTGCTGAGTGGTAGCGGTGCTCGTTTTCTTAAGATCTTCGCCATGCCATATCTAACGGGTATAGCGTGCGTTAAAACCACGACGAATCAAATGACTCTTAATCTGATCAGAGTTGCCGAACCTCTTTAAATTCATACAATCTATATAAGGACAATGCATATCTTTCTTTCCCTTTTTCGCCTTTTCTTGCTCAGCAAATTTAATAAACCTATTCACACCCTCCAAATACTCAAGAGTAATATGTTTTATTCCATACATCCAATATTCTCGGTCCATCTACAATTATTTCATAAAATTGACAAATTGAAATAACTAATTGGAAGTATGAAACATGGTCAATATATAAGCTATATGTATACAACAACTTACAATTGATGTATGAAACCCTAACTTCATGCATTAATTGGAAGAGCCAGCTGGCTAGCTTATTAACTTCAGCCATAAATCATTCAATTCCTAACTTAACTTCAGCAAGCTATAGCTAGCTAGCTAACCTCCTAGCTTGGAGCTACATCTAGTTTAATGAATTGGAAGTAGAGAGAGAGGGAGAGTGTGAGAGAGTGATCGAGAGAGAGGTGATGAGAAGATGACAGTACCGAGGGGAATCGAATTATCAATCTTCCAGCTAGCTTTTCTAGACCACTCTAATCTGGAGCGTGGATGCATGTACGGTAGAACAGATCGAGGATGCAGAGCAAGGGTGGAGATATATAAGTTGTGCAATTTTATTATCGGTTCAAAAACACAATCATTAGTGAACTTTCCTCTCTTCTAAAGGTCCCCACTGTCATAACCATTAGTATATATGACGTAATTGTACTATCGGTTGAACAAAACAAACCGTTAGTACAATTTCCTCTCTTCTATCGGTTCGTACAGTACTAACCGATAGTAAAAATGACGTAATTTCACTATCTGTTACAAAAGACAAACCGTTAGTACAATTTCCTCTCTTCTAACGGTTCATACAGTACTAACCGATAGTAAAAATGACGTGCTATTCACTAACGGTTTCCCAGAGCATAACCGTTAGTACAATTTCCTCTCTTCTAACGGTTTATACAATACTAACCGATAGTAAAAATGACGTGTTATTCACTAACGGTTCCTCAGAGCATAACCGTAAGTACAAAACCTTTTCTCCACTGCGGTTCTCATACACTAACGGTTTTCTCTCAGATTGTATATAACCGTTAGAAGATAGGGGTTAGTGAACTGCATTTCTGTAGTAGGATCTCATTTTTTACCTCAAAAATTTATAATTACTCATACTTTCCCAGCTCATAGTATGCAATCCACTTATGTGGAGATAAGTTTTTAAATAGGTTAATTGACTCAGCCTGTCTCATACCGGATTTTTGGTAATACATAACGGCGACAAAAGATGCTAGCACACAGTTGGTCAAATCTTATAATGTTAACTTTATGTAGAGGAACTCTGCCATCCACAAACAATCACATTCTGGAACTATGTTATCCACCAAATAAACAAAATCTATGGTGGATATATATATATATATACACACACACACAAATACTATTCTACACCCACTCCTAGAATAGTTATTGATCGATATTTGCACCAACCGCCTCTTCATCTTCTCCACTAGACCACTACGCTCACATGTCTTGTTCACGTCCAGTAAATTTATATTATACGACCAGTAAATTTATTGACAAGAATCTATAGTATATATCTATAGTATATGACTAGTAAATTTATACTACACGAACAGTAAATTTACTGATTAAAATTTATAGTATATATCTATAGTATACGATCAGTAAATTTATTGGTCATATACTATACATTTACTGGTCCGTCGAGTAAATCTGTAGTATACGACAAAAAATTTATCATTACGACATGTAAACAGAAAGACGTAATATCTAATAAGACAGTAAAGTGAAACTAATATAACAGTAAATGTATCATTATGACCAATAAATCCACATGACGGAAGATGTTTCAATTATATATTGACCAATGCAGATCGTGGACAGTAAATCAATATGAATACGACCAGTAAATCTATAGTATTCGACCAATAAATCTATAGTATTCGACTAGTAAATTTCATTACGGCATGTAAACAGAAAGACGTGATATCTAATAAGACAGTAAAGTGAAACTAATATGATAGTAAATGTACATATACAACCAGTAAATCCACATGACTAAAAATATTTCATTTATATATCGACTAGTGCAGATTGTGGACAATAAAGTGATACTAATATGACAGTAAACTAATATGATTTCGGTTTCTATTTTTTAAACGATTCCTATTTTTTGAGGATAGTGCGCGGTTATAACAAATCGTGATGTGTGTTCTTATTTTTTTAAGGATAATGGAGCGGTTCGACTAGTTTACTGTTGTTTATGTTAGTTACTACCGTCAATAAAATTCTAATCTCGATGCACGATCCAACGATATAGAAGATGAGTATGTATAATTTTTTCAATTGTATAATCAATACTATTATAGATTGAACATATGATACGAAAATAATAAACATTGTTATCACAATAAAGTCAGCCGATGTGGACTTGCCTGGATCAGTGAAAGAACTAGGCTGATCAGTGTCCGACTGTCTTGCTGCCTTTGTCGATTCTAAACAATCAAGACTTTTAAATCAGCAATCATGCGCAATTCAATAAAAAATTAAACATTAAAAGAAAATGAGATGTTGCTATGTATTCGTGGTCACGATTCGATCCAACTAAATTTGGTTCCGATTTTGATATAATTCAAAATTCCAAAAATTTTCGAATTTTAATTTCCTTATTTCCATCCATCCATCCATCCCCCCCATCCCATCCCATCCGCCACCAGATCCACCGCCCAACTCTAGCGCCGCCGCCTCCTATGCCTTATCACCGTGAGGCGCTCGTGCCCTAGCTACCGGTGTCGCATCGCCGTAGCGGTGCCGCCTCTACGCCGTCCCCATCATGTCCTAGCGCCGCCATGTTGCTCCCCCGTGGTACCACCAGAGTGGCATCATCGCCTATGCCGCGTTGCCGCTTCCGACTGCCTTTGCACGCCAAACCCTAACCCTAGCGCTACCACCATCCACCTTTAGCCGCCGCCGCCGTCTCTGCCGCGGTTTTGCTGCCTACACGCCGCATGCTTGCTACGGCCCTTCGGCGTATGCCACACGTATGCCGGACGCCTTCCGCGGTCCCGGCACACGCCGGTCGCGGCCCTGCCTTTACCCTTGCCACAAGCCCACAACCACTACCGTGGCCCTAACACCACCTTGCTGCGCCCCTGCCGTCGCACACACTCTCTCTGCTCCCCTCCCCCCGGTACAACTACTGCTGCTACTACTATGTGCATGTATGTATGTGTGCTGTGTGTGTATGAATTGGTGTGTTTGTGATGTGTGCCATGTTTGTATGCATGTTGTATGTGTTGTATGTGTGGGTGTGCCTCCCCCTGGTGCTTGCTGCTGCTGGAGGAAGAACAAAGGTGGTGTGTGTATGTATGTTGCTGTGCAGGTGCTGGAGAAGAACAGCAAAAGAGGGCTTAGTTATGTGATGTATGTGTATATATTTGTGCTTGTTTCCAGTGTGCATGCATGCAGGTTGAGGTAGGTTTGGGAGGGTGGTGTAGAAAATTGTTGGACACGTAGGGGTGTAGCTGTAGCTTGTCCCTCATCTTCAAGGACCTATATGTAATTTTTCGTGTTCTTAGGGGGTTGTGTGCAAAAAGCTAATGCAACCCACAAGGCTTAGGTAGATGTGGTGCTAGGTCTCCACTTCCCTAGGTTTTCTTTCCAATTAGGCCTATTATTTTCGGTAGTAATATCTCTATTATTACTAGTACTCCTAGTTAAATAAATTCTAAAATACAAACGTAAAACAAAAAAAAAACCATAACTTTTTCTACCTCCATAAAACTATCTTCAATAGGAGAAGTTTTTTTTGAGAGATTTTTCGAAAAATAATTCGTGTTATGCATATAAAAAGTCTTTTGGAAAGCTTCTCTTCAGACTCTTTTGAGATATATATGCCTAATGACATGAGATTTTTCGAAAAATAATTCGTGTTACGCATATAAAAAGTCTTTTGGAAAGCCTCTCTTCACTCAAAAGTGGGCTGCCACATCAGCTTGTCGAGCACGCAGTACTTGACAAGCTGGATGTTCAATGGTAGCAACCTGTCGAACCTCCAGAGCACGACAACAAACACGTTCGACCACGATCAGACCTTGTCGTGTGGCCAGTGCTCGACAAGGGGCCTACGACCACTGGCTTGTCGAGTGACAAGCCCCTTATCGATCACGACCAGGCGCTTGTTGATAAGCTAGCCACTGCTGCAAAAAAGAATTTTAATCGCGCGAGCGGGGGAGTGGGGATTCGAACTCGAGTCTTAGAGGTGGGAGCGCGTTGACCAACTGGGCTACCGCCTTTTGCTGTTGTAAATGTCCCAGCCTTTTTAATATACATTTACTTGTCTACGACCTTTTACTAACGGCTATGTGTATATCTATGTCTATGTCTATGATGAACAGTGTCTATGTGTATGTGTATGTGTTATGTGTTATGTGTATGTGTATGTGTATGTGTGATGTGTTATGTGTATGTGTATGTGTATGTCTATGGTGAACAATGTCTATGTGTATGTGTATGTGTATGTGTATGTGTATATGTATGTGTATGTGTTATGTGTTATGTGTTATGTGTTATGTGCTATGTCTATGTCTATGTCTATGTCTATGTCTATGTCTATGTCTATGTGTATCTATATATGTATATTACAATGGCCAGGACTTTCACAACAACGAAAGACCGTAGCCTAGTTGGTTAGCGCACTTCCACCTCTAAGGTCCGAGTTCGAATCCCCGCTCCCCCGCTCGCGTGATTAAAATCCTTTTTTGTAGCAGTGGCTGGCTTGTCAACAAACGCCTAGTCGTGATCGATAAGGGGCTTGTCGAGTGCACAGCACTCGACAAGCCAGTGCTCGTGGTCGCAGGTCCCTTGTCGAGCACTGGCCAATCGACAAGGTCTGGTCGTGGTCGAACGTGTCTGTTGTCGTGCTCTAGAGGTTTGACAGGTTGCTGCCATGCAACATCCAGCTTGTTGAGTACTGCGTGCTCGATAAGTTGATGTGGCACCCATTTTTGTAAATTCTTGCAACTGTGGGTTAGTTGTGTAATTTTTTTTTTAATCTAGGTTATTTATAAAAAAAAACTCGTGCTCTAATGGTTGTTTTGGCTTGACCCACGATCGTTAGGCCCACCAGACAGGCAAACGCGCACCTGTTGCTTCGCTGCGCGTCGCAGTGATGTTCGCTCGCTCAGCTCGGCTGAGCTGGCGGCTCATGTGGAAGCCGCGCGGCGGCTGGGGCGTCTTCATTGTTTCACACACTATCACCTCCTCACCTCCCCTAGTCCGGCGGCCCACCACCCCCGCAAACCACCCTGCCTGGCCACCTCCGGCCGGCCACCCCCATCGGCCACCTCCGGCCGGCCGCCACCACCGTGAGAGGGAGAGAAAGAGAGAGGAGGAGGAGGAGGAGGAGTAGGAGGAGGGGAAAGAGAGGAGGTAGTTGCTGTCCAAGCCACGGAGGAGGAGGAAGGAAGGAAGAGGAAGAAGAGGAAAAGGGCATCTTTCTTTGGTTCTTGACCTATTTCTCCAAAACCATTGGTAAGACCTTGATTTCTAGCTCCCAAACTGAAGTTCTTGATGGTTTTAGAGACATCTATGCTTGATTTGGGTAGAACATTGTAGGATTTGTTGGAAAATTTAAGGTTTGCTCTCTTTTCGGTAGAATTGGTGTGCTGCCGGTAGAAAGAACCGTGATTTTGGGGGCGTTAAAGTTGGACTCTATGTCTGGGCTGTGAACAAAAATTGTGGGAAATCGTCTTAGCTTTCCAACGGTGTACAGTATGCTCCAATCCGAGGTGTTTTGTGAAAGTTATGCTCGTTTTTGTGCTGCTGTGTCGGAAAACGGTATGTATCAGCGAGCTGAAACCTTGATTTCGAATCTGAGCACAATCTGTGCATATTTTGGAAGAATATTGAATTTGAGATAGTTGGATTATGTTCTGTAAATGTCCGTAGTGTCCTTGATTGCATATTTTGGTGACTCCTAGTGGAAGTTATTTCATTTTGAAATTTCAGCGGTATGGATATGGTGTCTGAAATCTTGTTTTGAAATTTGATACCAATATGGACCAAATTAGCCAAATGTTGTAACTAAAAAGTTGTAGATTACATCGAGCAGATGCTGGGACAGTATTTGTTTCCATGATTTGGCTTTGTTTACTAAAAGTTATGGTTTCCGGAAGTTTCAGCTGTATATGAGTTGCAAGTCTAAAACTTGTCTGAGTCAATTTCAATAGTTTACGATGGGATTTGATTTTCGGCCTGATCTGGTAAAAGATAGGTCGAGATGTGTACATATTCATAGAGTATTGAATATTTAATTTCAGCCTCCTAAAACTTGAGTTATGTCATTCCGAAGTTTGAGGCAGCATGTGGCTTTTCCGGTAAGCATGGGGAATTGCATATGAACGGACCAAACGGTCGTGTTATTGTATATTGGAACTTAGGACATATTTTGAAGGTATATTTGTTGTTGAATAGGGCACCGTCTCCTGAAGCTCGTCCAACTCATCCCGGTTCCTAGCTCCTGCACGCATCAAGGTAAGTGACACGATACCTTTGACAAAGAAGTACATCATCATCATGAGAATAATTATTGCATCTTATTTTCTTGTTTTCTTTATTTTGGATGGGCTATACTTGTATTTTTTCATGTGGTTTAGAGGGTTGTTGCCCGTTGTGAACACTTATGCTAGAGGGTTTTATAATGAAGTAGAGAGTACATAATTACATGATTCGTTTCTAAATAATGAATGTTGATAAATTTCTAATATGTTATACATGCTCGTACGATCCTAATGTAGTAATCATCATTATGGTAACCAATTGACAATCTCATGAATTGGTCGATCTATGTCGAGAAAGTATATACGCAAGTTGACAATCTCATGAATGATAGATGTACCTATTATGCGTAGTCGAAGGATGTTGCAACAATCTACTTAGTATACTCCATGCGATGCATCCGGACTATTTAATTATTTATTCATTTAGTTATTTATTTGAGTTATTTCTTATGTAAGTTGGAGTTGTTTGGCTTGGAGGTGAGAAAGTCACTTGAAGGTTGACTGATCCCACGTGCCTAGAGGTGCCAGGAGGGTGAGAAAGTCACCAAAAGTCACCAAGAGGGGTGACTAGTCCCAAGTCCACATTTGCATCACATTGGATTGTTTTAGTAGTGCTCAGTTTCTTGTAGCAGTGGTCGATAATTCAACCGCTTTGCAACTCTCATATCCTTGTGGTAGGACTGAACGCTTATTGCTTTTATTGCATTATAGGTCTTCTAGATATATATACCTTCACAAAAGTTTAGCTACAAACTTGTCTTTTAATGTTGGTTATCCATGTCTTTACTTCTTAAACTTATAGCTATGTCCATGGTGACATTAACTTGTGTTACTTGTTGAGATGCTGGATCTTATTAGTTTTTTTTTATGTGTTTTCATGTTAGGGTTCAGGAGGCATGAGCATGCATGGGGAAGGCTCCCATAGGACATTTTGCATAGTTTATCATAGTCACATTCTGTTAGCTCTTGTCACGCACACTCACATACACATGACCAAATATTTAATACTTGATGCCTCATGATAGGCATCACATTTTGTATAGCCGGTTGTACCTCCACATCGATGAACCTTAATTCGGATAACACATAGATGATTGGTGCATGGTTTCCTTTTTCTGATGCGGTGAATGGAAACACAAATTTATGATAAAAATCATCTTAAACTTGTTTAAGTGTAGGTTGTGAACTTTTTACCATCAAGAACCTAATGAATTGTAAATTACTATGGTGTTTCGTATTATTTAATAGATAATTGTTCTTGCAAAAATCTTATCATATTAGGGAAATGGTTTAGGTTGTGATACGATATAGTAACTCCTTGTCGCACCTGAGAGGTCAGGGTGTTACAACATGTTCTCGAAATGTTTATCTCATGATCATGATCATATTGCTAATAAGAAGTTAAAGCATTATAGTCGGCAACACAATTCGATTAGCATCGTAGTCGTTTCTAGTTCAAGTGTTTCGATCAGTCATGCGGTTAACGAGGTGTATAAACTTGGATGTTCGTTCACACCCATGTTTTTATTTTGTATGGGAAAATTTTGACGACATTTTATGTCATTCTATTCAATAATAAAGTATATAATTTTGGGAGTTTTTTTAATAAACAAATATCTAATTTTTTTAATTTTTAATACACTTTTCTTGACTATTAGATCAAAAATCACTCCTTAAAAGTTAGATCTAGTCTTCGAGAGTTTACATATCCTTCTCTTTAAATTCTCTAGCGGTGATTAGGCGGCAGTGAGTTGTGGCGGTCAACGGGGGAGATGGTTTATGGCGGAAGAGTGGTGATTGTGGCGTGCGGCTTGGTGTCGACACCAGCGCCACCTGCGGATAGCAGCGGACGAGATAAGAATGAGGGAGGTGGCGGTAGAGAATTGAGGGGAGGGAGTAGAAATGTGGGAAAAAAAGGAGGGTGTAGATTAAATTTAGATTTGAATGTGTTATAGATAATGAAAAAAATGCTATCTACATCCTAAACAATTTCAATAATTATTTCAATTTTATTACACAATATTATACTTGTACAGTAATTTATTGCTATCTTTCATGTCCCATCTTATTTATTTCTCTATTTTATTATCTATGATCAATCTTTCATACAAGCATCCTAGTTTAATCATTTTCGCTCATTATTTTATTAAACTTAAAACTGGTCACAATAAAACTTATCTTTTACAACAATCCTCACAAATTGCAGATGACCAGTCTCGGACCTTTGGCCTGGTAGTCTTGCTCTCGGTTTGCAAGTTGCAACTCAACCGAACCAAACAGAGCTCCAGTTCAGTCACAGTATGTCACATTCAAAAGCCAAGTAGCACGACGTTACATTTTATCCAAGTTTTCAAGACATTCAAAGTTCAAACAGAAAGCAAAATAAGCGATTATTAGAATGCGCATAATTTCTTGATGGCTCTAAAAATCACTTGTAAAAAAAGCCAGTATTCAGCAGACAAACATCACGGAAAAAATTCTGGTCATTATAAAGCTTGTCATCATTCTGTACACATTGCCATAGATAGACACTGTCGCAATGCGAGCACATTATGTGCTTTCTCAGAACAATACAGACACTTCTTTTGCAGGCATTCAACAGTCAAAAACAAGAGAGCACTAGATCTGAACCTAGGAGTTCGACCATAGCAAATTAATGACATAAAAATAGAACATAACAATGTTTCACATAAGCCACATCAAGGCCTATGTTCCTCATTATTTTAAGGTCACTGCTCTTCTCAGAAGGCCTCCTGCCCTCCAGCCCCACCGAAACTGCTGTTGCCATAGCCTTGGTTGCCGCCATCATATCCGCGATCTCCACCATAGCCACCGCCATAGCCACCACCACCACCAAAGCTGCGGTTCCCTGCAGGTCTTTCATTTGCGAAGTTCACACGGATGTTCCGTCCTTGAAGTTCCTACAAGTAATGGACATATATTAAACAATGCAATGAAGCCTGGCAAGGGTATGTACCTATCATCAACCTCAAAGGTTGGCAGAGCTTGGCAGCTATAGAATCCAAAACTAATCAAGAAGGAAAAGTAACAGTCCCTTCAACTATATGATATAGCACCATGGGAGCATGGGAGCCATCCACAAACCAGTGCACCTAAGCCCCAATACCACGCTATACAATTTGGGCTGAGTTCCTCAAAAACATGATAACATAACTTATTTATGTATTGTGTGGTCATTGTGATTTATTAACAATCCTCACTTCCAAAAGATCATGACCAATTAAGACATTCTCTTCAAGAGAAAACATAGAGAGCGGCTATACTAGTATATATAAATCTTTGAACCATAAAGAGCACAGCTATAGTTTTGACTAACCTGACCGTCCATGCTAGACATAGCATTTTTGGCATCATCATCATTGGAGAAATTCACAAAGCCAAACCCTCTTGACCTTCCAGTCTCTCTGTCAGTGATCACCCGTGCTGCAACATTAAAATATTATATCTTGCAACAAAAAAAATCCTAACAAACTACATTAGAACAAACAGTAAAATGATAATGATAGCATCAATCTCATCAAAGAAATGCTTATGTATTAGTACACAGAAAGGGCTCTGAGAGCCTATTTGCAAGTAACCCAGATGCACAAACCTTCAGTAACCTCTCCGAAGCAGTTGAACGCCTCTCTCAGCGACTGGTCATCGGTACCCCATGAAAGACCTAAAAAGGACAGGGGATAAGTCAGGGCAAGCTCCACGTGCTAGCTTACATATATCAGGTGTAAAAGAAAATCCACCTCCGACAAACAGCTTGGTGGACATAAGCCGAGCAGCATTCAACATATGCATGGCAGGAACTGGGCCAGTAGAGGCACCACTCTTCAGAGCACCATGCCTAAGGAGGCTACCAAGTTTGTTGAAAGCCGCCATTGAATTTTATACCTACCCACATATTTAACAACAAATCTTTAATCAATAACCAATTAACCATCACCCAGGAACAAACCGAAGAGACAAGCAGGGATTGACACTAGCATCCACTACCCAGGAGCTATGGTACAAGGCACTGTAACAAAGAATAACCAAAAATTAAAATTTCTGACGCAAATATTTCCAAGAACCCTCAGATCAGCCTAAGCCACATCAGCTAGCCCATCAAAGACAACCAATCTAATCCAAACAAGCCTAATTAGATGCTCCAAAGCACAACAAGATTCACATCACAACAGTCCTATGGTGGAATTATTTTTTAAGGCAAGGATGAGTCATGATTACATGGTGAAATTTCAATCTTGCAGTTTGCACCATCATCACAAGAAGCAACCAAAAACTTCAGCATAAAAAATAAATAGATTAACAAACAAGAATATCCAGAAATCAGATCTAAGAATTCATCAGACATGTCAGTCTACCACAACCAAGAACGAGCCATCAGACCGATTCCACCACAGAAAGGTCAAGCCAAGCTAAAGCAACGTGAGAGATATCCATACCTGAAGGAGATGAATGGATGGAAGGCAGGCAAGAGGGGGATGGGGAGGCAAATAGTTAGGGGAAGAGATGGGTGGGGTTTAAGAAAGGGCACGAGGGGAGGCGGCTAGGGTTTTCCTTTGCCCTTTTCCTCTAAATATACACGCCGACGCGGCACAGGTTCCCAACTCAGCAAGAAAATATCTCAGGGTTGTATATCTTTAAACTAACAAACTTGGCACGGGTATTTACCTCCCGTAGCAGAAAGAGGGATAAAATTTCTGCCGCCAGATTAGTTAGATTTTAATTGAATAGTTTTCACAAATTAAAATATATACCTCATCAATATTGTAAGTATATTAGATAGATTTGAACCATACACTGTATTTGATCAAATGACTCTTCAAAATTTCTCATCAACTCTGTTAATAGAAAATTTTTTATTGAATTTTTGTAAAAAAGAATATGACACGGTGTCAGGATGTAAGTATGTAACAATATTTATAAAAAAATTCCATAATAGAACATCAAAATATTTTTAAAAATGATATAAACACATATTGGCATGAAATGTAGCATTAAAATTAATGGAATAGCTAGAAAAAATATTGTTTTATCAATTTTACTTTAATTTTTATATCAACCAATATATCTTAATCGAATAGATATAATTTGATTCAATAAATTTTAGAGTGTCTCTTTTTTTTACATTATTGAATTTTTTTTATTTTAGATTGTCATTTTTTTAATGTTGTCGTACTTTTATTTTAAGTTGTCATATTTTTTTTTAGATTATCGTATTTTTTAGAAATTTTTTATAATTTAAAATTTGTGAGTATCCTACTCACACCCTATAATTAATTAATTTTATATGTGCAACTTAAAATTAACATATAACATCTTAAAAATGCATTGTATTCGGACTTACAAGTATGCACATTGTTGCAAAATTGCAATAGATGCTGTTACTTTATATTATATTTGAGTTGAGGCAGAGGCATGTTGCAAATTTGAGACCGAGCATAACATAATTCCACATCTGTTAAAGTCATATATATAGCTATATACAACTGACGCATTAACTCGTCCCCATGAGCAGCCACGTCGACACCGCGTTCCTGGCCTTTCAATCAGTGTCTTCTCTTCATCTGGGTCATCTACTAACTCTTTCCTGCAGTTCAAATACTTGGTCCATGTTAAGCCACATCGACGCGTTCCTAGCTGCCCGATCGGCGTCTTCTCTTCATCCAGGCTGTGCACGTCGTCGCCGCATTTGTGCTCAACTGTTTGAACATTTGGTCCACATTGAGTCACATTGTCTTTTCGTTCGTGGCCGTTGGATCTGCGCGTTTGCTTCATCTGCGCTGTTGGACGTGCTACCGATTGCCCAGTTGTTTCTCACATTCGACCAAACCGTCAAATGTTCTCCGCATTCGACTAAAACCAGGTCGTCCAGTTCAACCAATGGAATAAATTGACTAGGCGTACGTACTTTCGAGTAGTTTGCCTCAATCGACCACAAACCATGACAGGTAATTCGACCATAAAACCCAAAATATGACCATCATAAAAAACCAAAACAATTGCTTCGACCAGTCACCACATTCAGCCACAACCAAGCTAGACGTTTCAACCCAAAAAACAAAAAAATGCGACAAAAAATAATTATTTCTTTCAGCCAAAATTAATAGACTTGAGATTTTACATCTACGATCGTTGTTTTTAGTGCCTTGACTAGGTTTATGTTTTCCCTGTTAGTGGTATGTCCTAGAGAAAATCACAGAGTTGTATTTATCTTTGTTATATTTATGAATATTTGAATAATATGTTATTTTTGAATAAATTATCATCTTAGTTTGATCAACAAGTATGTGACTTGTTCGTGAGATTTTAAATTTATTTGATGATATTATTCTAATATAGTCCCTGATCTATTATCTTTAAATAGGACATTATAAATTAATGGATCAGCGCATTTATTGATTGATGGTTATGTTTCACGGATCATTGATATAAGATATCAAATCAATAATGTGGACATATATTGGAGAATATAATGTTGGATACACCTATTTTGAGACACTGTTTGGATTTGTTATTTAAATGTCACCAGTTGATCTAAAATAATGTTTATGATTGATCCTTAGACCTGAGACATTCATAATTTCCTACATGTGTAGTAGTATACTTTGATACTACCAAATGCTACTTTTAATTAAGTAGTAATAAAGGTAATATTCAGGTATGCTATGAGCCATGCGGAGGAATATGAATGGTTAAGATGAAATTTACATATCTCATATAATGAGAGATATCTCTGGGCTCCTCGATATAGATGAATTGAGAAGTGCATGGCCATGCCGTTTGTGATTGAATGTCAACTATGGGAAGATCAATTCACTATGAGATCGAGAAAGGATTGAACTGTGCAAGGGTGGCACATTTCCTATCTTGGGTTTAATCTGATATTGTATGACAAGAGGATCAACATGAAGACATTATATAGGTTTGCCGATTATGATCTTTGTGTGTATTTGGATAGTCGTTATGTCCTGCTAGGGGCCACTACCGACTTACAATTCAGGTAAGTATTCCCGGGTCGTGATTAAATATACATGAACCTACAGGGTCACACACTTAACGGGTTGGTACAATGCAATTCGGATTAAGTTTATTTTGAGATTTGCGTATTAGATTTGGAGACTTAATATTAGACTTTTTATGCATGTGGATTGTGTTTGGTATGGGTTTCCGTATCAGATTCGGAGAATTAATATTAGACTCCTTATGCATTTGGATTGAGTTTGATATGGGTTTCCGTATCAGATTCGAAGACTTAATATTAGACTCATTATGCATTCGGATTGGGTTTGGTATGGATTTCTGTATCAAACTCAGATTTAATATTAGACTCCTTATGCATTTGGATTGGGTTTGTTATGGGTTTTTGTATCAGATCCAGATTGGGTCTGTTATGGAGTTTTCGTATCAGATACGAAGATTTAATGTTAGATTCATCCTGCAATTCAGATAAGATTTGAAAACCTAATATGTTAGGATTTCTTCTACATGACCCTATATAAAGAGAGGTATGATGGGCTTTGAGAACCATCACAAAAGTCATAACGGCCATCTCCTTTAAACAACCCCTAAACCCTTGTCGTGCGTATTGGTGCTAGCACACCATCGTACGACATTCCATCCTGGTACATGTGGATACCGGTAGAGGCGCTGCTGCAATTGCTGCACTGACTAGAACGATCCGTGAGCGGTCGTTGTCATCTACATCTGCTAATCAGGATGATCCGCAAACGATTGCTGTGAACATTCGATCGCTTCACCAAATCTGCTTCCGCTATTGATAACAATCTAATCTATGATCTATTACTTGCAGTCTTCGGGTAAAAATTTGAAATAATGCTAGTATAGCTTGCTCGGGTTCCTACATTCCCGACTGGCCCAACCTTACGAACTGTTTCGTACAGTCTAGCTGCTTGCCGCATTCGATCAAGGCAAAAAAAATGACCACTGTGTTTCCCAGTTCGACCAAAACCAATCCTTCTGATTCAAACAGTTGAAGACATCGACCAGAATACCAAAAAACAACCCACACAAAAGGACAAAATCGTTGCGTCGATAAGGCACTACATTCGGCCAAAATGTGACCCAAAAAAGCAAAATCTACCATTCGGAACCAACCGCCCAAAAAACAACATGCGACCAAAAAAAATTAACTCTTTCGACAGAGACTGAAAATGGCCATAACCACCTCATGGCAAACTATTTCTGTGAGGATCCGGTTTACCCTGACCACTTGTTTCATCGGAGGTTTCGGATGAGCACGCCCCTCTTTCTTCGAATCTTGGATCTCTTCGTGAGTTGTCCACCTTTTTCACTGAAAGAAGAGACGCTGTTAACCGCCGAGAGTTGTCTCCTATACAGAAGTGCACAGTGGCCATTCGTTTGTTGACGCATGGCTCTCCTGCCGATGCTGTTGATGAATATGTACGGATCAACGAGTCCACAACAATCCAATGTTTGGAGAAATTTGTCAATAGGGTGATCAACAATTTTGGCAAGCAATATCTTTGACGTCCGACCGTTGAAGACATGTAACACCTATTGCAACATAGAGAGGCGCATGGTTTTCCGAGAATGATTGGAAGTAAAGATTGCATGCATTGGGAATGGAGAAAATAACAAGTAACATGGAAAGGTCCTTTTACTAGTGGTGATTACGGAGTCCCGACCATTATACTTGAAGCGATCACCTCTCAGGACCTTTAGATATGGCATGCCTTCTTTGATGTTGTTGGGTCCAACAATATATAAATATGTTGAACCAATCCCCCTTGTTCACTGATGTTTTGCAAGAACGAGCTCCTCAAGTACAATACTTCATCAATGGACACAAATACAACATGAGATACTATCTAGCATATGGTAAATAACCAGAATGGGCTGTCTTTGTGAAGATGGTACTCTTCCCCAGATAGACAAACTGAGATTCTTTGTGCAGCATCAAGGAGCGAGGAAGGACATGGAGCGAGTATTTGGGGTTCTACAATCCCGTTTTGCTATTCTTATTCTGTATGGCCCTGCCTGTTTTTGGCAACGCTTAACTCTCGCGAAAATCATGAAAACGTGTGTCATATTGCACAATATGATTGTTGAGGATGAACGAGAATCTAATGGCCCACTCTACGATTTCGACAACAGTCAAGAGATTTCAAATGTAACACCGCCTCATATTAAACATAGTGGTACAATTGTTGTAATCAGGAGAAATTCCAACATTCGTGCTCACCCGATGCATGCGCAGCTCAAAAGAAACTTAATTGAGCATATTTGAAAGCATTTTGGATGTGTTTATGACAACTAGTGGATATTAAATTTTAAGTTTAACTTTTCGTATGTATACAATGTCGTATGTTTAATTTTATATTCAACCGTCTGAATTTAATAAAAATATTTACTTTCGTAATACTGAATTTTCGATCTGTAAATTAAATTTTTATATGTTAGAATTATTGTTGTATATTTTTAATTTATTTTTATCAATTATTTAATCAATATTTTGATGCAAAAAACTAAATTAGATATTTAATACATGGGGTTCACCGAAAAGTCTTTCAAAGAATTTTTGCATTAGAGAAGGAGACTCTAGAAGAAATTAGCATGGGAGATAACTCAAGTGCCGGCGATAACACCGGAATTCATATATGTCAGCAAATTAGTATAGTACGGAGCCTTGGATATACCGATTTGGGACACATTATACACTAACATCTTAACATAATTTAATTTAGGTCTTTCTTTCTTTTGGAACATGGTTATTCACTTCACCTAATGGCTAAGGAAAATTATTTTAAGTAGGAACTTTCAGAAGCATCAAACTGAAGCACGCCCCCGAACGTTTGCATCATGACGAGGGCCTTCCCTTCCCATTTAGTTTCATCATATATGGTTTTGCACCCAACGTATGGAAGCATGAAAATCATTTTTTAAATAGGAGAATAAAATTAGTAATCTTGATTGGTGGATTAGATATGAGTAATTTTGTTCATCTATTAAAAATCACTTATCATTTTTCAAAAAAATCCCCTTAATAATCCATTTTACTCTTTCATTCTTTCATATCTAGTGATATGAACTACCTTTTTTTATCTATATGATTCAAAAAGATTAGATACGCCCTCATGAAAGCATAGTATCTCAAAGCTCAACACAACAAATCAAATAGGGTAAGAACATATATAATCCAGTTTAAGTTTTTTCAAACAAACCAATTTACTAGGATTTCAACTTATAAAATTGATTATTTTTTTCATTGGTTTCAATTTATTGAGAACTTCTAGTTAAAAATATCTTAAGCTTTATGTGATAAAATCTAAAATAAATTAAATATTCAGTGTTAGTTTTAGTTTATAAACTTAAAAATATAAACTGAAACTCCATCAAATACCTGCATAAGCTCCAAGTTCCTCTTATCATTTATTCGTAGAGTTATCTCTATTTTAAATAAAGCAAATTACAGATGAGTAGAATATACTTTGTGCAGTAAGACGTGACGAAAATAGACAAATACTAATACGAGGATCAGCCACGTGCTTCTATGGCTATTTTATATCGAGAGAAAATGGCATTGCAAAACCTCTATTATAGAGTTTCAAAAAAATCTCAAAATTTTTTTTGCGATAAACCCTATGGACTTAAATATTATTATAATCAAATTCAATAAAGATTAAAAAAGAATTTAATAAAAATCGAAAACAAAAGTGTTCTACAATAAGGAGATAGAAAAAAAAATAGGCATCTCTCGACTCTCATACGCAACGCAAGCATAAAACCAAGAACGAAAACCAATCCGGAATCCATTCACGCAACGGAAAATATAAACATCTCTCTCCAATTTCCCGAATCCCAACAAACCTAAAAGACGAGAAAGTCTCATATCCTCCTACTCGTCAGTCTCAACCACACTTCTCTTCGAATTCTTCGTGCCATTCTAACACTGTTCAAGAAATCGACCGGTGATCAATTAGGGGCCTCTAGCCGGAGGCTGCCGCGCCCATGTCCTGGTGCTTCCCGTACCCTCCGCCGGGGTTTGAGAGGCCGGCGAGGAGGATTTATGCGAAAGAGAAGGTCCTCCCTCTCCTCCTTACTTAGCAACCGTCGAATACATTGGCATTCACAGTATCATGCAGATCCCAACGGGTTGCTTGATAGTTATTTTTCTTGAGATTCAACAATGATATATCTATATATATCTTGATGGTTATTTTTCATATATTTGTTTGCTGTTATAGATTTTCATGGAATTAAATTGAACAGACTATAACCTTTTCTTGTGTGTACATGTAGTGTCATATGTTAATCATGAATACCCATTCTTTATATAAAATCTCAGAGTTGATTTTGCAGTTTTAGTTATCCTTAGTGTTCCCTTTCTTTATTTCAGTATAACTGATCAATGAAATGTGATTGCTGCCTCCTACATTCACGTTTTCTGAATATATTGGATGGTTTGCGAATGTTTATATTTATCCAATGAATCATTATTTTTCAGGAGAGCCATAAAGAGCGGAAACATAAGAAGGAAAGGAAATGCAAAGAAAAGAAAGAAGAAAACAGACAAGGAGAGAAATACTGAAGTAAAGAAAAACACAGAGAGAAGCATGATCGGAAGGATAAAGATAAAAAAGAGTGCACGGACAGAAATAAACATAAAACATGGATGTTAGAACAAGCTACTGAAAAATATAACAATGTTCAGCAGCAGAATGACCGTCCGAGGAGTAGTCAGGAGAGTGAGCCATTTGATAAATCAAAATTCAAAGAGGAATTGATCAGGAGTACCAGACATGAAGAAAAGGCTACAGCAAATCAGATGGTTGGAAACTTCGCCTCTTTGCTTCAAAGAGATATAGAACAATGTGCTGTGTCTGCCTTCACTAACAGGCTTGCTGACAATCACAATTCACAGAAGTCCATTGCACAACAAAATATGAAACAAATGGCCGAACAGGTCAGTAATAGCAGAGTTCCCATGCAAGGAGAAATATGGAACTTTGATGCACAAGGAAACATCCACATCTGATCCATTCATCACTGGCCTGAATGATACCAGAGCAAAGGGAAACAGTATTGAAGCCAGAGAAGTAGGGAGCCCTTATGGTCCAGCACAGAAAGTTTTAGATGGTGAAAAGGCGGGGAGGTTAAGAGAACCAGTTAACATGTCAAGTAAGAATTACACATTGCAAAGACCAAATGATGGGAACTACAGTCTTTAGCAAGTGTTCCCAGTTGTTCTAATGGAAGGTTTGAGGGCAGGGGTCATGCAAGGGGAGTAGATGAAAATTTTCTTAAAGGGAGACTTGTGAACCATCATTTTCAGGGGGATGCAGAAGATGATGAAGTATTTCTGTGCAGAAATAAGGTGTCAAATGAAGGTTCCAATGAGAAGGAAAAGAGCAAGGATGTGGAAATACAAGATAAGAAGAGGAGGAAGAAAGATGGTGTTGCAAAGCAAGAAAGGAGAAAGACAAGCACATTGAGAATAAAAATGAAAGGGAGAGTGTATGTGAGAAAGATGAGCATAAATGCAAAAGGAAAGTTGAACTCAGACAGCAGCAATAAGAGTCAGGTGGATGGTAAAGGCACAAACTCAGCACTCTTTCACAAGGAACCAGAAAAGAATGTTGGTGCCGATGAAAGTACCAGGAGAAAAGATTTTGATATGAATGGCTTCTTACACAGTGAGTTCCTTTGTTTTTTCCCATTTTGTTCTGAAGTTGTGACAATCTGAATATTTCAATGATGTTTCATGTCAGGTGTGCTGTGTTGCCAGAACACAATGTGTGGTCTTCAAAACTTTTGAGAGCAATGGAATTTTGCAGCATTTTCATTCTTTGCCTTGTGCAATCATGCCCTGTGGAATGGTAGCCGATACCATCAAATGGAAAGAGTTCTTGACAGTAAAGAACAGAAGCAATATAGTATTGAAGCTCAGTTCTCCCCAACTGATTTAAGGCTTCCTGCTCCAGTTACCGTCAAATACTGTGATGATATCAATAGAATGCCTCATCCAGATGAGAAATACTTGAGCCGAGTTTACTCTGTTCCTCCAGCAATGGAGGAATGTCCAGAGTCTGATGACCATGAGTGGTTATTTCCAGATTGTTGTGTTCAGTTAAAGCGTAAGACAGGGATTGGAGAAAATCAAACGCTGTTTGTGTGGATGGAGGCAATCCGCATTGAATCAGCAGGTGTAACTGCTTCACTCTTTGTTATTCCTTTCTGACGTTCTTTGGATAACAGCTCAAGATACCTGTGGACTGTGGTGACTTCCTGAGTTCATTCTCTCCATTGGATGCTTTTTATGAACTAGTGACAACCAAGTTGCTGAAACTGTCGAGTCTATCGGCTTTAGCACCATTTTACTTCAGAAATAATCTGATTTACCGCAGCATTAAAGGCTGTAGCTAGCTGCAAACAAGCCCAATAATACATACACTTTTTGTTGTTCTGATGTTTGCCTAAATTGCACAGATTGCAAAACTGTGTGGGATGATTCTTGATATATATACCACTGCCGGGATATTATTTAGCAGCTGCTCCTTTTTACGTCTTCCGATTAAATTGTGATCTATTTATATTAGCTTGTAAAAGATTGTTCCATTTTCACTAATGCTGCAGCATGATGTTCTAAAATCCTTGTGCATCAGGTGCTGTTATTATCCATTGCTATAACCACAGTCCACCATTCCATGTTATGAGGCTTATCGCTCTGTCCCCTCTCCCTCTTGAAATGGAAAGTTCCTATGATTGTCATGTTCCCCATTTGTTCTGACATAAGCAGAACAGTTATTTTATGCTTTGATAAATCATATGCCTGTTTCAATACAGTAGATCAAGCAGATTATTATTCAAAGTCAAAAGCTAGAGAGCCAGAGAGTTATTAATAGCAGGTGCTTCGAAATCTTTAAACAGTCCATCAGAAATTCACCATTGGAGACATCTCTTATTAAGGTCAAGTTTCCATATAGCCAATGTTCATGTGATGACACAGCAACTACAGGGAGTTACATGCAACTTATTCTCACTGATATCACATTAAAAGTTGCAGGGAAATAATCTGTTACAGTGAGTACAACATTGATCTCCAGCTGCTTGTATGCCCAAACTTTGGGTTCACAGAAGAGATCTTAGATCCATATATCAGAAGTGCAGTCCCCACCAGGATATCTCATCTCATGGGCCAGAGAAGGACCATCAGGCTCTGAACCGAAATCTACAAAGAAATTGGGGTTAATGGTCAACCCTCCTTTCTCGGTGTCGACATCGATCTGCAACATGTGAGAACCCTTCTTGACAAGATCAGGACCATAGAACTGCTCGTCCCATACGCTGAGAAGAGAGTTGGTCACATAGACCCTCTTGCCATCCAAGCTCAGCTGAATCATCTGCGGCCCACCCCTAAGTCGGTGTTCCTGAATTTTAGAAGCATCATACATCAGAGTACTCTACTTACATCTTCCTTTTTCATGTTGTTCTTTTCAAGTGACTAGAGATGAAATCTGTTCATCAAGCCAGTATTGCACTACAACAGGTTGACTCAAGTATAATACAGACCAAGTATGCATGAGTTTTATGCAGATAAAATGATCCAATGTCACTTCGGTACATAATAACTTACGGAACGAACCAAATGCAAACCCCACAGAAAATGTAATTCATATATAATTCCGAAATATTTGACGAAAGAACTAAGAGGACGAGATAGAATTTACCTTAACCTCAGGAACATCATACTGTTCCTCTTTGTCATCGTCAGTCACATAGACAACATCACTGCCCTTCTGAAGAAGCCCCCCTACCCATAATTGTCCGGCCAACACAGGCTTTGCAGGATCCTCAATGTTGTACTGCCTGATGTCCCCATGAAGCCAATTAACCAGGTAGAGAAAGCGATCATCAAGGGAGATGACGAAATCAGTAATCAGCCCTGGCATTTCAGGTAGAATCCAGTTGCGCACCTTCAATGGTTTTATCGATATAGCAACCTACAAATGCAAGCCTAATGAGCTTGAAAATCATGTTTAGCATGCACGAAAATAACATAGCATATAGCAGCAACAAACCTCGTGGGTCCAAGATCCATCCGCAGTTTTGAAAAATCTCACCATGTTGCTTGTCAAAGCACAGCCGACATAGCCAGTGTCCTTTGATGGGTCATGCAAAAACCTCACCTGCAGAAGGAAAAAAAGGTTAAGTATGGTTTTATCTGATATACTGCAGCAGTTTTGTATCTTTAATAGTTGATATGCACCTCTAGTGGAAGGAGTCCCGTACTGCCTAGATCCAATGTCTGCTTGAGCTCACCACCAGGCCAGTTATACACATGCAAGTGCCTTCCATAGAGACCATCCTTGACGTGCTGAACATTGAAACCTGTCCTGAAGGCTGCAGGGGCTCCCCATGATGAACTAATCATCGTGTTGTGCCGAGGCTGGTACCAGAAATCATAGCCAAACAAGGGGCTGTGACCTGGCTTTTCCCATCTACAAGTAGCAAATAGGTAACCAATATGTTGGAAGTAGTAGAAAAACGAAATGAAACTCTCCCTGCCAACAATGTATCATGTATTTAAGAGTGCATTACTTGGAATAACAGCACTTTAAGTGTTCTTATTTTCTTTCTCCTATATGGCTATATCTAAGGTGCTGATTTGGTTTGTAACTAATGACAGTATCATGATATTGGGTTACCATCTGTAATTTTGGCATGAATTATACAGTATAGCACAATGTAAGTGGGTGTAAACTACAAAGAGTCGAAGGAACTTTACCGTCCTTTAACTTTGAATTCTGAATCCAGCAGGAGGAAGCCATTGCCAACTGCATTCCCCTCCTTGTCTCCCAGGCAAGAAACCATAATGTCACCAGAGGCAAGGCAATGAGATGTATGAGGAAATGCTAGCCCAGTCTTTTCGGCAATGTCCTCCGCCTGGACAACCTTATGCAAGGCCGGAGCTCGCGGGTCCTTCACCGTGTCAATGATATATATACGACTCGATCTGCACGGAAGCATGACACAATATCATTCATTGCTGCACACAACTACACTGGAAAGATACATAATTCATTCATATGATCATCATCTGCACAAACTTACAGCAACGAAGGCAGGATCAAGAAACGACGGATCGTCGACGGATCACCATGGCAAGAGCTGCAAGCGTTCCAGCCAGAGTGATGTAGCTCATCACCCACATGGGTGACAGGGAGCCTGTGGATCACTTGGGAGTACGTCGGGGAGTTGGGGTCCACATCCACTGTTGCTAGGTAGTCCGGCTTGTTAATTCCAGTCCCTGCACATATTCATATAACCCCAAAATAAAGTGACAACTCTAAGCGCTCCCCAATACTACACATATTCATATATTTCCCTATCTTCACAAGTTCACATGGTTTCTGCTCTGTTCAGAGATGCTTCTTTAGGTATTAGTGGCTGGTTAGGAACAGAGACTGTGCAGCTTAGCCACTTTGGACTTTTGCATAACAGGTAATGTATGTTTCAGCGAGAGTCACATGGGTTAGGATGTCCAAATCAGTGCATCAACATTGTGCATACACTAAAATCCCCGATACCAATACATTTTTTTATTATCTTTTCCAATTATACAAAGATTCGGCACATATATAAAATTTTGGAACACGGATTCGGCACATATTGCAGCGCTAGTGTCACAAAACTGATCAATTTTGTTAATCCCTAGAGCTTGTAGATAAAATTAAGACACATCTTCATCTAAACAAGAGGGTTTAAATTCCTTATCTGTAGCACACGGCCAAAGGAAGCTATTAATACGGTACCAAAAAAATTGGACATCAGCAACCCCAAGTTTTCCTGTGGATCATGTGATCTCCAGGAATCCTAAGTCCCCACGTAACTCCTTATCTTTCTTGTTCTCATCCGGAGGATTTCCATCTTTTTTCCGCTCGATTATTATTTTCTTCGTCTCTAAATTTGAACTCCACTTGTGATCTTTCCGGTCATCTCAGCTCGTCAGCCGAAGCCCATACACTCAACACGCCGTCTTTGCCAAATCCATCACCGTCTTCTCATGTAGTCGAGGAAATATTTGGTTTTTGCATTAAATGTCCAAAACAATGCACGAAATTTCGAAGAAATATGTTCTAGTTTTACTCATATACAATCCATAAAATTGCAAAGAAATTGGACCAATTGTGACCTTCTTTGTTAGACGTATAATCTTTTTAGAGTGATTGCCTCGGACGTCCTTAAACTTGCCGGGTATGCCACTTAAGTCAATAAACTAGAATTTCAATTCGACAGGTGCCCAAATTTGTTAAATTGTGCCACTTAAGTATTTAATTTTTATTTGATCCGAATCCGATTTTTGTCCGATCCCAAGTATATCACAATCCGAATCCCAATTCTCACATGTGTTGACCAAAATCCCGTTTGAATTCCGTTAGTTTGACATTCTGTATAGAGATTTGTTTGTATGATATTTGCCAGCAAATATTGTGCAAGAGAGTTGATTACTAACCATATAATATAGGAGCTGTGTGAATGATTGAGACGGTGGAGGAGGAGGAGGACGCCACATCAGCGGCTAGTAAAAGATTTGGAGAGTAAGGGCGGATTTTATTTGATTGGTTGTAGGTTAGAAAGGTTTAAGGGAGTTCAGAAAATTACTATAATATCTGATACCTTATTTATCTATATAAATTGAACAGGAAGACACTAAAAGATACTAACAAATTTTATCTGTTTAATTCTAATAGTTTAGACGGTTCTTAAAAAAAATTTGGAAGCACCGTAGACGAGCTGGTCCCTTTCACTTAATTTTTTGGATTGAAGCATTAAACACCCTTCCTTCAAAAGAAAAGTATTAAACATCCTTTCCAGTTTCAGATGCTGCTAAAAGTGTTCTTAAAAACCAAAGTGATCTACACTTCTACAAAGATCCACGTATATACGCACACCCATATGTAATTGTACCATACGTATGCATCTGTACGATAGGGCGGTACCATTGTAGACGCAGGTGACGTAGATGATACCCTCCCGCGGGCCCTTGGCCATGGCCTCTAGCGGCGTCGCGTAGCCGGGCCCCTTGGCAGACCCACAGCACGCCCCGCCGTTCGCCGGCGCCGCCACATCCACCACCCCTCCGGCCATCTCTGTGCTCTCAGATCGCCCTCCGCGAATCCCAAACACCAAACACCAAATACCCTGCAAAAACACACCAAAAAACACAAAAATTAATTAACTTGCATTATGGAATTACGTAGAACAATAGGAGATTGGAACTTGTAAGGGAGGAGAAATGAGAAGTACTCAGAGAGATTTGTGAGAGAACTTTCAGAAGGGAGGTGTATTATGGGGGCTGAGCTGCTACGTGGCGAATCGACGGCGCTACGTTATGCTTTGCGATTCGTGTAAGTGAACGTCAAGGCCTCACGGGGGAGGTCAACGAGCCTGGCCCCGCACGGAGATGTCGTATCTGGACGATATTATGGCCTGGTGGGATCCCAAGTCGGAGCACAAACGTGGACGCTGGGGATAAGGACACGGGCTATCCATCACTGGGAAACTGCCAAAATTGCCAATTCAGTAAGGTGTTCGTTTCTGGGAGTAGTATACACTAGACTTTCAGAACTTCTTTTTTTTTAAAAAAAATAAATCTCAAAAATATCCTTTTAAAAAAATTACACAATTAGTCTTTAGTTTCTAAACTAGTTGGCGACTGACTTTCAGTCACTAGTCGGGTCCACGACTAAAGACATGTCCAACCCCCCTGCCACACCTAGTTTTTAGTCGTTGGTTGTTTAGTAGCACAGTCAGACAACTGAAAGCCTTATTTAAAGGGGACCAATGACTGAAACCCCACATATTTTCGTCGTTGGCTTGACTAACGACTAAAAATCCTATTTAAAGGGAGCCAATGATTGAAATCCTAACCACCAGCTGCCCCCACTTTAAAAACAACAAAGAAGAGAGGAGAGGAAAAGAAAGAGGAGAAGAGGTGAGGAAGAGGAGGAGAATAGCAAAAGAAGAGAGTAAGGGGAATCTTTAATTTCATGGTTAAGTCGCCATAATTTCTGATAAAAATTTGTAAACTCTTAAATGATAGAAAAACTTAATTTTTGCATCACTCTAAGATTTAGGATAGTTAGACATTTAAATTTTTGTATCACCATAAGATTTAGAACAATTAGAAATTTAGCATCACTCTTATTTATGATAGTTAAGAATTTAAATTTTCAATTCGCCCTAGATTTTATATCTGTTATATTTTATGTTTTAGGATTTTGACCCTAGGGTTCAGGATTTTAATGCATTTTGGTCCTAGGGTTTAGGGTTTTAGGATTTTAGTGTATTTTAGATTTTAGGATTTTGACCTTGGAGTTTATATCTGATGTATTCTAGGTTTTAGGATGTTGACCCTTAGGTTTAGATATGTTGTATTTAAATTCAGCACATTGTTGAAGCCAACAATTTAAGACACTTAAGGCATCATCAATTGACTGTTGATTTCTTGCGTCGTCATACCACAGAATTGGTATAGGATAGGCGGAACCAATTATCCTACTTGGAAACTTACCTTCACAATGGGTGCATTGCATATGATGAGTTGGGAGTGTATTATTTGAGTGATTTTAAGCGAATATGTGAAACACTGCAGGTAATGTTAATGAAAAAGTGAGTTGAGAGCTGCTTGCGAGTGTCCAGGAGTGGAGTAGCAAAAACAGCTACAACAGCATGATAAACCCCCATGTCAGGTAGAGGTTAAGCATACGATCAGGTGAAAAGTTTTGTCCTCTCAGTCAAATCATGCACTTAAAGCGGTGCAGTGAACTGGTTGGCATATTGATGTAGAGGTTATGTGGGTAAAATTGTACACCCCTACAGAGTTCAAAGTGATAGAAATATGTCCTAGAAGCAATCATAAAGATAGTTGTATCATGTCATGTTTATGAATTTTTATTGTATTCTCTGAATAAAGTATCACTTTTATCGATCAACAAGTATGTGATTTGTTCGTGGAACTCTTTATAATGATATATGAATTGTCTCAATTTACTTACGACATTATCGGTGATACTTATTCTAAATATCCCTGACTTTCGGTATAACATGGAATAATAATGCAAGATAAGTTAGCACGATCAGTGATTGATAGTCAAGTTTTACGGACCGTGAATATGTGATATTAAGTCAATGTCGTGGACACATGTTGGAGAACATGTTGGTCGGATTGACTCATTTTGAGATACTATTGAGATTACTATATGTCATCAGTTTGTTTCTAACAGTTATTTTGGTTTATCTTTAAACCTGAGATCATCACGGTTTCATACATGCGTAGTAGTATATCCTGGTGTCATCAACCACTGTTTTTAATCGAGTAGTCATAAATTGACATACAGATATGTTATAAACCATATGGTTGAAAGTGAATGGTCTAGATGGAATTTGCCCCTCTCATATCTTGAGAGAGATATTTCCGAGTCTCTTAATGTAATTGGACTAAGAAAGTGCATGATTGTGTCAAATATAATAGATAGTTAACTATGGAAAAGGGTTATTCAGTTACAAGATCGAGAAAAGACTGAGTTATTCAATGATGACATAGTTTGTACCTTGAGTTCGATCTGTTATCGTGAGGCAAACAGATAATCCAAGATAAATTGTATAGATTCGTCGGATATGATCTTTGTGTATATGCGGGTAGTCATAATGTCTTGCCAGGGACCGCTTATGACTTGTGATTCGAAAAGTTGTTTTCGGTCGCGGCCAAATATACACGAATTTACTGGGTCACACACTTAATAGGTTGGAGCATTAATTCAGATAGGATCCGAAACGGGTCCCCTATTAGTAATGGGTTTATCATTGAGATTAGGGTTTGCATTTGTGTGTGTCTAGGGAGTATTTATAGAAGAAAAATCCGACTGTTATCTTCATTGTGCTTCACTCGAAATCCAACTATTGATCGCGTATCAGAAATCCGATTGTTTATTCCAAATCAGACTATTGCTCGTGTGTGTGAAATCCGACTGTTGATTGCGTCCGCGTGTGAGAAATCAGGCCATCCATTCAAATTCGAAAAATTCCACTTGTTCCTCGCGTCTCGCGCCTCGCCGCACCTGTTCCTCATATCTCATGCTCGCTTGCCACCTCGCGTCCCACACCAACGCCTGCACTCGCCTCGCATCCTGCGCTTTGCGTGTTGTGCAGTGCCGGGCCGCCCCGCGTGCAACAGGCCGCTCCGTACCGTGCCCCCCGTGGGCTGATTTAAGCGGCCCGACACGGCCTGGTAACCCGTGTCGGGCTGGCATAGCCTGTTATTATTCGTATCGGACCGAAATGGCGTGCTTCGGACTGGCCTGGCAATGACTCGACCCAACTTACAACTCTAGTGGTACCTAACTTATCCAGTTTAATGCACTCTCAATCTGATGTGTTGAGTCCACAAACAAACATCAGCACGAACTGCATCATATTTGTATCTATATTTGTGTTCTAGTATTTTCCATGGTGTCATCAGCCATATTATCTAGAAAATATCGTAATTTGCGAGATAATGACATAGTGAACACGATCAACACATCAAGATCCGACAAAATGCACACGTCAAGAATGGACCAAAGCAGTCCCAAAGTGGATCACGTCGAGTTGAAATCTCAACGCACCACGTGGGATGGGATAAGTTCCGACTTCCGAGCAAAAGAGAGTAGACACAACACTATTCTTAGACGTAATCCCACTTCCACTTCCGAACAAAATTAATACATAATTACATATCTCGTTGAGATCACTGACAACCAGAATCATTAGATTAGCTGGAACTTTGGATTCCGACCTGCAAATCCATTTTTTAGAGAGAGCTGACCTGCAAAACTGGTGGTATGGAGAATGAGTTGTGCTTAAATTATATGTCATCGTTCAAAAGGCTAATCTGGGGAAGGCGCAAGCAGATTGATGCGGCGAAGTTTACTCTGGGATAATTTAGAAGTTAAAACTATTCACTTTTATGTAAGAGATTGCAAGTTCGAGTCTTCATAGAGCAAGTCAGGTTGTGAAGTTTTCTAAAGAGAGTTGGATGGGTCTAAATGTATAATTTAGATAGCAACAACCATTTAAGTTTCCTAAAAAAACAACATATGAAACCTGAAGCAACAAGTGTACGGGAAAGAAGAGACAGATACAACATTTTACATCTGTTAGAGATATTATTATGATATATCATCTGGTCATCTTCTTGTTAAAGTATAAAATCCTAACAGCTATTAGACAAGAAGGACATTGTCAAACATTTGGAGTGCATCAATATCTAAGGACTACATGAATACAAAATGAGCAGGACTCAAGATCTGGATGTAATTTCCGCATACCTTAGAAAGCTAATAACAAACAGTACTCCTAAGAACAAACAAATGCAGCTCTGGGGCCCCTGCACTGCATGACGATTCTTACTTGCAGAAAAATAGTACTAGCTGCGGATCAAGTCACCAAGTCATGAGTCATAATATAGATTTCACAATAGAATATGTATGTGATCATGATATGAAGCATCTACATGCCTAGACGTGCAATGCAATCGTGTTGATCTGAAATTGACAAAAATAATAGCAAATTATGCTACACGAATAGGACAGACCTTTGAACATTATCAACATTAATTTATTTAGGAAACCATCTATAAAGTATTTAAGAAGTATGAGCCCTGGGAGTAAGGCAAGCAACGTTATAATATCCTCACCACATGACCAAACTCTAAACTCTGTTGTCAACTTGTCATCATTGGACATTGGTAACTAAATCAAAACTATCACCCTCAAGGCATTGTTTTTTTTTTGTCCTACTGTTTCAATTATCTTTAAAATTTATACTACTTTCACATCTCCGCATGTATCCTACTCTATCGCTTGCTTTATTTCCTCTCCCCCCTAAGGTCCTTTTCAGTTCTTTTAAATTCATATTGTAGCATCAGTAACTGCTACTTTAATCAGGCCAAAATGTCAATATCCAAACTGAACTGAACCTTTTCTTGCATACAGGATTTTATTCCAGATTCCATTGTGAAACAAAGTATCAAATTGTACGGCAAAACAATGGATATATGATGCCATGTGAAACCAACGGTGCCTAGGCAGGTCAATATAGAACTGCTTTTTTTTCTCGAGAACCATATAGAACTGCTAATGGGCTTGGATTTGTCCAGATTTTGGGCCAGGCCTATTCCAATTTAAGGATGGACCAGATCAATTTGGACTTACATTAGTTTGGGGTATAGTTGGGCTGGCCCATATACATGCCAAACAAGCGGCACCTGGTCCCTCCACGAGGAGCTCTCTCACCCTTGCCGTCGCCATCGCCACATGATGTTGCCGCCTCCTTATCGGATCCGTTTCAAACACACCGCAAGATTGGAAAGCTTTGACATAATGGATGATGCTAGGATCAAGGAGGAGCCTTCGTTGGCCTCCCGCCAAGTGGCTCCTCACACCGACACAATCGGGAGGCTTGCGGTGGGTGAATGCCAGCAAGGTCAGTTTTAAGTCGTTTTTGCCCAATCGCAGTGTGTTGACATCATTGAAATGTTCGGCTTAGGTTGGCTTTGTGATAGGCTTCAGCTAGAGATGTAACTTGGGCCGTGTCGGCAACATCATGTGGATATCGACTTGATACCAATTGAAAGGGATCTAGGATATCGACTAGAGGGGGGTGAATAGGCGATTTTAACAAATTATCAAAAAAACAAACAATTTATAGTTAATGAGAGCAAATAAATAACACAAGATGAACAAAGCACAATTTCAACACAAGGATATATCCCGTGGTCTCGGTGATTTGCCGATCACCCCTAATCCACATTGAGGCAAACTCAAATCTCTAACCGCTCCTCTATCTAGTCAACCTTCTCTCGAGAAGTGACCTATATCTTGAACCGGATTAGTGTGATGAGTTATCCAAACCTCGATTTCACTAAGGATGCACTTTACCGCTCCGGCAAGGCGTACTCAACCCTTTCACAAGACGTTTTGAGGAGTCTTCACAATCTTCCTTGAAGAACTCTCTAAAACCTTTCTCCTAGCCGTATAGGAGCCGGCAAACTCCAAGAGTAACAAGCCGGTGATGATCACTTAGCCTTCTTCTAGTGCCACAAGATTGATTTAATGATCTAAATGCAATGCGCATACTCTCACAAATTCGAGAATTTGAACCCTAGAGTGTATGAAACTAGCTTAAGCTCTCAAGAATGATGACAATGCTCAAGATTATGCCAAAAGTTGTGAACAGGGCCGTGCATGGGAGTATATATACCCCCCACAATAAATATAGCCGTTACAGGCCGTTGGGAGAAAAAGGTTACTTGGCGGTCAGACCGCAGGTATATGCCTGGTCAGACCGCCGCAATTGCAACGGCATTAAACAGGCGCAATAAATGCTCAACTGCCCTTGCCAGGCACACACACGGTCAGACCGGAGCCTATTTCGGTCAGACCGTGAAACTGTCCAGAGACGACATAGTTTCTGGACACTTTATACGGTCAGGCCGAAAAATACGGACAGACCGGCCATACGGTCAGATCGTAGTTCAAAAGCACGGTCAGGCCGATTGCTCGGTCAAACCGGTCTAATCAAACGGTCAGACCGCCATAGCTCAAAAACAACAGAAAGATAAATCAAGAAGTTTCAGGAGTCTGACCTAGGTCTCAACTACGGACAGACCGACCTTTTAAAGGAATACACTATACTTAGACATAACGTCGGTCAGTCCGAGATCCTATTCGGTCAGTCCGTGAATTCGGTCAGACCGGTCTAACAGACGGTCAGACCGACTGAGACAGTGCTGAGCAGAATTGAGCTGAAACAAGCATTTCAAAGTATATGACCTTCTAGTATGCAATGCAAGTTGATTTTATGATTTGTGGCACATAGATGAAGTATTTTGTGATACACCACATACTCCTCTTAATAGTACGGCAACTATCCTAAAATCCGGTCAAAATTCTTCTCTAATCACCTTAGACCGGTAAAAATGGAAAAGACCCTATTTCGTACCTTTGTCTTTTGATCAATGCCCTTTCTTCATCATGAGGCTCTTTCTTTGCCTTTCATTAACCTGTCTTTTAAGTTTCTTCTTGACATAACTAGGCAGGTAACGTTAGTATAGCATTTGTAGTTGTCATTAATTACTAAAACACTCTTTAGGGGCCTAGAAGCTACAGTGGCACGGCGCGAGGAGGGCGTGGCAATGCTAGGAGGGTGCGGCAGCGCAGAGGGCATGGCGGTCGGGGAGAGGACTGAGGAGCTCCCCCGGAGCAGACAGTGTCAGGTCGGCCCGCATGCTAACGGGCCACTCCATGTCGTGCCGTGCCGGCCCGGGCACAACCGGCAATATCGTGCCGTGCCATGCCCGCCCATGGACCGGTTTTTTGGGCACGGCACAGCCCGGTCCCATGTGCCAGGCCGGCACGGCTCATTATAATTCGTGCCGAGTTGTGCCAAAAAACCGTGCTTCGGGCCGACCCGGCAATGGCCCGGCCCAAGTTACACCTCTAGCTTCAGCCCATTAGGCTGTCTCCAACAGCTTGGCTTGAGTCAACGCGCATTGGTTGCGCTCAATGCTTGCATGCTATGATTAGAAAGTGATACCAGACTAGACCGTCTCGCAAGAGGACAAGATCGGTGCAGTAAGGAGAGTATTTTGTGCGTTCTTTCCTTAGGAACTAGAGAAGTGATATTTACCAAACTAAATTGATGACTAATGAAACTAAAACGGACGAGAGAAAGATAGAAAATGTTAGAAGAAATTAGAAAGAAAGAGCTGGTCAACCTAGCGATGTTCGGTTTATGCTAGGTCCATACGCGTGTTCATGAGTACAAGCGATAGCACCATAAGCATTCAGTAGTCTCGCAAGAGGGAAGTGAAAACGACTGATACGAATGCGTCCGCACGAGTATCAACGAATGAATGCGTAATAAAATAATACAGACCGTTCCCCGACTCCTTTCAACATAATCACGAGAAGCCCAATACTCCAAAATTCCCAGTTAATTCTCAAAAGCAATTCTTGGAGTAATTCAGGCAGCAAGAACATCAATTGGCTTAGAAACACAAGAATAATACAAACTGAAGTCTAAGCATTCAACATCTCCTATTCTTGTATAGAAATTCAGATCCTCAAACATGCACACAACAACCATAAGTTTGATTTGAACACTAGAGAAAAATACAACAGCATTGAATAACACTTCAAAGTTCATTCAAAGTTAATCATTTCCCTCTTGATTTCTTGTCTTTACAAACCCTTAACAAGGCTGTTTCCTCTTTTGGCTTTCTTAAAGAATGGGACAATGATTATCAAAGAACTGGTGATAGATCTCATATTTTAGTCAAATGCTTAGTAACTTCACTTGTTGATATCCCTCGTTATCTGGTTATTTCTAAACCTAGTGAAACGTTAGGAAGAAGCTGGACTGTGCAAGTGGTAATATGCTCCTCTCGTCCAACTGGGACTTTGGCTGGTGATGAGGATGATCCTGAGGATCATCACCCAGATTTAGAAATGCTGATAATAACCCTGACGATGATCTGAATATGAACTTAGATGATGATCCTGCTGAAGATGATCTTAGGAACTTTCATAATGTTGGGGACCCTGTTTGGGATGCCCTAGTCCCTCAACAACCAGAAGCATGGTACGCTTGGAGAGCAAATGATCAGTCTTCAAATTCCTCTGGATCTTCATCTGGCATTGTGACTGATTTTGATGATGACTCACTTCGCTTCCTCTTATTCGACTTGTCTTTGGGGATATCTACTACGAAGATAAATTTGTTGTTGTGTCTTCAATGTTCGTGGAGTCTGCTTAATTCCTCTGCTCCAAGAATTTCTTCTTCTTCTGGGCTTTCTCTGTGGTTTGAGAAGCAGCTTCTCTCCTCTCCTTCTAAGAAAAGGAAGATGAAGGCTCCTCTGGAAGCCTCAGGATTTCGTCGTAGTCCAAGATTGGTGGCTAAATTCAGAGGTTTCAAACCTGGTACCACCCCATCTGCTGCTTCTGATCAACCTGGCTCCTCTCGGCTTCCTGTTCCACATTTTTCATTGGAGATGCTGCAGGCTTTTGGTTCCTTCTGTGGAATTCCTTCAGAGTTGACCTCTAAGGAAAATTTACAATTGCCAAGGATTATGGAAATCGATGATTAGCTCATTCTGCAAGACGCTTTTGTTGAACTGTTTTACTTTGTGGAAAGACTTAAGTTGTGTCTTGTCCTTGAGATGGCTGATACTTATATTTTGCTACATTGTAACCTGGTTTGTTACAATGCGTTGTTATTTGACTCTCTACTTGATCTATGCATAATTCTAGAAAGTTTAATATTCTTAATTGGAATATTAGAGGCTTAAACTCTCTGGATAAAAGGATTGCTATTCGCAGTAAAATTATGGATGAAAATTGTTCTATTATCTGTTTGCAAGAAACCAAAGTCCAATAGGTGGACAATTTCCTGATCAAATCCTTTTGTCCCAGACTTTGGAATGATTTCGAATTTATTCCTTCTAATGGTAATTCTGGAGGGATTTTAACTGTTTGGAATAGTACTTTTTTCAGTAAAGAAGATGTGGTGTATAATGACTTTTGCCTTTCGGTTACTCTGAAACATAAACTCTCCAGTGAGCGTTGGATGATCTCAAATGTGTATGGTCCTTGCTGTCCTCAGAGGAAGTTGGAATTTCTTGACTGGTTTAGGAACATCTCGGTGTCTCCCAATTTACTTTGGATAATTATGGGGGACTTCAACCTCTCAAGGTTTCCTTCTAATAAGAATAAAGGAGTTTTTAATTGTGGAGAAACTGATCTTTTTAATGAGTCTATTAACCATCTTAATTTGGAGGAGTTGACCGTTAAAGGAATGCAGTTTACTTGGTCAAACATGCAAGTTCAGCCTACTCTGGTCAAACTCGACTGGTTTTTTGTGAATGGTGGTTGGTTGAGGGCCTTTCCTAACACTTTTGTTACAACTTCTAGTAGACCTTTGTCGGATCACTTCCCTTGTATCGTTCATGTCTCTTCTTTTTTCCCTCATGCTAAGTGTTTTAGATTTGAAAATTTTTGGACTTAATGTCATGGTTTTCTGGATGTGGTTGCTAGAACTTGGAACAATTTCAGATATGATACCAATGTTACCAGGAGAATCAATTCTAAATTCAAGATTTTGAGAAGAACTTTGAAAAGTTGGAGTAAGCAATTCAAGATTTCTCAAACATATGAGCAAAACTGCTATTTTACTTTGAATCTTTTGGATGGTTTGGAAGAACAAAGGGATCTTTTTTGTAAGGAGTTCAATTTTAGAAATATTTTGAAATCCTATTTGAAAGATCTCCTAAGGAATAGACATGAATATTGGAGGCAAAGAGGAAGACTACGTTGGGCTAAATTGGGAGATGAAAACACAAGATTCTTTCATTCGGTGGTCTCTAACAATTTCAGAATCAACCATATTGTTTCTATTAAAAATGATTTGAATACAGAGCTTCTTAACCATTTGGATATTGCGCAACATCTCTGATTTTCCTTTAAGGGTAGAATTGGTTCTTCGGATTTCCAAGGCATGTTATTTAATCTCTCAGAGTTTTGTTCTCCTTCTCTGTCTGAGTCTGCTGTTTTGGAGACAAACTTCTCTTCGCCTGAGATTGACTCTGTTATTTGTAGTATGCCTTTAGACAAGAGTCCTGGTCCGGATGGTTTTAATGGAGCTTTCTTCGGGCTTGCTGGATGATCATTAAGCATGATTTCTATGATCTCTTTCAGCAGTTTTTTGAGGGGCAAGCTAAGCTTTTTAGAATTAATTCTTCACTTATCACTTTGATCCCTAAGAAAGATGGTGCTAATAAAGTTTTTGATTATCTCCCAATATCTTTACTCAATAGTTCTCTGAAGATCATTACCAAGTTTCTTGCTAATCGCTTACAACAAGTGATCACCTCTATTATTCATCGCAATCAGTATGGTTTTATTAAATCAAGAACTATTCAAGATTGTGTTGCCTGGCCATATGAGTACATTAATTTTTGCAAGAAAGGCCGCAACAAAACTATCCTTTTGAAATTAGATTTTGAGAAAACTTTTGATATGATAGAACATGATGCTATTATTGAGGTTCTTAAGTGATCCGTTTGAGACCTAGCCTTGGTTTTCGCACTAAGCTCGCCCAGATTCTAATATGCGGAATAACGGGATCTTACTCGGAAATACCGAAACCCAAAGGTTGATTGAAAACACAGCTCAAAGTAATTGCACAACTCTTTATTTCAAAGAGGGCTTTACACTCAAACGTTAGACACACTTGCCTACGTCGAAGGAACTATAAGCTGGATATATAATCCAAGACTGTGATAATATTCGATGATTTAAACTAGTCCTATTACAAGGTATTTATAGTCTAATCGTATGAGTACGTATTAGACTCAATAACCTAAACGTATTAGACTCATATAACTAACTAACCCTAAACAGATAAACTTAGTTATACATATTCGGATCGGATTACAATTCCGAACAGGGAACGAATTCCTTTTCATGGTCGCGGACCAATCCATGGTCGCGGACCCATCTATGGTCGCGAAACCTTTCCGAACACGGTTAAGGTCGCAAAGCCGTATGTGATCAGGACTTGAAGATCCTCCCGGATCATGACTCCCTTGTTGAGAAGGAGCCAACCCCTGTTGCGACCTCTCGATCAAACTGGAGATGTGGAAATTGGGCTTGTCCGTGTTCTCTGGTGTACCACTTTGCCGCACGTGCTCGTTGATCTTTTCGACCGATTCGAAAAGTCTCATTTATGCCACTGCGAGTGGTAGTCACCTTCTTCTCCAGAATCACATCTTCACATAGAGATTCGTTTCATTGATAGACCAAGTCTTCAACAGATGGTACTATAGTATCTGGCTCATCATCCAGCATTGAAGGCTCAAAGAGTTTGAGGTGCTCAACATTGACAACAGAGTAAATATCCATGTATGGAGGTAACTCGAGCTGACAAGCATTATTACCCACTTTCCGCAAAATCCGAAAAGGACCATAACGAATGGGTTTGAGTTTCTTACCTTCACATTTAAGTCTCTCCTTACTCAGATGTAACCATACTGTATCACCTTCTTGAAATTGCGCATCAACTCGGTGCCGATCATGTCGCGCCTTGTACTTGAGTTGAGCTTTCAGCAAGTTCTGCTCAACCTCACGATGGAGTCGTTGAATACCTTCCAGGAACTTTTGTGCTCGATCCTGATCAGATGCTTCCTTGCTGTTCTATGCTGAAGTAGGGATCACAAACTCCATGTCGAATAGACTCTGTGGTAGAAATGCTAAACAGACCTCAAATGGCGACTTTCCAGTCGAACCATGCACTGCTCGATTAAAAACAAACTGCAGGTACGGTATGCTTTCATCCCAGGCCTTCGAGTCCTTCGCGTTATATCCTCTCAAAAGATGAACGACTGTGCGTTTTACCACCTCAGTTTGACTATCAGTTTGCGGATGAAAAGTAGTACTCCTTTTTAGCTTGGTGTCCATCATCGTCCAGAGCGATCGCCAAAAGTGACTAAGGAACCGAGTATCGCGATCAGACACAATAGAAGTCGGCAGTCCGAAGTGTGTCCAAATGTTTTGAAAGAATACCCGAGCTGCTTTTTCTCTCGTGATAGTCTTTCGACAAGGTATAAGAATAATCATTTTGGAGAATCGATCAACGACCACGAATAGACAGTCGTTGCCACGTCAGGTCTTAGGCAATCCTCCCAAGAAATCCATGGATATGCTCTCCCATGGTCGCGATGGAACTGGCAAAGGAGTGTACAAACCTAATTTTTGGTTTGCCGATTTCAAGATGCTGTAGAGACCACAATCTCGAACAAAACTAGCCACATCTTGCTACATACGCGGCCAGAACACATGTCGGTGAAGATTTTGCAACGTCTTTGTAACCCCAAAGTGACCAGCTACCTTCGATGTGTGCACTTCTCGCATCCATTGAATTCAGGGTGCTCCACGAGGTATGCAAAGTAAATTGCTCTTGTACAAGAGTCCTTCTCGCCAAACGAACTCTGTAGGTTTCCCTGTTTCGAGCTCAATCAGTGCTGTTTGAAAATCAGGATCTTCACTGTACATATTGGCATAGTTATCATGACATGAGGGCTCGATCTGCATAAACGCTGATAAACAGAGGGTCGTAACTGGCGGTCACGACAACATGTCCGCCAATTTGTTGTGTACGCCCTTCTTGTACTTAATCACCAGATTAAACTGCTGCAGATACGACATCCATTTCATGTGCCGAGCTTGCTGTAGCTTGGACTGAGTTTGCAAATATTGCAACGGTTGATGGTCGGTGTGGACAACAGTCTCTTTACCCAAGAGATAACACCGCCAATGTTTCACGGCCTGATGCAGTGCACACAACTCTTTGTCATAAGTCAGGTAGTTCTTCTGAGCTCCTTGGAATAACTCGGAGTGATATGCCACTGGTCGACCTTCTTGCATGAGCACTGCACCCATTGCATAACCTGAGGCATCGGTTTCTAGCTCGAATGGTTTCTGGAGATTCGGCAAAGCTAACACAGGCACCTCGCTGATCTTCTTTTTCAGCAAAAGAAACGTGTCCACATGTTTCCCTGTCCACTCGAACTTTTGATCGGTCCTGGTTAAGGCATGCAATGGAGAAGCCACAATCGAGAAGTGTTGGATAAACTTTCGAAGATATTGGCATGCTCCCACAAAACTACGCACATCCGTAACTGTTTGCGGTCACGACCACTCGCGAATCACTTTTACCTTATCGGGGTCGATTTGCAATGTACCGTTGCCGACCATGAATCCTAGGTAAAGTAGAGTTTGCTGGCCGAACTCGCACTTCTTACGGTTGAGGCGAAGTCGATGTTGCCGAAACTGTTCGAATACCTTTTCGACATGAATGAGGTGCTCATCCCACGAAAGACTATAAACCAATATGTCGTCGAGGTAAACGATCATAAAGTCGTCGATGAACTGTCTTAATATGTCATTCATAAGACGCATGAAGGTTGCTGGGGCATTGCAGAGACCAAACGGCATGACCAGCCATTCGAACAGACCTTGTCGTATTTTGAATGCGGTTTTCCACGTATCCTCCTCTCGAATGCTGACTTAATGATATTCTGAATTAAGATCCAACTTGGAGAAGACAACGGCATGCTTCAATTGGTCTAGTAGGTCGTCAATACGAGAAAGGGGGTACCAGTTCTTGATGGTGATCTTGTTCAGTGCTCGGTAGTCGATGCACATACGCCAAGTCCCATCTTTCTTTGGCACTAACATCACAGGAGATCCACAAGGTGAACTATTTGGTTGAATGACACCATCGTTTAGCAACTCACCAAGTTGTCTCTTGATCTCTTCATTCTCCATTACTGAGTTGCGATACATACTCAGATTGGGCAGTGTTGCAACGGACACAAACTGAATTTCGTGCTCGACTGGACGTTTCGGTGGACGACCCTGGGTAGTTTCGAACAGATCACTATATTTCCCCAGCAGTTCCGACAAATGACCAGAATCCTCTCGGCACGCCAACGACAATGTTGGTCGAGTACCCTCACCTTGACCAATGGGTCGAATCATGACAAGCACATACTTGTGACATGCATTAACAATTCGTTTGGCTTGATTTGCGGTAATCAAGTTCGAAGTGTTGACGTGGATGTCTCTACTGATCACGAACTTAACTCCGTCTTTGGTGAGGTCGTACTCTTGCGCTCGCCGATGGAAGTGAGCGTCTCGATCATACAGATACGGACTCCCAAAGATCACCTGACAGATATCGATAGGGACAACATCGCATTGCACCTCATCGATATATTGTGCAGAGATAGCAAACTTCAACACACACTGACTCGTAATCTGTTGGTTTACGTCAGATGTAAACCAAACCAGTGGATATGGTCACGGGTGTGTGGTTGTCTTCAAACCAAGTCGTCGAACCAGTCCAGCGGAGACCAGATTCTTCTGAATTCCGGGATCGAATATCGCTACGACCACTTCGTGCTTCACCTGGATGTTGATGGTAAACAAGTCCTCCGTTGGGTGATGGTCGTTTGGTGGAGCCGAACCCTTCTCCTTCGGCATTGCCATCAGAGACAAGGTCGTATCCGCCTCAGTAACCGAATTCACTCGGACAACTTCTTCGTCTGGTGAAGTCGCAGTAGTTGTGGCTGTTCTTTTCCCTGATACGTTTTTCTTTGGTCGAAGTTCAGGATGAAGCTTGTAGCATTTTCCTTCGTATGTCCTGTGACTTGACAATGTTCACAAAAGGCACCCGTGCCCGATTTTGAAGCGTTCTTCTCCGGACTCAGCTTTTTCTTTGTCGAGATCGCACCTTCCTTCGTGGTTTTGTCGCTGCGGGATTTGTTCTTCTTCTCGATCGCCATAGCAGTTGTGCTTGCGGTCGCGATGTCTTGGACGCCGAACCGACTTAGCTTAGTACTGATCGATTTCTGAAGTCCAGATGTGTATTTCCAAAATACCTCAGGATCGGATAGCGATATGCCGATGACCATTGCTTGTCTCTGGAACTCCGTCGTATAGTCTTGGATGGTCTGGTCGCGCCGTTAGTACAATCTGTGCCAACGTTCCCATCTCTCCTCAAGGTAACCCATCGAGTAGAATTCTTGTCGCAGACGTCGTTTGAATTGACCCCACGCAAGGTCGTCAGCTTCACCACTGGCGACAAGGGCCTTCCACCAAGTCTTGGTGTGGTCTTTCATCTTCAAAGGTGCGAACTTCACCTTTTGAGCGCTACTAAACCCTTTTATGTCAAAATAGGTCTCAAATTGGTCGATCCAAGAATTCAGTTTCTCGGCATCGATCACCCCATCATATATGGGTATATCAATCTTAGCGTCGACCTTAAAAGATCTGACAGCTAAGGAGGTGTTGACGAGGTTGTCAATCTTGTGGTCGCCTTTGTCTTTATTTTCGTTTGTCCTGCGCAAGTTTTCACCAGTCTTCACACCCATAACCTTCCTTACTGCTTAATCCAAGTAAGCACGATTTTCATGTCGGTGGAGAGTTTAGCCACTTGTTCTGCTAAATTAGCTTAAACGAAGGTATCGCCCAACGTTGTCGGAGACGCGGCTATAGTGTAACAACCCAAAACCCCCCTTTTTCACCCCCCTTTTCTCAGATTTTCTCTCAGATCAAATATGTTTATAAATGTATAGAAAATTCATAAAATATGTTTATAATACTTTAATAGCACAAATAACCAGGAATTTCTGGTTCCCATGCATCTACACTTTGCATTTCAGCCCCTTCCATTTTTCAGAAATTGCAAACAAGTCCCTAAGCAATGTAAAAATATTATTTTATGCACAATTACCCTTCTAACCCCACCCATTCCATAGCCACTGCAGTGCAAGGACCAATTTACCCATGTTGGATGCATTACAAGTCAGCAGGCTGCTTCACCCCTAAGCTACCTCCATTGCCATCTTCTATTTAAACCTTGGCATAGCTGAAAGCCTGCTCAAACCAGCACTTCACACAGAATGCTCCTGTAGAAAGTTAGCTCTAGCTCTCTGGCTCGCAATGCACTTTGAATCTCTGCATTTGGAGCAAAATTCACACATAAAATGTCACTGGGCGTGATCTCTGTCGCCCAGCCGAGAGCCAGGGCGCGCTCCAGCGCCGGCCGACACCTCCCTCGTCGTGGTCGCCTTGTTCCGGCTACATCTTGCTTGTCCAGGTATGTCTATCATGTGTGCTTTGACCTCGTGAATCTTTTCTTCCACTAGAGCTTGGCAATTTGACCGCCGTAGCTCCCGATTTGCCGTGTTTGCATTTTGTTCACCGTCGGCCACCTCGCCGTTCATCTTTTCCGGCCATGCATTGCTCGATCAGGCCACACCATCGTGATATCCTCGCCTCCAGCATCTCCCCCACCAAATTTCAGCCTTCCCCGTGCACCAACGCCCGAGAACCGCCGCCGGCCGAGTCTTCTTCTCCACCTCCGGCCATCCTCGTTCCTCCGTGATTCCGGCCACCAATCTCTGCCATTGTTGTATTTTCTACATCCCCTAGTGTTCCTCCTCCGATCCCCACACTTCTCCGGCCTCCCTGCCCTCTCCGGCAAGCTCCCGCCGTGCATGCACCCGTGGCTGTGTCCGTGCGCGCCACCTCGCCGTGAAGCTCGCCGTAGAAGCCTCCTATGGCCGTACCACCTTGCCCTTTGCTCTCCCCTTGCCGTGACTCCTCCACCCCTCAAGTCTCAGCTCCGGCTGACGTCTGGATCGCCGCCGGCGAACTTCGAGCCGTGGCCGTGGCCAGTGTCTGCCCAAAGGCACTGCTACAGTGAGCTTGGGCTTGTCCCAATGTCAGCCTCACTGACATGCTTTGCCGTTCTCTGTCCTAGAGACCTCCGATCAAAGATCCGATCACGTCACTTTGTCCGCCTAGTCGTCAAACCTCCAGATCTGTGCTTTGTTCTTGGATCCGCTGTCTGAGCTAAGTCGTACTCTTATCTTGATTTCGTCGATTCCATCGCAGAGGCTTCCGATCGAAGATCCATCTGCGCCATCAGATTCGTCTCAGCCCCAATCTTCTAGGGTGTGTAGTTTTCTTTTAGATCCAAGTTCCAGATCTCTTTTCAAAGATCAATTTCCTTTCCCGCTTTGCCCTAAAACCCCGCCAAATGTGTATTTTCTTCATCCAACCTCTAAACCCAAATCTGTCTGATCCGCCCTGCCACATGTTCTCCTTCAGCCACCAATTCAAAATCCTACCCTCAAACCCTGTTCCGTCGTTTTCGGCCGTTTTCGAAAACGAATTCCTCCGATTCTACCATAATTACCCTGTTTTTGAGAACTTCCGTTTTTAGTCTTTTTCAGATCCGACTCCGAGGCTGCTTTACCTAGACTTATTAGGACTTAGATCTGCATTTGATAGTTTCATATTTATGCATGTTTGGTTGATCGGTGTTTCTTCGCGTTTAGAAATCACCCGTTCAGAAGTCGAGGAGCCGCCGAGTGAAGATGTCGTTGAAGACGTTGTCGAGGGAAATCAAGGCAAGTCACCACCACCTTGATCATGTTGATCCCATGTTTTCAAGTTAGCTAAGTATTTTGTTTTGCAAATATTGTGTATGTTATTTAAGCAAACTGAGTATGTTGGAATATACCTGTTTAACTATTACCCCAAATTGAAAAGCCATTCTTGATTCTCAAGTCTTGTATAATGTTCTTGATGCCCTAGGTTAATGTTAAAGTATAATAGCAGTAATATGAGTTATCTACATGAGCAAACAAAATGGTTTTCCAAAACTAAAAATGCCTTTTTAAAATGTCTATCCTAGAGAAGAGAGGTGTGTCAGTTGGAACATGGAAAATGCTGTGATGCTTATGATGATAATGTGATAACATGACAATGTTGGAAACATGAAACGTTGTGAATTGTGGAAAATGTGATTAGGGAAACTCCTCTCTAGAATAGCTTAAGGACCAACCAATTTGTGCTAAACATCTACTAGCATGTTATCGTACCTCCACAAGCCTGTTATGGGACAAGCACGACCAACTATCCTTGCCGAACTATTGCCCTAGCTCTGCATAGAGTCTCTAACCTAAATAATAATGTGCACTAATACTGTTCACTGGTCAGGGAGGGAAAATCCCTCTTGGCCCACTTACACTGACGGTTGGGACGAGCCCAACCGATTCGTCTGAGTGAAAGATCGTGCAACTGATGTGGTTCCAGGGCACGAGTGCTGGATGTGGTTTCCCAGCACAAACCCCTCGTGTGTCCGCTCACTATTGGTGGAGAGGGTCTCCCACCGCGGCCCAATACTAAGTGAGGGGTAGGGTAAAGGTATGAGAGGGAAGATCCCTACAATGCTTCACAACTGTATTAGGAACCCCACCCGGAGGTGGAATTCCTGGGCCACTGACCGGTGGTGAACCTTTTACGGGGCAGAGCTAATATAATGGCAAGGCAGGGTGAAAAGCGTGTTGTTCTCAACTCAGTGGCGCGCTTAAAGCAGCGTGATCGAACCTGACATAGGAGACTCATATGCTTAAAGTAGCGTGTTGGGCAAAAGGCCTATGCTCGTGGTCAACAGTGGTAGTTGAGAAGTCTTGTGGGTAAAGCGGTACCCCTCCGCAGAGTTTAAAATGTATTTGTGCTCCCGGATTTTGGAGTGTGTTATGGTCAATGGATTTCATCCATGTTGTGAGGCACAAGTAGTTTTCATGAACTGTTTTATCAACTGCTTTAAATTCTACACTCTTGAACTGTTGTATATATATAAGGTAAGTTTTCAAGGAATGTTTAAATGCTTTTCATGATCATCAACTGCTAGGTTGAGAAAAAGGTTTGGAAAAGAGCCTCAATCACTTTCTTGAATTCCCTGCATGATATGTATACTTGCATTTGTTAAGTGATGATTTGCTGAGTACTCTGTACACACCTGTGACTAAATTGTTCCATCAGAAGCTGAAGACTTCTTCGGGTTTGATCCAAGCTTCTAGGCGTCTATAACTAACTAACCCTAAACAGATAAGCTTAGTTATACATATTCGGATCGGATTACAATTCGGAACAGGGAACGAATTCCTTTTCATGGTCCCGAACTAATCCATGGTCGCAGACCCATCCATGGTCGCGAAATCTTTCCGAACATGGTTAAGGTCACGAAGCCGTATGTGATCAGGACTTGAAGATCCTCTCTGATCATTAAGGCTAAAGGATTTGGTGTAAAATGGATTAGCTGGATCAATCTGATCTTGAAAACTGGATCCTCCAATATTCTTTTAAATGGGATTCCTGGTAATCAAATTTGGTGTAATCGTGGAGTTAGGCAAGGTGATCCTTTGTCGCCTTTGCTTTTTTGTGTTTTTTGCTGATTTGCTTCAATCAATTTTAAACTCGGCTAAGGATAAGGGTCTGCTTAATCTGAGGACGCAAAGGAAGTTTTTCTTCTTAAAGCTCTTCTTCATTCCTTTACCATCTCCACTGGTTTAAGAGTTAACTTTCATAAATCCTTCATGGTTCCTTTTAGTTGTTCTCATGATCTTGTTACGAACCTTGCTGGGATTCTTGGATGTCACGTGGGCTCTTTTCCTTTTACTTATTTGGGTCTTCCCCTTAGTCTATCTAAGCCGAAGGTAGAATGTTACAATTTGATGATTGAAAGATTTGAAAGAAGACTTTCTGGATAGCAATTCTCCTTTCTTTCTTTAGGAGGAAGACCGATCTTAATCAACTCAGTTCTTTCTTCTCTCCCTATGTTTACTATGTCAACGCTTAAAATTTCCCAAGCTGTTCTTGATAGAATGGATAAAATTAGAAGAGCTTTCTTTTGGAGGGGAAAATCGAATTGTGTGGGTATTCATTGTCAGATTGCTTGGGACAAAGTTTGTAGACCTAAATCAAATGCTGGAGTTGGTGTCATAAACCTAAGAATCCAAAACTTGGCTCTGTTGCTGAAATTCTTGTTTAAGTTTTTTAACAAGAATCCTTCTCCTTGGGTTCAATTAGTTTGGTCTCGTCATTATTCGAATTGTCTTCTGTCGGAGACGCATCTGGTTGGTTTGTTTTAGTGGAAGGACATTTTGCATCTTTTAACCTACTTCAAAGGTATCTCATCTTGTAAGATTGGGTTAGGGGATACTTGTGACTTGTGGAATGATCTTTGGACTTCTGAAATTTTGGCACACAAATGGGCTGAACTGTTTTCCTTCTCCTCACGAAACTTGACTACTCACCAATTCTGGAATTTGAATAGCTTGGAAACTATCTTCCATTTGCCTTTTTCGGAGCTAGCTTATAACCAATTTCAGAGTCTTTTGTTGCTTCATCAAAACACGAGGGATCTTGATAGTTTGAAGGATTGTTGGACTATCTTTGGAAGCAATTTGCATACATTTAAAACCAATAAGGTTTATAAGAGATTGATGGGTTTTACCCTTCCTCACCCCATCTTCAAGTTCTGCTGGAAGACAAAGTGTATGCTTAAAATTAAAATTTTCATTTGGATTCTTCTTTGGGAATGCCTTAATACCAGAGAGAGATTAGGAAGGAGAAACTTGCTGATATCTTCTTATGAGTGTGAGCTTTGCTCTGATGGCTTTCTTGAATCACACTCCATCTCTTTTTTGAATGTGCTTTTGCTATTCAATGCTGGAACCTTATTGGTGTTAGATGGATGGAAAATTTGTCCAATTCAACTATGATGGATTTGATTTGGAAGCTTAAAGAAGACAACCCAACATTCAAAGACTTTCTCATGGAAGTAATTATATTATCATTGTGGAATATTTGGAAGATTAGAAATTCCAAAATTTTCAGTCACCAGCAGGGGAGTCTCTTCAAGTGGAAGAAAGTCTTCATTTTGGATCTTAAACTGGTTACTGCTCGTTCCCCTATTGACATTAGAGAAAAAATTCTTAGATGGGTTGATCTTTTGTGATGTTTTGTTGTTGTTGTTGTTGTTGTTTTTCTCTTTTCATTTGTAACCTGGATCTTCCTTATTATATATATTATTTACAGTAGGCTACTTGCCTACTGTATTTCCTTCAAAAAAAATCTCACGAGAAATCACAGGACAATGTGAAGAATAGTTCAGAAAAATACATTAAGGCTCAAGCCATTCACAGAAATTTGTAATTGGTTCAGACAATTGAGTTGACTATTTACAATTATAGTAATTCTCATTTCAGTGCATAACATGCATTCAGTTCAGCAAATTCTATAATGAGAATTGAATTCACAGTAGAGAGGAAGTAGTCAATGGAGAATTTTACTACTAGAGTTGATGGCCGAGGTCGAAGGAGACACCAGAGTGGTCGCAGTGGGGATCTGGCTGTGGTCGTAGTCTCCAGAGAGCTCGATGAAGCACCCTGGTCGTAGTCATCGAGCTCGAGGAGGTCGCTATGATCGACGCAGCTAGCGATCGAAGAGGGAGTTCGACAAAGTCGAGGTTATGGTCATCGCGGAAAGTTGATGAAGTGGTCGAGCTCGAGGCCGTCGACGAAAATGCGGTGGCCTACAGGACGTGGTTGACGATGAGGGAGCTGGTTGTCGTCGTCGTGGTCGACGCAGCAGGTGGTAACGAAACAAAGGGAGTGAGGAAGGAGGGGGAAAAGAGGAAGACTAGGAGGCGATCGACGATGAGGTTTGGTGGAGATCCAATGGCGGCGCACGATGGTGTAGGTTGTCTTAGATCTATGGCTGCGCGGGCTAAGGAGCAACGGCGGTGGCAAGCTGCGGCGGCTCAAGCGCGTAGATCTACGGGGCTAGAGAACGCCAGCAAGGTGTAGAGGAGACGGCCGACGATGGCAGCGATCTGAGGCGTGTGGCGCCGTGGATGAAGGAATTGGCACGAGCTGGAGATGGACAGAGGTGAGGAAGGCAAAGGGAGAGGAGAGAAAAGAAGCTACGCAGATCAGAGGAGGAGCGGCGGCCGAAGAGGAGGGAGAGCAGAGGAGGAGGAGAGGCTTGGGAGCACGCCAACAATGAGAGCGGAAGAGAGGAGAGTGGAGGCGGTGCGAGATCCGGTGGTGGAACAGCGCAGATCCGGCGGCGTGCGGGTAGTGGAGAAGAGAGCAAGAAAAGAAGGAAGGAGGAGAAAAAAGGGAGAGAGGAAGGAAAAGAGGGGGAGGTAGAAAAGAAGTTCACTGAGGAGGCTAAGGGAGATGCTGCGTCAGCAGCGTACGGCCTGGCTTTCGCCGGTGTGGTGGACGGAGGTTTGGAAACTGGAGGCAAAGGCAGAAAAAGAAATAAGAGTATAAAGAACTGAGATTTTTTTTATAAATAACCCACATAAAATAATTAATTACAAAAATGACTCACAGTTCAAAAATTTTACAGAAATGGACCGCCACGTTAGCCTGCCGAGTGCCCAGAACTCGATAAGCGACCTGTCGCGTGGAACCGGCTTGTCGAGTGCCTAGAGTTCGACAAGATGTCGACCAGTACCTTGTCGAGTCCCCAACGCTCGACAAGCTATTCCACTGCACATTTGACCAGCCCCCTCGACCATTGTGCACTCGACCAACCCTCCTTCGACCAATTGCCTCGACCAGGAGCCTGTCGTGTGTTGGGCCCTCGACAAGACAGTCGACAAGACACCTGTCGAGTGCTGGGCACTCAACAAGGTTCTGGTCTCCGTCAAAATTGGTCCCCCTCTGCTGCTGCTGGCCTCACATTCCTCCATTAAGTTTTCCACCAGAGAGCTCCTCAGCTCTCCCTCTCATTTTGATTTCACTCTTTAGATTTAGTTCTAGCAAATTACAGCCGTTAAATTGATTTGGTGTAGAAGAGAAATTTATAGAGGATTTCGAGCTCTTCGAAAGGAGGTAATTTTTTTAAATGCAATTACGATTCTCTTAAGTATGTTGGTAATCACATAATTAGCAATAATATAATATAGAAGAACTAGGGTTTATGTTTATGTGTAGTAATGTTCTGGTTTTGTACATGTTTATGTGTGTATGTGTGTACTGTAGGTATTATGTTTTTAGGATTTATGTGCGTGTGCATGTTATATGTTTAGAAATTAGGTTTTTTAATGTATATGTTTTTAGGAATTGTGTGCATGTGGATGTTTAGGAATTATGTGCATGTTCCCTATGTTTATAAATTAGGTTTTTTAAATGTATATTTGTATGTTTTTAGAAATTATATGCATGTGCATGTTCTAGGTTTAGAAATTAGGTTTTTTAATGTGTGTGTGTAAGTCGGAAGAAATTGCAATGTATTGCAACAAAATTTTGGACAGATGCAGTACAAATTCAATGCATCATTTGTTGCAGTAAAAATAATTTTTACTTAAAAATAATCTATAAAGAAATTAATAAAACTAAAAAAGTTAGTTGTAAGTATAGGGTAATTGAAGTAATTTAGGAAACTGTTTTCGAAAACAGAACTGTGTTTGGTTTGAGGGCTATAGGAGATGAATTTGATTTGCTTTCAGAAGGAAAATTTGTATAACATACATAATAATGCACATCGGTGCAGCTTGAACACAGATCTGAACTAGTAGCGAGTTGGAAGTTTTTGGGATAAAAAAGAATGTATTCGTAAATTATAAAAATACATGGATGCATGGTTTTTGAACTTAAAAAAAATGGGTCCATAGAGTTTGGGTTGTTAGATATAATGGTGTCATGTTATTTATGCGTTGGATGAATGTGTGTAGGAAATGGAGACTCCAAAAAAATTTTGCATATTTTACAGCGACAGCTTAGTTTGCGAGGGGCAAAGCGGGGTTGATATGAGCCGTTGTCAGTATGTGATGGGCGAGCTGAGCATATATAACACCTCATTCCTAGACCTGAATTTATGAATCCTGAATCTGTTCGGGAAGAGTCATCGTGACGAAATGGTTCTAATTGAAGGATTGATCGTAAGGGAAATAGATAACAAGTAATACTGGATGCTGCGCGAAATAAAAGGGGACAAATCTTGGAGCTCTTATGTTCAAAGAGTAAAAGACCCTTATGGCGGACTTCTCGGCCAGTTCGTGATATATGTGCAGTTCTGCAACATAAAACCAGCTGAGCGTGCAGTCGAGGGTGAGCCAAGCAATGTGTCTAGTCCTGCAACATTCAGGGCTAGCGAATGGTCGAATGTATTTTGCCACACTCTCGTGGATGTGTGCGAGGTATTGGATTGCGTTCCATTAGTGTCCGACGAAGATGATTCGACGGAATCAAAGGCATCCGATGGCTCTGATGAGGATAATTCTGGTCCCACAGGAGTGGCTCGATCATTCCACATATGGTCAAGCTGTGCTGCCAACGGATCAGGGTTTCAGGTGATCTTTCGAGCGAGATGGCATACAAGTAGAGCAGGAGTTTCAGAGCAAAGAAGATCTGAAGAATGTCGTGGCGAGCTGGTCTCTTACAATCAATTATGTTTTATTCAAAATTTCTCAAATTAAATTCCCTAAATGTTATCAATATAATATTAATAACAAAAGTCATTAAATATTATAAATTTATTAAATATTTTGTGGTTATATTACATAAAATCAAACCGTTGTAGTGTCGAATATTTAATTTTACTTTATAAAATGTGAGACTCGTATATAAAATCAAGTAAGATCAAACCATTAAAAAAAAGATTATCATTTAACTCTTGTGCTTAGGTCACGTGCCCTCTTTCTTCACGAGTCAGACTGTCAGGCAGCTCTTGGAAACAACCTTAAAGGCTATTTTATTATTTTATGGGCGTTATACAACCCACTGAGCCATCTCGGCCGCCAATCAAATCAGCGGCCGAGATCCGACGGTCACAAGGGCCGGAGGGATCCGACTAAACATCCGCGATGCAAGTGTCTTGTCAATTTCCCATGTCCTATCAGCCCGCAGCCGCCTCCACCGGTTCCTCACCGGAGCTCCGACCCGGCGGCGATCGGCTCGCTGGCGAAAGGTACGGCTTATCTATCTCCTCCTCCTTAGCCGCTCAATTCCTGTACTTATTCTCACCTGCTCAAATTGTACTCGTAAGGATCAAATAGTCCGCTCTAACTGCGAACTCCCGTTGCGCGAAACGCAAAAAAAAAAAAAAAAAATTCGATCTGTGTAATGTAAAATGGGGTTCTAGTCATCCAGTCGCTGAGAATAAGGTGCAATGTCGTGATATGATCAAGTGTTAAGAGCATCTTTGATGATGTAACGTATTATCTGCTTAGTTGATGCAATTTTGTGCTTAATTTAGGGTTACGTTTGGGCATTGGATTTATCAGGGTTAGAGTTAGCACATGTTAGTGTTCATCATAGACGGACTTGTAGTTTCTGTTTGTAGACTAGAATCTGATGGATTTGAGTTGGTGTTTGGCTCATACCCTCGCAAACGTTGCCTCACCTCACCTGTGTTTAGTTCATGCTTTTACTTTCTGCTTTGTAGACTGGTGCTTGTAATACTGATATCACTAGTATGGTTTCAATAGAAACCAGGGTGCTAACCATGATTTCCCAAAATAAAAAAAAAGTGAAACTGACGGTTTGCATTTTCAGTCTCTTGCTCGCTTCAATATACACATCAAAATGTGCCTTCACGAGACTAATACAAGCAGCCAGTCATAAAAAGAGTTTTTTTTAAAAAAAAGAAAAGCGCAAAAATGTTCAATTACTGGGTAAATTCTCAAGGTGAGAGCAGCTGAGGTCTGCCTCACAGTGGTGAAGAGCGAAGGCATGAACCAAACAGCCCTTCTATGCTACAATCTTATGTTAGGATTTGGAATCTTAGATATGTGTGCATTTGATTTGAGTACCAGTCAATATGAACATGGAAATTAATTGTATGCTGCTTGCATTTACTCTTAATTGTGATGCAGATTTGGTTTGTGAGAGTAACCCGCTGGAAATTTGGCAAGACAGCACACTGTGTTTAAGTGCTCCTTGCTCATGGACAATTTACAGAATCAACCATTGCCTCCTGGTGTTGGAACGTGGCCGCCACCACCCTCTAATCACCCTTCACAATTTCCGCCTGTTCCATGTCCTTATCATCCACCATTTGACATTAGACCAAGTAACGGTGAAAATCACAGTACCGCAAGCCATTTCCCTGCTCCACAACCCAACATGCCTTTTCCTCCTGCCCAAAGCATGACTTCTGGTACTACTGTGGATGCTGGGAACAGACAATCAGATCTAAAGGGTTATCAGACAGCTTGTGAGCTCACCAATCATAACCTCGATAACAAATATACAAATGGTATTTTCTGCAGATCTCTCTCTCTCTCTCTCTCTCTCTCTCACACACACACACACACACTGAAAAAGTGCACTTATGAAGATTTACCCATCTGGACGATTTCTTCTATAATCTGTGCAGTTGATTGCTCATGTGGATTGCATAACAGTGATTCAGAAAACATTGAATTTGCTGTTCAAGAGGCTGTTCTTCACAACCAGGTACTCCTATCCAATCCTCCAGGGTATCTAGTATTATAGTTGCTGTTATATTGTTGTTTTATTAATTGGTGGTTATATCTGATAAATAGGAAGTTGAAACCCAGCAAGTCATACAAAATCAAAGGTTTGTTTTGTCCCATCTTATATTATTTTATATGTGTTAGTATGTTCCTGGGAACAATTGCAAGGACATGGCAACTGCTTGATTGAGCTGTTTTATGTGCATTTTTTCTAAATTAGACAAGCGAAGGCAACAAGTGAATCTGCAGAATATAGTGAAGACATACTTTCAAGTCGCCGCAATCCTAATGCATTGAAGGTGAATGATCCACAGATATTCTTCCTTTTGAGGACTTGTTTCTAGATTCCTTTTTGTATGGCCTTTTTGCTTTATTCTACTGTTATGTCCTTGAATATTTAGGAACACCTACTGAAGATGACTGCAGAGCATCGTGCTGAGATGGCAAACAAAAGGGGAAAGCCACTTCATCCAGATAATGGTCATTACTCATTCATGTCTACATAATAATGCAGTATTGATCTATTTTCATATTTTTCCTCCATTTTGAGTTATCCACTTGTGGACCGTGTGTATGACTATGTGGATTGTGACTTTAGATTCTGTAGCATACTAGCATGCATTAATCTCAGGAGAAGGAAAATGCTATTTCATGCTACAGAAATTAGATTGTGCAGCCTAAAATTTTGGCTATCATTTTTTTTATCTTGTACCTTATGCATATATTCTGTACTTAAAACATGGTTGATTCCTTTCTCTCTTTGGGTACAATGATTTGCTGCTTAAAGATATAGTGAAAGGTGGCTCTTTGCTAAACTTGACAACAAAGCAAACTTCCAGGCAATGTTGAAATTGGCAATGGCTATGGTGTGCCAGGAGGCGGTGCTTATTATACAGCAAGTTTGGCAAGTGCTCACATGAGTATGCCTCTTCTCTGAGTTACTTTCCCCTTCTGGTTTTCTAATAGAAGCACTAACTATTTTCGTTCATTTAGATAAACCTCCAGATGAAGTCGATAAAGCAAAAGGTGCTAAGGATCTCCCTGATTTTTTGAAGCAGAAGCTGAGAGGAAGGGGAATTCTTAAAGATGATATGACAGCCAACAAGAGCAGTGTGACCACAGATAATGCAAGTTTAATTTCTTTAACTGATTCTCTCAGTTATGTCTACCTTTTTTTTTTTTTTTTGATAGAAAAGATGAATGCAAAGTTGGATTCTGAATACTTGTAGATGTGAAAACTTGAGATGATGGTAGTAACTTTATGGATACTGAATAGTTGTCGTTTCTAGCTAAGGAACAGAACTGGAATACTGAAAAGAAAAAAAAAAAGCTTGTATGCTTTTATTTTTGGTCTTTACCTTAACTTCCCATCTGAGAACATGAGTGTGCAGCTGATCTTTTTTTTTTTCCCCCTCTAGCACCTTTTTCTGTTAATATATTGTTCATTTGATGCTACTGGATTCCAGGTGGATGCTCACGAAGTTCAACACAAAGCTGCTCAGGAGTTGCCTCCTGGTTGGGTAAGTATATGCTTATATGTTCTTAGTTGATGTGATGGCTCTATTTGGTTTCTTCTATGCTTAGGGAACAAAATACAAAAGGGTTCTTGGTCATCTGATATTTTAATGCATCTCAACATGATTTGAAATACAATTTTCTTCCCTGTAATGTAGTTGAGATTCATAATGTTCATTTAACTAGCTAATATTATTTATTTGATATCTCTAGATTTTCTTGCTCAATTTTCAGGCATTTATTTTTTGATGCAACTGATTTCTAGACATTGGTTTTATAATTTTAATTTGCTATAAATCTAAATGGGCCACTGTCACCATAAGATGTCTCTAGTATCCTCCTTAAACTTCTTCCATTTTTTTTGGTGTTTTGGTCCATTGTTGAACTAGTAAGCTGGCAACAGTTAAATTAGTTACAATACTTCGTTGTTGTGCATTAAAGGCTAGCTTCTTTAATCTTAGGTTGAGGCAAAGGACCAAACGACTGGTGCTTCGTATTTCTATAATCAAAGTACTGGGGTGAGCCAATGGGAGTGCCCTGGGAGTGCTATGAATACCTTGCAACATCCAGGTGCTCCATCCTTGCTAGAGAATTGGGAGGAGGCAGTTGACGAATCAACAGGTGTCAAACCCTTTGTATTAAGTATTTCTGTCTTTGAACTTTTGGTTTATCCCTTAACTTTTTGAGTGTACCAAAAACAATCTTGAATTTGATGTCCCAGTCCAAATCAGTTGGAACCACCAATTGTACATGCATTCATAATTTTTTTGATGACGTGGACAACCAGATGGCCTGTTACTTGATTTCGGCAGCAAAATATCCCTAAAATGTTGTGTATAAGCTATAAATGAAGTGCCCATTAATGAATTTTTTTTTTTGCTTATCTCATATGTTTTTTCTACTCATGAATATACTATTTCTAATACCACACCATCAGTTTTAACACTGTAACTTTGCCAGACATTTCTGTGGTGACAATATTTTTTGGGCCACTCAAAAAGTTTAGGGCCAAAAGGTGCTTATCCCTTGATAATAAGCTTCAAATGATGAATTTTATGCATCAAATAGCAAATGTCTTGTAAGAGGATGGAGGTATTTGTCCTTAAATTGGAATATCTCTAAGCATTCATTCCACATCTCCTCTATTGCTGTTGTCTGTTGGTGACAATTTGATATAAAGTATGATAGGTTTTCATAACATGACTTGTCTTGTATTAAATTATTACTGTGAAGCATTATAGAGTGTGCCAAAAATGCTTGCTGCATTCTATATTCAAGCATTTCTTTCTCAACAATTCAGCTGAAACGTAGAATATAACTGTCGTGAACTCTTTATTGATGGTTACAGCATAATCATGTAAAATATTTTTATGAATAGGGTTCTACCATCTATGCTAACTGATAACTATTAGTATAGCATCCTCATTCTAATATCACTTCTGCATTATTTTAGGTCACAAGTACTACTTTAATACAAAGACACAGGCAACACAGTGGGAACCTCCTAATTCTGTGAATGAAGTTGTTGCAACACATGATCTCAGCAACACTGCGGTGCAGTCAGCTCCTCAAAATGCTGATGTTTGGCAATCTCATATGCAGAGATGTTTAGGCTGTGGTGGATGGGGTGTTGGTCTTGTTCAGCCATGGGGATATTGCAATCACTGCACAAGGTATACTCCTAGAAGTTCTGCTGCGAAATAGAGTAAATGTTATGCTGCGAAGTTCTGGGGTGATTTGTCTCCTATCATATGGATAACATGATTTTATCTGAAAATATTTCTACTTGGAAGTCTCTCCAAGTTCAACTATATCCTTGATTTATATCATTAGAAGATATATTAGAATAAAATATAAGCTAACCAGGGGTTACTTCCTTTTTATCAGAAAAGGAAAAAGACAAAAAGAACTAAATCTAAGTTTGAGTGTGTTGTCTTCTCAGTATAAAGGAACTAATGTAGCCGCACAAGAATGTACTGCAAAATATTTTGGGAAATGGGGCTAAAAGTTTAACCTGTGATGATTTTATGCAGGGTTCAAAATCTTCCTTTTCAACAGTACCCCTCTTACCCAAACAATACCATGCAGACTAGTAGTACTGATTCTTCCAAACACCAGGGGAATGCTCCAGCCAAAGACAGGTATATGGGATATGCATTTGGCAACTTCAGATATTCCCTAATTGGCCATGCTTGTTCCGTATGTTCTGCATCTTGTTTACTTGGCTTGCAACATATATCCATCCATTACACACTTAAGCTCAAAGATGGTGCAGCATGCGTGGATATTAACTGTGTTATCTACTTGCAGATCAAGCTCTAAACCCCCATTTGGCAGAATAAATAGAAAAGATCACCGGAAAAGAAATCGCCCTGAGGATGATGAGCTTGACCCGATGGATCCAAGCTCTTACTCAGATGCTCCACGGGGTGGCTGGTACATAAAATCTCTTTGTATAGAGTCCATTTGTTATAATCTAGTAATTTTAATTATGATTCAGTTGATATTAACAATCTTCCTGATGGTTGCACTAAACATGCTTTTTTAGGTCTGACTAATTGATAACATAGAAATAGGAGAAAATATGCATACAGATCAAATTAGCCCTACTTTTATTGAACTAACAAGTTAGTCATCTGGTTTTGCAGGGTTGTTGGCCTGAAGGGTGTTCAACCACGAGCAGCAGATACTACTGCAGCTGTATGTTTGCAAAATTCCTTCATAGTTGTCAATGTCTGTTTTTGCCTATTTTTTTAGCATAAAATACCGAAATATACAACTCCATGCCACAATACCGTTGCAGTATAACATAATTGCTCTTTTGTTGAGAGCAAACTGCCTCCATGGTGGTAAATGTTGTGACGGGTCTTGTGAGACAAGTTAAAATCTGGTGATTGGCTGAGACATCTTGCAGTTACTGGAGCCTTGTCAAATGGGTTGTCTATTAATTGTTTTGAATTTGTGTATTCTTTGGGTGCGGTGCAATTTATATGTTTCATTAATTGTCATGGAAACATATTAAGTTAAATAGAATATCACACAAAAGATTTCATTATGATATTTTATAATTTCATCTATCATATCACTGTGATAATATCCCATACTGAAAATACACATTTTTTTGATGGTTTGGTTTGTAGGGACCTCTCTTCCAACAAAGGCCATATCCCTCACCTGGTGCTGTGTTGAGAAAAAATGCTGAGATTGCTTCCCATGGCAAGAAGCGTAGTGGTATGGCTCCTATCAGCAAAAGAGGGGACGGCAGTGACGGACTTGGGGAAGCAGATTAAGGCATTGTGGTAAACAACTTTTCATACTGAAGAGCATCACCAGTTTTTTGCTTCTGAAAGTTACTGAAAATTTTGTGCAGCAGAAGCCAAAAAGATGTAACCCGTGGGCTGTAAATTTTATCAGGTGGAAGTTTGATGCAAGAGGGGTTAGACCATTGTCAGCTCAATGAGGCTTGTTGCCGACATACATGGTGGCCCGGTGTAAAATTTGCCTGTTCCCAATTTAAAGTATGCTCTCGATGTGCGTGCGTGTGTGCGCGCGCGCGCTGTGAAAAAGGTGATAGTATGTATGTGAACAATTTTGCTCGTGCAGTATTAACATGAAAAACCAATAATTCTCCAAAATGGTAAGGTTAAAAAGGCCCAGATGGGATAGTGATGCATTATTTTGTGTGCTACAATTGTTTTGTCGAAGTGAATTGAATAGAATTGAATAGATTAAGTGAGCACCAGATGGAAAATGGTGATGTCCACGTAGATCGCAAAATTGTAGTTGGAATAGGCATTTCCTTTATACAGTTCTGATTTACACAGGGCTATGACCTCAAAAAATTCTTTTCTATATTTGTAAAATCCAAGCAGTACTATTCATTGATTTTATAGAAGTTAATATTTACCCAGACACTATACATCAACTATATTAGAACTTATCTATTAAACTAAGTATACAATTGATTATATTCTATTAAACCTGGTGTGTAATAGTGGTTAGATGCCTCAAATTGATTGATAGTTTTTTGTTGGATTGACGTAAATAATCTTATACAGGACTGTTACTAATAGGTTTAATGAGTAAGTGTAACTCTAATAAATGGATTCCACAGATATAACACGTACCCAAATCATATGTGTTGATATACAATTAGTGCACTAACTTGTCCCCATGCACGGCCACAACGACCAAGCGTTTCTCATCATTCGATTGGAGGTTTCGCTTCATCTGAGTCGTCTATGTCGCCAATGTATTTGTGGCCTATTGTTTGAAATCTTAGTCCACGTACTACATCGTTTTTTCGTTTGTGTCAATTGGATCGACGAGTTTACTTCATCTGGGCCGTCTACGATTGCACAGTTATTTCCCATTGGCCAGTTGTTCCCCATATTCAACTAAAACCACTAGTTGTTTCTCACAGTCAACCAAAATCGAGACTTCTGATTCGACCAGTGGGAAAATAGACCAAACATTCTATTTTCGTACAGTCGACCATTTTACCTCATTTGACCACATCCATGACCAGATGATTCGACCAAAAAACAAAAAAATGCAACCATCGTAAAAAACCAAAAAAACGATGCTTCGACAGGCAACACATTCGGCCACCACCAAACTGACTTATTTGACCTCAAAAACAAAATACGACCAAAAAATCATTCACTCTTCTGTCCAAAATCAATCGATTAGAGATATCTGCGACCACTGTTTTTTACTGCCTCGACCACTCTGTTCCGTACTGTCCAACTTTTCACCGCATTTGACGACAAGTTATAACTGCTGATTTGATCAAAGGAACTACAACCACATTTTTTAATTGTGCGACCAAAACCAACCTTTTTATTCAAACAGGAGAAAAATTGACCAAGAAACAAAAAAAATGACCATCACCAAAAAAGACAAACCACTCCTTTTGGTCCAATGTTTTTTATACCTCGACCGAGATTTATGACCAATTTTATTGCTGCCATGACTTCTTAATCGACCAAGCACACTGCTTCATACTGTAGATGTTTCTCGCCCAGCACTCGATAAGCTCTCTGGCTCCTCGGTCGTTCCAATTATTCAATCTGTTCTTTTATTAGTCATGACCAATATTTTCACTGTCATCACAAGACTTGGTAATGGTCGCTCAGTTCAAACTTAGTTGTGCAGGTACAACTCCTGATTGTGATCATCCAGCCCAAAAAATGGTCGTACCAGAATATTTCTGGTCGTAGTCGTACATTTCAAAATTGGTTGTACTACCTCAGTCCTAGTCGTGCTCGTCCAGTTCAAAAATACAAACCCTATTAATAGTCGTTCAGTATAAAACTGATCGAATTAGGACAAAACCTGTTCATGGTCGTGCATTCAAAACTGGTCAGATGAGTGCATAACTTGACTATAATCATTTAGTTCTGGATATAATACCTTATCATATATAAGTCTATTTCCTTATACCCGCGGCAACGCGCGAGAGCCTACCTAGTGTAGATATACAACTGTGGTACTAACTCGTCCCCACATGTGGCCATGTCGACCAAGTGTTCCTCGCCGTTCAATCGGCATCTTCGATTCATCCACGTGGAGCTCGTTGCATGATATGCACACGCCTAGCCTTAAGATGCATGCATGTAGTTTGGTCCCGATCTTCCGTCATAGGAGAAATCCGTAGATAAATGTGAGTTGTGATCTTGACTAAGGGGCGGCTAACCACGATCAAACACGCGATCAGAAACCTCACAATCGCTAAACCACTCCTCAATTGGTTATCAACCGAGCAAAGCTTGGTTGACCTGTTCACGAAGAACAACTCAAGCAAATCAATAAAGAAAAGCAAGAGCAACAACGGAAAGATAACACTCAATAATCTGAATTATGAGTTGAACATTGAGACTCCGAATTGTACAAGTTGGCAAAGGCACGAGCATACAATCTGTATATCAACGAAATCTACCTAAAACTAAGACCATGCCTTCTCTTTTATAGAGAATGGTGTCTGCAAAGATAGAAGGTTTAAAACCAGAATTTTAAATTAATTTGAAACAGAATAGAATCCTAACAAACTATAAAAAGAAAATCCTGAGCTACTTTTCACGGATCCGAACAGGACTCGTCCCCCTCGAGCACTTGCCATTGTTTCAGGTCTCCTGATTGCATACGATGTCGGAATTTAATGATTCTTAATGCGTTGAAAAGCTCTTTCGAATATCTTTCCAACAAGTACTCGGACAACTGTCTTGGACATCTATGCTGAAATTGACGCTTGATTGAAATTGCTATTTCTCAGGGATCCGAACATGACTCTTTCCTCTCATGCACTTGACATTCTTTCGGGTCTCCTGGTTGCATACGACATCCAATTTTGACGATTCTTAATGCGTTGGAAATCTCTTTCGAATACCTTTCCATAAAGTACTCATACGACCGATTCGGACATCTATGCTGAAATTTGCACTTAGTTGAATTTGCTAAATAGTCAAACTTGATCGGTAGACTGGATGGTTCTCAGGTTGTGACCATGGGTCCTCAAGTATAGTCAGCTGCAACCATGTGCCGATCATGGGCTGCAACCTTGTGTCCTCGGCTTGCGACCAAGTGCTTCCGACCATGGGCAGCGACCTTGTGCGGTGCTGCGGCCTCGAGTCTTTCTGGTCGAGCGTAGAGTTCTTTTAATCGATTGCTCGTGCTAAGGATGTCCTCATCATCGTGTCACCTCGTTCCTATCCGCCCAATTGGCCTTCCCGCTTCATCTAGGCCGGCCATGTGGACCACACTACTCATTTTGTGTGGTATTGTTTGAACGCTACACCCACATTGAGCCACATCGTCCCTTCGCTTCATCTGGGCAGTCGAACGTGCTCCTCCTCAGTCCATCTGTTTCCCACATTCAACCAACAGCCCAAATTCGACCAGACACTCAAATTAGACCAGAAACACTATTTTGCGTAGTCCAGTTATTTACCCATTCGACCACAACAAAAACTGCCAATTCGACCAACAACCCAAATTCAACCAGGAAAACGTTCTTTCGCAAATTCGCCCAATGTCAAGTATGGGGACCCTCATTTGAGGAACCCGGCGGCAACTGCCCAAGTTAGGTTGCACACAGAATGATACATCACAACCTCACAACAACACAATACATTATACTGCAACACAGGTAATTAAGACGAGTACAAAATCACAAGGACCAATATTACAATACCATAGCATCAAAAATGGCGCAATTTAGAGTTGATACAAATTAATAATTTTCATCGACACGAAGGTCAGCACAAAAGAACGGGGCACACAGAGATAAGCAAAACAACTATGACAGCCTTCAATGTCTTCGTCATTTTCAATAGCAGTGGCACAGCATAGGCTCCCACCACACCGGACTCCACTAGGCGAATGACCCTATAGTAAGTTGGATCGTCGAGAACGGTTCCTTCTTTATCAACGGGTTCGAAACCATAGGAGTCGGGATCAATATGTCCTTACTCTAAATTTTGTGTGCAAAAGTAAGGGTGAGCACGTTGTCCTCACGGTGCTCAACAAGTCTCAATTAATGAATATAGGTATATAAATGATGGAGAATTCCAATAAACAGACTCTTTGGTTTATAGGTGAGAATAGAATAGATTTTCACTCTAAAGTTCTGAAGAAAGGTTTTGATTTTAAAAGCGAGATTTTAAAATTCGAAACTAGGTTTTAGAAAATATTATGCGTGACAGTCTTCCTTGAGTCACCACTTTTATCCAATATTACGAAAATCTTCCAAATCCTACTTGTGCTGAATCAACGTGGATAGAATCCACCGTGCGTAGACTCCAAAATCTGAGAGCTCAGAGTATCCGATACTTTTTGTAACTTTGCAAAGGTGTACCACTTTAATCCACTTGATCACCCAACTTTCATGTCGGTATCTCTTCATGCGACTTTTACGCATGCGACAAGGCTGAGATCACATGACAGATTGTCATCCTCGCATTAATAATTCCCTGCCCGGTAAATAGACTACTTAGTCCATATTACCATTGTGGAGTGCACCCCACAGCCAAATCTACCTGGCCTTGGCCCATGGTCTCGCGAGACTCATAGCCTATGGATCCAATCGCGCACGACTCGGTATCCAGGTCTAGAGTGCCTTCCTTCCAAACTCCTGATTCACTTACTCACTCTCACAACTCACGGTCTTTTGTGGCCCACCAGTTGGCTCAAGAAACCGGATCGACAACCATTGCAGGGAAAAGCTAATACCTAGAGAACTACTTTGTCGCGCCAGTTTCATACCGGGCAAATGATTAGTACGTTTTTTCATGCCACTTGGAAGTACAACACAACGGTCTCGTCCTTATGAACCATTAGTGAGGAGCGAACCACATTCCCGTTGTGCACACAGCACCAACCACACAAACCGTCCTCACTATCGATTTTAACTTACACTTTTACAAACAAAGTTTTAAACACACTTTTCATATAGATGACTATTTAGCATTTATCACATATATTCAGGCATAAACATAATTTAAGCACAACATCCTAAGGCAACAAATGAGTGCATAGGATATATGAACATGAATGGCCTTTAAAGGAATTAGATCATATCTACTCATACTTATCCAACATAGCATTTGAAAAATAAGGCATGCATATACTTAAAACAATAAATAACCTAATTTACTTAAAATGCTGGGAGAGACATGATCAATGAGAAAGACTTACCTTGCAAAGCGGGGTCTAACTGCACCAAGGAGTCTTCGAACACTTCTCCTGCTTCTTCCACTCCTAGTTCTACTCTCACACACAAATAATAATAAAACACATAAGCATACATAAATTACTTATCATAGAAAATTATATGTAAAGTATAAATATGCATGCATGCAAGATATTCTGGTTGAAGATGTTACTGGGACGGAGAGAACACTCTAGACTTGGCTACAAGTGTCTGGTTTGGCTAAATTTGGGCTCGGGTTGGTCTAAACTGATCCCATAAGACTTGAGTTTGGTGAGATCGAGCACAAATAGGGTATTAATCGAGGATTGGCTTAACTCTTCTTTGACAGACTCTTGAACGAAATGACTAAGATTCAGAAAACACAAAAATCGGGGTGATACAGTGATTATCTCATAAAGTCAACAACAAAAAAGTTGTAAGAAATGAGCTAATCTACAATTCTTTCAACAGGTTCAAATAGTTTTGAGGCCATCTAAGGAGTCTGGTTTTGCAAAAATATAAAAGCGGCTAGGCTGAACTGTTTCGTCGATTGTCGGAGTTCTACAGATCAAAATACCAATTAAAGATGCCCAAAACAAAGCTAAGAGAGTTGCGAACACACAGCAACAAGAATCAGAGAAAATGATGTAGTAACGAGAACGAATTTGAAGTTTAAAGGGAAGCTGCTCAAGAACCGAAAACAGAGTGATACTCACTGTCGTCGAAGAAGAAGACTTGGAAAAACAGTGATCCTTGGAGGTTTTTGGTGAGATTTCTGTACAAGAATAGATGAAGGATGGATACATAAATGATTTCTCTTAAGGTTTATCAAGAAAAATGAACACATAAATAAGGTCTATCAAGTATCATATCTTCTTAGGACTCAAACAAGAAATGAAGGATGAAAAGGCAAAACGAGGAAGAAGAAAGATTGTGTATTTGTGTGAGGGATTCTTATAGGCTGCTAGTAGATGCTGGACAAGGGAATGAGACAAAAAGGATCAAGCAATATCAGATGCAGGGATCTTGCTTGCTCTTAGGAGGATTCAACTCGTTGCTGGTTGGGGCTCTCACGGTGGTGTGACAGGAGAGAGTTCAACACTCTTCCCTGTGGTGGTCACTTCTCTCTCTCACAGCCAACATGCATTGGTTAGAAATGGTGTTTGCTGTTTTGGGATTTCTTGATTGGGCTTCAATTGAATCAAAACACCAAAACATAGCTGATTTGTAGATTGGTGTACTGCCTACTTGACCGAACATTGGAAAAACTAGATCAAATACTTGAAGCTAGAAAGAGACAAGGATTTCACACAAACACTCGAACTAGGACAATGGGATCCATTTGTTTTCTCTCTGATTCGACCAGCAAGCCAGTCTTGATCGCACAGCTCGACCATCGACCAAGTCTTGACTAATTCGAACAAAATTGCTGGTTTAAGACAATTTGAATAGGAGCAATCTAACAGGTGAGAACATTTGGCTGGAAAAGAGTGGGATTTTGAGTTGGAATTTAATCTAGAGAAATTTAGAGAATTTTAATAAGAGATTTTGAAGGTTTTTTTCCAGAATTGATCTGAGATGTGATCGAGATATCTGAGGGATTCAATAAAAAATGAATTGACTGACATATTAAAAGAATATCAAAAATCTAGAGTGTTACATCAAACCTGCTGAATCGACAAAAAAGGCAAAGATTCGACCAATACAACCAAAATGCGACTATCAGGAGAAATAAACCTGAGATTTGACCAAGTTGGTGCACCCAAGTTTTTTAAAACTGCCACGTCCAAAAACACAAACGATGCGACCATCACAAAAAAAACAACAAAACTCTGCTTCAATTGAGCACAAAAATATTGAATCAACCATATTTCGCTTATTTAACCAGATGAAATAGCAACCGGCGGACCTCGAGGACAAGCTAGAAATTTACAAATCCTCCCATTCGACCACATTTGACCACAACAAAACAAGGCCAACACAAAGTCAAAACTACTGAATTGACCAGACAGAGAAATCGACCAGTGGACCTCGAAGATCACGCCAGAAAATTACTGCAAACACTTGTAGTATACGACCACTATGGCATTACCAATTTTTTTACTGTCAAGTCGAACTATCTATTTCAATTATTTGATCAGTTATTTTACTTTCATGACCATTATTTTTATAGTGACGACCAACATTTTTACTGTCAGTACAAAACCTGATCATGGTCGTTCAGTTCAAAACTGATCGTGTACGTACAAGCACTGCTCGTGATATGCAAATCCAAAAAAGTTCTTGTCAGAACAAGTTTGGTTGTGAACGTCTGTTTCAAAATTGGTCGTACCAAACCAACACGAATTCAACAAATACAAGTCTTGTTTAAGGTCATTCAGTGCAAAATTGGTGATGGTCGTGCACTTCAAAACTAGTCATATCAGCGCATGAATTGGACATAATCATTCAATTTTGGATAAAATATCTTATCATTTACAAATCTATTTTCTTAATAACTATGGTAAAACACGAGCCCAACCTAGTTTAAGTTTAACAAGTGCAACGCTAAGTCCTCCGTGAAACTTGTCTTGCAAAACAACCCATGGAAAACTAGAAAAAAAGAAAAAGAAAAGAAAAATACAGCATCACCGATCTCGACCTCCCCCAACCCAACCCCACCTCGAAACCCAACGCCCCCCTCCGCACTCGCCCGATCCAGATCTCCTCCTCCTCCTCCTCTTCCCACCCACTCGCCCGGAGGAGGCTTCAGCAATGGAGCAGCTTCGCACGTTCGGGCGGGAGCTGACGATGGGGTCGCAGGGCGGGTGGGGGCAGTCGAAGGAGTTCCTGGACCTGGTCAAGTCCATCGGCGAGGCGCGCTCCAAGGCGGAGGAGGACCGCATCGTCTCGCGCGACCTCGACCACCTCAAGCGCCGCCTCGCTGACCCCGACGTCCCGCGCCGCAAGATGAAGGAGCTCCTTCTCCGCCTCGTCTACGCTGAGATGCTCGGCCACGACGCCTCCTTCGGTCACATCCACGCCGTCAAGATGACCCACGATGAGTCGCTCCCGCTCAAGCGCACAGGCTACCTCGCCGTCGCACTCTTCCTCCACGAGCGCCACGACCTCGTCATCCTCGTCGTCAACACCATCCAGAAGGACCTGCGATCCGACAACTACCTCGTCGTCTGCGCCGCGCTCACGGCGGCGTGCCGCCTCATCGGCGAGGAGGCCATCCCCGCCGTCCTGCCTCAGGTCGTCGAGCTGCTCGCCCACCCCAAGGAGGCCGTCCGCAAGAAGGCCGTTATGGCACTCCACCGCTTCTATCAGAGATCCCCCTCATCCGTCTCCCACCTCGTCTCCAACTTCCGCAAGGTCCTTTTTTTTTTAAAAGTTAACTCTTCCTGCTTACCATATTATGTGCTGCAATTTTTGGGGCTTAAAGACGTGTTTTTAGTTGTCTTAGAATTGCGGTTGTTATGTGTATTAGGTGCGTATCAGCCTGCCACTGTGTACATTGAGTTAGAGCAACTTGGCAATTTCTTAGCTCAAAGAAGTGATTTTTTTTTTCTCCAATCTAAGGACGTGTCTCGTTCGTGTGTGTGTGTGTGTGTGTGTGTGTCAGATTGTAGATTTACTTGAGTTAAGAGTAACTTGTATTTTCTTAGAAATTGCAACTTTTGGCTCTGAGGTGTGGGGTTCTTAGATGAAGGATGCAGTTTTTGTGTTTATTTTATATTTCCTGTTGCTTATTAAGTGTACTTAAGACAGCGCAACTTTTATCGTCTTAAATTGCAACATTAGGCTCAACTGTGTGGCTTTATAGCCTTAAAGATGATGTTTTTATATGATATTGATTGCTTACCCTGTCATTTTTTCAACTAATGTCATGAAACAATGTGTTTATGGGAAAAGGATAATGTGAAAACCGACCAGAGTAGTCCTGAACCATTCATTATTAGGCATAACTTGGCAGGACTCTGGCCTGCTTCACCAAATCCCACCCTCATTGCTATTTCTGGGACTATTTAGTGAATAAAATTTATGCATGTTGCTGAGTATGGTTATAAATAGTGGTGCTTATTGTTGTGCAGAGGCTTTGTGATAATGATCCTGGAGTAATGGGTGCAACTCTATGCCCTCTATATGATCTGATTTTGGAAGATCCAAATGCATACAAGGATTTGGTTGTTATTTTTGTTAGCATTCTTAAACAAGTTGCAGAGAGAAGGCTTCCAACATCCTATGATTACCACCAAATGCCCGCGCCATTTATTCAGGTACATGAGCATTTTTGAGCTTAGTTTAAGTATTCAAGTGTACTAGGTTGGTTTATAAGTTACATTTCTACTGGCGTTTTTGGAGTCTTTAATTTGCATTGTGTTATCTTCCCTTATATCTTGCTGTTGTTATTTGCAGATAAAACTATTGAAAATACTTGCTGTGCTGGGCAGTGGTGACAAGCAAGCAAGTGGACATATGTACACAGTCTTGGGTGACATATTTAGGAAGGGTGACACTTCGAGCAACATTGGGAATGCGATATTATATGAGTGCATATGCTGTGTCTCATCCATTTTCCCAAACATTAAGTTGCTAGATGCTGCAGTTGAAACAACATCAAAGTTTCTGAAGGTTTGTGAGCTATCTTTATTATGGGAGAAACAATGCACTTTCATGACTGTGTGTTCATTGGGAACTAACCCATTTAATTACCTTTTTCTTTCCTGCCTGCAGAGTGATAGCCATAATCTTAAGTACATGGGCATCGATGCCCTTGGCCGGCTAATAAAAATAAATCCAGATATTGCAGAAGAGCACCAGCTGGCTGTTATTGACTGCTTAGAGGTGAGGAATTTAGCCACTTAAGCTCTGGATAATGTGTAGTTAATAATGAATATTGGAATATTTCACTGCCATCCATAGCATGTATTATGTGTCGCAGGGTGCTAGCAAATAAACTATGTTCTAGTTGCAGAACTTGAGTTGATTTGGAATAATGATCTTTAGTTGATGATTTACATTTCCTTCTGTCAAATCAGGCTAGCTGAATGATTAGTTGTAACAAACAGAAGGTTGTACTAGTGTTTGATTCGATGCTGTGTACCTAGTCCTTTATCAATTATGCTATATCCTATTTTTCTGGTTGTTACTTGTGACCTCTGCTGATGCATCATGCATACCTTAATAACATTAGCTGCATTCTTGGTAGCACTTTTGTTTCTTTCTCACTAAACGTTCTTTTGAATAGGACCCTGATGACACTTTGAAGCGCAAAACCTTTGAGCTTCTCTATAAGATGACAAAGTCAACAAATGTTGAAGTAATTGTCGACAGGATGATTGAGTACATGATCAACATCACTGATCATCATTACAAGGCAGAAATAGCATCACGTTGTGTTGAACTGGCTGAACAATTTGCACCTAGCAACCAATGGTTCATTCATGTGAGTGCACGGAGTATTTCCTTGTTTTCTCTTGTGCTATGTGTAATTTTGGACATATTGGTTTTTATAGGAAGGTCCTCTAATGGTTCTTCTAAATTCTTTTATCAGACCATGAACAAAGTCTTTGAGCATGCCGGAGATCTTGTGAACATTAGAGTGGCCCACAATTTAATGCGGCTTATTGCTGAAGGTTTCGGAGAGGATGATGAAGGCACTGATAGTCAACTAAGATCATCGGCTGTATGTACATCTGGACTAATCATCATTCTTTGTTGCAAAGTTTTTCGGAATGCAAAAAATGATCACTGTGAACAAATATCTTTTTTTTTCAAAAATTAATTTTGAATTGCAGAGATCGAAATTAACTAAAAGTAAAGAATACTTGAGCTGATCTGATCATACCCTAGTGTGTATTCTGAGCACATGTTGACTATGCTTCATGAATCCCCTTATATCTAACCAGCTCTGAAACTCCGGCTCTTCATGTTGTTGAGTTTGTTAAAAAGATTTGACAACCTTTTCAGTTGGCAGCATGATTCTTTCTTTTCAATTTCCTAGCTATTTAATCTGTTTAAAAACAGCTATTTCTTTCTTTTTCTTCAACAGGTTGATTCCTATCTCCATATTTTGGGGGAACCAAAACTACCATCTTCGTTTCTGCAGGTATTTATATATTTTCTCCTCCCTGTTTCCTAATGATGTTTTTGGGGAAGGTTCTATTGGTACATCGTACTTGCAGATAATTTGCTGGGTTTTGGGAGAGTATGGAACAGCAGATGGGAAATATTCAGCTTCTTATATTATTGGGAAGTTGTGTGATGTGGCAGAGGCCCACCCAACTGATGACACTGTGAAGGTATGCCCTTGTAACTGCGCTTATGTTTCATTGAGCATTCTCTTTCCTTTTCTTTAAGTTATCTGAAACCTTGGAAAAACAATAAATGGAACCTCATAGTTAGTTTATTGATTGAAAGCTTGGCTTATTTTTATCCATCCATGTTCTATGCTAAAAGCTGACGAGCTAGATTCTAGCTATGCAATACTCTACCATGTTAGTTTTTGGAACAATGCACTCTTGGAGTTGATTTGGCCAAACTGAAATAGTTCCTGTGAAATGTTGGTGCTACATTACCATTTATGAATTTTTGTGCCATTTGCTAATTGCTATCCCTGTTGGAGCATTATAATTCCTTGCACAGGTACTTCATGTGGTACATTATTGTTGGATAGTCTGCCTTAACTTGAAGTTGGAAGTTTGATCTATCAATTAATTCTCAAGCGGTACATCCTTCCCAAGTTACACTACCCAGATCTGTTGATAACCTTCCTTTTAAGCCCTGCTTAGCCCAAACTAGATGAGCTGTGTAACTTGGGCATATATATTTGTGTTCTTTTACTTAACTTAATTTTGACTTAAATCTTGCAGAGTTGAATCTTAGTTGCTTATGAATTTAACATATATTTAATCATTCTTCCTTTAGAGATACAATCTTGAAAATTTTAAACCCTATTTAGGAAGTACAAATACAAGATGATATTTTATCCATGACAAGGTTAGTAGTTTGGGCATGGCTATCACTATCTTATTGCATGACTAGTGGTGCTTATTCCTCATTTGCAAATTCATGTCAAATCTTTCTACAGCAGAAATAAAGCCATCCTAATGGCATTTATTCTGCCCAAGCTATTGCTGATGTCTTTTTACCAGTTTTTCCATTCAGTACTTATCTACATAGTGTTGCTGATGTATGCCATCTTTTTGTTGTTTTAATTGACAATTGGTATTGTTGTTAATTTGTTTTTGTTCCTTTCAAGGCATATGCAATCTCGGCAATTTTGAAGTTAATTGCATTTGAAATTGCTCTTGGAAGGAAGATTGATATGCTGCCTGAGGTAAATGGAAATCTGCACTCGTTGATTTTCTGAATGTATATTTATTTTTTGTGGTCTCATTTGTCGTATATTGTGAGCTGTAATCTGTTTTCTAGCAAAACTTCGATTCATAACATGTAGCATGCATTTGCACTTGAAAGATGTGATTTTCACAAGACTACATATGTTTTCAAACTTATAGTTATGAAAATTATATTGACTGGAGTTCCCTAATGTTGCATAACATGTATTTTATTTTATTATCCATGCGACATGTTTTTGGCGCTCGCAATGGTGGCCAACTATGACCTACAACCATGGTACTGGTTAAACAAGAAGACTACCATGGGCTTAGTAAAATGTACTTAGCATGACAACATTGGAGCACCAGTGACTGAAGAAACTCTAGACTATGGTCAATTTATCTTCTAACCTATCATGTCTGCATTGTTTAATTTTATGACAACCTTGTCACAAACAATTCTTTGTCATGATATCTACAAAAAGGAGAAAAAAAAAAGCATCGTTTGCTTTGGGATATGATTTATCACCTAGCAATACAAAGCTAAGTCCATCTCATTTGAGAAGAAAGCACATGAAGATATGGAATGCAATGTTGTCTGCATAGAGGAAAGCACTTATAAATCACCGACAACATCCCTGCAGGCATAATTGCTTGCCTTGAAGTTGCAAAGCTCATATTTTCCATTTCCATTGAGTATTGATCAGGATTTATACCTTGCCTCTAGTATCTGCTTGTAGCATTTATGAATCTGCTTCTCATTTTTGCAGTGTCAATCATTGGTTGATGAATTATCAGCTTCACATTCAACAGATTTGCAGCAGCGTGCATATGAACTTCAGGCGTTACTAGGCTTGGACAAACAGGCTGTTGAAAGTGTAATGCCCTCAGATGCCAGCTGTGAAGATATTGAGGTATTCTTATGACTTTCTTTTAACTGAAACTGGCCTTTCTGTTTGTTCATTTTTGCTGAATTAGAAATGTATGCTTAATTGCATAAAATATGGCCTTCATGCCGGTTTTTTTCATTCTCATCTGCATACAATGTTGGTTGCGTGTTCTGGTTGACGTCTGAAAGGGGGCTTTTCTGTGACAACATAAGGAAAATCATCAAAATATTGTGATAGTGGCATAATATTTCATTGTAAGGTTTGTGCACAAGCTGGAACTGGGTGTTGGAACAAACATAGTTAAACTGAAGCATGTGCAACCAAAGGATAAAGGAAAAAGTAAATGTAGCTGTAGGCCAGTTACAAGAACATTAGAGTAGATCCTAGATATTTGGTCTAGGCATTGCACAAACCAGAATATTGTGTTTCTTTTTTTTTTTTTGTAGGGGGTTTGTTCGCTTTGGATTTAAATGTAAAATACTAAGGTGTCAAGTGTTAGCATACAAAAACAGGCACAATCATTAGGGCTTACTTTCCTTGGCATTATTATGTCAAAAATCCAACCAGTCTATTGCTTTCTGAAATCTTGCAGGTCGACAGAAACCTCTCATTTCTAAACAGTTACGTGCAGCAAGCCTTGGAAAAGGGCGCAGCACCCTACATTCCAGACAGTGAACGCTCAGGAGTAGTATGTATTGGGAATTACGGAAGCCAAGAACTACCAGAGACTTCTGCTCATACTCTTAGATTCGAGGCCTATGAGCTACCTAAACCCTCATTGCCTCTAGCAACCGCACAAGCCAATGTTTCCCTACCAACCACAGACCTGGTTCCAGTTCCGGAACCAAGCTACTATAAGGAAGACACTCAAACATCAAGGTCTCAGCCATCAGATGATGCACTTTCTGGTGATTTTGGTGTCAAACTTCGCCTTGATGGGGTTCAGAAAAAATGGGGAAGACCGGCCTATTCATCCTCTTCCACTCCTTCAAGCTCAACATCTAGCCAACAAACAGTCAATGGGAGCTCAAATGCTGAAGGAGGGTCAGCAAGTTCACAGGCACAAGAAACTTCATATGCTTCTAAGAGACAGCAGGGCACTGAAGTTTCAGCAGAAAAGCAACGGTTGGCTGCTTCGCTGTTTGGTTCCTCAGTTGCTAAAGCTGATAGGAAGGCACAAGTTGCTCGCAAGACAGCAAAGGATAGCCCTTCAACTGAGAAGGCTGATGCAGCACCTCATCCTACCAAGGAGCAAGTGGTCCCTGCTGCACCACCTCCTGACCTGCTTGATCTGGGTGAGCCAGTTTCATCAAGTCCTCCCCTAGAAGACCCTTTCACACAGCTAGAAGGGCTCCTTGCACCGCCGTCAGCCTCTCCTGTGCTTTCTGGCGATCCAGCTCCCAGTGCTTCAAAAACACCAGATCTTATGTCCATCTTCTCAGATAATGTACAAACTGGAGTCACCAGTGGATCCACAGAACCCACACTCGGTGATGCCCATTCGAAGAACTCCCACAAAGGAGCAACTGCGGTTGCTGGAAGGAAGGGCCCAAGCCTTCAAGATGCTTTGCAGAAGGATGCTAATGCACGGCAAGTTGGTGTCACCCCAACAGGAAACAATCCCAATCTTTTCAAGGATTTGCTAGGTTAGAAATAAGGCAGATGTTCATGTGTTTACTTTGGGTAAATGGAGTTTGTCTATAACCTGGTCTGAGAGATGAACCACTGATGAGATACATACTGTTGATCAGCGCAGACCACTGGATCAAGAGCTATTTGGTTTGAGTCAAGCTATGTCCTTTTTTGCTCCTGAGTGGAGGATTGCCCAGTTGAGATTTGTGGAGGATGGCTGTGGTATTTTTCCTCTTTTTTGTTTTCACATGGATATTTCTTGTTGAGACCAGTGTAGATGTGTTTACATGTTGTGTAATTTGTACATGAGACTCGTCAAAAGTACATGCCGGCACTTATTTGTTCAGCTGGGAGGGGCTTGCTAGTTGCTACAGCTAAGGTTTGAGATGTTCCCATATTGGGTATACAGTAGCTGTTCAGTTGAAACTTGAAACTAGATAAATTTCTTGCCATTTCCTTTGGAACAGGGTGGAATGAAATGTAAACTTGCCCACATTGTTATCATCTTGGTACTTTAGCTAGTAAAAAGCATTGTCATTGCTATGCCTTTTTTCTGTTGTTATTTGTTTTGATCTATAGACTGCTAGTTATGTTGTTGTAGGAAGAAAATTTGCTTTAGATCAGGGTGAATGGCACTTTTGGTGCTGCTGTTTTGTCCGAAGGTTCATTTTGATCCTTTTTGAAATGATCCTATTTTCAAGGTCAAATTGATTGATCTACTACGGGCCGAGTTAAAATAGTTTTTGTGATTAGTAGCCAATTTAAATGTATGACGTTCCATTTGTTTATGATGACTGGAAATCCGGATGGACATGTAAGAGCACAAGTTGTAGAATGTGATTCCGCATGTCAGGATTTTATATCCTTTGCGTATGAACTAATTGTAAAGTTGACGATTTCCGGCTGTGAAATAGGATCATGTTTAGGTCTTGGTAGATGAGATGCACTTAAAAGCCATATGAAAATACTCAGTACACCACATCATCCATAAACAAGTGTAGTATCATATATTTAAATTGAATTTTTAATCATAATGATTATTTTGACAAGATTCACAGTGAAGAAGGATCAATTTAGTTATTTTGAAAGTAGAAATGGCAAGTCTTCGGACATAGTAAAGTTACGAAAATGCTATTATCTCTTTAGATTATTAAGCCCAGTTTTCGTTGTCACTTTTTTCTTGTGGTTAACAATGTCAAAATCATCGGTATCTTCTGTGCATGTCGCTCTAGATTAGAACAACCATTTAGAAGAATGCCGATTGGACTACAAAAATTTCCCTAATGACATGTGTCTAAATGAAGTTGACAATTACCATGTAATAAAGCTACATGCGCAAGAAGCATTCCTATATCAAGAAAATAGATGGTAGTTGGCATTTTGCACAAGGGTGAGAACCACTTGCCAAAGATCAATTATTTTGAAAGCCACATTGAGAACATTACATTGTTGGAAATGTGGGTATTCATCGTCCAACTTGTTGCAATACATTAAGTATTATTGCAGTGCAATCTATGGTCACTGGTCCATGTCGCCACTGAAATACATTCTTATCCCATTACCTGCCGTCCCGTTGCAAGTAAAATATGCATGCTTGCGAATTTGGGAATAATCCATCGATCCTTTGGTTCGCTGAATTCATAAATACATTATTGAGGTGGGACGCGTCTACAGAGTTCTTCCCCGGAAAAGGCTCAGGTGCAGGGCCCCATGTCAGGAGCAGGTTGCATTTGACGTGCCAATTGTCCTATTCTTGCTTCTCTTAATCTACATACTTGTATTTTAGTGATAGAAAATTTTTCATATCACTACAAAAATTTTAAATTATTATTTGTGAGATTAACAAAATGAGACCAGACCCAGATGTTAGTCTCATATCCAATAATAAATACAAAATTTTCTAATTTCATTGTGACATAAAATAATTCCCTCTTTTAATTGGGTATATATGTTGGTTTGCACTTTGATATGGTGTAGCCAGTGTTGTGACTGAGTCTTTATCCCCCGATTGGGGACAAGATTGATGAAATTTATCTGTACTATTCTAATGTATAAGTTTTGAATTTTAAAAAATTATTCCTTTTTATGATTGTTTGATTTGAATGGTATTATCCACTTATTCGAGACAACTAATGGCCAATATTCTATGTTGGTTCTACCTTTACTACATAAAATCACCTATTAAATCATCCACACAATTAATTACCCTCAATTAAATGTTATATGTAATACCCATTATATATCTAAGTCAATGAATAACATATTTATTTTATACCTACTTCTATCACATATCTATTTGTTGAGCTATAAAATTAAATTTTGATTGATGTGGATTCCACGAGTACACTTACTAGTATGGTTAATAGCTTTGTTTTTTCTTTTTTGAAAAAATATTTAATAGCTTTGTTATATAATTAATTGTTATTAGAGAAGTGCTTTTAGTTTTTTTTTTAAAAAACTGTATATATCCTTAACCAATTGAAAGGTTTATTTGCACCTAACGATAGCTATTTTAGAATGTGTATAATCAGCTTTGAAAACATATAACTAATATGAACTAGCTAGAAGCTACCTAAGGGACTCTGCATGTGTACATACATATGTGACGTATGAATGTCTGATCATATACAGCATGTGTACGATGGAGCAGGCAGCCATGCGCGTATGGACCAAGCAAATTTCTTCGTTTAAGGGGTTGCTACTTGCTAGGAGTTGTTGCCACTACCAGTTTTAGGTGAGTCCGTATCTAATATTAATTTGTGTACATGTACACATCGACATGACCAAACCTTAGACCGTTGTCCTATCTACCATACTATTAATCAATGTGCAAGTGCATGTTAATTAAGCTGCCATGTCACTGTACTACGCTGTCATGAAGTTGGTATCTTCGTGACGCACTATATCCAGTCAAGTCAGATGCTAGCGCTTACGACATACTGCAAGTTAATTAGTTTCGTGCACGCTTCTTGTATGAAAAGTCTCCCTTCTCTCTGCTCGCTCGCATCACTGAACAGTGGGTCCCGGTGGATCAGATGCCGTGTTTTTTTCCTCCCAAGCATCCGATCTATAATTTAACGTTGCAGATCAATCGCTATAATGTTAGTGTTATAGTATTTGAATCTGCTTCGGTACCATGCTATAATATTCTACAATGCCCTAGGAAGATTTTGTGTATGTGGTTGTGAGAGAGGCGCTCGGTAACTTGGTCAAGCAACTGGCTGATGATGTCTTTGCATGCGTATCTCTTGTGCATGGGACCAGTGCAATTGCCACCAGGAATTAGCTTATGCTTAAACACCAATTGGGTCTCTGTCCGTTGGATTTCGATGGAATTATCGGCAAAAAATTTAGACTAGTACTTCCCCAGTACACACTGTAACAACACAATTTTTATTTGTTATAATAATTTTCTTTAGAATCAAATTGCATCTGGATCCATAAATTTATATAACTATATCACTTAGGTCTTGGAATTTAAAAACTTTAATGAATGGATCTTTGGACGTGAAAACTTGCTTCCATTAATCAAGGTTGGTCAAATTGCTAGTTATTTGATAGAAGATGCGGACACGGGGGTAGCAAGGAGGTGCCGGTGGTCGCACATGTGACTGCCGGTACTTAAATTCCCTTACTTGAGTTTCCTAAGTGTATTTTATCGACAAAAAAGCTCTTTGTATATGTTGTGGTCATAAAATCTCCGAAAGTGATGAGTGACGAAGCACCTAAGGAGAAATTTGTACGGATAACTCATATTAAAAATAAAAATTTAAAAATAACATGTAATAAAAAATAATTGTAAAATCGACCAAAATCGTCATCCCGTATGGCGACTTTGCCTACATTGCCTTCAGTCGCCATTCCAGTTGGCGACTGAAGGACACGTCATCAGTTGCCACCTTCAGTCGCCATCCAGTCCCTCCCAAATGGTCGAAATCATTGTATAAATTTGGATTTTTTTTAAATTAACATTCAAATCTGTCGGGTATCAGTATATTTCGTGGTTGGTTCAATCTGTCGGGTATAAGTATATTTCATGATTGGTTTAATCTGTCGGGTATCAGATTCCCAAAAACCAAAATGAACATAAAAAAGGTAGTGAAAACATGAGAGTACTGACACCATCAAAAATAATACAAACATGAGAATCAAAATCATATTCCATAAAAGGAGAACATAAAAAAAAAACTACTGTCGGCCCCTCTTTGGACAATGCCTCCGATCGCGCTGAAATGGCAATGGCGACTAGGTGCTGCGCGGATGCACTGTCTTTTGCGAGGGCTGTCGACCGGGGGGCTGAGCACTCGGCTGACCGAGGCCTGTATTAGGAGCATCCACCGGGTCCTGCGACGGTGGAGGCATCCCACCAAGCTGTGAAGATGCCAAATGATGTTGACTCTGATCGGCGTCGTCTCTCATCTGCAACATATCGGCATACTGGGCGTACGATGGGTCGAGGACCACCTGCGGGTCGGCACGGACCGACTGACGAGGAATGTATGGTGGGTGCCTACCAGGAGACCGAAGCGGACCAGACGACGAGATAGGCGGATGCTCGTGTACCGTCTGCTGCGACATAGCGACGTACTCGTCGTCCTAGTCGAATGTGATGTCGAAGCCCAAGCTAGAATCAGAAGTGTCTGCGGAAGGCGGCGCTCGGGGACCGTCAGAGATCCATACACCACCACGCGATGAGAAGTCCACGTTGTTGGATCAAGAATGCCGACTAGAGGGGGGGTGAATAGGAGGCTTTAAAAACTTCAAATAAAAACAAGTTTTTATACCAAGAAGAACCAAATGCAATTTAATATATATAAAGAGAAAGAATAGAGAATGAACACAGTTGTTTTTACCGAGGTATCGGAGACTCGCCCAGTCTCCACTAATTCTCGTTGAAGCACTCAAGTCACTTGAGTTTTGCCTCAATACTCACGAAGAGTATTATCAACTAAGATTGCTCCTTGTCCACTCCGGAAAGACGAGCACCGATGCCTTGTACACACTTACCGAGCCTCTCCGACAATCTCCGAACGGAGAGATCAATGGCCACGCCTCCGAACCGTCTAGGTGAGGGCGCTCACCAAGAGTAACAGGCAACGAGGTCTTCTCTAGACCTCCAAACACGCACCGAGAAGCTAAGTATATGCAAATGCAAAAGAACTGAAACTCTCGGTGGATCGGAAAGCACTCGACTTGATCAAAAGATCAAGATTTTATATAAGAAACTAATGCTCAAGAGTGTATATGAAATGCTGTTGCTTGTTGTGAGAAACACATGCCCAAAGCCCCTATTTATAGCCTCAAGAAGCAAATGAACCGTTGGAGCTAGGGCTGAAAATCAGCAACCCAAACTGACAGTCAGTTTGCCTAACTGACAGTCAGTTTAGTGCACAACGGCCGACAAAATTTACGGACGAAAACTTTGCTAGCCGTTCGTGGCCAAAACAGGAAAGCTGGAACCCACAACTGACAGTCAGTTACACGAACTGACAGTCAGTTTGTGTACTAGCTCGACCAGAATCAAATAGAAACACAGTTGAAAACACTCTGGTCGAAACCCCAACTGACAGTCAGTATGGAAAAACTGACAGTCAGTTTAGTACAAAAAATCTGAGACCAAAAAACACCCTCTCTGGACAATTGTCAATTACACTAAACTGACATTCAAACTGACAGTCAGTTATGCAAACTGACAGTCAGCATGAACAAAAACAGCTATAACTTTAAATCCAGAAATCCAAAAGAGGTGTTTAATAGCTCGTTGGAAAGATAATTTCAAGGGCTATCTTTTTGTCAACAGAAGCAAAAGCCAGATCTTTCTAGATATTTCTGAAAAAAGCAAATACTATTCTGCTGCCAAAAACAGAACTGAAAATCCAGATTTCTCAAATAAGATCAAAACCAAATCCACATGAAAATGATGCGATGCAAAGACCTAGAATTCTCGGTTTGTGCTGGAGATAAAAAGAGGACTTTCGCTACCCCTCTTTATAGTACGGTCAAAACTAAAAAAGAATTTCCTAACCGATCATCTCCAAACGCCAAGATCGGTAAAATATAAAAACTTGTAATACCCGAGGTCTTTTGCATCTTCAAGATTTGCGTCTTGTCTCTTGCTCTTTTGCGTCTCGTGCTTCACTTTAAGTTGGGTTCATCTTGATCAACTTGCATTTCTTCCCAACTAATCTTGTAACAATCAATCTCAAAAAGCACGATTAGTCCGGAACACTTTGTTTTCATTAATCATCAAAATCAGGGTTAGGCATGAAGGCCTAGATGCAACAATCTCCCCCTTTTTGATGATTGATGACAACAAGTGTTCAAAAATAAAATAAATGAAATAGCTCCCCCTGAGTATATGCATCTCATCATACAAGATCATAAATGAATACATATACATCAGGGCATCTAATACATAAGCAAGTCACAGATGTGCAAATATCCACAAGTCATATCAGAGCATACACATGCACATCAAGACATCATATATATCAATGTATCAGAGCTCAGGAACATCCAAATCATATCAGAGCTAAGCACATATCATATATTAAAGCCATAATCACATATCAGAACTACTCAGATAAACTCATCATACACAGACATCTCCATAAAACATCTCCATATATATAAGAGAAGACATCTGTTCATACATCAAAAGACATAAACAAACTCCAATATAACTCCAATATCGAATAATCTATCCAAAATACTTCTCCCCCTTTGGCATCAAGCACAAAAAGGGAGGCAACCAAAACAAATCAGAGCCTAATGCTCATCATCTGAAGAAAATCCTATGATGTCTGTATCTCCGGAGCCCGCTGGAGATGCAGACGGGTCGACGGCTGGAGATGCCGGAGGAGTCACTACTGCAACGGGAGCTGCAGCAACTGGAGCAGATGAGCCTGGAGCAGCTGGATGGGAGGCAGAGCTCGGCGAAGACACAGCCTGGCGGGCCCTCTTGCGAGGGACCGAAGAGTCGGATGCAGGCAGACGTCGCAGTATCTCCTCCTGCTGAGCAGCCAAACGAAGCAACATCTGGTGATGCTCTGCCTGGGTGCTGAGGATCTGCTGCTGGGTCTGGAGAACCTGCTGAAGCAGAGAAGGTGACGCCGCAGAAGATCCGGCGCCAGGGTCTGAAGCAGGTGCTGGGGCAGACTCCTGAACTGGAGCCTCATCCTCTGAGTCCCCCGCAGCATCATCATCAGATGCGGGAGAGTCAGGGCCAACAGCTGGAGCAGGGCGAGCACCGAGCCGGCGATCAGCCTGACCCGGAGGATAAAAGAGCAAAGGATGATGGGGCCGTGGCAGCTCAGTGTCAACGGCCCGGATATGGAGAAGCACCGCCATGATATACGGAGCGTATATCAGCTGACGGCGCGGGGAGAGAAGGACGTGCTGAATCTCACTAATGATGAGATCAGCAACGTCGAAGGGCTCCTCCTGAAAGATGGAGATGAGCACATGAAGACCAAGATAAGTGACCCTGGCTCTGTCTCCGCTCATGGGGACCAAAGTGAGACGGAGGATCCGCAGAGCCAAGTCAACATCGCGGCGCAGACCCGCGATGTGACGGAGCTGGAAGGGGCCGGAATAAAGCATGGCCACCTCCCGACGCTCGAGGTCAGGGAGAGTATGGAGCTGGCGACCAGAAGGAGGGCGCACCAGTCCAAGCGCCGACTCCAGCTGATCCTTCGTGACGGTGTAGACCTGGAGGCCCGTCATGAAGGTCATGGAGTCGCGCTGAGGGGATATGAAGACAGTGGAATAGAACTGGCGTATGGGCCCCTCAGCCCAATGCAAAGAGGAATCCGCGACTAAGTCGTGAATCCCTACAGTGCCAAAAAGATCTGCGAGGGTGGCGATGCCTGTGCGAGAGGCGATCGTACCCCACGACAGAGAGCGGTGGGCAAAGATAGGAGCGCGGCTGTAGACGCTGGTAAACAGGTCTAGGTGGAGGTTGGTGTAACAAGTGAGCACCTCGCATGCGTCGCGACCAGTGGGACGCGGCGACAGATACGGGTTCACAGAGCGGAGCGTGCGAAGGCGGCTCGCGTGCCAACGTGAATAATCCACGGGCACGCGCTCAGGCGGAGGCGAGGGCCGGTTCTCGGACGTCTGACCCGATGAACGCTGGCGGTTAGCCGCGTTCTTTCGTCGGGCCACGCGTCGCGAGGGACCGGACTGATCAGACATGGCTAAATTGAAAAACAGAGAAGAAACAGAGGAAGGGCAGAGACCTGAACTGAGGAGGCCGATGAACAGAACTGGTCGATGATGACGAACCGGCCTCAGATACACCAAGGAAAGAAGGGACAGCACCGGCGAGCCTCAACGCCGGCGAGCTCCTCACGGCACGGCGAGGAGAGAGGCTAAGCGGCGGCGGCCGAGAGAAGTAGGAGCAAAGGCGGCGACGAGGCACGGTGAGGGAGACACCGGCGGCGAGCACGGGGGCAAGGGATGGCAAGGAGGCGCACCGGTGATGAGCGAAACAACGGCGGCGAGATGGAGAAGGCGAGGAGACAAAGAAACAGAACGGGGATTTTAGGGTTCTCGATCCCGCAACTGACAGTCAGTTTGATAAACTGACAGTCAGTTCCAAACTCAAATATATGGAACTGACAGTCAGTGTACCACACTGACAGTCAGTTCACAGAACTGAGTTTTGAAACTGACAGTCAGTGTATGAAACTGACAGTCAGTAGGGGACTCGAACACGACCAGGTGCTACGACCAAAATCAAATGCACGTAACTGATAGTCAGTTTGTGAAACTGACTGTCAGTTATGACACTGACTTCGACCAGAGACTAAGACCAGGCTCCTAACTACTGAACTGACTATCAGTTTGGTCAATTTCGACCAGAGGCTGTCTAAGATCAGAGAGGGAATAAAATAATAATATTTTATACAAACAACTCATTTAGCACATCAACTAGCATTTGATATATCAATAATGTTCAATTCACCCCTTAAAAAGCAAAATCTTGATTCATCTAGGGGTTTAGTGAAAATATCTGCTAGTTGCATATCTGTTCTGACATAATTTACATCAATATCACCTTTTGCCACATGATCTCTAATAAAATGGTGCCGTATTTCAATATGTTTAGTTCTAGAATGTTGAACAGGATTATTTGCAATTTTAATGGCACTTTCATTATCACATAAGAGTGGCACTTTATCAAATATAATCCCATAATCCAAAAATGTCTGCTTCATCCACAATAATTGAGCACAACAACTTCCTGCAGACACATATTCAGCTTCAGCTGTGGAGAGAGCTACTGAATTTTGCTTCCTAGATGACCATGATACTAATGATCTCCCCAACAGCTGACAGCTACCAGATGTGCTCTTTCGATCAATCTTACACCCAGCATAATCAGAATCAGAGTACACAATTAATTCAAAATTTGCATCTTTAGGATACCAAAGGCCTAAACTGGGATAGCATTTTAAATACCTAAGGATTCTTTTAAGAGCAGTTAAATGACATTCCTTAGGATCTGATTGAAATCTAGCACATAGGCACACACTAAACATGATATCAGGCCTAGATGCAGTGAGATATAAAAGACTACCAATCATAGACCTATACAGTTTAGAATCAACCGATTTGCCGCTCTTGTCCATGTCCAGATGTCCATTTGTTGCCATGGGAGTTTTGATTGGCTTGGCGTCTTCCATCCCAAAGCGCTTGAGCAGGTCCTTCACGTACTTGGTTTGACTCACGAACATCCCGTTCTTGAGTTGCTTGATTTGTAGACCGAGGAAGAAGCTCAGCTCACCAATCATGGACATCTCAAACTCCCTAGACATCATCTCTCCAAACTCATGACAGAAATGTTCATTAGTAGATCCAAAGATAATATCATCAACATAAATCTGACAAATGAACAAATCTTTTTCAATTTTCTTTGTAAAGAGAGTTGTATCAACCTTCCCAATTTTAAAACCTTTTGATAATAGAAAGTCTCTAAGACGCTCATACCAAGCCCGAGGAGCTTGTTTGAGACCATAGAGAGCTTTCGACAATTTGAAAACATGGTTTGGAAATTTTGAATCTTCAAAACCGGGAGGTTGTTCAACAAACACAAGTTCAAAAATTTCACCATTTAAGAAAGCACTTTTTACATCCATTTGAAAAAGTTTGATATTGAAGCATGATGCATAAGCAAGAAGAATGCGAATAGCTTCAAGTCTTGCTACAGGTGCAAAGGTTTCACCAAAGTCTAAACCTTCGACTTGAGTGAAACCTTGAGCAACAAGACGAGCTTTGTTTCTAATTACAACTCCATTTTCTTTTTGCTTATTTCTGAAAACCCATTTTGTTCCAATAACGTTATGATCTTTGGGTCTTTCAACTAGAGTCCAAACTTTATTTCTAGCAAAGTTATTAAGTTCTTCATGCATGGCATTAACCCAATCAGGATCATTTAAAGCTTCATTAACATGTTTGGGTTCTAAAGAAGACACAAATGAATGATGTTCACAAAATGCAGCAATACGAGATCGAGTTTGAACACCCTTACTGACGTCACCCAATATTTGGTCTAGAGGGTGATCCTTGGTGATGGTTTGGTGCTGTCTTGGTGCTTCCTCTTGTACAGCTTTGATCTTGTTCTGGAGGATCAACATGAGATGGTGATACATTTTGATCAACATTCTCAATGTTAACATCATCTTCTTGATCTTCTTCTCTTGGCTTGATGTCTCCAATGGTTATGTTCTTCATGGCTTCTTGAAGATCGTCACCTGAAACTTCATGAGAGACTTGCTCCTTTTGTGAGTCGTTAGTTTCATCAAATTCGACATCACCAGATTCTTCAATACAACTTGTATTTTTATTAAACACACGATAAGCTTTACTAGTGGTGGAGTATCCGACTAGAAAGCCTTCATCTACTCTTCTTTGAAGTTTACAACCAAAATTTCTTTTCTTAAGAATATAACATTTGCAACCAAAGACTCGGAAATACGAAATATTTGGCTTACGCCCAATGAGAAGTTCATAAGGAGTCAAATTCAGAAGCGGATGCAAATAAAGCCGATTTATAGAATAGCAAGCGGTATGCATGGCTTCAGCCCAGAAGCGAGTAGGAGTATCTGTGGGACCCTCATTTGAGGATTCCAGTGGCAATCGCCCAGGTGGATTGCACTCAGAAAAGGCACATTACAGCTCACAACAATAGAATGCATTATATAAAATGCGAGTAATTAAAAACAAGTGCTGATCACAAGGACCAACATTACAATAACTTAGCGCCGAAGTGACGCATTTAATTGTTAATACAAATTAAGGAGTTTTCGACACAAAGGTCGACACAAAATAAAACAGCAACGATAAACAAAAGGGCTCCATCAGTCTTCTTTCTCTGCAGCGGCGGTATTGCATGGGCCTTCTCCACATCGAACTCCACCTTGGTGCATAACCCTTTAACCAGATAGGTCCTCAGTTTCTTCTTCTTGTTCCACATTGGGTTCAAGACCATAAGATTCAGGGTCGGCGAATCCTTCCTCTAAATTTGTTTGCAAAAGCAAGGGTGAGCACATTGTCCACATGGTGCTCAACAAGTCCCAAGTAACAATGCATATATATATAGATGATGGGGAGTTTCTCAAAGAACAGCTCTTTGGCTCTGTGTATAAATATATAATAGATTTTCACATGTAGCTTTAAAGAAAGGTCTTTATTCTCGAAAGCGGGGCTTTTGAAATCCTAAGCTAGATTTTCAGAAATGTTGTGTGTGGCGGTCTTTCATGAGTCACCACTTTACTCAGATTTTGTGAAAAACTTCCAAAAGCTACTTGTGCTGCATCGACGTGAATAGAATTCACAGCGCGCAGACTCCATGACCTGGGAGCTCAGAGTATCCGATACTTTTTAAACTTTGCAAAGGTGTACCACCTTAATCCACCAATCACTCAGCTTTCAAGTCAGGCCAACTCCACGCGACTTTTACGCATGTGACAAGGCCGAAGTGACACAACAGTTTACAGTCCTAGCATTAACTATTCCCTGCCCGGTAAATAGACAGTCAAGTCTCAAGTACCGTTGTGGGTCCTCCCCACTGCCTTACTTCCTAGCCTGGGTCTATGTTCTCGCAAGACACATAGCCTCTCTTGATTACAGTCGCGCACGACTTAATCTGGCTTAGGGCGTCTTCCTTCTTTCCACCTTTTCCTCTCATGATTTTTCTGAACTCACATCACTCATGGCCTTCTGCGGCCCACCAGTTCTCGCAAGAAACTGGACCGACAACCATTGCAGGGAAAAGCTAACACTAAAGAAAGCTACTAAGTTGCGCCCGTCCCATAAACAGGCAGGTGGTTGGTACGTTTTTCATGCCGCATAGAAGCACAACACAAGGTTCTAGTCCTTATGAATCTTTAGTGAGGAGTCTTTCACATTCCCAGTGCGCACACAGCACCATCCAATCAAACCATCCTCACTATCGATTCCAATCACATTTTCTTTCACAAAAAGGGGTTTTGAACATGCCTTTCTCATATGTGACCATTCAACATTTGTCATATAATCTTTAAGCATAGCATAGCCTAAGCATGATAATCTAGGGTAACAAGGGTGCAGGGATATTCAATATCAAAGGGGGCTTTACAATCATTTAGGTCATATCTAGTCATTTTATTGAAACATAATTCTTATTTGAATCTAAGGCATGCATATACTGGAAAACAGTTAACATACTTTATTTCAAAATAGCAGGTGAGAAATGATCAAGGGTTTGAGACTTGCCTTGCAGTGACGGGTCTAGCTGCTCAAATGAATCTTCAGGGATCTCCTCTGCTCCTTCAACGTCTGGTTTCACGACGGGTACAAACAACACATACACACTATATAAGCACACAAGCACTAGAAAATAATGCGTAAATACATCATGCATGCAGGGGAATTGGTTTAGACAAGGTCACTTGACATTGGTTGAAGAGATGGGTTCAAAGGGCTTGAATGTCGAAGGGCTGACATTCGGCTCATGGCTTAACATTGCCCTAAATCGGTTCTAGGTTTGTTTTCTGGAGATGTGATAGTAGGGAAAGTTGTAGAACATGGCTCAAAAGGCTTAGTGGACAAAGTGGCATTTCAATTGCTCAAAAGAAACAAGTCTAAATCATCCAATGCCACAGGTGGACATGCACTGACATAGTGTTTGACATGGCCAGGAACTAGGGCATTGCATAACTTTTGACTCAGAGCTCCAATTGATGCACAACTTTGTCTAGGGTTTAGGCATTGATATCAGCTACAAAACTCTCAACAGGCTCAAGGGCTGAAAGTGGCCGGAGGGTGGCCAAATCCGGTGAGCAAACACGGTGGCCTGGACATGAACTGAGCCACTGGACAGCAACCTTGGCATGGCTATAACTTTTGATTCAGATCGATTTAGGGGTCGAGTTAGTAGACAAAATTGCTCAGGGGGTTGAGATCTATCTAAATGACAAGGTGAGCGAGGCTAGATCGGCCGGGGATAAATTCCGGCGACCGGCGCTGGAGAAGACAACCTCTAGATTGGGCGTTTCTGTTCTAAAGGGTTTGAGCTCGATTCCTTGCTCAGGGAGTGAGAGGGTGAGGTGAGGGATCTACTTGCGGGGTTAAACCGGCCGGAGAGTGGCCGGAGAAGCTTGGCGACGAGGACCAGCTTACTGGTGGCGCGCAAACTTCGGAAAGGCCGTGATTCTTGCTCGAATTTGAAATCTAAGCTTACAGGCTTGTTCAATTAGGTGTACTGGTCAAATCCTATCACTGGCACGAAGGCTAATTCGGGCTAAATCGCTAGGCATTGCGGGAACAGGGGCTTTTCGGTTTTCCGGTGATTGCCGGCGTTGAGGTGCGCCGGGGACCAATTGATGGCTATGAAACGTACAGGGGGATGAAAGGAGCTTACTGGTGGCGTTGGTTTGAGGGGGGAAGCTTCGGGCGAGGCTGGCGCCGTAAGCTTCAACGGTTGCTCGCCGGGGAAGATGAACTTCGCGGCGGCGCTGAGGAACTCAACTACTCTCTGGTGAAGGAAGCTACGGTTTGAAGTTGTGGAATGGTGTGAGGCAATGCTGGGCAAGGGAGGGGGTTTATATAGCCGTGGGTGAGGCTCTCGGGAGCAGCAGCAATCGCCGGGGATATCTTCTTCTGACGCCGGGACGGTCATCGATGTATTTCGGGACGCGGCGGGGCTCTGCCAGAGGCGGTGAATCGCGGGATAGCAGGATTCGGTCAGGGTGGTGGCGATGATCTACGGGATGGTGGCCAAGTGGCATAAAGCTCCTGGCAGCAGCAGCAGCAGCACGCGCGCGCGAGGAAGACGATGGCACGGTGGGGCTTGAGCGCTCCACGGTGGCGGTACAGCTGCGCACGGCTGGTGGCTACGTGGCCGTGAGGTGGCAGCGCGAGGGGCTTCGCCGGCGACGAGTTCAACAGTGCGGCAAAGCGGCAGGGCGCTGGTCGAACGAGCACTGGTCGCGGTCGTGGACGTGGTCTCCTGGTCGTGGTCGAAGAAAAGGCCAGGGGCTTGTTTGCAAGGTTTTGGACTGAAACGCGAAGGTTTTGGCTCGGGAATTTGGGCCTAAATGCAATTCTGAAGATCTGAAGGGCTGATTTGAATTCTGATTTTGCAGATGAGTGCTACTAAATGTCTTGGACTCATCTAGCAGGAAAAATGATGAAATCCGATAACATCTGGTGGTTTTGACAAAATTCGAAAACAGGGTAATTAGGGTAATTAGGGTTTGAACTTTTGTCGAGGCTGAAACTAGGGTTTTGGTCGAGATTCTGGAATTCTTCCAGAAGGGAAAAATGTTCAGAAAAATGAAAGAAAGGTTATCACTTGATCAGATTTGGATTTTGAGGTGATCTGGGACTTTTAGCCTTTTTGGGTTTTCTGAAACTTCTGAAAAGGACTAAACTGCAACACTTTTGGACTGAAATGTGAAAATGATCTGGGGAAAGAAGTTTAGCAGCCAACTTTTTGGGTTAAGGTAGTGGCATACCCAAGATCAAGATAGGGTTAAAATATTAGGGTTTCCAAAGAAGTTATGCTGATTCGCAGGCAGAAAAGATAATCAAAAACTGGGGTGTTACAGTATCATATTCACTTAGCATAGTCCTTGCCATTTCTATAAGTGTTCGATTTTTCCTTTCAACAACTCCATTTTGCTGTGGAGTGTAGGATGTGGAAAATTCGTGTTTGATTCCAAGAGAGTCACAAAAATCAAAAAGAGTTGAATTAACGAACTCTCCACCATGATCACTACGGATTTTCTTGATGGATAATTCGAATTCAGTAGAAACACGTTTTGCAAAACTTTTGAAAACATCGGGGGTTTCAGATTTTTGAGAAATAAAGAAAACCCAAGTGTAGCGAGTAAAATCATCAACAATCACAAAACCATAATTGCTACCCCCGATACTTTGGAACTCGGAAGGTCCAAATAAATCCATATGAAGGAGTTCCAAAGGTTTGCAAGTCGAAAGAATACACTTAGTTTGATGTGAAGTAGCTACTTGCTTGCCTGCTTGACAAGCGCTACAAGGTTTGTCCTTTTCAAAATTCACATCCTTTAAGCCGACAACCAAATCACGTTTTAAAAGTTTTCTCAATTGATGCATACCAACATGTGCAAGTCGTCTATGCCATAGCCAACCTTTTGAGGTTTGAGAGACAAGACATGTTGAAAGAGATGCATCTTTTGAATGAAAATCAACCAAATAAAGATTTCCAAAACGAAAGCCTTTAAAGATCAAGGATTTATCTTTTAAACTTTCAACCAAAACTTCTTTTGGGAAAAATGTGCAACTAAAACCAAAATCGCAAATTTGTGCAACGGAAAGCAAATTAAAATTCAGAGATTCGACCAATAAAACATTTGAAATAGATAGATCATTTGAGATTGCGATTTTACCCAAGCCTACAACATTTCCTTGACGATTGTCACCAAAGGTAATCTTTTGGTTTCCGCTTGAGTTGTCCTCTATTGAGGTGAACAACTTCTTGTTACCGGTCATGTGTTCGGAGCATCCGCTATCTAGCACCCAATGCCTCCCACCGGTCTTGTAGTTCACCTACATGAAAAGAATTAAGTTCTTTTAGGTACCCAAACCTTTTTGGGTCCTTCAATGTTAGCAATCAAAGCTTTGGGCACCCAAATAGATTTCTTCTTTTTGTTTAACATGGGTGCACCAACATACTTTGCTATAGCATAACCTTTTCTCGACTTTTGAAGCATGTAGCAAGTATCAAAATAATTAGGAGTCATTAAGGGACATGCTTCATGTGAATGACCGGTTTCATGGCATTTATGACAAAATGTGTTGCATGCTTTAACAAATATAGTTTTAGAATTTTGTTTTCTTCCTTTCTTTTGAAAATATCCTAATCCTTCTTTTCTAAAAGAACATTTTTGTTTACTAAGGATTAGATCAAGAGATATTTTACCTTTATAACAATTTTCTAAGCCTTTTCCAAGTTTTCAACTTGTGCCTTAAGTTCATTATTTTCATTTAAGATGTTATCATTAGAAACACATGGAATGTGATGACAACTAGAGGGAGAATCATCCAAATTACATGAAGTTGAAACATCTACCTTAGATGAGATATTTGTAACATCTTTTATGAGCATGCATTCATAAGATTCTTTAAGTTCGGAGTATTGAGCGCGTAGGGAAGAATGTTCTTCCTTAAGCGCCTTATACTTCTTTTTAGTTTTTCCAAAAACTTCATTTAATTCGGTTATCATTTCAACTAAATCATCATAAGATGGATCGTTTGAATGTACCTTTTCATCGCCTTTGGCCATAAGGCAAATGGATGATCTAGTTGAAGTGTTGATGTTGCCGAGAGCTAGTCCGGCCATCTTCTTGGAGCAACTTCTTTCGTTGTCGGAGTCGGAGTCGGAGCTCTCTCCGCCGGACATCCATTCTCCAAAACAAGCTTATTTGATTTCTTCATTCTTCTTCTTGAAGAACTTCTTCTTCTTGTTCCACGCCTTGTTCTTGTTTGGACATCTTGATGCTATGTGTCCCTTCTCATGACATCCATAGCAAATGATGTCTTTGAAGTTGTTTTGCTTTTGCACCTTTGGTCGTGTGTCAATGTTGACACCTTTCTTATGCAACCTGCGAAGAAGTTTTTGAGTGTTCTTTACCATGAGTGCAAGGTCTTCATCGGAGGAGCTTTCGCTTGAATCGTTCCTTGAGTTTGCTTTGAAGGCGAAAGTTTTCTTCTTCGTCTCCGATGGTTCGGCCGCTTCCTTCTTCTCCTTCTTCTGCATTTCATGGGTGATGAGGTTCCCATAAAGATCGGTTGGTGTTGTGGTCGTTAGATCGGAGTTTGTGAGAACCGTAACCAAAGTATCGAAGCTTTCCGGCAAGGCCCTAAGCATCTTTCTCACAAGCTCAAGGTCAGTAAACACAACACCAAGACCCTTGAGTTCATTCACAATGTTATTTAACCGAGTAAACATGGAATCCACGGACTCGGTTGATGACATGGTGAATGTCTCATATTTTTGCCTCACCATTAGCAATTTTGCCTCTTTAACCTTTGTAGTGCCCTCGTAAATTTCTTCGAGGGTAGTCCAAATCTTATGAGCAGTCGTGAGATTGCTCACACGGTTGAACTCGTTTAAGGATAAACCGGCAAAGAGTGCATTTTTTGCACGGGCATTTAAATGCAACTTTCTCCTATCGTCTTCGGATTGACTTGCCGGATCAACCGGAGGAGTAAAGCCGAGTTTAACGATATCCCATACATCAAGCCCCATGGCTTCTAGGAATACCGACATGCGCACTTTCCAATAAGGATAATTTGTTCCATCAAAGATGGGCGCACGACCGGTACGTCCAAGAAGAAAATCTCCGCTTGTCGACATCCTCTCTCTAGGCGGTAAAGCCTAATGAATCGAGAGACCTTGCTCTGATACCACGTGTTGGATCAAGAATGCCGACTAGAGGGGGGGGTGAATAGGAGGCTTTAAAAACTTCAAATAAAAACAAGTTTTTATACCAAGAAGAACCAAATGCAATTTAATATATATAAAGAGAAAGAATAGAGAACGAACACAGTTGTTTTTACCGAGGTATCGGAGACTCGCCCAGTCTCCACTAATCCTCGTTGAAGCACTCAAGTCACTTAAGTTTTGCCTCAATACTCACGAAGAGTATTATCAACTAAGGTTGCTCCTTGTCCACTCCGGAAAGGCGAGCACCGATGCCTTGTACACACTTGCCGAGCCTCTCCGACAATCTCCGAACGGAGAGATCAACGGCCACGCCTCCGAACTGTCTAGGTGAGGGCGCTCACCAAGAGTAACAGGCAGCGAGGTCTTCTCTAGACCTCCAAACACGCACCGAGAAGCTAAGTATATGCAAATGCAAAAGAACTGAAACTCTCGGTGGATCGGAAAGCACTCGACTTGATCAAAAGATCAAGATTTTATATAAGAAACTAATGCTCAAGAGTGTATATGAAATGCTGTTGCTTGTTGTGAGAAACACATGCCCAAAGCCCCTATTTATAGTCTCAAGAAGCAAATGAACCGTTGGAGTTAGAGCTGAAAATCAGCAACCCAAACTGACAGTCAGTTTGCCTAACTGACAGTCAGTTTAGTGCACAACGGCCGACAAAATTTACGGACGAAAACTTTGCTAGCCGTTCGTGGCCAAAACAGGAAAGCTGGAACCCACAACTGACAGTCAGTTACACGAACTGACAGTCAGTTTGTGTACTAGCTCGACCAGAATCAAATAGAAACACAGTTGAAAACACTCTGGTCGAAACCCCAACTGACAGTCAGTTTAGTACAAAAAATCTGAGACCAAAAAACACCCTCTCTGGACTATTGTCAGTTACACTAAACTAACATTCAAACTGACAGTCAGTTATGCAAACTGACAGTTAGCATGAACAAAAATAGTTATAACTTTAAATCCAGAAATCCAAAAGAGGTGTTTAATAGCTCGTTGGAAAGATAATTTCAAGGGCTATCTTTTTGTCAACAGAAGCAAAAGCCAGATCTTTCTAGATATTTTTGAAAAAAGCAAATACTCTTCTACTGCCAAAAACAGAACTGAAAATCCAGATTTCTCAAATAAGATCAAAACCAAATCCACATGAAAATGATGCGATACAAAGACCTAGAATTCTCGGTTTGTGCTGGAGATAAAAAGAGGACTTTCGCTACCCCTCTTTATAGTACGGTCAAAACTAAAAAAGAATTTCCTAACCGATCATCTCCAAACGCCAAGTCGGTAAAATATAAAAACTTGTAATACCTGAGGTCTTTTGCATCTTCAAGATTTGCGTCTTGTCTCTTGCTCTTTTGCATCTCGTGCTTCACTTTAAGTTGGGTTCATCTTGATCAACTTGCATTTCTTCCCAACTAATCCTGTAACAATCAATCTCAAAAAGCACGATTAGCCCGGAACACTTTGTTTTCATTAATCATCAAAATCAGGGTTAGGCATGAAGGCCTAGATGCAACACACGTGAGGTGCAACACTTGTACGGTACGAGCGAGCTCGGGACACACCGAGATAAATGGGTGCGGTGACGGCCGTACCTGAAGGGCCGGCTGTGTCAGGACGATGAGCAATTGACTACGACGGCGTATGACTGGGTCGGGCCCGTGGACGTGGAGGTGCAACAAAAGTCGACTAAGTGGCGGCACTCTCAAGGGTCAACTGCGAGGCGAGTCGGTCAACGTAGGCGATGGCCTTCTCGTACTCGTCGGGCGTGATAGGCAGACCTTCTTGCCTCCGCTGGACTAGTGGCCGTGTCACGGAATTGATCGCACGGAGGCCGTCAGCCTGCAAGACCATAAGACAATGGGAGGCAGAAATAAAAATAACAAGTAGGTCATGGGCTGGCGGCATGTACCTGACGGTGTACCCGAGATGCGTGATGTCGGTCGTATGTCTGATGCACGCTCGGAGCAGGCACATCTGCAGGCGCCGAAGGTGGCGGGGCAATGCGAGCTGCGGTGCGAGGGAGGTACCATCGGAGGTAGTCGCCGTATGTCGTAGAATCGTACGCCCTCTTCTCACGCGCGACATCTATCGCTACTGTCTGCTCCCAGCAACGAGTACAAGGAGACTGTCGGTCCTCCCAACTGACAGCTTTCTTGCCCTTGCGACTCTGCCTGCAAAAAAAACAAAGGTGTTCAGTTATTTCATAGAGGCAAAACACTATGCACGGAGATAATCGAGAACTTACTCATGCTGGTCATGCGACAAACGATGCGGGGCGTCTGGAGGAGGGATCGTCTGGAACAAGCCAAACTGGCGCATCACCCTCCATGGAGCATACACCTCCAACATATGGCTGAAGACAAGAATACAGCGGGTGAGTCATAACTCCCGGTCCTCCGTACACACCATAGAGATCGCGCCGCCGGCTGTGCTCTCGATATAGCTTGTCATCCAAACCCTGCATATAACACGCGATGGATGCAACAACTCCAACTCGCCGCTGTACGCACTGTAGCATGCGTGCACCTGAACTGTGGCCCACTGCAGCTCATGTTGCAACCAACGATCCCCCATGGTAGGGAGATCGATCTCATCCTCCGCATCCCTAGGCGGGTGCCCCTCCGGAAGTGCCACGAGCGTGTCGGTGATGAGCGGTCGTCCGACAGGTATGTGCTCATACGACCACAATAAACAAGTAGAGGAGATCCGGCCATGTTCACCTGTCGGGCACACCGAACATAGGCATCGCACAACCCTCGATACGTCGCACAGAGAACCACAGACCCCCAGCTGATGCGCGGGATCTGATCGATTGGCGTGTCCGCGAGCATCTGCGCCAGTGGAACAAGCCAACGATCCACTGTGTCGTCGTGAGTACTTGTAGAAAAGCAAAAAAATAGGAATTAAATTCAACAAGAGAAGGGAAATAGCTGTGCCTATATCGTGTTTAAGCATACCTGTGAACATGAAGCCCCCGAACAAGTGCATCAAATACGCCTCGAAGTGTCGGCTCACAGTCCACTCATCTGCATCTGCTGGGCACGTCCTGAAGTGACCAAGCCAAGTCGCAGGAACTCCGACGTCGTGGTGGAAGGGCTCCTGGCCTAGAGGTGGTGGATGAAACCTCTCGGCGAGCATGCCGTTCCATCCGGTAGGAGTGGGTGGTGGTATTCAGGCCTGCCCACGAATCGGGAGTCTGAACAACATCGCCACATCCTCCAGGGTAATGGTCATCTCCCCCACCGGAAATGAAATGTGTGTGTCTCGGGTCTCCACCTGTCCACCAGAGCAGAGACCAGTGATCAGTCGTGCCTAAAAGACTCCAGTCTGGTGATCATCCTGCAAAAAGGAAGCAGCCCGGCCGCCCTCAGCCGTGCGATGTATCTCCGGTCGAGAGGCCAAGACGTGCCGGACGATCGCAGGCGGAATGGCTGAAGCTCCTCTCCGGATCGCAGCGCTTGAGACTGATGACGATCGTCGTAGTACTGATCGAGTAACTCAGGAAACTGTGGACGAAGGTGAGCCATGCCTGCAAACAGGAACATTAAGTTAGTACATCATCAAATACATAAGAGGAACGAATAAGTGTTGCACAACATTACTGAGTCATGTTCGATCAGGTCCGGATGCATCAAGACATGTCATCCTCGTGTGGCCAGGCTGTCGGCAAACGACACACTTTCGTAGCTCATCGCGTTCTGCGTTATCCATGTCATTGCCAATTCGCATTTTCCGCTATCGTCCAGGGCCTTTCCGCTCCAAGTGCAGTGGTGGAACATATCGGATCTCGCCTACCCTACACGACCGATCTCTGTAGTGCTGCTGAGTCCCCCAAATCTCATAGTCTGCAATCCATGTCTCAGTAAGGTACCGTGAACTATAGTAAATTGACAGGTACATCTCGCTCAACTTGTTGTCGTGCGCACACGCGGCCATCACATGGAGCATGGTTTATGCAATAGAGTTGGCTTGTTACAAGTGCACTTGACACCGTCTTCAAATGTCACTCATTGCCTCTTGATTTGTCGCATGTATCCACCCACCACGTTCTTACTGCACAGATAAACGACCCAACTTTGCCTTCTGCTATTAGGAATGCACTCCACTGAGTGCTTCTGAGCGGCCGCGGCTTTCATTTCTAAGTACCTCTGTACTTCGTGAGGAAATTTTGGTGGTGTGACCCGAAGCAATGCTCTTGTAGCTGTACCTCTCTCGTAGAAGTATTTAGCCGTGCGATGCCATGTAAATTCCACAATTCCAGTGAGCGGCAGACCTCGCACCCCCCTCAACACAAAATTGTACACATCCGCCATGTTAGTTGTCATTACGCCATATCTGGCACCTCCCTCATCGTGCAACAGAGACCACTTCTCAGGAGCTTTATCACTGATCCATTCACTAAATTTCTTTGGCCTTGACCTTCGGGTGCGTCGTCTTGGCACATCTGTAGTCCCCACGACATTTTCTTCATCTTCTAGCTGTTGTGAATTGCTTGCCTCTGACCTTTGAGATTTACTTAGATCTGAAGTTTCTTGTTCTAACTCGTCCCAAAGTTGTTGAAATTTATGGCTTTGGTTCTGATCGCACAACCGCTTGAACTTCTTCATAAGCAGTGCGCTTTTGTAGTGTGTGAAGAAGTTCGCCGCAAGGTGTCATTTACACCACCGACTGATCAAGTCATTCCAGCTGTACTGCGGGTTCTCAGTGGACAACATGAACTCAATGGCACTTAACAGACCCTTGTGTCTACCATGGATTACACATACATTCCGTCTGTCCTTCACGACGGTTTGTTTCAGGTTTGCAAGGAACCATACCCAGCTGTCTGTACTCTCGCCTTCCACTAAGGCATACGCCATGGGAAGTAGCTGGTTGTTTGCATCTGCAGTAACTGCTGTCATCAGAGTTCCCTTGTACTTTCTAGTTAGAAATGTGCCATCCACGCAAAGTACTGGCCGCATGTACTTGAATACAGAGATTATTTGACCAAATGACCAGAATATACGTTCCATGTACTCAGCTCCAGGAACTATCTCACCATTTCTGCCGACAACTGGGCTATGGACCATATCCATCACAGTGCCGGGGTTGGTGTCAACGATTTGTTCGATCAGCTGGGCACATAGTTATATGAATCATAGAAAGATCCAAATAACATCTCAAGACTAAGTTGTTTGGCTCTCTATGCCTTCCCATACTGAATGATGTACCCAAATGTGTCGTTGATTTGGCTGACAATTTCTTTTGGTGGCATATCAAGATTTGCATGAAGGTTCGACAAAATTACACGTGCCACAAATGCGGACGACATATTCCTATGACTCTGTGATACTTCTGTCACTGAACAGTCATGTTCGGTGATCCTGGACACAATGAAGTGTTCATTGTCCCTGTACCGAGCAATACGAACATAAAATCGACATCCTTCCACCTTGCACTTCACCGCGTACAGTCGCGGATTTGTTCTGTCAACCTTGAAAGACCGACGTAGTGTCACAGACCACATCGCCACGGCTTGCTTAGCCTCCTCCTTGCTTCAAAAATGTTGTCCCAAGGTTAATCTGTGCTCACTCCCTGCCCACTCCGAACTGCAATCGTCGTGGATTCGCGCATGCTCAAAACCACTAGGATCTAGCCATTGTTGTGGAGGTCCCATTCCACGATAGCCTTCTTCACTAGAGGAATCCGCATATTCTGCGTCCACCTCCGACCCTTCGCTGCCTGAAACTTCCAGACCCTTGTCTTCACCTTCGTCGGCATAAGCCTCATCCCCAGGCCACAAATACCCGCCCATGAATTCTGCATTGGGGACATCCGCAGAATTATGGGTCATGGTTGGATCAATGTTTGTATGTTGTCCTCCAATTAATGGTTCGGGTACAAGTTCTGCCGCCGGTTCTGGTACATTGTCTAGCTTGGTCATATATGTTGGATCAAGGATGCCGACTAGAGGGGGGGGTGAATAGGAGGCTTTAAAAACTTTAAAACTTAAAGCAAATAAAGAACGAATTATGTAAATAAGAGAAAGAGAACGAACACGATGATTTTTACCGAGGTATCGGAGACTCGCCCAATCTCCACTAATCCTCGTTGAAGCACTCAAATCTCTTGAGTCTCGCTTCAATATCCACAAAGGATATTATCACTAATGGTTGCTCCTTGTCCACTCCGGAAAGGCGAGTACCGATGCCTTGTACACACTTGCCGAGCCTCTCTGACAATCTCCGAACGGAGAGATCAACGGCCACGCCTCCGAACTGTCTAGGTGAGGGCGCTCACCAAGAGTAACAGGCAGCGAGGTCTTCTCTAGACCTCTAAACACGCACCGAGAAGCTAAGTATATGCAAATGCAAAAGAACCGAAACTCTCGGTGGATCGGAAAGCACTCGACTTGATCAAAAGACCAAGATTTTATATATGAAACTAATGCTCAAGAGTGTATATGAGAGGAGGCTGCTTGTTGTAAGAAACACATGCCCAAAGCCCCTATTTATAGCCTCAAGAATCAAATGAACCGTTGGAGCTAGGGCTGAAAATCAACAACCCAAACTGACAGTCAGTTTGTCTAACTGACAGTCAGTTCAGTGCACAACGGCCGACAAAATTTACGGACGAAAACTTTGCTAGCCGTTTGCAGCCAAAACAGGAAAGCTGGAACACGCAACTGACAGTCAGTTACACAAACTGACAGTCAGTTTGTGTACTGGCTCGACCAGAATCAAATAGAAACACAGTAAAACACTCTCTGGTCGAAACCCCAACTGACAGTCAGTATGGACAAACTGACAGTCAGTTTAGTACAAAAAATTTGAGACCAAAAAACACCATCTCTGGACAATTGTCAGTTACACTAAACTGACATTCAAACTAACAGTCAGCTTGAACAAAAACAGCTATAACTTTAAATCCAGAAATCCAAAAGATGTGTTTAAGATAATTTCAAGGGCTACAATTTTGTCAACAGAAGCAAAAACCAGATCTGTCTAGATCTTTCTGAAAAACGCAAATACTCTTCTGCTGTCAAAAACTGAACTGAAAAACAGATTTTTCCAAATAAGACCAAAAGCAAATCCACATAAAAATGATGCGATGCAATGACCTAACATTCTCGGTTTGTGCTGGAGATAAAAAGAGGACTTTCGCTACCCCTCTTTATAGTACGGTTAAAGCTAGAAAGAATTTCCTAAACCGATCAAACTCCAAACACCGAGATCGGTCAAAATAAAACAAATATTACCTCAGGTCCTTTGCATCTTTAATCCTTGCAACTTTCGTTTTGGTGACCTTGCACTTGCGACCTTGACTTCCAACCTTTAACTGCGACCACAGCCAACATTGCGACCTTGCGCTTGCGACTTTGGACCTGTGACCTGCAGATCTTCCCGGATCACTTGCAGACTTTACAGAAATCGCTCTGCATAGAAATAGCTCAAAGACAAGGTTAGTCCAAAACACTTAATGTCATCAATAATCAAAATCAACATAAAAGGGCCTAGATGCAACAATATACAGTATGCAGTCATCTGGCCCATGATTGAGATTTATCACCCTCCTAACAAGAGAGCCCCATGATCTATCGCCTCTAAGTTTACACAATTTCCAACAAGATGTCAAACCAATAGGCACCAGCACTTCTATGACAATTTTGTGTAAACATGGGTCAATATTTAGGATGTCCATGACTCGGGTCTTAAGGTCTTCAAAATTAAGAACACTAAGATCATTCAATTCCATGTCTATACGGTAACAGCCACTTAGGTCATCTCCAGATGGTCCATTTCTAATGATTTGTTCCCCGTGAAAAATATAGACTACTCTTGTTTCCGACATTGTCTACAACATAAGTATTACAAGCATCAATTATCATATCTCCAATATATTTTGTACATTACTCTATGCTCATCTTTAAGACATGTGCGACTTATTTTTTAACATCTCAACTAATCGAAGTACACCGGATTAACGATATCGCATTACATCTAATCTACAATTCCTATATTATCATCTCACATATCAATAATTTAGTTATTTACTACTCTTAATTAATACACATCTCACATCTCATTCATAAACATATTAAATTTACATAATATTACACAACAAATCAAAATTATATATACATTATATTCATAAATGCCCAACATATTTAAATAAGGCACAAATCAAATATGCATTTCTGCACATTTTCTAAAAAAACCGTATATCCTAAATTATCGATTCACTATTTATTAATCTAATTTATTTGTTTAATATATAACATTTCTACATAATAGATCTATATTTCTTAAGGCACAAATCAGATCTGCATACGAAAAAACCATATGTCCTACATTATCGATTCACTATTTATTAATCTAATTTATTCGCTTAATATATAACATTTCTACATAACAGATTTATATTTACAATACATCTACATAACAGATCTACACATTCCTAAAACAGATCTACACATTCCTAAAACAGATCTGCATTCTACACTAATTATCACTACAAATTTATAATTGTACCTTTTTTTATGCTTTCTTTCCTCCTCCTTCTTCTTCTTCTTCTCCTCCTCCTCTCTTTTTCTTCTCCTCTTCTCCCTTTTCCCCTCTTCTCCCTCTGCCGTCAGTTTTTGTTTTTTTTTTTGGCTTGCAATGCGCCAGTCGCCAGAGGCCCCAAATATATATTACCTATCAGTCGCCATCCCAATTAGCGACTGATGGTTTTTCCGCAGTCGCCATCCCAACTGGCGACTGATGTCTTTTCTAATTTCTTTTTGGAGTATGTCGCCACGCGGGATGGCGACTTAAGTCGATTTTGCAATTACTTTTTATTACACGTTATTTTTAAATTTTTATTTTTTATCTGGGTTATCCGTACAAAATTTTCAGCACTTAAATTTCTACCCTGGCTTCATAGCCGCATGTGGCTCCTACATCACCATGCCGGATGAGGTGGGTCCGGGAGTCATCACCTAAAGACACTCGGTCTCACACGCCGTCGTGCTAGTCCGGAAGTCTTAGCCCAGGGGCGTTCAGTTTGCATGTCATCACCTTAGACGACATTGCCCCGTGGGCAATACTGCTCCAAGGCATCATCCAGATGACCACTTCGATCGTTGAGAGACGATCATCTGTCACTTGGACGGCCCACAACATTGAAGGAAAAAGTGCATGGCCCTGCGTGTCACGGGAACGGAACTGCGACAGATCATCCGGCAAAAATACGCAGTTTCAATGGGTTCACTTGTCATCAGCTCAATGGACTCTTTTGCCCTTCCCCTCTGGCATAAAGCAAGGGTATTCTGGTCTTTTTTGAGTTTAAAAAAGTTGTAAATAACCCATGTAACCCTATTTTGAGGCATAAGTGTATTGGAGAAGTGAATTAAGTAATCTCAATTGGTGTGTCTTGGAATGACTTCTTCTGTGAAAAACATTTTCAACCGACCCAATGTTGAGACGCATTGACAAGATTAGAGATTATTTTGAGTCTTAAACTTATATAAATCTCTTATGTTATTTTTCTTTCTCCGACTTCAAATGATCTATCACACGATCACTTTGAGTCTTGTGTTTGAGATTGCTTCTCGCAAATATGTGCAACATCCATTTCGATTTGGACTAAGAAAGTATCCGAACGTTCACTGTTTTAGATAAGAACTTACAACAATATAAAAAATATCGCTTATCTAACTTTGATCTTTATTGTTTATCACATCCGTACTTATTTTTGATCTACACTTGTCTAATTCTAATCTGTATTATTTAAGTCCGCGAAAAATTGCTCTTTCTCAATTCCTTTTATTCTTGAAAAGTATGATTTTTTTAACCGGATACTTCAATTGGTCGCTTGCTCGCAAAATGTAGTAGTGATAGGGACACAATAGGGAAAACACATGTTTGAGGGTTGTCTGAGAAAAGTGCCTTTTTTAATTAAACAAAGCATCATTACTTTTTATAAGTGGACTTGACTCACTACTTGACTAGGCCCTATATGAACCCTGCGGGGCTCAGTGCAAATGTTTTAGTTGTAGTACCAACAGCGTCCTAATCCTAATCCTATTATCTGCTTCCACGGGTACGCATGCATGCTCCATAACCTCCTTTTTCTCACTTTCTTTCCGCTTTTTACTGTTTTAAATTAATATTCGTTCATCAACAGTTCATTAAAATGTTAAAGATCTAGTCTGGAACACAGTAATTTCATAGATTTTTTTGAATAAAAAATATCTAATAAAAATTTTCTTTCAAAGCTCCTTTGTTCCAAACAAAACTTAGAAGCTCTTGTCTAAGTATTATTTTTAGATGCTTGCATCCATGTCTCATAATGTTGATTTGTTGGAATTGAAAACTTGGGTATAGAATAAGTGGTGTTTTGAATTTTAGCAAAAGTATTTTATATGCTGTTCTATAATTCAAACTAGAAGAAACATCTAAATTCCTAATTTGTTTCTGCCCTCGTTTATTACATTGAATATTGGAAGTGCCTGCTGTAATGGAATGATTTGGAGGGTGAAAACAATTAACAAAAGATAAAGCAGTAAATTTATGTCATCTTAGTCTTTCTGAATTAATCAAACGTCTTTTTTTTTTTGTAACGAAGGGAATAATTTATAAAAGAGAGATTTAGTTTCACAAAATTGTAAAAACTAATCATGATCGAAGTGCTTCTTCTATTTTCTATTGGATATTTACTTTCCACTGTTCTAGAATCGCAAGTACATGATCGAAATTTTTTTTGTAGTAAACCACTAAACCCGCTATCTTGAGAGTATAATAAGGTCTTTCGAGTTGTCCGATTTTATTTAGATGGTTTTGATCCATCAAACTTAGTCTTTGATTTGTTTAAGATTAATTTGACTTACCAATTATCTAGATTAGACGATTCTAAAGACTTCCTATCCATGTGTAATATAAACTTCCTCTATAACTCTTTTTTACCCTTTAAGTATTTTCATCAAAGTAATATACATATATAATGTTGAATTTCATTCAATGATTAATTCATCAAAAACTTAAATTATTAATAAAAAATCGTCAATCCACTCATACTTTAACACATAATATCCAGGGACAAAATAAAACTCAAGTCTAGAGCCATATAACACAAGAAGCTTGCCCGTACAATGGCCTGGAACTTCAGCAGCGGCCAAGGCCACAACCAGTACTCCCTCGACCAATACGGAGTCCAGCAGCAGCACCAGCAGGAAGGAAGTACCGGCAAGAAGCGCTCTTCGTCTCGCTCAAAGAGCACCGGCCGCAAGCTCGCCGACGAATCCAACTACGACAACTACAACAACTACAATAACTACAACAACAGCGATAACTACAACAGCAGCAATAACTACAGCGGCTACGATTACAACACACCGTACAACAACAGCAGCGGCAGTACGGGCCAAACTCCATACTATGACTACAAGTCGCCCTACAGCGGCGACAACAATGCTATTGCAAGCTACTGGAATCCTCAAAACGGGACCCGGTCACCCATGTTCATACGCACCAACGAGGTGAACGTGTACACGACGAGGGGCGGGTCGTCGGCGTACGAGAACAGCTACGAGCAGAAGAAGAAGGGTGGTTTCTTCGGCACGGCGTTCTCAGCCGTCGGGGAATACCTGGACCGCAAGTTCGGCTTCTCCAGAGACTAACGGCACGCATCTATGTTTCATGTCTGTGTATGTATATATGAACGTACGTTCCCTGCAAGCAGCTTTCATGTAGTAAGTAGTAGTTGTAAAGTAAGAACCTTTCATGGAGTACTGTATTTTCGTTTCGATCGTCAGGTGCTTTTGGATCAGGAAGGTTTATTAGGGTTTGTTTCCCTTCTTCAGTGTGTTGTGTGTGCAGATTAATATGTTTGATGCTTGTGTTTGCAAGGTTGAGATAACTCATAAGCGCAGCTGATGCTAAGAAACAGTTGTCAAGGAGATTATGTGTGTGATTTTTATTTCATATGCAACTTACTTATTATCGAATCCAAATATCCTATTCTTAAATCTAATCCCTCTAAGATTTATCAATTTTCTTTCTTAACTTTTCTAATCATATCCGACCAGCAGAGAGGGGTTGTGATGGGAGGGCTTGGGTATCCTTTGGGCGGGGGCAGGTGGGTTGGGTGAGAAAAGTCGACGAACACACATTGGTAGTAAAGATGGGAGGAAGTGCAAGAAAGAAAAAATAGAGTAAAGATATAATATTAGATATGTATGTTTAAATATTAGGGTGTTTAACCGGGATTAAATTTCTCCAACAAATAATTACGATTTTAGTTTAAAATTTAGAAAATATCATTCCACCATCTTAAAAATATTTATAATTTATAGATAAAAGGTATTTTAGTTTTATGGTAAATGCTGAATTTAAATCCTATAAGAAAACTGAAATTAGATCAAATGCACCCGTAACTAAACAGTGAAAAGTAGTTATAGTTTTTTCGAAAAAAAATAACTGCGTCGTATTCACCACGTAGGAAATATTGCAATGTGCGGGTCATTGTTGGTTAGAATCTGACGTAAATGTCTGGGCTGGTTTAGTTGAGTTCCACGTCGTTTCACACGCGACTACTTGCAAGCTTCCTTATCCTAAACACGAGAAATGGTCAGATGCCCACCGTTGGCCACGTCATTGAAATATGTGCTAATTGTTAAACAATCTTATCCGTCCACTATGTTTACTCACTGCTTGGTACTTGTTATATCTATTCTATATGTATTTGTGTTTTTTGTGTTATAGATATGAATTTGAAATCCTGAAGTAGATCATAAAAATACACAAATCACACAAAAAATATGGAAGATTATATAAAAAAGAAATATATAAGTCTTTTCAGCCATATTTTATGATCTAGAAAATTTTAGATATTGCAAATATATCCTCATACAGGTGAACTATGAAATCTCATCTTCAAAATCATAATGGAAGATGTATAGATAGAAATTTTGACACTGATCTAAACGACAATATCATCCCTGCATATTTTTCCTTTCCATCGACATCATTGGTGGGAGCAGTGGTCCATTGTTTTGGAATTGGACTTGGTTACACATAGAGCTAATCAAAGCAACAAGACATTTATTCGCAATTGGAAGTTCAAGTTGTTCTAATCTTTCTTCTTTTTGAATCTTGTTCTTGTACATAAACTCCCCTTTTATTTTACATAAAATCTTTGAGTAGAACCCTTTTTCTATAAAAAAAAAATACATTGATACACTATTCTTGGACCGGATATGGTGATCAAGAAGAGGGTGAATCAAAACTAGATCAAGAATTAAAATTGCAGGGAAAAATAAATCTGAATCAAGAAAAACTAAAAGAGTGGAAGAAGATACACCAATATTTACAGAGTTCGAACTAGACACTTAGTTTTACGTCTCAATCTAGCAGATCACATTACTAGGTTCCATTGTTTTTGTCGCACCCTGTCCAGACAACAGATGGATATTCACAACTTTGACAATCAATTCAGCTCCACCTAATTAACCTCTAGAGTAAACACCTACTCTAAATAATAAATACACCGCTCAATAATAAATAAACATGAATTATTTCTAAAAAAATATAACTATAGAAGTTTTAGTTCTGTTTCCTCCTCAATATAAATATACCCTATAAAACTCTACATAGAGAGAGAGACGAAATTTTTGGTTCTGGTGTAGGGTGTGCAGCTACATGGAATTTTGTTTCGAATCCATAGCCAAAATCCTAAAATCAGCGATTTGTTATTTGCCCGTGCACTTGGGCTTATCTCCGGTAGTCCGTCAGTATCCACTAGTTGATTATACTCTAGCTTAGCTATTTGGAAACGGCGCCAAATCCGTAAGTCGCTGCGTCCATGGGGGCGCAAAAAGTTCTTTTATCAATGAAAAATGCCCTATCTTTGTGAGTGCGGTTTGAATTATTAATTTATCTACAAATAATTTTATAATTATATTAAAAAGTATATTTTTCTCACAACTATAAAATTTTTATGTTGGGAGCGATTAACTTCTCCCATAAATCTTATAAATCAAGCTTTTGAAGAAGTTAAAGAGAGGGGCATAACTTTGCTTAAAAAACTAGTTTAGATGAAAAGTCATTGTATCCTGATGGTTTTTAAACTCGTCCTATAGTTAAATTTAAACTTAATGTGACACCATGGTCTAGTTTAGTCAAAGAGACAGATGAGCGTAATCTATATTAGAAGTATAACGTGAGGAAATATTATATATAATCCTAAATAATCAATCATACTACTCGAATAATTTTTCTGGATAAAACGAGAAAGGAAGTATGAGCGCATGTCTGAGTTTGATACTTCGATGCAGTGCCTTACTCCTAAGTTTCCCAGATAGGGCAATGCAAGCGAGCATGACACAACAAGGCATGCATGCAGCAAGGTGCATGGGCCGGTCCAGTCGACAAGTACCAGCCCAGGTGGGCCGAGGAGCAGTTCTGAATACAAATACCACACGGCATACGTACACTGTACAAATCTACTCGTGGAAATATACGGTTCCCAGTCGGAAACAGGCGTATTTTAACATTAAGAAAGTTCTAAATTCAAGATAATATTAAGTGAAAATGATTAAATTATAGATATGAATATGATACTTATAATTTTTACATATAAAAAATGAAACCATCTAAAGTGTATGTACTTGTTTAGTTTGAAAAAAACTTGCATCATCTATATTATTTATTTTTTTTAGATGTTAGATTTAAGGAGAGAAGATTGATCTAATGATAAAAAAATGTATGCAAGATAAAAAATAATACATACATTTTAATAAAAGTTAAAAAGAATTTCTAAGAGAAAATATAATGACCTAAAAAATGCAACTACTTAAAATTAAAAAAATACTATAACTTAAAATAAAAAAAATATGACAAACTAACATAAAAAAAACAACCTAAAATAAAAAAAAAGAGACAACTTAAAATAAAAAAATACAACAACTTAAAAAACACGACAATTTAAAATAAGAAAAATGCAACAACCTAAAATAAAAAAAATACGATACATCTCTAAAATAAGAAAATGCAAACACCTAAAAACATATGATAACTTAAAAAATGCGATAATCTAAAATAAGAAAATGCAACAATATAAAAAAAATATGACAACAAAAAAATACGACAACCTAGTATAAGAAAATGCAACAATTAAAAAAAATACGACAATCTAAAATCTATTAGATCAAGATTTAGTGGTTGAAATCAAAAATGGAATTTAAGTTGTAAAAAAATATTTTTTTAGTCATGTTAAATTATTCTTATTTATAATGTCTTAAAAATAAAAAAAAATATTAGTACGAAAGATTAGTTATAAATAATAGAGAATAAAGCAATAAATAAGAGTAGAATAAAAGAATTATAATAAATTTATATTTGTAAATATAATAAGATTAGAAAAATTATATCCCCCAGTGTTAGGCGGAGGGAGTATCCCATACCGTATACGACCACGGAGGCCGTCTTGGACTCTGGTGAGGTGAAGGATGGGGAAGAGGCAGGCGCTCCTCTGCTTCGCCGCCGTCGCAGCCATCATATGGACCGGTAACGGCGAGACACCGTCCATTCGTATCCATCTTCGTCTCCATTTCTTCTTGGAACTTACTCGTTTTTTTTATTTGTGCTTCGATTTGACTTTCAGCTTCGGCCAAGAAGTCCGGCGACGTCACCGAGCTCCAGATTGGCGTAAAGGTAACCAAGCACACTTTCCTGATCCGTCTTGTCTGTTCTTTTCTTTGAGTGTGGCGGATCTGAGATTGTTCAGTTATGTTAGTTTGGTCAATATCTGCTAATCTGTTAATAACAACTGGATGTGCAAGGTAGTGGGAGCTAACAAATATATGGCTAGGAATTTGGTAGGAGGCTCTCCTAAATAATGCTAGTACATGTAGGAATGAAACTTCAATTGCATCTGATTTTGCTTATCTTTAGTTATGTGCACTGAATTTGGGTGCTGGTTGGCACTCCATTCATGTCCTTGGATGGACGAATTAGGATAGGTGGAGAGCTTTTGCCTGTATTGAATCCATTCTCAGTATCAAGAGAGAAATCTGATGATGCACGCTGCTTGCCGATGATGTCGGTACAATGGACTTGTAAGCATGTGAGATTGCTCCTAAATGTTCCCTCTTGTTCATAAATCAAATTGTACACCTGGGAACGTAGTTGGTGGAGAATTCATATGTAGGCATGTTTTGCTTTCAGCAATCTGTTTCTTTCCAGGCAAAGATTATGCTACGTTTGATTTAAAATGATAAGACAAGCATATATTATTAGATTATGATTTAGCTTTTGCCATGATGCGAAAGGTGATGTCTTTATATTTTTGCATAACATGTGTTTTCTTTGGCTCATCCTCCTTTCAGTACAAGCCGGAATCATGCACCTTCCAAGCTCACAAAGGAGACAAAATCAAAGTGCATTATCGTGTCAGTATTTCTTCAACCTTCATAAATTTGTATCAGAAGTAAATAATCCTATCAACTTTGTAAGTTCTCAATGTTGTGGTCAATAAAAAGATGTTCATAACTAGTCATGCCAACTTTGAATGGCGAGTCCCAGAGGTAAATTCCATTGAGCTCACTTAATTCATGAGACGCTGAGAGCATAATTATATCTTGGAAGTTGTTCTCTTCATTCTCAAGGACAGAATTGAATCATTAGTCCAATATGCATTTCAGTTGTTTGTTTTCTGAACTTGGTTATTTCTTCTATGCATATCTTAGGACTGTTTAGTTGCATCATTATTTGATATCAGTAAAACTATTTTTTTCATGCAGTTAATTACAATATGTGAGACATATCTCGAAGGACATTATCCATTGGTACTACAGATTTATAGATAATGTCATGTTTAGCCTTTTTTTTAAAAAAAATTAAATCAATTTAGATAGCTAGGGAGAGAAACTGGTTGGCAGAGTGGCACTCTAGAAACTGTGTGCTATTAAATTGTTTATCTGGTTGGTTTGTCCATGTTTGATTAAAGAACTGCTCTGGTACTTTTCCTGCATTAATTTTTTGTTCAGCTAAAAGGTTTGATATCCTGCAGGGAACACTCACTGATGGATCGGTATTTGATTCTAGCTATGACAGAGGTGACCCCTTTGAATTTACTCTTGGGAATGGCCAAGTGATAAAAGGTAATTCTTTTTTCCAGCAACAGTCCAGTTCTCTATGTTTATCTTCATCTATACTGGACTGACTAGAACAGTAAGGATGTGTCATCAGACAAGGGTGGGGACAAGCCTTTACTATTTATATAGGAAACCTTCGTAAATATCCTGACCTACATTTTGTTGTTTTTATCATCAGGTTGGGACCAAGGGCTATTGAGTATGTGTGTGGGTGAAAAGAGGAAGCTGAAGATACCTGCAAAAATGGGTTATGGGGAGAGAGGATCCCCACCAAAGATTCCAGGTATTGCAATCATTTGTTTGTTTGCTTATCAATTCTTGTCAGATATATTACATGTATTAATTTTCAAGCTTGATATGGCCATTAGCATGTTCTTCATCTATGCATTTTATAGTAGGAAGATAGCATAGCATGTGATGTTTTTCTTGACAAGTTCACATTGTACTTTTTAAATTGACCTATCACACTAACTAGCAATTTTGTAACTAAAGGTGGAGCAACTCTAATCTTTGACACTGAGCTTATTGCTGTCAATGGCAAGACATCTGCCGGAACAACAGAGAATAACAGCGAGCTTTAGTACAAGTTTGACCTGTGAGTTTAGCTTCGTAATTGGAGGCACAATGTGTGGTCTTTAGTTAAAAAGGATGCAGGCCCCTTCATGTTTATCATTTTAAATTAGGCAGTGCAGAAACTAATTGGACCAAATGGTCTGCCTAATTGTATTATTTTACTTCCTGTGTACTTGTTGCAAACATTTTCTTGATGAGAAAAAACTTGATCACTTGCCTCATTTCAATGGTCCTTTGATGTGAAAAATCCATTGCATTTGAAGCTGTTAATACACTTTACCAACGCACGAAGTGTGGACCGGGTACCAGTCTGTCATATATAGTACTGCATCTTCCGTTCTGGGCCTTACAAAAAATAAAAGAATAATGCTGTCAATTTCACAGTAGTGTATGCTCTGCAAACCATATTGAACTACAACCATTTATACTGGAATCTGTTCGGACTTCAGAAACCATAGTTGCAGAGCACAGCACAGTACATCAATAGCATCAGCTTATTTTGGAATCCATTCAGTTTGTCGTCTGCACACTAGACTATTGCTTATGCAACATAACTGTACAATCCACTAATTTAAAAGGAAGAACAGCTTCTGTAGTTTGGTACAGCATGTGTGTTTTACTATAGATTTTTCCTTTTTAGTACACTGCTGTTTGTTGCAGAATTTGTACATGTTTAAGAGACCCATGAATCCTAGCCAAATCATACATCTCATGTGTGCGCGAACCTCGAGCAGATTGTGTGAGATGAATGCACAGTTGCAAGTCTAATTAGCCACTATGAAGACAATATAGTAGCATCCAAGACAGAATCCTAGTCACTTAATTCATTTGATATGGGTGCCTAGGAATACTTCGGTAGTTACTACGAAGGTTTAGTTTCGTGGAAACACGGTTGTTTCCGGACCCAGTGGGGAGGCCGGGACCGGCCGATCAGAAAATTTCGGTCAACCATTTTTTTAATTTTTTCTTTATATATTTTATTTTTCAAGATTTCACCCACCATCCCTAATATCGGCTATATACTAACGCATACAACTGGTAATTATTGGTACCCAGCCAGTTTCTATCGGGAACATCAACCCTGGTTCATACTGACCGCTAGGACATAAATCCCTCCATTTCAGATAATATGACATTTTGGAATTCAAATTTTATTTCGCTTTACATGGTGTTCTACAATACCAAGACAATTTAGCTACATTCTTTCCATCTTTGCCCTCACTTGATTATAGCAGCATTCACATACTTAATGCTAACATCTTTTCGAACAGCTCATTATAATTCAAGGAAACACATTTTACTTAATCACTCATTTACTTCTACCAACCCTTCATTTAGACTCACAAAGCGTAGGCACACTTCTTTGGCTTGCATGCATTGTTGGCTTCAATAGCTTGCATGCATGGTGTGCATGTTTGAGTACTTTGTTAAAGTTGTGTTACTCACAAGCACAATGTACAACAAAAAGGGAAATACATTGGGCAAACAATTCTCACGTGCGATGTATGGTGATAATTAGCATTAGAAAAAGTAAACTTTTTTTAGGGAAAGACAAAGTAAACAACTTAAGTCATCGTTTAAGACAAAACAAGAAAAGGACATGAAGAATAATTTCTAACATTGTGATGCTAAATTGCTGCTCGTAAATAATCAATAACACTTTGCACTATATCAATTTCACGTGGAATTTTGGCTCCATCCAAAATCGAAATTTTTCACAATTTAGACCGGTGTTTCCTTTTGGCTCTAATCTTAATTTTTAGTGGGAACAATTTTGTAGTATGTCAGAGGATACCTCCAAAAATGTGTGTTGATGTGGTGCAATGCCCGGTGGTGTGGCAGCCTGGGTAAGAGCACTGGGAAAGCATCCCCCCTCTCAGGGGGACGGAAGCCCGTTCGGCCTTTCCCGGAACTCAGTCCTGGGAATTATGTACTGGAGGAGCATGGCAACGTGGCCACCCGACAAGATCGGCACTTGAAAAGTTTCCCGAGTAATTGTCTCCTAGAACACCTTACCCAGAAAGTTTCTTTCCCCGGTTCGATTATTATCCATGAAGCCTAATGCTCCCCAGGAATGGGCGCCTCGGAAGAGGTTCCAAAATACCTGACCCTAGCATTTTCCCAGAGAAGACGCGACCTCCTAAGAGTCTCGAAAACAGTATAGCTGCTCTCTCCAGAGAAGGCTTTATCTGGGGCTCTCACCAGCGAGTATCTTGTCTGGGTTTGAGATACCCAATCGGAGAAGTCTTCACCGGAAAGCATCTCTTTGGGAGATATCTCACCGAGAGATGACTCCTCGGGAGATACCTCACCAGGGGCAGTCCTTATCGGGAAATGTCTCTTCAGGACTGCACAAACCACTTTTTCAAAAAAGTGGTATTTGGATCTTTGGATGGGATTTACAATGACACGTATTGAAAATTGGGAACAAAAGTACACTCAATTGATCATCATGCCCCTCATCCAAGGGCTTCAAGGGGAGCATGTTTTAGTCACTAGCCCACTTCCTTAAGCTATAAATACCCTATGTACTCACACATTTATAAACCAATTGCTCTTATTTGACAATACAAACAATTACTTCACTAGGTATGCCTTGGCGCCTCCTCCCGCTTAGGAAAGTCTCTCAATCAACTAATGTTGTGGGCATACTAACAGGGCTAATGTCCTACTCGGAACTCCAACCTATATAAATCTCTCATGTTCATTTTCTTTACTTACTTGACTTGGGGTAACTCGTCACACGATCACCTCAAGTTTTCGATTGCCTACAACATGCAAGACATTATTGTTGGGAACTCAAATTTATAGCAGTTGGTGTTGACTGTGGGGATAGTAGTAAAGACACTTAGCCATGGCTCCTCGTAAGAAGTCTAAGAACCTAGTCTCGTTTGGTCACAATGAGGCCCCGAGGAGTCAAGGTACACGCAGCCCATGCAAGGGGTTGTGGCCATTACCTCCACATTGGGGGGATCGGGGCAGAGTCTCCCACCGAGCTTCTCGAGGGCTCCCACCAACGTTTCCGCCTTCCCCGCAAGACAGGTAAGTGATATGTCCTGTGGGGGGCCGAGCCTTTCCTTGGGTTTGGTCTCGGTCTTAGTTGAGGATCCCATCCTATGGACGTTGATTGATGCCCCCCCCCCTACTTTATGATGGGGCCTCTGCCCGCGATGGGGGTCTACCCCCTCTGGCTCCGCCACCTGCCTCGGCACCCATGCAAGTCGTGGTCGAAGCATTGGCTACTACTCCCAAACCGCATCAGCTCCCTCCTTAGGTGAACCTCCTAGAGGCGACCTTGGAAGTCGGCCCCCCAGCCAACCCCCACCCCCCAAGCTCTCCTATGGACCAAACTCGATCCAATCATGGGGAGGTTGAGCAGATGCGTGTCGCCAAAGCCACTCAAGTAAAGAGATGGTAGCACTTGATAGCGCGGTGATGATCAACCCCCATCGTGAAAGGTCACCCTTGCGCCACCACTTAGTGCCGCTCCCCAGGCATAGCTGGCATTACACCTCCCTGCCTAGTCACCGCCCAATCGAGGATGCTCTCCACTCCTCCCCAAACCACAAAAGGCTTCACAAGAGAACCGACAAAGGTAAGGGCGTGGTGACGAAGGGAATGACCACTTCAACCTGACACCATGACGTCCAGGAGCTCAACTCCACTAACCCCAAAGAGAAAAGATAGTACTGTAAGGTGGAGGGGTTCATTAGGACCCTTACCTGATTCAAACAACACACGTTCATTCCCCACATTGGGGGATGGCAATGTAAATTGCTTGAAACAAGTGGAGGGGGCTAGTCAACCCCTATGCCGTTGCCTTCGCCAAATTAAGTGGCCACACCCTAATTGTCACCTAGCATCAAGGACTACAATGGTGGGTCCGACTCCTACGAGTTTGTCCAAATATATTCCACCGCCATCTCCATAGTAGGGGGGATGAGACTGTTCAATGCAACATTTCTCCTCTCTACCTATCAAAATATTCAAAATATTCTAGGAGCCATATATTTTAGAACAAAATGTCCTTGTTATTCAAAATATTTTGGGTGTAGAAGTCCTCGAGGATCTCACCCGACAACTCGGTGGCCCTGAGAAAGTCTGAGATCACCTCCCCCCGGTTGACCCCCAAAATTCTGCCTCTATCCTCCAAGGTCATGTGTAACATCCTGAGTTTTGGGGTGAAAAGTTTCTTTCTTAAAAGTCATGCATGCATATGTCTCTTCTAGATCAACTAAATCAGCCTCAGCTTTATTCTGTTCTAGCCCTAAATCTCCAAAATCTATCCTGTGACCCCAAGTCAAGATCTGACTTGCCAGATTTGATCTATCAGTTAACCTAAACCTAAAAGTCTTTAGGAGTCAGATTGAATTCTAACCCTAACTCCCAGTATCCAAGTCTCTTTCTGTTTTCGAAAACAGGAAATCCAGATTTACCCTAAGTACCCCAATTTTCAGATAATTGAGTTATCTTGATATAACCCTATCCAGACTCAAGTATCCACTGGAATATGTTCCTAGGTATATCCTCAACTAACTCCAAAAGTTGGCAGCAAGATTTCATCATCTAGACTCTTATCGCAGATCAGTCCTTTTCCAGATTTTCCAGAAGCCTGAAAAGGCAAAATGTTGCAAATCACCTCCAAACTTTGATCTGATTCAGTGAATATCTCCCATTCACTATTCTAAACATTTTTCCCTTCTGGAAGAATTTCCAAATCCTACCCTAAACCTAAGTTTCGACCCTCGCCGTTTTTGAAACCCTAATTACCCTATTTTACCCTAAAGTCGTTTTCCCCACTTTTGTCGAAACCCTCCAGATCTTGCCCGATCTTGTCAAACTTTGGCTAGATGAGTTCCATTAATCTTATGCAACTCATTCCTGAAATCAGATTTCAGATCAGCCCTCCAGATCTCCAGATTTGCAATTAGATCCTTATTCTATTCAAACTTTTCCTCGCAGATCAGTCCCTGGAGCAAGTTTCAAAATTGCAAATCAGCCCGAGTCTTCTTTTCCAGTCCCTGTTCGACCAGTTGCGCACGACCAGAGACCCTCCTGTGCGCGATCTCGACCAGCTGCCGTGCTCACTCCGCCGTGGCAGTCGCCTGTGCCCCTGCCGCCATGTGTGCCTTCGCCGTTCGCCACCGTGGAAGCCACCTCAACCGCGCAATCGATGCCAGTTTTCCCCGCGCACAGCGCGCGCGCTAGCTGCAGCACCGCAGAGAACGCTCGACACGTCGCAGCCATGCTCGAGCTAGATGTCTCCTCGCCGTTGCCTTCGTCGCCTGCACCTGCACCGTCCAGCTGCAAAGCTGCAACGCCGCGCCGTCAGTCGCCTCGCCATCACCACCCCGTCCCGTCGCTTCAAAGTCACCTCGTGGCAGCAACACTCCAAATTGTCGGCCCTCTTGCCTCGCCCGTGCCTATATAAAGCCTTCTGTAGCCGTTGCATCTTCACCCAGCGCCAGAAACCACCTAAGCTCTCAGCTCCGCGGTGAAATCTTCTTCCCCGACGAGCCATTTTCGGAGCTCTCGGTGCCAGCCTCACCCGTTGCTCCCCTCAGCAATCCAAGCCTCCCAGTAAGTTTCCCATCCCCTCTTGAGTGTATCTAAGCTTGGAATCGAGTTCTCTTGCCTTCTGTCGCCGGTGATCGCCGGTTTCCCCAAAAACCTCCGGCGAGCAATTAATCCCTAACTAAACCAAATTAGCTCTCGAGCCTATAACCAAACATGATCAGTGGACTGTGTGGAACACATCTAAGCAACCAGAATCACCAATTTTGCTAAAACTTGGAAAACCCCAAATTTACACTGTGCATGCAAACTGGGACTCGCCGTTAAGCTTCTGTGGTGATTTTCCAGTTAAATTGACTTCACACCTAGCTTTGTTATGCCCCAGAGACCCTCCTCAAGCAAGGACTCGAGTTCAATTGCTCTAGAACAGAAATACCCAAATCAGGATTGAGTTCATCCTTCCTCCAGCCAATATCTTCTAAATTCAGCCACTCCAACTCAAACCACCTTGCCATCTAGATGTTTTGGACCATTTTGAGCAACTTTGTCTTCTACCACGACCCCTAATTCGGCCTAGAACAGGAGTTATGGCTATGCCCTAGTTGCTGCACAGTTTGTGCTGCAGGTACTCCAGGCCAGTCAACTTCTACGCTGGTTTTCATCATTTTCCAGCCATTTTCAGCCTTGGATCCTGTTGAATGATTTGTTCCTGTTATCAATGCCTATCTCCCAGACAAAGTGGTGCATCATTTGGAGCTCTAGATCAAAAGATATGGCAAGCCCTAGTTTCTGGCCATGTCAAGATCAATGCCAAAGCATGTCAGCCAGTGGCATTAGCTCTTTTCACCTCTTTTCAGTTGTGCAAACTGGAAATAACCTTGTCCCTTAGACTTGTGGAGTTGTGCTCTACATTTTATTCTACTGCCACAAGTTGAGATAACCCCTCTATCATCCATCGACCCTATGTCGATGCCTTGAACCGAATGTCGACCTAAAGACGTTCGCTGTTTTTGAGCGAACCAGTCGCAACCTTGATACCATTCTGATATTTTGAGACATTTGGAACCTTGTAAACAGTCAACAACTAACCTTAACCTTTATTCCCATAACCTAATCATCTCAGAATCATCAAGACTTCATCTTTGCATTATTGCATATAGTATAATAATGTATTGAAAAGATTGTGATTATTGGTTATTTGTTTGATTGGAGAGCAGATCAAGAGCCCCAGTTTGAGGACTTCACTGTTGACCTGGCATCAACTGCTGTATTTTACGACGCGGAAGGCAAGTCATATTCTTGGACATCTCGAACCTATATTTTAAGAGTTGCTGTAACATAACCTTGAATATAGATAATATTGCATGAGAAAGATTGGAAATGGTTGATTCATGAATTGGCAGTACTGGACTGGTTATCTGTGAAATGTGAAATAAACAAGTTTTGAGCCATGAACTATTATATATTTATATACTTATATTCATGAAATAAAACCCCTAGCCGTGACCAGGAAATGGTATGGAATGGTGGTAGCACTGGAGGTGCTAGACTGCAAAGGATGTGCAGGCACTGAAGGTGCAGGGTTGTGGATGGTCTGGTCACTGGCATATAAGGACTAGAACCTTGTGTTGTGCGTCTAGTGGCATGAACAAACGTGCTAACCGCAAGCCTGGTATGGGACAGGCCTGAACAAGTACTTATGTGAATCGTACATGAAACCCCTGCATGAGATGGAAAGTAATACACTAAACTCACGGGGTTCAGCTCCTCCACGTATCACTGAATGTGATTTGACCAAGCACGTTGACCCAGTAATGGGAAGAGGCTTATGGGTGGGGGTATAGCCCGCCACAACTGCGGTTTGTGTGAAGAAAACTGCAGGGTCAGGGGTGAATTGTAAGTGAAACATAACAAAAGTTCCTGTTATCTCCACCTTGCCGCTCACAGTATGAAGTGAGTCAGGGGTCCAATCATTCTGATAGGATGGGCTTGAAAGTGGAATATCTTGCGGGTAAATTAGTACCTCTCTGCAGAGTTAAAAATGTATTCGAATACTTCGTGCTCCCGAGTTTTAGGAGTCTGCTGCGGTGGATTAAATCCACGGGGTGTGACACAAGTATTATTTTCTAAATAAAATATATTAAATCAAGATTACCCAAATGACATGTGTTGTCATGATAAGGAGTGCTGCCGTGGGCGGTCATGTGTTGACGTGTCGCGGTAGTGCTATAATTTAGTGAACATGAATGACGATATTATATTATAGAAAGGTGCTGCCATGAGTTGAGCCAGGAAAGAGAAAGATTATTTTACAAACATCCATAATTCTTGACTAGTCTAGGTTCATATCATCTCTACTATATGTATCTACTCTTACCTATGACTTGCTGAGTACGAAAGTGCTCACTCTTGCAACTTACAATTCAGTAGACGGAGCATTCTACAACCAAGACGAAGGCATGGAGTACTTCGTGGATCCAGACGGAGGAGCATCAGTCCCGTTATTTCCCTGATGTGTGTTGTTCTGCTGTCCACTTCTCTTTGTGGGTGGGTCACCTACCTTCTGCTGTGTAGATGTTATTTTGCTAAACCATGTATGCCGTGAAGGCATTGTAATCTTCTTATGTAATATTAAGGCCAGCAGGCCACACTGCTTAAATATTTTGTAAGTGACTCTGTTGCAATATGATATACTCCTGTGCTTGACTTATCCTGGGACGTCAAGGGTATGTGTATGCTATGCATATATGGGACTAGCTGCAGCGAGCTAGGTTTCTACAGGAGTAGTCGTAGTCCCAGTTTCGGGGCGCGACATCATGTCTCCTGGGGCCTCCGGCTTGCAAGCGGGGGAAGCCTGGCTCAGGGGCTAGGCGCCCAGGGATTGAGATCCTCGGGAAGTCGAAGAAAAGGGTGGGCGGGTAAGGCAAAAGTCTACATTCGGGAAGCTATGAGTGTTGTGTCTAGGAGTACCCCGGTTCGCCCCCAGGTCACCTATTTATAAATGTGGCAACCTACTTGGATGAGTACCACATGTTCCCTAGGATTGATCCCGACCATCGAAACTCAAGTGGTGCCTCAAAGATACAAAACGTCACCCTCAGAATCGAGGCGCAACCTCAGCCAACAAAATGTCATATATGCTCAGCCGAGCCCTCCCCAGAGTGAATAAATCCCAGGGAGGCAACGACCAAGGACTCGCTCATCGGGAAAGGATCTCCCGAGGTATAGATGATGATGTGGTCACTGAGCCACACCTTGCAGGGGCTGCTGTTGAAGGATGCCTTCAAAAATGTGTGTTGATGTGGGGCAACGTCTGGTGGTGTGGCACCTCGTATAAGAGCAATGGGAGAGCATCCCCCCCCCCCCCTCTCAGACAGATAGGAGCCCATTCATCCTCTTGCAGAACCCCACCCCCAAGAATCACGTATTGGGGCAGCAAGACGATGTGGCTAAGCATCAGAGTAAAGCACCCGACAAGACTAGCACCCGAAAAGTTTCCCAGGCAGTTGTCTCCTAGGAATTTATCTGATAAGTTTCTTTCCCTGATCCGAAATTATCTAGGAATCCTTATGCTCCCTGGGGACTATTCCCCCAATGATGGGCGCCCCAGGAGAGGTTGTAGGATACCTGATGTAAATACTTGAATTTTTATGACTATTTAAGCAATCATGGGGCTGGTCAAGACGTTCAAGTTAGAATCGACCGTGAAGCTAGTCAAGTCGCATTGCCCACAATAGTGTTTTATTATAATATTAGAAATGTAATAGTGCGTCGATTCTTTCACGGACAAGTAATGGTAAATTTAATTAATACAATTCTATTTTAGAAAAAAAAAAAAAAAAAAAAAAAAAAAAAGGGGGTTCCCAGCCAACACACAGACACACAACATACAGATATGCATAAATACACACATACGCACATACATGCAAGCTTACATGAATGTACCTTGCAGCAGAGGCAATAGTAGTGGAGGTAGTAGATGCCCGGTCTGTAGAATTGTCGGTTGATGGAGCAATCGCATTCCGTTATCTAGTGAGGTAGAGGAGCTCAGGTATGTATTGTGTTGTTTGGGCATGACCAAACTCCTCTACATAGGGAGTAATATTTAAGGCTTCGCCAACTGACTGCTAATTTCTTGTGTTGTCCCTATGTACTACCACAGATCTGGTATGGGACGGGCGAAGTCGATTAACCTGTTTGGAAATTTACCTCCACAATGGGTGCATTGCATATGGTGAACTGGGAGGGTATTATCTGAGTGAATGAATAAAATATTGTAGAAGTAGTCTGCAAGTATCGGAGAATTGACACTATAGGAGCAGTTCGTGAGTGTAAGGGGTAGAGTAGCAAAACTAGCTACAATGACATGATAAACTCCCATGTCGGGTGGAGGCTAGTGTATGAGTCTGGTGAAAAGTTTCATTTTCTTAACCTAGCCATGCATTTAAAGAAATGCAAAACTCACACAACAATTCAATTAAGAGTTTCTATAGGTAAAACTGTACACCTCTATAAAGTTAAAAGATGTAAATATTCACTCCGGCTCCTAGGACGAGAGTGGCGGCGATGCTAAATTATTCATGTTAATAGCACAATAGATTTAAAAAAACAAGGTTTTCCTGTTTGAATAGAAGATTAAAATATGACTTGCATAATTTCACTTATATCAGTTAGGCATGACGTTCAAATTCTTGTCCCCTCGACTTGTTGTGTACAATTGTGCTCACCCTTACTAGTAATTTTTTATTATAGAAACTGAATATCTGGTTTATCCGGAGCAAGCAAAGGTGGAATTTCCCTACGATGAGTCAACGAACGAGCCAACGAATGGCAACCCAACAATGGAAAACGAAGACTGCATTGCCAATTGGAGCTACGACGACCCCAGAGAATAAAATAACTTATCATAAAGTTTAAGATAATTTAGAAAAACCTGCTACTTTATTACGCTGTATAATTATTTACCAACTTGAATACATTTGTGATCAATAATGTAAAATGTCCGTGATGTAATATTGCGTGCATAAGTGTGTATTGTAACCTACCACGTTTTCGTTGTATTATTCTGAGGTGATCATTTCACAAGGAAGCATGACTTTCTCGAGAAACATGCTACCGGCTACACTGTCCCCACTCTCGAGAAGTCACACCTGACCCTAGCACTCGCCCAGGGAGGACATGAATTGCGGTCTCCTCATGAGTCCCAAAAAGAGTATAGTCGCTCTCTCTGAAGAAGACTCTATCCAAGGCTCTCACCCGAGATTGTCTTGTCTGGGTCCGAGGTGCCCACCTGGGAAGTCTGCACCGAGAAGCATTTCTCCAGCAGATATCTCATAGGGGAATGACTCCCTTGGAGATACCTCACCAGGGTAGTCCTCACTGGGAAACATCTCTCTGGGACTATTCAAACCACTTTTTCCAAAGAGTGGTAATTGGATCTCCAAATAGGACCCACTGTGACATATGTCGAAGATCGGGAACAAAAATACACTCAATTGATGATCATCATGCCTCTCATCAAGTGGCGTATTAGTCAATAGTCACTTCCTTAAAATATAAATACCCTATGTACTCATTTATTTGTAAACTAATTGCGCTTATTTAACAATACAAACAACTAGTCTATTAGATGTGTTTTGGAGCCTCTTTCTACCTAAGGAAGCTTCTCAATCCACTAATATCGGGGACATATCAACAAGATTAAAGTCCCACTTGGGGATCTCAACCTTTATAAATTTCTCGTGTTCATTTTCTTCGTTTATTCAATTTAGAGTGAATTGTCGGATGGTTATTTCGAGTCTTCAATTACTTACAACATATAAGACAAGATATTATTATTGAGAAACTCAATCATACGACAATAGGACTAATGAAAAATACATAAATCTTGGTTGCATGCATTAATTAGCGAGAGCAATCAAAAAAGATTTCCTCATTAATGCTTATTAATAGAGGTATGATACATCTCAAATAAGACTATTTTGATTATTTTATATTATATCTTACTTCTCGTATCCAAAACTAGAATGAATATGAAACAGACGGAGTAATTTGTCCTCGAACGACCCGCAATACGTGTTCATTTCTCAGCGCTTTTCTCCTTCCTGAAGGCTTTTTGCTTAGATTTCACACGAATTTGACAGGCGAGTCAAACTAAGTTAGTGCCATCAACAGGTCCAAACTCTAAGTAGATTTGACGTGTTGCATGGATGGGCGCGAACACCCTTCCCCCTCACATTGTCGTACTATATTTATTTTGAAAATATGCATGCATGTTTCGTCTTTTCCCTTTGCGCAAACTGACAAATCACGCCATTTCTTATCTAAAGTGTTGTACACTGTTCATCAGGAACTAGCAGCATACATGCATCAGCAGTGTTCATGCACCACGCAACACTGTGTGTGGATGGTAATGGCCACTAAATCCCCCCCCCCCCCCTCATGATAATTGGCTTGGTTGGACACGTCTGAAGATTTTTTATAAAAAAAATTAAATACACTTTTAGTTCTTCTTTGACTAAAAAAGGTTAAATCAACTTATGTTTATGTCTATCTCTCTCTCTTTTTCTAACATTTTTTTTCAATATGACTTAAGATGTTTCATGTGGTGTTAATTTAGTACTATATCGTGCTTCACATAGACAAAACGATCAAACTTAACCGATCTTGAAAAGAGAGGATCCAAAGTAAGACAAGAGACAAGGTGAGAGCAAAAATGTATTTATCAAAAAAAGTTCTCAATGTGACTAGCATGTAACTGATTTAACATGTCAATATTACCTGTCAACTGTACGTAGTGTATTATTTAGTCTGTATATTCATAGTATCACTGGGTTGTGTTACTGAAGCATCCCCCACCCCCACATACCTCTCTACCATGTACCTTCTATCTATCTCTACCCTACTATTTTTATATTTTTACTAAGAGAATGTTTTGTTGATTGCTTAGCCACAGAGCCTATCATCTACTCAGACAAATTGTGTAGAAAATTTCTTACATATAAAAAGATCTCCAAAGTCATTAGATTTCGCATGAATGGTTATAAATGTGTGGGGTAGAATACATCGAGAGCCATTCGCATGAGATTTAATGATTTTAGAGAACTTCTTACATATATGAAGTTTTTTCATAATTTTGTCTTATCTACTCTTCTATAAACAGTACTTTCAAAACTTTCTACATAATTTTGGTTTTATCTACCCCTCTAAAAACACCGCTGCCTGCAGCGAAACAATTTCCAATGGTATATTTTATCCAATTACTACTCTGAAGCCTCTGGTCTAACTCATCTGTGCACCCCGGTCAGATGCATGTAATGTGCATGGGAGGCCCCTTATTTAACCCCGTGCACCTACCTCACCCAGTTATCCAGTAATTATACAGCGGCACTTTCTCCTCTCTCTCCAGCAGCACTTTCTCTCTCTCTCTACCCCCTGTTATTTCAATCATTGGAGGCCATGTTACCAATATATGTGATCTGAGCAGCCACTGGTAAAAAGTAGCTCTCTTTTTCCCACGTCATCACCAGTAAAGCTTCTGTTGACAACAGAAGGATTTCTACTAGTATTATTACTCTTATTAGACTTTTTCTCAAAAAATAAAAGTATTATTGTTTAAGAGAGGGCTCCTGCGCATTTCCTAAGGCAAGTTATGTGGAGCGTTGTCCGGCTGGAGCCAACAAAAATTTATTAAAGGACTACGTAGTAAAAGGTGTTTAATAGAGAAAATCACTAAATTTTTTTCGGACTACTAAAATTTTGATATATAAATAGGAATACCATGACTACCAATAGCACTCCTCCCTCTGTTACTTTCTCCCCTCCCAATTACTTGATCAAAATTAGAACGGTCTAAATTGATTTCTACAGTTTTAAATATTTCATACACAAAAATATGTCACTATGGTAAATACATAATTAATATTTTTTAACTTTGACTAATAATATATTTATAAATATCTAAATTGACCCACATTCATTTTTATGATATGGTTACTTTCATAATGTTATACTTTTATAATTTTAATAATATATTGTAATAAAAATTAATGGTAAAGTTGTTTATTGAAGACTCAAGACTGAAAAGTTAAAAATAATATAATTTTTGTGGACGGAAAGATTAGTACCAGTGAAAATGTAATGTGTTCACTTCCAGTCTGATGATCTAGAGAGATTTATATAAATGAAGCGATGTGAATTTTTCTGTGCACTGTAGAGGATTTTTTTTCACTATTGTTTAATGTATTATAGCAGCCTGTGATCAGTTGTAAACCAAGTCGAAAAGACAGTATTAGCGAGTTCTTTTGCACGCAACGCGGACAGATTTTTAGTAGAAAACAAATGTTTTTTAAATCAAATCTGTGGGGTCGGATGTGAGCGTCCAATGAGGCGCAAGATGCAATCTAGTGGTGGTGGTTAGATCTTGACCTGACGCTAACCCTAATTATCTTATGCGTTTAGTTGTACCCCTTGTCTCCTCAGAAGAGTGGCACAATTCACATGGTGAGATAAACTATCCCACCCATTGGTTACTTACTATTTTGTTGTGTTGTTATGCTGATAAGACATCTATCTTTTGTTTAATCGCAAGCCAAGAACTATCATTGAAAAGGATTAGATGCCCCTCTTCAGAGAACAAAATACACCAAACTTTCCCTATATTATACCGTTATATCATAATGTAATAATCTAGATCAAGTTAGATAAAAAATTTTAAATTTCACATGATATAAGTAATCGCTTCAATTTCTTTTTCATACTAATTTAGATAATTCATATTCTAATTGAATGTTGAGATTTTAGAAAAATCACTCTACCTATTGTTCTCTAAAACAGACGATACAAATTTTTTGACAAAAGGATTGCTATACATTGTAAATCTATGTCTCTAAATTGAAAAATATGGTAAAAGATAGTTTTGATTCTATGTCACCAAGGATTGCAATAACCAACTGTGTAACATATTTCACCAAATCCTTTATTGTTCATTACCCAATACAAGACAAGTGTACATGGTTGGATTAACTTACCATCATGCCAAAATATGTGTACCATTTAAGAGTTGTATCATATGACAACTCATGAGTTTCTTATGGATCATTGGTTGTTTAATTAATAGGAGGGATTTGGTTGAAACAATACATACATTATTCACATATAGTACACTGGCTTTAGATCTAGGATTCAAACAGAGCTGTAACCAATGGGCATGTATTGTTTGGTAGATAATTATATATTGCTGTCAAAGGCATTGGGAAAAAAGATGCTTGAGACAGGTGTTTGAACAAGCGCAACATCTCAATACAAAAATGAAGTGCCTTTCGGCTTTGTTCCTAAAGTATTCAGAGGAATTAGAAATGGCTCTGTTGCATACCTGGCATGCCGGCCTTTTGCAGAGAGATTTAAAATAGTATAATGCGTAAAAGTATCAGATTTGGAGTGATTTCGATCTGTCCATAACACACAAGTGAAAGCAAACTCATCTATTATTCAAAGCAACTACGAAGAACTCTTTTTTTTTTTAATTTACTCTATAACACTTAAAAAAATTTAGATTTAGTTATAAGACATGCTGTCTCAAAGATATATATGTCCTAAACTTATCTATCAGTCTCATAATTAATGTCTTGTACTAATATCTTATTTTTCAATATCTTTCAGCTAATTTTTCTTTTTTTTTTACTTATTCATGAATGATGTAAAACTAAATTTTTGACCTCCCGTGTGACAACCAAAATCTTAACTAAATTATCGCATGATTTTAATGTAGTCTCCTCTATCGAACATACTATGTGCGAAGAAATGAGCACCAGCATGAAGAATCTTTCTCCATCTAGGAGCAAATATCTTGAAATATCAATATCATTATCTTTTCCTAAAACAAATCAGTAGAGACAAATCAAGCTCCAGTTAACCAAAAAAATCTCATCCAAAAATAAGAGAAAATCACATCAAACGAATGTAGCTGGATTGGTATTAATTGAGATGATGTGATTTATGACAAATCTGTAAATCGGGTGGGTGCAAAGTCGATTCTGCTTGCTACTATTCTGAAGAATAATTCAGTTCCTGATTATTTCGAAAGAAACAAAAAAATGTAAAGAACAAATGGTTAGATACTTAGATTCAACATTGAAGCGTTTTCATCATTGCATGTATGCAAAAAAAATTTCGAACTCGTTTCTCAAAAACAAAATAAATTCAAATTCAGAACTCGACGGTCGGTGAATCATCATGTTAACTCACAGAGATGTCAGCCTCCGACATTGTGTTATTGTTCTCTAATAGCATAGGTAAGTGAGAACTGCCAAATTAGCTGCACGAATCTTAAAGAATCCAATGATTGGGGACTGTTGTCGTCGTGTACCTAATTTTATGTAATTCATATGAGTAAATTGTATTGAAAGTTCTCAAACTTGTTTCACTGTGCGACCTAGGTTATTAAACTTGAATTTTATTTTAATAAATCCTCACGTTTGCTTACTTGTATTATCTAGGTCTATATGTCAATTAAATAACAGAAAATTGATGTGATAAGCCACATTATGGTTCTTAAAATTATTTAATTGTGCTATGTAGATTTCTGAACTTATTTAATTGTGTCATTTAAGTTTCTGTCACATCATTGATATGTCACTTAACTAACAGATAAACCCAAATGACATGATTAAACTAAACAACTATTTTATGGATCTACCATATTAAATTCAGGTCTAATAAATAATGAATTGAATGATACACTTGAAAAAATTTAAAAACCTCGAATATAATTTACTCTAATTCAAAAATACAAGCCCACACACTTGAGACACTTGGTATTCTCAAACCTATCCAGGAGAAACTTATCTGGGGCCTACAATTTTGTCCCTTTTTTCAGTATCGATCAGACATATCAATCTGCGGCAATTGATGGTACTAGCTACTCTCAGTAGCCTCGATTGATAAAAATATGTTACACGAAATTTTTTTTTCTTTTGGTGTGGGAAAAACTCCAAATTAGAAAATACATCTCTACAGTTGAGAAGATGCGATAAGAAGTTGCAACAATGCTTCTGGGCACGTTATCTACAACATGCCAACAAAGCATGTGAGAGATTGGTAACCACAAAGGACATTTGAAACCCATAGAAGACAAGAAGATGTTTTCTTCCAGATTGAGATTAAATTATTTGGCCCACTTACATTATCAAGATTTAGCCCCAATCATATTGTTTTGAACTTAAAAAATGAAGGATATTTTTTTTTTACAATATGATCAGTATTTTATAAAAGATTTAATTAATGTATAGATAACATTTAGTTTAAATTTGTTTCCAGCGTATAATCTGCATAGGTTCTATAGACCCTACTTGTATATTTAGAGATATTTACATATAAATTCGAGAAACTTGATGAAATAATCCATTGTTAATAAGTTCTAGTTCCTCCGTTGACTCTTTACATGACATTTTTTATGTACAGAATTATCAAATGCAAATAGTTTAATTTTGCTAGATTTCACCATAACAGCGGCAATCCCAGCCAAGAAGCCTTCAATTAAGAGAAATCGATTATCCCAACCACCAGATCTGAACTTAACCTCATGCAGATATAATAACTATTACCTGATGTTGATCTCTCCTTGCAAGTTGTTGATTGGAGTGCCTCTACTATCCTCAATCCTACCAAAGTTTGCTTTATTCATAGTCATAGGTAGCAAAACATATAAATTTTAGTCCCATGCATTTGAAACATCTAATTTTGCAATTTTGTATTTTTCTGATAGATATTGCAAGATGTTCTTAAACCCCTTCGGCGAGGTAGATGGCGAGGGGGGGTGACTCAAATACATGGTTCTCTAGTAACTTAATAAGCCAAGAATCAATCCTGATAGGCCACATGCCCTATCTGTAATATTTTCCTACTTTTCTCTTTATTTTCTTTCATAACTCTATTCTATGTGTTTCTTTTTTATTAGCCTCGTCCAAAACATGATAAAGATAACTCAGCAATTGAGCCGGATTTTATGGCAATGATAACAAGATTCACAATTGTGTTTTTTTTTTCAAAACAATTGGCTCTAAAAACTGTTTGCGGGGCCTTTGCCATAATAAGTGCATGACCAATTCTTGTGTGGCACGTATCCTATTGGAAATAAACTGTTAGTATTTTTTTTCATGATCTTAATCTATATTCTTTTACACAACTATGTATATATAATATGATACACAGAATCTCACATCTAAACCGGACTGCATGGCAAGAATCACAACTTTACTTTCCCAAACAATGAAGTCTACCAAAAAAATGTGGGGCCTTACATGCTTTACTAACAACAGTATGGTAAAAACCTGGTTTTATAACTTTGGTGCCTCACATTCTCAAGACAAATGTTATGCCATATTGACAGACAGGGATGGTTGGTGGAGTCATTCAATTTGGTTAGCCTGAATTGATATGGTCCAAACCCCCTTTTTCAGATCATTTGGTTTGGTCCCCCAGAAAGAGAGAGAGAGAGAGAGAAATATATTTGTACCTACGTACGTACGCTTGCATCCGGTAGTTCGCATCCTCATCTAAGTCCGGCACCTGCAGCCTGAAAGAATCTACTGTACCTCTGTCGTCTACACTGTTCATGTCACTGGCAGGTGAGCCTACATCTCTACAGCATGCAGCACTGCAAGGACTGTAAATTACTGGGCAATGTACTCCTATGCTACTCTCGTCGCTCCGCGGTGTCTAGACTTGGTCATGCTTGTCACAGTGAATTCTATTGAATTTTATGTATTAATATGTTCAATTAAGAGTTTAAGTTGTTAAAAAAAAAGATAATCTATTCATACTTTAGCACACTCCTCTCTTCACTAGATTTTATCAAACTTATAATATGAACTCAATTTACAGCAAGATATAATCTATCTCTGAGACTCTCATTTTTTTTCTCATAAATCATGCTAGTTTGGTTTCGAACTCATGACTTTTAATTTTGTTTCATGTGGGACCATAAAAAAGGCTTGAATCTTGCGAGTTACTCAAACTTACTCAAAATTGGGCTTTTAGCTCAAACCCAAAACGAGCCGATCTCGAGTCTAGTTTTGAGTTGCTCTATTAGATTCGCATATATGCAAACTTAACTTATAATGTCATCAAATCTATTTAAGTTGAGCTTGAGTTAGACTTAAGCTCTTATATTGACATCTTATTATTTATTGGTATGTTTCAAACTCAAGTTTAGTTTTGAACTCAAAACCTTATTGTAATCGAGTTCAAATCAAATTTGAACTTGGACAAACTAGAACTTGGGCAAGTTTACTCAAAATCAACTTATAAATAGTCTAGTTTTATTTTTTTATCAATTTATTCAAAAGATTAAGCAGGTCATAAAAAAATCATATAATTTACTCATATTTTAATAAATTGGACTTGAACTGGGACCGACTTAGGCTACCTCCAACGGCGACGGCAGCGCGGGCTCGCGTCGACGGCGGCGAACGTTTGCTTGCTGCTTGCTCGACGCGAGTGGACGCGCGCGTGCTCCGGGACGAGGCAAATGCGAGCTCAGCTCGCGGCGACGACGCGGCGCCGTTGGAGAAGACGAAGACGCGAAGCGACGCGGTTCGCGGGCCCCACCGAGAACACAGCCGACGAAACCTACCCGCGTGAAAAATTGTCTGACATGTGGGACCAGAGAATAAAAGGCCCCACCTGTCATTGATTGAGGGCACGGTTAAATTGTCGCAGTTAAGATAGTGGTGGGCCCCACGCACACGTTTCCCGTGCAGGTGTCAGATCCCACGTGCACCGCGTAATTATCGACCCCTTTCACTGACGTGTGGACCCCATGGGACGCAACCCCACATGTCATAGAGGAGGTGAAAGCTTCAGCCGCGTCGCACGGCATTTAAAACCGCGTGGGGCCCACCACTATCTGCTGTGCCGCGTTGTGGATTTTTGGGACGCCTACACGCGTAGCTTAAGTCCATGACATGTGGGGCCGGGACATTTAGTGGCCCACCTGCCATTGAATGCTGTAAACCAAATAACCGTACAAGTTTTAACCGCGTATATATTAAATCAAATATTTATATACCGAATTAATTCAGTCCTAGAGGCTTACATGTGGGGCCGGATTTCTGGTGGCCCACATGTCAGCGACTTAATTAAGAAAAGGAGCCGTTGAGGAGAGAATAAATGCGGGCCCCACCTGTCAGCCTCAGAAAAAATAGCCGTTTTTTTCCAGCCGTTTAAAAATAGCCGTTTGAGTGATTTTTAATTCATTTTTGCCCTAAAAAATCATAAAAAATTCCAAAAAATTCCAAAAAAATCACAAAAAATCACTGAAATTTTTCTCAGCTCTCCCCTATATAAAGACATGCCATTTCACCATTTTCACTCACACTTCTTCATCCATTCACACCCAAAACCCCTCCAAAATTACTACGAAAATTTCCAGAAATTTCACATGGATTCTAATCCACCTGGCGGTTTCGTTAATTGGCTTGGCTCTTCCCAATCTCCCGGCGAAAACACTGAAACCCCAAACACCCAACAGCAACCCGGTTTTTCGCAGCCACCGACTTACCAGCCGTATCCACCCAATTACCAACCGTATCCACCGAATTACCAGCCATATCCACAATATAGCCAAAATTATCGTCCATATCCACCACACGGCCACGCAATTCCACCGCCCCCACAATATAGCCAAAATTTTCATTTTGTCGGCATGCCACCGACATGTCCGCAGTTTTCCCCACCTCAGCCGCACTCTGCGTCTGTCTCCGATAACGGTACTCCAGACTATGCTCCGGCCGATCTGGAGGCCCGACCTGTCGTCGATGACACCAACACCAGAGATGTTGTGGATGTTGGCCGAAAGCCGAAGCGCTTACCGTGGTCCAACGATGACGATATCAAACTGGTAACATTTTGAATTTTCATACACGAGTGCTATGAAAGAAATATATTTAGGTCGACTTCGATATCCAAATTTTTTTAACTACATGCAGATTAGCTCTTGGCTCAACAATTCGCTCGATCCTATTGATGGAAACAATAGGAAGTGCGACATGTACTGGGGCAACGTAGCAACGGCATACAACAACACCGTGCCGGCAAGTAGGAGAAGGGAGACCAAACACTGTAAGGACCACTGGCAACGAACAAATAAAAAGGTGGTCCAATTCAACGGTGTTTGGCTCCGACTTAAGGAAGTCTATGCCAGCGGTCGTTCAGACGACCAACTCATGGCGCAGGCCCGCGAGATGTACAAGACGGAGATGGGTCATCCGTTTGTGTGTTGGATCATTGGTGGACGGCGGTTCGCGGTCAACCTAAGTGGTCCGCAGCTTATGTTGATCCTCCCAATAAAAGAAGCAGATTGTCCGAGTCGGGCACATACACGTCATCGTCCAACAACGATGACGTGCCACCAGCGCAGACACGGCCGGAAGGACGAGACTCTGCTAAGGCGAAGCGCAGAGGTAAGGGAAAGGTTGATGACTCGCAGGATTCTACGTCGGCAGCGAGAGCAGATCTCGATGCCTTCATCCAAAATGAATCCAACCGAGCCGAGAAGAGGAAGGACATACTCCGTATGTCAGATAACTTGCGCGCCTTGGCGAAGGCGAAGGAAAGATCCGCCTTGTATAAGGCGTACACAAAAATGATAAGTCTCGACAAATCCATCTTCGACGATGCGCAAAAAGCGGAGTACGATGCAGGGCTGAAGATTCTAAGGGACAAACTTAATGCTGGCGATGATTAGTTATTTTATTTTGAATTATGTCTTGTAGCCAACTATGTATCCTCTGTTATTAATCTATATATGATTTTCTACTTAATTTTACTCTGATATCCAACTATGGAATCTGGCCGTTGGAATATAGCCGTTGCAAAATAGACGTTCAAAAATTGTCGTTCAAATATAGTCGTTGGAATATAGCCGTTGCAAAATAGACGTTCGAAAATTGTCGTTCAAATATAGCCGTTGGAATATAGCCGTTGGAATATAGCCGTTGGACTCTTTGTCTATATATTCACCCCCTCCGCAAAACTTCTCTTCACTATCCAACTATCTTCTCAAACGGCGTAGCTCTTTAAAAACCCAGTTTCATTAGCCACTCACAAAATGTCTTCTAGCTCTAGTTCCAGCACACATAGCTCCGAGGAGGATGCCATGAACCAAATTGAGGATTTCTTAGTGGAATTCATAAAGGAGGAGGAGGAGGAAGATCGTATCATCGCCGGTCTTTACGCCCGACTTGATGCTTCATCATCCCGCGGACGCCGCCGAAGTAGCAATAGGAGATATATTGACAGAGATCGCGAAGAGGGGCATCAACGGCTCCTCGCCGACTACTTCTCCGAATATTCCGTCTACCCTGACAGTATCTTCCGCCGGCGTTTTCGAATGGCGAAACCCCTCTTTCTCCGCATCGTTGAAGCTCTAGGTGGGTGGTCCCCCTACTTCACCGAAAGAAGGGATGCCACTAATCGCCGTGGACTGTCCCCTTTACAGAAGTGCACCGCAGCAATGCGTATGCTCACGTACGGTGGCCCCGCCGATGCCGTCGATGAGTACGTGCGGATTGGGGAGTCCACGGCGATTCAATGCTTGGAGCACTTCGTACAGGGTGTCATCGACATATTTGGCGACCAATATCTTCGCAGCCCCACCGTCGACGATACCCACCGCTTACTGCAACAAGGAGAGTCCCGTGGCTTTCCAGGTATGCTAGGAAGCATTGATTGCATGCACTGGGAATGGAGAAATTGTCCCGTAGCATGGAAAGGTCAATTCACTCGTGGAGATTGTGGAGTCCCGACGATTATACTTGAAGCGGTAGCTTCGTATGATCTCTGGATATGGCATGCTTTTTTTGGTGTTGCAGGCTCCAACAACGACATCAATGTGCTAAACCAATCGCCCTTATTCACCGATGTGTTGAAAGGGCGGGCTCCTCATGTTCAGTACTCTGTCAACGGCCGACAGTACAATATGGGGTATTATCTCGCCGATGGTATATACCCGGAGTGGGCTGTCTTTGTGAAGACGATACCCCTCCCACAGACGGTGAAAGATCGGTTGTTTGCACAACAGCAAGAAGGAGCGAGAAAAGATGTTGAGCGGGCTTTCGGAGTTCTACAGTCTCGATTTGCCATCGTGCACGGTGCAGCACGATTTTGGCGACAGTCAACTCTCGCGAAGATCATGCGGGCTTGCGTGATCTTGCACAATATGATCATAGAGAACGAGCGCGACGACAATGCCGCCAACTATGACTACAATGATCATCCGGACACATCCACGGTAGTACCGCCTGTGATTCACACTGGGGGTACACCTTTATTCGCAGATGTACTTCGAAGAAATACTGCCATCCGTGCTCAACCTACGCACACGCAACTCAAAGCAGACTTGATCGAGCACATTTGGCAACGTTTCGGAGGAAACACCGACGAGTAGCATCTTACCGGATTTTGTAGTACGCATTTGTTTGCAAATTTAATTTTTTTGTATTTCGCAATTATGTCATGTACCGCTATTCGAATTTTAATATCTATTTTTTTTAAGTGCAATTTTTAAATGCAAAATGTCGAATTTATTTTTTTTGTCGCAAATATCGAATTTAATTTCGTAGGTAATATATTAATATATTGGTAATATTGAATTTAATGAATTAATACAAATTCGTTGAATATATAATTGTTAAATTGTATAGAGCCAAGCAAGAGCCAAGCCATTGGAGTGCTTGGCTCTTGCTTGGTGTTTGGTTGGTGGTTAGGAGTGTGGGGCCCACGCTAAGAGCCAAGCAAGAGCCAAGCTGTTGGAGGCTTGGTGCTTGCTTGGTGCTTTGAGATGGTGTTCGCACACGTGGCAGGGAATATTCTGTTTAAGAGCCAAGCAAGAGCCAAGCCTGTTGGAGACAGCCTTATAACTCTCTTGTACAGTATTGGTACGTGCTACTGGCAGATTGGCAGGTGAGCCTACAACTCTACAGCAGCAGGCAGTGTATAAGACCTGAATGTTTAGGAGAAATGCTGCTGTAAAAATTGACTTTTTGCATAGATGAAAAGCTAGCAATAGAATACCTGACAAATTTAAGGGAAGAATCTCTCAAGTAAATACCAGCATCCAAACTTTTATGGAGTGAAGTAGCTGCTAAGGCTGTCTCCAACCCATCGGCGCTTCGCGAGGCGTTTCAACAGAATATTCTCCAGTATATTCTGTGCCACGTATGCAAAGCACCATCTGAAGCACCCCCTACTCCAACCCATCGGCGCTTCGCGAGGCGCTTCGCGTGGGGCCCGCATATACAATATTTATTACAGATTAACAAATCGTTAAAATAAAATTCGGATAATTCGAAGACAACAAATTAAAAGAGAAATATTGTAAATAACGAAAAAACGAAAAATTATTTTTATTTGAATGGCACACGGGAAAAACATGACACATACTAAATTAAAATTCGACAACAGTTCGCCGTTAATGACCGGACAAACAACTACTCCTCGGCCCCGTCGCCCCCGAAACGCTGCCAAATGTGCTCGACAAGATCCCGTTTAAGTTGTCGATGCGTTGGGCGAGCACGGATTGCATTATTTCGATCTAGCATATGTTGGAAAATTGGCGGAGCACTACCGTGGATAGTAGGCGGTGTTATGGTTGATGTCCCTTGATTATCATATAATTGAGTGATCGGGTCATGAGCGTGCCTCTCATCCTCGATTATCATGTTATGGAGGATGACACACGCTTTCATAATATTGCCAAGAGTTGATTGTCGCCAATATCGACCGGGGCCGCGGACAATAGCAAATCGAGCTTGCAACACCCCAAACGCTCGCTCCACATCTTTTCTTGCCCCTTCTTGATGTTGTGCAAATAACCTGAGTTTGTCTGATTGGGGCAAGGGTACGGTTTTCACGAAAACAGCCCACTCGGGGTAAATACCGTCGGCCAGGTAGTATCCCATATTGTACTCTGTCCCATTAACAGAGTACTGAACAGTAGGAGCTTGCCCGCGCAACACATCAGTGAAAAGGGGGGATTGGTTAAGCACATTGATGTCGTTGTTGGATCCGGCGACACCAAAGAAGGCATGCCATATCCACAAGTCTTTAGACGCGACCGCTTCAAGTATTATTGTAGGGACTCCTTGATCACCACGGGTGAATTGGCCCCTCCATGCAACTGGGCAATTGCGCCATTCCCAGTGCATGCAATCGATGCTTCCCAGCATCCCTGGGAAACCTCGGTCATCTCCTTCCTGTAGCAGACGCTGGAGATCTTCGATAGTAGGTTTACGGAGATATTCCTCCGCGAACCGATCGATGATTCCTTCGACGAAATTCTCCAGGCACTGAATGGCCGTCGACTCTCCGATGCGTACGTACTCGTCGATGGCATCGGCGGGCGAGCCGTACGACAACATGCGCAAAGCCGCAGTGCATTTCTGCAATGGAGATAGACCCTTTCGGTTGAGGGCATCTCTCCTCTCGGTGAAGTACGGGGACCACTCCCCGAGAGCTTCGACGATTCGCAGAAAGAGGGGTCTCCCCATTCGGAACCTTCTGCGAAATAAGTAGCCGGGGTACACTGGAACGTCGGCGAAGTAGTCCGCGACTAGACGGTTATGACCGTCTTCGCGATCTCTTTCGATGTACCTTCTGCTACCTCCTCGGCGGCGGTGCGAAGTACCAGCGTCAATGTTGGGTTGAACATCAGCAAGAGCGTGCTGCAGATGGGGTTGGATCATCAGAAAGGTTTGTGTGAACCCCGTCACAAACTCTTCCATCTGGTTGGTGGCTTCATCCTCAGCACTACTAGTGCTTGAGCTGGACGACATTTTTTGGGGGTTGGTTGTGAAGTTTAGATCACCAATAACTGAGGTTTCGACTGTGAAGTTGAGATTACTGAGGTGTGAAGATGAGGGCATGGGAAGTCCAAATATATAGGGGAGAAGCGAATAGATCACATGCGTCGCCTCCAACGGCTAAAATCTAAAAGCATCGAGCAGATGTGTCAGCTCCAACGGCTAAAATCCAAAAGTACCCATCACATGTGTCAGCTCCAACGGCTCAAATCGAAAAGAATCTAGCAGATGTCTCAGCTCCAACGGCTAAAATCCAAAAGTACCCATCACATGTGTCGGCTCCAACGGCTCAAATCCAAAAGAATCTAGCAGATGTCTCAGCTCCAACAGCTAAAATCCAAAGGCATCGAGCAGATGTGTCAGCTCCAACGACTAAAATCCAAAAGTATCGATCACATGCGTCGACTCCAACAGCTAAAATCCAAAAGTACCAATCACATACCACAGTGCGAACAGGTGAATACAAAACGACTTAAATTAATAGTGCGAGTACAATATTTGAAATGAAAAGTACAATGTTCGGACTACTATTTTTTCTTCAAATCCTTAAGCTGCTCGTTCATGTATTCTATTGCAGCCGCATGCGTCGCCTTACGATCATCCGAGAAATGGGATGTATCCATCCCAAGTAGTTTCGTCAATGATTTCATAAATGAAGCCTTTTCTTTGCTTTTGGCCATCCCCTGCAATTTATCGGCTACAGCAAAAGCTTTTTCGGCCACAGTACTAAGCTCGGCGCTGGCTTTGCCGATGCGCTGTAGGGTCTCCTCGGACGCCGACGATGTCTCGCCCAGTTTGCTCTTACCCTTCCGCTTCTGCTTTGCCGCATCCCGCCCTTGCGGTCGCGGAAGCTCGACGGGGACATCCTCGTTGTTTGACGACGACGTGTGCGTACCTTCTTCGTCGACGCGAGCCCTTTTCGAAGAATCAACGCAGATTCGGCACCACTTCGGTTGACCACGTACGGCATTCCACCAGTGCTCCAGGACGAATGGATGACCAACCTCCTGCTTGTACATGTCGCGTGCTTGCGACATTAACTGGTCGTCTGAACGACCACTGGCGTAGGCATCCCTGAGCCTACAGAAGATGCCATTGAATTGAACAATTTTCTTATTGTTCTTTTGCCAATGGTCTTTACAGTGCCTGAGGTCTCGTCGACGACCAGACGGACTGCTCGCGTTGTACTCCACAGTGACCTTCGACCAATACATGTCGAATTTTTGGTTGTTCCCATCGACCGGGTCGAGGGAGTTATTCAACCATGCACTGATCTGAATAAAAAAAATTTGTTCAAAAAAATTTGTGATATAACCGGCGAAATAAATCTGCGTTACCAAAATTTAATGTATAAATGAACACTTACAAGTCGCATATCATCCTGTTGCGACCAGAGCATTCGTTTACGCGGTCGTCCAGCATTGTCGTCCTCCACGCTCACGACCGGGGGCGTGCTCTCCGGAGTGCTCGTATCCGATGAGGGGGTCGAGCGGTCATTTCTTCTTGGTGCTTGTGGCGGGGACATTTCCGCAGGGATCGCCGAAGCTCCGATGAAATGAGGATTCTGGCCGTAAGGGCCATACGGGGGTTGTGCGTATGGATGCCCTGGTGCGTACTGCCCAGGGTGTGTGTACGCATGTATCTGCCCATATGGAGCGGGAGGAGCGAACGGTGGATAAAACATCGGGTATAGGGGGGGTGGGGGCTGAAAACTGGGCGGATTTTGGCTGCTTGGTGGCTGGGTGTTGTCCTCATCTACGTTCGGCTCGCCAAACCAATTGACATAATCACCAGAGGATTGTTGGCCATCAGAAAATTTTCTGGGAAATATTGCGAGAAGAGAGAATGGAAAGTGTATGGATTTGGTTGTGTTTGAGTGAAAATGAGGTGAAATGTCCCCATATTTATAGGAGGAGGAGTACAGGATTTTTCATGAATTTTTGGTAATTTTTTGGCATTTTTTACTAATTTTTACACCCAAAAAACATTAAAATAATCCAACGGCTAATTTTAACGGCTATTATTCCAACGGATAAATATTTGTGTCTATTACATGTGGGCTCGAGCAGAATATTCCCCAACGGCTACACTCCAACCAACACACGCGCGAAATTAAACCAACAGTGGCTGACAGGTGGGACCAAATGGCTATAGGGCCCACCGGTCATAGACCTAGAAGCACAGAACTGAGCTGTGCACGTGGCACGCGGACCGAGCGCACTCACGCGGGCTCACGCGTTTTGTGGGGCCCACGCGTGTCCCGTGCGCACTCACTCACTTTTGCCACAGCAGATGACATGCGGGCCCGGAAATGTTTTTGGCCCACTTGTCAGTGCGCTTCAACCGGGGGGTACGCCATCGCCGCTCGCTCGCGCGTGGGGCCCGCAAAACGCGTCGCCAGGCGTTGCCTCCGCTCCAACGCCGCCGCGTGTACGCACGAGGCGTCGCCCGGGCCCACCTGCAGACCTTCGTTGCTGCCGCGTGAGGAGGCGTCGTCTCTCTCTTCCCCGACGTGAAAAAATATTTTTTTAATACACGGGCCCACCTGCAGATCCTCGAATCTCCGGCGTTGGAGATGGTCTAAGGCCATCTCCAACGCTTGAAGCCTGGCCAACGCTTCGATTAAAAAAATTTTTTTTTGGCTGGAGAGAGGAGAGAGACGACACTTGTTGAGGCTGCGTGACGCCGGGAATTTTTTATTTTTATTATCTCGATTTCCGTGCAACTAAATTGTATATACTTTTATTTCTTGATTTATACATTAATCTAATTCAAATTAGATGTTGATTATATTGAGAAAATTGTAGATCTTTAAATTATCTTCATATAGAGACCAAACATCGCATATATTCGATTTTTAAATTAAAAGTTATTGATGTTTTACTAAAACCACCTAAATTTAATTTTCGTGGGTCCGTACGAAGCGCCTCGCGAAGCGCCGATGGGTTGGAGTAGGACGGTGCTTCAGATGGTGCTTCGCATATGTGGCACAGAATATACTGGAGAATATTCTGTTGAAGCGCCTTGTGAAGCGCCGATGAGTTGGAGACAGCCCAAGAGCTATGCTAGTATATGAGAAAATACAAGTCTACCTCCCTAGGAGCAATATATAGTACATCTACATGTGCTGCTTACTGTGGTGCATCAACTTGGCCTGGAATAGCGAAATGTACCAAGAACTGTGCCTTGACCCGTGCCACACACTGATTTGTACTCTCTGATGAGCTATTCTAGAGACATGAATAGTATGAACTCCCATGCTGTTCGATTAGGATTGGACGCTCGGGATGAACTTAGACGCTGTTTTAGGACATCCTCTCGGTCCCAGGCTCCCAGCCATATGAGTCTCGGATGACCCCGAAGGAGCCAAATGGCCCGTTTGTATCTTTATAGTATGGCACGGCAAAGGTAAAGATCTGAATCCACAACTCTCACTATCCAAAACCAAAAGAATCATTTCCTTACCTTGTAATTGACTTTTCTCCTTCCTATAATGAAATTAGCAGCTCTCCCGCTATGCTTTAAAAAAAAACCAAAAGAACAATTGCGCTACTATTCCGTTGCAAATAGAACTGGAACTATGCATGCAAATTAACCAACACTCGTTGAAAGATAAGCCCTTGAATCATATCCATACATTTGGGCACACCTATCGGTCAAAGTATGGAATTTTATAACATAAATTTATTTTTAGCCAAAATAAAGCGCATGCACACAAACACATCACATACAAAAATACAATTTCTTTTTGTTTTAAAAAAAAGTCAAGTTTAGAAGCACAAGAATGCACGAACTAAACAAGTCCACATAAATCATTGTATTGTATTACCCTCGTAAACAAAACAAATAGGGCAAGAGATTTTGCCGGCAAAGGAGAGAGAAATCAGCTTTGGACCAACGTAAGAGGCAGACCAAAGCCAAGTTTTCAGCACAGAAATGTGGAAAGATTAAAGAAAAACAAAACTACTCCAAATACTTTGCACAAATACCTTTAAAAATGAATATACTAGTTTCATGGTGAGGAGAGGAGCATGGGGTCAGACTTCCCAGGCTTAAACTAAGCAATAACAAGTTTTACAAAACTAGCTGGCGACAACTTCAAGAAAACCGTGTGCAAATATCCACCCATTTTAAACCATTTTTTGCTTGCAATTCACTCAAACGAGCTTTAATTCACCACTCACGTCTTAATTTTTTTTTTTGGTTGGCCTTTTTGAGTTCCAATGATTGCTGTGAAGATGGTAAGTAACTACCCCCGCTTTGAGATCTTTGCTTGCAACTAAAGGAGCAGGCTATGAGTACTGCAAAAAACTGGTCCTTGTCTGTGTAAGTGGTTTACAATGTCTGCTTCCACCTTACTTCTGCTGTTTATCATATATCCTCCGATGAAAATATCTGATAATCACCTGATCTCACACAAAAATTTTAGTTCTACTGGTTATAGATTATTTGCCTTACATCACTTTTTTTTTTGTTGAATTTGTGGGGGAGCCACTATTGAAGTTGTGAGGTCATCTAATACCACAACTTTTGAGAAAACACCTTATACTTATAAAAATTTACACAAAAACTTATAGATTCTATAAAATTTTAAAGAAATTAATCTCACTATAATATGAAAAATTTAGAGGACAATCTTGTATAGTTATAATTGACCCATAGATAATAAATCTTAAATAAACCACTAGGCTGATTTATGCATAAAACTTAATATGTTATTAAAATAAAATATCATGAGTTTGAGACTTTGTTGGTGTATTTATGAGAAAAAAATAATCACAATAGTTGAGTGTTATGGTGGAGGAGTTAGGAGGATCTTAGGGTTTGTCATCAAATCTTATTTAAGTTGAGCTCACATCATAAAATTGAAATCTAGATATGAAAAAAATTGTTGAAATTTGAATAGATTCTCTCTTAAATCAACAATCTCTATCCACCCACCCACACAAAACAAGTTATATATATATATATATATTATGAATTGACTGATGCATGAAACTCAATAAAAATAATCACAATTATTGGTGTGTGTGTGTGTGTGTTTTTCTTTTTTAGAATTTTGAGATAAATAATTGGAGTGCTAGTCCTTTTAGAAAAAAAGATTTCTACATTTGAACCATCTTAATAGGATTCAAACTTATGAACTCTCACAAGACAATAGTGTTAGTTTAGTGTGACTTGGGATTTTTGTTTCATGCAAGTTTTATATCATGTGTCGGCTTGAGCATGGGAAAACTTTACAGAGGTGGATGAAGTCATGGGCTGATTGTCCTCATGAGCGTTATGTTTATCACTTTTACAAAGCACACAGTAATATATCCTATATGGCATGATAAAAGAATGCTTGTACGTGGTGTCGTCTTCTAATCACACGGTTAAACTAAAAGTCAAAACTAAAAAGGAGAGAGAGAGAGAGTAAAATTATAAAAGTAACTTAGGACTGGTAGGTGCTTGGAACGGGGCCAGGGGATTGGTTCGAGTCCCTTCCATCCGCAGAGAGATGTTTTTTAAAAAAATTCTTTGTTTTATTTTCTATTTTATTTTAGGGAGATTTTATTTTATGTTTGTTTCACCAACAAGCATGTGACCTTTAGCAGCAATCCCGAGGCCTGTCATTAGAATAAGATGCTAATTAAGTGTTGTTACAGTAATTAACCAATAACCACCTTCCTCAAATCTCTTCATATCAACTGCTCAGTGCCAATTGCAAATTTGCATTTCCGCTTCCTTCAAGTGGAAAACTGTTTTACGCCAGTATAAACTTTTGCAATTTTGTTTACTGGCATCATTAGCTATGTCAATAATATATAAGTCTAGTCTTATTTTGTCAGTGTCCCGATACAAAATTTAAAAAAACAATCCAGACTTTGAACACTTTCCTCTTTTAAATCCAATATATTGTGATACTAGAGCAGATACATAGAGTGGTGGGCAAAACCTTGTCTTTACAAATTTTGCAATTTTGTTTATATTATTGGCTGTGTTAGTAACATAAGAATTCAATTATATCTTGTCAGTCTCATATTATAAAATAATAAAATTTTCGGTGGTGTAATATAATGGGATAGAAAGAAAGAAAATGGAGGAATCAATGAGAAGCAAAGCCATTTTTTAGACACTGTTTTCTTTTATTAATTTTCTCATCTCCGTGTTGTGATATGAACTGACTTTATGATCTGTGACTTTTTGAGTCCTCAACTTAACCGGTCGGCTATTGACCAAAGGAAAAAAAATTAAAAATTTAAAACTGATGACAAGACGGTGCATTAGAACAATTAATTTTGTTTTATATTGGAGGCTCATCACTATTCACTAGTACACAGGCTTGCTTCCCAGTTCCCACCTCTCTAACTAATGCATGCATGTATTCCGTGTCCTGTCTCCTCAGCACCCTGGAAACCACGTCCACGGTTTCATTCATTTCCATTGGCAGAGACGGTGGAGAACTCTTATTTTAGCTCATGTCAAAATAAAAAAAAACCTCTTATTTTAGCTGGAGAAGACATTGTTTTCCTCCTATTCCTCAATTGTTTAGTGCCGCCACAATGATATTTATGTTTTCAAAATTTTGTGGTGTTAAAATTTTCTAAAATTTAAACTAGACAGATCATAAATGAGTCAGTATTTTTCAGAAAATCTCATAATTATAAACTTATTCTGATAAAGATTTAGATATGTGTTTCTCTCATAATAACAAGCGGTCTTAATCACTATAGCATGTTCTTTCATATCAAAACAGAGAAAATATGTTATAGTATTACTATGTCAGATAAAAATATTCAGTGATTAGCATGTGAATTCCTGATCTCTTCAAGTTAGGGGGTAAAACACTCAAGTAGGGTTCAATTTTGATCGTTCATTCATATCCTACATTTGAGTGGCGTTCAAAAATTCTAGTAATCCCCCACCATATAGTGGGGTTAGATTATAACCATTGAACGTAACATGAACAAATGACACAGTGTAAATTCTCATATATTGAGGATAAGTTTAGTATCACTAGAGATCTCTCTTTTTTCCTTGTAGCAAGCAGTTAGCTACCCACACCATATGAAGTTAATATGGCATATTTGGCAAAAGGGATCACAATTAGCAAAAAAAAAAACTAAGGATAAAAATTGCAACTTTTTCCTTGACCAAACAAGCTAGCTTGTATTTGCATCATATCTATCCTTATTATGTTCCCTCAAAATGAGAAGACATGCACATTATGCAAGATTCAGTAATGCAAGTAACTTTTTGCAAACATTTTGCGAAATCGAGATCATGAGCTTGCACACCAAGGAAAAACACCAATAATTTTCTGCTCTTCCACATACCCTATTACCACAGTGCTCCTAGAAAAAGACCACTTTTAACCCAAGAAAAGGAAAGTATAGGAATGTAACTAGGGTTTATGAAAGCAAAAGCATGGAGTGCACTAGAAGCAATATGAATGACTTCACCTTTTCCCCTTGGATGACTTCTCCATAAAGATTTTATCATTTTAAGGTAAAGGGAAGTAGGAGACTTCTTTCTTTTTTTTTTTTAACCTTAGTATTTGTGTGACTCCAATACATTCCCCTCCTATTGCAAGAGAACAATGCTAATCCAAAAGCACTGTTTGACAAATTTACTGGAAGAAGGAATTATTACTGTTTGTGCTAATGATAGGATTCCTAGAAAAAGGAGCTTTTGTTGATTCCTTGATTTAACGTTTACATTATTCTAGAGGGAGATCTTGTTGGTTTGTGAAAAAAATCTCAAACCACTAGCAGTTGTCTAAAGGGTTTGCTACATGTACGAACATTAGGGAAAAAAGAGTTAGGATGTTTACTGTTAAGTCGAGCCTAGAAGGTCCTCTCGAGCATAAAACTTGTTACCTTTAGTTAAGGTTTGTGACCTATTCATCTTTGTCTTCACAATTGTAGAACAAGTTTTTACCATAAATTGTTGTATATTTTTAGTTCAAAATTTATCTATGATATATATATCACACAATTACATAGAATTCTTGCTTGCTTAAATAAAATCATCGTTGACAAAATTTATCTAAACCTTGGTCTTCTTATATTTGGAAAAAAGGTTAATAGCATAAAGGAAAATTTGACTGAAAAATATTGTAAAATAAGAGTTTTGCTACAAAATATTAAAAGTGAGACTGAAATATAGATCTAAGTCTCACATGTTCACAAAATCGCAACATCCTACAACAAAATAAAAAAAACTGTAATATTATATTGTAAATTGCCCTAACATAAATCAAAACTATGTTTTTACCTGTATTTGTATTTATATGTCTCCAATGATAAGAAATCAAGCACCTACCTTTTTCTGTAAAAAATTCATGCCATTTGTATGTGTTGATAGAATCAGTACTACTTTGGTAAAAACTGAAGATGTCAGTTTTCTAATACAAATCGTACCAGGATATGTTACGTCACTGACAAGACCAAAAGAAATTAACTAACCAAAATGCAAACAACGAAGAGATAAATGAGAAAAAATTGGTGTGTGACGAGTGCTCCCAAACAACACGCACGCATTTCCACCATCAAAACACAAGGGGCTAAAATCCCCAATTAAACCTCAAAACAGTTCTCAGAATACAAAAACAAATCACCCTCCAATCCTCCATCTCCATCCAATGGGCTATCTACATCCAAAATTAAAAAATTAAACAAAATTAATAAAATAAAATTTTTTAGCAAGGATCCAAACCCAAACTACCAAGCATCCTTTGTCCCCTTCACCCCCTCCCCAATTTAATGATTGGTTGATCTCTCAATTTCACAAGCAAAAACAACACACCTCTGCTTAGGGACCATCAACTTCTTTTCTTCTCCTTAAAAAAACCTCCAAGATCAGAAAAACAATGCACAAACAAATAAATTATCTTTTGGTTTGCAGTTGGATGGGATCTACCACAGCTGCAGTAGCCACTGCCGTGGAGAGATTATATGTAACGTATTCATCTATATCAATATTTATATCTTTATTCTTATTTTATCTATTAAAATTAATTTACTTGTTATAACTGATTTTCTCAATTTTATATAGAATATTTTCTCAAACGGAACTGTCAAAATAGAATCAATCAATATAATACTAGATTTCTTAGACAAAACTAAATCAAGGTATTACACACCGAAAAATGATCATCTGATTTGTGATATTTCCATAGTTGTCGATCTGAAACGTTAATTGTTAATGAAACTATATGCGCTATCAGTTAAAACACACCTGCAGCGGATCCACTTCCTTTAATTACAAAAATAAAAGAAGTAATACATCCGCTTTTCTCTCCCCTCACTCTCTCCCCCTCTGCAATTCACCAAGACCACACTCTGGCTTCTTCTCCAGCTTCCTTCATTCATGGCAGTGAAGGCTGGGGTGATGATGCCCATAAGCCCATCCAATTTGACCCATGCTAGTGTCATCCTATATACATACGTGCGTACTCTATTTCCCCCTTGGCTAGCTCCTCTCTCCGTGCTTTTGCCTGCTGCGAACTTTTGCTTTGTTTAGCTGCTTCTTTTCCACTCCTTTACTGTTCCCCACTTTTCTTTGCTTTGTCACACACACACGAAAAGCTCCTGCCTTTACCTTCCCGGACCTTATCTCTGCTCTGTAGTGGGATTTGGTGGGAACCGGGCGACTCGCTTATTCGTCTCGGGGTTTCTTGGCTCAGTTCGTGCAGCCTCTGGCTTGAGCGTTTCTTGATTCCCTTCTCAATTGGGTGCGTTCTTGGTCGGGAATTGCTCGAATTCGAGTTCTTGGGTGTGAGTTGCTCGGTTTCTTGGGCAATTGGGCTCGGTGTCTGCAAAAAGCGCAGATCTTTGCGGAATTCCTGGTGGTTTTTGTACACCGGAGATGAACTGCGGGCCTCCGGACCAGCTGCCGCCGGCGCCAGCGCCATCGTGCTTCCTCAACCTCAACTGGGAAACCTCTGGCCACATCGATTCGGCGCTCAGCTCGATGGTCTCCTCCCCGACTTCCAACTCGCCAGCCACGGCCGCGGGCGCCGGAACTGACGGGCTTGCTCTCCACGGGATCTCCTCGCAGCCGCACTACGGGGGCACTCCTCTGAGCTCGCCTCCAAAGCTCAACCTCTCCATGATGGACCAGTTCCACCACTACCCGCCGCCACAGGTGGGGGGCGCCGGAGCCGGCGGCCTGCCAATCTTGGAGAATTTGATGCCCATGGGCTCCCTGGACCAGTTCTTAGCCGACCCTGGCTTCGCCGAGCGCGCGGCGAGGCTGTCCGGCTTCGACGGCCGCGGCACCGGCGGCAGTGGCTACGGTGGCGCGCTCCCGGGGCAATTTGGCCTGCCGGACGCCGGCCAAGTCGGCGCATTGAAGGAGCTGGAGCTCGGCAACACTAGGGACGAGTCCTCCGTCTCCGATCCCGTGTCGGCCGGCGCGGAGATGACGCTGAAGGGGGCTTCTGACGGCAATGCGAGGAAGCGGAAGGCCGGGGCGAAGGGTAAAGGCAAGGACAACGCCATGTCCTGCTCGGCTAAGGATCTTGCTAAGGTATGTGCAGAGTTCTGCTCGGTTAAGTAGTCCAAGTAGCTGCATTGTTGCATTCAGAGTGCAAAAGTTTTGATCTTTCAGAGTGTTTCCCGGGAGGATTCGAGTGGGAAGAGGTGCAAATCGATGGAGGAAAGCAACGGCGCCGAGGAGAATTCTGTTAAGGGGAAGGCCGAGCAGAATGGGAGTGTGAGTAACAGCGAGAATGGCGGCAAGATGCAGGGCAAGGACAGCAATTCGAAGCCCCCCGAGCCGCCCAAGGACTACATCCATGTCCGCGCGAGGCGGGGCGAGGCCACGGACAGCCACAGCCTTGCTGAGAGGGTAAAATTCTTGTGGTCTCTCACCTTGCATTGTTCTTATTAACATTGTTGCTGTCGATTTATGTGTTATTTTCTCTTCCCTTTTACACAAACCAGGTGAGAAGAGAGAAGATTAGCCAAAGGATGAAGTTACTTCAGGATCTTGTGCCAGGCTGTAACAAGGTAACTGAAAAGCACTCAACATTGTTACTTTTCCACTTGATGTCACTTGAGTACTTTGGTGTGCTCAGATTTGAAAATGGTAAATGTTACTTGTTTTAGGTGGTTGGCAAGGCTGTCATGCTCGATGAAATTATAAATTACGTGCAGTCATTGCAACGGCAAGTTGAGGTATATATATCCAGTGTCAATCCGGAGCTACAGCATGATTGCGAAAACTGCAGATTTTTCCAATTTTGGCTGCAGCAGACGTTGATGAGTGCTCTAAACCCATTCCTCTCACATCCATTTTGCAGTTTCTGTCGATGAAGTTGGCCGCTGTGAATCCCCAGCTGGACTTCAACAATTTGCCAAATCTCCTTGCCAAAGATGTGAGCATAAGCATATATGAATCAGATTACTATAATTTGGTTCCTCTCTTGTTGGAGCCAATTGTGGTGTTAAATCCATTTCATGTTAGGATTTTGTTTGTGATCAGATGCACCAGTCCTGCGGTCCGTTGCAGAATTCACCATTTCCACTAGAGACCTCAGGCGCACCGCTGCCCTATATTAACCAGCCTCACCAGGGAAACCCTCTCAGCTGTGGCATAACAAATGGCATGGACACCCAAGGCTCTATGCACCCACTGGACCCAGCATTTTGCCGGCCAATGAATTCACACCATCCTTTCCTCAATGGAGTTAGTGATGCAGCCTCTCAGGTAAGAATCCACACGGCCACACCTACCTCTAGCACTCATGTGATATTTGTAGGCAATGACACTAAGGATGAGGAATTGATGCTTCATAGGTTGGGACTTTCTGGCATGATGATCTGCAAAGTGTTATTCAAATGGATATTGCGCAAAGTCAGGAGATGGCCACCTCCTCGCACAGCTACAATGGTACGGAAAGTGGTATCTTGTTATCTCCTCGTGTCTTAATTAATGCCATTTTAGATGAATTCTGATCTTGAGTTTATGTGGATCAGGATCATTGCAAACAGTGCACATGAAAATGGAGCTTTGACACATCTGAACAAGTTCAATCCAAATACCGAAGCTCAGCGCCCTTTGTATATAAAGAGAAGTCGGTTTGCTGCGGCAGCACTCTGAGATTCAACCTAACAATGTTGGGCCCTAGCAGTGTTTTAGTTTCTAATTTTCATCTTGCTGTAATGATTCTTTGAACAAAATTAAGGCACCATGTACGGTGGTGGGGTGTATCATGGCTTGTTTAGCTACAACTACAAGATCGTATGGTGCAGTATATGTTCAGTCGGACACCATTCCCTCAAGCGAGAGGGAAAACGTGTAATATCATTTGTATTGCCATTATATTTCTAGCTGATATATATCTTTAAGATCCTTATGCCTGTCCATTGATCTCCCTATGCTTCTCTGAAATCCTTTTTGGGTATGCTGTATGCTTAAGAGGCATAATATGCTGATGAAAAAAAGCTTACTATATATTGCTTGTTGGTACTTCAAACTCAGGAACCAAGTTTTTTGGCAATGGAATCTGCTTAGCCAAGGAAAGAGCTCATGTAAAAGGACACGGACAGAAGGAACATGCAAACTTGTGTGCTGGGACTGGAGTTATGGGTGCCTTTTAGCTGTATGATAAGTACCCAAAGAATGAGACAGCATTAGAGCTGGACTGAGGAGGCCTCTCCTCTCATTATTATACTTGTGAAGAGATGCTAAACACACATCAGACGAGCAGTGCAATGGCATTCAGTGCAATGTTGTTCCTGTTCACATATAGCTACATCATATATTTCTCCTTTCTTTTTCACATCTTTTTATTAAGTGTCTCGTTAGGAATTCTGGCTGCTCCAGCAAGTCCCAATCAGCCAGGCTGTGATCACACACTTTTAACGGAATCAGCGGAGTTGTTCCGATCATTCTTTTTCTCTGGTTGGACCAAACAATCTTCTATTAAGCTAAGCTAGCTACAAACAGCGACTAGTTTACGCGCAGGATCTTACGTTCTTAATCCACTGCTTGGTGGTCCAAATCTGCCATAAGGTTGCTACATCACTAGTTTAATTACTCTATTCCAGATCTTACTATTGTTCAGACCAAATGCAAGATCAATTCACAACTCTACTCTCAAATTTTGAGCACTGTAAATACTACAAGAGAGTTGACATGAAGGGACATTGCATCCTGCAAGAAAGATCGTGCTTGACATGAAGAGGCACTGCATCTTGCAAATAAGATCATGGTTTCGTCATGAGCAAACACTACAAACTTTTAAATTTCCTCCCATGTCAAGATTTTTTTTTTTTCCTTTTGGTATCCACAGATCTGGTGCTGGGTGTATTGTTCAGGAGTGGGCATATCTTATTGTCCTCATCCTTTTGCATGTCCAGTGTTTGGAATGGGGTAAGATGTAATTTTCTAATAGCTTATAGCTTAGAAGCAGAGACTGGTATATCACCGTCAGAAAACTTTGCATTACAAAAGAGAGATGATGTAATCAAAATCACAAGTCAAACACCTTACTTTTGTTATGAGAACTACGTGTATCACCAGCTGAACTAGATCTGGCTGCATACATCAAGCTTGGAATTTCCAGAATGAAACAAAAATATATAATATGTAGTGCAGCCTGTTTGCATATGATTTTCTTGGTGTTTAGTTTGGCATTTGTCATGCAAATCAAAACAAAAAGTCAAATCATTGACTTTTATCATTACAATATACATTTCACCATATCTGATCTTTTATTTGTCTGTTTCTAATTCAACACTCAAGATCAAAATTTATCTTACAGAATAATTTAACAATGTATTTGAATTGAGATGTTGAAATCGAACTCTAATGGTCGATTTACCCCCAACTCTAGGAGATCCAGATATATATCTCACCGTCTGAACTAGCGTAAATCCACCGTAAAATTATACATGTATATTACCGGCTGGGTTACAACAATTAAATTTTTTTTTGCATCAAACATGGCATGTTCCGGTTTAGCCAATCCATCATAACAGGGTTTGGCATTAATCTCTGTCTATACAACCAGCTCGTAGTTGGCATGATGTAGATCCCCCTCCTAAATGCCATTTCACCCGACATAAGCAAGCACGCAAGGAGGACAAATAGTTGCCCCTGTAGGTGAGCAGTCACCCTGGGGGCATATCCCTGTCAGCAGGAGGTATGGGACACAGTGTCACACACGCATTATTGCATCAATCTCATACTACCATCTTTCTCTGTGTCTAGGGCCACCAAAAAAAAACTCGAGGCTTACGATCAACTCATATTCGGCTTAGAGAGGATAGCAAAAGTCTAAGTTGAGTTTCTTCTCTGACTCATGAGATTTAATAAATTGACGCAAGTCAAAAATAATTTTCTCACTCGACTCATTTGTAATTAGACCCTTGAAATTTTTAGAATTTTATGTACATATAGTGTAAACTCCATCACTCCTCACTATCCACATCACAATTTACAAGTCACAAAGCCAAATCAACAACCACTCAAACGTAGCTGGCCGCCTCAGCTCCCCATCTTCTTCTGGCTGATTCGCCACTGGTGGCCTATAAGCCACCGCCATAGGTTCAACCCATTGGGTTGTGAACGGCTTGGTCTAAACTCAATTTCACTAAGATTGTCTCCGGTTTTTCGAGAGGTTTTCTAAAAGAATATTCTCTATCACGTTTGCGAACCGTCAGTCGAAACACTTATCACTCCAATACAAAAGTTCATGGGGAGATTCATCGCATGAGTCCACGAATAAATTAGATATTTATTAGATTTTAAATGATTTTAATAAAACGTAAATAATTTTAAATTCCAAAATCGAATATAGGTGATATTTGGTCTCTATAGAAAGATAATTAAAAAATTTATAATATTTTAAATATAATCAAGATTTAATTTGAATTAAATTAATGTATAAATGAAAAAACAAAAATTATATATAATTTGGTTACACAGAAATCGAGAAAAAAATAAAAAAACCCGGGTGTTGCAGTTTCATCTGGCGTCCTCTCTCTCCGATTAATAAAAAAAAATTAATTTTTTCAGAGATCACCAAATGAACCGAGTCGAGTTGGCCAGCCAGCTCGCAACTCTTACCGAGCCGAGCTCGGGAGCCTTTGGTGCCTATCCTGGAGAGAAAACAACTACGGGGGAGGGCCACGCGTTCTTCTGTTGAGTGATTTGTGTATGTTGGTACGTGCCTGTCTGCGTGTATGGACCATTTGGGCATGTCACTTATGTGTGTGCATCACCACACCAAAGGACACATATGCATATCTATGTGTGCCTTGCAACTTACATATATATTTGTATATATGTGTATATGAATATCCTGCTCTTGATGATGTTAGTGACAAGATGGGATGGTCCCAAGGGCCCAAATTACGGAAAGCTAGCTAGCGGGCGCGAGGGCTCTCTAATGTTGTTGGATAATGCTGTCGCCTACTGGTTGCTCGTTGCTCGCTGCTGCTGCTGCTGTGGACCTGACCTTTTTTCCGCACCACGTCGTGCTGCAGCCGTGGGTTGTGGGCTTGTGGCGGTCAGTCCTCGATGCACGGTGACCACGATGTGGTGGTGCTTCGGCAAGTATCACGGCAAAAAGATGTTTTTTTTCCAGAATGTGTGCAAGGGATGTGCAAACTGTTAAGGTGTTCACAATTTAGGGACAGAAAAAGGGCCAAGGTGTAGGACAGACTTGTCATATCATATCAAATACCTGCCCAATTGTGGTATATTATTTATCTTATCTCTTTTTCTAATATCTAATATTTTTTTTTTATAAACTATCCTATAGATAGTAGTATCTATTACGTTAACGCACCCCACCACTACACGCATGATCACAAACCTTACAATCTCTTTTGTATTAACACTCGCTTTAAAGTGTACATGTGAGTGTGATCCATATATACTCTTTTGATATAAAGAATATAGACTTCTTATTTCCACTACAAATTAAATCCCACATTAGTCTACAACATAAACAAATTTAGATCGGATCTAATTTTCACTCCTTATATTCTATTAAGTAAAAAACTAGACACAACTTTTATAAGTATAGTATCACACTTCTTTTTTTCTTTTTGTTTGTACAACTTTTACATTAGAGTAATATTACGCTTCTGTTATCTATCTATATGTATATTTCTCGCTAATTAGACTAGCATGTGATATGGTACAACCCGAGTTCTCCTTAATCCTTATATGATACATTATCTCAGCTACGACGATTCGGTGATGGGGAGAGCTGATTTGAGGTGTCTGATGTGTCGATCTTGCCATCCTTCAGAGGTGGGAGTGGTGAAAGGTCCTGGTAAAAGTGATATTTTCGGAGAGTTGGATCTGTAGCTTTTGCCATTGGGCCACAACGCCTTTGTCCATCGATGGTTGGTTTTGTGTGTGCCCACCTGTGTTTTTTCAAGGGTAACTTTACCATGAATTACTCCTATAAATGTTGATCTGCACATCACATTCATCAATTGATCGATCAATAGACCGACGTTTTCCAAAGGTTAAAAAAATCGTCAACCAATACCTAATGTGAGACAGATAAATGAGATTTTGGATTTGTTTCGTCAAGTTAGGTTCATCAAGAAAACAAATCTAAACCAGAGTCAAGCATACAACTTTATTTTGGACTTACTACAAAGTTAAGCCTTTGACAAAACCGAAATAAGCTAATGATAACTTATAGGGCTTATAACCACAATTAAAATATTCTCTTAGGTTAAATCTATGCATACAATTTTTTTGACACATGTCAATAATATTATCTATTATGTTGACAACACAACACATCAACTCTACTTACACATATATATACACGCTAATACAAGATTTTAATCAAACATACACATTAAAATAGAAAGAATCGAGAATCAAATCCACAACTTTCTTATGTATACTAACCATGCAGGTGGACATACATGCCATAATGTATCCATCCTTTTAACAGTTCGGTCCTAACAAAAACTCCCATTGCTCTATCAAAAAAAAAAGTTCACAGAAACAGAGTAAATGGGCTCAAAGAAACGTCAAGGGGCCACCAATGCAACCGAAAAAGCATGAGCAGCTTGTCCTGGCCCAACCCACACAGCATAACATCTCGTCCGTCCAAAAGCACCACTACGCCCACCAATCCAACGGCGGAAATACCCTGCACCACGCGAAAGAGAAAGAGTAACATACTTGCACGTATGACGTCGCTCCCGCGCGTCCGCTTCCAACTGCCAAACCTAGCGGCGACTACATAGCTGCTTTCCCACGACCAAAGCGTTAAAAAAAGGTAAAAAAAAACACCTACCTCTCTCCCTCTCCCTCCCTCTCTTCTTCTGCTCTCCCATACGCGGAAGCTCGAAGCCGCAACAGTTAGGGTTTAGCCTTCCACCCCTTCGATCCTTTTAGAAGCTTCTGGTCTCCGGTGTCGGCGCCAAGGATGATCTCTCTGCGAGGCGGCGGCTCCATCGCCGCCGCTGCCGCCGGCGGCCACCGCGCCGTCCACCCACTACCTCTTCCACCGCAGCAACAGCGGCCGCAGCAGCTTGAGGCGGTGCTCAATTCCCTGCTCCTAAGCCCACTCGAAGGTTTGGATCACTCCAAAACCCTAACCCGAGCCTGCGTAATTCAATTTGATCGAAATTTCCACAGGGGAAGAGTTGTACGAATCCTTTAGTGTAATAACATATGTAAGGTCGGCCAAGTGGTTATGTTGTTGTGTTTTGGAGGGTTTCAGTTGACGAGGGCACGCACCTCACGCTTGCGCATCAGCGGTACAAGGCTGGGGATTACCAAGCAGCATTGGAGCACTGCAATGCAGTGTACAGCGCGAACCCGAGGCGCACCGACAACCTGTTGCTACTCGGCGCTGTCTATTACCAGGTTCTGTTGGAATTCAGTCCCCAAGTCATGGTTAATTGTTTGGTGTGACTAAGATGATGATGCTGTTGTTTTGGTTCAGTTGAGGGAGTTTGACATGTGCATCGCAAAGAACGAGGAGGCCACTGCAATTGAGCCAAATTTCCCCGAGTGCTATGGGAACATGGCAAACGCCTGGAAGGTGAGGTGTCTGCTTCTGGAAAAGACTAGGTGAGGTGATATTCAGCGAGGTTGTTGTTCCTGGTTAATGTGTGTCCATTGTTTGTTTGTAGGAGAAAGGTGATATAGATTGTGCCATCAGCTACTACATGTATGCGATTCAGGTAGGTGTACCATGTGAGTACTACAGATGTGTAGGCTGGATTGTATAGTTTACTTTCCCTTGCAACTTAATTGAACTTTCTTCTTACTTGATTTATATATTGCATTAACAAAGTAAAAAATATTTTTCAAAAAACTGAAAAAAATTGTATGTGCAATGTTCTTTTTTTCTTTTCTTTTTTTTTTTTAAAATAAAGGGTGCAAGCCCCTGTTTCCAAAGAAACAGATAGTAGATTATGTGATTACATGGTTCATGATACTGAGACATAATACAAAATGATATATCTCCTATCTTAACAGAATGGAAGGAACTAACTCCGGACTACATCAAACATAACAAACCACCAAATTTAAATATCTGATGTACAAGTATAATAGTAACATCAAAGTATCATAGAACTCATACAGATTAGACAGAACTTCAGCTTGGTGTGGATCCCATTGTGAAGCTCTTCAGGAACATCCAGTACAGGCTCCTGTGCAAATCCCTGCTTTTTTTAAAATTCACCCCTTTTCTTTGGAGCTCCTGCTTTGATGAGTTTGACCCTTGGTTTGATGTACCTCTGTACCCCAATGTTTTGAAAGTTTCTAAATGAAGGCAAAGTACAGAAACAGCCTCCGAATCATCATGGCTCTAGTGAGTTGAATTTGCTTAGGTGCACTCCTGATTAAGGTAAAGCACCATGGGAAGTGGCTCCACCTCACCAACGATTGGTGCTCTTTACTGTACCGAGTGTGTGATTACATTATATAGTTTTTTCTACCACACTTTATGATTCCAACCAGATCCTTTCATTTAAGACTTGGACTTTTATTTAATCCCTTTTTCATTTCTTCAATGATTCATTGGAATTCTAATTAATCATTTTGGCTAACTGTTTTTACATAAATAATAAGTAAAAAGACAGTAGAAACTAGAATGAACAGTGCAGTAGCAATAAATGCGAGAATATTGACTTCTTTATTTTTTTTCACAATAACTCGGGATGTAATACCATAGAGAGAAAAAAGGGTATCCTTGTAAATTCAAGGGGAGGACTTGCATTCTGATAATACTGAATCAATTCAATATTATGAATATCTGATCTATCAAATCAATTCATGGTTGAGAATTGAATAGTATAACATAGGAAGATCCCTTATCCATACTAGGACCAAAATAGGTTTTTTGATTGGATCAGGAATCCCCTAGATTTTTCATCCTTTTCTACTTTTCTTTTCTATATCTATAACCCAGACCTTTCTTATCTTATACAATTTCCCTTACTTTTTCTTATAATACATAGGTGCTGTGTTTTCCAGCTCTAGCCAATAGAAAAGGGTTTCTGGGGTTAAACTGTTTAATACATGCTTTAATCATCTTTCCTGAAAGTTAGAGAGGGAACATGCCCACTTTGTTGACCTTTCTATTAAGGACACTCAGATTCTATGTTTTTCTCAGTATTTGTTCGTTTAAGTTGGCTGTGTTGTTAGCTTATAGATTCTTAATTTTGTAGCTCCGACCCAACTTTGCTGATGCATGGGCAAACTTAGCGAATGCTTACACACGAAAAGGAAAGCTCAATGAGGCAACTGAGTGCTGTCATCAAGCTCTTGCACTAAATCCTCGTCTGGTAATTAGCCTCCTATTTTTGCCTGGATGCTGGCCAATCAATATATTAAGGTCTTGTTAAGCTTATCAAACTATGCCGCAAATTTAGGTTGATGCGTATTGCAACCTCGGTAACGTGTTGAAAGCACAAGGATTGTATAGTGAGGTAAGTAACAAGAAAGTGTTATCATATCATAATTTGTTGACTTTTGTGTATGGTAGTGTTCATCAATCTGTTTTTGTGAATGGTACTTCTCAAGTTTGTTTTTTTCGATTGGGGTGTTAATTATCATAATTCATGTTATGTGAAGTTTCTCAATGTGAGCTGTGCATGGTATAATTATTGCATTCAATGCTCATGGAGGCATGGAGCTCAAAAGTTTTTCTGAGATAAATAACAACTCATTTCATGTTGCTTGGCATTTTGGTAAGTGGTAGTGAAACTGCCAAAAAATGTAGCACCACTATGTTGTGACAAGTGGTAGTGAATTAATGGGATTTGAGCCTTTCCTGAATTAGGCTCTCCATTTTTATTCATAATGAAAAATGGATAAATTTGTTCTATGGCACTAAAAAATTGCTCACTTTTGGATTTGCTACTTTGTTACATGCCTCTGAATAATTTGCTTCATATAGGATATGCCCTTGCATGGACTAAAATGCCCCTGCTTAGTGTCATGTATGTATGTGGCTGCAGAGCATACAAGGGTAATTTAGTCTTTTGGCACAGGGACAGTGACGTAGTATCTGGTCCAAAAGTTTCAGTGGTACTCAAAGAAGAGTCCAAAATCCAGCGGTAGATCACACTATGCACAAAGTTCCGTGGCAAATAAAAAAATTTACCCAGGAAAAAAATGCACACATTAATCTGTTATGCTACTTTGGGCTAATATGCAATGTAATACTATTCTACAGTGAGATTTTCTGGGTGTTTGTACTGGTGATAGACCTTTACTTGGATGTTTGATATGACTTACATCTTGTGCAGGCATACAGTTTCTATTCAAAGGCTGTAAGAATAGAGCCTAATTTCACAATTGCATGGTCTAATATTTGTGATACACTGTTACTTGGATGTTTGATATGGCTTACATCTTGTGCAGGCATACAATTGCTATTCAGAGGCCGTAAGAATAGAGCCTAATTTTGCAGTTGCATGGTCTAATATTGCTGGAATTTTCATGCAATGCGGTGATTTCAATAAAGCAATTTTCTACTATAAGGTGTGTCATGTGCATTGACATTATATTACTTACCTTTGCAGATGCTCTAGTAAATGCATCAATTCTCTCTAGATCCTGCCCAGTGCATTTGATCATGAGCAAATTCATAGCTATGGCAGGTTTTCTATGGCTTGTGGACTCTTATTTTCTAGCCATATTTAAGTTTTCCTAGTGCTCTTTCTTGACATACCTGTTACTCGCTAGTATATTTCTGAGCAATTACCACAGCTTTCTAACACTTGAAGATTTTGTGCATCATCAGGAAGCAATCAAATACAAGCCAACATTTTTTGATGCTTATTTGAACTTGGGAAATCTGTACAAGGTATTTTCTTTTCATAAGAAAATGGTGCCTTCATTGTATAAACACTCAATTCATATCTTTATGGGATATACTGTTTTTAAGGCTATCGGGATGCGTCAGGACGCAATTGTCTGCTATCAGAATGCAGCTCGAGCAAGCCCAGAAAATGCATTAGCTTATGGTGAGTGTGGATTTATGTTGTGGTAGACTTTTAAAAGTGTTAATCCCTTAGCGATTGCCGTTTGTTTTGCTTAAGATTGTGGGCACCATCCGAAGTCCTGTTGACTAAGGATGAGAACTTGGATTATTTTCAACAATTTCTTATGTGATGCCTTGAGATACTTTTATTGAACAGATTTTGAGTTAAATTCACATCAAGAATATTTTTTTGAGGATGGTCCACTTGTGAGTTAGTTCTAGCCTTTTAGGCATTTTGCGTTGAAAAACACAGTGATAAAATTGATTTAGTACTTGATGATTAAGTAATGGACTCATGGCTTTCTTGTTAATGGGCGATTATTGTTGGTTTGCAGGTAACCTTGGCAATGCATATTATGAACTAGGCCAACTGGATCTTGCTATTCTGAGTTATAGACAAGCTATCAATTGCAATTCATCATATGTTGAAGCATACAACAATCTGGTTGGTTTTGCATACCTGCGTCTGACTATTTTTTTGTGTCTTCTGCTCTTAAAACATGTATCTGATATGTGGTGTTTTCCACTGGAAGGGAAATGCTCTAAAAGATGCCGGAAGGAATGAAGAGGCCATTACTTGCTATCAGGTTTCTATTCACCTGCTTAATTTTGTCTTAAGATTATCATGTTCTGTAAACCTGATGTAAATCTCGTTTGTGCTTGTGCATTTCCTGTCTTCAGTCATGCCTTACTCTTCAACCTAGTCATCCTCAAGCACTGACAAATCTCGGAAATGTTTACATGGAGAGGTGAGGATTTGCAGGATGTGTGTTTTTCTTATTTTGGATTATGCAAGCATTTAATTTTAAAGTTCTTGCAGGAACATGACTGATGTAGCTGCTTCATTTTACATGGTGACACTTAAAGTTACTACTGGATTGTCTGCACCTTACAGCAATTTAGCAGTAATTTACAAACAGCAGGTGCTTGTGCTATTGCATTGCATAGTTCTGCTAGTCCACCAATCTTATAGAAATGTGTATTGCTTTTAACCTTCATACTATTTTGTTCATTAACCAAGTATATGCTGATTGATTTGCCTTTCACCCAGAAAATGAATAATCTTGCTCCTCATTGTGGAAACAGGGCAACTATACTGATGCCATAGCATGTTATAATGAAGTACTTCGCATTGATCCTATGGCTGCTGATAGTCTTGTGAATAGAGGAAACACATTCAAAGAAACTGGCAGAGTCAGCGAAGCAATTCAGGACTACATCAGGGCTGTTACAATCAGGCCAACTATGGCTGAAGCTCATGCAAATTTGGCATCTGCTTATAAAGACACGTAATTGATTTTTTAGTTTTTTCTATCAGAATCTATTGCAAGTCTGTATAAGATAGCTGGCTCATACAAATATACAATCATAAACTTATATATGTTATATTTTCTTCTATCTTCTCCCCTCAATTTTGATTATTATCTACAGGGGCCTGGTGGAGGCAGCCATTATCAGTTACAAACAGGCATTGCAATTACGTCCTGATTTCCCAGAAGCTACCTGTAATCTCCTACATACTCTACAGGTGTGAGAAAATGTCTGCCACATCTTCTATTTTTATTGATAACAGCATCTTGATATGCACAGCTCTTTTATTTGGTATATGGAGCCTTTGGATGATTCCTGTAATGCTAACACAGGAAAGCAGATGGTATGGCAGCAAAAATTAAGCGAATTATATTTATGTCTCTATAAATTTTTTAGCAAAATACTATTATGTTTTCAGGAAGTCAATGGATCATTTTATGTGGTTACGGTTATGATCTGAGTGGGCATTTGATCTTCTGATGCAATAAGTTTATTCATGACAGGATGGGACAATTTTTTTGAGATGCAAACAGTCTTCTTAGCTAGTAGGATGCTTAGGGTCCGTTTGGTTTTTTTGCCAACTTGGACTATTGCTTATGCGGGCAAATTGGCTCATATAGGCAAGTTTTGTTAGAGAAAAAGTAGTGTTTGGTTTCTTTGCCCAAAAAACGTAAAATCAAAATACGCTTTCAAGAATTAATAATAACTCCTCAAAATATTTTATTTTTTTTCAATCTACACCACATGTCAAATGTGGTAGGCAAGAAAAGTGATTTTAGCTCAAAATGAGACTTATTCATGTAGGAGAGGAAACTTGACTCTTCGTCATGAGTTAGGATATTTTTGCCCATTGGAGCAATCTAGTCTAGCAAAATAAGGATTGGATATAACTATCAAACAATAATATTTTTAGGTTAGACTAGAAAGCACTTTGCCCATATGGGCAAGAGATCCAATCGGGCCCTTAGTGACATGAAAGCTGAGCTCATGCAGGTTCTGTATTTGTTACACTATTTGCAGTGTGTATGTGATTGGGATGACCGGGAGAAGAAGTTTACTGAGGTAGAGGAGATTATCAGGCATCAAATAATGGTATAAACCGTTAATGATTTGCTTTTTTGTTTTCTGTAGTTTGTGTATTCAAGAGTGTTCTGTTAGTATGTACTGTTCTTATCTGTGTTATTGCAGATGTCTGTTCTCCCGAGTGTACAACCGTTTCATGCTATAGCATACCCAATTGATCCAATTCTTGCGCTGGAAATTAGGTGAAGCTTCCTTTTTGACCTATACCAAATTTTGTGATCTTTATTGGGTATACTTTTGTTGTAGACAGAATCCTAGGAACACTTTTTTAATGGTCTTGCCTTTCAGCCGAAAATATGCAGCTCATTACTCCTTGGTTGCATCGCGTTTTGGGCTTCCTGCATTCACGTATCCCCCTCGCGTTCCTATCATGGCTGATGACAGATCTTCACGACTCAGAGTTGGGTATGGGATTCTCTTTTGCTGCAGATAGACCTTAATCATTTTTCTTGATAAGATTGGTTTTTCATATGGTTTTATAGATACGTGAGTAGCGACTTTGGTAATCATCCTCTATCCCATCTTATGGGCTCTGTATTTGGAATGCACAATCGAGACACTATTGAGGTTCCCAATCTTTTGCCCTGTCATGTCTTAATATTTATTGTTATCCATGATGAGAGTAATAGTTCCCTTGAAGAGGAAAAAAAGGAGATAATATTTATAAATTTGTTTGCAGGTCTTCTGCTATGCCTTGAGCCAAAATGATGGTACAGAGTGGAGGCAACGTATCCAATCTGAAGCAGAACACTTCATTGATGCGTCAGCTATGTCATCTGATATGATTGCTAAAGTTATCAATGAAGATAAGATACAGATTCTTATAAATCTTAATGGCTACACAAAGGTATTTAGCTATTATGAGGAGGCATTTCCATTCATTTACTGGAAACTGTAGCATTTGTTCCTTTTCCTTTTGTTTGTGCTATTTAATTACTAAGATACAGCATTAAGAAAAAAGATGTGTTTTTCCTTGACCACTATGGATATGGCATCTTGACTGTTGAATACCTCTGTGCAGTCCTAATCATCCAGTTCCATAATAGCAAGCTACAGTCTTGGAATAATGTCGAGGAAAGCAATTGTTATGTATAGAAACTTAACCCTAGCACAACGTATAATAATTTTGACAGCTGATCACTCACCATCAGAGTTATTTTTATGTTAAATTTGATCAGTGAATGCTTTAAAGGATTAGGAATGAGGTTATTGGGTAATTGAAAGTCCTTTCACCTTGCGACTATAAATCTGTATGTTCTGATTATACTGTGTTGCAGATTTTTGGAGATTAGTTTTTATTCAGATGGTGATTTTTCCTGTTCTCAATACTGATGCTGACAATACAATTGCTTGTTGCTTCAGGGTGCACGGAATGAAATTTTTGCAATGCAACCAGCACCCATCCAGGTTTCTTATATGGGATTCCCTGGAACCACCGGTGCAAGCTATATCGATTACTTGATTACTGATGAGGTGCAACAATGAAATTTCTTCAGCCTTTAATTATTTTAATGGCAAGTTCTTACTCTACTGTCATATTAATTGGTCATGTGTTGTTCTGGCAGTTTGTCTCTCCCATGAAGTATTCACATATATACTCGGAAAAGCTTGTCCTCCTTCCCCACTGTTACTTTGTAAATGACTACAAGAAGGTATGTAAAGTATGCTATCCCAGGTTATTTACATGATCAATGTTTCTATATGGGTTGATATTCATAGTATCTGTTATTCTGTCACAGAAAAACCAAGATGTTCTTGATCCTGTATGCCCACACAAGCGAGCTGATTATGGTCTGCCTGAGGACAAATTTATTTTTGCATGCTTCAATCAGCTCTACAAAATGGACCCAGATATATTTTACACCTGGTAAATGCTATAATGAACCCAGATATATTTAACACCTGGTAAATGCTATATGTGGAATAACATGGGGGGTGGTTATCTTGCTTTCAGTTCATCCATGTGTGTTTTGCACTGTTGCCCAGGTTCCATTGTACTTAATGTTGTGAAAAATTCATAGTACTGCCAATGTGAACTTTGTGGAACAAAATGCTTTTCTAATCTTGAATGACTGCTTGCAGTGCCTGAAGTGGAAAATATAGTATAGCAGATACTTCTGTTTTCAAATAGATGTTTTAGCATGTAGCACTACAAACAAAGCATGAAAGGAAATGACCATACTAACTTTATTTAATATATCTTATTAGCATCCTTTCCAACTCTCCAAACCACATATTAAAAGATTGTCTACACCTCCATGCATGCATATCTTCATATTGGTAGACAAACTTTTTAGGAAAGTACTTTCATTATCGATTGTATTATTAAAGAAAGGGCTTATAGAGAAAAAAACAGATGGAGTATTTGGAAACAAAATAAGAAGTCTAAAATGACATCTATTTGAAAAACAGATGGACTATGTTTTATCATACAATTGTTTATGGCAGATGCCAAGCATGCTTGTTAGAAGTAGTAATCGCTGATCAATCTGTTTTTTTTCGGTTAATCAGGTGCAATATTCTCAAGCGTGTACCAAACAGTGCATTATGGTTATTGAGATTCCCTGCTGCTGGAGAGATGAGATTGCGTGCATGTAATATGCTACCTCCCTCCGCCGTGCTTGTGCTTGTGCTTGCACTTGCTTTACTAACTTTGCAGCTTTGGCAGATGCTATCTCAAAAGGAGTAAGGCCAGACCAAATAATATTTACAGATGTTGCTGTGAAAAACGAGCACATCAGGCGCAGTGCCTTAGCAGATCTCTTTCTTGACACGTAATCCTGCTTACTGTATATTGTTGTTCTTATCATTTTTTTTAATCCTATGCTCTTGTAATGTTGCTTTTCCACAAAGCTCTGACTGTGCCATTATGTTGAATGAGCAGCCCGCTCTGTAATGGTCACACCACAGGTACAGATATATTATGGGCTGGCCTCCCAATGATTACTCTGCCACTGGAAAAAATGGCGACTAGGGTTGCTGGTTCACTGTGTCTAGCCACTGGAGTTGGGGAAGGGATGATAGTTAATAGGTTAGTCTTCTCAGCCAAGCATTGATGATTTTTTCTCTTTTGGTTACTTGAAGTACTTTTATTCTGACAATTTTTGCTACTCTTCAGCCTGGAAGAATACGAGGAGAGGGCTGTCTTTCTAGCCAAAAATCCATCAAAACTTCGAGCTCTTACCAACAGGCTCAAGGCGGTTCGAATGACGTGTCCTTTGTTTGATACAGTTCGATGGGTAACCTTTGTATCCTATTTGAACCTTCATATCAATAGTTCTTGTTTAAGGGATAGCCACTTCACTCTTGTACACAAAATGACAGGTAAAAAACCTGGAGAGGGCATATCTAAAAATGTGGCACTTGTATTGCTGTGGTAGGCATCCTCAACACTTCAAAGTGCTAGAAGATGATGCCCAGTTTCCCTTCATGGATAAAAGAAGTGAGCAGGTGTTGTAAATATTTTATGAGGTAAATATGTTACATAGGAGGGACCAGCGAGCTGTTTCATTGAGGAATTCTTTTTCGCCCAGCTGACACTTGACCCAGAAGAGGTAACTGAAGACTTTTCTCACCCTCCTCTTATTAACATATGAACTGACAAAAGATGTTCGTATCAAAATCTGAGAACAAATTATAGTTATGATGTTTTTTAAGTACAAAATGAATGTGTCAACCAGTTGGACTACTGGAAAATCCTACTCTATTTTTGAGCTCTCTATCATAAAGAAGTTTTGTTTTCTTAACCAAGGTGATGAGATTTTGCAATCAATGATTGGTGTGGAGCATTATATATCTATGGGCACAATCAACATCCACAAGGCATGCAAACAATGCCTATACCTTTTCTTTTACCACCTATATGTCGCCATTTGAAACACAGGACAGGCTGTTGCAATGCTCTGATCTGGTATTTCATTGTGAAAATGGGTCTGAAAATAGGTGGTAGTTTCACTTGTTTCTTTTCACAGAATTTTCTGGTCTGTTCGTTTCACCATCATGAGTACTAACTTTCAACATAGATATGCAGATCCCTTCATGTACAAGCTGGAGCATGATGTTTATGCACTTATCTTTGGGTATTGCCCTTGTGAAGCCTTTAATGGTGCTTCTGCGCTGCCTGTGTCCTTGATAATATTTATCCTATAGGCTCTCTGTTTGCAGGTTATAGTAAACACCTTTCAGTGCCCAACCTGCCTGCGTACATTTGCAGATGCGAGGTGAAAGGCATGAGCGGGACTCGAAAGTTAAAAAGCTCAGGAACTTTCAGATTCAGCTAGTCGTGCTAGAAGTGTGACCTTTTGAAACTGCATATGGCTGCATGCCATGTCAATATATCAGGCTGCGGTATTCATTCGTCCAGTATTCCTGAGCTCCTCCATGGGATGGACAGTACGATTTATTTAGTTTGCTGCCCTTCAAAGAAGCATGATGTGCATGCCCAAGATAGATCCACGTTTGCCCGGGTAATGCTTGCTCGGCATCTGGTCTTCTGCAAACTAGTGTTAGTTTCATTGTTTCACCTTCAAACGCCCCTTTAGGAAGTTCACTTTGATGTGGTCCCGAATACTCCGATTAAGGTCTGGATTGGCGTAAACAGATGACAGGTAAAACTTTATGCATGCTTCGGCAATTGAATTACCAGAGCCGCCAGAGAGAGAAAGTAGTGATGGTACAGCTAGATTTGCAGCTTGGGGAGATAAATATGGATATTTGGTTCTGATGACAAAGCAAAAACGGCTGCTAATGGGATTTGCACTATTGATCCAAAAGAGGAAATATCCAGTGGACAAATATAGAGCTCATTTCAAGAAGTGGGTTCTATACCCCGATTCGATCCTGGACACAACTTAAGGCGTTTGGGAATCTAGAAAACTTTTTTTTAGCCAGAAAGAAACCCCTTGTAATATACTCACCTCAACAAATTCCCCAGATCACATCCTATTAGGATTAGGATCTTTGTAAAGTGTTTGGACGCAAACTCAAGTATTTAAACCTTAAACAATTTGGCATATTTAACAGGTATGTAGACAATTAAACATCAAATCTACCTGCAATATATGCAAGTATAAAACATATTTAACTTTGGATATGGTTTTTTACGAAAGAAGTCAAAATTATTAACATAAAGCTATGACCAATCCAACATGAACCGAGTTAGTTCTAAATAGAATGTCTAGATTCTGGAAGTTTGTAGAATAAGAACTACACCTTGCATGTTTTAACCCCATGTCTTCCCATAACAAAATGGCACATCAAATTAAGTACACAGAAGAACAAAAGATTAACAAAAAAATATTAATTAACAAATATGACAACAGGAAACAAAACAAAATTATATCTAATGTACTCACGTCATGATCTCTTTGATGCTTGCTTAGCTTCATTTCACCGGGATTGGGCCAAAAAACTGGCTATCCAAACAGGGCTTTAGTGTGCAGTAAGGGATGCTTAGTGGTAGCCAATCTCTTACTTCTAATTAATGACCAATTGAGTAATTTCCATAAGGGTAATTTGAAAAAAAATGATTATATTTTATCTCAAAATGACAACATGTTACTTTTTAGTTAAAAAGAAATTAAAAACATCACTTATAACATAAAGTTATAACAGTGGAGGAAATAAATTCCCCTGTATGAAATAAGCCTTAACTTCTACAAGCAAGCCCATAAGATTTTGGAACTCATACATTAGATGATGGGGTAATTTCAAACCAACACACACACAAATCAACTATAATCTGTCACAAATTACATTGTGACTTTCATCCCTTCACAAACTATCTATAATTTCAAACAACTCATTTGTTATTTTGTCAAATTACATGAAAATTATTAAAAAAAGACTCAAAAACAACAATCACTGATACGTGGAGTCTTGGCGGTAGTAGCACTCATATATTGGCCGATGACAGAGGCATTACGGTGGCAACCAATAGTAGTAGTAATGATCAATGGTGATGATGAGTTAATTCAAATGATAGAGTTAGTGACACATGTGACTATTGGTTAGATAGCGATCACTATCACAGTGATTGTTTTTGAATTTTTTGAATTATTTTTGTTTAAATTTAAAGAAATAGTGAAGACAGAGGTTGCTTGGAGTTGGAGTCAAGTTGCATGAGGTTAAAATCACAAAATAATTTATAGAGAATTATTGAGATTACTACTGATTTGTGAGATTTTTTTGAAATTTCCCCTTATTGTGGAGTCCATGGCACAGCTTAATAGGGTCTCGACGCAACTGAGAGAGCATCAGAGGAGTGCGGCGCTATGGTGATCGATCGGTGAACTTGAATGCGGCGACGGGGAGATGTAAGTGGCCTCGCTGGAGGCGTGGATGAGGCCGTTTGTGATTAAGGAGTGTTTAAACCGAAGAAGAAATCTATAAATGTGCCCCGTGGTTAGGGAGGAACAGACGCTTGGAAGCAAATTGGTCGTTCTCGAAGAGCTGTGAGGGATTCGAAGCGATGGATCTATTTGGCAAAAGAATTGACCAATGGATTTTGGAAATGATCATACAAATGATGTTTTGTAGGTGACGTGGCTTTCCTAGCAGTCTGAATTATGAGTCAAATAAAATAGAGAAGAATTGGAAGAAGAAAATTAATGACGTGGATTGAAACGAGTAACCTTTTGTTTGTATTTGAACTTTTTTTAATCTATATAAGTAGATTGAAAAAAAAGACTTTAGTTATATGGAAAGTGATTACCCATTAGCTTCGTGAAGAACTTTTGGTCAAATTAAACCATAAGTATTTTTCTAGAACTAAAAAATCTTTTTGTATCAATTTTTGATATTGAGTTGATTTCTAGTAAGCATGCGTAAGTGTTCGCGACCTGAATTATCACATAGATGTAACTAGGAACAGGCAAAACAGTCAAATCGCAGTAACCAGAAGAGATGCAGTTCGGGGGGTCAAATTACTCAATTATTAGTTTATTACACACCGAACGGATCACAACCTAATTAGGCAATACATTACCAACATTCGTCAACTCTGATATCCCCGTTAGTCAAGTGCCGCCTGCCGGTGCAAAGGAGACGAGGTCACGGGACTGCATCCAAGCTTTGACAACGATGACCGCGTAGAACACCTGCTCGTCGGCATCGGCTCCGTCCCGGGCAGCGATCCGGAGGTAGTACTTGATTCCCGATACCACCTGCGTTTGCGCTGCGACGACCTTGGAGAAGACCAGGTGGAAGCCTCGCCGGTTGTGCTCCTCCAGGCAGAAGAGCCCGAGCTCCTGCACCTCCCTGTTGCTCTCCACGTCTTGGACGTCCAACCTCCCGCCGACCATCTGCTCGGCACCGCTGTGGCCCAGCAGCTGGAGCACGGCGACGAGGCGAGCAGAAGAGAACGAGACGAGGAGCAGGAGGAGAAGGGCGTACGAAGTGCAATACTTGGAAGGCATATTGCTTTGTTTTGGAGAGAGGTGAAAGAGGTGAGAGTGGTGTAGGAGAGAGGGTGGCCGCTAGTGTACAGAGACGTGCATGCAAAGACGACACGTAAAGCGTGGTGTAGGGCGTGATCCATGCGGCGCGCCTTTGAGGGCCACGCGGGCTTCACGTGGACCTCTGCGGAAGCTTGTCTCGCGTTGCTCGGCGACAACTAGGGAACCTTTTGAGGCAAACGCCAACATAACTTGACCTCTCCATTCTTGTCACTTTTATCCTGAAATTTTTTTTTATAAATAATCTAAAAAAATTTGACAAAAATGATCCACAGTTACTATATTTTACAAAATTAATTCGTTATATTAGCCTGTTGATCTTTGAAGACCCAACAATGACGTATCATATTATGATAAGTGAGTCGCGGTGGCTCGACAAACTACTTGTCGCGTCTCAGACACACGACAAACAGCTTATCGAGCCACAAGAGCTTGAGCTCAATAAACTGCAGCTCACACAATCTAATTTAAATACATGGTTATATTAAGATCAGGTTAATAATTTATTTTGATTAATGAAAATATTATTTTATTAAAATGCATTTATAATTCATACGGTTAGGTTATTGTTCCCTGTTTCGTGTTGAATTTTTATCAAATAACTATAAATTACAAAAGTAACTCTAAACTCTAATGCCGTCCTAATAAAAAACCCTAACCGTGAACCCAAAATGACTAGGGAGGTATTTACATAGGTCAGCTTCTTTTGTCGCATTACGCTCTTTCAAATTCATATGTTATTTTTTCATCGTTAGTGTTAGGACAATAAAAACACATAAACTGAAAGCTTGGCTAAGGTATATTGTAATTGTTTTAAATTAATTATTTGATCAATCATTATATTAAGATCATGTTAGTTAATTTTTGGATTTTGGCAATGACACGATGCATTCGATAAATGTAATAGCATTGAACATTAAAGATGTACAGATGTAATAACACTTGACAAGCTGTTAGCTCTTGGCTCACCCTCTGTTTGATATTTAATTTACTAATTTGATTTATAGTTTGTAGATTAGGATTTAAATTGGAGATAAGAAATTTATTTTAATTAAGTGTTTAATTGATAATTACAAGTTTATGATAGTATTGTATTATGATTAATGTATAATTTATTTTATTAATCACCGAGCCGCTGGCTCGAGTACCCATTGTAATTACAATATTAGGATTTAAATAAAAAGTTTGACTGATAATCACAAGATTATCGTAGCGACTTAGTATGATCAATATATAATTTATGTTAATAACATACATTTATATTTTATATGGCTAGGTTTATATTAAGATTATGTTAGTAACTTTTTTCAAGTAATGATTATCGATTGATTTATTTAAGTAATAAGCATGTATTTTATGTTAGCGTGAGGGCAAAAAAACACATAAAATGATGCTTCAACTAAGGTATATTTAGCGAGACTTGTGTGTGTCCCATCTATTCAGCGATGAAATTTTTTAAAATAATCATGTTGTAGAAATAATTATAAACTCTAACTTTCTCATGATCACAAACTCTAACCCTAACTACTCTGAATCCTACCGCTAGCTCTAACTCTAAGTTATAACTTTAACTCCTCTGAGCCAGTCCTAACCCAAAACCTGAACCCTAAACTCTTCTGAACCCCCAACAATAAACAAAAGTAGTGGAAACCCTAACAAAGGGACAAATGAGGTATATACATGAGTTGGCTTACTCGTCGCGTTAGTGTGATTAATGTGTAATTTCTGTTAATGACATACATTTTATTTTATACAATTACGTTTATATATGAAGATTAGGCTAGCAACTATGTTTAAGTAATTATTATTGTTTATTTTATTTTATTAACGTGCATTTATATTTGATGTTAGCGTTAGGGCAAAAGAAGTACATAAAGATTACATTTATGAGTCACGGCTTAGTTCATATGTATGTAGTTAAATCGAGATATATTATTAAAAACGTAGAGAGTACATGATTGAGTGAATAGAACTAAAGGAAATTAACGATGGAAAGCATTTAGAAGGGCCAACAACGGAGAGAGTACAAGACTCGGCTTTGGATTCTTAATTTTGGTACGATTAGCTTCACAACGGCGCGCTAATCTTTCATCCTCTGTCAGTTGGTCTGGTGCCAAACGCCATTGGGCTTCACAGTAAGAGTCGACCTCGTCAAAGATCTCACTTCTTTGGGAGACCGAATATCTTGCGATGAGTCTTTACTTCTTCCATAAACTTTATGTGTGACTTAGCTCTCTCCAACATCCCGTTGTCTATCCACTGAACAAAGTCACACTTGCGCTCATAATTCTAAGAAACAAAGGTGATAAATCATTAAGTTAAACAGTATAGAGAAAAGGTAAACATATTAGAGCACTCACATCACTTTTCCTAGAATGCTTAGGTTGTGCACAGCCATAGAACATCTGCCAGAGCGTTTGTTCATCGGTGGACCTATGCTCGATGCACATCATGTTACAGTGACAACGCGGTGGTAGTTGATATTGCTATGTTTCTTCGAGTTTTCCTCTGGAGGATGAACCAGAAGCAACCATAAGTTCAGACGAAGAGTAAGTTGTTTTGAGTTTCTAATGAAGAAGTAGATAGGGTACACTTCATATTTATAGACCGGAGCTACGGACATATCAAATGGATTCGAGGTGTGTTTCATTATGTAGCAGATTTGACAAATGGGGCCGGCTTTTCTAATGGAAAGCTGAAAAGTTGGAAAAGTTTACTTGACAACTCGAGCAGTCTTTTGTAACAGAAAGCTGAAAAGTTGAAATAGTCGACATGACAATTTGGGCAAGCTTGTGTGACCAAAAGCGAAAAAGTTGAAAAAGTTGACGTGACAATTCTAAGAGGCTTTTCTGACGGATTCATGTAAATTGTTACGATGAGATCATTTATGATTCATCCGTCATTAGTGTGACGGTAACAAAAACACATGATTGCAAATAATTTAATGAAGGTTCAGCTAAGGTATATTGTAAATAATTTAAAATAATTATTTGATTGATGACTATATTATAATGAGGTTATTTAATTTGTTTGGTTAATAAGTAAGGATTGAAATTATGTGCTGGCTCTATAAGATTGTTGCGTAAAAGCAGTTGTGGTTTTCGACAATGACACGATGCATTTGATAAAAGAAATAGCAGCGAACATTAAAGAATTAAATATGTTCGTACATGTTCAAAAATACAAAATACAACATACATGAAGGATTAGGGCGGCATCTCTTATGTGGTGGCCTATCTCTCTAAAAAGGCTACGACAAATATGGATCGAGCGGCACATGTGATCGCTACCTAGTTGCTGCTAAAGGACTGTACTGCTCTACGTGCCTGTGCCTTTGCGATGGCTATGTCAGTGGAGGAGGATCTCCGAACTTGCTCGACCCTAGCTCATCCGGTGGGTAGTATTGATGAGTATGAGGGTCATGCATCTCTAGCATGCTCGAGATCCAGTCGTCATTATCTCATTGTTGTGCTACCCACTCTGCCTCGTCTCCCTACGGAGTGTATATGTTGTACTAGCTCTGGTGAAAACTCGGGTCATCGAAGGGCTCCCCCTAGCTTGGTTGCGAAGGCATCCAAAGTATTGTGTGGTCCTAGGCAATCCGCTCAAGATGAATTTGTTCCCAAGACTCATCAGCTGCCAGGCGTTCCGTCAATGCCCTACCAACAGCCTCTTAGGCTTGACGGATGTCATCCTCGTCGTCGGAGTTATCTTAGTCATCTCCAGCCGACTTGCGATGTCTCGACGAGCCTCCTATATGTAGATCTCTGCATCGACGAGTGTACGTTGACGCCAAACGTGGGAGATAAGATGGGCCAATAGACGTACCCAGTATGTCACTTCCCCAAATTGACGATGTGCCATGCGGAGTGGGCCGTGCACTAGAGGTACTTAGGTGTGCGGATAATGTTTTCTGTCGAGCCGACATCAGGCTAGGTGGCCGACCCTTTTTCCTCTGTGGCACAGATGTATCGGTTCTTCGACCGTAGCTCAGGTTGGAGATGAGTCGCCACGCTCCAATGTTGATGGAACGTAAAGTGCCACACATCTTTGTCTGACACCAACGTCCTCTACGAGCAAGGCCAGACAATATAGACCGCATCTACCTCTCGATGGCCGTCACTATGTCGACCTAGACATGCGAACTTACTGTGCGTTAGCAAAAAGAGTTAAGAGTTTAACATTGTAGGATCGAGGATGCCGACTAGAGATGGGTGAATAGGAGGCTTTAAACTTTTCAATTAAAAACAACTTTTTGCAAAGAATAAGAACAAAAATAATATAGCACAAATAAAAGGAAGAGAGAAGAAGACAAACACAAGGATTTTTTTCGAGGTCTCGGAGACTCGCCCGGTCTCCCCTACTCCTCGTTGAAGCACTCAAATGAATGAGTCTTGCTTCAATATCCACGAAGGATATTTCTCACTAGTGGTTTCTCCTTGTCCACTCCGGAAAGGCGAGCACCTATACCTTTTACAATCATGCCGAGCCTCTCCAACAATCTTCGAACAGAAGAGATCCACGGCCACGCCAACAAACCATCTAGGTGAGGGCGTTCACCAAGAGTAATAGGTTGCAAGGTCTCTTCTAGGTCTTCAACATGCACCGAGAAACTCTAAGTATACAAAATGATACGAACGAAATACTCAGTGGATCACAAAACTCACGACTTGATCAAAAGATCAAGATTTTTAACTCTAAAACAACTGCTCAAGTGTATATGAGAGGATGATGCTACTTGATCTTAGAAACAACTGCTCAAAACCTCTATTTATAGCCCCAATGAACAAAAGAGCCGTTGTGCACGAGCTGAAAAGTGACAGTGCATGCTGACAGTCAGCATAGCACGCTAATAGTCAGCATAGGTCACGACTAGAAAGAAGCAATTTATGGAGAAAACTTAGTTAGCTATTTGAGGTCAAAAAAGGAAACAAAACCATACAAACTGACAGTCAGCAACGCATGCTAACAGTCGTCCATAACCACAGCTCGACAAAAATCGCGAATAAAACTTAGCTAGCCGTTTGTGGTCACATATGGAAAGAAGTCTCTCATGCTGACAGTCAGCATCGACCACAAAAACAACCAGTTAAAACAAACTCTCAAAAAAATCATCTCGAGGTCGAAACTCATGCTGACAGTCAGCATAGGCAAAAAAATTTGGCTTAAAAAACATGCTCTCTGGACAAATGTCGGCAACAAAACTGACATTTCATGCTGACAGTTAGCATCACATGCTGACAGTCAATGTGGATAAAAATAGTCATAACTTTTGATGCAGAGGTCCGATTGAAGTGTTTTATAGCTTGTTTGAAAGATAATTTAGAGGGCTATAATTTTGTCAACAGAAGAAAATCCAGATCAGCCTATATCTTTCTAGAAAATATAAAAACACTTCTGCTGCCAAAAACTCAACTGAAAAACCTAATCATTTTAGAAACACAAAACCAACCGAGATGAATGAACGCAATGACCTAAAAGTTTCTCGGTTTATGTTAGAAATCTAGAGAGAACTTGAAACCCCTCTTTATAGTATGGTTTAAACTAAAAACAAATTTCTAAACCAATCAAACTCCAGAACACTGTGACTGCTAAAATAAATACGCATTTTACCTTAAGTCTCTTGCAACTTTGAATCTTGTGAATTTGCGTCTCATCTTTGTACCTTGCAACTTGTGCTTTATCTCTTTTTCACGTTGGGTTCATCTTGATCATCTTGCATGTCTTCCCAATCACAGCTTTGTATTAAATAGTTGAAAAAACACAATTAGTCTGAAACGCTTGTTTTCATTAATCATCAAAATCAGGTTAGGCATAAAGGTCTAGATGCAACAAACGTAAGGAGAAATTTGACACGAATGTACTGAATAGTTGATCCGGCTCGGCCACTCAACATCAAACCCTAATCACAGACTATCCTCATGCGATAAATGTGCCTGTGTAAGTGCAGGCGCACGAGCAAGTCGTGTACAAGTGCGTGGCACATACCAATCAAGATAAGCTTGGTACACAACAACATCCATCTCTGCATGGTCCTCTCACTCACCGACCCATTTTGCATTCTTGTGTTGTCAATTGTCGAAATGCTTTCCTTTTCTTGTTTGCTACCAAAAATTAATGCAATGTACATAAATATGAAGAAATAAATGTACACTATGTAAATGAAATATGGTAGATGTACGTATGGACGTACATGTGGATCTCCCACGGAAGATGTCTCTGTCGATCTCTATCCGGGGGCAGTATGTCCTGTTGTAACCCGAATTGTCGCATCACCTTCTCCGGAAACTAAGGCTCCACCATATCTAAGAAAACAAGATGGCAATGCGTCATTTAGCAATCATGGCCTATAGTGCACTGCATGAAAATGCCGTGCGGTACAACCTGAGATATGAGCTCCAGTGTCCGTGGTCTCCATATAACTCTTGCGTCCTGCAAGAGATCAAACTCTCCCTGGTACGACATGTAGCACCGGAGAACCTGAGATGCTGACCGCCTAGGCCGACCTCCAAACCAACGAGCTTCCATGGTGGGTTGGTCAACCCAATCATGAATAGGGATGGCAACGGGGTAGGTAATACTTGTCCCCTGCATGTACCTAAACTCGCGGGGGTGAGTATGGGGAAAATCAATACCCGCAGATATTTTAGGATCGGGTAAACGAAATCAATACCCGAATTCGAAAACCCGCCTCGACCCAAAAACTATTGTCAACCTGCTGCTCGCAGTACAAAAACCAAAGTTACCATTTACCAAACCATAGATCTATTCTCCATTTCTCCTCTGGTCCTCCCGCGGCCCCTAGCTCCTTCCTCTGCCACTCTGCACCCCGCGCCACCCTCGCTGCCCTCGTCGCTCTTGCCTCCTTCGTCACCTGTGCCGCCCTCACTGCCCTTGCCACCCTCACCGCCCTCGCCTCCCCCTTCGACCGTCGTCGGCGCTCGTCGACCCCGTCGACCCCCTCGTTGACCCCTTCGAGTATCGGGGCCCCCAGTGGGTGGCAGGGACGAGAACTATACCCTTGCCACGTTGCCATCCCTAATCATGAAAATCCGTTGGCATAGCATATGGATGAATGGGCCTGTCCAAATGCAGCCGATCGACGGGGAAGTGCTCCCATGACCAAAGCTGGAGCAATACGGGGCATGCAGTCAGCAATGACCCCAGCGATGTCTTCACACATGTCTCACAAACTCCCCTTTAGGTAGCACATAACACTGCCATCGCCCAATTGTACTGTGGCATGACCCCTAGGTGCACATCAACTATACTCTCCACCAAGAGAATGAACCACGTATACATTATGTCATCGTGCGTAGAGGGGAATAGAATGTACTACAGTATGCAAAAAGATTTCATCGTACGACATCATCTGGGGCATCAGGTGGGCACTCATGGTAACATGTGAGAATTCTATGAGGGACACCACGTTTTGATGCCGGGATCTCATCACCGTGGTGCTCAATGTTGAATCGGAGGTGCATGTGCATGCGCTAATCTGTAGGCGCAAGTGGGGGAACGATGAGTTGTCGGCTGGTAGGTAGACCAAGGAGCATGGTCATATCCTCCGACATGACTATCATCTCCTCCCAACCGAAATAGAACATATTGATCTCTAGATGCTATCGATCTATCAATGTAGTGATCTACAGCCTATCTAGTGTGAACCCGTGACTAATCTGTAGCATACAAGCAAATGACAATAAACCTGCATTCCTAAGGATGGGAATGTATTCTTGATGGAAAGGCCAGTAGGTCATAGGACCCCGCACTATAAGCTGCTCGAGGTCTCGATCCTCTGATAACATACAACTGCGATGGTCACGATCATATCTACCGGTAAGCAGCTCTAGAAGCTCTCTATCCTCGCCGACCATATCTATTTAAACTCTTATCCGTTAGTACAAAATTTAACCATTAACATGATAAAATAACATAAAATACGCCATGAAGGTAACAAACAATATGGAATGTTCGATATTACATATGAATTACAAAAAACATGATATAATAACACACAATATAGAATGTTTGGCACTACATATGAATAACATATAATATTATAAGCTAAGTCAATGGTCCGGGTGTCCTCAGGCAGTTCTTCCTAGTATAGCCTGGTTGTTTGCATATTGAGCATTTCCTAGCTCGAGTGCTCACCTTCTGTGACTTGACCATGTCGTTACGTATTCTACTTGTCTTCCGTCGCCCAGGACCCTTTCGCCTAAAATTAACATCTAGGATCCACGTGACCTCACTCGGTGGGATAACTCCATAGTCCTCAAGTTTCATGAATATTCTCCATACGCCATTCCATGTTTTCCAAAGGTTCTCGAGACTAAAGTACTTGAAAAGGTACTGTTGGATCTAGGTCGATCTTGGTATCTAAGTTTTGATGATTAATGAAGATTTGGATAAATCCTTGATGATTAATGTTAATCTAGATAATGACAACTTGTATAAATCCTAGTTTAGCACAAGTACATTGAATTGTTAATTGTTAAACCCTAGAAGTCGATGACTCCCTGTTGTGGTTTAATATTGATGCATATGTTGAGAGGGAGCTCTATGGTTGCATCGAGCTTGTGATAACTATCAATCGAAATGTCATGTGTTAAATTCGGAAGTTTGATGACTCCTTGTTATGGATTTGATATCGATGCATATGTTGAGGGGGAGCTCATCATATTAGTCATCTGTGCTGATTGCCAATATGACATGAGTAGTATAGATCGTGTACGCTTTTCTTATCATAAACGATTCTCTATGATTGTGTATTTCATCTCATACTCATTTGTTGCTTATCGAAATTGGTTCTGTCATTAAATACCGAAAAGAGAAATTATTGAGTTAACTTCTGTGTGGAGTAATTTCTCTGGTAATTAGTGATAACCTATATATAAGACTAACATTGTGCATTGAGTGTATGTGTTGTAGTCTCAGAATGGTTGCGAGATGAAAGCAAGCAAGGGCGTGAAGAGGATGATGCCGATATGAGTCATCTCTTAGCGAGGTCAACCTTTACGAGGACAAGCTTCGAGAGGTCAAGCTCCACAAGGTCAATCTTCACCGAAGGTAAGATCCAAGATTAAGGATTATTTTCTTAGGATTTTACCGGTCTCGGTGTTTGGAGATAGACTAGGTTGATAAGACTTCTTTTTGCTAATTTGACCGTATTATTAAGAGGGGTCGGAAACTAGTAGCTTGAGTCTATCTTGTGTGAAAGCTCAAATGCATTCATATCATCTTACACTAGTGCTTAATTACCTCTTGCATTGCTAAGATCATCTAAGTGTAGTTTGTGTTGCATTAAAGAAAATGTTTTGAAAACTGCACTTAGTCGTGGTCGCCAGTTAGAGCTATCTGTTTTATTTCTAGAGCTGGTCGTGGTAGTGTTCGCCGGATTGGTTGTATCTTTTTGGAGTTTGGTCGTGGTCGTAGGAGTTCAAACTGGTCGTACCAGTTTTCAGCTCGATTGTGTATGCTCGACCAAATCCACTCGACCACCTGTTTTTGACTGTATATTCCACCAGTAGCGTAAAGTTCTTCCATCGATTTGGTCGTAGTCTGCGCTGAGTGTCAGCAGACATATCTGCAAGAAAAAAGACAAATTGCATTAGAAATGACATTTGTGTTGGACATGTTGGTAGTAGGAATATTTTTGAATTTCCTAGAAATATCTAGGCCTATCTAGGTCTCGCTCTGTTGACAAAATTGTAGCTCCTTGAGTTATCTTTTCAACAAGCTAAAAAGCACATTAATCGGATCTCTAGATCAAAAGTAATGCTTGTTTTACTATCAACTTGCATTGGCCGGATAGTGTCCAGCTTGGCTGGACAATATCCAGCCTGTACAAAATCTTTAAGCGTATTGCAAAATCCTATGTACAAATTGCATTTCATGAATTTCATACATGCACAGTACTCAAATATATACAGTCTCATATATACATGCACACAACTTAGAAACATATACAATAGCATTTCATATGAACAAATAAATGTACAAATTGAACAAATAAATGTACAATTGAACTCAGAAATATGTACAATTGAACTCAGAAATATGTACAATTGAACAAATAAATGTAATCGACAATTAAAGTCAGTGTGTTAGATGTACAAATAAATGTAAGGCCGCACTAATACGAACCTTGCGGGTCCCTAAACTTCCCCTTGGTTGATATGACCTCCGCAAGGAAAAACTCAGCGAGCATCCCTCGGACAATACCAATCTGCCGAGGGTCAAGGCTTTCTGAAGGGAAGTCGACCCCCTGCAGTAAGAGTTGGTACATAAAAAATTAGCTGCAGTTGTAAATTCTGTCAAATCGATACAAAGGGGAGCAGTTGTATACCTCGGGGAAATCTGGCCGGTGAGGGGTGATGATCAGGTCATACATGTGGCGCATCACGTAGAACCCACATGTATTGTCGTCCGGCTGCTGATGGCACTGCCAATTTACAGACCGAGAGTTAGGTGGGGAAAAGTTATAAAGTAAAACAGATGCCAGTTGAAATTTGTACCGAAAATTGTAACCACTGAAACTTATCGGCTCGCCGCTCGTGTTGTCTCCCTACCTCGGCAAAGTACTTCGTGAAAGCCCTGTAGATAGTCAAAATTGACAGTTTGAGGATAGCCGAAATTGACAATTTGAGGACAGTAAATCTAGATGCATGCAAGACAGGTCCACATCACCTTTCGAATATATCTCGTGCGCCGCAATACGAGTACCCTTTCCTCTGCAATGAGTCAAGGTAGAACACCTTGTTGCTTTTCGGAATAAGTAGCAGCAGAATCCAGTGGTAGCTACATATTACACGTAAAGAATTAAAAATTTAATCTAAATTTGGGGGTGTGCACATGGAGACACTAATCTACGGGTGAAGTACTGATGAAAGCACTCACCTCTGGTTGTAGGGTACAAGTATATACTCTTTGTCGACCTGAGCAAGCAACCCTCTTTTGATGTAGTCGACAACGAAGTCTGCGTCGGTCCTAAACATCACCTCGGCGACCATCTGGGGGTCCAAGAAACCAACAGGTATGCCCTTAGATTTGGCATAGTTGGTCATGCAGCTGCACGGAAGTAACCAATTAATAAATGACATATATCCGTATATGCACGGATAGTAGGATACTTACAGCACCCAAGACCGTAGGATTGACAAGTCGAGCGCATCTTTGTTCAGTAAATTGTGCAGGTCTTCGAAGGTCACCGAGTAGGTCCCAATGTCGTTATGGAACTCTGCCACGGTATACTTGACCATGATGTGTGTCGGACGCTGCGTCCTGGTCTGGTTTGTCTTCTTCATGTACCATGCATGCAGGCTCTGGCATGCTAACCCCATGGTCGAAATTGTGGTATCGGAGGCCATGGGCATCCCCAGAGCGAACGGTATGAGAGCTGGTGCAGTACTCTTCTCGCTCTCCTTCGCCGGGCTCTTCTTTGCTTTTCCCCTACTAGCCAGCTTCTTGAATGGTTGCCTCTTAGTCGGAGTCAGCTTCGCCATCGGAGGGATATGCTGGCTAGTAGGCCGTGTGTCGGTCTGTGATGTCTGTGATGTAAGAACCTACGTATTAGGACACTAACTCTGAGGGCTATTATTACAGTACGAATTATGAAACTGGTGGGGGAATTACCTCATACAGGACGATGTCTTTCTTGGGCCATTGCACGAACGTGTGCACCGCATCCCCGAGAGTGGTAATCTCATCGTTCGGCGGCTTCTCCAACGGAAAACCCTTGCAATGGTCAAAGACACTATCCACCTGGACCCGTGCAAAACCCTCACAAAGAGGGGCACCATGGATTGTGGCCCCCGCCGTGCATGGTTGCGCCATCCTACGGGCAGCCTCGATCGGGAAGAGACCGGCCAGCACCATAAGCTTGCAGGAGGCGGGTTCCTACAAACAGTGCGCATTAACATGTTGAATTTCACCGCTTTTCACTTTCGAATGAATTAACATAGACAAACGGTCATTACCTGCAGAAAGTCCACCGGATACTTTGGAGAGGGCTCCGTCTGCGAAGGCCCCGGCGCAGACGCGCAGCTACTATGGTGGCCAAGAATGGGGGTCGGTACTTCCGCTGCTAGAAGGGGGGTGCCCTGGGTCGCCTTTCTTAGCTCTTCATACATGGACCGCATCTCCGACAACTGCTGCAGGAGTGCTTTGTCCCGAACAGTGAACTCCGATCGCATCTCCTCCTTGAGCCGTTCATCGCGGGCTTGGTGGGATCTCTTTCTCCTCTTAGCCGCCTCCTCATCATCAGGGAAACCATGCCTCCAAGGCACAGTGGCACCGAGGCCGCGCACGCGGCCTGGATGCTCCTTGTTTCCTAGTGCCGCTGTGAGGATATGCCTGTCCCTCCTCGGTTGAACTCTCCGGATGCCGCCTGCGCACTCAGCGTCACCTGCAACAGGAGAACTTAGCAATACAGCCCATTGCATGCGTGTTACGAGGATAGTACGTGATCGGACAATCTTACCAGCCGGTTGATCACTTCCCTGTCCGCAGGGTTACTCACAGAGACGCTTCCGGAGGAGTTCATCGTCAATCTTGCTCGGCACCAATTGTGGGCGCGCACGTCCGTTATACCCGCATAAGGATTGCCGGCCGAAGACTGGGAAGCCTCCTCGTCCTGCTTCCTCCACAACGCCTTCTTCCCCACATACCCACCACTGCCTAGTCTGTGTGGGTGGGTATTCTTGGCCTGGTTAGCCTGGCCCTTCGCACTAAGCTCCTGGAACTCTGGCTTGGCCTTCATCTCGACGAACTGCTGCCATGCCTCGGGAGTCACGAAAAGGAAGTCATCGAAGGGGGTCTTCGACTCCTTCACATAGAGCCTGACAAGGTGGCTCTTGAAGTTCCTCCACGCCTTGTTTATTGACATCAGTGTCCTCCGGCGGATGGTGAAGTGGCGATCCTCGGGAATGTGAAACGCCACCTGCATTTCTTCCCACAGCGCATCCTTGCACTCTGGGGGCACTTGACCCCAGTCGGAGGTGGTGATGGGCACCCGCTCCCTTGCCACTTTGCCGCATAGTGAGCGGTACTGACCGACAAGTTTGTCCGGAGCTTCCGGCACACCATTGTCGTCGAACTGGACGTGCTGCTTTTCCTGCTTGTCCAGACGCGCGCATGTCGTCCGGCCTCGCCCCTTTCTCTTCTTCTGCGGGGTCACGGCGGACGAGGTGACCTCCGGCCCAGGTGTCTCATCGCCAGCGAGGTCACCCTGACTCCCCGAGTGGTGCATTTCGTCACCAGACATAGTTCCTAACATAAGTGAAAGAGAGAACAGTTTAAGTAAATCTGCAACTAATAATCCTATAACAAAATCCATATACTTATAATTAACCAAGAATGACAGAAACGGTGGGGAGGCGATGGAGGTGATCGCGTCGGAGGCGGGAGGGCGATGGAGGTGATCGCGCCTGACGGTGGAAAGGCGATGCAGGTGATCGCGATGGACGGAGAGGAGGAGAAGGTGGGAGGCGATGGAGGTGATCGCGACGGACGGTGCGAGGGCGGAGAGAGCTAGGGCAAACAGTTGCGAAGACTGGAATGAGCGGGACAAATCCCGCCTTGAACTATTAACCGCGACGATATTATCACAGTCGGTCCAACGCTCACAACCGTCTGTGATAATATTATCACAGTCGGTTCTCGCATCAGAACCGTCTGTAATAATCAACATAGTGATAGTCACCAGAGAGATTATCACAGACGGTTTTGAGTTGAGAGCCGATTGTGACTCTGATTATCACAGACGGATTGGAATTGAGAACCGACGGTGCACGTCAAGAACTCGAAGAGTCGGACACTGTTGAAAATATCACAGTCGGTTCTATATATATAACCGTCTGTGATAATATTATCACAGTCGGTTCTCAAATAAAAACCGTCTGTGGTAATCTACATAGTGAGAAATTATCACAGACGGTTGTGAGTTGAGAACCGACTATGACTGAGATTATCACAGACGGTTGCGACTTGAGAACCGACCGTGCACGTGTACACTTGAAGAGTCGGAGACGCTGTTGAGAATATCACAGTTGGTTCTATATTCATACCCGTCTGTGATAGGTCAAAACCGTCCGTGATAATCTCTCTATTGAACATTAGTTTTACAACTTGAAACTGATCTGTAGCTTTCAACTCTGAATGCTCGAAAACTTGTTTTAAATGAACACTCAGATATTTCAAATGTAGTCCAAATGCTCTGTAAATTGGTTACAGTGTACGTAGATCCGATAATTGGTTACAATGTGGAGCATGCTCAAATAAATTTAATATACAATGTACGTGGAGCATGCTCAAGTTAATGTTACATACAAATGGGAACTTTCACCGACAATTTCCACGTACACAGCCATGTTATCCTCAACTTTCCACTTGCCGCGGCCCTGCAAAGACGAGAATTACAGGAGATATAAGCTATACCGATGGAAACAGAGAGATAAGGATGTACAGTTGATTACCTTTAAAGTATAACCCTTCCTGGTGATCCATACGCACGTAACTGGTTTCGTCGGTGTCTTCAGTATCGACCTGTATGCCATCTCCAAATGGAGGAATCTCATCAAATTGATTGTATTCCTCCTCGTCTACGACATTTTCAACTCCAACAATCCTTCTCTTGCCATGAAGGATGACGTGCCACTTCTTATTGGCCAGGTCAGTGACATAAATGACCTGAATGGCTTGATTTGCAAGTATGAATGGCTCATCTTTATAAGCAACGCGATCGAGATCCACAGAAGTGAAACCGTAACTGTCAACCTTCACACCCTGTGGGATTTGGACCCATCAGCATCGAAACAGGGGAATCTTGAACAGTACATAATTGAGCTCCCAAATTTCTTCAATGAACCCGTAGTACGAGTTCAATCCACGTACTACCCTTGTTGGGCCTGTCTTGGTGAACCCCTCATGGAAAGCTTCTACGCTCACTCCACTATTTTGCACAGTGCTCTTTTGATCTTGAGCTTTCGTGTAAAATGTGTACCCATTGATGTCGTATCCCTGCCATGTCTGTACAGTAAATGTGGGCCCTTTTGCCAACCATTTAAGGTTCTCACTTGCGGACTCTCCGGTGATTCGCACCTTCATCCACGCGTTGAATCGACTGTTATGTTGTCCCGTGATCCAAACCTCGGATCGGCGAGGATTGTCTTGTCGTAGCATCTTCTTGTGCTCGTCAATGTACGGAGACACCTCCGTCATGTGTTGCAAGACCCAAAAATGAGCTTTCGAATACATATCGAAATCAGGAGTGATGGCTCTCCGTCCAATAGTGCCAACACCATCAAGCCTCCCCTCGTGACGAGACACAGGAACTCCTATTGCTTCTACCTCGGCCATGTAATCGACGCAGAACTCAACAATCTCTTCCGCTGCATAACCTTCGACAATGCTACCCTCGGGCCGGGACTGATTCCTCACGTAGGCCTTAAGTACACCCATGTACCTCTCGAATGGATACATATAACGTAGGAACACGGGTCCACATATCTTGATTTCTCTGACAAGGTGGACGGTGAGATGGACCATGATATCAAAAAACGATGGAGGAAAATACATCTCAAGCTGACAGAGAGTTCGAACCACCTCGCTCTGCAGAGAATCCAGTCCATCGGGATCAATGACCTTGCAAGAAATTGCATTGAAGAAAAAACATAGCCTCGTGATCGTCTCTCTGACCTTATGCGGCAGAATACTCCGGATGGCAATAGGAAGCATTTGTGTCATCAACACGTGACAATCATGAGACTTCATACCCAGCAATTTCAAATCGCCCATGGACACAAGCTTTTTCATATTTGCGGAGTAACCCGATGGAACTTTAACACCACAGAGACACTTACAGAGTTCTGTCCTCTCAGCCTTGCACAAAGTGTAGCATGCAGGGGGGAGGTATATACGGCCTTTATCGTCCTCTCTCGGTGCTAGCTCGGGCCTGATTCTCATTTCGATCATGTCACGCCGCACATTGACGCCATCCTTTGTCTTCCCTGGAATGTTCAGCAATAGGCCGATGAAACTGTCACAAACATTCTTCTCTACATGCATGACATCAATGCAATGACGAACCTCTAAATGCTCCCAATACGGTAAGTCCCAAAATATCGATCTCTTCTTCCAAGTGTTCTTCGTGCGGGGTTTCAATTTACCACCCTTTTCCAAACACAACGTCTATGTCCTTCACCCGTGAGTAAACATCTTTCCCGCGCGTAGGCTTCGGGGCTGAACCATCTTCCTTGTGGCCGTCAAATTCCCTCTTCCTCTTACGATACGCGTCATTCTTCGGAAGAAACCTACGGTGACGCATGTACATTGTTTTCCTGCAATTCTTCAGCCACACGCTCTCAGTCTCATCTTCGCAGTGGGGGCAGGCTTTGGCTCCTTTCGTAGTATGGCCCGACAAATTTCCAAGGGCAGGGAAATCGTTGATGGTGCAGAATATCATAGCACGTAGGATGAAGTTCTCTCGTTTGTATGCGTCCCATACCTGCACCCCTTCGTTCCACATTGTTAGGAGATCCTCTATCAATGGTGCTAGGTACACATCAATATCGTTTCCGGGTTGTTTTGGTCCTGAGATAAGTAGAGACATCATGATGTACTTGCGCTTCATACACAACCAAGGAGGAAGGTTGTAGATACACAAAAGAACCGGCCAAGTGCTATGCCGACTGCTCATGTTACCAAAAGGATTAATTCCATCGGTGCTCAACCCGAACCTTATATTCCTCAATTCTGCTCCGAAGTTAACAAATTCCCTGTCGATGTTTCTCCACTGCGAAGAATCAACGGGGTGTCTCAGCTTTCCATCCTTCTTCCGGTCTTCTGAGTGCCAACGCAGTAATTTTGCCTCTTTACGGTTTGCAAACAAACGCTGCAAGCGGGGAATGACTGGCAAATACCACAACACCTTAGCAGGAGGTACTTGGTTTATCTCAGCGTAGTCACCGTCGTCTGTTCGGTCCTTAGTACGCTTATAGCGGGATGTGCCGCACACCGGACAAACATGCATATCCTTGTAGTCGTTACGGTAAAGGATGCAATCATTAGGGCATGCGTGTATCCTTTCTACTTCATTCCCAAAGGACACAACAGTTTTTTCGCTTGGTAGGTGTTTTTTGGCAACTCGTTTCCTTCCGGGAGCATGTCCGCCAAAAGATCTAACAGTGCTGTGAAACTCTTGTCGGTCCAGCTGTTGCTTGCCTTCAATTTTAACAGTTCAAGCACAGAGGCCAACTTTGTGTACTTCGACTTGCAACCAGGGAACAACTGCTTTTCTGAGTCCTCAATCAAGCGCTTGAATTTGCCAAACTCCCTTTCACTGTAATTTCCTTCCACATCACGCAACATGTCATCTAAATGGTCATCCTCTGGCATATCCTCGTCGAAGTCGTTGTTCGGATCCGACATGTCCTGTTCCTCGGATCCGACATGTCCTGTTCCTCAACCTGAGTGGCACTTGTTTCTGCAGTTGGCTCTTCTCCATGGTGGACCCAACACGTGTACCCCTTTTTGAAACCACGTCGGATCAAGTGGGCGACAATTTGAGATGAGTTGGTGAACATCTTAATATTCTGGCAGTCTACACAAGGACAGTACATATATGTTAAACCCTTCTTTGCCATGTCTTGCTCAGCAACCTTTTCGAAATCAAAAACACCTTTCATGTATTCCTCACCCACTCGGTTGTAATTATACATCCAGTCTCGGACCATCTGCAATTAATCAAATTCATACACATGCTAATTAGTAAATCAATGGAGATCGATATTGATGATGAAATCAAGTAATGTGTATGCCTTGGGAGCAAGTACCAACCTTGGTTCGATCCTCAAATTTTTGCCCCCAAATGCTCCCCCGGCCTTTCGAGATTTCGCTCTTCCTTGCCCCAAATCTCTTCGAACTGGACAGTCTAGATTGAGCAAGAGAGAACAACTAGCTCAAAACATCCGCCAAAAGACCTTTTATACCAGATTCAATACAGACGGTTCTATATAATACCGTCAGTAATATCGGTGCATTTTTGAAGAACAGAATATCACTGACGGGTTTCACTCTATTAACCGTCGGTAATATCGGCGCATTTTGTGATACTATGACAGAAATATCACAGACGGTTATGAACTCCAAACCGTCCGTGATAATTACAATATCACAGACGGTTCCTAGGTCAAAACCGTCCGCTTTACTATCACAGTCGGTTTTTACTTCAGAACCGTCTGTGATTATCACTGTCGGATTTTACATCAGAACCGTACGTGATTATCACAGTCGGTTTTTACCTCAGAACCGTCTGTGTTAATTATAAAATCAACAATCTGCAAGATTATCACATACGGTTTTAAGGTCCGAATCGTCTATAATATCCCGGATTGTTTGTTTGCATTCGACTACTGGTCATCAGTTGTTCCACTTATTTTTCATATTCGGTTCTATCTTATTTCAATGTTAGTATTTAAAAAAATGAACGTTCAGACTATTTGGTTTTATCTTGTTTTTCATATTTGTTGTATATATGTCTGTGGATCTTCAAAGAATTTTGAGACTATTATAGTCGGTCATGAAATTAAAACCGTCTGTAATCTTACAATCAGAGACGGTTTTGAGTTAAAAACCGTCTTGTTCGCAGCAGTATTTTCTTGTTAACATTTTCACATAGAACATCATTTGGTGATTGTCAGTTACATAATCAATCGAAAAGCCAGATATGTAAGGAAAAGAAATTTCTTATTTCTTGCAATCTTTGCATACATAAGAGATACAATTAAGCGACCAATTAATTAGCGTCGACCTGTTCCGAAAGTAACTTACAAAGTTCTCCTAGGGACGTATTGGCATCAGTAGGATCTACACTGGCCGCCCCAGGAGACCTACCAATGGCTCTAAGACTATCAACATCATCTCTCAGCAAAGGAGTGGATTTGGCATTAGTAGGATCATCCAAGAAATTAAAGTTGATACAACAAAGGTGGAGATGAAGCTGCAACTCAAAGCACTCTGCCAAGTGCAGAATGGCAAAAGACATCCCCTCAGAATGCTTCTCCAGCGCCTCTTTTTTTTTTTTGGAGAGTTCTGCAAAAGGCAGCTTTCTCCTCCTGCACATATGCTTCTTCAGCTTCTCCTAGGGACGTATGCTGGGAGGGTGAAGATGATTGCCAAACTTCAGAGTGGATTTGGACGTGGAAGTGTGAGCCTTACCCGAGAAAGTTGATCATCCAAGAAAAGCTGATGATACAAAGGTGTTGAAGAGGGGATATTGGAAGGATTATTGTGGATCGCCAAAGGTGGAGTTGATGCAACTGGAGGGGTTGCAAGGGGCAATGTGGCGACACAGGCCTCAGCACCCTCTAGAGTCTTCGCTGCAGCTCCACTGGAGGATCTTTCATCATTTCTAAGTCTCTTCTTTGGAGGGAGCATTTCCTCAGGCACCTGTGGATTTCAAAATGCATTTTTTTTGAGGTAATCAAGTCATAAAAGAAAGATCTGCATTAGAGTTTCAGAGAGGACTTACTTTCTGAAGATCTTGATCGAGTTCATTCCTTATCTCTTCCTCATCACTCTCAATTTCAATAGCCTCATTGGAATCTCGGCTCGCCATCAAGGTGGGAGTTGAGGAGGGAATAAAGACAGGGATTTAGGAGCCTCGCTATTTATAGAAACAGAAGGTGACGGTTCATATGCGCGGGTGCCTCGAGTTTTAAAAAGCGCACTACTGGTTTTCAAGGTCAATAAATTCATGATAACTTCTCGGGAGATAAACTGCAACACGGAAAAGGAAGTTGAAGAGTCATATTAGATAATTCGATGCAAATTAAATTTGAAGTAAATAATTAAGTCTCTTTATCTACTCAGTTATTATGTGCGGTTATCAACAATTGCATGTAGATAATTCGAAGGGTGGGCACTGTTGGGACTATCACAGACGGTTGGGATATCAAACCGTCTGCTTTAATATTACAGACGGTTCTCATATCCAAACGGTCTGTAATATGACTATTACAGACGGTTCTGATGTTCGAACCGTCTTTACTATGCCTGGAATATTGAACTGTTCCACTTCTTCAAATACTTGTTCCCTCCCTGGAGTGTTTTGCTTCCATTCGAACCGCTCCACTTCTCTTTCTCCAAGAAATAAGGGAAAATTGCAAAATTTACATAAGAACAAATTTTTAGTTCATTTTTTCAACATTAATGAAAAACAATTTCCAAGTCGACGCTTCGTGTCCCCAGGTTAGTGCGCCGCGCAAACATCAGAAATGGAAAAGACACAACACACTGTTGAGAATTTGAAGTGGAGCGCACTACTTTCTTTTCAAGATCAATACCATCATGATAAATATTCTCGGGAGATAAACTGGAACACGGCAAAACAGTAGTGCCCACTTTGGAAGTTGAAGCGTCAGATTACATAATTTGATGCAAATTAAATTTGAAGTAAATAAATAAGTCTCTTCATCTGCGCTGTTATTATGTGCGGTTATCAACAATTGCATGTAGAGAATTACACTGTTGGGACTATCACAGACGGTTGGGAGATCAAACCGTCTGCGTTAATATTACAGACGGTTCTGATGTCCGAACCGTCTTTAATATGTCTGTTGAATATTGAACTGTTCGACTTCTACAAATACTTGTTCCCTCCCTGGAGTTTAATTTGCTTCCAGTTGAACCGCTGAGAATTTGAAAGAAGTTGAGAATTTGAAGCGTCGATAACTGTTCGACAATCACAGTCGGTCCTTACATAAAATCCGTCTGTAATATTATTATCACAGACGGTTTTGAGTTAAAAACCGTCTGTGATATTGATAGAAGTTGAGAATTCGAGGCGGTGGATACTGTTGGGACTATCACAGTCGGGCCTTACATAAAAACCGTCTCTAATGTGACTATCACAGACGTTTTTTTACCTCAGAGCCGTTTGTGATATTCAAAGCCCGTTGATATATAACTTCTATATTCTTTTTATATTATTTGCATGGTACCTGCGACTTCTATATTGTTTCTATATTATTTGAAGAGCTCCGATGGATTGCCCTCACAAGCCAAAGATCGCGATAGTCGTTCCTTGATCGCACACAGTGTACATACCTTTGTATGGTCGAATGTTCGACAAAAGCTAAAGAAAGATAAAGAAAGAGGGAAGATTGCATGCAGTCCAAGAATGTGCTGGAAAATTGAAAAGTTGACATAAGAACAAAGTTTTCAATAATTTTTTTCATCACTTACAAAAAAAAGTAAAAATACAGAATGCTAGGTCAAGGAGTGGTCTTAGCCCTGGCTGCATCTAGAATAAAGTCAGTTTGACTTGCTGCCAGGACGCAGGACTCCTCCAGCGACAAGTTGTCCTTCTCAGGATCAACTACTACAGCGTCGAGAAGGTCTGCGACCTCCCTCAGCTTCGCGATGGTATCCTTCATTGTCAAACCGCAGTCAGCGATGGTCATATCTGTGGCTTTCTTCTCCTCGCGAAGACGCCTCGTCCTCGCCCTATCATTGTCACCATCCGTCTTCATGCGCTGAATGCGCTGGAAGAGATCGTCAAGGTCAAGCCGTAGCTGAGTGTGCTTCTCCGTGAGGAGCTTGTGCTCCTCCTGGAGGGCCCTCAGCTCGGCCTTGACTTTGCCAGTGTCTTCCACGGCTCCCCTTCCCTGTGCAAATCAACAGGTCAAGAATGTATTGAACAGGGATTAACAATACAGGGGTAAGTCCAAAAGATTGAGAGTTCTTACCGAGGAGGGCGAGGCTGACGATGCCATCGAGGATGCCATTGGCGCAGAGAAGCTAAGGAGTCAAACAGTCTGAGAACTATAAAAACTTGTAAAGTAAATGACAATTTTTCCACTGTCAATTTATAGAACTTCCAAAGCGATGCTTCGTGTTCTCCTAGTCGCCGCGCGCGAAGATCGGAGACAGAAATGATCACAGTTGAGAATTCGAAGCGCCAGTACTTTTCCAGTCGGTTCAAACATCAGTACCGTCTGTGATAAGTAGACTATCACAGACGCTTCGTAGTTCACAACCGACTGTATAAATTACAGTCGGTTCTGAGTTTCGAACCGTCTATGATAGTATACTTATCACAGACGGTTCTCAGCTGGGAACCGATTGTATATATCACAGTCGGGTTTTAGGTTAGAACCGTCTGTGATAAGTATACTATTACAGACGGTTCTCAGCTGGGAACCGATTGTATCTATCACAGTCGGTTTTTAAGTTAGAGCCGTCTGTGATAAGTAGACTATCACAGACGGTTTTGTGTTCAGAACCGTCTAGTTTACTGTCACAGTTGTTTTTGACATCAGAACCGTCTGTGATATCTGAACATATTCTCCCGATAGGCCTTCGCAGACGGTTTTCCATTGAACAGTTCATACCGTCTGTGATGTGCCGTCCAGGATGTCTGTTTCTGTGGTAGTGTGGTGACAGTCAGCCCGAATGTCAGTTTGTGTTACTGCCATCTGTCCAGAGAGCGTGTCTTTTTGAGTTGAAACTTTTTGACTTACGCTGACTATCAGCATGTGTTGCTGACTATCAGCATGAGTCTCGATCACATGTTATTTACTTTTTGAGTTTTATTTAACTGGTCATTTTTGTGGTCGACACTGACTGTCAGCATGAGCTGTTTGTTTCCATATGCGACCACAAATGGCTAGCTAAGTTTTATCTGTGATTTTTGTCGAGTTGTTGAGGTAGATGATGATTGTCAGCATGTGTTGCTGACTGTCAGTGTGTGTTGTTTTGTTTTTATTTTCGACCACAACGGCTAGCTGAGTTTTCTCCGAGATTTGTTTGTTTCTTCTCATGGTCTATGCTGACTGTCAGCGTGCTATGTTGCTGTCATTGTGTACTGTCTTTTTCCAGCTCGAGCACAACGGCTAGTTTATTCATTTGGGCTATAAATAGAGGCTTTGAGCTATTGTTTCTTACACCAAGCAGCCTCATTCTCTTATACACACTTGAGCATTTGTTCTTAGAGTTAAAATCTTGATCTTTTGATCAAATCTTGAGTTTTGAGATCCATCGAGTGTTTTATTCGCATCATTTGCATACTTAGAGCTTCTCGGTGCTTGTTGGAGGTCTAAAAGAGACCTTACAACTTATTACTCTTGATGAACGCCCTCACCTAGACGATTTGGTGGCGTGGCCGTTGATCTCTCCATTTCGGAGGTTGTCAGAGAGACTCGGTGTGATTGTAAATGGCATCAGTGCTCGCCTTTCCGGAGTGTACAAGGAGCAACCATTAGTGAAAAATATCCTTCGTAGATATTGGAGCAAGACTCATTCATTTGAGTGCTTCAACGAGGAGTAGGGGAGACCGGGCGTGTCTCCGAGACCTCGGGATAAATCACCGTGTTTGTATCTCTCTCACTTGTCAATTTGCTTGAGTTCTTTTTCTTATATCTCTCTTAAGTCTTTAACTGTGCAAAAAGTTGTTTTTATTAAAAAATTTTAACGCCTCCTATTCACCCTCCTCTCTAATCGGCATACTTGGTCCTACACGTGGTATCAGAGCAAGGTCTCTCATTTATGGGTTTTACCACCTAGAGAAAAAGGATGGACTTGGTAGAGGATTTTGATTTGATTACTCCTCACTTTGATGGCTCACATTACTTTCGTTGGAAGATTATTATGAGCACTTATTTTGAGGCATTGACTTTAGATTTATGAAGCTTAGTGGAGAAGGGTGTGACTTATCTGTTGATTTCGGATAAGGATATTCTCCTCTTAAATACAAAGGCTAAAGATGTGCTTCTTAGATCCCTTAGCCATGATGTGCTCGAACTAGTGAGTGATCGTTCGACCGCTTACGATGTTTGGACCACCCTTGAGTCTATCTTTGAGGGCACATCTAGTTTGAGCATGCCAAGGTGCGCTTCTTGATGCAACACTATGAGGCATGTATGATGTTGGAGCATGATACACTCTCCACCATATATGATCGCTTGATTAACATCACAAATGAGCTCAAAACCCATGGCGCTAATATTTCCAATCTAGACATTTGTAGGAAATTGCTTAAGGTGTTACAGGAGAATCGCTACGGAGACTTCATTACCACTCTTGCAAACGGTGACCTCTTCAACACTTCACTGAGCGAGCTCATTGACATGCTTATGTCAAATGAGGCTATGTCCAAGGAAAAGGACATACATTCCACCTCCGAGCATATTAAGAATGATGATTTCATTGCGGAGGATCGGGAACTTTCTAGAAAGCTTAAAGATGTCATTGACTTGGTTCGCCTAAGAAAGACAAAGGCGAACTCTTGCAAGAAGAGCTCAAAGAAAGCTAGAAAGAAAGCGTCAAGATCAAAGCTTTCATCTCACGACAAATCTATATGCCTTATGGCATGTGACTCGACGGTATAAAATACTAACTTCTCTAATGATGAGCTTATGGCTATGATTGTAGAGTTAAATGACTTGCTTGGCAATATGAATAAAAGTTTTTGCACTTTAAAGAATAACTTCTCATCCTTGAAAGTATAATTTCAAGAGTTGAAAAGTTCTTACAATTCTTTGCTTGCCAAGGAAGCTATTAGCTCCACAATTACCTTAGATGATAGAGTTGCTTGTGACTTGCTTATTGATCTATCCTTAGAGTCACATACTTCCACTTCACATGCTAGCACCTGATGAGACCATGTACATCATGGTTATGACCAAGACGACATCAACATGGTGGTCATCAAGATGTCATCGTCCGCCACCTTGGCCAGGACGCGAAAGCTGGCAGCACGTACGTCGTCTGGATTTTGTGCTGTCGCCGCCACAAGTTCGGCCTCCACCTTGGCCACCTCCCCAAACATAGGACGTGCTCAAGAAAGACGCCTCTACACCTCTAAGGTCGCACAAGCCACGTCGCTCCAAGGCCAGCCCACAAGTGAGCTCAATTCATCCGCGAATCCGGTTCGGCCATCTGCGCGTAGTCCAACTTCAAACGGACGTACAGGCCACATACGAAGTCCGTTTTCGACGTTCTTGGACTCTACGGACAAGAGAACGACAAGAGATTTCCAACGGATCCAGTCCCATGTCCAAATTCCTTACGGATCAACAGGAATCGTCAAAACAAGATTACGACCAGAATCTGACGTGCGCTGCGACACTCCACTTTGGGCCCAAGGCCCATGTACCCCTAGGGTTTCCTCCTCCACCCCATGGCCGCCCCATACAGTATATATATGGCCGCCATGGCTGCCGTTTAGACTTGGGTTTTGCTTAGATCAATTCTGTCTTTGAACAGTGTCGCCGTTCATCGGTTTGTGAGACCCCAACTCGTGAGCTTCATCCTCAATTGCAAATTCAGTTGCATCTTTCTTGTTCTTGCTTGTGTTCTCGATTCACTGGCAGGGATTAGCCTTCGTGGCGAGGTCAACCGGGCAGCGCACGGTTGATAACCAGAGGACGCGTGGTGCTGCGATTGCAGGGGTTTTGATCGTGCCAATCAAGAAGCTGGATCGTGTGTGTCTCGCGCCGCCTAATCGACTTATCCTCCACCTGACGAAAGTTCGGGCATCCCCGTTCCCATTAAGTGGTATCAGAACCTCGGTTGCCCGTCAGGTATACTTGTATCCCCTTTGTTCATTATTCATCTTTCACCTAGAGTCCAGAAAATTGCCCCACAAAAATATTTGAGTTCGCCGTCATATCCATCGTCCAAGCCACTTTGTGCCCTTCGCGATTTCGTTTTCAGTTTCGCGTTGTTGAATTTGTATCCATCGTCATCGTCTTGTTGCTGGTTTAGAGTAAGTTCTTGATCTAGTTTGAGTCTTGCATCTTGACGTCGAGTCTAACGCCATCACGTCGTCGTCGCCGCCGCGTCCAAATCGGGTGTCAATCTGTCAAGTTCGGTATTTTGCTTTTATCTCCTTCGTCTGAACACCAAATTGGACAAATTCAGAGTCTAAATTGTAGCTCCGAAAATTCTCTACAACTTTGTCCATTGTGAGAAGTTCTAGAAACGCCGTTTTCAAGTTCAAAATCGCGTTGAAAGTGAATATGTTTGATTTCGGATTTCCTACACAGACTGTATTGCGGGGCCCATATCGCCTAGATCCGTTATCCAAAATTGGTGTTCCATATATGCAAATTGATCAACACGAAACGATCTACAACTTTTCTGTCATAGGAAGTTTCTGCATAGTACATCTGTTTTTCCAGCGAGAGAAAATTGAGTGTTTGTCTATATATCTTGTAATCTCTCATATGCGGCACTATTGATATTTAAAAAAAAAAAGCAAGGAAAAAAAAAATCAAAAGTGCTTGTATCCTTTGTATCGACAGTGTTACGTCATTCGTTTTGCTTGCTTGAGCTAGGTCTGAGAACGAGTTTAGGCCAGCAACTTTGACAAGTACTTTGGATATTTATTCAGCTTTGCTATTCTGATTTCGATGATTGCATATTCCTTGCTACTAAATATTGCATATCCAAGCTCTACATCCTACTGATCAGCACAGGTTATTGACCCTTGCGATCGCTTCATCACGCCCTCACGGTGTCACGAACCAGCCACCAGTTGCACCGTCCCTCGCTGTGTTGGTAAGAACCGGGTAAGAACTTGGTAAGATTGCTTGAGAGCGTGAGATCCCACCTAGTAGTTCATAGGGCTCATAATACTTGTGTTTGTTTTCCTTCTGTCCTTTTTCTGTGCTAACCATGGCAGGTGGCAAGAAGGGCAGAACGAGGATGATGTTACCATCGAAGACTGTGTCCTTCATTCAGAGTTGTCGACCATGCTGGATGAGATAAAAACGATGTTCAAGGAGCATGCCACGATGACGAACAAGACCCTTGAGAGCATCGATCGACGAGTTTCCACCCTCACTGAGAGGATGGATGCCGTCAAAAAACGCCCTCCCGCGACCATTGATGGAGATGCCGCCATCAACAGCGGCGCCAACCACGGCAACAACGACCACGATGAGGATGGTGATTTTGAGGAAGATGAAGATGAGCAGCAACGTGCCGCCAGGGAACGTGCTGCTCAACGAGACGGCCGTCTGCATGACCGTCTTCGCCGCAACCAGCACGGTATGGGAGGTAATAACCAGAACCGCAATGATGATCCTTTCGCTAAGGTAAAATTGACCATCACTTCCTTTTCTGGAGCTTATGATGCTGATGCTTACTTAGATTGGGAGATGACGGTCGAGCAGAAATTTAATTCCCATCTAGTTCCCGAGATTCATAGAGTTAGACAAGCCACTAGTGAATTTAAAGATTTTGCTATAATCTGGTGGAATGAACTAGTAAATGCCCGCTTACAACCTGATTCTTGGGCGAGATTAAAAGATGCTATGCATAATAGATTTGTTCCTCCTTCCTACCAACGTGATATGCGCAAGAGATTGCAACGATTAGATCAAGGTAGTATGACTGTTCAGGAATATTACCAAGAGCTTCAAAAGGGTATGTTACGTTGTGGGGTAGTAGAGGAACCTGAGGATAAAATTGCTCGTTTTTACGGTGGTTTGCGTCCAGAAATTCAGGATATTGTTGATTATAAAGAATATACGACTATCAATCGCTTGTTTCAACTTGCTATGTTAGCAGAGAAGGAGTTGCAGGGACACCATTCTAAGAGCAGGAGCAACACCGGCAGCACCTTCACGCCCCGAATGACTACGGGACAAGAGAAGACAGTGCCTTCTTCCACCTTCCGACCAGCTGCACCGCCACCTTCGACGAGCACACGACCGGCATCGACGGCACCGCCCGCCCGTGCCGCGGACAGCAGCAAGTCGACCCCGCCAACACCGGCCAAGAGGTCCTCCTCCGTCGCTTCCACGGGCCGTACATCGAAGGCTAATAAACATGTTATTCACATTGACAGTGAAGAAGGTGAGCTTAAATTAATGTCTTCTTTAAATACTTTGGGTTACATAGAATTTGATGTTTTTTGTGATGTAAGTAGTTCAGAGGAGATACTTTTTACGCATGCTGATTTACCATGGTTATCACGAAATACTTTTCATGTTATGGGAAAACATACTGATAGTGGAGAGCATATGGTGCAACGAATTTATATTTGTACTAATCTGAAACCATCATTTGATATGAAACCTGGCGTTCATTTGGAAAATGAACATGCCACTAATCATGTCTTGCCATGTCACTCTAATTCAATTTTCAAGGTATATGATAGTTTTCAAGAAATGGAGTATATAAATGTTAATGGTTCTGTGTCTAATGATTTGATTATCAAAGATATGCATATTGCCGTGCTCTCTGTTGGTGCTAATATTTTGCAGAAAAACACAATGGAGTCGAGGACGACTCCACATCAAGAAAGGGAGAATGATGAGACCATGTACATCATGGTTATGACCAAGACGGCATCAACATGGTGGTCATCAAGATGTCATCGTCCGCCACCTTGGCCAGGACGCGAAAGCTGGCAGCACGTACGTCGTCTGGATTTTGTGCTGTCGCCGCCACAAGTTCGGCCTCCACCTTGGCCACCTCCCCAAACACAGGACGTGCTCAAGAAAGGCGCCTCTACACCTCTAAGGTCGCACAAGCCACGTCGCTCCAAGGCCAGCCCACAAGTGAGCTCAATTCATCCGCGAGTCCGGTTCGGCCATCTGCGCGTAGTCCAATTTCAAACGGACGTACAGGCCACATACGAAGTCTGTTTTCGACGTTCTTTGACTCTACAGACAAGAGAACGACGAGAGATTTCCAACGGATCCAGTCCCATGTCCAAATTCCTTACGGATCAACAGGAATCGTCAAAACAAGATTACGACCAGAATCTGACGTGCGCTGCGACGCTCCACTTTGGGCCCAAGGCCCATGTACCCCTAGGGTTTCCTCCTCCACCCCATGGCCGCCCCATACAGTATATATATGGCCGCCATGGCTGCCGTTTAGACTTGGGTTTTGCTTAGATCAATTCTGTCTTTGAACAGTGTCGCCGTTCATCGGTTTGTGAGACCCCAACTCGTGAGCTTCATCCTCAATTGCAAATTCAGTTGCATCTTTCTTGTTCTTGCTTGTGTTCTCGATTCACTGGCAGGGATTAGCCTTCGTGGCGAGATCAACCGGGCAGCGCACGGTTGATAACCAGAGGACGCGTGGTGCTGCGATTGCAGGGGTTTTGATCGTGCCGATCAAGAAGCCGGATCGTGTGTGTCTCGCGCCGCCTAATCGACTTATCCTCCACCTGACGGAAGTTCGGGCATCCCCGTTCCCATTAGCACCTCTTGTAATGACTGCAGAGTTAATTCATGTTTAGACTCAAATACTAGTTTTGTGGACACTAGTACTTCATGTGATAATTTGTCTATTTATTCATTTATTGATTCACATGCTTGTACGGTTTATACTAGTAACTCATACCATGATTTATCTAGTGACTCATCTTTATGCCATGGTGTTAGTACTAGTTGCTCCTCATTTGATATATCTAGCTCATCTAGTGATTCTATTGTTATGCCTTCTAGTTCATCTACTTGTGAAGATATGCCGTCATGTTCTCATTCGCATCATGCTTCATGTGTTAACACGGTATCATCTCATGTACATAAAATTTAAAATGATGAACTTAAGACTAAAATAAATAGATTGAGTCATGACCTTACTAGATATCATATGAGTAGTACTATGCTTGTTAAACCCCCTTTAGTTCATAGATATTCATTTAAAAAGGGGAAATTAAATCATACTCACTCATCTAGTAAGAGGTATCGTATATTTCACTGCACTCATACCATTTCATTTGTAAAGCCCTCTCGAATTTCATATTCCGCATGTCACTTAATAGGGCAACATTCGCATGAGTGTGTATCTAACCCTTTCAGAATTGGTTCTTTTGACTTTTATTTGATTTCTTGTTCTAGAAGGGGTTTAATTGCAAAACTTGTTGATTTCCATTTTCAAAAACCTAAAGATAGAGCCATGTGGGTACCAAAAGATTTATGCGACAAGGCCAGAGGGCTTCGTAAGGTCTGGGTATCTAAAAAGGCTTGACTCTTGATTGTAAATTTTTTTTTTGGAAAATTCTTTTTGCAAAATATGTGTCATGCATTGAAAATCATTTCTGTAAATTTTCATTTCAATTGGATTTGATTTGAGCAACATTTGATTTTTTTTTTTATAAATCAAATCTGAAATCCGCATCTTCAGGCTTCTTGTGGTGTTTGACTGATTTTTCATTTTATATCTCTTAATTGGTTGGCTATTTGAAGAAAGTTTATACATGATATTCTCTTTGATTGGTCTTTATTGTTAATTTATTTCAAAAGTTTTGGAAGTCATTTGCGTGGTATTTCAGGTGCCTTTACATGTGTAAAATTATTTTCCCAAAAATCTGAAACTTTCAATCTGGTCAACATTTGTCTTTTTCATATCTTGTTGTTGGCTCTGATTTTGGCTTCACTGTAAAAGGCTAACTAGTTATCATTATCTCATTTAACTCCAGAATTTATTTTTGGAACTTGTGAAGCCACAGTGTCTAACAAAATTTTCAGTCAAATTGGATGTCAATCTTTTATTTCTTTCAAAAAATTTGTGATCTTGAATTTCATTGCATTTTTTATCCTAAAGAAGTTGAAAGTTTAAAAGATGATTCCTTGATTTTCAAAGGTTTTCATTTTGAAAATCTCTATCTTGTTAATTTTCACTCTAAAGATGCATCCCTTTTAACATGTCTTCTTTCTCAAACCTCAAAAGGTTGGCTATGACATATAAAGCTTGCACATGTTGGAATGCATCAACTTAAAAAGCTTTTAAAACACGATTTGATTGTTGGCTTAAAATATGTGAATTTTGAAAAGGATAAACCTTGTAGTGCTTGTCAAGCTAACAAGCAAGTAGCTAACAAGCAAGTAGCTACTTCACATCCGATTAAGTGTGTTCTTTCAACTTGCAAACCTTTGGAATTGCTGCATATGGATTTATTTGGACCTTCCGAGTTCCAAAGTATCGGGGGTAACAATTATGGTTTTGTTATTGTTGATGATTTTACTCGCTACACTTGGGTCTTCTTTATTTCTCAAAAATCTGAAACCCCCGATGTTTTCAAAAGTTTTGCAAAACGTGTTTCCACTGAATTCGAACTTTCCATCAAGAAAATCCATAGTGATCATGGTGGAGAATTCATTAATTCAACTTTAGTTGATTTTTGTGACTCACTAGGCATTAAACACGAATTTTCTACTTCTTACACTCCACAGCAAAATGGAGTTGTGAAAAGGAAAAATCAAACACTAATAGAAATAGCAAGAACAATGCTAAGTGAGTATGACACTCCTATTCGCTTCTCGGCCGAAGCCGTGCATACTGCTTGCTATTCTATTAATCGGCTTTATTTGTATCCTCTTCTAAACTTAACTCCCTATGAGCTTCTTATTGGGCGTAAACCAAATGTTTCTTATTTTCGAGTTTTTGGTTGTAAATGTTACATCCTTAGAAAAAGAAACTTTGGTGGTAAATTTAAAGAAGAGTAGATGAAGGCTTTATAGTCAGATACTCCACCACTAGTAAGGCTTATCAAGTCTTTAATAAAAATTCTAGTTGTATTGAAGAATCGTGCGACATAGAATTTGATGAAATTAATGGCTCACAAAAGGAGTAAGTCTCTTGTGAAGTTTCAGGTAAAGATCTTCAAGAAGTTGTGAAAAACATTATCATTGGAGATATCAAACCAAGATAGAAGATGATCAAGAAGATGATGAGAATATAGAGAATGATGATCAACATACACCATCATCTCATATTGATTCACCAGAGCTAAATCAAGGAGAAGCAGCACAAAAAGAAGCACCAAGGCAACATCAAACCATTATCAAAGATCACCCTCGAGATCAAGTACTGGGTGATGTCAGTAAGAGTGTTCAAACTCACTCTCGTATTGCTTCTTTTTGTGAACATCATTCTTTTGTATCATCCCTAGAACCTAAACTTGTAGATGAAACTCTTAGTGATCCTGATTGGGTAAATGCTATGCATGATGAACTTAATAATTTCTCTAGGAATAAAGTATGGACTTTAGTAGAAAGACCCAATGATCATAATGTTATTGGAACAAAATGAGTTTTTAGAAATAAACAAGATAAAAATGGTGTAGTCAGTAGAAACAAAACTCGTCTTGTTGCACAAGGTTTTTCTCAAGTTGAAGGTTTAGATTTTGGTGAAACCTTTGCACCAGTAGCAAGACTTGAAGCTATTCGTATACTTCATGCTTATGCATCAAATTTTAATATTAAGTTATTTCAAATGGATGTAAAAAGTGCCTTTTTAAATGGAGAAATTTTTGAATTAGTTTTTGTGGAACAACCTCCTGGTTTCGAAGACTCCAAATTTTCAAACCATGTGTACAAACTTTCTAAAACTCTCTATTGTCTCAAACAAGCTCCTCGAGCTTAGTATAAACGACTTAGAGACTTTCTCTTATCAAAATGTTTTAAAATTGGGAAGGTAGATACAACGCTTTTTACAAAAATGATTGAAAAAGATTTGTTCATATGTCAAATATACGTTGATGATATTATTTTTGGGTTTACTAATGAATATTTTTGTCATGAGTTTGGAGAAATGGTTGTAGGATCAAGGATGCCGACTAGAGGGGGGGTGATTAGGAGGCTTTTAAAATTTCTTTTCAATTAAGTAATTTTAAAGAATAATTGAGAGACCTAAATTATACAATGAGGCTTAAAACAATTCAATCAACTAGTTGCATTCAACCATATGAAATATTTAACAATACATGCAACAATAGTGATATAAGCAATTGTGTCAAGATGAATATAAAGCAAATAAGAATTATGCAATTGACACAATATTTTTACCGAGGTCTCGGAGACTCGCCCGATCTCCCCTACTCCTCGTTGAAGCGCTCACTCGGAGCCTCGCTTCTATATCCACGAAGGATATCTCACTAGGGTTGCTCCTTCTCCACACCGGATAGGCGAGCACCACACCTTTCACAATCTTTTGCCGGCCTCTCCGACAAACTTCAATTGGAGAGATCTCGGCTCTCCTCCGGCACCGTCTAGGCGAAGGCGATCGCCAAGAGTAACAAGCCGGATGCACTTTCACTTGAATCAACCACGTGCTAGAAGCTCAATGATGCAAATGAGATGCTCAACACTCTAGCACTAGCAATCTAATGGAGATGAAGTGCACTAAACACTCACACAATCTCCCTCAAGCTCTCTCTCAAATCTACTCAAGATTTGGGCTCAATTCTAGCCTCTAAATGCAATAACACATATGCAACTCAATTGGCTAGGTTTTCAGCTGAAGAATGAAGTCTTTGAGCACCCAAAAATGAAGCCAAACACGAAGTATTTATAGCCTCAATGAAAAACTAGTCGTTTGCAAGAAACCGGGCCAAAAGTTGTACAGGCCGGACATTGTCCGGCCACTTCAGACACTGTCCGGCCAGTACAAAAATTTCAGCCGTTGCAAATGTGTCAGTGACCGTTGGGTGAAATTTGTGAAGGCCGGACGGATACCATTTGTCCGGACAAAACGTCCGGACAGATGGATATGTCTCTGTTAACTCTCGGCTCAAAAAACTTGTACAGGCCGGACAATGTCCGGCCATTTCGGACAAAGTCCGCCCATAACGGACAAATGCCCCGGACGGATGCATTTGTCTCTGTTTCAATTTTCGGCTCAAAAAATTTGTACAGGCCGGACAATGTCCGGCCATTTCGAACACTGTCCGGCCACTTCGGACAGATAGCCCCGGACGGATGCATTTGTCCGGCCACTGCACACTGACAGTAAAACATGCATAACTTTTGATCCAGAGATCCGATTGAGGTGATTTTTGGCTTATTAGAAAGATAACTCAGAGATCTACAATTTTGTCAACAGGAGCAAGACCTAGCAAGGTCTAGAAACTTCTATAAAACTCAGAAACTTTCCTGCTGTCAAAATGTTCAAGCCAAAATCATCTCAAATGCAATTTTAAAGTATTTGCACATACGGATTTGCCGTTTTCTCGCGGATGTGATTTGTGTCACTTAGCAACGACCACGACCACACAGGTCTTGACATCCGATCGAAAACAGGTGGTCAATAGGGTTTGGTCGAGCGTACGCAAGCGAGTCGAAGACTGGTACGACCAGTCCGAACTCCTACGACCACGCCCAAACCCTAAACAGAAAGCCGCCAAACAAGCGACACGACCACGACCACGTATCAACATAGATACGATCAGAACATACAAATACGACCACGACCAGCTCTAGATAAATAAACCAATTTAAACAGCTGGCGATCACGACTAAGTGCAGTTTTCAAAACAATTAATCTAATACACATGAACTACACTTAGACTCACTAACAATGCAAGACACTAGTGCAAGATGATATGAATGCATCTGAGCTTCCGCACTAGATAGATTCAAGCTACTAGTTTCCGACCCCTCTTAATAGTACGGTCAAACTAGTAAAAAGAAACCTATCAACCCGGTTTGTCTCCAAACACCGAGACCGGTAAAACCCTAAGAAAACAATCTTTAATCTTGGATTTTACCTTAGGTGAAGTTCGACCTCGTGAAGTTCGACCGCTCGACGCTTGTCCCCGCAAGGCTCGACCTCGCTAAGCTTGACCTCGCGAAGCTCGACTACTTGACACTCGTCCTCGCAAAGCTCGACCTTGCTAAGCTCGACCTCGCTCGAGATGTCTCATATCGATTTCATCCTCTTCACACCCTTGCTCGCTTTTATCCTGCAATCAAACTGAGACTACAATATGTACACTCAATGCACAACATTAGTCTCATATATAAGTCGTCATTTATCACCTCCAGAGAAGCTACTCCACACAGGAGTTAGCTCAACGGTTTCTCTTTCAAATGACATGACAAACTATATTCAACGAGTAGCAAATAAGTATAAGATAAAATACAATCATATAGATCGTAGATGATAAACACATACGCACACGATCTATACTACTCATATCATGATATCAATCAACCTAGATGACCAAAGTGATGAGCTCCCCCTCAACATGTGCATCGATATAAAATCCACAACTGGAGTCATCAGTCTCAGATTTAACGTATTACATTTTGATCAATCAATCAGCACAAGCTTGATGTAACCACCGAGCTCATCCTCTACATATGCATCAATATCAAACCCGCAATCGAGAAAAACATCCAATTCAGGGTTTACCGATAATCAATTCAATTTACTTGTGCTAAATCAGGATTTATCTAAATTGTCATTTAATCATCAAATCTGATATCTTCATATTAACTTTAATCATCATGGATTTATCCAAAACATCATTAATCATCAAAACCTAGATACTAAGATCTACCTAGATCCAACAATGGTGTCTAGGGAATTTGGGATGTCAATGATTGGCGAGCTAAGCTTCTTTCTTGGACTTCAAATCAAGCAACTCAAGAACGGAATGTTCGTGAATCAAATGAAGCATGTGAAAGACTTACTCAAGTGCTTTTGGATGGAAGATGCTAAAGCAGTCAAAACTCTCATGGCCACTAATGGACATCTTGATATGGAAAACAACGGAAGAATGCTTGCCGTCGTTGTTGCTTCATCGTTCGTCGGCATCCTCCTCATCCTTCTCTCGCCGACTGTTCTCACCGGCTCTGCTTGCCGTCGTTGTTGCTTCATCGTTCGTCGGCATCCTCAGAGGTTTTTGTTTCATCTCTCTGGTTCCTTTGCATCATGTCTTCTCAGCCATCCTCATCCCATTGCTTTGCCCGTCGGAAGAATGCTACAAACAGCAGTCGTTCAACGGGTCAGCTGTCTGGGACCCGTTCTACTTCCCCACCCGAGGGTGTCCCTGTTGATTATTCTAGGTGGCATGCTAGTCGCCTTCGCACCATTCGCTCCACAAACCCTTATCTGTCTCCTCGTCCCACTGGCCGAGACTCCTGCCAAGTCCTTACTTTCTACACCAACCTTCATCTTGATCTATGGACCAACATCTACAACAATGTCTCTATTTTTGTTCATCATTCCCTATCCTGGCCCACGATCGCTTCTCACACTGGCATAGTCTCCTTGGTAGACTCTTTGGCCTCCGTAGGGCTCATAGATCTCGTCTCTGACTCTTCTCTCCACTAGGATGATCAGCCCATTCGCCAGTTCTACGCCACTGTATTCATCTCTCTTCAACGCGACTCACTGACCTTCATGACAGGCCTCCAGGTCCACACGAAGGAGTAGTTTGAGGTCGCTCTTGGTCTCGTTCGCCTGGCTTCTGGCTGCCAGCTCCACACTCTTCCTGATCTTGAGCATCGCGAGGTCGCCATGCTCTCCTCTGGCCCATTTCAGCTCCGTCACATTGCTGGCTTGCGCCGCGATGTTGACCTTGCCCTGAGGATCCTCTGTCTCACTCTGCTTCCGTTGACTGGAGACAGGGCCAGGGTTACCTATCTTGCTCTTCACATCTTGATATCCATCTTTCGGGAGGAGCCCTTTGATGTCGCTGATCTCCTTATTAGCGAGATTCAGCACGTTCTTGTTGCTCCACGTCACCATCTACTCTATGCTCTGTACATCATGGCACTGCTACTTCACATCAGGGTAGTGGATGTTGAGCTTCCTCGACTGCACCATCCTTTGGTGTTTTATCTACCGGGTCAAGCTGATCGCTATCTTGGTGCTCGCCCTGCCACTGCACCTGGGCCTGTCTCTCCCGCATCTGATGATGATGCTGCTCGTAAGTCGGGAGATGAGGCTCCAGGTCAGGCGGCTGATTAGGCACCTATTGGAGACACGAGCACAGGATCATCTTCTTTTGCTCAGCTCCAGCACTCCTTGGATCAGGTGATCCAGACTCAGCAGCAGATTCTGCATACCTAGGAGGAGCATCATCAGATCTTGGTTTGCCTTCTTGCTCAGTAGTAGCAAATTTTGGGTTGCCTGCCTTCGTCAACTACTCCTATCCCTCGCAAGAGGGCCCGCCCAGCTGCCTCCTCGCCTGGTTCAGCTACAGGTGCTGCACCGGCCTCCGTTGCCCCAGCTTCTCTAGAGGTCGATCCGACTGGATCTCCTGCAGGCTCCGGAGATACAGCCGTCCTAGGTGTTTCCTCTAGTGAGTAGGATTTGGCTGTAGTTTCTTGTTGGTTGGGTCAACTCCCGCCTTTTTGTGTTAGATGACAAAGGGGGAGAATTTTGTATGACATTTATGTTTATGGTATGGATATGTTTATGTTATGGTTATGGATGTTTGGATGTTTTATTATATGATGTTGATTGGTCTTTATTGTGTTATCATATGAACTTCATTATTTCTGTGATACATATCATATATTGTTTAACTCAAGAATATTATTTGTGATCTCATGCATACACTCAGGAGGAGTGATTGATTTTATTTTATCGAACACTTGTTGTCATCAACCATAAAAAAGGGGGAGATTGTTGCATCTAGGCTCTTATACCTGATTTTGATGATTAATGAAAACAAGCATTTCAGAATAATTGTGTTTTGAGTTATTTGGATACAGAGCTCTTTTGGCACAGATATGCAAGATGATCAAGAAAGAAGCAATAAGAACCCAGGTAAAAAGATGAGACGCAAGTCGCAAGATTCAAGTTGCAAAAGACCTAAGGTAAAATGAGTTTTATTTTTACAGATCTCGGTGTTTGGAGTTTGATCGGTTTATAGAAATTTGTTTAAACCGTACTATTAAGAGGGGTTGCAAGTTCTCTCTACATTTTCAGCATAAACCGAGAAACCCTTAGGTCATTGCATTCATTCATCTCGGTTGGTTTGGTGTTTCTAAAAGATTTGGTTTTCTGATCTTTTTGGCAGCAGAAATGTTTTTGCTTTGTCTGGAAAGATCTAGGCCGATCTAGGTTTTGCTCCTGTTGACAAAATTATAGCCCTTTAAATTATCTTTCCAACAAGCAATAAACTTTTAAATCGGATCTCTGGATTAAAAGTTATGACTGTTTTTATCCACATTGACAGTCAGCATGTGATAGTGACAGTTAGCCTGAATGTCAGTTTGTATTACTGCCATTTGTCCAAAGAGCATGTCTTTTTGAGTTGAAACTTTTTGACTTACGCTGACTGTCAGCATGTGTTGCTGATTGTCAACATGAGTCTCGATCACATGTTATTTACTTTTTGAGTTTTATTTAACTAGTCGTTTTTGTGGTCGATACTGACTGTCAGCATGAGCTGTTTGTTTCCATATGCGATCACAAACGGCTAGCTAAGTTTTATCCGTGATTTTTGTCGAGCTGTTGAGATAGATGCTGACTGTCAGCATGTGTTGCTGACTGTCAGTATGTGCTGTTTTGTTTTCATTTTCGACCACAACGGCTAGTTGAGTTTTCTCCGAGATTTGCTTGTTTCTGCTCGTGGTCTATGCTGACTATCAGCATGCTATGTTGCTGTCAGTGTGTACTGCCTTTTTCCAGCTCGAGCACAACGGCTAGTTTATTCATTTGGGCTATAAATAGAGGTTTTGAGCTATTGTTTCTTACACCAAGCAGTCTCATTCTCTTATACACACTTGAGCATTTGTTCTTAGAGTTAAAATCTTGATCTTTTGATCAAGTCTTGAGTTTTGAGATCCACCGAGTGTTTTATTTGCATCATTTGCATACTTAGAGTTTCTCAGTGCTTGTTGGAGGTCTAGAAGAGATCTTACAACTTATTATTCTTGGTGAACGCCCTCACCTAGAGGGTTTGGTGGCGTGGCCGTTGATCTCTCCATTTCGAAGGTTGTCGGAGATACTCGGCGTGTACAAGGAGCAACCATTAGTGAGAGATTGTAAAAAGCATCGGTGCTCCCTTTTCTGGAGTGTACAAGGAGCAACCATTAGTGAGAAATATTCTTCGTGGATATTGAAGCAAGACTCATTGATTTGAGTGCTTCAACGAGGAGTAGGGGAGACCGGGCGTGTCTCCAAGACCTCGGGATAAATCACCGTATTTGCAACTCTCTCACTTGTCAATTTGCTTGAGTTCTTTTTCTTATATCTCTCTTAAGTCTTTAACTTTGCAAAAAGTGTTTTTATTAAAAAGTTTTAAAGTCTCCTATTCACCCCCCTCTAGTCGGCATCATTGATCCTATAGTCTCGACTTACAACTGGTTGATCGAAAACATCCACAAATGTGCATGGGTTGGTCCGAGTGATGTTACGGAGAAATCTCATCACAGCATTGCAGGCATCATCCAATCTGCTGAACATGTCCTCAATCGTCTTCTGTTTTGCTCTCTACACCTTTGTGTACTTAATAGTGTATCCACACCTATCAGCCACTTGCTTCATAATTTCTCTTGGCATTATGGATATGTTCTCTCGTACGGAGGGCTGGATTATGTTACTAATGTATGCGAACGTCATGTTCCTGTACCTGTCCAATGCCTCCATAAGCATGCATGTGTGTGCAGTATCTCTAGTCACCGCAAAACCAATGCCATCCTTCGGCTACATGGCACAAATCTTCCACAGGAAGCCTGGTGTTACGCAAGCTGCCACATATACATTTGGGATGCTCTTCACTATCCTTTATTAATGATTTAGTGAAAGACGCCATCTGGCCACGACATTCTTCAAATCTCTGTTGCTCTGAAACTCCTGCTCTAACTGTATGCCATCCCGATCAAAAGACCATATCAAATTCTGATCCGTTGGCAGCACAACATATCCATATTCAGATTGATCAAGCCACTGCTGCGCGGAACCAGGATTATCCTCGTCGGAGGCATCGGATGCTTCGGAGTCTGTCGAATCATCTTCTTCAGACACTATTGGAAGGCCATCCAATACCTCGCATACATCCACATGAGTGTGGCAAAATACATCTGACCATATTCGCTAGCTCTGAATATTGTTGGCCAGACATTGCTTGTGTCACCTTCAAGGTCATGCTCTACTGGTTCTATGTTGCAGAATTGAACATATATGACGAACTGGCTGCCTAGTCTGCCACAGGGGTCTTTCACTCTTCGAATGAAAGAGCTCCACGATTTGTCCCCATTTTACTTCGCATAACATCTAGTACGGCCTGTTGTCAGTCTCCCTGACAATCAACCCTTCAATTAGAACCATTTCATGGTGAGGGTTCTTCCTGAACAGATTCAGGATCCATAAATTCATGTCCAGGAATGATGTGTTCTGTAAGCTCAACTCGGCCATGATATACTTACAACAGCTCATATCTATACCATTTTGCCCTTCGCGAACTAAGCCGTCGCTATAAAATATGCAAAAATTTTTTGGTGGCTCCATTCCCTAGACACATTTAAACCATGTAAATAACAGTATCTAAATAGGTATATGTAACACCCCAAAATCTAGGGCATAAAAATTTCATTTTAGTGCGAAAACCATGCATGCATGTATTTTCAGAAATTACAATTAGATCATTTTCTATCCCAAGAACTTCCAAATCCTTCTTAATATTTCATATCTCAAATCAGATTGTACATATGTGTATCTTATACCAATTTGCCTTCAAAAATTAGATCAAATTCAGCTTCTAAAACCCAAAAACCATACCCAATTCCATTTTTGAAAATAGAATTTTCTAAATTACTTTAATTACGCTATTTACCATAACACTAAATTATTTAGTTGTACTAATTCTTGTACATGTTTTGTTCTAAAACCCTGAATTATATTATACTTGCATACCAGTCTTAAAAGTTCTCAACCAAACCCAATAATATAATCACTTTTCGCAAATTAGTCCAAAAATCATTACAGATTAGTCATTTTTCTAGATTTCAGAAGCCATAAATGGCTAAAGTCTCCAAATTACCTCCAAACTCAAATATGCTTGAACTAGCACTTTTCTTATACTTTTCAACACAAGTGAAATACGTCTAAGTATAAAATAATTATGTCTTCATTAACCTAGTCCTATAAAAATAAATAACATTCCCTCCATTAACTTATCTAAAAAAACAAAAGCATGTTCTAAATAAATCTTGTCTTAAATATAATTTATTTACATCTTTTTTTTTGACCAAAGGCAGTAGGCAAGAAGCCTACTGCTAATAATATATTAATAAATATAGAAGAGAAAGTAGCAACAAGAAACAGAAAAAACATGGGAATTACAGAAGGTCAAGCCATCTAAGAATTTGAAGCCTAATACTCTCCCGTAATCGAAAAGCAATCAGATTTAAGTCTAAAATGAAAGCCCTTTTCCAATCATGAACATTGGGGTCTTTGGATTGAAAAATTTTCTTATTGCGGATCTTCCAAATGTTCCAAATTGCAACCATGATGATCTCCATGACAAAGTCCTTGAGAGCAGCATGATAACCCTTTGCCAACCAAATCATATCCAGAAAAGAGGTATTAAGGGGCCAATTAAAACCAATGAGATTCTAACAGCTTTTGGCAAAGGAGCACTCGAAGAAGATGTGAAACTGAGTTTCAATCTCGCTATGCACACATAATTCACAAGATTTTGATTGAATAGTGATTCTTCTTTTTTCCAACATGGCTCTAGTATTCAGTTTCTCCCAAAGAAAAATCCAAAAGAAGACCTTGATGTTGAGAAAGCTGCGATTTCTCCAACAAAGATGGAAAATGGGATGGATAGGAAATCTTCCCATCAAAGATTCATAAACCTTATGTGTCTTATACCTCGGGAGATTACTGTTAATCAACATCCAACAATCATTTAAACTTGAATCTCCTAGTAATACAAATTGTAAAGAGAGAAAACTCTGATATTGTCCACAGGCTAAATCTGAGAAAGGCAGTTGAAAGAAAACCTCTCCATCTCCCATATTTCGGAATTGCTGAACAGAGAAACTCTGATTTGAGGAGGAGAATAACTCCGCCCATTTGTGAGCAAGAATTTCCAAGCACCAAAGATCTTTCCAAGCACCAACGAGAGGAAGGAGAATTGATAGCAGGATAATCTCTTCTCAATCCTTTCCACCATCCTATTGTAGTTATCACACTTAGACTTAGATAGATTGAGAGGAAGGCCAAGGTACGTGAAAGGAAAAGATCCAATTTGACATCCCAGAATACCAGCTAAATTGATAGTCTACTCCCCTGAGCAATTGATAGGAATCAAAAGAGGATTTAAAAAAATTCACCTTCAATCCAGTCGAAGAAGCAAAAGAGTGTAACAAGGCCTTTAAGAAGAAAACTTCAGATGCAATCTCTTTGATAATAATTAATGTGTCATCTGCGTATTGAATAATAGGAAAATCATCATTTCCTTCCACTTAAACCTAGAGACTAAGCAATCCCTTTTCCTTAGCAGAGTTTAAAATAGATTGTAGTAAGTCTGCCACCAACACAAAGAGCAGAGAGGATAGTGGATCACCTTGTCTGACACCCCTCTTACAAATAATTTTCTTCCCAGGAACGCCATTTAACAGAATATTAGAGGTACCAGAATCCAGCAACATTTTAATTCAGATGAGCCATTTATCACCAAACCCTTTTGCCTTTAATACTTCCAAAATGGCACCATGTTCAATGAGGTCAAAGGCTTTTTTTAAATCTAATTTCAGCACCACCAAGGATTCCTGAGAAGATTTGCAGATGTGCAAGTATTCATAAGCCCAGGCAACACAGTCCTGAATCGATCTAGATTTAATAAATCCATATTGATTGTTATGAACCAAAGGAGTGATCACATTCTGAAGGCGATCGGCAAGAAGTTTAGTGATCAGTTTCAAAGAACTATTAAGAAGAGAAATCGGCCTGAATCAGAGACTTTTTTCGCACCATCCTTCTTTGGAACTAAGACCACGAAAGAGGAGTTGAGTCTAACAAGATCCGCTTGACCCTCAAAGAACTGATGAATGAGATCATAGAAATCCTCTTTAATAATGTGCCAACAAGAACAAAAGAAAGAGCCATTAAAACCGTCTGAACCCGGACTTTTGCACCTGGGCAAGTTTGAAATGACAGTCAATCTCCTGAAAAGAAAACATATCTTCCAAGCAGGATAAATCATCCCGAAGAGGATTAATCAGATCATCCAAGTTAAACTGCATTCCTTGGTAATCCAGAATACCAATTCTCTCCTTGAAAGAAAGCCAAAGATGCTCCTCCATATCAGAATGATTACACAGTATCTTATCAAAGTCATATTCCAAAGAGACAATAAAATTCACTCGAAAGTTGTTTGAAGCAACTGAATGAAAGTATTTAGTATTTTCATCTCCCAATTTAGCCCAACGAATACGACCTCTTTGCTTCCAGTAATCATTTCTAATTCCGAGCAACACCGATAGATGTCTCTTAAGAATGATTCTGAAATTAAATTCTGATCTAAATAGACTTCTCTGTTCCTCTAGACAATCCAAAAGAGAAAGAATACAATTGCAATTATCCACCTAATAACTAGAGATCTTAAATTGTTTAGACCAGAACTTTAGAGATCTCCTCAAGAGCTTGAATTTGGCATTAATACTTCTGGCCAAATTGTCATCCTTTGGACAAGAGTTCCAAACTCTGTCAACTAAGTCTAGAAAACCTAACAGTCTACCCAAAAGTTTTCAAATCTAAACAGTTTAGCATGAGGAATAACAGACGAGACCGAAACAATGCAGGGAGAGTGATCAGATAAAGTTCTTGAAGAGGCTCTAACAAAAGTATTTGGAAAAGCGTTCAACCAACCCTCATTCACAAAGAACCAATCCAACTTCTCCAAAGTAGGGATGGTTTGCATGTTAGACCAAGTGAAATCTTTACCTCTAAGAATAAGTTCCTCAAGATGTAGATGATCAATCGCATCATTAAACAAATTAGCTTCCCCATGATTAAAATAACCTCTATTCTTATTTGAGGGAAATCTTAGAAGATTGAAATCTCCCATGATCAACCAAGGAATATGATCCGGCATTGAAATGTTGTGGAACCAGGATAAAAAAAACCAACTTTTCCTGAGAACATCATGGTCCATAAACATTACAAATCATCCAACATTTCCCAGAGAATCTATGTTTGAGAATAACTGTGAGACAAAATTCATTACGGACAACATCCTCCTTTTGAAAAATTCTGTTATTCCAAGCAGTAAGGATTCCACCTGAACTCCCATTAGAAGGAATGAATTCAAAATCATTCCAGAATCTAGGGCAAAAGGACTTAATCAGGAGGAGGTTAAACTCTTCAATTTTGGTTTCTTGGAGATAGATTATGGAACAGTTCTCATCCAAAATTTTACTACGCACTGCAATCTTCTAATCAAGAGCATTGAAACCTCTAATATTCCAGTTGAGAATGCAAAAGTTCTTAATATGATTCATGACAAGACCAGAAGTCAACTAAACGAGGATCGTTCATGACCAATAAAGCATAACAAAAAAGGCTGTTCCAAAAACTCTTACAAAACAACATGATTACTTCTCTAACTAAATTAATCACCAAGGTCTAAGATTAAAGGAGCTAGCAGTTTTTCCTTGGAGATCAACTCCAAAGGAATGCCACAGAAGGAACCAAATTCTTGAAGCAGTTCAATCGAGATCTCTGGAGCAGTCAGGGAAGGAGCTTTGATCAGAGACGTCCAAGCTTGAAACCATTACCTTTGCCGCCAATCTAGGACTACAACGAAGACTAGTGCAAACCAGAGGAGCCTTTCCCTTGTTTCTCTTGAAGGAGACTGAGTTTCAAAACTTGAGCGGCTTCAAAGAGAAACACTCAGTATTGTCCGTCCTGGGGGCAGCAACATTGAATAAACTCCAGGAACGACTGAAACTGAAGATTCCCACTGAAACTGAAAGTCTTCCATAGCTAGAGGCCAAGCATCCCCACTGAAACTGAAGATTCCCAATTATAATCCGAGAAGAAGAAACCTCTGAGGAAGAAGAAGAGGAATCATCAATCATACTCCAGGCATCCCAAATCTCTGATAGTTGTGGCACTAGAGCATCCCAAACTGGATCCCCCATCTCATCATTGCCATTCAGATTGGCATCCGCTTGATCATTCATAACTTCATCATTAGGGTTTCCAAAATCATCATCATTATCATGGTTATTGAAACCATCCTCAGGGGGGTGAGGGTCTTCAGGATTATCTTCATTGCCATCGACAGCACCCGTAGGGCAGGAGTGACAGATAATGACTTGAACCGTCCAACTTTTACCAAGTGTTTCATTAGGTTCAGTAATGATCAGATAGCGGGGGATGTCAACCAAAGCAGTCACTAAACATTTAACCAAAGCATGAGACCTGTCCCCTGTTCTTTGGTACCCATTATCCCATTCACGCAGAAAGCCAAAGGAAGAAACCGCTCTACTCAAGTTATTCAAAGACCAAAAGTCCAAAGGAAAGTTTAAAAGAAGAAACCAGACCTCTTGATTAAAAGTAACCCTCCTGAAATTTCGGCATTCATCATGATGATTTAGAAAGAGCATGAAATCGGCATCAACATGTAAACCCTCCTCCAACAAAATGTCCCTCTGAAGAGTCGAAGGGAAGCGCACCAGAGCATCACCAAGACTAGAGGGGGACACATGCACCGGAACTCCTCTAGCATTTTGAAAGTAGTTTCTCGCCACTTGTCTCGGAGCAACCGCTTCAGGAGCTATACTGACAATAGCAAAATTCTCGTTAATCTCCGAACGAGTGGAGACACATCTAGAGCGAAGGGGTCTTCCAGGCACAATTCTCTCTTCTAGACCTTCTCTCAGAAAAAGGAGTAGGATCAACCCAATAATTCGCCATCGCTTTGAGAGATTTCGCAAGTATGGCAGTAGCAAGAAAAGAAGCCAGCACAAAGTGATCAGTAGGGCTACTGGAGGAAGAAGAAGACCAGACAGTACATATTTACATCTTATGTCACCATGAATGCAAATTATTTATGTCTATATTACTTCATGCAACAAAATTGCATGAAATATCTCTACTATATTACTCTAAAATAAGTTATGTTAATTCCTATATTTTACTATTATTCTGTTCCAAAATTTTTTGGAATACACTACAGTTTCTTCTGACCTATGACGTGCTCCATTACTCTAAGTGATATTTTCTTCTATTACAATGTAAATGGAAATATTACGAAATGCACCTCTAACACACAACGAAATATGGTTGCATATCAGTTTTTTTTTCCAAACTGCACTAGTAATATTTTCTTCTAATTTCTATACCTATATAAATTACTCTCTTAACAAATTATGATTTTTTTTCGAAACATAAAAAGAACACACTAAATATTTTTTTCTTTTATTTCAATGTACATGCAAAAAAACCCACATGCAACCATACAGTAATCTCCAAAAATATATTTTTTCCCAAACATACAGACACTGCACTAAATAATTTTTTCTATTGTTTCAATGCACATGCAAAAAATTAACTAATGGCTCAATCATACAGTAGTCTCCAACATGCTTATTATCACTAATGACATTGTTAACAATTTCATTAATATAAATATGGTTTCTTGTAAATGAAATATACATTGTTTTGAAGAGTTTCCCTCGAATTATAATTTTGATACTTATACAAACTAAAAATAATGGCTAAATATCAATTGAAATAAGTAAGCTGATATATGTGGGACTCTCATTTGAGGAATCTGGTGGCAACCACCCAGGTGGGTTGCACTCAGAAAGGTACAACATAAGCTCACAATAACAGGAAATACATTAAACTGCAGTAGAGATAATTAGACAGGTACAAGGTTGCAAGGACCAATATTACAATATGATAACGCCAAGAATGACGCTAATTAGAGTTGCTACAAAATAACAAGTTTCTCAAAAGAAGATTCGGTATCGAAGTACCGAACACAAAGAACAACACAAAAAGCAACAACAAAGATCTTCACTTCAGTCAACAGCGGCGCAGGAGGGGCTTCCACCACATCTGACTCAACTCGGCGCATGACCCTTCTAGAAGATTGAGTCATCTGGAGCACTTCCTTCTTCTTCCAGGTACTCGAAACCAAAGGAATCGGGATTGACGAATCCCTCTTCTGAATTATTTGAAAAGGCAAGGGTGAGAATGTTTTCACACAATACTCAGCAAGTCTCGTTACGCGAATGAAAGTACATAGATGAGGAGTTCTCAAGGAAATAGGTCTTAATTTTGTAAATAAGAGTAGAAAAGGTTTTCACTCTAAAGTTCTAAAGAAAAGGTTTTAGAGCAGGCTTTGAAAATATTAAGATAGGCTTTAAGAAAACATTATGTGTGGCGGTCTTTCATGAGTCACCACTTTTATTAATCCATATTAAAAAAAACTTTCCAAATATTACTTGTACTGTAACCATATGGATAGAATCCACCGCGAGCAGACTTTATAACCTGGGAGTTCAGAATATCCGATACTTTTTAAAACTTTGTAAAGGTGTACCCATTTAAATCAACTTCTTCTCTCGACTTTCAAGTCGGTACCTCTACATGCGACTTATATGCATGTGAGAAGGTCGAGATCACACAACGGTTTTTCAGTCTAGTATTAACAGTATCCCTACCCGGCAAATAGACAGTTAAGTCTAAAATACCGTTGTGGGTCCTCCCCACTGCCCGAACTACCTAGCCTTGGCCTATGGTCCACGCGAGACACATAGCCTATGGATGCAGCCGCGCACGACTCAAATCCAGGCGTAGGACGACTTCCTTCTTTACACCTTATCCTCTCATTATTTTTCTAATCTCACACCACTCATGGTCATCTGTGGCCCACCAGTTTCCACGCGAAAAACTGGACCGACATACCATGCAGGGAATGGTTAATACCAAGAAAGCTACTAAGTTGTGCCTGTCCCATACCAGGCAAGTGGTTGGTACGATTTTTTCAACCGCATAGAGGCACAACACAAGGTTCTTGTCCTTATGAACCAATAGTGAGGAGACATTCACATTCCCGATGCGCACACAGCAGCCAACCATTCAAACCATCCTCACTATCAATTCTAATTCACATTTTATTTCACAGAAAGGGTTTTAAGCACTTTTCTCATACAATTGACCATTTAACACTCAATGCATACAGTAAAGTATAAGCATATTCTATACATCATATCTTAGGGTGACAAGGGTGCATGAGATATACAAACACGAGGGGCCTTACAAGGAATTAGGTTATATCTATTCACATTCTTCCAACATAGCATTTAATTTGAAGATAAAGCATGCATATAGTTAAATAGTAATTAACCTAACTCATTTTGACATACTGGGAGAGACATGGTTGAGGGGATAGAGACTTGCCTTGCAATGCGGGGTCTAACTGCTCTGCTAGGTCTTCAAAGATTCCTTCTGATCCTTCTACTTCTAGCTCTGCTCTCACGCAAACAACGAAACAAAACAGCACATAAGCAATACAGAAATTACTTGCTATAGAAAATAATAGGTAAGTATAAACATGTATGCAATAGAAATGATTTGGTCGAAGATACTTGGGCTTGGCTCAGAGGGTTTGGCTCAGATGCATCGAATGTCTACATGCTGACATTCCGTTCACGGCCTAACATTGACTGAAAATGGCATAGAGCTAATCTAGAGTTTCTAAAAGATTAAAATGAGAAAAAACTGAAGCATTAGGTGCCAAACACAGTAAGGCATCAATTGACAAATTGGTTTTGATAGAAAAGTTCAGGAATTAAGGAAAATTGCAGCAAAGTCCCTGGCACAGGAAAATCGAGCGCCAGTGCACTGCAACGCACTAGGGCTTGTGCGTCTGGACGATCCACGCATGCGCTACTTGGCTAACTTTGTCAAATATGTAGGCGAGATCAAGGTGAAGCTACTGGTGCAGTGTATTGGGCAGAGGTGGCTTGACGACGGTGAACGAAAAGTTCAAATCGTCGGCTGCCAGAAATGAAGATGGGCTATGGTGGCAGAGAACTGGGGCTGATGAATCTGGAAATTGACTGAGGGGTTTTGCTACTGGGGTGACACTGATCATTCTGGAGCGAGGATTTAGGTTGCAAAAGAGTTTGGAGGCTCGCCAGCGTTGACGCCGGACTTGGAGATGATGGTGAGAAGTGAAACAGGTGATGCACGACAATGTTGGTCAAATGGCTTGGGTTACACCATCTAGGACAGGGAAAGTGTTGGTTGGGTCAAAAGGTGTGAAGACATGGCGAGGTGTGCCGGCAACGTGAGGTGTTCACGGCGGCATGCGAAGAATCGGGAGACTTTCGAATCGGGCTAATTTCAAAATGTGGCTGTACAGGCTTGCTTAGAATCTCCAGAGGATCGATTTGTTCCACTATAAGGGGTTAAGAAGATGGCTGGGGAAAGTTTAATTTCAGGAACAGGGCATTTGGGCTTTTCGGCGATCACCGGCGATGAGGATCATCGGCGGCCAATTGGTTGCTACGACCCAGAGAGATGGGCACAGGGAGCTTACTGGTGTGATCAAAGTGGAGCTTGGTGAAGCTAAGAGCTCTAGCGACGATTGCCTCAACGGCGGCTCGCCGGGGACGAAGAAGAAAACAGTTAAAACTGGGACTTAGCTGTTTTCTAGTGGCGTGAAGATAGTTCAAGACGAGAGGGGGGTTTAAATAGATGAGGGACGGAGATTACAAAGGGGAACAGCAACAAAATTTGCACCGGGGATGAGACTGGCCGGGCCCAGGAGAAACAACGGCGAACGGCGATGCGACGGCATGCAGGCGGCTATCCAGTTCTTGCCAGCAACTGTCAGGGGCTTAGAAACTTGGTCCAGGACGGTGTAGGGGCGGAGGCGACGAAGTTGCTCCGGCGATGACACGTACGCGCATGCAACTTAAATCCTTCCTCGGGCCCGCGCGCTGAAGCTATTGCTGGTGGTGGTCGAAGGGGCTGCCACGGCGACGGTTTGGCGCGGACACGAGTGCACATGCAAGCACAAGCGACCACGAGCACAGGCGATGTCACATCTTGGCCGGCGGCGAGGAAACACTGCGAACGCGTTGGTCGAAACAGGCGCTGGAGCTCTGGTCGAAATAGCAACTGGGGCTCTGGTCGAAAAGGGCTGGAAAAAGAGAATAGGGCTTATTTGCAATTTCAGAAACTTGGTTTTAGGACTAAATTGTAAATCTGGAGAATTAATAGGGTTGAGCTGAAAATAATTTCACCGGGGTGGCTTACTAAACTTAACAAATAGTTTAGCAATGACAATTAGCAGAATTTAGGGTTTTGAACAAGTTCTGAGCTGAAACGAAAACAGGGTAATTCGGGTTTGGAATTTGGCGAGGCTGAAAACAGGGACTTAGGATGACATTTTGGAATTCTCACAGAAGGGAAATTTGCTCAGAATAGTGAATGAGAGATATTCCCTAAATCAAATCAAGATTTGGAGTTGATTAGTGGCTTTTAGCCTTTTTGGGCTTCTGGAAAATCTAAGAAGGACTAATTTGCGATACTTTTGGGCTGATTTGTGAAAAGGACTGAATGATGGAGTTCTGCTGCCAACTTTTTGGGTTAAGGTATTAGCATACCCTGGATTATAATCTTGAGATAACAGACTTAGATTGGGAAAGATTTGGGGAAAAACAGAGATGTTACAATATATGTACATACACAAAAAAAAAATTATGGTATTATTAGTTCGCCTATTTTATCAAAACATTTTTTTCACCCTAAAAAACAACACATTAAGTGATTTTTTTTCTTTGTTTTCGATGTACACACAAATTTTTCACACACAATATATGGTTTATACCACTAATCACATCATTAATGTAGTCATTAACAAAATTATGGTTGCATGTAAATGAAATTTACCTTGCTTTGAAGTTTTTCCTATGAATATAATTTTGATAATTGCACCAATTGAAAATTATGATTAAATATTAATATATTTCAATTTAAAGTAACCTAATATATGTACATACACATGAAAAAATTATGACAATATTAGTTCGCCTATTTTGTAAACACATTTTTATCGCCCTATCAAACATTACACTAAGTGATTTTTTTTTCCGATGTACACACAAATTTTTCACACATAATATGTGCTTTACACCGCTAATAACATCATTAACATAGTCATTAAACCCTAATTCTTAAACATATACATGCACATGCACAAAACCCTAATTCGTAAATATTACAAAGATTTAACCTACAAAATAATCAGCATATCCTCTACATTACAACCCTAATTCTTCCAAATCATTACTAATGACATGATTAACAAATATTAAACAAAACACAGTTGCATTTGAACAAAAATTACCTCATTTTGAAGAGCTCGCAAGTCTCTACAACTTTTTTTTTTATACCAAACAAATTTAACATCTAAATTTTGCTAGATCTAAGGATTAAAAATGAAATGTGTGAGAGGGAGAGAAGGAAGTGTTCTCGGGTGAAAGGGAGAGGGAAGAGGGGGCCCCGAGCCGAGACTGGATATCAACGACTTGTCTCCAACATATGACAAGTGGCTTATCGAGTCCGACAAGTCGCTAATTTCCAGTTGCAACGCGACACATTATCTATCGAGTCTCCAAGGCTTGACAGACTAACCTGACTAGTTATTTTTATAAAATTTTGCAATTGTGAGTCATTTCTGCCAATTTTTTTTAGGATTATTTATAAAAAAAAAATCTGGTTTGTTTAGCTTGTGGACGGGCTCTGTCGTGTACTAGGTTGGCGAGTCTCTCGAGTCTCGAGCAAGCAAATTAAGATGAACCGTCGATCTAGCCGAAAAGGCAAAAGAAAGTGATGGTCCATGTATGAAACAAAACGTGATGCGCGGGTTCGCGCGGTGGGCGGATGGTCCATCAAAACTTGCGTACATTCAGTAAGTAGTACAGAGAACGTGAAGCGAGGAGTTTGTGCCGAGATAAGGCTCTCGTGCAACACGAAAGTTTGATGAGTTTAGAGTTATTAAACTAGCAGTAAAATGACCATGGGTGATTAGTATGCATACATTCAGACCACCAGGTCGTCTCATAACTTAAAGACCGTATTTTGACCTCGTGAGACGATTTAGCATCCATGGTAGACAAATAAAACAAAGGAACATGATCACCGATCGAGCCGATTTAGCGAATGATAAGACAAATAAACAAAGGCACATTTGAGTCACCAAGATCTCAACCATCTTTTCAAAAGAAACAGCATGTACGTCGAATGATTTATTGTTACATACATTCTCATCACACTGTACAGAAGCCTCAAACACCGTTCACCAAATTTGCCTTCTTCACCTCTGCTATCATATATATGCATATAGCATACGATTTTATTCATGTCTTACCATTTCTTGAGAGAAGCTAGCTAGGCGAACCAAAGCGTACATCACTACTTACTTCGTGGCGGCCGGCGCGAACGTGAGCAGCGTGCGCGATTCGAGCCAGGGCTTCACTACAACAACGGCGTCGAACACGCGGTCGCCGGCGCCGTTCTCCGCGCCCGCCTCCGCAGCCGCGACACGGAGATAGTACTTGATGCCGGACACCACCTGGCGCTGCGCCGCCACAACCATGCCAAACTCCAGCCGCCCGCAGCATTCGGCGGCCGCCCCCTGCCAGCGGTTGTGCTCCTCGACAGAGAACCGCCCGAGTTCCTGCACCTCCGCGTCGCTCTCCACGTCTTTCACGTTCACCCTTGCCCCCACCTTCCTCCCGGCGCCATGGAGGCTTAAGCCACTTGGCTCACGCGCCGCGAAGGAGACGGACGCAAGGACCAGGAGCAAGAGAACCATGCAAGAACAAGAAGCACCGATCAAACGAGCCATTGTTGTGACTTGTGCCCTTACTGTACTATATTGTACTGTTGCGTAAAACTTGCGTTGTGACTTGTACGTGGCCAAGCTATGTAGGATTCAGAATATATAGGTGGTCAGAATTTGGAAGGATGCGGCGAAGGGAGACTTGCATGCATGCATGGGTTGCGATTTCCGAGGCAGCCGTGGGGAGATCGGGATAGAGATGGAGGGACGGAGGACGCGTGTGGTGTGGTGCTCGCGAGCGGGGTGCCGCGTAGACGGTTTGCGTGATGTGGTGGGGACCATTTCTCGTGGGCTCTGACGACGGTTTCTGAGGCGCAATTTGGACGTTTTGTCGCTGGGTGTTCTGTGGGCTGCGCGGATATGGCATACTGCGGGCTTGCCTCGCTGTGCAGCATAACTACTACTTGAAGCGACCAAAATGTATCTAACTATCCACGTGTAAGTTAACAATAAAAAATCAGCGAAGGCGGTCCTTACGTTAAAGTTTTTCTTTGACATCATCAACACAGACTCAAAACCGTGAGGATTCATGAGGACGGTTCTTGTGAGAATTGTTTTCAAGTCAATAATTGGCAAAATTGCTTTTTATTTTGAAGGGAGGAGCTAGCCGGAGTAGTTAATAGTTATCTTAAGACGCTGATTAGTGAGAAGACAATGTATCAAATCTCAGAATTAGCAATTTTAAGCTCGTATAGAGTGAGACAACATCCCTATACCTAACTCAGATGTGGGGGGTTAAACTCTAGGTCTAAACCACAACAAGTGGATGTCTGAATAGTTGGACTAAGTAGGTAGCAAAATCACATTAGTATAAGAAATTCTGTATTGGGTTTAACCTAATTTTAAATTCGTCACCTAAAATCTGTATTTTGAAAAGCAAAGAATGGTTTTCTTAGAATGTCAGCATCCAATCTAAATTTTAATAGGCTAATTTCATATAAAAGAGAAATTGATTTGGCAAGTAATCTCCCAGAAAGTCTTAAATTTCTTATCGATTTAAATTGTTAATTATTTTTATCTAAGTTCAAATAAATTATTGATTTTTATTCTCTAAGGATCCACATCTACTTTCAGGCCAAATTATAATGAATGAGTCTCCGCCCATTGGTCAGAAATGGGCCTTTAGTGGGACATGCTAGGGTCGTAATTGAGGCTGTCAACGGTCGGCGCTTTCATAGGTCTAAGAGGGCCGCAAGGGGTCCTTACTGGGCCTCAAATGACCCAAAACTGCCTTGTTAGTGAGCCTTAAATGGACCGAATGTGCTCTGTAAGTAGGCCTTACTTTGGGCTGAATGTGCTCCGTTAGTGGACCTTAAATTGGCCGAACTTGTTCCGTTAGTGAGCCTTAAATAGGCCGAATTTACTTTAAATGGGAGAATCCGTTTCATTTTTGGGCTTTTACTGGGTCAAATTCTATTCATTAATTGTCCTTCACGGGCCGACTTCAGTTCATCATTGGTCCTTTATTGGGCAGCACTGGGATATTAACTAGGCCTTAAATGGCTCCATTCCGCACTGTTGGTGGGTTTTTACTGAATCGAATCTGCTCCTTTGGTGGGCCTTAAATAAGCCAAATCCATAGCATTAGTGCCTTCCAGAGACTTCTCAGAGAAGCATAAACCATTTTGAATTGAACAGTTTAATCCATTCTTCTGCAGCTTCTTTGAGAAGTATCTAGAAGCCATTTCTAACACAAGTTTAAGCCCTCATCGGAATAAGCTAATGCAGGTGGGCCTTAAATTTGCCGAATAATATGCTTCGTTACTGGGCCTTTAATAGGCCGAGTCCGCCTGAGATAGGCCGAATCATGTTCTTTGGTCGGCCTTTACTGGGCCTAATCCGTTTCGATAGTTGGCTTTTACTAGGCCCAGTGTTTCGTTAGCATTCATTAGGCTGAATCTGTTTTGTTAGTGGCCTTTACTGGTCCGTCTCTGTTTCTTTAGTGGGCCTACAATGGGCAAAATCTGTTTGGTTAGTGGGCCTTTACTGTGGCAAATCCGCTGGTCAGTTGCCTTAAATTGGCCGAATCAGTTCATTGGTGGGCTTTAATGGGTGCGAATTCGCTGCATTAGTGGGCCTGAAATGGGCAAAATTTGTTCCATAAGTAGGCCTTAAATGGGTGGGATCCGCTTTGCTAATGGGCCTGAAACGTGCCGAATATGCTTTGTTAGTGGGCCTTGACTGTGTAAATTGTTTTACTACTGGTTCTTTAGTAGCCTAGAATGGTCTTTCTTGGGCTTTAATGGGCTCATTTAGTTCGTCATTAGGAATTTGTTGGGCTGAATAGGCCGTTCTTTAGTTGAATTTGGCTCTTTATTGGGCTGAATTTTGTTTGTCGAACGGTGATCGTCAATAGGCCTTTTGTGGGCTTCACGGGGATCGTAAATGCTTCTTAAGTGGGCCGCGCCTGTCATAATTATACCTTCAATGGCCGGTAGTGGGCCGCGCCTTTGCTACTACTGGATATTTTGTGGTTACGGAAACGGGCGGTACTTAAGCTATCATCAGGCCGCTGTAGGGTTGTTGAGGGGCCGAACTAGGCCGTCCATCATTTTTTGTTGAGCCTTATCCGCAAGATCTTTGATGTTAACTATTTGCTTTGAAGAGCCCATGACGGAGATCTGGGCAATTTGCAACGTCGGATACTTATGAGCCACATTACGCGACACAGAAGGGTAAAAGTTGTTCTCCAGCAAAATACAAAAACACAAATGAGAGGATTCTTATAATCAGTAATTTACAGTAGCACATAAGTTGCATATGATGGTATGTAAGTGTTTCATACGAGAAATTTCTTTATTTTAGAATTATCTAGTTCTGATTATTTTTGTTTGATTAGTGAATTGAATAATCTTGTAGCATCATCCAATTCCATAAGAGGTACAGTTGAATATAAAATATGCAATGGATCATCTCACCAATTTTGTGAAAGAATGTAGTCCAATTTTCTCCAAATTAAGCACGCCAGAAGTTTGCACATAGCTAGGAGTGAGTAGGAAACCAAAAACCGAATTGAACCGAATTGAACTGAATCAAACCAACCGAAACATTGTTATTCGGTCGGTTTTTTCAAGATCGATTTTCGATTTGGCCGAAAAATTTGTGAAACTCAGTCTTTGTTGATTCAATTTGGTTGTTTTACTCTACAAATATGTGAAATCTGTTATATCTTTGTGTTCAAATTGTTCAAAATAAATTTTTATTATCTTCTATTATTGCTATATTTGTGAACAAATTGTTTTAGTTAACATATCAAATAAACCACTTGAATTTTATTTAGTTAATTAGGATGTTTTTTATTTTTATTTGATTAATTCGGTGCTTCAGATTATAAAACCAAAATTTTTTATTCAATTAAAAAATATTACAAAACCAACCGAACTGCCACAATCCTTTAACCCTACGCATACTTCACTAATTAATAAATAGATATCCAAATATTGACTAGCACATACCAGTAAATTCTCATAGATGCGGCCTTTTCTCGTCTTCCTTTTATCGTTGCGCGTAAATCATAAAAGAAGCCGCCACTGACTAAAGACACGCCGTACGGACTACGGACCAAGGACGACAAGCGCACAATTGTTTTTAACTTTTCTTCCAAGAGTCATCACCTAATGTTGATGACTTGATCGGGTCAGCGATCATATTTTCAAAGCTGCGACAAGTACATTTATGTCCGACTGGTATTCCTCAAGCGCCCAGTGTGTGTGTGTGTGTGTATGTTCGAACAAAGCCATTGCAATTTTGAACACTTCTTCAGCAGCCAGCTTTTGATATTTGCATACCTCACACATACATGTGTTGCAGCCGAGTTCGAGCGAACTGGTCCTGGCTCGGCTCGAGTTCAGTCAGGTAACGAGTTGGCTCGACTCGGCTCGGTTAACTAATCGAGCTGAAAAGTCAACTCGAACTCGACTCAGTCCGGCTCGCGAGCTGATTCGCCCAGCTCGTGAGCTAGACCAGCTAGACCAAGACGGGGGCGGTGGTGGAGGTCGGGACGGGGGTGGCGAGTGGCAACGGCTGAGGAAGCCCGGGATGGGGGCGGTGGAGGTCCGGGAAGGGGTCGGCGGTGGTGGAGGAGGAGGCCCGGGACGGGGGCGGCGGCGGAGGAGGAGGACGCCTGGGACGGGATCGGCAAAGGCGGAGGAGGCCCAGGACGGGATCAGCGACGGCGGAGGAGGAGGCCCGGAACAGGGGCAGCGGCGGCGGAGGAGGCCCGGGACAGGGTCGGAGGAGGCGGAGGAGGCCCGAGACGGTATCGGCGTAGCTAAGAACCACTAGACTGTATGTAGGTTATTTTGTATTATATACATATAGAGTCGAGCCCGAGTAAGCTGGGATCTAACTCAGGTTCGGCTCGTTTTTGAACCGAGCTAAGAAGAGAGCTCGAACTCAGCTCATTTGTTAATGAGTCGAGCCTGAGTTGCTCGCGAGCCACGAGCTAAAGTTTTACTCTTACTTGCAGTTTAACCAAAGTAGGACAGTAAAATAAAGATGGACCTTCTAAAATAATTGATAGGACCACCCAAATTTCCAAATATAATTCCACGATCAAGATTACTAGATTTTATCTTTTTATTTTTTAAAAAAAATTAGTCCCAGTTGGATTCATCGAGTTAAAAAAAGAAGTCGACCAAATCATAGATCAACAAAAAACAACCATATTGTTAAGATAACAAATATTATAGAAAATTACGCTAAATCTCAAGTATTTGTAGCCTATTTCTATTGGCACAAACACTAGGTTTTTAAACATAGTGGTACATAATATAGATTTTTTTTTACACTTAACTCATTTCCATCAAATGGTTGTTTAAAACGACAGAAAACTGATAAATGAAACCTACCAGGTGCTTAGATGGTCAAGTGTATTGCCACATTGTGTTTAACTTGATCTGATAAATGAGCCCACCACACAAAAAAGGTCCACTCCTCGCCTTTTTCGCCACCCAAGTCATGCTAGCATCGGGGAACTAGCTGGCTACCACACCATCTACCCCTCTCACCCTGAGAACAGTAGCCAAATCTTGTGATAGCAAAATCCGACAAAGGAGGTAGCAACCTAATCCAACGAAGGAAGCAGGGTTAGATCCAGCGGAAGGAGGCTGTGGCTAGATCCTCCGATGGCAATGGAGGTAGGGGCCTAATTTAGCGGAAGAGATGGCGGCTCAATCCAACTATCTCCATGGCTTCCTCGACAATGACTATAACAACAACGGCCGTCGCTTTTAAACTACATGTGCTCATCGTCAAGTATGACTACGTTAAGCTCCAAGTGCATTAGTGTGCCGACAAGCCTCATCTCCTCCAACCTTATGATTGAGCTCCTCATTGGCAAGCCTCGTCTTCTCTGAGTCTATCATCGAGTTCCTCATTGATATGCCTCATCTCCTCCAAACTGACAGGTGGGCTCCAATTATAGATCCACCTATACATACAATTTGACAATGCATTTGGTTAATTAAACATCTTGGTGGGTCCCATATGTTAATCTTCCATCATTTCTAATGGCTATTGACGGAAATATGTGAAGTGAAAAAAAAAAAAAAAAAAAAAAAAAAAAAAAAAAAAAAAGACAAAAGAAAAACAGTGTTCTGTGCTATTACTTTTAAAACATGAAGTTTTATGGCAACACAGTACAAATACGGGGCGGTTAGTGTAACTTTCTCATAATATTAACTCCCACGGCTCAAGTCACCAAATTCAGCTAAATTACATTCCACAAGACGTAGTCAAAGGGAATAAATTATCGAAGAAAAGACCACACAGCCTTTTCAACAAGATAGATAGAAATTAAGGAATGCAAACACCAAGAGACATCGACTGGCATGTTAGGAAACTGAGCAACTGAGCGATGACGAGAACGGCCGCCGCGGCGCTGCCGAGGAGCGCCGTCACAGTCTTACTCCTCTGCCTGCTCGCGGCAGCCGACGACCAACCTGTAACGAAACACAGGCAAGACAAGATGTATTCATGTCAATTCCTACCTTAGTTAGTATTCTTTGTTCATTTGGATCTGATGTTTTATTGGCGAGTGCTCCATGTAGAAAGGAGACACCATTAAGAAGGGCGGTTTTGGATGGAAGCACGAATTCCAGCGGTGGCTGGACGGTGGTGAAGGAGGACTTTACGTTTCGCGTTGGTAGCGTCCCGTTCAGCAGCTGCCATGCTTCTACCATTGTCGAGGTCGGCGTCTTCGAATTAATGAGTTTTTGTTTTTGTTTTGCTTTTTAAAATGAAGCGAATTGGGCTCTTCTTGCATGCATGATGCATGACCGTGGAAGTGCAGGTGGAGAAGGATCAATTCTTGGTGGCCTATTTTGCCGGTTCAAAGGAAGGGGCTTCTGATGTAAAGATTTGGTTGCAAAGGTTTAAGGTATGTATGATATTATTGTTGTTAAAGATATTTATCTATTTAGTTATGGTTTTTATATAATTTTAATTAAGATTTTAGTATTGTATTTGATTAGAACTCTTTTGTAATAACTTATATATAGGTTTATAGTAATATCATTATGGTGTTTTCCTTAAGTTTAATATGGTATATATTAGAGTCAAAATTTCTAAAACCCTAAACTTAACACCTACCGTTGATTCACTGCTCCTGGGAGACGGCGACACACACGAAACTCCTGAGAGCGAGAGCGGTGCATAAGAAAGTTCCTTGGGTCTGTCTTTGCTTTGCGTCTGTCTCTGCTTGTCTCCGCCCGGCGCGCCATAGTCGTGGCCGTGGCCATTCTTTGGGTTTGTTGCATGCGCGTCCATGTGCTCGTCTCTTTGGTGTCATGTTGTGTTGATGTGTTTGGTTTCGAGTTGTTTGTTTTTTCTCTCGGTGGTTTGCGATCGGGATGTTGTTTGGTGGAAGTTCTTGATCCTAGAAGAGCCGCGTAGGTGCAAACTTTCACGTGGATTGCGGCGATGCTTTTGTGCTCTCCAGGTTCCGCTATGGCGGTCAGCTCGCATGGCCATTGCCATGTGCGCAAGCGCTTGCTTCTCCCTAACCAATGATCTTGGTTGAGCTCATCATGGTCTGCTTGGCATCGGCGGCGCCGATCCCGTGAACATCGCCATGCCTCGTTGTGTTCTCATATTAGTTTTCTCTAATGTTTCTGACACTCACGGGGTTACCAAGCTGCCATATGCTGTTGCCGCTCGACTTTGCCATTTCCGTCGTCATTGTTGCTGCCTTGATTTGGTCCTGATTTGACCAGTTTTGGTTCTGATCTGTTTGGGCTTGTTTGGCCTTAATTTGGCTCTAGTTTGACCAGATTTGATTTTGGTCTATTTGAGGTCATTTGGTCTTGATTTGATCAAAATTTGTTCTTTTGATTATAGCTATAGGCATGTCTTTGATCATAGCTGTTGACTAATGACTAGTTTTTTATTGTCTCGATTCAATCCTTTTATTATTTTGGATTAGGAGAATGTGTCATTATTGGCTCATCATCTACAGTTTCGCTCGTCATCTGCAGATCATTATTGACTCGTTATCTGCAATTTCGTTTATTACTTGTCGTGTTGTTAGTTATTTCTCTACTATTTCGTTTGTTACCGCAATTTTCTTCCACTGAGTCTCTTGCCTTCAGATTTTTAATATATAATAGTTTTCTCTTTTTCAAACTCAAGTATATTTTCGCCTTGAGTTTGAGAGGAGGTGTTAAAGATATCTATTTATTTAGTTATAATTCTTATATAATTTTGATTAGGAGTCTAGTATTGTATTTAGTTAAAACTCTTTTATATTAACATATATGTATTTGATTAGAATTCTTTTATATTAATCTCTATATAGGCCTATTAGTTTACACTAATATTATTCTAATTTTTTCCTTAAATTTAATAGATGTATGGTACAAAAAATTCAGATACCGTCAATGAGCAGAATTGTAGCTATCCTCCAATATTTTAAACTTTTAGCGGATAAACTGAACATACGAAAATTACCCAAGTTATTTCTGTACCATTGTTATGAACTCCCAGCTCACAAGTGATTCCGGGACGTCTATCAGTCACTATGTGTAAAAATTTTCTGCAAACATATTTCTGTGCTTATCCTTAAATCAAACAATTTTTTACATGAAACTCAAATTACTCAAACATGGCAAGAGGACCGGGTCACTTTGGTGAGGACATTCTATATGTAAGGAACTACTACTCTAATCTCGTATTAGGGAACACTACACTAATCGAAAGATAGAAAGGAGGGTCGACATCCTGATGCGAGGATTGTCTTGGTGTAATTTTTCTTTTCCGACGATCAATTGGCTAGAGGGAAGAACTGGTCATCTCCTAAATATGATAAGCTAGTGGTTGTGTTGTTAATATTGCAGGATGGAAATTGGCATCAACCAGAGATGATCGACCAAGAGCCGAACGTGCCAATGTGGAACCCCGTTCTCTTCAAATCCCCCAACACCCCCGAATTACTTCTCTTCTACAAGATCGGCCTCGACGTGCGCAGGTAACCGACTGGCATCGAGCAGTAAGCAATGACCACCCGATCAATTCCAACTTCTCCGAGTTACACGCTTTTCACATGCGTGTGGTTCACTTGGAGCAGCTGGAGCGGAGCAATGAAGCGGTCGCTCGACGGCGGCACGACGTGGCTCTCGCGCGAGCTGCTGCCTCCCGGAATCCTCGGCCCAACAAAGAACAAGGCATGTACTGTACCCTGCAAAGGTTTGGTCAAGAATTTTGGGGCAAGTTTTGTTTGATGCCCTATCGTGTCAAATGCGATTTGGCCAAAATTTTATCGTACTAGCTAACCGAATTTGGCAAATGTGTGGTTTGCGACCAAGATTTCAACATTAAATCATGAATATGATCCTGGTTAAAATTTTCACCAAAATGTAGTTAAAGATTTAGTCATGGCTAAAATTTGGTTGCAAATATGGGGTTAGTGAAGCAAACACAATTGCGTGCGTATTTTGGGATGTGATGCGACCTGTGATGCATGTACGTGCAGCCTCTCCTGCTAAGCGATGGCCAGCTGCTCTGTGGCTCCTCCGTGGAGAGCTGGAACTCGTGGGGATCATGGATAGATGTGAGTTCCTCATCCTTTAAATACACAAAATAACTTCTGTACCGGAGCATGATTTGTCTTTTTTTTTTTGTGTCACAATTTGTGTTTGCTCATTATGTGATATGCAAATTAAAATATTCAATGCAAATCGGATTCATATGTCATAAAAAAACATAAAAAGACATATAACAAAACAATTAAGCTAGCTCGACGAGAATAATACAATGGGAGATTACATGGCAAAACATGAAAACACTTCAAAAATTTGTGTGCAGGCTACTGATGACTACGGCCGGTCGTGGAAAAGGTACGGACCGATATACATCAAGGGCGTGCAGCTGGGAGTGATCCAGCCTTTTCCGTATCAGGCCCGCAGGAATGGCACTCTGCGTGTGCTGATGCGATCCTTCACAAATCTTGGAAAAGTTTACATGTCGGAGTCCACGGACAATGGGTTCTCTTGGAGCCACGCCAAACCTACCAAGCTGCCCAATCCTAATTCAGGTTTCAACAATACATATACGTTGTTTTGAAGTTTCTGTGGTCACCCTCGGTCGCTAAAAGGTCATCTCGAAGGCTGAAGCGACGACCCGGCGCTAGCCTCCGCATGGGGTGGGCTCGGGGTGTGGGTTGAGATGGACTCACCTGTTTGTAGTTAGATCGCGTTATTAATAAATAAGTCTTATTTTTATAAGATTGTCTTATTAGTAAAATATAAATAGATATAAATGGATGCGTGGACTCACAAACACCGTATCACGTGTTTCACCTCACATATCATAAACAGATGAATTTGAGAAAAGAGATCCACCTGATACAAGGGATAATGTTGTTTTTTAATCTAATTTTAACTAGTTATAGGATAATATTATTTTAGTAATCTTGTGCCAGGAACACATGAATTTTACGGGAAAAAGACATACATTGCAGAACTGAAAGTATAAAAGAATATATATACTTCTTTGTTTAATCTTACATAGGAATATTTGTGGTGATCTCCACAAAATGTACAGGCATCGATGGCGCTGCATTGAGCAATGACAAACTTGTGCTGGTGTACAACACCGACACGAGAGGGCAGCTGAAGGTGGCCGTCTCCGAGGACGACGGTGACTCGTGGACAGAAATGATGACACTGGAGAACACTGCGTCCATGGAATTCTCCTACCCAGCCGTCATCAAGAGCAGGGGTGGTCTCATCCACGTCACCTACACATACAACCGAACACAGATCAAGGTGACACGCTCCCACCGAGACAACCTTTTTTTAACTGCACTATTCAGTATGAGTGGTTCTATTTATTTCAGAGCAATACGTATAAAAATCGGCTCAAAAACTCTCATGTATAAAAATAGATCTTAAATTATACATAAAATTGTGATTATTGCAATATATGAATCTATTGTTTAAAAAAACCGAGAGTTGATTGGTGACAAAATAGCAAAGTTATGATCTACAAGGGCCTTGTGTCAAAATTAAAATTAAGTTTGTGTCAGCTTTAATTGTTTTCATCGCTAGTTTAGTTATGTATTTGTCAATAAATTGGAGACTAACTTAGTGAGAGAGATAAAAATGAATATATATCTCCACCATATAGACACATGTGTCATTTTCTACATTTGAATTAGTAAATTAAAAAGAAACGGTCTACATCAAAATAGATGAGAAGTTTATAATTTCTCGTGAAATGATCAATCATCTTAATCTCTTTTATATCAATTTGGACTATTTAAATTTTGATTGAGTGGTTGAAATTCTAAGATGTTCTCTGTTTTTTTTAAGTAAGACAAACGACCATTTTCTAACAAAAATAATATTCATCTTAAAATTAAGGACCAAAATAATATGCACGAAAATTTTGGATCTAAAACAAGATCAACTCAAATTTTTGTCAATTCTATCTTTTGTTAAGAGCAAAAATAATTAAGTTAGACTAAACAACGAACCATTGTATCTTACACTTGTTCAAAACAATTATACCCCTAATTTTTTTTTTTGACGCCTTGTATGAGTTGCCTGTGCGGGTGCTCACCTTGCACTCCGGCTGGCCGGCTCTAATTTTTACCTTACTAATGTTTTTAGGTTTCTAGCTAGCCATGTATTTTAGTGGTTTTCTCAAGCTCCACCTGTATTTTATTATTGGAATTTGGTCCCCTGCATCTTCATCGAGTTCTCTAGCTGCCCTTTTGTCAACTTTATTGTTAACCAGCACTTGAACTGCATACATGATGTTTCAGCTATCCATATTATGCTCTGCTAACTACTTGGATTGGTGACACCATCATTACCATGCCAGCTTTATTTTGCGCCGGCATTACAACATAGTACAGAGCATTACCATCTTTGTAACAGCCTCTTTTAGGTGGGCCAAATAAGACTAACGTGACATTAGTAATCCAATAAGACACATGTATGGCAAGATGGGATGCTTTGTGTATACTCAAAGTTGGCATGGCAAATTGAGAATGTGTTTAAGATGTAGGGGGCTTAGATTTCAATTTTTTTTTTTTTTGTTGTTGGTGGGGTGGGGTGGGGGGAAGGTGGTTTGCAGGTGAAAATCACTAAAATACAAGAGGTTTTAGGTAATTTCTCTTTCTTTAACGAAGGTATGTTCACCATTGGCTTTGCTTATTTTTTATTGCAGCATGTCGTCATCCAGCCCGGGAGATAGTTCATTGGATTCTGAGGATTAGCCTTGAGTATATAGCATTTTTTTTATGTATGTAGCTTTCTGCAGTAATAAGAGATGAACTAGTTGTACGTGCAACAGCTACAACGAATTGGAATAAATTTCATCTCGGAAGAACTTGCATCTCTGAGTGTACATTCCAAATATATAGCGTTAACCATTGTACGTCATATATGTATGAATTGTTGGTCTAGCTTTTCTTTTGTATAACAAATTTAACTCTTGAATCAAATTTATTTTTAAAACTCCAACCAAACACACATATGTAAACAGTGGGAATCAAAAGGAAAATCAGTCTTCTTCTGTGTAGTACGCTCTCTTCGAATCAGAATTGGACAAAGGTATGGGCATATTTCCGTGATATATTTGGATCAACATGTGGCCAAGACTTGAAAAATCAGGGCCCTACCAATTGTTGCGCCCATTATAAATTATGGCCCAATAATTGCTAGCAAATGTGAAAACCAACTATGCAAATTGGAAATTTTCTGGGTCCCACGACACATAAGTATCAGCACCATCAATACGTTAGGCCAGCCTAATAGGCCCACCATCATGCGTCAACTGTGGGACCATATGAACAGTAGCTCTGTTCCACGGCCACCAACACTTTGGACCCACGTCACAGTGGCAAAAGACTTATCACATCGGCTAAAGAATCACGAGGCTCTTTGGTTTAGATCTAATCAATATGTCCGGTTTCTGCTGGGCATGTATAACACTTATTTAGAATCTTAAAAAATCTTTATTTGGTTACACATTTATTTAGTTGATGATGGGTTATCGAAGTATGCTTTAATTTTTTTGGTGCTCAATTTTAAATGTTTAGAATTTCCAAATGTATTCGTGTAAACCTTCAACTATGACTTATCCAAACATAATAAAAATGTGAACCAAACAACCTCCAAACATTTTCAATAAAGACATGAAACAAAGAGCCACTATACCTCTTAGTTCCAAAAAAGAAGGTTGAAAATAACAAAAGAAAAAAAAAGGTAATTTACATGATATCATTGTGAAAATTTTGAATTTAATTATAATATACCGGTATCTTATTTGATATATAAATTCTAAAATCACATGTCAGTGAAGACCATTTTTGCACCAAATTTTTTCAAAGAAAAATGAGAATAGGCATTCAATAAATCATCTTTTAAGATTATTAACCTCAACTTCACAGCTCCTCATCCACCACCACCACCACCACCACCACCACCTCCTCCCTCCTTCCATCCTAAACATTAGACATTTGTTTATACTACATCTCCACCACCAATTGTTGAAATTTTTGTACAAATAACATATAAAAAAAATACGAAAATAACATATAAAAAAAAGAAATGAAGAAAATGACACTAGTTGCCAGCCTGACTATCGACACTCAAACTGGTGATTGGTGGGAAAACTGACTAGTCGACAGTCAAGCCGGCGACTAGTAAAAAAACCCACTAGTCACCACCCAAGTTGGCAACTATTCAATTGCTATAAAAGAGGCCTCCCCAGGACTGAACCACTGCAAAAGCAGCCAAAAAAAAGAGAAGAATCAGAGAGGGAGAGAAAAGGAAAGGAAGGGGAGAAAAAGAAAAATGAAGCACAAGGGGAAGAAGAAGAGGAGGAAGAGAATTTGAAGAAAAAAATCATAAAATCAGCGAAAGTGAAAATATTTTAGTTTTTTCATTGTTTTTTTTATCAATAATTAGTTTAGATCTGATTAAATTAATTGATGTTTAAGTTAATATTGTAGAAAATTTAGATTTGTTTTAGTAAATATAGATATGATCAATATTTATTTTAAAACAGTAAAATGAATTGTAGATATAAGGTAGTATTGTAATCAATATATAATGAAATTGGATAATCCAGATGCCGAATCCGGAAAAATCAAATTTGAATACTTTTTCAAGAATATGAATTCTATTGTTACGTGGGATATTGGTTCGGAGTTTAATTCAGTCCCTACATAGTCCATTTCGTGGCCACCAGTTCCTTGTATAAAATTTGAAACGAATTAAAAATAATAGGATTTGGATTTTGTGTGATAATCATAATTCGATTTGAATGCACTAAGAGTAAACAAATTATTTGATGCTTTGTAGGTCTGATTTGTTGATTTTCTAATTATATTAGAGATCTGAAATTTGATGTTTTGTAGATATTTTAAGTTGAAATTTATGGATTGTATATATGATCATTTCTAGATGTGATTTTTTGATCTGGTAATTGTATTAGAGATATGATAATAAAAGATTTGTAATATTAAACTTGTTTATATCTATGATATGTTGAATTGTAGAAAATGTCCGAAGTAAGAATAGTTTACATATTCCACGAGAACAAATTATTAGAAACAGGCCATATAAGGATGACCTCAGTGCCTATCACTGTACAGAAATAGAATTGGATAACTTTAGTACTGTTAATTTTGAGGAGTTTAAGAGCCAAGTCATGCACACTTTTAATCACGACCAAAATTTATACGATGTTGATATAGAGGCATTAATGCCTACTGGTGGAATAAGTTATCGGAAACTGTGTAAATTTAGAGATGGCAGATCTTGGAGCACTTATATTAGAAGGGTGAAAAATCCTAACCATGTGTCGAATGAATGTATACTGTATGTGATTCTTAAAGATAATGTGCCACCTGCGAACATAAATATTGGGGCAGTAGAACAGTTAGTCAAGACATGGGAAGGAGAGCAATATATGAACATTAATACAACTATGTCGCAGAATTCGAACTCAGTATTCATGGATGGTCATTTCTGGCCTGGAGATGAAGTTTATGTTGACGAAGGTGAAGATGAGAGTCTGCAAATCTCTGATAGTGAAGACTCGGAAATCGATCCAGACTATGCGGATTCCTCAAGTGAAGAAGAAAATTACCATGAGGATGGTAGATTAGACTGGACATCCAACGAGTATAGATTAACATTAGGACAACATTTTTGTCGTAAGGAGAATGCCAAACAAGGTGTGGCGATGTGGGCCATGTCCCTACATCGGTCTTTCAAAATCCATAGAACAAATCCAAATCTCTATACAGTAAAGTGCTCGGTATAAGGATATCGATTTTATGTCTGTGTTACACGTTACAAGGACAGTGAGCATTTTATTGTTTCTAGAATCACCGAGTATGACTATTCGGTCACAGAAGTCGCATAGTGTCACAAAAATATGTTGTCCGCATTTGTTGCATGCGTAATTTTGTCCAACTTCCATGCAAATCTCAAAATGCCACCGAAAGAGATTGTTACTCAAATTAATGACATATTTGGGTATAACATTGGGTATGGAAAGGCATGGAGGGCAAAGCAGCTTGGTCTTGAGATGCCATTTGGATCACTTTATAATTCTTATAATTATGTGCCCAGACTTTTTCAACAAATTGTTGATACCAACCTTGGCATTGTGATGGACATGGTTCATACGCCAGTTTTGGACGCAAACGGTGACATAGTTCCTGGAGCAGAATACATGCATGGAGCATATATTCTAATCTTTTGGGTAGATCATCTCTGTCTTCAAGTACATGTGATCAGTACTTTGTGTCGATGACACGTTTCTACCAAGAAAGTATAAGGGAACTTTGATGACAGCTATTGCTACATATGCAACAACCAGCTACTTCTTATAGCATACGCCTTAGTAGAAGGCGAGAACACAGATAGCTAGTTATCGTTTCTTGCAAACTTGAAAAAAACTATAACAAAGAATAGACGAAACGTGTGTCTAATTCACGATAGACATAAGGGTCTATTGAGTGCAATTGATTTCATGGTGTTCACTGATGAGTTTGACTACAAATGGAATGACTTGATTAGCCGGTGGCGTAAACGACATCTTGCGGCAAACTTCTTCACTCATTTCAAAAGATGACGCCTCATGAAGAAGTTTAAGAAGTTGTATGATCAAAACCAACACACTAAGTTTGAACAAAGTTGACAGGAGTTAGAAAAAGAGATTACATATTTAGATAAAGCTCAAAGGACAAAGACTAGCAGTTCACAACAGGTGGACGACGAAGAAGGTTTCATCGGCACTTTGGATGTGCCGAGACGACACAATCGGAGGTCAAGAATTAAGAAATTTAGCAAATGAATTAGTGACAAAGCACCTAAGAAGTGGTTGCTAATGCACGATAAGAGAGGTGCTAGGCATGGTATAATGACCACTAATATGGCCAGGTGTACAACTTTAAGTTGAAGGGGGTGCGAGCCCTTTCGCTTACTAGAATTGTCGAGTTTACCTGGCATCGCACGACTAAATACTTCTATGAGAGAAGTATAGCTGCAAGAGTATTACTGAGCACAACACCACCGAAATTTCCTCACGAAGTACAGAGACACTTACAAAAGAAATCCACGGCCGCTCAGAAACATTCGGCTGAGTGTATTCCCAAAAGCAGAAGGAAGCGTGGCTCATTTATCTCAAGAGTAAGAATGTTGGGAATGAATACATGCACCAGCTTAAGAAGCAAGGTGTCATTTTTGACAAGCCAACTTTGAGGCGTAACTCTTGCACATATTCGGTGGCTTCATGTTTATTGGTATGTTTGTAGCATATTTTATTTACCGTTATTTAAAGTATTGCAGCTAATCATTATTTTTTTATTTGTCCATAGGTACGCACGGCAACACTATCGATCGATCAGCATGCCCAACAGGCCAATATGACAAAATGTCCTCTGCTTGTTCAGTTATGATCTTACAAGCACACCCCTATTGGACGACTAGTCATCATGGAGGTGCCTGTGCCTTTGTCGGAGGGCTACCCACAAAGGGATGAGGACGACGAGATTGACCGTCCGATCATGGGGGATCGTTATTTGCAACGTGAGATGCAATGGGCCACCGTTCAAGTACACTCATGCCACAATGCGTACAGTGGAAAGATGGAGCTGTTACATCCTGCGCAGGTTATGTGGAGGCCCTGGACAATTGCATACATTGAGAGCGCATCACCAAGTAGGATATTGTCGGCATGTGTGCTGGACAGGGACCTATGGCTCACCCGATGCATACTTGTCTTTAGTCATATGTTGGAGGTCTACGCTCCATGGAGGGAGATGCATTAGTACGACCAATTCTAGACAATCCTTCCTCCATTCGCTGCGAAGCAGTTGTCGCACGACCAACACGAGTAAGTCCGTGATCATCTGACCCCCACCGTATTTTTCTTCTCTAAAAATACCTACATGTTTTATTTAATTTGCAGGCAGACCTGTAAGGGCAAGAAAGTCGTCAGTTGGGAGGACCGAGAGGTTTCTTACACTCATCGATAGTATCAGACAGTAACGATAGATGTTGTGTGTGAGGAGAGGCCATATGACCCTACGACATATAACTAGTACCTCCGATGGTACTTGCCATGCACTAGTGCATGGATTGCCCCCCACATACTTCACCTTTGCCGATCTACCTGCTCTGAGCATTTAGCAGACATACGACCGACACCACGCTGGTAGGATACACCGCCGGGTACGAATTGATAGTCTACATCCAATTTTTTTGTTTCATTATTATCATCTAACATGACTTCATGGTTCGGCAGACTGATGCGCACCATATCATCTTGTCATTTACACAGCCTCATGTCCAGCGATTGCATGCACGTGCCCCTATCACAAACGAAAGAGTTGGCGACAGCCATCGTCGACATTGATCGGATCGTGTCAGCTCATAGTCGACAGCAACAACATTCAACCTCCAGATGTTGCAACACCACCGCGACTGGCTTCGCCTCCACATACACCGGCTAATCGTCTGAGCACTTCTACTCATCATCTTGACACAATGGGACTATCAGGCATGGCCATTGTTTCACCGAGAAGATCTCTCTTCCGGGAAATTGGCCCATTTTCGTGTTGCGGGCGTGCTAGTATACATAAGTATACAAATAAAAGAGTAGAGAATGCACAATTTTAGGAAACACTGTACTTTATTAATTCTAAAAAGAATTACAAGTTATAAGTCCTTTTGGGATTTACAATATCTCATTGCGCCACAGGAAAGTACATCTTTACTTCAGGAGATTGCATGGTTCATGGTTCCTCAGGTTAATGGTCGCTGTCTTCAAGCTTCGAAATAACTTTACCCTTGAATGAACAAATGCAATGCGTATGCCCATGCATGCAAGTATGCAAATCCATAGCCTCGTCAGTCTATGGTATTATCACAAGACATGGCCTTCGCCTCGTCGGTGCCCGGCCAGGGAATTGTTTGGCCTCGTCAGTTGCGAACAAATGGATGCCTTCGCCTCATCAGTACCCGGCATGAATGGTGTCCGGCTTCGTCAGTCATGGACAAAAAAGCATGTTGTCTTTGCTTCATTAGTACCCAGCAACATGTAAATTATGGATGGATGACTTGTGATAACATCTTTGACTTTCTTAGCTTCAAGAAAAGCACGTTGTATGGTAAACAGCCCATTGGAATATCCATCAAGGACTTAGTAAGATTTTGACTTGATTTGACATCTTTGCACACAAATTAACTCTCATTCGACTACTTGGATGAGAGTTTTTCTGACTTATTATAGACTTAAAACTTGAAGGAATAGTTTCTGGACAAATCCTCGATTGTTCATCAAAATTTGAGATCAATCAGACCGTCGAATTAGAAACTATCTCCATTGCATTGCTTGTACGTCAAGCTGGAATTCAGCGAGACAGAGCTATTTGCAATGGTTTTGATGATATTTTGAACATTTTATCAAGATGAAATTTGGAGGGATAGTTTTAGTATGAACCTACTATTCTCCATAAAAATTTGGGGTCGATCTCACTTTTGGATTAGAAGTTATCATTGATCTTCTCTCATGGGACAAGCTGAATTTTCTTTTGATCAGAAAATTTCTCTGGTCCAATTGGACATTTAGAGATCTCTGATTGACATGAAATTTGGTGAAGAAGTTTCTCATAGAGTCCTCTATTCACCATAAAAATTTGGGACGATCGGACTTCTGGATTAGAAGTTATCACCGATCTTATCCCATTAGGGTAAACTGAAACGACTTCTGGACAGAGCATCTCTTCTAGTCAAATTTGACCTTAGAGATCTCTGATTGGCTTGAAACTTGGAGGACATGTTACACCTGCAGTCCTCTATTCACCATAAAAATTTGGGGTCGATCGGACTAGATCAAAAGTTATCATCGATCTACTCCCATAGAACAAAGTAAACAAGTCTCTGGACAGAGGAGAGCCTCTAGTCGAATTGGACACTTTTGAAAGTGCTCATATGAGCTTCAGATCTTGGATCAACCGGGACCTAGATGGCGTGTGATCAGATCGAAAGTAAACAACTTTCAGATCTTTGATCGGCCGCATCTGCTGGGCCTTGATCTCTGATCAAAAGATGAGTATGCAATTTTTGGATCTTGGATCAACAGGACCTAGATGGCGTGCGATCAGATCGAAAGTAAACAACTTTCAGATCTTTGATCAGCCGCATCAGGTGGGACTTCATCTCTGATCAAAATATGAGTATGCAATTTTTGGGATCTTGGATCAACGGGACCTAGATGGCGTGCGATCAGATCGAAAGTAAACAACTTTCAGATCTTTGATCGGCCGCATCAGGTGGGACTTGATCTCTGATCAAAATATGAGGATGCAGTTTTTGGATCTTGGATCAACGGGACCTAGATGGCGTGTGATCAGATCGAAAGTAAACAAATTTCAGATGTTTGATCGGCCGCATCATGTGGGGCTTGAACTCTGATCAAAATATGAGTATGCAGTTTTTAGATCTTGGATCAACGGGACCTAGATGGCGTGTGATCAGATAGAAAGTAAACAACTTTCATATCTTTGAACGGCCGCATCGGGTAGGGCTTGATCTCTGATCAAAATATGAGTATGCAGTTTTTGGATCTTAGATCAACGGGACCTAGATGGCGTGTGATCAGATCGAAAGTAAACAACTTTCAGATCTTTGATCGGCCGCATCAGGTGGGGCTTGATCTCTGATCAAAATATGAATATGCAATTTTTGGGATCTTGGATCAACGTGACCTAGATGGCGTGTGATCAGATCAAAAGTAAACAACTTTCAGATCTTTGATCGGCCGCATCAGGTGGGGCTTGATCTCTGATCAAAATATGAATATGCAATTTTTGGGATCTTGGATCAACGTGACCTAGATGGCGTGTGATCAGATCAAAAGTAAACAACTTTCAGATCTTTGATCGGCCGCATCAGGTGGGACTTGATCTCTGATCAAAATATGAGTATGCAATTTTTGGGATCTTGGATCAACGTGACCTAGATGGCGTATGATCAGATCGAAAGTAAACAAATTTCAGATCTTTGATCGGCCGCATCAGGTGGGGCTTGATCTCTGATCAAAATATGCATGATGCATGTTTATGCAGATAAGTAAGACTCACTCATGGCCATCTTCAAAAGCTTGCTAGGCACCAGGAAAAGGGCTCTTGAACCTTCTCTTCTGTCCACCTGTGCACCTCTGCCCTGCAGCTCTGCCTCTCTGTCTACTTCTCTCTTGCCCCTCGTGCCTGTGAAAAAAGAATAGCACCCCCTCTCTATTTATAGAGGCTCCAGGTTGGTTACAACCATCCAACAACCAGAGATTTTTAGGAGATTTGAATTCGAACAGAAGATATACTTTGTTATTTAAATAAACAAAAGGATAAAGAGATAGATTATCTCTTTTTTGAATTTGAATAGGAGATATATTTTTGTTATTTAAATTAGAGATAAATCCAATTCGAATCCGGGCTGCATGTGGGTTTGACTGCGTTTGACCAGGTTGTTGACCAAATTTGACCAGGTTTGACCAGTTTGTTTAGATTTGACCAGTCCAATTTTGACCAATCCAATTTTGACCAATTTGTTGACCAGGTTTGACCAGTCAAATTTTGACCGATTTTTTGACCAGTGGAGTTTTTGTCCTGGTTTTTGATCATTTTTTTTACACACAAAATATATGTGTATTTTATTTTAGCCCTTTTGGTCATATGAGACTCTTCTAATGAACTTTTTATTACAAAAATTAATCGAACAGCCATCAATGCATCGATTTATCTTGGTGGGCCCCTGGCCGACTCTTAACGTACAAGTGTTTGAGCTCACCTCCCGCCCGTCTCATGGTGGCATATAGATTTCTGAGGGAGCCCGTGCGCCCCTGTCTGATTCCAACTTGGGTTTCGACTTCACATTCGACTTCGATGACGACGATGCTGTCACATCACAGCAATAGATGGACAAGCAGTTTGCTACGTCGTTGGCTGCAGCAGAGGGGGCAACACAAGGCAAGATTTACGGTACGGTACGGTTCGGGCACATGACAGGCTGCCACTGTACCTTCTTCCTTATACTACAACTATTCATGACATCCACTTCTACAAATTTGGCCATTCAACACTCAATACTCAACTCACTCTTTGCTACTACCTTATCCAAATATGGTGGGCAAGAATAGCCGTGGCCGGAGAAGAAAACGCACGAAGATAAATACATAATCAACTCGCCTTAGATAAGTGGCTCAGTATGCGTTTACTTTATTAACTATTTTGTTTCGTTTATAGGATGAAGGCCAAAGTTCAGGATCATGTCGCTGTAATTGTGGTTTTTTGCCAAAGACTACTACATCCTCATTTCAGGACAACTACAGGAGGAGATTTCTAGATTGTACAGGGAAGATACTTAGAAGTGCACTTTTCTGCATTAGCTCAACCTCAAGTGGAGTGCAAAGGTTGTGCGTACGATACTCTATCTTCTCTGCAGAAAGAAGAGACTCTATGAAATGGTGGACTTTATGGAGAGCCCAGCAGCACATGTGCTGAAGATCGTGCATATTGATCGACAGGCTCTCCATAAAGTCCTTGCTATTGCTCTTGCCATGGATGCACGTTCCCAACAACACTTCCTCCAGAAGACTTCAACTAGTTTGATGATTCTAACAACACAGATGACTTCATGTGCAGATATCGAAGTGATATTAAAGTCAGTACGCTTTGGGTCTATGACAATGCTGGTAGAATGTACACACATTGCGGTCATGAAGATGAGAGGAAGAAATACGATTACATGTCATTACTTGATTCTGAGTAGAATTAAGTAGAGAAGAACACTATAAATATTGTCCTGAGTGAGTTAAACACTCTTTACTCGGATTAAATGGTGCTCCAAAATTTGATCACCTTTTGCTGCTGTAGATCTGGCTCCAATTGTTCTTGCGACTATCACAAATGCGTGTAACTCTCTGTTTTATCTACTCAAATTTTAATAACAAGTGCAATTGGTTCATAATCACTATCTATTTCCTAGTTTCTTTGTTTTCTTTGCTAATCTTTCTTTTTTGATTTTCTATAAATACTTTTCGATCTTTTAATATATTCTCCCCTTTCATCCAGCAACTTGCTAGTAATGGATTGTCAAAATAAAAAATCAATTACAAATAGCATGAGACACGTGTAGGATGTACATATCACCAATATTTTTTGTAGATATCATCAACATTTTGAGAGTATTTTAGTGTTCTACTTTGCATTTTTATGGGTGACTGTTTTATTCTATCTACAAATAAAAAGAAATCGGGAAAAGTGAAAAAAAATCCATTCAGTGACCAGCCCATTGCGCGAATGAAGACCATTTTTGATATTTTTTCCAACTTTGGGCTATTCTTGAAATTTATTTTTTTAATGTGTTATTTAAAAAAATTCTTTTGTGAAATACCAGGTTATTTTTGAATTTTTTTCCATTTATATTATTTGCATAAATTATTGGCAGATAGGTTCTAGTTGCCAACCCAGATGACGACTTATCAGTCGCCAACTCAGGTGGCAACTTGTTCGTGACGATTGGTGAGGTGACTAAAGTCATCAATTGGGTTGGCGGTTGAAATTATTTTTGCAATTTTCTTTATATCTAGGTTATTTTGGTATACTTTTTGTTTTTAGGTTATCTGTATAAAAATTTTCGGATTGTTATGACTTATCTGGCCAATATTGTAGTATAAAATAAGATGTGACATACTATGTCAGCCATATTTTTGGTTCAATTTTTTGTCTGTAACCCAATTGAAATAATTTTGGAAGACGTAAAATTTTATTGGAGAAATTGAAAGAAGTTGGATGTATAGGAGAATCATGCTATTTGTAGGGTACGTGTGGTGAAAATTGAAAATTAGCCATCTTGAAAAAAAAGAAAAGGCATCAGTGAGTCATGCTATCAAAGGGAGGTTGATATATTGCGCACTAGTCCATTAAAAGATTGGACATTAATTACTGATCAAACCATAAATATGTGTACGGCAACCAAAAAATATTGACCTGTTAATGATCTTGGAGTGTGAATGAGAACGATGATGACTGATGAGGGTGGGAAATATCTCTCTATTTTTTTATTATGGAAAAATAGAAAATAATTATGCAAGGCTTATCCCAAGTCAAATATAGTACAAATCATCTAGGACAACATCTAGATAAAGATCACTTTACAAGTGTGACACTTACAACGATTGTTTATGGTTTTCACTTTTGCATAAGCCCATATCTAAACGAATCGAGAAAGGACCAAGCTTGTATGGGGGACATTATCATGATAATCTTCTTGATATTTTATGACCCACTTCAATCTTCAACCTTTACTTTAGATTGTATTATTGAGATTAAACTAACTTGGTTTTTGGAAAAGAAAAAAAACCATAAGAGGTCATCTAGCTATGCCCCGTTGAAGAATGAATTAAAAAAGTTCAGAAGTTGGACAAAATGGCTAAACTTTTTCGATCTTACTTCTGAGGTCATGCAAATAAGGAAAAACAGTAGGAGAGGACCTACTTTAATCTTTTATTAAAATAAAATAATGTACAGTTTTTGAAAAAAGATATAAAAAGAAAAGAAAAATGTACACAGAAAAAAAGAAAAATTCTGGAAAATCATGTCCAACCATCTTAATATCAAAATCCTTTTATCTCTCCCCCGCCCCCCCCCCCCCCCCCCCCCCCAACATCTGCTGCCAACCGCAGGTCGTTCGCATCCATGATTCTTTGGCTCATGTTATGCTTATATAACTTTGTTTGTTTCATCCATGTTGTACACACTAGCAGATCCGGAAGCTCTTACCTGGGGAGTTAAAGAATAAATAATAGACTTACCTTTTGATATAGTTGGGATAAGGATATTTTTTCTCTCTCTACTTTGCAAAAAAAAAAAATCATTTGACCTCTCTATTTTTAAAAAGTCAAATTTGCCTCTCTACTTTTTAAACTAATTCAAAATAGTCATTTTGAATTTATCTATTTATATTTTAGTGGTGGTCATTTTTTTTAAAAAAAAAGTTTATGAGATTTAAGTAAATATCTATAAACAAAAGCTGTTTTTGCAAACTTTGTAGGATCAGGCAATCAGCTGATCTTACAAGCTTCTATATAGATTCGCCATTGATTGTGCATGAACATTCATCCATAGGACAAGTTACAAATATATTATCTTATATACTAGTAAAATCATGAATCTCATACTAACTAGGCTATGTTCAAAACACAAACACCTCCAAAAAAGATGCATAAACGGCGTTAGATTCATCCCAAAAACTAAGAAATGAACAACTCAAAACCTGTCATTGCCAAGCAATACCTATGAGGACGATTTGTAACAACCTTACAATATTATACGATATACATCGCAGTTAATACATTTGACGCGTTTGACTTGGATTAGCATGCATGGGTGGTGATTACGACGCAGCTGAATCTTTCTAATCACAGTTTGATTAGACTCCGGTCTTGGACAGCCTCATATATTTACGTGGACCGTTTCCTGCTGCTTCTAGTTAAGATAAGATCATATTAGCGTGCCTGATAGATTAATGTCTCGTCAAATTTTCCTAGAATTAAACAAAGGGCTTTTCGCGATCGCACGGGGCAAGAGACTGTGTTGTCGGGGCAAATCGAGTGTGTTTGGTTCATGGCCGTCAGTGGTCACGAAAGATTAGATGTGCTATAAATGATTAGATCATTGTTTGATTTATGGTTCAATTTACGGTGTGGCACAAATTTAGATAGAATGATCCATTTGTTATAGTCAAATGAGAGATCTAATAAAGTGTAACGGGTCACACTCTTCCGTGCTCTAACTGGGGTGATGCACAAATGAATGGAATTTTCCCAATCCCGAGTTATTTCTCAGCACTCGTGTGGAGTAATTATATGGTGATGTACAATCCAAAGATTAAATTGTCCCCACGTTATCCCACATCGACGTCTTGTTGCTGGCCATTCGATCGGAGTCTTCACTTCATTAGCATCATCCGCGTGGATCCCGCTATTTTGTCTTGCAGTTTGAACGTTTGGTCCACGTTAAGCCACATTGTCATTTTGTTCCTGTTCGTTGGATCAGCGCATTTACTTCATCTGGATCATCGAACATGCCCTCGATAGTCCAGTTGTTCCCCACTCACCAACTGTTTTCCACATTTGACCACGATCAGATCTTCAAATTCGACCAGCTGAAAAATCGACAAAACACACTGTCTCGTACTGTCGAGCTGTTTGTTACATTCGACCATGGCCCATAACAGATGATTCAAGTAGAAAACCAAAATTCGACCATCGTAAAAAACAAAATGCGAAAAAAAGACATCTGATTAGACAAAAAAAAAACAAATTTGACCAAGAACAATTAGCATTTCGACCAAAATTTTTATAAACGCGACCACATTTATGTTTTGTTAAATCGATCTGGTCTTTTTCCTGGTGCGACCAAGATTTACGCTGACAGGACGAACTTAACGACCAACACTTTCACTACCACGACCAATGCAACTAATTTGACAACAAACTAAGCCTTCAAGTTCGACTAAAAGCAAACATGCTTACTCAACCCAAAAAAAAATAAAATGTGACCAAAAAAATTTTACTCTCTTTGCCGACAGTAAGTAGCCCCGCCCTTACGACCATTTTTTTTTTGCTGCCACGAAAGCTTCGACCAAAAGGCATCACAATGTTTTATACTATTGAACTGTTTCCCATGTTCGACCACAAAAGCCGAGACCAATATTTATTCGACCATCATAAAGAAAACAAAAGCGTTTCTTCGACCAAATATAAGACCAGTGGCGCTCATTGCTCTTCCCTATAATCGCCCAATCCTGCTGATTCCACCAAAAAACTAAATGTCTACTCTTTTGTTCAATCGATCAGGTCTTTTGCTGCTGCGACCAAAATTTATATTGAACTAAATTTATGGTCAAAATTTTTGTTGTCGTAACCACGAAACAAAAAAATACGGCCATCATAATAACAAACAAAACTTTTTTTTTGACCAGGTATAGATCCAGTGGACCTCTCATTTGCCCATCATAACAAAAAAAAAAACAAATGTGGTTGTATCAGCAAAAGCTCTGTTCTGATTGTAGTCTGCTGGTTCAAAATTGGTCGTACCTGCACAAACACTGTTCTGAGCGTGGTCGTGCAGTTTAGAACTGGTCGTAGTTGTACAGTTCAATAATCTCAACAATCATAACTAATTTATAAATATAATATCTTATCATCTATAAATATATTTCCTTAATACCTGAAACAACATGTGGAGTCCTACCTAATAATAACTAAACAACTGAGACAACTGAGGCACCAATGGCTGTATAGTGGCTGGATTTGACCTTTTATTTATGTTGACATCTCCACTAATGAAGCAAAAGAAAGATACATTGCATGTAGACATATTTACTGGTAAAGAAAAAGAAAGATACATTGAATGTAGACATCTTTACTAAATTCACAAATGTGTACATTTCTGTTGTGGTGTTAATTGCCCCCGATAGCAATATCTTACGAGTCTTAACAACTAGAAGACTTGAAATGATCGTATGATGGATTATTGCAAATTGAATAATTGGAGAAAATGAATGTAGGAGATTTATACAAATTGAGGTCCTAAGTGGAATCTTAGTTATGTTGATGTACCCTGATGTTAGTTAGTTAGGAGACTTCCTCAAAGGGAAAAGTCTTCAAGGCACATCAAGTGAAGTAATTGTTTGTATTATCAGGTGAAATGAGTTGGTTACAAATAAGTGAATACATGTGATTTTATAGTATGAGAAAGTGACAATTGACCACAATGACTCTCATCGAGCCCTTGGATGAAGACTAAGATTTTACTCTAAATCTTCAATGTGTCATCGTGGCCCTATTGAAATCAAAAATGTCATCTTCAAGGCAAGAGACCCCTGCATCTCCTGGTATTGTCTAGTAGCTATCCGAGATGTGTCACCCTGATGAGGCAGCCCCCAAGTCTCAGGTACTAGGTAATTGATTTCAGGGGTACTCGTTATCGGGGTATACCTATGTAACTCGCGTCCTCAAAGGCTTCATATCCTGAGAGGGAGAGATGCCCACCGGGTAGCAAGTCTCGGGGAACTCATTACCCAGGGTGCACCCGAATAACTCATGTCCCTGAAGACTTTGTATTCCAAATAGAGGAGATGCCTACCGGATAATTGGTTTCCGGAGGACTCGTTACCTAGAGTATGACTGAGTAGCTCATGTCCCTGAAGACTTCATTTCCTAAGCGAGAGAGATGTCCATCGGGTAACAGATCTATTGAGGGACTCATTATCTGGAGTGTGTTTATGTAACTTATGTTTTCAAAAGATTCATCTCCCGATCGGCATGGATGTCCACCGAGTAACTGATTCTCGGGGGACTAGTTACCGAGGTGATGTAGCCCGGTAACCAATCCTCCAAACTATCCCCCAATAATTTCTTTAAAGAGCATTGCTATTTTTTATGTAATACTAGTAGAAGATAAACATTGCTTGTCAGGTAATTTAAACTTATCTATAACGCATATCAAGTTATAATTTGATTTAAGAGAATACTCCATGCAAAAACAAATTCGTTCACGTGCACTTTGTAATATCCACTATTGACAGGCCTCTGAATTTCACGCAGGGCAAGAGCCGTTTATTAGCGAATGTCAAAGTACTTATGAAGTATGAAATTCGTTTGTATATTTAGCTGCAATGTTTGATTTATGATTCAAACAATAAGTTCAGGCTTGATTTTACTCCGTCCTAGCGCGGATTAAAGCAGTTTGATTTACGATGGGACAGCACCAGATATTCATAGAGTTCAGCTTCCAACATTAAAGAGATTCATTGTATCTGGACATCTTTACTAAATTCATAAAACGTCTACGTTTTCCAAAGAGCGATGCTATTTATGCGTTATATTTATAACATATAGGGTATATATTAGATTTAATTCATATTTTTTTTTGTGGTGCAGACGTGGCATGATTTTTTTTCTTTATTTAAAAAAGACACCATATAAAAATGGGTTCATTCATATAGTAAGTTTTTAGTAATAGAAATTAAATGTTATAAAATACTCGTGATGAATCTTTGCGTTTCTTGAGATCTCGATGAAAATGTCCAAACATATTTGTCATTGTAAAAAATATCCTACAATCTACAATAATAAGACCACATGTTAGGAAGACTTTAAATCCCTCAACATATCTAAATTGTCAAATCCAACTTGCTAGCTTTAATTTTATTTAGAAAATGCATATTTTATTACATGAAACCTACCCAAAGAGATGGATGCAGCCGGCAACCAAGAGAAGTGTAAGATGGTAGTTGTTGGTGATCACCTGCAGTGCAACCCAATGGCGGCACGGGGTGTAGAGGAGGGACTTGGCAACGCTCCAGACATCGTGCGGCGGCCCCAACAATTAGTCACAGGATGGATTAGACCTGCCAGCTTGTGCGGCGTGGCACCACAATAGCCAGCAATCCCCTTCTGTGTTGCAACACCAAGCCATGTCGCACCATCTCCCTCCTATACAATATGACGTGTACTTCCTCCTGGCAGACTAATTTATAGTTTGGGATTTTGTGCAGCTGGTTTGTTAACTCTTGTTGCTTGGAATATTTGATTTTGCCAGACTGTATTGTTTGCATGTACAAGCAGTTTATTTGAGGAAAAATCAGATGAGTTTGTTCTCTGATGCTCCGTAACTACTTGCAATGTTTGAGTTTGTTGTGATTGGTTGTTGAGTTGCGAATGATAGTATTATAAATTATAATGTGAATAAGGGCAATTAAAGTTAAAATAGGTGATAAAAAGTGAAAGCTACTTCAGTTTTGTCCATTAGATTCTGTTTGTATTATTGAGATAGATAACTGTTAGATTTTGTTACAGAAAAATATTCTTTAAAAAGAATAAATAAGAAAAGAGATGAGACAACTATCAAGATCATTTTAGGGATTAAATGAGAGTTAGTTTCTTAAATAAAACTCTCTCTTAATATAGTAATATAGATTATTCTAAGTCCACTATGTACACATATTAAGATATTGTGAAATTGAATGAAGAGAAATGTAAAATAGACAATGTTATTCTTAATTAAAATATAATATGATATTAATAAAAATAATTAATTATTCATTTTTTCTCTATTAGAAATAACAAAAATGGAGTATCACTCATGAATTTATATTGTAAAATAATAGTTTCTAAGAATATGGAATTATATAGCGAACTAAAGAGACTATAACAGCGAACACATAAGCATAAATATCCATTTTATAAAAACATCAACATCATGAAAAAAAACGAGTGTGAAACCCATACTTTAGCCGTTGATTTGCGTAACCAACAATCTAGATCAAGTAAGCACGACAGGCTAATGGTAATAGAGCTGCATCTGAATTATCTGGTTATACGATCCAACGGATAAAACAGAGGTCCCACGACTGTCCAGATACAGGAGAGGGCAGTGGAGGTTTGGTGGCGTTGAGTGGACTTTGGCCGCCTGGTTTATGGTGGGACCGTTTGGTTTTGGGAAAGCAAGCGAGATCCTAACGTAAAAATGGTAGGTTTGCCACACAGGAATTATGTCATGTTTTATTTTATCAAATTTTGATCATATTTTTAATATTTAATTAATATTTTTATTATAGCAAAAATTTAACTAATCTTTTTTGTCTTATCAATACATGTTAATTTTACATACCAATTTGAAGATGAAGATTTTAATCATCAAAATTTGACATATCAATTATCAAAATTTATTTAACATTAACTACAAATCAAACACCTTCATTTTTTATCAAAATTTAGTCATGACTTGATTTGATCATGACAAAACTTTGATAAAACTATCAAGAGTAGCAAATCAAGCACACCCTCAATCTGGATGTATATGTGATCAGATACTTGTCCTTTGATAGGAACCAGTGGCCTATACCACGCTCTCAAATAGGGTCTAGATGTAACAGTCACCACACTCTTATAAGACAGAGTTCATAATCGTGTAAAGTTTCATACAAAATAGACTTAGATCAGAAGGGTACTATAAAGCTGATTTTATTCATTATATAGATGGAATATATTAACACAAAATATGAAATGAGCAAAATATAAAGTTTCTAATCGAATCCCTCCCAACTGATTTAGTCTACTATTCACACTCATGATTCGATGATGTTTCACCAACATGATCTCTAACTTTAAAAACTGCAAAAGTTTAAAATCAACTAGAATGGGTATGACAAGTCATACTCAGCGAACTGACATACACAATAATATATACATAAATTAACATGAGGTTTTATATAAAAAATTACAAAATTATTTACAAGGAATTTCTCATTAAGTAAAAATAAAAATTAAAGTAACATAAAATATAATAACAGTAACAATAATATAAATCTGGTGCCACACATGACCACAAGTATTCGCAATCCTGAAAATCGTCGGGGTGAAATTTCACACTTTTACACTATATAGAGGGTACTTCGAGATCACAATTTCTTCTATGACACTTCTGTTCTAAAAAAGCAAAACTCACCCTTAACTTATTAATATCAGTCGCTCTTATGGATCCATCACCGTGTACCTTGTTCGGACAAGAGCCGTCCCCAAGGGAGAGCTCAAACACTCCCATACCTAAACTGTGACCGATATAATATGTTTATCATCGTAGACCAGTTAGAAATAAAATTACAATAATAGCTCTTTTTACAAGAAAAATATACACATAATAATTTATACCTTCTCTTACATATTAAAAGTAAAATAAAAAAAGAATAATATTACAACTTTAGCTCTCTGTACAGCTAATAAAATAAAAAGAGAAAAGTAAAAATAGGGATACAACCACCATCTTTCTCACAGAAGTGAAGTAAAATGGAAAATAGTTTTTCCTCTTATAATACATAACGAAAAACAAAGTAGAAAGAAAGAAGATAATAATACACCATTCTTTTTAATATTAGTATTGACAATAAAATACAACCAAATATAAAAAATATTTTAGTGAATCATTTGATCATATTTTTATCATTATTAAATAAAATTATCTTACTTTTAGAAAACATTAGTGTAAATAGTTTAAGATAGTAAAAAGTACAAGTAATAAAATAATATATAACTCACAATATTTGTGATAAAATAATTTTAAAAAGACAAGATGATAATAGTATATAAACGGTTTGTCTTATACTCTTTAATCTTGACGACTAACTCTTGGCAGTACTTCAACTTAACTATAATTTTCTTACTCTAAAACTTAACTAAGGAACGAGGGAGAATGTTTATGTGCTGAAGAGGACTTATATTTATAGGCCAATATTATTTTCTCTTCTATGCCACGTTACTTTTGACGTGTTGAACATGCATCCATGGTTTTAAGGATTCCTCCATGTGCTAGGTGAGTCAGTTTGGGTGCTTTTTTATATAGGAAGACAATTTGGATTTATATTCTTTAGGATATAGATAACTCAAATTCTATTTTTTAATAACATGTATACATGTATTGTTATAAAAATCTTATATTTGACTAGATGCAGGTAATTTATTTTGTAGCACTTAAAATTTTAGGTCTACCTATAAAATCCTAGTAGGCTAATGTCATTAGAGGCTTGACCTAAACGATAATCTCACAATTTATTGTTCTATCACGACATCCTATTTTTGTCATATCTTTCAACTAATTATCTCAAATTCAATCATATAGTAGACCAAATATTACTCATAGAATTATTGTTCGACTAGTGCTAGATTTTTGTCTAATTACTAATAATCTAACAATGCTATTTGATTATAATATATATTAGTATAAGTTCAAGATATTACAGCCTACCTTAATAACTTTTTACCCCCTTGGTTTGATGCCATGTAATCTTGTGTGCTTTGGACCTATCTCATTTCCCACTTGTATGCAAGGCTTATGTTATCACCTATCGGACAGAGGGGCCATGCATCTAGGTATTCATGACACTTGTGATGTGCACTCTTTTCGGGACAAAAATTACCTATGCATTCATGACACTTGTGATGTGCACTCTTTCCGGGACAAAAATTAAATAAGAAACTTCTTACACAAAAGGTGAGTAGGAAAATAATCATAATTATTTGATCATGAATAACAAATTATTTAGATCTGTCAAATTTATCCACAAATAAAACCCTCTGTTATACTACCATCGATTTGATCATCTATTTTTTAATTTGACAGTCTGATCAACCTTTTCTATCCTCTTATGTTAGAAAACTTCTTATCGAATTCTTATAGTTTATTCCGTTCTTACTTTTTTAAGTATAGTTTCAAGGAAAAATGTATAAATATATCATCATATCGTTTTGAGGTAAACTATAGCCATATTTTCTTAAATTGTTCACATTGACCATTAATCACTTGAGTAAAAAGCGACACGATAATCTCATTAAGAACAAGAATTAAAGGTAAAATTGTGATGTTATATCACTTCTTAAAACATGTGTAAAAACTAAAATAACAACTAAAAAAACATAAGAAGCCCATCTATGACAACGTAACATCTCAAATACTTATGTTAGATAATATATTAAATGGAAAAATCTGATGAGGGGTAGTGAGGGGAGCTTAGTGGGAGACGTTCTTACCGAAAAAAAAAAAGCTAAGTTGAAAACACTGACAAAGAACTCACTGCATTAGCACAACCTTCCCGTCCAAACCAACATATCTATCTCTCACCGTCTCACGACGTTGGTTTGCATGAGTAACTCCTGTAGTCCTGTATTAAGATCTATATAGTCTAATTTAATTTAAGTTCATAAGTCTAATAAATCAATGAAAGGGTTTAAGTTGATTTGAGATTTCTAATTCAAAGAGGGATTCAATTTAAAAGATAAACTCAAAAGTCATTTCATCCTAACTTCAGTTTCTTTTTAATACATGATTTGAGTTTTTAAGAGAGAAGTGACTATCCGTCTGGCTTAGTATTCGGTTTATCTGGGTAAAAGGATGGAACTGAAGCTAAATTAAATAGATCTAAATGGAACAGAAAAATTTGTGGAGGGACACCACAAGAGGAGCCTTCAGGAAGGGATAGGGTTAGAGATAGAGATAGGGATGGACTAGTACTACCTTGATGATGCAAAAGAGGCAAGTTCCTATCAAGGTGGCCCATCGCCACACACGGCCAGCCACGTCCCCGCAGCAGCGCCAAGGGCCAAACTCGCGTGGCCCCATGCACCTGGCACGGAGCCGCACGTGCTGAGTTGGTCCAATCACCTCGTTCCCCCGGGCCCCGCGTGACAGTCGAGAGAAGGTAAAGCCCCGGAATGCCACGGCATATCCTGCCACGCGAGGCAGTCGGTTTTGCCTAAAATCATCACTGGTTTTGGATAAAACCATGTCCTGACTTTTTTTCCTTTAGTTTTGGTTCATTTTTTTATATTGTTTTTTCTCAGGATATGACTGAAAATCCTTGTTTGCCCACCACTTTGTGGTCACGAGTAGGTTGCGCAGTAGTTTCCCCGCAAATGTGACTATTTGATTAGCCTTAATACATGGTTCATATTGCACAAACGAAAGAGTTCATAGGTTTAAGAGAACCATAAAAAATTGACTCAATTAGCAATATTATTATTAGGTTATCTATGTGGTGCTGTGTCATTTAGCAATTTAGTGCAAATTTTTTAAATTTCTCTTTTTTTACATATTAAAATTCAAATTTGTCTTCCTCTATCAACATATGGTTTTCAAATAAATTTTCATACTTCTCATAAAAAACATATTTAACTTAATCTAATTCTCCAAGCTTCTATTCAAATTACATAAAAACTTACGATTAAAGTGCACGTATTTACAATAAGTATTAATACAATCTTACAACAAATATTTATAAAGAATAGTACAAATTTAAAACTAAAAGATATAGGTTCAAAATTAAAAAATATAATATTTTTAGATGTAAAATTTATAGTTACAATTATTATAATAGAAATATATTATATGTAGAAATAGAAAACTATATATCCTTTTACTGAAACTATATATACACAATATAAAATAACAATGACTAATATAGAAATAAAACTTAAATCTAAATTTTATAATATTACATAAATTTAAAATAGAAAAATAAAATGCTACTAAAACAAATAAATAAACTCTACAATCTTAAAATAGAATAATCTAATCTTACAAGTAACATATATATAAACTTACAACTACAATATCCTACTACTAATATACGCGCAGAGGATATTTGTGCTAATTTTTGGTCTTATATAACAAAATTTCATATATAAATGCATTATTCAGATCAATCGTTACCCGTTATATAATAAAAAAAATGTACACCAATTTATTATATGATAAACATGCACCATATAACAAAACTTTTCTTTTTCCAGTCATGACAAAAAAAACTTTTTTGGACATACGTGTTTGTAGGAACTTATCAAAATACATAACACAAGTTATACGATCATATATACAAGAGTACATAATTCTATCATGTAATAATACGAGGATAAGAAAAAAACACAAAAAATAAGGGACGATGAAGATATTCACCATGCATATTCGCACAATACCACCACCAACTCTATAGAGGTAATTCACATTGGATGACATCACCAAAATAACCGGAGGCTATTTTTAACACCTTAGCTTCTCAAAACTCCATACAGTAGTTGGGTCACCAAAGCATATTCCATGGTTAAATTCTCAAAATTCCATTTGGATAAATAAATTAAAAGTCCAAGTCACTTCGGTGCCTTATCCAAGGAATAAACCTTTGCTCTTAATAAGCATTCATCTCCCAGTTGAGCACCTATAAAATCCATGCCCCAAAGTGCCCACCTCTCCCCATCCAAACTCACAAGAACTCCCAAGGAAGTAAGGCCGCTCGCCGGCGACATGGCTGTGTACATCCGCCTCGACGATGCCGTCCGCGCGCGCCTCCGCAGGGACGGAGGCGGCTGCACGAGCAGCGGGAGTGACCATGACGCCTCCGCCTGCCTGTCCGGCCTCGTGCAAGCGTTTCTTGAAACGGACGCCACCGCCGGGGAAGATGGCGCCGGAGGGACGGCGGCCGGCGGGGACGAGTATGACTCCGATGATGGTGACGCCCACGGGCGCGCCGCTGCCGCGGTTGCTGCCATACGGGAGCTGCTTGACCCCACCGCGGAGGAAGACCCCTTTCGGATCAGGCTGGCTGCCGCTGTGGCGGCGGCGGTGGAGGCAGAGGCGGCTTTGCGGGTGCACGGCGCGGCCATCCGTCGCGCCGTGATGTGGCGGCTGCTCGCCGCTGGGTACGACGCCGGCGTATGCAAGGCGCGGTGGGAGGCGTCCGGCGGCGTCACGGCCGGGACGTACGAGTACATCGACGTGGTCGCCCCGGCGGCGAGGGGGGCGAGAAGCAGGTACATTGTGGACACTGCCTTCCGAGCGGGGCTGGAGGTGGCGCGCCCCACCGCGGAGTACGCGGCCGTCGTGGCCGCGGTGCCGGTCGCGGTGGTGGTGGCGCGCGAGGAGGCGGTGGGTCGCGCGGTGCGCGTGGCGGCGGAGGCGGCCCGGAGGTCGCTCCGGTCACAGGGCCTGCACGTGCCGCCGTGGCGCAAGAGCCGGTACATGCTCGCCAAGTGGCTCGGCCCGTACAAGAGGTCCACCACCACCTCGCCGCCGGCTGCCGGGGCAATGCCTCTTGCCGGCGGCTCCGGGATGGACGTCAAATGCCGCGCGGTCGGGTTCTTCCCCACTCTGGCGGCCGCGCCGGCGGCGAGGATTAAGTAGTGATTAACTGATCTCGGGGAGATTAATGAAGCTGTGTAGAGATATTGGTGCGGGAGTTTTTTTTTTTTTTTTTTTCTTCATGTTTGAGATGTTTTGGAATTTGTTTTGTACAGAAATTTTGGTCTAAATCGCTGTTGTTGGAAACTAAAAAGTATGGAAAACAAAAGAATTTATGGAGAATTTAAATTTGATAATGAGTTAAAATACGAGAAAAAGAGAGATCAAAAGAAACGAAAAAAAAATATGTACGCGGCGGCGGGCAGGTCGAGTTGAATGATTAATAGATAAAATGATGGTCTTCTTTATGGATTGTTTGTGGGAGAAGAAATTTAAAAATAAACTGTACCAAGTTTGTTTCGTTTGATCTGCGTTTAAATTTTCTTTTAAAAACTATTTTTTTATTGTTTACAATAAAAATAAATGAGATTAAAGATATGCTTTGAATGTTATAAATTCATATAAAATTTAAAAATTTAAACAACACCATTTTGATTTTATTAACTGTTTGATCAATGGGACCACACATCACAGTTATTTTATGCTTTTTAATAGACTATTGATGCAGTTGAACCCAGAATGCATGGGGTATTTAAACAAAAGCCCAGGAGACTTTTAGTTAGGAACAGAAGAAATGACGAATTTTTTATATAAATAATTCTTTTAAGAAAATTGCAAAACTAATTTCTAGTTTCAAGAATTTGTCTATCTAACTTATTTTAAAAATGTAATTGTTTTTTGGCAACACGTGACACTGGTATCTGCGACAAACACGCTACAAAAAGCACCAAGAAAAGCAACAAACAGCAGAATTTTGCCGCATTTTGCATGTATTCTTCTACCGCACATGCAAAGTGCGGCAGCAATAGCAAGACTACATAGCACAATATCACTTGGGACAATATTACTTAGGATTATTTGGTTAACCTACTGTTAACTTAGTTGCCACAATATTTAATTTGGCACAATAATTTAACCCAAAAACAGGTTAACTTAGTTTAGTTAAATATTTTATTGAAGATTAAATTATTTGGTTCACTTAGTTGCTTTTAATATGCAAATAATTTCATTTAGAAATTATTATTAGAGAAAATTTTGTCCATACCACTAGAAAAGTGGGCATTTTTTTATATACCACTAAAAAATAAGATCTTTCTTATTTACCACCGAAACGTAAACTGATATTTTGTATTTGTTTTTGTAATTTAGTCAACTACTAGTCAACAGGAATAGATACAAAAATATGCACTTTTGCACTAAAAGGTCAACGACTCTTTCTTATTTACCACTAAAATATGGATTAGTGTTTTGTATTTGTCATCATTGTCTGGTTAACCGTTGATAAGCAGAGCAAATGATATTGTTACCCTGTAATGGTATACTTTTTACTCCTTTGAGGTATATTTATAAACAAAATATTTTTTTGGTGGAAGTGTATTGTTTATCTGAAATATGAAATTTTACAGTCCTTCGTAGTGACATATTTGCTCTATGTTATCATATAATAGATGTAAAAATATCATTTATTCTGTTAACTAGCGGTTGACCAAACGACGATAAAAAATACAAAATACCAATGCATATTTTGATGGTAAATAAAAAGAGCCCATTTTTAGTAGTATATACAAAAATACACATTTTTTAGTGGTACTAATGAAATTTTCCCTAATAATAATTCTTAAATGAATTATTTCCATATTAAAAACAACTAAGTTAACTAAATAATTTAACCTTCAATAAAATATTTAACTAAACTAAGTTAACCTGATATAGGATTAAATCATTGTGCCAAATTAAATATTGTGACAGCTAAGTTAACAGTAAGTTAACCAAATAAATCCCAAGTGATCATCCTGCTAGTTGCTGCCGCACTGTGAATGTGCGGCAGGAGATTCCACGTGCTCTCGCTACACATGCAAAGTGTGGTTTTTTTAGTTATTTTTTGTTGTGTGTTTGTCATAGATATCAATGCCACATGTTATCATCAGAAACAATTGCACTTCTAAAATATCCTAGTTTCACAAATTCTATAAATTAAATATTAGTTTTATATTTTTTAAAAGATTTAGTTATATAAAAAATTCAAGAAATGACTCATGAGTCATTATGTCAAATACTTTTATAAGTAAAGATCCCCACTGCACAACAATTCTAGCTACACCGCTGCTACTCCCACCCCGGAGCTCGACATCATACTCTAAAAAATTTCTCAACGATGAAGTTAAGGATTTTATGTAGAATTGCAAATGACTTGTGCTAAGTAGAGTTTGTGCCATATTTTGAAAAATGTGATCCACTTATTCATCGTGATAATAATGTCGTGTCAAACGTTAATATATATGATTTTTTAGTTTACAGAGTGGTTGGGCGGAATCTGATGTGAACTTGTATAGCCATCCAAATGCAAAAGAAGATAAAAAGGTCGAGCGAAATAATTCAGTGGTCCTTGGTAGATGGATGGATAATGCAACAATTGAGAGAGTAGTGATTGGACTTGTCACCCGAGTGTCTCGTTGACACTTGTAAACCCTTTTGATTTTTATTTATTTATTTATTTCTGTAAAGACTCTGAACTACAAAGACATCATCAAAACCCTCTAGAGAAAAGCCACGGCTGAAAGGGGGAAAAACTGAAAAAGACCTTGTACTCGGCTGGGGCTAATGGACCAGTTTTTCAACATGGTTCCATCTGTTGGTGAAATAGCTACACAACTATTTGACCACTTGTGAGTCAATTTAACTCCCAAGCAGATAAAAAAGAAGGAATAAATATGGCGTTTAAGTCACTAAGACAAATATGCATCTTGAAAGAGAACAATAAAAAATAAAATTTGACCAAAATTTAACTAACCATCTGGGTGATATAATGTCCTGAAATTTGTAATTAAAAAAATAGTTGACTAGTCTTAATAGGATCGGCCAAAATCATGGAGAACCATAGTGGATTTAAAGAGCATATACAATTTGGGATATAGATTTACATATTAGAGACATTAAGTATTTCGGCGTGTACTATGGTGTTCAGCTCAGGTGTAGGGCCAAATGACCAATTAGGGTATTAGGGTCTTATTTAGGAGAACTTGGTTTTTGCTGGGAGTGATTTTTTAAATAATTTAAGGAAGAAGAGTTTATTTTTAGTTCAAAATGGATTTAATTTTCTCTGAAAAATTTCTCTTCCAATATCCTGTTTGAAAAGATTTAAGTTTTTGACAGTTTTAAACTAAAACTAAAACTGTTGCTCTTCAAAGGACAAAAAAAAAAGTACAGAGAAAAGTAGGAGTTTGTTGTGTTCTGTACATGTGGCATATTAAGATTCATCCTGTAATTGTTGTGGTATATGAAGCCATTCACAAGAGCTCTATCATGATGCAGACATGGCACAGGTGTGGGTGGGACAAAGCATCGATAATATTTCCTACCTCAATGTGATAAAATGGTGAAACAGAAGATTATTTAGGAGTTGTTTGATGCATGTCTAACTTTAATTTGTCTCGTCTGAAATTTTTTGGGTAAAACAAGTTTTTACAAGAGTTTGATTGGTGTTCTGACTTAGGCAAAAAAATATAATTAGAAATATATTTTGAAGCTGCACAAATCATAAAAAATCAAAATACACTTAATGAAATGAATAATAACTCTTCAATATATTGTATTCCAATTTCTTTCTGAGGCTTCTTTGCGGGTGGCAACGGAAGAGGAGGAGATGACAGAGACACGGTGTTGGCAGCAGAGTGCCGAAGACAGCACTCGGTGGAGCGACGGTGAGCAATGACACTCAATGATCCTTGGCAGAGCTCGACGGTCCTCAGTGGGAAACGATCCTAAGCGAACACAAGTCCTCAACGGAGAGGCCTTCCTTGTGTGTGATAAGTGGAGCTTAGAAAAAAAAGAAAACCCAAAGACACTCGCCTGGGAGTCGGGTCATGAAGGCCTAGTTCCCAAACTCGCTTGAGGCATCTTCCAAGAAGATCTAGGACATCAATCAAATATTCTCTACATATCTGCTCAATTACTGAGAATTTTATGAAAGAGAATAGTCTAGTAGGCATGGTGACCTCTGAAAGGTTGTTTCTTAACTTTAAGAATTTATTGGATTATGATCAAAATTTATGCTTGGATGGTTACTAATATTTTGTTAACATAATGGTAATCAATTTTAAGGGCTGCAATGTGACACGCATTACTATTTTCTCTTGCATTTTAGTTTTAATTTTAACAAGTCAACAATCTCTTGCAAATAGAGTTCTAATGTAAATCTGAGTAAATTTTAACTAGTCAACAATCCCATGTAAATATGGATTTTTAATATAAATCTAATTAAGCCGCATTGTTATATTTTGGACCAACTAAATATGTGATATATAATTTTCTTTTTTATAGATTAATGTGAGAAATTTTTGGATGCTAAAGTTAATGTGGTGTCTCGATTAGTTTGAGAATTTCTAATTCTTAAACGTACCTCTAATCTCACCTATTATATAATATATAAGATTAGATAATAAAAAATGATATATACTGATGCCATCTCATGTGCTAGTACCCTTGCTAATTGCCTATTAAATTAGTGGGTAACCATAGGTATTAGGTTATTAACACGCTGTTCACATGGTTACCCAAAAGAAGAACAAAGAGAATCCGGTGATGGTGTGGCGGTATAAACAAACCCTCAAAAAAAAAAAACTCCATAAAGCAAGAATAATAATTGCATAATTAGGTGTTTATGGACCAATCTATGATCTTTAGGAGATCTTGAGAAATAGATAACATGAAGCTAAAAGCCCAAGTGGCATATTCCCAGTATGGCACCTAATAGATGAGATCAAAGACTAATAAAGTAATATTATCTTCTTGTGGGTGCAATTGACGTTACTGACTTGAGAAGGGTCCCAACAACATTGTTTAAGCTCTTGATTGGAATAGAAATTTGGTCGGCACAGTACTTCTCTCCAATTTTTTTTGAAACCCTAATGAAAAGATCTGAAACTCTCTTGATCAATACAAAATAGCTTTCATAGAGAAAACTCGTGTGAAATTCCTGAAGCTTTGTTTGGACCCAAGAATTGGGTCTTGAATTTATAAATTGAAATTAAAATTCCTGGCTGAGTATCAAATTCTTATGTTTGGATATACACTACAAATTGGAACTGCAATTTTACACCAAATTCTGTAGAATTTGATACAACTACAAACAGGTAGATCAAATTCTTATCCTTACCATAAATATCAAATTTTACACCTTCATCAGAGTACTAGGATCATCATCTTGGCATCCATTTTATTGTATAGTGCAGTTTCTAATGCATAAATGAATGAGAATAAACCAGGCCCTGTTTGAGACAGAGAAGTTCTACATGGACTTTGTAGAGAGATAGAAACATTTGGTGAGGATAAATAAAAAAATCTGCCAAAATTCCTATATTTCAAACCAGGCTTTAAAAAAAAGTAAAAAAATATCAAACTATTTACATTTTTTGCGTCCCGCCTTGAGTAAGATAGCATTTGATCTCAAATTCTTCTAGGTAACAAGGTGACTTGTAGCATTTAAAGTGAGGTTGGTGGCATCATACTTTTGGTCGACACATCTTTTCTTCATAAGACTTTTAAGAGACCTAGTTGCACCCACTTATTGCCAGTAAATTAAGTACGGAGCAATACAACAAGATAGTAATGTCTGTGATATACACATTGTCCTTGACCCAAAGCAACAAACTTTATAATCATGGACATTATTGTAAACACAGCAGGATTTTTTTTTTCCCGAAACAACATAACAAGGTCATAATCTGAATCAAGAAACATGAGCTAAGCAAGACCAAATCCATCTGCACTTCTTCGAATTGCTGTTACAGCATGTGCAACAGAATTGTATTTGGCACAACACAGAAATCACAAATCAAGTCGGCACAGTAGATCTTTATTTGTACCTATTGTGTTCTCGTATTTCTAATGATAAAATCCCCGTGTTCTCTTCGGTATACAAATTGACAAGACCTATCTGACAGGTACTCAAGCAGATCACTACACATGTCAAGCTTAGCTATTGGACTTTGCAATTCTACAAAAATTTGGTAAAGAATCATGTGTAAAAACGTGTCAGAAAATACACTAAAGCTTACGAACCCAAGCTTAGATGCTCTGATATATATCATGTTTGTTCGCACTGCAAAATTCAGGGTGCATCACATGATGATGCGAAGCAGCCAGCAAGCTTTGTTTCAGCTTCCAGTTCCCTCGAATTCTCTCCGGATGGTCTCTAGCAACATCTCATTCCATGTATCTATTGGTCCAGGCATACACCAGTGCAGGCAATCCTGAGGTGGAGGCTTTCCATCTGGCCCTCTTTGTGTCTTCTTGTTTGGGTCAGGGCTTCTATATGGGCCAGGATGCCCATCGGGCCTGTAGCCGAAGGGCTTGGTGATATCCATCAGTTTCAATTTGGACCCAAGTTTTCCTGCATTCTCCAGTGCCCTTCTGAAGCCTGCAACCTGCTTCTCATGCATAACATCTGTGAATCCATTCCTCACCACCTCATCCAAAGGCTTAACCTTACCAGTGCATGATCCACCAGTGTTCCATGCCCCACCTTCATAATGGTCTGGTGAATATGAGCGGACAATAAGCAGACCTGTGAAATTTGGGTTAGTCGCAACAGCAGTTAGGCAAGTCTCAACAGAGACACCAAACGCATCAACGTTATTCAACTGCATCTTTCCCGCTTGCTGAGGCCACCAGAGCTGCCCTCCAACAATAGCGCCATTCAGTATGTAGGCTGATCGTTTGGCAAACCAGTGGCCAGAGGATAGAACAAGCACATCGAACCTCGGGAGAAATTCCATGAAGGTTTCATCCGGGATGTCCAGGAAAACCTTGTCAAGACCATCAGGGGCAACCCCCAGTGCTTCAGTTGACTTGTGCACTAACCAAGAGGACCAGACGCGGGCGATAGTTGTTGAGGTTGACTTGAAGAACCACTTGTGCATCCTGCGGTTGCCACGGTTTTGTGGAACTTCCACCTGTCAAAAGGAGAGTGTCACATTGATTCAAGATACCAAGCAGCTCCATATTGCTCAGTGACAAAAGCTACAGAATGCACTACTTAAGTGAAGAAAAGTTGCTATTGCTTTAGCATCAATCTGGGTCTAACACTTGTGCTAGTGGTGTTTCTTCTTCCTCTCCTTTGGGAGGGAAATCAGAAGAAAGCCCCTACAGATTGTTCTATTCTACAAAAAATAATTTGCCGTATATGATGAAAAGAGAAAGAAGAGGGGAAGCAACAGAGCACACTCAGATTTCTGATCTCACCGTAGTAATAGGTTTATTAGAGCTTTCCAAGAAATGTGAAGGAGAATGACCTGCCTCATAGATTGATTCCATGATACATGCATACTCTTAAGAGTACAAAACAGAAAGCTTCACATCTGAAACTTTGTAATGATTTTATGTTCACTGGTTCAAAAGAACAATGAGCACAGTGAAGCTAAATAAGAGGGCTTTAAAAAAGAAACCAAAGGTCCAAATGATGTAGAAAAAGCAGAGCAGGTTTAAGTTTTGGTTTGTCCTTCAGGAAATTATTTGAGCATACAGCTGCAATTCTGCCATTTTGGTGGATATTTCAGGTGAACAAATGTTGTCCACATTCATTCTGCAAAAGGTAGAATCCATGATCTGAAATTAATGTCTAAAACAGGGTCCCTGAAACCACATTAGATCAGATATTCCTAGATGCCACTACTAAAATGGAACTGGATTTCACCAATTTCCAATAAACAAAGTATATTTGGCAAGTTTTGACATTTATTTTTAAAAAATTAAAGAAGATTGTCAAATAATGTGTTCATGTGCACTAATTTGAAACATGAACATAATAACAATTCATCCGTTGATTACACAAACTGTAAGTTTTCAGAAAACCCATCCAGGTTGATAAATTGGTTACTAGCAGTAAGTGGCAGTTTACTGTTCAATTTACACTGCATAAATCTATCATATACCATAATTAGTATGACAGATTATCTCACCTCCCACAGCATGCAGAGAAGGGACTCCATTTGATTCCGAGCAACTGAATCACCAACAAAGGCCACTGTCTTGTGTCTCATCAACTCCAAGAATTTCCTTCCATTAAAGCGTGGGAGGGCACACTGTTCAGGTTTCCATCTCCAATTTTCATAGTCCTTGTCTGGGCGGCCATTTCCCTGGCAATTCTGCATTTGTGTAATCAATGGGCAAGAGTTGTTTGTGTATAGTGGCCCAGAAGAATCGAAAACCCATTTCCCATGATATAGATCACAAGTGCCTTTACAAGGACAACAAAAAAGGGGCAAAAAAGTTAGTATTAGATGATTAGATCGTTAGTGCTTAAGAATGAAAAGCTGGGAAACCATCGCAATGCAATGATAGCTAGTCCCTCATTCATTTTGTTTACGCTATGTGGAAATACTATATGAGAGATGTAAATGGTACTAAGTATGATAATCCACTGTTTGACCTTAGAAAGAGCCATTTAGCATACAAAAACAGAATCTCATATGAATGTTGTGATTTCATTCTAACTGCACCGGCAGTATCCTGACAAAAATATTGTTGAGTTATTGACATGGCAGTTTTCACCCTGAGCGTGTTATTGACAGTCTTTTAAACTATGAACTTGTGTCAATACCGATAAAACACTCCATGATGGTAAAATTCATATCCATCTGTTGTGTGCTACAATAGATCTCAGGTAATAGCAATGGGTAGGAGATGCTGGCTACTCATCTGCCCGGCTTGGTCTTCCACCAACCGCGCGTAGATTCGCGCCCTGCGCCGTTTCGGTAGACAGAGAGAAGAGAAGATACTTTTCTTTATTTCTTACCCTCCTCTAGATTACATCTCCTTATATATATATATATCATACAAACCTCCCTAGAGATATTAAAAGATACAATATTAAATACCAACTAACAAGAAAACACTCTTTTGAGGAGAACTACTAATTTTAGCCAGCTGGGTTGCCTTTCTTGCGTTGCTCATACGGACGGCCTGTAAAGGCATCCGTAACATTTCCCCCCTCGTCAAGAAGTAGCTTATTCTCAAGCTGAAATGTCGAAAACTGCTGGCGGAATTCGTCGAGTGGCATCGAAGAGGTTTCAAAGGAGTCTTGACCAATCCATTGGACGAGAAGCTGTTGTTGACCTCAAGCTAAGCGCGACTGGAGAACAGCAGCAAGGAAAGGAGATACGTCCATTGAGAAGTGGCGGCAGTGGCGGAGGAGCATATGGAGAATCGCCATTATAACCTTTCAACAAGCTGACATGGAACACATCATGAATACAAGCACTTGTCGGCAGAGTGAGGCGATAAGCAACAATACCAATGCATTCCGTCACCCTGTATGGTCTGAAATACTTACGAGAGAGCTTAGTCTGAGCTACCGGAGTAATAGATGTGGCCTGTCGGCGCAACAAGCGGAGCCAAACCCACTGTCCGACTGAAAAAGAGACCTCTCAGTGTATGCCATCATACATATTCTTCTTATGCTGCTGTGCTTCAAGAAGTCGGCCGCGAATGTCGCGAAGAAAAGCTGCAACTACTTGTCGACTGCCTGACAGCAGCTGAACCAGCTGCATAAGGCGCGATGGTTTGCGGAGGGCGGCCATAGACGACTTCAAACGGCGTGGCGGGAAGAACCATATGGAAGGAGGTATTATAGCAATATTCCGCACACGGTAACCATTGTAGCCACTGTTTTGGATGGTCGCAAGCCAAACAACGCAAGTACATTTCAATGGTACGGTTGACGATCTCGAACTAGCCGTCAGACTGTGGATGGAACGCGGAAGAAAAATTTAAATGAGTATCCATCAAGCGAAATAATTCTTGCCAAAAATGACTTTGAAACACCGTCTCATGATCCTGACAATAGAATTCGGCACACCATGGAGGCGAACAATTTCATCAAAGAATGCCCATGCCACTGAACTGGCCGTGTATGGATGTGCCAAGGGAATGAAGTTAGCAAGCTTGGAAAAACGATCAACCACAGTCAAGATGAATGATTTTCCATGAATCTTTGGAAAATCTTCAATAAAATCCATTGCAATCTCGGACCATACCATATCAGGAATCAGTAGAGGCTGCAGCAATCCAGAAGGATGCAAATGCTCAACTTTGTTTCGTTGACATTGAGAATGGCTACGAACAAAATCAAGAACCAAACTACGAGCATTCGGGATATAGATGGAAGCTCGGAGTCAATGTAAGGTCTTCTGAAATCCCTCATGGCCCATCGCATGGGCTGCTAATAACACTTGTTGCAATACCTCCGAAGTTGGTGGGACGAAAACTTTCTTATGCTGCAAAAAGAGGCCATTGTAGAAAAGCCAACCTGGTGGTAAGGAATCCGCCCGTTGTTGCTGCCGCAGTGTCAAAGGCGGCCAACCATGGAACTTCGTCACGTAGGATGTCATAGATATCGAATTGCGGACTAGACAACATATTGGCAGCAAGAACCTCTTCATCTCGTTGGGACAGAGCATCAGCGACAGTATTCAGTTGGCCAGGGCGAAATTCCACCGAAAAGTCATACCCAAACAATTTGCTCACCCACTGATGTTGAGGCACTATAGAAAGATGTTGATCCAACAAAAATTTCAAACTATAGTGATATGTCCAAACCAAAATCCGACAACCCCATAAGTATGGTCGCCAATGGTGAACTGCTTTGACCAAGCCAATCAATTCACGCTCGTAAGCTGCTAATTTGGCATGCTGAGCTAGTATTGGTCTAGTGAAGAACGCCAAAGGTCGATCCCCTTGATGTAGCACCGCTCCAATACCCGAACCCGAAGCATCACATTCGACGATAAGAGGTCGCAAAAAATCTGGCATTTGAAGGGAAAGAGCAACCTGTAGGGCAGATTTCTGGGAATTAAAAGCCTCTATTGCAGCATGAGTCCATTGGAAAGCATCCTTCAAAAGTTGTGTCAGGGGAGTCGCTATGCGGCCAAAATCTTGTATAAAATGCCGGTAATAGCCAGCAAAGCCTAAGAACCCTCATAAAGCCCGGACGGAGCGTGGGAGAGGCCAAACCTTAACTACTTGCATCTTCAATGGATCCGTAGACACTCCTCCAACAGCAATAACGTGCCCGAGATAAGCAATTTGGGAATCACCAAAAGAACATTTGGATTCCTTGAGGAAGAGTCGATGTTGCCGAAGAAGAACTTCACGAAGATGGTGGAGATGCTCCGCCCATGACGAACTATAAATCAAAATATCATCGAAAAACACGATCACAAACTTCTGGAGAAAAGACTGCAACACATCCATCATGAGAGCTTGAAATGCAGCTGGAACATTGGTCAGGCCAAATGGCATGACAAGAAATTCAAAATGCCTGTGATGTGTTCGGAAGGCAGTCTTAGAAATGTCGGCCTCGTGCATGCGAACTTGATGATATCTTGAACGGAGGTCAAGCTCTGAAAAAAACGTCAGCGAGCTCGTCAAGAAGTTCCTCCACCATTGGAATGAGAAATTTATTTTTGATCGTCATGCTAATCAAGGCACGGTAATCCACACACATTCGCCAAGATCCATCCTATTTTTTGACCAAAAGAACAGGGGAGCTATAAGGTGACGCACTTGGTCGAATAACACCTTGCTGCATCATGGTGGCACATTGCCGCTCGATTTTATCCTTTTGGATATGAGGATATCAGTAAGGACAGACCGCCACTGGAGCAACAGCGTCTGGTAGGAGATGAATTTGATGGTCTAACCGACGAGGAGGAAGACCCTGAGGTGGCACAAATAAATCCTTGAATTCAGCTAGAAGCGCCCCATAAGATCCGACATGGCAGTAGCGAAAGAACCAAGCACCGGTTGAGCGGAAGCCCCTCCCAAATTACGAGGCGACCCGCATGGTTGATGGACATAGTGAGATTGACAAAGTTGAATGTGATGTCGCCCAACAACTGAAGCCATTGGACACCACGAACCACGTCCAACTCTGCCAGATCAATGCAATAACATTGTAAACAAAAGGGTTCGCTGCTGATAGCCATATTGACAACAAGGCAGAACCTAGCAGTAGGAACCTTGTTGCCATTTGCTACATGAATACGAGCACCTGGTCGTGGTAGGTGAGAAAGACCTACTGTCCGTGTTGCTGCGATGCTGATAAAATTATGAATAGAACCAGAATCGACCAAGACAATAAAGCTCGAAGAGCCAATGCAGACAGAAAGCTTTAAAGTTGCTTCTGTGCCAATGCCTGTAAGGGCATGCAAGGAGATCTGTGGCTCCGAATCAACAACAGCAGCATCCTCGGGTACTTCATCTTCGCCATGACCTCTAACCAAAACAAATGCTTACAATGGTACGAACAACCAGAGTAAGGTTCATCACAATTGAAGCAGAGACCTTTTGCCCGCCTTTCAGCCATCTCCTGGGGCATGAGCGGCCGAAAACGACCAGCCAACGTGCTCGATGAAGACACAGCATGAGCTGACTCAGTTGGAGGGAGAGGCAACGACCGCGGTGGACTAGGTAGCAACGTCGGTCAATGAAGACTACATCTGCACATCCTCGCACAGCAACTCCGCAAGGCCGCCCAAGAACAAACCAATCTCATGATCTGGGGTGAGGTTGTCAGCTCTACACAAGAGCCGGTAAAATTCATTGATATAGTTTTCAACAGCCTCTGTTTGTTTCAACATTGAGAGCTCGGCGACCGGATTCAAACGGAACGGTGGCCCAAAGCGAAGTTAACAAACCTGCTTAAATCGTGCCCACGAGGAGATTCCTTTTGTCCGCTCAAATTTGAAATACCATTGTTGTGCAACCCCCGTCATGTGGTACGTAGCAAGCCAAACTTGGTCTTCGGCTAGCGTCCGGTTCAAGCGAAAATATTGGTCGCAACGGGAAAGCCACTCCAACGGATCATCGATGCCGAAGAAGGTGGGGAAGTTGACACGATGAAAACGAGGTGGATGGTGAGGATCGAGATGTCCTGGAGGATCAGCAGCACCGGCTGGGCCTCTAATCGGCGCCTTGGGGTTACACGACGAGTTCCCCTTCGTGGAAAAATCCACCTGTGGCTCGGTGGAACGTGAAGGCGATCATGATCATCTTAGGCGCTGCAATACTGTCTGTAGCAGTTGCTTCAAACCATCGAGCGTTGTGGTGGGGGGAGGATCATTGGTCATGAAAACTGATACCAAATTGTTGTGTGCTGCAGTAGATCTCAGGCAATAGCTATGGGTAGAAGAAGGTGTTGGCTGCTCGTCTGCCCGGCTTGGTCTTTGACCAGCCACGCGTAGACTCGTACCCTGCGCCGTTTCGGTAGACAGAGAGAAGATACTTTTCTTTATTTCTTACCCTCCTCTAGATTACATCTCATATATATATATCCTACAAACCTCACTAGAGAAATTAAAAAATACAAATATTAAATACCAACTAACAAGAAAACAAACTCTTTTGAGAAGAACTACTAATTTTGGCCAGCTGGGTTGCCTTTCTTGCATCGCTCATATGAACGGCCTGTAAAGGCATCCATAACACCATCATACAAGTCAACTGCTCTCATATATGCAATCACAAGGAGGAGATCTGGCACGTCCGATTTTGGAAATAAAACTATCAGAACTTTCAGATAAGAGTTAAAACTAGCAATATATATTGTATCCTAAATATGGATTTACATGGAACAACAAGTAAAAGCAACATATATTAGCTAACAGAGAGAAATCAGTACTCCCAGTAGCAAAGAGGTTATTTTCCCCAACAAAGTTGGAGAAGAAGACAAATGTAATTATGGAGTATGATCAGTAGTGGTCAATTAGGTAACTGGACTAAAGATATCTACTTTCCCAGTTTCCCGCGACCCAGTATAAAATCTTAGCTTTTTAGATATTGGGAATATCAATGGTTCTCCTTTTGTTTTAATGCCAGTTAATAATTTAGCCCATTTCTTGTTCTGCGCATTATCTCCCAACAGCCATGTTGCAGTTAGCAAACTAGCAGTGCACAATCAATCAGCTTTATCAAGTTAAGAAATGGTAAACATGCAATTCTTTGACAAAGCAATCACAATAACTAAATTACCAGAACAACATAGACAATCAAAATTAATAGAACAAACTGTTTTTTTAATCAATGAACAAGGCAATGTCAATATAACTCTTTAGACTAATCATCATGTGGATTTGCGAAACAAACTTGGAAATGAACCAGCACGTTACCTTGACCAACATTTTCTGAATTGGATGAAGCTGATGAGACAGGGATATTATTCGGTGGTGACACATCAACACTGGTAGTAACCGGATCCGGCAGTTTGATTAAATTTATGGTACCGTTCTGAGCATTGTGCTCCACCGAGCGTTCCCGTCCATCCTGCAATGCTTCCTCTGATGATGGAACAGCAACAACACTCTCATTCTTATTTCCACCAGTATGCACCATTGGCAGTTTCCTCAGGTCATGAGCTCTGACAACAAGGTATTCACGGAGCGATGGCCGGGACAGTGACGAGCCTACCGACAGCGATATCATCACTAGGAACAGCACCAGAGCCACCACCGATACGATGACTATGGAGAGCCACCGTCGAATACCGACAGCCCCCACCAAAGCCTTCTTCCCCGGCAATGTCATGGCCTCAACGAAGCCCAAATATCACAATCTTAGTTAATTACCCAATCCCATCCGAAACGAGATGCTATAAAACACCAACGATAGTTCTGGATTTCCCCCTTTCTGTTCTAGGGCAATCCTATTGCCTGTTTCTTGAAACCTGCAATTATTTTTTTCTTTTTTTTCAATAATTCATCTCCATACTAGATATAATCTACGCACAACAATCGAATCAATAATTTAGACCGGTTATGCAATAAATGGGAAACGGGAATCGAATTGTGAGCTGAAAGCGCAACAAAATTTAGATCCAAGCAAAGAAGGACAAGATAAAGGCAACGCGTAAGAGGAAAAGAAAAGGCATTACCGGGATGTATTTGGGGGAGGAGAGGAGATTTGGGAAGGGGGGCGGTGGTGTTTGTGCCTCCGTGGTTGGAGCCTTGGAGGCCAGGAGGAAGAACAGGGGCAGAGAGAGGGGGGGGGGGGGGGGGGGGTGTGGGGCGTTGGTGGTGTTTGGGGAAATAATTATGGCTTATGGGACTTTGATCACTTCTTTTTGACAGAAATGGGTTTTTGATCACTTGGGAGAATGGGAGTTGAGGCTGTCAAATAATTGCAAAAAGACCGGGAAACAGTAGAAAACATTCTAGAGGAGCTTAAGTAAAAAACTCTCTCATTCGATCAGAAATAATTATCTGCCTGGATACATCTAACTTTACTCACATAATTCATAAAATATATTTTTAATTCATCTAAATTGTCCAACAAAAATCCAACAACTCATGGAGACTTTCTATGAATCTTAAAATATGAAGATTTTTACTAAACTTTTATTAATAAAAAGGATTGCAGCCAGTTTATACCATATGGGATTTCCAATTTATTTTTATATTCATGTGAAAAATGACAAATTTGCTCCTCTCATATTCAATTTTCTATGAACATATTTTTTCCCTTCTAAAACTAGTCTCCTTAAAATTAACCTTAATAAACTACATGTGCTACTCCCTCCAGTCTAAAATGATTTGTTCAAAATTAACCCTCTGATTTGGACACCAACATAACTGTTTTGCAGATTTGCCCTTAGAAAACTGACTTTGTGCCAAAAATTGGTGCCAACACCATAAATGATTAGAAGATTTGCCAATGTAGAACAAATTTCCCGACCAAATTTAACATGCTCCGCTAGAGATTTGAACAGAAGTTCAATTTTGAAGTTAGACTTTGGTATTGTAAGGACATTAATGATTACTGTAAATATCTAATTTAGAGGAGTTTTTTGTTCATAGGAAGTTATGGAAGGGCAAACCAAGTTGTAGTAAAAAAATTTCATTTTTCTCTCTGTTAAAAGAATCTCTTTGACTGGTTTTTTAGGAGCTTCAATTTGTCCAATTATAATACACCTACAGCAATCATACAAAATCCTTCCATATGAAAAATATTTGAATAAAAACAGTCCTCACAAAAAGCTGGTCTTCAACAATTGGATCAAGAAATTTAAGAATAATCCACTGGGTCCTCAGCCATCCTCATTAAAAAGCTTCCACATGGTATCCCCTTTCCCAGGCAATTGATCCTGCATATTGGCCCAGTGTCTCCCTTAGGATAATTTGTCACTACATATTATTTTTTGTATTTATCTATTGTGGAATGTGCAATCAAATCTATATACTAAAGATATAAGAGCATATTGTTATAAAAATTCAAACATCAAAGCCCAGTACTGAGCATCCAGCGTAACCAGCCTGACTAACTGAGAATGTGAGATTCCTGTATCATGTGATTGTTTCCACATGCAAGTTCACTTGATACTTACTGAGCATGTGATTAAACCTACTAAATGGCATGCTTTTAATTACTCTCAAAAGAAGTCATATACCTTTAGTTCTTGCAGGAAATTACTATGGTAGTTCTTGATACTTGTGTTAGAAATCCCTAGATTTTAATAAAGCATTACACTGTCACTGTAGCCTATATACTCCTGACAACTCAACATTATAACAATTAAAAAAATGGAGCAACATCTTAATGATAGTAGAAACTTTACATTACAATTGAACATGACAAAAATACTAATCCTTCTCAAATACATATTACACCTGTAACACATAGCGTATACAACCTTTTTAGAGTATATCCATAACTTCTCAGAAGTGTCCGTATGAGTTGGACATACTCAGAGTGTTACAGCAACACATATATAATCTTCTCCCATGGTCAGTGTACATTGACTCCGAAGATTTCTAATAAAAGTTTTTGCTGATGGTATGACATTGCCTACTATCAGATGATCTCCTCTCTAACTAAACCAATGCTGCAACCAAGCTTCTCAGACAGGAGCATTTGACAAGCTACTCTTAGCATTCCAAAGCTCTCTTAGCTCTCCTCTGCGCGAGCCCAATGTGACGATAACTCCTGCATCATTTCATCCAAGACACAGACATCAGAACTTAGAATTTGAGAGGATATGTCGAAAGGGGCATCACTTTTCTACCTAGTGTTGAAGGTACAAGGTAGAGAAGAGCTGGCTGGCCACTCTTCATAAGATACAAACCAACATATGTGCATGACAAGCCTGTAAGAATACAATTGTTACTGTCAATACTGTTGTTCTTCTGAAAAATCTGAAATATAGGAGCTAATACGTACCAAAGGCGTAACCGATCAGCAGACAGAGAAAATAGCCATCTGTTAAGTCCTTTCCATGTAGCCTATCAAATCTGAAATTAAAAAAGGTTGGAAAATTTCAGCAAAAGAAACAAAAGGGACAGTTACTAGTCCTTAACATGGTGCGGGGTTTCAAATTTCAGAGAGCACTTATGATATTACCTGAGACTGAAAGCAACAAGCAATCCAGGGAAAAGAATGTCTCCGAATCCAATCATGTCATAGCCGTTCCAAGAATCAAACTCCTTTGGCATCTTCAGTACCATTGGAAGACTCGGTCCATCATCGGAACCACGAGCAACCTGAAACATGCAGAGTTGAGAGGGGATGATACATGGAAAACTGATGTTTCACCAGCATTTGTATTTACACATCATTTAGGAGATAACTTACTGTGATCATGACACTCTTCTTAAAGATGAGGGGAGATATGAATACCCAAAAGATGTCATACAGAAACGCACTGACAAGAAGTGCTGATGCAACCTAAAAATGAGATAGGTATACAACATTAGATGAAGAAAAAATTACTAAATACAAAACTTACTAAACCAAAATATGTCTATATTGATCTTACTTTTATATTTGGCAGACGGACCACTTGCAATACAAGAATCATCATACAAATACCCTGAATGATTAGATCAGAAGAACCGTATTAGAAATCTAGCATAAGCACTCAATATGCAAAAAATGTAGCAAAATAAAGGCATTGTACTTAGGAAGATCTTATACCATAAGGTTCTGCCCAGCCCAAGCAAATGGTGAACTCTGATGTGTAGCCCAGTAAAGGACAAGGACTAGGGCTAATGGCAAGACAAATAATGTGGTGACCATTACATTCCCTAATGCAGGAAGCTTTACTTTTGCATTGCTGCACCTTGTACATATTCTGAACAGAACAAATTCTGCAAAAATTAGACATTCATCCAAAAAAATGGTAAAATGAAAAAAATTTGGTTTATGATCACACCTTGCAATAAGAGTTGTGGCACAATAGTGCAGTCCCTGAAAAATTCAGGAGCCGTCAGAAAAGAGATGTAATAGTACATATGTTTGTGCAAGTAAGCTGAGTTCTTTCAGATTGGTTACCTGAAGACTACCCAAGCAGAAGAGCACAACCAACAACCATGCAGACCAGGAGGAGTTGAAGAAGAACAGGAACATCAGAACAAGCGACGATGTCACCACAAATAGAAACGCGGCTTTTGTCTTCAGTTCGATGACTTCAGCTTCGGAATCTTCTTCCCCACCCAATGCAGCACCATTTTTAGCCTACAAAGGAGTCTGACTGATCAGCAATTGCCACAGCTTCAATAATTCTCTCCAAAACTTTTTGTATTATTGACAAAACTTATGCTGAATCCATACATACCTCGTCACCTACAATGGCAGCACCCCAAATAGACGCACACGCCACGGTTCCAACAGCCATCAACCAGAGAAACGGTATAGCACCGTCGAAAGACGCCTTCTTCGGAGAATACATGAGAATTTCCACTGCAAGAAGGCATCCATGCACATAAGTGATTGAACTGACTGAAATCACAATACAAAAAACAAAACAGCAAGAGTAGTTGCAACTTGCAAGTCTCACCCTTCGTTCCATCCTCTATGTTTGCAAGAAGCTTGGAACCGGCCGACAGCGACACCAACACTACCGGGATCGTAATGTCAGGAGCTGTGTCGTTCGCCGTGCAAACCATATTCTGCAGATCTGAAGCAAGAACTCCATTAATAGCAACATTTGTTGCAAGAGGAAACAAAGCTCAAGAAGTAGAAGAGAAAGAGCAGAGCAATTGACCATCCAAGTCGTTGACGAGGAGCAATCCGGTGGCACCACCGTCCTGCGCCATTGCCGCCTTCTCCAGGAACGTGCATTCCCCGCGTTCCGCCACGGCTATGGAGTTGGATATCTAGAATTAACAAACGCATATATGCATGCAGCTTAATGCCTTAATCTGTCTCAGCTCTTGACGTGTCAAATTAGAAACTGTGGGTGCCTGTGAGATTGGAGTCGTGGGGAACCTGCGTGGATGATTTGGAGCAACCATTCTTGGGGTTTGGGACGACGGCTTGATGCTTTCCACTTTCCGAAACGGCGGTCGGCAGCAATTCTCCGAACCGTGCGGTGATTCCCGTCAAGCTGTTCCTCTCTTCGCCGTCCACCCAGTACATCACTTTCACCTGCAGAAAGTACAGATTTCGATTTCGATTTCGATTTGTAGATATAGGAAGCTCCTTGAGGTAAATATGCAGCTTGAAACCAAAATAAGAAAATTATAATGTATAATAATTAAAAAAATTCGCTATATTTTGTCTGGAAACGATGTAGTTTTTATTTCCTCTTCTTTGCATCGTCAGCCCATACATCTCTTGTGTATGATCTGGTGGTTGTTTGGTTCACGCCCTGCCAAATGCTTAGCTTGTTGATTCACTTCTTCTCAAATATCTACTTTTCAGACATATCTAGATTTCTTGAGTGTTTTGTTTGGAGCATCTGGAACTTTTAGCATAGACATATTTGGACAAGACTCTCGTTCAGGCACGATAAAGACATGAACGAAACAATCTTATGGCAAATTCTAGGCAAGTTTAACCTTACAGGGTATGCATTTTTCTTTTGACGAGTAGTGGCTTTTTATGCATTTGCATGGCATGCAAACCTTTTGGAAGGGATTGTCGCAGCCGGGAAACTTGGGCGCGGAGCCGTCCTCGAACACCGAGTCATCGCCGGCGGCGCCCGGCGCGCAGAATGTGAGGAGGACGGAGAGGAAGACGAGGAAGCAACGGTGAGGGGAGGTGGGAATGGCCATGACGAGGCCGCGCGCGACGAAGCCGACGTCGTCCCTACAACAATCTGCATGCATGTGTGCGTACAGGCTTGCTATTCCTAGTATATGCATACTATTCGGAGGCTTTATATTTTTGTCCGTTTTTAGTTTCCATTTTTATTTTTATTTTTTTACTTTTCTCTCCGTTTTGTACGTGGGGTGGCTGGTATTCCTCACAGCCCAAAATTCCCGGGTTTCCTTTCAGTGGATGTTTGCAAATTTCATCGGTGCATTCCACCAGCAATGTAACTAGAACCGAGCATCTTCAGGCTATCATTAGCCCAGTCTTGATCAGGTCAGTCAGGCTCTGATCGGTTCACGATTAAAAGTTTAGGTTCGATTGCGCTTAAATTGGGCTCAGACAATTGTAGATATCTTGGGGTTGAGCCAGGCACAAAGACCTGGTTGGATTTGTGTGGGGACTAACTTTTTGAAGTTAATATCATATAATTAAAATCAAATCAATTAATGTAATGTCAGCTGGATGAATAAAGTGCTAAAACACAATATGGATGACTCACTTGAAAACAGATTAAACAAATTACGTACTTTACATAATTGCTTAAAATGAGGAGGGTAGGAAAGCGTCGCACTGGCAAACTTCGTTAACAACCACAAAAGATCAAAGCGTAGTACCCTCGTAGGAAAGTTTATAGATGATGTCCATGCTAAGTCTAGCTCAAAATATACCGTTGTTCAGATTAACATAGCTTTTGGTAGTCTTCACCAAGTGCCCATCATATAAGACCGTAGTTATTGACAATTGCATTAACTAACAGTGTCAAACTATCTTCCAGATAGACCAAATAGTCAATCGATACAGCTATGAATCAAAATATATGATCGCCTAGACAACAAATCACTTGAGTTTCTTCACCAGACGATAGCTAAATAGTAAGCTATGCTGCTGCACCTAATTGATTGAGTTGTTTACAAAACAAAAGACTTGTTGACCCATCCATATCTCAAGGGCGAGCCTTCCTTTCTTGCATGGAGCAAAGATGGTTTTTAACAAAACTGTGAGACATGCATGGCATGGAAAGGTTTATACATGTATTTTTTGAAGCTCATGAGCGCATTTGGGCTCAGCATCCTTTTCTTCTTTAACAGAAAACAGTTTTTTCCTTGCAGGAAGGTGTAGATACCTCAGAATCAAAACTGAGAAATGGTAGCTTGGTCAGCACGGGGAATAATTAGAATATGGAGCTGTGCTATGCATTTGTAAAGGCCAGGATTGCTACATTACCCAGTTTGTTTTTTGCAAGACGAGAGTTGTGCTGGATCTAGCGAGGCTGCAACATCTCCCCTTTATGTGGAGCCTTTGCAACTGACCTAGTATTTTGTGATGTGCAAAATTCGAAGATAAGTCGATGTTTACATATTACTTGTCGAACAATCAAAACCAGAAATTATACTATATGCAAAATAGATAATTTAACTAAGTATATTCGTTAAGATACCTGCACATCAACCTTTTCGGTCATCTTAAGGGTGTTTGGCGTCTTCCACGTTGCTTGGTCCTTGTATTTTGTAAAATCATTTTTGCCCACTAAAAATCAACAGATCTCGTGGTTGGTGTGCTTGCGGTCGAGGTCTCAGAAAGCTCACCTTAGAAATAGCTATTGATCTCTACTGCTTGCTATTCCCTCAGCATTCTCCACTCATTGCTCCTAAGCAAGAAAAGAATGTAGGTTGCATCATACCTGAAGAAGCTCACTATACATATATCATAACGCCTAAGCAAGAAAACACAAAAAAGTAGAAGCTGCAATTAAGTGAAAGTCCGCAGCAATAAAAGAAACCAAAGAACAAATGAGTCAAAATCAGAGAAGAAAAAGGCAAAAAAAACACACACAAATCCAGTACAAATCAAGGTGAATCATGTTCACTGCATATCACAAATAAAATTATTCCATTCAACTCAGCTATAAGCACAACTGTCGCATAGTGCTAGGATCAGGAATTTCACACAAAAAGCTGCCAAAAAAAAATAACTTCCTATAGAACAAGATTTAGAAATAGTACTACAGCCCTGCATCTCAAAAACACCAAAGAAACAATCACAAAAACAGTTTTTCTTATAGCGAGAAACAATTTGTATTCCACAACTGCTATAAAATGTGCTATATGATATCACATGCAGAACTGCTATACTTCATGTCAACCAGTTCTTTGCCTACGTGAGCTGCAGGTTTCAGCCCGATTGCAGCAACCTGGAAATCATAAGGAATCAGCACCTACTTTGTTGCACACTTACAAATGTTATTCCAATAAGATATGCTTGTAACTGCAGATGCAACTAAAAAAATTTATCCCCCACATATTGACTGTGCATGAACATGACCTTGTAACAGCCCTTAATAGATATTGCCACAATGTCCCTTCATACATGTAAGTATCAAAGAGCAAAGAACAACCTACAATGTGAGTGAAAGATTTATGCTAGGTCAGACAATTTACCATGAAAACCAAACTTCAAGTTATCATTTCCTCAAGGAGCATAGCCTGATCCCGATTCCAGAAATATGATAGCGAAACCAGCCATAACCTGAAGGCCCTGGTAATCAGCCAAAAAATGACACCAAGACAGTGCATTGGAAGAGGGAGTTTGCCGTTTACCCTCACTCAACAGACAAACATGGCCACTACTACTTCGCCTCCCCGAGAAATGTTATATTTAAGACAATCATCCCTACAAGTAAATCAAAATCCACAGGGCGCAGAGCACGGTCTCGGGCTCTCTGCATAGCTTGTCTTGTGAATCTCCGAATGTGCTTCCGGAACAGAGGCAAGAGACAGCAGTGGAATGTACCATAGCATGAGAATTGGTGATATCTGGCCATGTTCCAAACTACATAATTTTTAGAACGAATCGATAAGCGGGCAAGAATGAAGATGAGAGTAGCCATGGTATCAAGACTTGCATGCCTTACTAGGATTTCGAAATTGAAGCATCCTAAATCCAAACAAGAAAAAAAAGAAACTTCGAACAAATTGTTGCTACTTTGAGAGGAAATAACTTTGCTTTTGCTTGTGTACAGCACCAATTCATGCTGCATATCATTTCTCTAAAAACAAAAAAAAATAGTAAATACAAAAAGGAAAAAAAAAAAAACAATATGGAGAAGGTGGGAACGACTAGGAGACAGTCTAGAAGCCGCCGCCGGCACTCGGTAATCTCACCAGGCTATGTAAGGTGGGGGGAGACGGTCTAGCCGCCGCCGACGATGCGTGGGACATCTCTAGACAGCGGCGCTTCGGTCGTGTGGTCGGCGAGGCCATCAGACGGGGATCGGCGAAGGTGAGGGGAACGACGACCATGGACGAAGGGGCGACAACGCGCAAAGCAGTGGTGCCGCTGAGGGAGACGGTGAAGGCAGCCGTGGGAAGCGACGCGGTTGAGGCACAGATTTGGGGGAGGAGGTGGAACGGGGCCTCGTGGAGGAGTAGGGCTTGTGGTGGCAGCTATTTTTTGCTCTCTCGGCTAGTTGGGTGGAGCTCTTAGGTTGCGATACAAGATCTCAAGCATCCATATCATATCGGACGGAGCATGGAGAAGCGATGACGTGGCCCAATGCGGAGCAACCACGCCAGCGAAATCACTGTGGGTGCAGGATTTTACGGGGCCTTTATTGTTTTGTTTATATAATTCCGAGTTATTTGAAGGGCAATTTTTATCAGAGACTTTTATAGGTCAGATTTAGATTTTTTTATAATTAATACAAATTTTTGGGTGAATTTTTTTCTCATAAATTTTTTTATCTTTTCTAAAGAAGACCTCAAGGAGATGTCTAAAATATAAGTAATTTTTTTAAGAAAATCTTATATTATAGAACATATTTAAATTTAAATTTAATCTTCACTCTCTGTTCTCCCCCACACCTTTTCTTCTCTCTCCTCCCAGTCAACCTCATACAACAACCACCGCTGCTCGATCCTCTTCTTCTTCCCGTTAGCTACCGCAACTAGCGGCGCCGCTGTTACCTCACGCACACCGCTGCTATAACCATAGCTTTTCTATATCCATGTCCCCGCTAATGACCACCATCTGTGACCAACTACACTACTGTTGCCTTGTCATCTTGCCGCTCTACCTCCACCCATCACTGGAGAAGTTCAGGAGAAAAATTAGGTGAACCGTAGAGAGTTAAATTTAAGAAAAGAGTTTGATTCAAATAAAAAAAAGATGTATATAAGATAAAAAAAAAGTTGACAGATTGAAAAGTAAACTGAGAGGGGTGAAACAAAGAAACCAAATAAAAATAAGAAGAAAAACTAAACAAGATCAAAAACAAAAGAAACAAGTTAAATAGATGTAATAGTGGGTGCTATGAGTTAAAATAAGACCTACCCAAAGTTCAAGATTCAAACTCCATCTTTATACTTAAGAAAAATATATCTAATAGCATAAACCAAAAATAATTTCAAGAAAACTAAAATAATAGAGAGAAACAAGATCTACAAAAAGTTTTTGAAACAACTAGATCTAAATAGCGCAAAGGACGAAAAGAATGTCTAAACAAGATAAAATAAACAAAGCTCTACCTATGCAATTATAAGAAACAAATCTAAGATTAATAACAAGGGAAAACACAAATAAATCAAAAGAAAAGAAATATCACAAAAATAGATACAAAGCAACCCCAAAAAGAGGCAAAAATGGTGATAAAAATTTGTTATTTCATCACACAAATATTTGGAGATACTAAACAACTTTGAAAATGTCCAAGAGCAGCAAAAAAAACTCTTAAACCACCCCTCTAAAAGTCTCGAACGTTCAGTTCTCACAATCTAATACAAAAGGTGCTAAAACACTTAAAAATTCTAACAAAAACCCTCACACATATCTCTCAAACTCACCCAAATATATTAGAGACCTTCTCTCATTATAGAAGAAATTTATAGGCCTTGCAGAAAGTTTTATAATCAACTCAACCCATCCAAAGACGACTGAAAATAAGTGGGAGAATAGTTATTAACGTACAACTTTTTCAACAATTATATCATACATGTGCTTTTAAGTACAGTCCACACCAAAATAGTCATAACTTTCGCATCTAACATTGAAATTCGGTGTTCTTAAAGCCTACTGAAAGTGCTACACTCTCAAGATATCAAACACCTTCAATTAGAAATAATACTGCCAAAATTGAGGATAACTTGAGTGTACCCTCTCATCATTACCGTCAAGCTCGTGATTCTAGTTACCTTTACATCTCCGTCCATTCCACCATGTTCTAGCCGTCTAGCACCTTCGGACATCAAATGAAATGTCTTCCATGTCTCACATATAACTTCCACAATCCGCACAAGGTCCCGAAGACTCACCACCAATTGGTAAGTCTCTCACATTTCGGATCCCGACCGACAACCACCGCTCTTCAACCAGTTTGAGTTTCTATGCCACCTTGATATGTCGACACTTCAGTTCCTTGTCTCATACACTCAGAACAACTCTGCAAGTCTATCAATGCCTTCTACACCTCCCTTTGACTGAGAAGTCTCTCCCCCTCGGATTACAATCGGCAGCTTCCACATTTCATTGATCAAGGTGCTGAATAGCACATCTTCACTCTAGTTGTCTTATAATGTGTTACAGACAAACAAATCATTACATAGCTGAATAGCACATCTTCACTCATATTGAATTATGTTTTTTCTTGGATGTATCTGATATTTGACTCTTTTTAAAAATTTCATATTTTTATTATTTTCATTACTTTTTCAAATGTTTTCCATTAATATCATTTGTGCAATTTAGTTTAGTGCATAGGAATTTAATTACAATTCTTATATCTAATATGATATTTTTAGTATAAAATGAAAAAAACGAAATTACAATTCTTATACTGTAACAAGTACTAGCGGTAAAATTTACTCAAAATAAAAAATGCACATGATGATTTGATCTACTAATAGTTTGAATATGTGTAATAAATAACATTACTCCAGTTCATTAAATCAAGTTGTAATTGATAAGTACTGTAACTGTATAACATGACAAATCACTCGATTTCAAATTTATATTCCCCATGCCTTCTCCCCCCGCTCCTCTCGCACTCTCCACCCTCCTCTCCCGCCTCCGTGCCTCCAAGTCGGCCTCCCACACGCTCCAATGCCACGCACTCCTCCTCACCTCCGGCCACCTCGCGGCCTCCCCCATCACCCTCTCCAACCTCCTCCTCCTCGCCCTCGCCTCCGCCTGCGCCGGCGCCCACGCCGACGCCGTCTTCGCCCGCCACCCCGCGCCCAATTCTCACCCCTTGCCCTGGAACACCCTCGTCCGCCTCCACGCCTCCGGGAGTCCCCGAAAAGCCCTACTCTACTTCGCCGCCATGCGCCGGGGCGCCATGCCGCCCGACGCCTACACCTTCCCCGCCGTCCTCAAGGCCTGCGGCTGCGCGCCCCGCTGTAAAGTCGGCTTCGTGGTGCACGCCGAGTCCGTGAGGAGGGGGCTGGACTGCGACCTGTTCACGAGAAATGCGCTTATTAGCTTCTACTGTAGGATCGGGGAGTGTCGTTCTGGGAGGAAGGTGTTCGATGAGGCAAGCGGTGGCGCACGGGACCTCGTTTCTTGGAACTCCATGGTGGCTGGGTATGTTGAATGCGGGGAGGTGGTGCTGGCACGGGAACTGTTTGATGAAATGCCGCAGAGGGATGTGTTTTCTTGGGCTACCATGATTGATGGATATGGGAAGCAGGCTGGAGGTGTAGATTGTGCGCGTGAGTTGTTTGATCAAATGCCTGATAGAGATTTGGTGTGCTGGAATTCGATGATTGACGGGTATGCCAGGCATGGACGGATTGATCAAGCACTGGCACTGTTCGAGGAGATGCCCGAGAGGAATGTGATCTCGTGGAGTGTTGTTATTGATGGGTATGTCCGGTGCGGGGAGCCAAAGGAGGCTTTGGAACTTTTTCAGAGGATGCTTAGGTGCGGCATCAGGCCTGATAGGGTCAGTGTGGTCGGTGCTGTCACAGCTTGTGCTCAGCTAGGTGCTCTGGAGCAAGGCAGGTGGCTGCACTCCTACTTGGAGAAGAAGAGGGTATTGTTCGATGCCATAGTGCAGACTGCGCTGATAGATATGTACATGAAATGTGGGAGTTTGGACCTTGCCATGACAATCTTTGAAGGCATGCCTGAAAGGAGTGTGGTCACTTGGAATGTGGTAATTGTTGGGCTTGGGACTCATGGTTATGGGCAGGATGCCATCATAATTTTCCGCAGAATGGTGGCTGAGAGAGCACCAATGGATGATCTTACTGTACTTTCTGTACTGACTGCATGCACACATGCTGGATTGGTCTCGGAGGGTTTAGAGATATTTTATAGAATGAGGAAGGATTTTGGGATAGATCCCAAGGTTGAACATTATGGGGCATTGGTTGATCTCCTTGGTCGTGCTGGATGTCTGGATCAGGCTAGGCATGCCATAGAGACAATGCCAATGGAACCAACTTCAGAATTATGGGGATCTCTTCTTGCCGCCTGCCGAAGCCATAGGTGCATTGAGTTGGCTGAGCTGTCGGTTGAACGGCTTGCAAGTCTTGGAGCAGATGATTCTGGAGTCTATGTTCTTTTGTCGAACATCTATGCCGATGAAGGAATGTGGGATGATGTTTGGAGGATTAGGAAATTGATGTGTGCTGAAGGGATGAAAAAGGAAATTGGAAGGAGTGTGATTGAGGTGGATGGACAAATCTATGAGTTTGTGAATGGAGGCAGTGCACACCCTTCTAAGGAGGAAATTTACTTGATGATGTGGGGTTTATTCAATATTGCAGCATCTAATTGACTGTTCTGGTTCACATTGAATGTGCTAAATCCTTCAAAAAAAAAAAATACGGATCTAACATTCCTGTCATGGGACACAGCAATGACAGAGGAAGCTCTTGGGGACTCTTATATGATTATATCACAAGCATTCATTTTTGGTGCTTCCAGCAATGAAGAGCGTTTCTCACATGAAACTTACCAGATGGATCATACAGAACTTGTTTTCAAGTATTGATGATTGACTTACATATTCCAGTTGATCCTTTTGGATTTCACCAATCTTATTGGGTTGTTGAACTCAAAATGTGCTATGTGGGAATATAACATCCTGGATATGTTCAGATACATATCAACACTTAATCTTTCGTCCTTCACCTGAAAACAGACTTTTATACAGTATTATCTTAACTTGAACTGTCAATATAGAACTAAACCCATGCACACTAAGGCCAAGGGTTGGCTCCAATACCATATGTAATATTTTGACTGTGTCCAACAAAATATTAACTTGGTTGATCTCAGTCTGAAATGTCAAGATAAGACTAAACCCATTCATGACGAAGCCTCCTAGACTTGAACTGGACCAGGGTGTTCCAGGGAATTACTTCTGAGATTGCAACATGATTCAAAATTGATCATGATAGTTTGGCACTGTGATGGTAGTGAGCTTCTTTCCAAGTATTGTAATTTTACTAGCCCGAGATGGTACCTAGTTAAGTGATGGCGGAGTGATTGAAGGTTCCCAAACCCAGAGATCTTCAGTATCCCTGGAGTCGTCCATTCTGTGCGTTACATGACTGCTTCCATGGAGGTAAATAAATTGTAAAGTTTATATTTCACCATAGGGCATTCTTTCAGTGTGGTACATTCCCGATCTTGATTCTGTGCTTCGTTCAGAATTATATACACCGAATCTCCGATCCGAGTATAGTTATGGGCCTTATGGCATGGTGGTACTTGATCTTGAAAGTTGCTTCAAGAAGCTTTATATTGAGTTTGGTTCAGCCAGGCATTACTCTTTACATTCTTTTATGTTCTATTGATATTGTTCAATCATCATTATGCATTGAATGAGAAAATATTGAGTTGGACATCAGTTTGATTTTCTACATGGCAACCTGTTATTGGGTTTCTAGGCATGTTCCCGATCTAGAAGCATGCTCAAGTCTAAGATTAGATTCTAATGACAATGACAACCGTGAACGCCATGAAGATTCAAAGGTGCTGGGACATGATGTTCACAGCGGTGGTCACGTCGGGCTTGGCCCATGACCCATGTGTCACTCCTACGTAGGGTCCAACACAGGCATCTTGTGCCGCCAAAAACAAAACAGCTGTGAGATAGATCCTCCCTCAGTCCCTCTTACTTCCATGTGAATCCCTTCTTCCTTGCGTTCAGGACCACCCCATAGGCAGCAATTCTGATCTCTTTCCTTTTTTTCTAAAGAAAAATTCAAGAATCTCATAGGGCCACTACATGGCACTACATTGCAGCTTTTTATTCGTATCACCATATGCTTCCTCTCTTATGTCACTCTCAGAATCCCACTCTGCTCATCTTTTTTTTCTCTGTCTTTTTAGGAGATCTATAGACTGGGCCTCAAGCCATTTGAAGCTACAGTGGGATGCAATGTTAAAGTTGCACTTTTTGATGTGTAATTTCCTAATCAGTCAGCATGGGTTATTTATTTGCAGCATCCTTACCTGTAGGCTTCATTGTTGTAACTCTTTGAGGTTGTAGCTGGCCGGGAAATTATTAAGTTCAAAGATATTTGACCTATTATTGTATGGATCAGCCTTTACATGACTTTATTTTCTATATGAATCTTTTTGTTGGTGGTGCCCACTGAACTTTTTGGTACAGTCATCATATTGTTTCAAACGGCACATAAGCACCCCACCTGACAATTTTTCAAGGGTGCCAAGAGCCTTGTACATTAACATAGTCTCATGAGTTCTTGGTAATGAGTAAACTACTATAGATTATTGTGAGATCTACATGCTGCGCAGAAACACCACAGTAAGCAGAGAATAAATCTTTGTTTGACTAGGTATCAAATGGGCTCGCTAAAGCAACACCTGGTTCTGCATGGAACTGTGTCACCTTGCTCATTATTACATGCGTTGCAGTAGCAACTCTGGGTGGCATATCATGCGCAAGCAGAAACTCTATAGGGCTGAGCGGTAGTGCGTGCAAATATGCACTTATCAATTGTAACTGGGAAAAAGATTAAATTGAAGAGAGCAATGCTTGTGAATGGAAAGGATCGAGTGGTGCCTAAACATCCTGTCACTGCCAGTGTCCTTTTCTATGCACGAGTTACTCTATGAGTGCCTCCTTGCATTAGTATCTTTACCTCCTCCAGTAAAAGAGCTATTGCTAATAAATGTTCCTATTGAGACAAAACCTCCCCAATTTTTTAGTGAATACATACAAGGCATCCTGCAGGCTCTCTGCTTGCAAAATAAATGCTTTGTTTTGTACTGTAACATTAGCATGGAAATAAGCACAAATGAAGTCTTGCAAAAAAGGTTCAAAAGGAAAATAAGGCACAAGTATGAATTATACATTGCAGCATTAGTTAGAAATCATATCACATATGCATTTGATGGTCTGTCATTATTCTTTTCCAGAAATATCTACTGGGTTAAATTTCAAAGATGCATAAAATGCAATCTGCACTGAAGTCTTTTCTTGCTTTTAATCATATTTGACTCCCTACATGAACCTACTGCTCCATTCGTACGGGTGATTGTTATGAAAAGAGGAATGACACAAAAGCCCATGAGAACTGAATATGCTCAGAATGAAGAAGATACTGTAAAACTTCAGGTGGAACAGAACAACATTTGCAGCATTTATATGCCTTAAAAGTTAGCACACAAGGATTCCAGAGACTCCAGCCTAGAGCTCGAAGGCTGTTCAAGCAGGAGGTTACATCGAGGTTTGTTCACAGACTTAATGCATTGTTGCAATTTGTTAGCAAGGAAACTGTTAACATAGATAAGTTGCTCATCTCAAACTTCGGTTTCAAAATTTTTTACCATTTAGTTCCAAAATTACTAGTCCACGATCTGAACTGAGCATCTTAAGGTACAAACACCCCTCCAGTCATCTACTAGCTAGCCTCTTGTAAAAATAAGGAAAAACGAAGCCTTTTTAACATCAAATAAAAAGAGAATAAAAGGAAACGAAAAGGGGGAATAAAAAGCAAAATACCACTCTCCAGTAAGACACATCATAGCATGGAAGCCCCTATCAATTTTTACTGATCACCTGTGGCAAACACACTTGTAATGGTAAGCACTGTTCAGAGGATCGTTTGCATCAACAGGGACTTGCTCGGCGGTACACTTGAACCGGCATCCCCTGCACTCGTTGTATGTGCATATTGGAGCAGTCGAGCCAATCAAGAATCTCCTCGCATACTTGCCCTTCTTCTCATTGCGTAGGCCCTAGTGCCAATCATGTTCTGACCATGTTAATTGTACTTGATCTTAAAGCTTAACCTACTTTCTAAGTTAACTCTGATGTTTGTATTTTTTGCTCGTGTCCTGAAGACACAATATTATATACTACTGTAGGGGTAATAATTGAGACGAGTGGCTACCATTTCCCCCGGGCCAAAAGTTCCACAAATAGCTATACAGAATGCACCAAGCAAGTTGGTGTTAAGGGAAAGCTACAGAAAGGTATCTTCTTCACAGACTAACATAAAGAAAGGATGAACAAAAGTAAATAATAAAAAGTATTCTTTGTTAAGTTCTGAAAGCCATAGTTGAGCACTGTTAGTAACCCACTCAATAATAGCTAGAAGAAAAGTACCTTCAAGTGCTCTGGCAAATCCATACTTTCTAAAGGTAATCCATGGTGGGAGTATTGCTCTCCATAATCTGCACCTTCACAGCAAAGTAAATTGAAGCAAATGAATCATGGTGAACACAAGGAAAAAGGGCAGACAAGTAGCTATTGTGCAGGAGTAGAGAAAAACAAAGCAGTAAATTGTAGAAAGGAAAGATATTTGAGATGGTATGATGGTGACCTTGGTTGCAAATAGCATGGCCGATGAGTAGGCAAGAGAGGAGGAAGAAGAGGAGAAGGGAGTGAGTGGTGGTTGTGGGGCAAGCATTGGCCATATCCCTTCTTCCAAGTTCCAACAGGCTAATGGATAGGAAATGGGAGGGTGGTGTGTTTGGATTTCAGAAACACAAGAAAGCAAATGGTAGAGCTATATACACTGGAGACTGGTGCAATGGTTCTTGTGTATGTGTCTATCTGTGTGTGCTTCCCTGTGACTCTGCTCATGCTTTGCCTATACATATCCCTGTGTGATACCATGCAGAACAATGACCTCTCTCTCTATCATATGCACGTACACACGGGATTACAGAGGTCTCCCTCTCTCTCATATGCACGCACACACGGGATTACAGAGGTGTCTGAAACCTAGCAATCAGGGCCTTCAATAATTTTTGTTGTATCATTTTTTGTCTGTAGTACATGTGCTATTCTGCATCTTATTTCTATTCCGTTTTGAACGTACGAAGTCATATATTGCGTTTCAGTAACCACTAGTTCAGCTTGTTCCCTTTGTGTTATTGCAGAGTTGCACCATAGAAAGGAAAAAGGGGCAACTTATAACAAAAAAAATTCAAGTGCAGAAAGAGTAAAACTTATTCAGGAATAAGAAAAAAATGCTTCAAAAAATTGAAGTGCATGCTTCTACTGTCATCTGTTTTTTAACTAGCTCTTGTTTTATAAAATGTAGTAGTCCAAATGCTCGAGTAGGATTTTTGCCTAGCTCTTGTTTTTTAACTACTGTCACCGGCCTCCTGTAAGGCTGTGAACCTGTGACACGAAGCCATGGACTAGCATTTGGGTTTTTGAATAATCAGAGCCGTACCATGTACAGTCTGGGTGTGTGTTTTCTTTTAAAGAAAGTAGTCGTCCTGTATCTGCAATGTATGAGTTCTATTCTCTGATTTTCCATTTCCTAGAGATATTAACCATCGATATGGGCAGGGCTCAAATTTTGTTTCGACCCAGTTACCACTTGCCATTGGAGTCTGGTAGTTACGACCCGGTAACTATGTCAAAAATGGTTCCAAAGGAACAGAACTGTCTGTTTATGCACAACATTTCCCACAAAACTTCTTATTTTGAGGAGGATAAGAATGTTAATCTAACTATCCAATCTGAAACGGACAATCACCAACTTGGTGGGCATATCAAGGGAGTTTCTTTTGGGTGTGCATCTAGTTCATCCTAGTCTTAGGATCAAATAGTTAAGAGTCTATCTCCGAAATTCCACAGAAATTTTGTGGTACAATAAACATCAAATAAGAATAGATTATTTTTCTCTAAAATTTTTACGAAATTTAAAAGCACCAAATTGGTACTAAGACAACCTTTCTAGTTCCTAAACACCCAAGGTACTAAGACAGAACTTTTATGGTACAGTAAACATCAAATAAGATAGATTTTTCTTTTTCTCTAAAATTTCTACAAAATATATGTAACAAACTGATACTAGGACAACCTTTCTAGTTCCTAAACACCCAAGGATTGAAACTTCTCTGGAACAGCGGTCCGGACATACGTGGAGCGGAGCATCTTAAGTTTATTTTTTCGAACGTCCGAAAAAATGCTCGCTCTACAAGAGGCTAATGATTCTATTCTCACTAGAGGTGAGCACATTGTAGGAGTCGGACCCATTTGGATGACTGTATTTTTCTTTTTTTTAAGGAATGGCCCATTTTGTTGTCGAATGGCTTGCAAATCTCTTTTTAACTTTTAAGAAACTTATAAGCTGTGTTCAGTAAGGACTATAGCTACTCCAAATATTTAGCGGAACTTAACCAAAAGGCAAAACCTATCGGATCAGGACAAGTGGCACTTCTTTATTGGAACAAGTTAGACAAACAACAATAGCAAAAGGCAGCACGACTAACACACAGCATGCACCATCAGCTGATCGATCAGCAGAACGAGAACTCAAAACAACAAAGCATGGCCCCATTAACGTAACACAAAATGACGATTAATTAATCCCCTAGCCATGTACTGAGGTGCATGCACGTCCAGATCAGTTCATGGCGTTGAGCACGCTGCCGGCACGTCGTAGATGCCGCACCTGCCCGGGAGCCCCATGGCACGCTTGCCGTCGATGTTCATGGCCTTGAGCACGCCGGGGTTGTTGTTCTTGTAGTCGCAGAGGCATTGCAGGTCGGCGTGGTGCAGCGCGGCGCAGCACTTGTCGCTGACCGGCTTGCCGTCCATGGCGCTGCCTGTGGCGCAGTACGGCTTGCACTCGTCCAGGTCGGGCTTGCTCAATTTGCAGAGCGAGAAGCCCGGGAAGTACGCGGCCTCCGCCGCGGCCGCCACGACTAGCAGCGTCGCGAGCACCGCGACGACGGCGCCGTTCATCCTCGCCATTGGCAAATCTATCCTAGCTACTAGCTAGGTGTCTAGGATGTGTGTATGTAGTTCGGGCACTTGTAAAATATAGTTGTGTGTCACGTAGGATGAGGTATAGCGCGTCTTATATAGCGTGGGGATAGGATGGCCCGTGACCTGCATGTGCTCGCGCGCTTGTCTCCATCAGAAGCCAGTCACGGGCAAGCATTGTCATGCACGGGACTCACGTATGTTTACGTATAGGTACTGGTATGCACGTACGTACAGACCGTACCAACCGGTGTCCAGCCTACGGTAACGAATTCTTGGCTGGAATTGGACTCAACTAAGAGTGGGGATATGCTTGCTTGCTACTTAGTTTTTATCAAATTAAATCTTCCTTATACCAACATTATTAGGCATTTATTTGCTTTACCATTAAAATTTGTGAAACCACTAGAATCAGGCCAAGATTTAACCAAATTTTTATATCATCAAATATCAAATATATGATAGATGATTTGATGTTAAAATTGACTATAATCACTGTGTGATTTAACTATAAACCAAACATATATCTTTGTAGCCTATTTTTTTTATTAAACCACAAATTTCATTATGATAATAAATTGACTTGTTACAGTGCGAAATGGAGAAAGGGCTAAATTTTGACCAGACAAATGGTCCCATGGCCAGGCACCGAAAGACATCGCACCTAATGTTTTTTTGTCCCTCTAGAAGAAAGTCTTCAGTGAAGGATAAACTTCTAAACAGTCGATGGATCACAGACATTGTAGGCGACTTAATAGCTGAGCCACTGCATGAATCCGTACTTCTCTAATCAACCCTTCAATCAATTCAGTTAGCTGCTAATCACCCAGACGTGGTGATTTGGAAGTGGACAGTAACTCAGGAATACTCGGCACAAACAGCCTATCAATTGCAGTTAAGGGCAAACTAGGTCATTTTTTGTTGAGATAATCTGGCACGACTGGGCGCCCACCGAATATGAATTCTCCACTGGGGTAGCAATCCAAAATAGATGCTTAACAGCAGACAACCTCGTGAGAAGAGGATGGCCACACAAACGAATACTACCCTCTTTTTTACTCACAACTGGAAACTGGATTGCGCATACTGACGAGTTGCACATGCTCCCAACAGATCCTATGACATATTAGACTACAAAACCTGCTACTAGCGTTCACAAAAACCACAGGTTTGGAATAATGCTAGTATACCACAGCACACAGCTTGGAAGCAGAACGGCCCAAGGGGTGGAACATTTTGATGATGCTCATTTAGTGGAAAATCTGAAATGAACAAAACTCATGAATTTTCAGGTGACAAGGATTGAGTGCCATTGACATGTACACAGTGACCATGGGAGAGGATGAACAATGGATAGCGGTCGGTGTCTGTAAACTACAACTTCTGATGCCTTAGCAATTATATAAGATTTATCGCTCATAGGACTCAGACGCCAAGCAAATTGAGCAGGCTTGTTCGATGTAGGAGTTTTTTAGTGGCGAGGTGTCTGTAGGACGCTCTGTGTATATACTGTTACTGTGTGCATGATATTGTTGTAAAGTTTTGCCGCTGAGATTTGTACTTCAAAAATCTATATTAGTTGTAGATCTATAAATTCCCTTTTCTTTGACTAATGAAAAGCAGTCCTCACCGTCTTTCATCAAAAAAAATTTTTTGATAGCCAAACTACAAAAATACAAACACTTTTTCTCAACTATCAAGTGGGCATTTTTAATTAAGGTCTGGACAGAGTTGCAAGTGTATATGATGATCCGTGATCACGAAGGAATGCATTGTCGGCAAATGAGACATGAGGTTCGTGTACCGTAGTGGAATAAACTTATATATCTGTCTCTTGGTTATTTCTATTTTTTTTCTAATCAGAAACATGCAAGGATCGCATCTTAGGGACACAAATTTCACAGGAAACTTTCCGTGATAAGTATCGTCGAAAGATCAATACAGTCATTCGATCTAAAACGAACGGTCCAACCAACAATAAACAGAGCATGTATATGGATTGGCATGTGACATGATTGCTCCAGCCAGGTTGTGATCATTCTTACACGACTCTTGTTTTAGCACCGATCATTCGACTTGTAGTCCAGCAACCATTCAATGTTCAATGTGTTTGCAATGGAGTAAGGGGTGTTGTTAAGTGATAGGTATTTATTTTTTTTATCTTGCTGATAGATATTTTTCTCCACTAGTGGTAGGATGATGAGATGACAGAGATACCACTAGGCCACAGAGAAAGATGGTGGGCGGTGGCAATTGGCCGGAGAGACAGGTAACGATGTAGGTGGTGGTTAAGATGGTAGTGCGGTGAAGGTGTCACTGGCTACAAGCGATGATGATTGGTAAGAGAGGAGGAGAAGAAAATGAGATTGGGGAGGTGGGCGGTGCTAGTGTAGTTGTCGGCGGCCACTAAGGGTGAGGGTATGTGGGTGGGGTTGAGGGTGGTGGTAACAACAAGAGCTGAGGAGTGGAGAAAAAAGTATAGAGAGAGGGAGAGTGGATATTGATTATAATTTTTAAATTAATAATGTGGATGATGCAAATTTTTAAGAAAAGAATATATGTGTTGCTTTTTAGACGGTCTAGATTAATTCTTTGTTCTTTGTTTTTGTTGATTTCTTGTGCTCCTTAGATCATTGAAAAACAACTTTAATAAAGACCATCTCATGCATAAAACCCAATTTACAAACTATTAGATCATTATAAAGATCACGAACAAATAATGACTAGAGCAGACAGTACTTCTTAATTGAGATATCAAAGTGAGAGATGTTCTTATAGCAGTTTTTCTACAAGAGGAGCTATCCTTCTATTTGTATACAACATTTTGTTCAAACTTAAAAAAGCAAGAAACAAAAGCAGGAAGTCAGATGTGGTCCCTGTGTCGTTATACTATAAGCAAGTCAAGTTGACTAGTTTTATCGTTTATTAACATGAAGCAGTTAAAGCAGATCTGGATGTACATCTGCACTGTCACTTGTAGATAAATACACATCAAAAGCCTACCACACAGAGCCAGTAACTTTTAATTAAAAGAGTAAGCAAGAGAATATGTTAAAAACTAAGGAAAAAAAGAAAAAGTAAAAGAAGTTCTCTATGTGGGCCAATTTGTGAAATCCTCAGGTACCAAATGCTCCAGTCCGTGTCAAAGTAGATTACAAAAGTTCTTTAGTTCTCCCAACCAAAAAAGCCCATGGGATATACACATGCAAGCACACAGTAAAAGGCCCAAAGCATTGTTCCACATACCTAAAGTTGCATATTACTGGTACAACAAAACCCTAATCAACATGGTATTTAAATTTTAAATATCAACCATATGTCTTGAATTTGAGAGTCGTTGGACGTAATTTATGAGATAGATACTTATGAAAATTGAAGTGCCCAATGATGCCGTGATGAGAAAAAAAGTGGATAGAATGGTTTAGATCTAAATCCAAATCGAGTTCACATGATAATATTAGTTGAGTTTAGATATAAGAAAAAATGTTGCAGACTTAAAATATAAGTATATTATCTATATTTCTTAATAAATTAAATTTTTGTGTGAATTAATCAAGAAATAAAACTCAAGGTTTTTGAGATATCTAGAGGATATATCAATAGCTGAAGTATCTCTAGTTTGCTGCTTGATAAAAATCGTGGACTTCTATCAGGAAAACCTGAGTGGCTTACTAGTTGCATCGAGTTTTCAACTAATACTAGAAAAATTAAGTAGCTTACCACTTAAACTATAAGCCGAGAGGTAGTAACCAGAAGTGCTTGATAACTTCTCTCTTCTAGTCGGCCAATTTAGCATGATATTGTACTTATTGCAATGACTTGGTGAAAAAAAATCAACAATATGATCTACTTAGAACTCACTGAGTAGACTTATGCTGTTATACATGATAAGTTGGTTCATTCGGCCCAGGATTTCTGATCAACTCCGGATCATTTTTCCAATCAAACTCTTCACCGAAATATATATAAAAAAAGAGAGTATAACATTAGATCAGACAGGTTCAGGCACGACCTAAACCTTTTTTCCTTCCTGTAATCGTGACGTCTGTGGAAAGAAAGAAAGTGCAAAGCGTGCAAAACCCAAAGAATCATTGTGAGTTGGCCATGGTTCCAAGCAAAAAAAAGCACCCTTCCCCTCTCCTTTTGCTTCATTCCACCAACATGCGTGGCCGGCCTCGAGCCAGGCGGCGGCAGAAGCTGCCGGGAAGTGATACCCGCTCTAATTTGGATGGTCCGAATGGCTTATAAACATGATTTAATCTATATCTAAACATATTCGGACTGAGACCAGGTTTAGGCCTAAAAAATAAAAATAATCTTAGTTACATTGCGTTATTCAGAATTCAACTCAATCTAATCTAATAAACATGTCGAATTAACTAGTAGCCACATTCAAATTTAGTCTAAGTTCAATTATAATCTTAGAATATGTCAGGCCAAATTGATCAGACTCGGGTAAATCATGTAAGTTAGTTTGTGTTCAGGTCTAATTCAATTTTATATGGAGAGTTTATAGTGGATTGGATGTACATGTAATTCTAACTCTCGGTTGATTCTTTTTGACAGAACAAAAATAAAAGTGCAAAAGAGTTACAAAAATATATATATAGCTTATTCTACGTGGGGTAGTGGAAGTGTGGTGTACCCTAGCCCGTTACACCGGACAGACCGCCATTTCGCCGGTGACAAAAGCATGCGACGCACACTCATTGTGGATGATGATGCAGCTACAAGACTTGCGGGCAAAAGCCGGCAACTTTATTGGCATCGAGAGGCACGTAGACCACAGAAAAGAGCAGCAGCATCACTGCATCAAGGACACCTACCCTGAAAGCAATGGTTACTCATTTGCCTTGCTCGTCAGTGACAACTGAACACTCCCTGCATGCTTTGGGCTCTCGCTTTCTCTTTCTTTTTTCTAAGGACTTTTTGTAAAGTTTGGGTACGTGCATGCCCCCACATTCTCTTTAGCTTTTCTTTGGCTATGTATAGAGGCCAACCTTCTTGTTCTTGTTCTGTGTGTGTTCTTGTCCAGTGGAGCTTTGACTGGCTTTCCCCTATTCTTTTGCCTTGCTATCTGCTAGTCTTCTTCTTCCTTCTGCTTCGGCTAACTGTGAGATGGAGGTGAGACATGGGAGAAAGCATTGCATCTTTACCATTCTTTTTGCCTAGTTTTCTCCTTATGAGAAGTGTATGTTTTGCTTAACATATGCTTCAGTTCTTGTTGCCAAACAACTGTTCTAGTTTGCACTAAACCTACATACTTCTTTAATGCGTGGCATTGACACCCTTTTGGACAAGAAAATGTGTTTGTTTCTGTCTGGGATTGAGTTAAAAATTTCCCTTTTCTTCTTTCTTGAACAAATGTATATGCGAAGAGTGATCAATTGATCAATTTGACAGGCGCAAGACGCGATCAAGTGGCGGCAAATCCCAGCGTTCGGAGACTGGAACCTGTGGGACGACATGCCGGCTACCCAGTACTTCGAGCCAGGAACCTTCTTCTTCACAGCACAAGCAGAGATGGAGGAGGACCTCTTCAAGGTCCCCCAGTTCCCTACCAAGCCTTACAAGAAGGTCAAACAAACAAATATGATATGACATACTTTGTGTTGTGGGATCCTTTGCGTTCTTCTGTTTCACATATGTTTGTGCCTTGAGCAAAGCATACGTGATATGATACATCATGTTGTTACAAAAATGCAGTGTGTTGTTGGGGTGAAGGCAGGAGAGAAGGCAAATGCCATGAGAACAGGGTGTAGTAGGAAGCAGTATGTGAAGGAGCAGCAGAAATGGAAGCCAAGAGCAGTGGATGAGGACCTGTACAAGATCTCCCCAAATGTACTCTGCAAGGTGAAGAAGGCAAGTGCACATCTAAATGTTGTTTGTTCAGAAATTAGTGCATCTTTCTTGGTCCCATCCGTCTTAGATTTACTTTACTTTAGCATGTGTCATGTCACATGTGATTGGCTTAACCCTTTGTTTAGCTAGGCTAAACCTTTTTCTTATCAAAGGTGTAACCTTTAGATCAAAAGCTTAATTTTTGTTTGTGTGATTTGTGCTGCAGAAGAAATTGCTGAGGAATTTGCTTGGGGGGTGCCTAGGTCTCAACTGCATCGCCTGAAGCAGCAAGCTTATTTTATTTTATTTTATTTTATTTGGGAAGTAGCAAGCTTTTAATCTCTCTAGAGTTTGGTGTTAGAACGAGTTGTATACTTGTCTAATATGGAAGTAATGGAAACTGATTACTGCTGGACTTGTTTGAATGTATGACACCTTCTGTACCTCCACTTTCTATTTTTGATTTCAATTAACGATGCTGCTCGCCAACAGAAATTCATGAAGAACCAAAATTAAGAGCCTTACATTTTGGATGCACGAAATTTTTTATGAATTTGTTCTTACAAAATTTCGTTTGTGTATGTAGCCCTTTCGCCGAAAACACGTAGCAACAAGCCAACAACATAGGAGTTAAGTCCACACCTTGGAGTAAGATTCAGGCAGTTCAAGGCGTGAGTTTGGCAGGGTTTATGATATCCGGGCTTCAGTTTTTTTTTTTTAAGGCAAACTGAACCAAACGGAGACTTTTAAGTGTCCGACCAACTTACTTAGCATTATAAGTCGATTTAAGTTAAGTCCAATAAAGTAGTACGAGGAAATTAAATTTATTTGAGATTTTTATTTCGAGGAGGCTTATATTTAAAAGATAAATTCAAAAATTAAGTACTGACTGGTTCGTCTTCAACTTATTTAAGAGATTAAAGTCCTAATGAGTTAAACTAAATGGACCCTAAATTCAATGCTTATTCTATAAACCGAAACACTATTCTATTGGATTATTAAGCTTAAGCTAAGGCATGTAAGTCATATCCAACAAGTTCGGAAGTAAAAAAAATTATAAATAAAAATGTTACCTTATCTGATAGATTACATCCTAGACGTTGAACCACAAATAAACGGATGAGATGGAGAGAAATCCATGTCGGATACAAAAGCATCAGCATGGAACATACAAAATTACAAATGCTACGTCCCTCTATATATACCTTCCATTCCATAGAACCCACATACAAGGAAGATCACGTTAGGTTTAACCAAGCCGACGCCATGCCACGCCGCAAGATTCCAATAAGCCTCATCACCAACCCGCGCCCGCGCGCCTTGACCTTCGCGAAGCGCAAGGAGGGCCTCAAGAAGAAGGCGCATGAGCTCGCCACGCTCTGCGGCGTCCCCGTAGCAGTGGTCTGCGTCGGAGCCGACGGCGGTGCGCCCTACGTGTGGTCGTCGGAAGAAGGCGTGATCGAGAGGTACCAAGCTCTCCCGTCAGAGCAGCGGTCGGAGCACACGCACAAGAAGTACATGGAGGCAGAGCTGGGCAAGGAGAATGCCAAGCTGGCCAGGCTGCGGGAGGGCGGCTCTAACGCGCTCGCGCCGTGGGACGAGGCGGTGAATGAGATGACGCTGGGCAATCTGCAGCAGCTGCTCAACTCCGTCGACGCGGCCCTGAAGGCCACACGTGAGAGGAAGCAATCACTGCAGGCGATGAACCATGGCGATACAGACGACGGCGAGCTCGGCCTTGTCCCACAGGGTGCCTCCGAGCCGTGCAATGCCATCAGTGCGGCTGGGTACAGTGTCCCATGGGATGGCAGCAACTGCGTGGACATGGACGGCTACCAGATGCAATGTTCTGTCGACGCCTTCCTGGAGGCAACACCTGCGCTGACGGAGGAGCTGGAGATGCCGGGCAATGTCAATGTCGTCCATGACCAGCTTGATCTGGCCATATGGGGTACCACCGAGCCGTGCAATGGGATCATGCCGGCTGGGTACAGTGTCCCATGGGATGGCAGCAACTGCGTGGATATGGACGCATACCAGATGCAATGCTCTGTCGACGCCTTTCCGGAGGCAACAAATGCGAGGATGCAAGAGATGGAGATGCCAGACCAGCTTGATCCGGTCATCTGGGGTGCCACCGAGCCTTGCAATGCCATCATGCTTCCTGAGTACAGCGTCCCATGTTTTTACAGCAGCTTCGTGGACATGGACGGCTACCAGATGCAATGCTCTGCCAACGAGTACTCGAGCTTGGATTGCAGGCAGCCGTCCAGCCTCAGCATCCCAGCAGACGAGCAGTTGTTTTTCGTCAATGATGGACCGGCCGACGACTTGCACGCTGGATTGGAAGACACGCAGTTGCAGCTGTGGGCGTGGTGAATTCCAGTCCTCTCTGTCGCTCTCCAGGCATGCTCTAGTACTGTCCAGAGTCCCAGTTAAGTCCGTGTCAAATGTGCAACATTGTGAGTTCTAGCAATTTTGGGTGATGGAGGGACCGCCGGATTCCACAGATGTCGCCATCGCCGCAGCAGTTCCCGAGCGATTTCGCCAGCCAGCAGGCGAGCTAGGAAACGGGCTAGATATATATGTACGTTGTCTCTCAGCCAGGAGAACATCCAGAAATTTTGTTAACTCAACTTGGAGAAGATTCCAGCAATTTTGTAGCCCCTGCCCGGAGATGATCCTGGCAATTTTGTAAACTACAGACACAATAATATTGATTAGTATACTTATTACATCAGTTTAATGGAGACAATTTGGAGAAAGCTGTAATAGAAATTACATATTAGTTACAACCTACAAATTAATTCCACCTCTCACATAGCCGCCACCATAATGCTTCCTCCTAGCCCTAAACCTTCAACAAACTGAGGCAAGCATACCGCCGAGACCAATGAAGACCAAACGCGGGTCTCCGGCGTTTCGCCATGGTCGATCATCTCCTCTAACCATAGCAATGCATCGTAAGTTCTACCAACAGAGCATAATCCTTGGATGACATGATTGAATGCACTTCTGTCAGGCCGATGCCGGCCCTTGATCATTCTCTCCATAACCCCTGCTGCCTCGACAAACCGACTTTCTGCACACAAACCGTCAACCAAGATTGTGAACGTCTCCTTCCGAGCAACACAACCGAGCTGCATATCCATCGTCTTGAGGTATCCAAGTGCCCTCATCGACTGCATTGTATCGCAAAGCCCCTTTATTAGCAAGTTATACGTTGTCACGGTCGGGACAAAACCATTCTTGGGCAGCTCCTCCTCCAACACTTTTGCTGCGTCGTCCACCCTCCCTTCCTGGCATGAAGTAGTGATATTTGCCTCATACATACACATTGTCGGCTTGAACCCCTTCTTGGCCATGTCCTCGAACAAACTGTCCGCCTCATGGAACCTTCCCTCATTGTAGAGGTCAAGAATCATGGCTTCGAAGCTTGCGACAGTCTGCCCACCTCGCACAACCAATGCCCGGTCAATGACTTCCCGTGCATCCTCAATGCTAAGACCAGCAAGCAATGGCACACGAAGAGACCGCCGGCTACGCAGTGACCGCAGCCCCTTCCTGAGCACCTTGTCCAGCACCACCTCCGCCTGCTCCCCCCGGCCGGCCGCACAGAGAGCAACCAGCAACGCCCGGTACACCACGACATCCGCATCACAGCCCCGCTCCGACACGCGCCACAGCATGGAGTAGAGCACGTGGGTGGCCTCGTCGAGCATGCCGACCTCGCAGAGCGCCGGCACGAGCTCGCGGTACGCTTCCCTCTCCGGCGCGAGGCACTGGTTAGGCATTTCGTCGAGTACCTGCAGCGCGAGGTCCGGGCGTCCCATGCGGCACAGTTCGGAGATCAGCGAGGTGAGGTCTTGCGCCCCTAGCGCGACTTCATGGCGTCCCGCAAAGTCTGCGAAGAGGTGGGCGGCGTCGGGGAGGAGACGGTGGGAGAGGAGGTGGTGGAGGAGGGCGGAGAAGGAGAGGGACCAAGAAGGCGCGGGGGAGGAGGGAAGGGAGGAGCGGAAAATGGAAAGGGCGGCAAGGGGAGGGAGGTGGGGGATGGACGCGGCGAGGAGGGGGTCGGCAGAGGGAGACGAGGGGAGAATGCGGCGGAGGAGGGAGGGGAGGAAGGGGGAGGCGGCGACGGCGGTGAGAAGAGCGGAGTGGACGGCGTCGTTGTGGCGGTACGAGGAGGGCGGATAGCGGCGGGGCGCTTCGGAGAAGAGGTGCACGGCTGCTAGGGGGTTCTTCTGCCGGCGTATGGCGCCGGCGAGGTGTGCCGGCGTGAGCACCCGCGGCCACCGCACCGGTGCAGTGCCCATTTGTGTCGCTGTTGTACTGTGGACCTTGTGATTTGGACTGGTTTTTGTACAAGTTGTTTTGGGCTATGTTTAGCCCAAGTGAGCTTGAGGCTTAGAACCAGGCTGGGTTGAGCAAGGTCGATCCAATTCAAATTGGGCCAGATTTGCAACTTTTTCTTTTTTCTAAAATCAGTTTTGGTCCATCCGGGCCAACATGTTATTTAAGATTTTAAGTTGGGGAGGGCATGGAGGTTGTTTCCGTCTTAACTTAAACTTATAAGTTTTAAAGGGATTTTACAAAATTTAAAGTTTGTTTGGTTCATTTTTAACTTATTTGAAAAGATAAAACTCAAATAAGTTGGACAAACCCAAATTGCTGTTTTTTTTTTATTTAACTCGTACTCTCTATCAGTTTATGTCATCATCCGGCACGTTTTAACTTTCAATGTATAGATGAATTATCTTCAATTTCTATAAAAAGCATTTTCATTAGCATATTTCTAAAATTGCATGAAAAATAAGGAATAGTGAGAAAGAGCAAGGAAAAAATAGGCACGGGAAATCCCATGAATTATTTAATTACCATGTAGAGGTCCTCGCCCAAAAAAAGAAGCTTGTAAGAACTCGGCCAACACATGCATGCAACGGCTCCCCCGGCGCGCGCGCGCTGCGGAGGAATTGAACGCACGAAGCAAGGCCGCACCGCCACTTGGCGCCCTCCCATGCCCACCCGGTACTTCTACGCTACGACCCCTTCCTCTCGCCTTCCCCTCATCAATCCGAACAAACGCAGCACGTACGTATCGCCACATACAAAGCGCAGCTCGACGCGCCCGCGCTCAAACTTTTATGTGCTTCCTATCCACCTTCTCTTACGTGCTCGCTAATTAACCCCGTCTAGTCTAAAACTTCGGAGCGATCCATGGACGTGGAGAAGAAGGAAAAGGAGGAGCGCGGCGCCGCGTCCACCGTCAGCTCCGCCGACATGACCGATGACGAGGAGGATGAGGAGGCCAAGCGCACCATGGTCCTCGGTCCTCAGGTTCCTCTCAAGGAACAGCTTGAGCTGGACAAGGTAAGTCACATTTCAAGGCATTAATTGCTATAGTTTTTTTTTTTTTTTGAAAAAAATCTATTTGCGGTGTCGGATCTAGAAATTTGACCTATAAAATCGAACTATACCTAGTAATATTTCAAAACACATTCATATAATTGTGGTTAATAGAAGTTATATGTTCTTCTGGAAGAAAATTGCACGAGTTTTAGAAAAACGATATGTGATGGTTTGCGAGAGTAATGATAATCATTACTGTTTATCAGTGACCTAGCATTTATACAATTTTCCTTTTATCAGTGTACCGGCGAGGGAGTCTTACTTTTCCTGTAAAACAAACTAGGTTTACAACAACATAGAAACAACTAGAGTCACAACTAGATTGTGGATCAACAACCAGAAATATTATTGCAGTTCGTTGATGCATGAACTTTGTTTTTGTGATTTCTGCAGGATGACGAGAGCCTGAGGAGGTGGAAGGAGCAGCTCCTTGGGCAAGTTGACACAACTCAGCTTGGAGGTCTGTATGACACATACTTAGTTTGGATGATAATACGGGGTTTTGCCATCGGGAAGCTGTAAACTTGTACATGTACACAGAACTAAGATGTAAAAATTTGATCCAAATGATGCATGTATACAGAAACTGCGGACCCAGAGGTGAAGGTCCTAGAATTGACCATCCTATCGCCAGAGAGGCCAGCACTTGTCCTGCCGATCCCGTTCGCCGCCGACGAGAAGGGGTACGCGTTTGCGCTCAAGGACGGGAGCCCCTACAGCTTCCGCTTCTCCTTCATCGTCTCCAACAACATCGTGTCCGGCCTCAAATACACGCACACCATCTGGAAGACTGGAGTGAGAGGTGATAATCCACATGCATGCATGATTAAATATTTAATCATTGTCTATATATCATGAGTAATGCTACGCGTAAAAAACGACTTCTTAAAAGAAAATACTCTCTAGGAACACCGACTGATAAATGGGTCCACCAATAATAAAATTCAGAGATTTACATGTCAATAAATATTTGTAAAGAGACTGCAACACGGATCCATAAATTTCTTTTTTAGTATAGTATGCCATAAAATTATTTGATCAAAGAAAATGTTACAACACAGAGATTAAAACTTGATATCACAAATCTGTTCTCAGTATATTATGTCATAAGAAATAATGATGACCAAATGATGTACAACTGGTGTAACATTGACATAAATCAGCTGTTTCTTGTGAGAAACTTCTGATCCATGTAGCAATGAGGTACATGTCAAATGATACATGTGTGTTCTGCTTGCTTTGCAGTTAGTTCCTATGTTTATCTGGCCATAAGAATTATCATGGTATGCGATACAGGAGTAGGGTTTTTATGCTTTGCATTTTTTGTTACCAATGTCCTTTTCTAAGTAGTTGATTTTGCTCTTCCCTTTCTGCAGTGGAGAACCAGAAGGTGATGCTGGGGACATTCAGTCCCCAGCAAGAGCCCTACACATATGAGGGTGAAGAAGAGACCACTCCTGCTGGCATGTTTGCAAGGGGTTCCTATTCTGCTAAACTTAAGGTATATTTACCTGTTATAACAGTTTAATTAATCATGTTTCTTTAAGAGAGTTACTTCACTACTGTAAATTTGTAATTGTATTTGTTTCATTCTTTCTCAGTTTGTGGATGATGATGGGAAATGCTACTTGGACATGAGTTACTACTTTGAGATTAGGAAGGATTGGCCAGCCTATCGGTGATGTGGAAGAAGGCTAGTGAAACATTTTAATTCTAGCTCATAGCTAATTGAGCCAGAACAGTACTGTGCTGTTGCTCTTAGAATCATTCATTATGCCGTCGTTAACTGCCTTTTGTTTGAGTTTCATGATCTCTCCATTTCATTTTATTCCCATAATGTTTATTCCACTTGATTAATCTGATCTCTGTGGAGATACTCTGATATTTATGTACTGAATTCGCTTTTTCTCATGCTTCTTTTGTTCATCCATTTTCTATCTGCTTGTAACTTGTGCTTAATTACACTCTTCAGAACTTGACCTTTATTCCAGTACAACTGTAGAACTGGTTGAAAAGTTCCAGTGCAGTGGTAGGTCAGTTTCCTATCATAATTGCACTGCCAGATCAAAGTTTTACGTATGCTTTAAGTTGTGTTAGCATTTATCATCATTCTGAACTAGCTGCTATTGCATTAGGGTCACTTGAGCATCCAATGCTGTCATGTCACCATATCTTAGCCTGTTAAAAGCTTAAGAACAGTGACATACCAGCAAATATTTGTTACAGAGAAGCTTTTCTTTTCCACAGAAGAGAGACATCTGGAAGTACCAAGACACATAAAAAGTTGGCAACCACTTGCAAGTAATATTGTTAGCCTGTGCTTATTGTTCTGCTGTCACTATGCCATCAAAGATTCAAAGATGTTCTACGTACCATCTAGTTAAGACCGGTGCAAATGTGCAATTAGAACGGTCTTTTAGCTGAATCCTGTCACTCCACGAGTACTTGGCGAGTTAAAACTTGTGTGAACTATTGTGTGTTGCATGCTGTTTGCAGGTAGGTTTATGAATAATATGTTTGTATTTTTCTGGTTTTGCAAATAACGAACAATAAAATTAATTTCAGTCTGAGCAATCACCAATGTGTACATTCAAATCTATGACTTCAAAACATACTTTTGTGTAGAACAAAGGAAAAAAAACGATGATCATCTTATCCCAAAATATACTCTAGAAGTTATGTTGAAATGACTGTTATCTTAATTACTTCAGAGGAAACAGGGGAATTTGGATCGGAAGCGTTGTTAACTATGAGACTGTAGCACTGTATATGGCTTAGAAAGAACTGTTAAGACTTGTAAGAAGTTGCCATTGACAATTCAGCTTATCAGCTTATACAGGATGGAACAAATGTAGAAGAGCATACTTGCTGCGAAGCCCGCGGTTGTGGCAGCGGCGTCAGAATTTGAGATCAAGTATGGTACGCCGGCCGCGTTCGAATAGGAAGGACTGTGCCCAGTGCTTGGCATGCCGCCCAGCCGAGGAGCGTCAAAGCAGCAGTTTTTTTGAGCGTTTTCCCCTCATTAACCGTCTATTGCAACAACCGATCCCTCTCACGGTCTAAGATAATGCGTACTAATCAGAAGAGGAAATTTTAACATGTTCTGCTAAATATATGCTCTGCTGACATAAATGTATACGCATCCGATAATATTTTCATACATGGGAGTAATTGGAAAAAAAGAAAAAAGAATTTGGTGAAATTTTATTCTCTAAAAAGTAATTCAGATAAATTTCAGATGTCTACCTAGGATTTTTGAATACTCACCTCTTCCGGGCCAACAATACGTCACGACTCACGAGTCAGCCGCCACCGCCACCGACATGGCGCCACGGTCCCTGCTCTCCAGCTTGCGTCTCGTCCCTCTCCGCCACCACCTATGCCGTTCTCTCTCCGCTGCCACTCCACCTCCCCTTCCACCACCGCCGCCGCCCTCCAACTCCAAGCTCTTCGTCGCCGGTACCACTCCACTCCCGTTCCTTCTCCCATCCGACTTACAAACCCCATCCATTACACACCCCTCACCTTATTTCTTTTTTTCCGCGTCCATGTGAGCGCATGCAGGACTGTCGTGGTCCGTGGACGAGCGGTCCCTCACGGACGCCTTCTCCTCTTTCGGCACCGTCTCCGAAGGTAAAAAGCCTCACAACTTGCAACCATTGTTACCTAGAGGCTAGAGATGTTTATTTTGGCAATGGTAAATAACCTCTGAGTGGTGGCGTTGTTTTGGGGGGAGTTCAGAAGGCGTGCACGATAGCTGTTCGGCGAAATGGCTGAGAGGCCGTGGGTTTCTGTCTTGTGCCCGTCCTCACCAGTTGTTTGACGAAATGTCTATTAGGGACGTGGTCGCCTGCTCAGCGGCAATCTACCGTCATGCGAGGGATGGGTTGTTTGATGAGGCGGTTGAGCTGTTTGTCAGTATGATGAGGACGGGGATGTCCCCGAATTCGTTCACCTTGGTTGGTGTTTTGCTCGCAGCGGCTGGCTTGAGTGATGTGGTGCTCGCCGAGTGTGTCCATGGATGGGCTGTGAAGAGTCAGTTGGAATCCAATCCTTTTGTTGGGACTGCGTTGCTTGATTCCTATGTGAAATGTGGGTACCCAGTGAAGGCGTGGGTTTTGTTTGGTGAAATGCGGGATCCTGGTGTGGTTACCTGGAATGCGATGATCTCTGGGTTTGTACACAATAATTTTTTTGAGGAAGCATTTTTGATGTTTAAGAGGTTGCTTTATGTGTTTGGCCCAATTCACAATTTTGTGACCATGATAAGTGTTGCTCAAGCTTGTGCCGGCTGTGGTGACCTTGGACTGTGTGAGAGTGCACATGCTTATGCGGTCAAGATTGGGCTTGATTCAGTTGTCTCAGTGACAAACTCGATCTTGAGCATGTACTTGAGTTTCGGAAATCTTGAGATTGGAAGAGAGATTTTCAGGAAGATTGCTTTTAATGATGTTGTTACTTGGACGATGATGATGGGATTCCTTCTCAAGCATGCACATGCTGAAGAAGTTATCCGTGTGTTCATTCAAATGAGATCAAATGGCATAGCACCTGATAGGGTGGCAATGGTGAGTTTGGTGCAAGCTTGTGCACTTTTGGGTGATGCAAGGAGAGGAAAGTTGGTTCATAACCAGATTGTAATTCGTGGATTCAGTAGAGAGCTTCCAGCGGCTAATTCCTTGATCACAATGTATTCCAAATGTGAGGATTTAAGGTCTGCAAGGGCATTATTTGATGATACAAGGGAGAAGAGCTTGGTTTCTTGGACTGCAATGGTCTCAGGGTATGTAGAAAATAGAAATGTCCTAGAAGGGATGCATCTCTTTAGTAAGATGAGGAGCAAAGGTATTTTTGTGATTGACTCGGTGACAGTAATCACCTTATTGATTGCTTGCTATGAGATTGCTAAGTTTGACCTATGTGCTCAACTTCATGGGTATAGCTACAAGTCAGGTTTGTATCTGTGCAGGCCTGTTCTTAATACCCTCATGGCAGTTTATGGTAAATGTGGATATGTGATCTTAGCCCGTAAAGTGTTTGATGAGATGATTTCTCGAGATGTGGTTTCATGGAATACTATGTTATTATCCTATGGTATATATGGCCAAGGGGCAGAAGCAATAGCACTTTTGCATGAGATGGAGAAATCTAGTGAGGAGGGAGACAATGTAACATACTTGAACACGTTGTTGGCATGCAGCCACTCTGGTCTAGTGGATGATGGGTTGATCATCTTTAGAAGAATGATCAATGAAAAGGGCATAAATCCAAGTCAAGAGCATATTGGGTGCATAGTGGACATGTTGGCACGAGCTGGACACTTGGAAGAAGCATCCAAAATGGCAAGCTTGACTCACAGTGAAATGGGGACAAATGCTTGGAAAGCTTTGATGGGGGGTGGTCATTTGCATTGTGACATGCAGCTCACTAAAGTTGCTGCAGAGCAGGTGCTCAAGAGGGAATCATCTGATTTTGGGCATGTGGTGCTACTTTCTAACGCTTATGTATCACTTGGGAAGTTCAGTGCTGCGGAATCTGTTAGATCCTGCTATACAAATCGAATTGCAAAGAAAACTTTGGGGCTTAGCTCTATTGAAGTCACGCTATCCAGTGTGAGATAAAAAACCACACTTCTCTTAAGATGAGGGAAAAGATATAACAATCGATTCCTATCTGCTGTCTCAAGCTATTGGGGTCTATTATATGCATGAGTAATGGAAATTTACTATGCCACATGGTCAATTTCTCTTGTGAAGAAAAATAAGTACCAGGAATGGGGTTGTAAAAGGGGCCGTTGATCCAATCGAGGACTACCTTAGCTCACGGCTAACAATGTTTCATGTCAACTCGACATGTGAATATGAAGTTTATTTGATGATCTTCTGACCCACCTAGGAGACTTGTTAAGTGCACAATCATTTGCATTTTCTTTTTTTGGTTTATTTCAATTGTTTTGCTTTTCTAATTGGCTAATGGAAGTTGTTTGGTTTTCTAATTTGGCTGGTGCAAGAGGACCAACCTATGTTTGATCTCTGTTCTAGAATCACAAAAAGCTAACAACAGCATACTGGAACCAACTTAGCATTAACATCAATCACACAGAATAGGCAAATCTTGAGTTCTTGCATTATTGCATATTCTGCTTCGTGGGCATGGACACATAGTTCTTAGTAAGTACTATTGGTAGAAGAGTCTTCAAGTACTAATTTTCATTTATATGCAGTTTTTTGATTTTCGAGCAACATATGGGGCACAACCTGTCCAGTAACTTGTGGACATACAAGTAGTGTTTAGGCAACTGCGAACATATAAGCTTGCTATTGGATTGCTTAGGCAACTGCGAACATGTAGGTGTATAGTAATTTAGCAAAGTTTATATGCTGACTCTTTGTTCTTGCAGTGAGAATAATGTATGACAAAAACTCTGGAAGGTCAAGAGGCTTTGGATTTGTTCACTTTTCAAATGATCATGAAGCTAAGTCCGCCAAGGATGCTATGGATGGTAAGGTAAGAATATGAAGAGAGTAATCTTACAGTTTGCTAGCTCCACTATTGCACTCATAAAATGATCAAGCAAATGAATATGTTTTTTCCTTAATTCTGCAGGTATTTTTAGGCCGTCCATTGCGGATAAGTTTTGCTCTTGTTAAAGTCCGTGGTGCACCAGTTATTGTTCCTCGACTTTCCACGGTAGGGAAAATTTAACAATGGTCATATTCATTCTCTTACCAAAAAACAAAAAAGTTTTGTCTACTATAACTACTTTTTTATTATCTAGAAATATTGCTATAATTTTTTACAACATTTGTTTGAAATTCACTACACTTGCTTGGTAGTTGGAGAACCGGAAGTAATGCGGAAAGGGCCACACCAAGCACCCCTATGTTTTTTAACAGAGGAAGACATCGGTGCTCATCCTGTTAAATACCAGAAGTTGTGACTGATCAGAAATTTCATCTCGATGTACTGATAGACTGTATGCTGATGCATGGTTCCATCAAGGAACCAAAATGCTTTACTTACTGTGTCTGAATCAGGGACAAGAACAAAACCTAGTATACAGTCCATCTATTCAGTTTTCAGATTTGCAAGCATTCTGCAGAAGATTTTAGTAGCTGTGATGTTCTTGTCTTTGTCAGTTTCTGTTAACAGGTTATATATGAATGCAATCTAATGAGATATACATCTGGATCTAAAAGAGGTAAATTGTGTGTCATGTGCTTTGTGTTTGTATTTGAGCTACATGTTGTAGGCTGCATCAACTATATAGTGTGATATTATTATATTGATCTTAATAGGAAGTTTGGTGATCTGCGATTTCTGAGAACCGCTAAAATCAGTAAATATGTCATTTTCTGATACATCAAGTTTTGTGGAATAAGTAAACAAAAATAGAAATGTTAATCTTTGTCTGGGGTCCTTGCACATGTTTTATTTCCATCATATCTTTAAGTAGTTTTGCTGATATTACTTCATCATTTGCTGGAGCCTGATATTGAACTGATCCCTGATTCCCTTTTTGTTGGCAAGCAGATGAAATGAGAAGCTTGGTCGAATGATGATGGGCTTGCGAGGGCACATACCGGGAGGCTTGCAAGTTGCAAAAGACCCATATGCTAGGGTTTGGAACCTTCCCAAGTAGGTGTAAGATTCGATTGCACCTGGCAATTGCGCAAGGTTACTAGTGTCAGAAAAGATGTTGGTTATGTTTGCTGCTTGTAGTTTTCCAACTTTGAAGCAATTTACAAGATATGCCGTCATTCGCTGCAACCCAAATGACGCAGCCTTCCCTAATGTCTCGTTTGCTGCATAGACACAAAGAAAAAAAAGTTATTCTGTTCGTTGTCATAGGAAAGTTTTGAGATTTGAGTACAGAAAGACGTCAACGACTGGCGACATATCTTGTGCAAACATATATTTGAGTACTACCATGTTAATCTCATCGATTAGACTATTTAACTATTACAAAAAATTTATGTAGATATTACTTAGAACAATCTAACATCTTATAAAATTTTAAATCTAAACTTGATCATAGAAATTTATTGTGAATAGTGACATGCTTTTTTCCCTTTTCTTTTATGTTTTATTTCTTATTTGTCAAATTTTTTTTTTTGTTTCTTATAACACCAATTGTATTTTAACTTAACTTTTGCAAGATGGTAGATGAATTATAGGACTAGCTATAAATTTTTTTTTTGAGAATTTATTATGATGATTTCGTGATTTAACTGGTGTGGTCAATATATTAACACCCAAATGAGAGAGTTTGTACTAGATATCTCTCGCGTTATATGTGCCATGTAAACTTCAAATTTTGCCACGCGGGCTGGAGAATATACTATGGAGAATTTTCTCTCCTTTTTTTTTTTTTCCATTCTGAAGTGCAGGGTTTGGACTTTGGAAAGCCATTCGTTACTGGCAAGTTGCTATTAATCGATTTTATCGGTAGACAATATGTTTAGGCTTCTAATTCAAGTATGCATACTCTCGATTCTCCCGTCTCCACCAACCAAATCAAATACCTGAAAAGAAATTGTAACTTTACAGAGATCTTGTGAATGTTTTTAAGACCAATTTGGGCTGTTTATGACCGAAGCAGAGATCTTTGTGCATTAAACGAAAGATAGAACGAACGTTCTAAACAAGAATGTAAGTATTGACGCATGTGAACTGAAGCATAGCTGTACAATTGCACCAAGTTTTCTTTATCATGTGATGAACACTGAATGTAATTGTTCTGAAGAAGTTTAATCAACAGCCATCAATTGCGTTTGCACGCATCCTAAGTCTTAACGTGTCGCGAGCGTTTTTGGATGGGCTTCTATTAATGATGGACCGAATCGACCGAACAGACATCCTCTGCCGTTCCTAAATCATTGCCGTCTAATTGTTTTAAACGGCCAGATCATTGAGACAAAAACCTATTCAAGTCTTAGTAATCTCCAGCCCTCCGACGGATTGGCATCCTCTGCAAGGATTTAGGAACGGCTCCCACACATGCAGCCATGGCACTGTGTGCTTGTCTCTCTTTTACCCTGCAATGGAATCATATTTTGTTTGCTTAGAGAAGCAGAGGTGGGGCAGGGCGAAGAAAGAGCGAGATATGGATGCTGCTTACGGAGGACGCCTGTCTTTGCGGCAGTGACGGAGCAGCTATCCAAGGGTGCGACAGCGTTGAGGATGCCGATGGCATATCGGATGGGTTGCTTTAGAGTTCTAGGTGTATATTGTGTTTATGCAGTCTGTGAGAACATGGAATTTCACAGCATACATCATGCTTGCTTGTTTTCTGAAATATGAGATGTCAACACAAGTGTTTATTGTTCTCTGTATAGGTTCCAAGAGATGATTCAATTCCAATATTGTGTGATGTACATTATGTTTGTGCAGATTTTCTTGATTTAGAAGAATGAAAGAATTGATTACATTCCAATAAGGGTCTTGCATTTTCAATTCTGTACAACAAGAATCTAGTACCTGAATTATGCAGAATGAGAATCTACCACTTGCATTTTCCATAAGTTTGGATTGTTTGGAATTTGGTTCAAACATGTAGCTATAATGCCCAATGAGAATTGTTCCAAAACCATCTGTACATATTTTAAATTGGTAAGAACGTGTAAAATCAAGAGTTGGAACTGGACCTAAAACAAAACTGTATTAAATAAGGAGTTACTTCGAAACATGGTTGCTGTTTACTTAATCCACCAAGTAGTTTGCTTATCAGAATATATGCCCACCACTTGTGTCAGTTTTTCGAAATGAATCGTCAGAATATACATTATTGTCAGAACACCCCTGCAAAGAGATGTAAGAGTGTTACAATAAAAAATTAGTGTAAAGAGACTATATATTGCATCTTTTAAGTAAATATATTAGCTATACCATCAATACCTGTGTATAACTACCGATCAATTGTGATGTGTTTGGTTTCTTGTATTGCTTTTTCATGTCTTGGGCCAGCCTTAATTTCTTATGCAGGCTGAGTTTGCATCATTTGTCTCTCTTGTTCCTATTAAATGGCAAAGAAAAATTAACTTATACTCCACTGTCCAATATGAAAAACTTAAGTTCAAGTGACTAGTTTTGTTGGTAACTACTAACCATATGAAATTGTTCCTTCGATGGAATTTTACTAGCTTTTTTCTTTGTTTTGTGCTGTCTCTCAACCCAGCTTTTTTTAGGATTTGAACCCGTTCTTTTCTTTAAACCAGAAATATGTGACAAGTTCCCGGTACTTGAGAAATCCCCTGGACTGCATTTTGATTCTTAGCAGAACTCGAAGATTCTTTGATTTTTTTTTCTTCCACTTGACTAGAAAGGATATCAAATGCATTATCCAGCAATGTGCAACTTTCTTCAAAGTCAGCAGCTCGAGAAGCCAACCTAATAAACTTGTGCGAAAGAAACCTGCAATACCGTGAAGCATCTAGCTTAGAATTTTCTGAGATGTTCCTTCCATATATATCTCGAACATTCGGCTTCGCACTCCCCTTGTCCATCACTTCAAAATATAGTGTTCGGGCAACTGTTTAATATTCAATAAATCAAAAACTTTTAACGCATGACTACACAATATTCTAATTCTCTCAAATTGAGAACAACTTCATGAAACTGTTTGTTCAAAAAGATTGCCTAACACAATTTCTTCTTTGCATCATCAAGAGCACCAATTCCAACAATGTACTTATTGCCTTTAGCTAATGGCTTTTTGTATGCAGCCATGGACCTCTCATACACAGCTTGAAAAAAGCTTTAGATATTGGGATTGTATAAAGCTTGCTTGCTTGTAATAGTATAGGTGTTCTCATCTTGATCTGTAATAACTTTTTCCTTGAGTTGTATTCAGAATCTAACTCTTTATTTCGCTTTTGCTGGACCACCCTCTCAAAGTGCTTGAAAAATTGAAGAATATCCAAATCCACGTTTAAATGGTTTTTCAAATCATTATTGAATGGCTCACACAATTATGTGCTCCGCATTCCCAAGGTGAATACATCCTTCATATTAGCATTCAACCCACTTATCTTTTACCTTTTAAATGCTATCCAACCAAGTTTCCTTGCGATCCTTACTTCTCATCCCGTTAATGACTTCTTCAAATGTTGCCTTGTCCTCATATTTATACACTCAAGCACTAAAATCAGCGAGAATGTTTGACCCTTCAATCCTGTGGCAATTCAAATGCTTGATTGCATTTTGCATTATGTGCCAAGTACACAGTCCATGCCATGTATTCGAAAATACCTCCGTAATTGTCTTTTCCATTGCCATATCTTGATCGGTATAGATAGTCCTAGCCTACTTATGATTGTGTGTTGACAAAAATGTGTTGAAGAGCCACTTAAAAGAGTCAATAGCACAACACCAAAAACCATAGTTTCTCTGAAGTGATTAAATCCAACAAACACATCAAATGGTTGATGTTCTTTGTTAGTTCCAAAGGCAGTGTCGAAAGTGACAACTTCACCAAAATGAGCATAGTCAACAATTATTTTAGCATCAATCCAGGATATGTTAATTATTTGTTCTTCATTGTCCAATTATATACCATAATAAAATGATGATTCTCAACAATCTTATTTTGAAAGTACCTCAACAAACTTCCGGCTTCACATACTTTCGCTCTTTATGGCGTTTATTCCGCAAATAATTTTTGTGATCACAACAAGTATAGCTCAGGTTTGCTGATCCACCAACATGTCAACATGCCAATTCATGAGCAGCTTTAGGACTTATTCCAGACTCATCTGCAATTTTGATTTCAAAAACTTGTATCTCAGATATCATCCGTTGTGATAGCATTGGATGACTTGTTTCTGGCAATTGAAGGATGTGGTTGTGTTCTACAACCAAATCAAGCAACACATAATATCCAGTTTCTCAGTCTAATGGAACTCCCATGCGGACTTCACAACCGGTTCTTGTCTCAGCCTGAAAAATTTTGGTTAGATAATCTCTTTTGTCCTGTGCCTGATAACCTTCATTAGAACAAACATATCTACTTGATGTAGCTACCCCATCGACTTTACTTTCATTCTCATACTTCTCCCGGACCTAGAAATTCCATGCCTCATACAAACTAGCAAATTTCATACCTATCTGAGGCATCCAACTAGGCACCATATCCATTCTGCAAAATATTTTTAGACACATGGTAAAGATCAACTTGACCTTACAGAAGTAATCAAAATACAATCTAAATTGGTCCAATATTGTAGCAATGAAGATATGGATTTGATTTATAGTTTAATCTCATATAGTTAAAAGGTTGATCACAAATTTTCTCTGTAAAACAATTAAGTAAAAAAGAATGAAAATAGTTACTTGTTTGAGGACTCAACTGACGTAGATTTTTCCTGAGTTGAAGAATCCTTTTGGAGTAGTATTTCTTTCTCATTGATGTTGCTGCTTCAATTGATTGCAAATAGAAGTTTGAATAATTCGAAAACTAAAATCTATATATCTGGTGCAGGTTCAGATTACTTACTTGTTTGGAGTTTTGATTGGCGTTGAAGTATCTTGCTGTGAAGGATCTTGTGGTGTCATTCTTTGATGATGTGTCTACCATATACACGTCATTCAATTTGTTCCAAAGATCTCAATGTCTGTTTCTTTCTTTCCAGGAAAGAAAAGGCATGGCTTTTTTTTTTCTTTCTTTTTGGCGCCAAAGCATACGTTAATTCCGTCTTGATTAATCCCTTCGCGCTAAAAGTTGAGTTTGTTGTAAGATGACTTGGCCCTAGTGGGCCGTGAAGATCTATCTGGCCATTGGAAACAAATAGATGCTTTGGATTTTAGAACGGCACAGTGTTGCCGTTTGACTTGCGATCTTAAGGCGGCTGGGTGGGGGTGCTGCTACAAACGAGTTCACCTCTATATTAAAGGTCAAACAGAAGTTTATGAGCGTATTTAATTCATAAGCATGACCACGTGTAACATGGCTTCTTGGAGAGGTGTCTTAAGCTGAGCTGCTTATAATAAAAAACCATTTTTTTAATGTGTGCGATTAAGGTATTCATAATTTTTATAAAAAAAATTGGATGAAACTAATACTTACAACTCTTATATACAAAAAAAAAAATTGAGTGAAATTAAAATACTCACAATTCTTATAAAAGTAAAAGAGAAAATTCTTTTTATTACTGGGTTTAAGATGTAGATCTTACTTAAACATCTTTTTAAGTGAGTAATTATATAGCAGATAAAGATATTTTAAAAAGTGTTTTTAGTTTAGATAGCAACATAAGTACTATAATAACATTACAGATCACTTAAATGGCTAAACTGAGTTGTGGTGTGGCATCAAGGAACGTGGCACACCAGGCTCGTTAGGTGGCTAATTTGTTTTTATTGGGGAACAAGCGGCCAATTTGTTCGCTGCCTACATGTCTGGTTGTTAGATACCACGGTAGCACGGACGGTAGATATTAGAAAATTTTTATTATTTATTAAAACTTTTGCAATATTTCAATTAGTTGGAGCACCGGTGCTATCTTGTCAACAGTGGAGCCCAGCGAGCAAAGCTTTTGTTTTAACTGTTTTCCCAGACAAAGGACCGGCTCACCTGTCATTCATTCCAAAAGGCACAATCTATTGCTGGGCCTACGAGTCATAGCCCAGTGTCCAAATTTGGACTTCTGGGTAACAGGATAGTCTAGAACAGTACTCGGCCTTAGCTAAAGCACACGTTAATGTGGCCCATTGGATCCGCTTGGTCCGCCTCCGTTTTTCCTTGCACACAGAGCTATACTGTACTTTGCCATTCACATAATTGATCCTAATTCTAGTAAAAGAGGTACAGTGCTGTGCGCGCCACTTGTCCACCTCCTTTTTATCTGTCTCTCAAATAATTTATTCTTTCCATATCACTTGCATCAATGCATTCAGTGGTTTCGTGTAGATCACTAAGACTTATGTTCCCCCGTCGAAGAAACATAAATAGGTATATCTCCGTTCTACCATATAAAACGCATAGTTTTTTTTATTTTATTGTAAAATATAAATCTTGCATGCAAATTAGTTCTTATCTTTTCTATTATTATATTCTTATTGACTCCTCCAATCTATCTACTATCTATTATCTATGACTAATATCTCAAATTAACATTTTTATTATAAGTTGTGGTGTGATTGTGTTGTTGCTAGGGTTTGATTCATCTCTACGAGCAATCGCATAGAGACAAAAATATAAGGAGAATAGTAAATTGAGTTCTTTATTTATTTCGTCTCTCTTTACGGGAGTACAATATTTAAATGAATTTTTATATAAATAATCTTTAAAAAAAGAAAATTACAAATATGAATCAATGTTTTAAAATTTTACAAAAATAACCTTTTCTTGAAGTGCGGTTGAATCTGGACGTGATACATGACAGCACGAGTGTGGCAAATACTGGGGGACCTCTCTGCCGCACAACCAATGTGCCGCAGAGACAAACCTGCACAAAAAAAGAGTCTGCCGCACTCTTAGTGCGGTAGGGATAACTCTCATTTTTTATTAACTCAAAAACTCAAAGTTTTGTCCAGGAAAATTTCAATTTTTTCGACATCAATATTTTTTGATCTATAATTTGGATTGACAATCGGTTTAAACCAATGGAATCGTGAAGCCAAAATGATCGGATCAATACAAACAGATTATTAATAACTTTGAGGTCATATAGTTTTGGTTGATAATCCATTTGTATCGATCTGATCATTTTGGCTTCACGATTCTATCAGTTTAAATGGATTGTCAATCCAAATTATAAATCAAAAGATATTGATACTCGAAAATTTTAAATTTTCCTCTACAAAACTTTCAGTTTGGAGTTAATAAAAAAAATTGAGAACTGTCCCTGTTGTACTTTGGGAGTGCGGCAGACTCTTGATTGTGTAGATTTATCTCTATCGCACACTGGTTGTGCGGTAGACAGATCCCCTAGCATTTGTCGCACTCCAACTTCCACGCGTCACGTTCAAATGCACTGCACTTCTAAAAAGAGTTATTTTTGTAAATTTTTGAAACCCTGAGTCAAATTTGTAATTTTCTTTTTAAAAGGTTATTTATATAAAAATTCATATTTAAATAGATAAACTAGAGTTGCCCTAGGGTAGTTTTGCTAATGTCTACAAGATAACTATCTAAATGATAATTATCCATTTACAACACCCCCCTTAGACATTATCATAATATGCATATGTCTTATTAAAAACTCAACGAAAATTTCAGTGAGAAAAAACTATTGGAGAAAAGAGTACATAACAAATGTATTCTATGCATTGCACATGTTATCTCATTAAAAATCTTCAATCAAGAAAATTCGGTGGGAAAAACCTTAATTAAAGGGAAATAGTACAACATTGATCTTTAGGATCTAATTTGTATTAATATTCGGGATCTCAATACCTTTAAATATAGTGAGTAGTAAGACTTATGTGAGGATTTTTAGGATCTAATAGTTGCTCCCCCTGAAGGCAATAGTCTTTTCAACCCATACATGCCATAGACATATTTTTCAACAGCAAACATAGGTAGAGATTCAATAAACAAATCTACCAGATTATCACTAGATCTAATCTTCTAAATGCTTATCTCACCACTTTTTTTGGATATCGTGAGAATAAAAGAACTTAGAAGCAGTATGTTTTGTTATATTATCTTTAATATATGCACTATTTATTTGTGCAGCATAACTAATATTGTCCTCATATAGGACAATGAGGATAATTTCAGCTACAATGTCAGATGTCTATTGGATGTGACATACCAATGTCTTCCACCATACACATTCACATGATGCTTCATATAATGGAATTATCTCTGAGTGGTTTGTAAATGTTGCCACTGTTGAATCTTGAGCCCTAATTAGGGTTTTGGTGATTAATGACATCCGTGAGATTTGCGACTAACCTCTGTATGTGAGACCCAGGTAAATTAGAGGAGAAAGCATCAAGGAAGAGCAAAGCAAGACTATCAAGACTCCATGAAGTGAAAACGACGAAAATCTCAACAAGAGTACAAATACCTAAACCTAGTGCCTTCTTGTTTTGAAAATTTCTAGATTAGATGGTCGTACTATTAAGAGGGGTCTTAGCACAAGTCTTTTGATCAACCTTGAAGTTTTTAGAAGCATATTTGCATTTGCATTTACCCTAAATCAAAATTGAGTAAAAAATTCAGAGTTCTGTTTTCGTTTTGTACTGGCCGGACAGTGTCTGAAATGACCGGACAATGTCCGGCCAATACAAACAACTTCTGAACATTGCAAACAAGTGCAACAGAGACATATACATTTGTCCGGTGCATCTGTCCGATGAAGGCCGGACATTGTCCGAAGTGACCGGACATTGTCCGAAGTGACCGGACAATGTCCGGTCAATACAAATGTTAACGGCACGTTAAGTTAAGACAAATGTATTTGTTCGGAGGTTTTGTCTGAAGTGACCAGACAGTGTCCGAAGTGACCGGACAATGTCCGGCTAATACAAATTCTGGGCTATTGAAAGTGCTGTGTTAACAGAGACATATGTATTTGTCCGGACATTTTGTCCGGACAAATCCCATATGTCCGGCCTATACAATTAACAGGGGTGTTTTAATTCGAGTGTCAACAGAGACAAATACATCTGTCCGGACATTTCGTCCGGACAAATATATTTATCCGGTGTGTACAAGTATTGTTGAACAGGGGTGTTAACAGAGACAAATGCATCTGTCCGGACATTTTGTCCGGACAAATCCATTTGTCCGGCTTTCACAATTTGGTTCAAACGGCTACTGACACTCGAATTACACATGAATAACGGTCAAGTTTTTTGTACTGACCCGACAATGTCCTGCCAGTACAACTTTCGCCCAATCTTCTTGAAAACGACTGTTTTTGCTGAGAGTATAAATAGACCACTGTTGTAGATGTCATATACACACGAAATACATCTCTAAACCCTTGAGCAACAGTGTGCAAACTCTCTCACACCCATTCTCTAGCAATTGAAGTCAAAACTTGAGTGAATCTTGAGTGCTAGTTGAGTGAAGGTGATTTCAAGCCCTTGCATTTGCATTGTTGTTCTTCAAGTTTTGAGGTTGATCAAGCAAGGTGCTAGGCTTGTTACTCTTGGTGATTGCCGTCACCTAGACGACCCAGGAGGTCCGGTGATCTTTCCATCGACGGCGTGTGTCGGAGAGGCCCGGCGATTGATTGTAAAGGTTTGGAGCTCGCCTATCCGGAGAGGAGAAGGGCTACCCCTAGTGAAATCGAAGCATAAGCTCAAGCGAAGAGCGCTTCAACGAGGAGTAGTGGAAATCGGCAAATTTCCGAGACCTCGGGAAAAACTCGATCTCTTCGGTTACCTCTACTACTTGCTTAATTTTCTTAGTGATTAAATTACTGCTATTAATCTTTTAGAAAGTGCAAAACTTGTATTGAATTGTCATTCACATCTTTAGAAGTTTGTTATTGCAATCTTAGGTTGTTAAACCCTAGTTTAGAAGAAAAATTTAAAAACCACCTATTCACCCCCCTCTAGTCGGCATCCTTCGATCAACACGTGGTATCAGAGCACTAGGTCTCTCATTTTAGGCTTAACCGTCTAGGGAGAGGATGTCGTCGATCAAAGAAAACTATAATGGAAAGGTTCTCTTCTTCAAGGGTGACAACTATTGCTATTGGAAAATTAGGATGACGATTTATCTAGAATCCATTAGTCTTGACGTGTGGAGGGTCACTAGATATGGTTTTAGAGCTCCAATTGATTTAGAAAATCTCACACCTCTAGAAGCGAAAAACCTTCAAGCAAATGCTCAAACAAAAAATGCCATATTTAATGGTCTTGACTTAAGTGAATTCAATCGCATTAGTAATCTTGATACATCTTATGAAATGTGGAAAACCTTAGAAGTAATTCATGAAGGTACATCTAAGGTCAAGGAAGCTAAGCTAATTAAATTCACTAGAGAATACAACTCCTTCTTCATGCTTGAATCTGAAAATGTTAGTGACATGTATACTCGACTCAATCTATTAATCAATGATCTCAAAGGTTTAGGTACAAAATTTGAAGATATTGATATTGTGCGTAAAATGCTTATGATTTTACCATCGAGTTTTGATACAATTATGACAGTGCTTATCAACGGTGATCTTACATCCACAACTCCTACCGAGCTTTTGGATACTCTTATTACCCATGAAATGCAAAAAGAAGAGAAGAAAGGAATTGTGGAAGCATCCGGATCAAAGAAGAAAAACTTGGCATTTAAAGCAAATGTCGGGGAAGCTAAGGTGGATAGTTCGGATGAAAGCTCCGATGGAGATTTAGCTCTTCTTGTGAGAAAAACCCGGAAGCTCCTAAACAAGATAAACAAAAGGGGGTTTGAGTTTGACAAAAGGCGAGGACCACACAAGAAGACCGGATTCAAGAACATTACATGCTATGAATGTAATGAGAAGGGACACTTTGCCTCAAGATGTCCAAATAAGAAGGGTGATCATCAAAGGCCACATGAGAGGAAAGATGATGGTGAAGGGTCAAAAGGTAAAAAGAAGCTCTTCAAAAAGTTCTATAACAATAGAAGCAAGGGCCAAGCCTATATCGGTGAATGGTACTCCGGATCGGAAGAATCCGAATCGGAGGATGAAGTACCATCATCTTCTAAGAAAATGGCGGGAGTTGCTATCGGAGAAGCCACTTCATTTGAAGACAAGTCATCATTGTGTCTTATGGCAAGTGATGATGCTAAGGTATCGGATCTCGAACCTTCTTATGAGGAACTAGTTGATATGTTTTATGGAATTAAATGAGGCACTAGGTAAAATAACTAAGGAAAACAAAATGCTTAAGAAAGAATATTCAACACTTAGTGATTTATATGCCAAACTGAATGACTCACATGAGGCACTTCTAGTAAATGAAATTATCAATTCTAAACCAACTAGTGATATAGGAATTACTTGTGATATTCTAGATGAATCAACTCATATTGTCTCTCATTCAAAATCAATTACTTATAATGCTTTAGAAATTAATCATGAAAATATTTGTGGTGAAATTGTTGATAACAACTCAAACTTGATTTCAGAAAATTTGGAACTTAAGGCACAAGTGAAAAAACTAAATCTAGGATTAGCAAAATGCTTTAAAGGAAAAGAAACCTTAGACAAACTTCTTAGTGAGCAGCGATGTTCATTTAGAAAGGAAGGTTTAGGATATGAACCGAACAAAAGAAAGAAGTTGAGTACTAAAGTGACTTTTGTTAAGGCCACTAATATATTTTGTCACAAATGTCATGATGTAGACCATATGCCGGAAAATTGCCCCTCAACTTCTAGAGCTAAAGAAAATAAGTATCACTCCCATTACATGTTAAAGAAAACAAAGTACGGAAAAGTAATTGCAAAATTCATTGGTTTATCTTATCAAAATAAACATAAAAAGAGAATTTGGATTCCAAAAACCCTTGTTGCTAACTTTCAAGGACCCAAATAAGTTTGGGTACCTAAAAGCGTCTAACCCTTCTTTTAGGTGAATTACAAAACCGGTGGGAGGCATTGGGTGCTTGATAGCGGATGCACCCAACACATGATCGGTGATGAAAGTCGGTTCTCTTCATTTGAGAACGGTTGCAATGACATTGATAAAATCACGTTTGGTGATAATAGCAAAGGAAAGGTAATTGGGTTAGGTAAAGTCGCAATCACAAACAACCTTTCCATCTCAAATGTATTACTTGTTGAATCTTTGAATTTCAATTTGCTTTCGGTTGCAAAAATTTGTGATTTTGGTCTTAGATGCATTTTCGAACCAAATGATGTTATCATTGAAAGCCTAGAAGACAAGTCTTTAATTTTCAAAGGTTTTCGATATGGAGATTTGTATTTGGTGGATTTCAGTTCAAAAGACTCTTGCATTTCAACGTGTTTGGTTGCTAAAAATTCTTTGGGATGGCTTGGCATCGTCGTTTGGCTCATGTTGGGATGCATCATTTGAACAAACTTTTAAAAAGAGATTTGATCTTATGTATGAAAAATGTAAAGTTTGAAAAGAATAAACTTTGTAGTGCTTGTCAAGCGGGAAAACAAGTTGCTAGTACTCATCCCGCTAAAAATGTTTTGTCAACATCTAGACCACTTGAGCTTTTGCATATGGACTTGTTTGGTTCATCGGAAACTCAAAGTATTGGTGGTAGTAATTATTGCTTTGTCATTGTTGATGATTTCTCTCGATTTACTTGGATTTTCTTCTTAAATCATAAATCCGACGCTCCAAGTGTGTTTAAAAGATTTGCAAAACGAGTTGAAAATGAATTTGAATTCTCCATCAAGAAACTTTGAAGTGATCATGGTGGAGAGTTTCAAAATTCGGACTTTATTGAGCTTTGTGATGAATCTAGAATTAAACACGAATTTTCTGTACCATATACTCCTCAACAAAACGGTGTTGTGGAAAGGAAAAATCGAACATTAATTGAAATGGCTCGAACTTTGTTGGATGAATATAAAACCCCCACTAGGTTTTGGGCCGAGGCCGTCAATACTGCTTGTTATGCCATAAATCGGCTTTATACTCATTCATTGTTAAACAAAACTCCTTACGAGCTAATTATCGGAAGAAAACCAAACATTTCATATTTTCGAGTTTTGGTTGCAAATGTTACATACTTAAAAAACGCATGCATCTTGGAAAATTTCAAAGACGTGTAGATGAGGGCTTTCTTGTTGGATATTCATCAACTAGTAAAGCTTATCGTGTTTTTAATGTCATCACCGAATGCATTGAAGAAACGTGCAATGTTGAGTTTGATGAATCTAATGGCTCTCAAGAAGAGTATGAAGATGTTGAGAATGTAGGAAATGAGGAATTACGAGAAGCTATGAAGAACATGACGATTGGAGACATCAAGCCTAAAGATGAAGATTCAAAGTTACCCGATCAAGAAAAAGAAATAGCTTCTATGATTCCGGAGGCTTCTACTCAAGTTGATCTTGATTCAGAAATAAAGAAAAATGAAGATCAAACATTGTAAAATCCAAGACTTCATCAAACCATCACTAAGGATCATCCCGTCAACCAAATAATAGGTGATGTTGGTAAAGGTGTCCAAACCCGCTCCAGAATTGCATCTTTTTGTGAACATGCATCTTTCATTTCTAGTATTGAGCCTAAATGCATTGATGAAGCATTAGACGGATCCGGATTGGGTAAATGCTATGCATGATGAGTTAAATAACTTTACTAGAAATAATGTTTGGGAACTTGTAGAACAATCTCTTGATCACAATATAATTGGTACAAAATGGGTCTTTCGAAATAAGCAAGATGAAAATGGCATAATTGTAAGAAATAAAACTAGATTGGTAGCACAAAGTTATTCACAAATTGAGGGATTAGATTTTGATGAAACTTTTGCTCCCGTAGCTAGACTAGAGGCCATTCACATCTTACTTGCATTTGCATCATGTTTTGAAATCAAACTATTTCAAATGGATGTTAAAAGTGCTTTCTTAAATGGCGAAATTTCGGAACTTGTATTTGTAAAGCAACCACCGGGTTTTGAAGATCCAAAATATCCAAATCATGTCTATAAACTCTCAAAAGCTCTTTATGGTCTTAAGCAAGCTCCTAGGGTTTGGTATGAACGATTGTGAAATTTCTTAATTTCACAAGGTTTTAAAGTCGGAAAAATTGATACAACTCTTTTTACCAAAATCATAGACGATGACTTCTTTGTTTGCCAAATCTATGTCGATGATATAATTTTTGGTTCCACTAATGAATCTCTTTGTCAAGCTTTTGGTGAAACCATGTCCAAGGAATTTGAGATGTCTATGATAGGAGAATTGAGTTTTTTCCTCGGACTTCAAATTAAGCAAATCAAAGAAGGGATATTTATGAGTCAAAGCAAATACGTGAAGGATTTGCTCAAAAGATTCCATATGGATGATGCAAAATCAATCAAGACACCCATGGCTACAAATGGGCATTTGGACTTAGACGAGGGAGGTAAACCGGTAGAACTCAAATTATATCGTTCTATGATTGGTAGTTTATTATATCTTACTGCTTCTAGACTTGATATTATGTTTAGTATATGCATGTGTGCTAGGTTTCAAGCTGCTCCTAGAGAGTGTCACCTAACTGCAGTAAAAAGAATCTTTAGATATCTAAAACATACACCAAACATAGGACTTTGGTATCCTAAGAACGCTAGTTTTGATTTCCTAGGATATTCGGATTCTGATTATGCCGGTTGTAAAATTGATAGAAAAAGTACTTCCGGTGGATGTCAACTTCTAAGAAGATCATTAGTATCTTGGACTTCAAAGAAACAAAATTCGGTTGCAATCTCAACCGCCGAGGCGGAATATGTTTCGGCCGGTAACTGTTGTGCACAACTTCTTTGGATGAAGCAAACTTTGTTAGATTATGGCATAAGAGTCAATTGTGTTCCGCTTTTATGTAATAATGAGAGTGCCGTTAAAATTGCTAACAATCCCGTTCAATACTCTCGAACAAAGCACATTGACATTAGACATCAGTTTCTAAGGGATCATGTATCAAAAAGGGATATAGTGATTAGTCATGTTTCAACCGAAAATCAATTAGCGGGCCTATTCACTAAACCTTTGGATGAGTCAAGATTTAGCAAGTTAAGAAATGAATTGAATGTTATTGACATTTCAAATGTTATTTGATCTCTTGCTTATCTTGAATTGGTTTTCAGTTTGATTGTATCTAGTATATATACTCTTGCCTATATGTATATATATATATATATATATATATATATATATATATATATATTCAATCAATGTAGGCATCTATACCAATCACTTCCTATTTTGAAGAAAAAGACCAAAAGTTCACCACTTTGTCGTTTCTCAACAAAACTTGGAGAACACATTAAGGGGGAGCAACTTCAAGATCATTGAATGCTTGTATACTCAAAATTGTGTACAAAAAGGAAAAATATGCATGTTGTTTATAAAAAGGGTCATTTTTAAATTAAAAAGGGCTAAAAAGTGCCAAAATGTTCAAAATATATAAAAATAACATAAAATATTCAAAAATGCCTTTCAACAATGTTCTCAAAGGTTTTGAAAGTGAAAAGAAAGGATTTTGAGCCAAAATGATGAATTTTGACAAAATTGAACATCTAGGGATCTTGTTTTGGCCTAAAATGACTTATTTCCATAAATTAAAATCGGTTGAGTTTTGACAAAAATTTTCTACATGAAACACTTAGAGATCAATCATTCGAAGATAGTTCATGTTGAACTTTTTCTCAAAAGACCTATGGTTTGTAAATTATCACATTTTTCAAGTCGCCCGAAAACGAGCTTTGACACGAAAATACCCAAAATATGCATTTTGTGAATTTCGCTGTTTGAGCCAAGATCTCTTCCATGTTTTGGCTTGAAATAGTATTTAAAATTCATACAAGGCCAAACATCTCAGAAAAATTCAAGTTTCATGGAGATTTGACAAATTGGTGAAAAACCGTTCTATTTTACCCGTTTACCCTAAAACGTACTTCGGAGGCTCATTCTAAAGTCGTTCTCTCTCAAATTCATCTCAAGACTATCTGGATATATTCCCAACATGGTATTTGAGTTTATCCAAAATTCAAACCTCTGTTTGAGTCAAATTTGCGAAAAAAATGCAAAAATTCAGAAGTCTCAGAAACTTATCTGAACTGACCGGACAGTGTCCGCTCAGTTCGGACTTTGTCCGGTCATATCGGACAATGTCCGGTCAGATCAGACTTTGTCCGGTATGTGCATAACGGTTCAGTTATAAAATTCTCCCGAAGTCTTCTTCTTCCCCAAATCGTGTTTTGCCTTTTGTTCATCCTCTCACCACTGTTCAATCCTTCTAGTCCGGACACGAGGGTTCGTCCGACCATCTTCCGTCCGGCCTCAGATTTGATCTCCTGTGCATCTCCTCCTTCCTTGGATTAGGTCAGTCTCTCCTATTTCCTTCTCTGGTTCATGCATTACATCTCATGTCATATTAGGGTTTGAAATTGACTAAGTGTTGATGCATGTCTAAGTTATCTATAGATTCATGAAATTGACATCTAGGAATAATCACTTATCAATTGATTCTTGCAAAATAGAAGTTTTTCATAGGCATGCATGGTATAAGTAAATCAACATGCCTTCTAGGGTTAGGTTTTGGGACAAAATCAACTATGCGTCTTCTGAACATGTGATGACCTAATTGAATCAAATCTGTAGGGTTAAATGTTGGATTCATATCGGATTTGTTCAAATTATTTACCATGCACAAGATAAGTGATTAGATGAGTATATCGTAGATGATTTCCTTGATTACATTAGATCCTTCATTTTGATCAAAGCAAATTGAGTAGAGCAAAGTTGAATCAAAGAGCAGAAAAGGATGATATAAAGTACAAGCTAGCCTCTATTAGTAAATGCATGAGTAAGATTGAATCGTATAAGGACTAAGTCATGCACCCATTCACACATGAAGATCAGTTCATGCATCTCTTGTCACCTTCATTGAGTCATATCTTGATCAAAATCCCTATCTCTTCTTTTACCAGAGTCATTATGTCTGGAAGAATGAAGCAAACTAGCCGTCGTCATGAGCCTGGATCTTCTCAACAGGATCAACCCATTGACTGGGATTCCTTAGCTGCTGATGAGGATGATGCAGCTCCAGCATCTCCCATAGGGTCTCCCATTGATGATTCTGACTCGGTTGATAGCAGCAGCAGTAGTGGTGATGAGCAACCTAGAGGCCATCAGACTTTCACCGCTAGGGCTATTCGGCGTCTTCGTCGAAAGAACCCGTACGAGCACCCGAGAACATGTACCGAGAGGAACTTCTGGAATGCTTTTCAGATGTCTCAGTATCACACCAGATTCTCCTCCGCCAAAGTCTTTGGGCATCAGGCCATTGATTGAAACTTGATCGAGAGCAAAGTTAACTATCCTTTAAGAAGCAAGTTCATGGCAGTCAGTCTGCTCTCTTTCACCGAGATGAAGGAAGACTGGAAGTGGAATGTGGACATCATCCGTTCGTTCTTCGCATCTCTTCATGTTGCCTCGGATCGATCCCACGTCATCTTCATGAACAGCAACTCTAAGGGGACTCTCACAAAGGCACAGTTTGAAGAGGCTCTACAGATCGAGCATGTCGACAACAGCCTTTTCGCCTTTGATGAAGTTCGAGTTGAAGACGTTGCTCACCTCTTCGACAATCCAGATCCAAATATCGGTAAAGCCTCTCAACTGATCCCTCCGGTGGCAATTCTTGAAAAGCTGAACCGCATGAACATCTTGCCAAAAACCGGAGATCGCGGGGCTGTCACGTCTACCATGCTACGACTTTTGAGAGCCCAAGTTGATGAGACACCATTCGACATTGTGGAGTTCATGTTCCATGAGATGCAGGAAGTTCAGATGGATTCGAAGAGGCTCTTGCCCTTCGCACCCTTTATCGCTCACACTCTGACCTATTTTGGACTGCATCGAGCTTCTTGCCTCACTTCTATGGAGTATTATCGAATGAAGAGCCTGGGGATACTCATTCGCTACGAGAACCAAGTTGGATCACCAGCTCATGGAGATGAGCCCATGTCTTCGGTCGCGGGAGCTCCCTCTCCACTTCAGTCCTACTCCATCTCTCAAAGTCCTGACGTCTCAGCTCCGTACATGATGATCATGGAGCGGCTGGACCAGATGTCCATGCGATTCGAGACTCGCTTCGATGAGGTTGACTCCAGATTGAGCTCCATCGACCATCGCCTCAATGTCATCGAGCCTCGCATCAATTCTATGAGTCAGGATGTCTCTGAGCTGCGGGGACGATTCGACGCAGGCCAGTATCAGCGTCGTCGTCGCGGCGACTCTTCTTCCGATCATCCTCCGCAATCTTAGATTGTCTTACTCCTGTATCTTTGTTTCTTGTAATTATGTCCTCTCCCTTTAAGGGTGTTTGATGACAAAGGGGGAGAGTTATGTTATGGTTCATGGATATGGATATGTGTTATGTTGTGTTATGAGTTATGTTATGGTTCATGGATATGGATATGTGTTATGTTGTGTTATGTCGTATGTCATATTGTGGATATGTGGTATGTTGTTATGTTGTATGTCATATTGTGGATATTATTATGGATATGTGTGTAGATGTATTTATGTCGTCGTTTATCGTTTATTGATGTATGGATGTATGATCATGGATATTCATGAACATGGATATATTATGAAATGAAATTGTTGTTTGGTTTCATACATGTGGATTCATATATCTCGTTGTGGACTCATTCATGAGCATGGGTATAAGATTCAGGGGGAGCACTATTTGCTCATATTCATATTTTCGATATCCATATGTCTTATGCATAACGGTTGTCATCAATCACCAAAAAGGGGGAGATTGTTGAATCTTGAGCCCTAATTAGGGTTTTGGTGATTAATGACATCCGTAAGATTTGCGACTAACCTCTGTATGTGAGACCCAGGTAAATCAGAGGAGAAAGCATCAACGAAGAGCAAAGCAAGGCTATCAAGACTCCATGAAGCGAAAACGACGAAAATCTCGACAAGAGTACAAATACTTAAACCTAGCGCCTTCTTGTTTTGAAAATTTCTAGATTAGATGGTCGTACTATTAAGAGGGGTCTTAGCACAAGTCTTTTGATCAACCTTGAAGTTTTTAGAAGCATATTTGCATTTGCATTTGCCTTAAATCAAAATTGAGTAAAAAATTCAGAGTTCTGTTTTCGTTTTGTACTGGCCGGACAGTGTCTGAAGTGACCGGACAATGTCCGGCCAATACAAACAACTTCTGAACATTGCAAACAAGTGCAACAGAGACATATACATTTGTCCGGTGCATCTGTCCGATGAAGACCAGACATTGTCCGAAGTGACCGGACAATGTCCGGTCAATACAAATGTTAACGGCACGTTAAGTTAAGACAAATGTATTTGTCTGGAGGTTTTGTCTGAAGTGACCGGACAATGTCCGGCCAATACAAATTCTGGGCTATTGAAAATGCTGTGTTAACAGAGACATATGTATTTGTCCGGACATTTTGTCCGGACAAATCTCATATGTCCGGCCTATACAATTAACAGGGGTGTTTTAATTCGAGTGTCAACAGAGACAAATACATCTGTCCGGACATTTCGTCCGGACAAATAGATTTGTCCGGTGTGTACAAGTATTGTTGAACAGGGGTGTTAACAGAGACAAATGCATCTGTCCGGACATTTTGTCCGGACAAATCCATTTGTCCGGCCTTCACAATTTGGTTCAATCCGCTACTAACACTCGAATTACACGTGAATAACGGTCAAGTTTTTTGTATTGACCGGACAATGTCTGAAGTGACCGGACAATGTCCGGCCAGTACAACTTTCGCCCAATCTTCTTGAAAACGACCGTTTTTGCTGAGAGTATAAATAGACCACTGTTGTAGATGTCATATACACACGAAATACATCTCTAACTAAACCCTTGAGCAACAGTGTGCAAACTCTCTCACACCCATTCTCTAGCAATTGAAGTCAAAACTTGTGAATCTTGAGTGCTAGTTGAGTGAAGGTGATTTCAAGCTCTTGCATTTGCATTGTCGTTCTTCAAGCTTTGAGGTTGATCAAGCAAGGTGCTAGGCTTGTTACTCTTGGTGATTGCCATCACCTAGACGACCCAGGAGGTCCGGTGATCTCTGCATCGACGGTGTGTGTCAGAGAGGCCCGGCGATTAATTGTAAAGGTTTGGAGCTCGCCTATCCGGAGAGGAGAAGGGCTACCCCTAGTGAAATCGAAGCATAAGCTCAAGCGAAGAGCGCTTCAACGAGGAGTAGTGGAAATCGGCAAATTTCTGAGACCTCGGGAGAAACTCGATCTCTTCGGTTACCGCTACTATTTGCTTAATTTTCTTAGTGATTAAATTGCTGCTATTAATCTTTTAGAAAGTGCAAAACTTGTATTGAATTGTCATTCACATCTTTAGAAGTTTGTTATTGCAATCTTAGGTTGTTAAACCCTAGTTTAGAAGAAAAATTTAAAAACCGCCTATTCACCCCCCCTCTAGTCGGCATCCTTCGATCAACAGCCACTAATATTGGTTTGACAGACTTTCAATACATGGTTGTACCACCATAAAGAAACACATAACCAGTCAGAGACTCGGCATTGTGAGGGTTAGATAAATAGCTACTGTTCGTATAGCCCACCAAAATTATGTATTCATTTTTCTGATAATATAAACCAAGATATTTTGTACCTTGAAGGTACCTGAGGAGATGCTTAACGCCATTCCAATGTCTTCTGGTTGAAGATGCACTTTGACTTGCTAGCAAACTTATCGTGAATACAAAATCAAGTATGGTGCAATTTGCGAGGTACAAGAGTTCTCCTGTGACACTCAAATAAGAAATTCTTGGTCCCAAGATTTCCTCATCACTGAATGAGCCTTTATCCGCTTTCAGGGATTTTACGACCATTGGTCTGCGTGTAGGTTGAGTGGTGAATAGATATTCCTATAGGGAAATGTTTGATCTGCAAATCGAGAAAATATTTAATTTTACCCAAATCTTTCATTTCAAATTCCGTCTTTAGATATGAATTTGCTTCTTCAATTTTCTTTATGGTTCTAATAATATTTTTGTCATCGACATATACTGAAATAATATTGAAGGCATTCAGTGAGTTCTTTACGAACACACAAGGACAAGAATCATTATTAATATATCTCTTCTTCACGAGAAATTCACTTATTCAGTTGTAACATATTCTTCTCGACTATTTCAGGTCGTACAATGACCTTTGCAATTTGGTAATATACACGTTGCAATTGTCTTTCCCTTCCAAATTAGGACTTTTAGTCCTTTAGGGACTTTCATATAGATGTTATAATCTAGTGACCCATATACATATGCAATTACAGGATCTATATTAACTGTGTATTTAAATTCATGTATGCTACTAGTGATATTAACTAGTGGAACTTGATTCCATCCATAAAAGGAGAATAAGTTTCCTTATAATCAATATCGGGTCACTACATGAACTCTTGGGCTACCAATCTCACCGTATATCTTACTAACTCATTTTGCTAGATTCTTCTTTCTTATAAAAACCATTTGAATCCTATAGGAATAGCATCTTGTGGTGTTCGAACTACTGGTTCGAAAACTTTTCTTTTATTTAACGAGTGTAGTTTAGTCTCAATTGCTTCTTTCTATTTGATCTAATCGGAGCACTTCTGGAATTATGCTATAGACTTTTGGTTCTCGATCCAAAATTTCATTTGAGATAGTTTGAGAAATTATAGAGGCAAAATGTTTGTCGACAATTGTAGTATTTCTATTATATATCGCTCCTGTGTCCACATAATTCGTAGATATCTCATTACTAATATCAACCAGCTCTTTGTGATTTTCCAAAACAGTAGTCTGGTTGTTCCGCAATCTCAACATTATGCTGTGCGCATGTTGAATTGCTAGGGTTCTCATCTTCTATATGAATTTGTTCAAAGGGCTTCTCACCTTCAGGGTGAGTCTCTTCGGGAAATTTATGAAGTAATTGGTTATTTTCATCAATCCTTTCTTTGTAGACTTTTCCGTAGATTAAAATCTTTTGCACCAATAGGTCTCATCCGCTTCTGGCATAAGGAAACATCAGTGGATTTACTATTTTCCTGAGGTATTCCACTCTTTCAGGCGCATTTACTACAGCTATATGTGATTTAATCACTCATTTATAATCAATGAAAACATTTGGCGGATTATTTTGTTAAACTTTGCAAATTAATTATCTTCTGGACTTTCAGTTCATCTTGATTAGTACGTGGATCTTGATATTCAAGATCTTTTTCATTCCATGAAATTTTACAGCATTTCAAATTGCTTTGATATCCCCTAATGTTGGGAATTAGTATTCATCAAATATGTAATTAGTGTACTAAGCTATAAATAGATCCCCTATCATGGGCTGAAAATATTTAGTGATTGACGGAATTTTATATCCGACATATATCCCCAATTTCTGAAGGGGGCCATAGAGGTACGCTAGGATAGTAATATCGACACATATACAACACAACCAAAAACTCGCATATATGAAATATTTGGTTTTTTCCCCACGCACTAGTTGTAAGGAGGAATAATCATGATATACAGTAGGCTGAACTTGTATCAATACAGTGACATGTAAGACTGTATGTTTCCAACTACTAGGAGGTAACTTTGAATTTTGCAATAAAGGCTTAGTAATAAGTTTGATTCTTTTAATTAATGATTCTGCAAGACCATTTTAAGTGTGAACATGAGAGTCCAAATGCTCCACTTTTATGCCCATAGCTATACAATACTCATCGAAGGTTTTCGAGGTGAATTCACCGGCATTGTCCATTCGGAAGGACTAGATCTGATGATCCAAAAACTAGATTCTAAATTCTATAACTTTAGAAATTTGCTTTGCAAAAGCATAATTGCGGGTGGATAATAAGCATATATGAGTCCACCTAGTGGAGGCACCTATAGGACAATAAAATATCTAAAAGGTCCTGATATCATTTCAATTGGTCCACATATATCACCCTAAATTCTTTGAAGAAGAATGGGTGATTCTTCCCTTAATTTTGTATGAGAATGTCTCGTAATCAATTTGCCATTTGCATAGGCATCACAAATAAACTCTTCAAGAGTAAGAAAGTTTTTAGTTTGCATCTTATGGCCAGCAGAATTATTTATAATTTGGCGTATTATATTTTGTTCAGGATGGTTCAAACGCTCATGCCATTATTTGAAGAAATTTAAGTCTTTCAATTTTAAAATCATCGCAATATATTTTTCATTTGGTCGAATATGAGTATAGCATAACTTAGAGGAAGAAGATGGGAGCTTTTCAACCACTTGTTTTCAACATCCAATTGATGTTGTTATGAGGAGATATTCAGTATAATTCTCTTTGTCAGTCTCAATATGAAAACTATTTGCATGGATATCTTTAGAACTTAAGAGGATGCGCTTTGATTTGATGCAGGATACAATAAAGCATCATTTATAATTATTTTTGTACAATAGGGAGAATCAATGAAGCTCTTATGAAGCACATGATTGACACATTATTATTTGCAATTGTCATTATGTTCCCTTTCTTTTTTACTAGAATTTGGAAGTATTTTGTATCCTTCAGAATAATGTGTGTGGTACTGTCCACCATACATAATTTCCCGCTCGTCCATCATGGGTTGCACAATTAAGATATTCAAAAAGAAATAGCACGATATATAATTCAAAAGATGTTCAACAGGAAGGAACATGAAATGATAAAACATATAATCATCAATAAAAAATATATCTCAAGTAATAATTTATAATTGTTTAGCAGGAGCATAAAATGATAAATGTTCGACAAGAATACAAAAACTAATAATAGTGCATAAAAATGCATGGCTAACATGGAAATAATAAAAATAATTGGGAGATTAAATAACTTGAAATGAGACTATTCATGATCTCCAAAAACATCCTCAAACTCTAATCCCAACATGTCGTCATCATCATTAATTAGAGTATTGCTTGCTTCATGCAAGTCTATATTATATGACTTATGTTTGATCTCTTGACCTTTTTCGTCTTTCATCATTTGGTGATAAGTTTCGATCAAGTGTTTTAGTGTGTAGTATATGCAAGACCAATGACCATTGCATCCGCATTTGTAGCAAACTTACTCCTCACTATTGCTCTTCTTAATTGAGTCATTGACCCGGGGTTTTCCTTTGCCCTTATGCTTTCCATGACTTTTGTGCTCATCATTATTTCTATTGTCTCACCGTCCTTCACGTCCACCATGTCCCCGACCTCTTCCACCTCCACGTTTATTGTTAAACTTCCAATCGGTGGCATATACTTTTGGCACATACTAGGAGTTTGTTGGGCGTGCGTTATAATTCTTCATGAGTAATTCATTTTTTTTTCTTCTAACAGTGTAGAAATCATCTCAGAATATTTAGCATGGTTTTTAGCTCTGTACTGTTGCTGGAGTAAAAGATTATTGGTATGGAAAGTAGATAGAGTCTTTTCTATCAACTCATTCTCTGTAATTTCCTACTTACAGAGTTTCAATTGAGAGACAATACTGTGGAGTGCTGAATTACATGCAGTTACAGACTTAAAGTCATGAAAACGCAAATTCAGCCAATCATACTAAGATTGAGAAAGGTCTATTGCCTTTTGCTGGTCAAATTGATCCTTCAGGCATTCGCATAATGCTAGCCAATTCTTCTCGGTAAGATACTCATTTTTTGAATCTTTGTTTAGATGATGTCGAAAGAAAATTAACGTCTTTACCTTCTGGGAATCAGTGCATTTATTATCCTTAATGACAGTCTGGCTAAGATCATTGGAGACTAAATGAATTTCAACATCAAGCGCCTAAGTCAAGTAATTATGACTATCAAGAACGAACTTAACAAATGCTCTCTTTGTAATGTCATACATATTTCCTATAAGATTTTATTCAATGCAAATGTATAAATTTACTGCGAGTAAACTTTTAACCTTGGAACTATCACGTAGGCATCAGGAAAAAATGAGAAAGGAAAATTTTCAAGTTATAAACAACACTCCATAATTTTTTAGCATTTTTTTTGAATTTTTTCTAGTTTTTTCTAAATTAAAAACAGACCAGAAACAAATTTTCATACTTAAATTAAATATAGAAATAGAAATATTGGATTTTCTAAAAATATCTCCAATATATAAAATTCCAGAGAGCAAAAATGAAAGAAAATAAAATTTCCAAGGGCCAAAATTGAAAATTATAAAGGTGGGAACCTCTATTTTAAATTTCCAGAAAAATCAAGGGTGAATTTGTAAAATTTTTAGAGGAAATGGTATTTACTGTAGATTTTTGCAGACCCGACGGTTTTTATTGTTAAATTTCCATTAAGACATTTTCCCTATATATTCGAAAAACCGAAGGGCCAAAATGCAAAAAGGTCGATTGACACTAAAAATCCTAATCCTAACACTTCTGTCGGTGCACATGGAAGTGTGTGGGAGGGGAACGAGCGTGGCAGCGGTGCGCGATGGGCGAGGCGGCCGCAGTTGCTCAACAATGGCGCTTCAGGTAATGCGGCGGCAAGACGGGCCGTGGCGGCGGTGCTTTAAGTGCATGATGCAATTGCGGTGAGCGAGAGCGGCGATGACACGTCAGGTGCATGGTGTTATCCATGGATCGGCGGCGGCGACTAGACATGCCATTGAATCGGCGGGGGCATCACGTGCGTGTCCGCGATGGCTACGGGTGACTGGTGACGGCTTCAGGGCACGGGATTGCGGGGACTATAGGCGACCAACGGCTTCGGGCTGTGGGGACGAGATCACTGCGAGTTATGGACGACTGGCGGCTATGGTTGTGACAGCTTCAGACCGCATGATGGAGATCATTGGGCGGCATGCTTCGGGCATGCGGTGCCAGCGGTTGCTTCAAGTGGATATTTTTGGTCAGGACGGCCATGGGACGTCCGGTGACGGGCTCCGACATGCATGCATGGCTATTGGCCGAGGGTTTTGGTTGGCGTCGTTGCACGGGGGCTGGCCAGCGGTGGCGCGTCATAGGGGTGGCTACGGGCACAACGTCGGGCTAGCGACGGCCAGGTTGGCGACGACAGAGCCGAGAAGAGAAAAGAAGGAAAAATTCCAAATTTATTTTCCCCCCTTTTTTCGGGATTGAAACAAGAACTTGTAGATTCATCTTGTGATTGTAAAAAACAATATAGTAAAAATTGAAGATTTGCAATGACAACAACAACGTATTATTAGATCAGGGATTGCGATGACATACTAAATGGAGCAATTGTGTTGATAACGTGTTGTAAGTTGTAGTGTTGTCGCGTTGCTGACAAAACTTGATTAGTACACACAAGCAATCACAGAGAGACAAAAAATAATATATGGAGAGAATAGTAGATTGAATTTTTTACTTAGCTCATTTCTCTTTACAGCTGTACAATTTTTAGATAGACTAGGCTAGAGTTATTCTAGGGGTTGTTCTAATAATGTCCACAAGATAATTATCCAGATGATAATTAATAGTTTACAACAATTCTCTCATTTTGAAGGTATTGATAAAAATGAGAGTAATTTAATAATTTTTACTCAATATTCTCATATTAGAATTTTTTTAATTTGTGTGTGATAGAAATATATTTTACAACAGGTAGAAGTACATAAAAGGAGGGCAGGCAAACCTGAGTACAGTGTGCTAGGTAGCAAGCAACTAACAACAGCGATAAAGCCATGTCCCATGATGTACACGGACATAAAAAAAGGCCATCTCAACGACTCGTTACAATAAACACAAAAACAAAGCCTCTGCACTAGTAGCATCTATTAATTGTGGACTAAATTTCTCAAAGTTGACAATTAATTCCTGGCTTTGACTTGTACTCTAAGTGAGCTCGTAATTATTTAAGCAGCACAGTTTTACACATGCATGGATGGACCATGGGAGTTTCGCATCACAATCCATGCAAAAAGTTTTCACCGTTCGCATGATTTGTGTGTGTGGGGGGGTCTGGACAGGATGATTGTTTCACACACACTTGCTGTACGGGCCCCGTCCTTCGCATCACCAATTGGCTATTTTGGCTTGCTTTACTAACCGAGCCGAGCCCTAATTTCACTCGTAAGCACGCGTCATGTGTCCGCTTAGTGATCTACAGAGATTAACCATCCATTCAATTGGTCGTGAGTTATATGGAGTATATTTTACAGGTACATACAGGGTGTGGTACATGATGATCTTAGTGGGGGCAAGAAGGAGCTCTACCTATGCTGGCTCTTTTAGGGTTTGGTTCCCTGGTTTTAGGTCTATTCATGCTCGGCGACTCGTTTAATTATCTCTGGCTTAGTTTAGAATAAGTTAAAATTGAGTCGTATAAGGACTTAAATTAAAGACTTATAAACTGTTTTCGGGGTTGTAGTGTGTTTCTGAAATTTTGTTTGACATATTATTTTTAAATGTAATCGTTTGGTAGCCGCAGAGATAACAATAATATTTTCCAAAAATTGACAAATCTCTCTTATAACCATTACCTCCTACAACACAGTATAAAATTACACCACAATCTCAAATGATACATACAAGTTTAAACCCCCTTTTAACTAGAAGTTATAAATAAATTTAAATCTCTTCTATTAATTTATTGGGTTTACAAATTTAAACCGATTTACAAGATTATGCTAAGCTAGTCCAAACACGATTTTTGACAATTAGTTGATAGGAATCAGAAATTTCTTAGACATAAGCCTGTTCAAAATTTGAGTTAGAAATTTGAATTTTACTGGATGTCTCATCGACTTCCGGAAAATTCTAGACAGGAACAAGATAAAAAAAATGTGTTACAAAACCTTGTATTTGGATTTGACTGGACAAATTTTAAACCGACCGGTTTTCACTTTCTTGGTTAGAACTGGGAAACTCAGGTACCGGCCGTAACCAGCCAGTTAATATCTGGAAACCAGGCCCTGGGCAAGCTCTTCAACAACCACTCCTTTTTTTATTCAATCATTCGTGCATGCAAGTTGATGACATGCAATTGGGCGACGTAGTACGATCATTATAGGAAGAAGGAAAAGAAAAGAGGCGGAACCAAAGATGAAACGCAAAAGTGTTGCGACTTGCGGACAAAGATGTCGCTCATTGCGAATGGAAAGTAGCTTCAAGGCTCTCTGCAGAGAGCGCGGCTACAAGATTTCATTTCATGTGCTGTAAGTTGGCCCCCCGGACGCGGCCTGGCAGAAAGATAGATTTATATCTTTGGCGACTGACTGGTGGCGTGTGCATCCAGTATATCCCCACCTATTATACTGCTCCCATAATTCCCAGACAACCTGCCATCAGTATAGGCCCACAGCAGAGTGTCCGCTATACATGCTAAAGCACTTAGTATATCACCACGATTTTAATATTGCTTTTGATAGTCTAGTCCCACGTGTTAATGACAATTACAACTTGCTTGTTCATTCTTTATGGGGCATTTGGTTGATTGCATCACTCTTAATCCAGTTCTGAGATGTGAAATCTTTTGTTGCAGACTGTGTTTGGTTATCTGACTTGCATGAGCGAGTCAAACTACAAGATGTAAAAAGTGACTCTGGCTCAAACTAAGATGATTAAAAAAGTGATCAAAAAATATTAATGATTTTTATAGTGAATTAAGAGTAATTAAAATGGTTTAAGAGTTATTATGGTGGTTTAAGACACATTAATTTTATTTCTATATATACATCACTTATTCAACCAACCAAACAATATACCAATTTAGCTTGTATCAACTCATATAATTAGTCAAACTATTTCTTTTTGTATCTCCCACTCGGTCTCAAACCAAATGAACTCGTCTTATCGAGCCAATTTGAGTTCATAAAGGCAACCTAATGCCCCATATGTGTTTGTATGTGCTTTCTTTTCTATGAGATGTGGACTAGAGTACTTGGTATAAATCACAAAGAACCACAATTCATATAGAATGGAACATTGAATGATGCACAAAAATGGAAGGTTCAAACCTCAACCATCAAGGACTCGATATTTTTATTTGTTTTTTTTTACTTGTCGTTTTAGTTCTTCATACAATTTTTAAGAAGTGAAATAAAATTATGGTTATATTCTAGTACTTGTGGTTAATGTAACAAGTGTGTTGTTTATATCCAAATAATTAGTAATCAAGTGGAGTAATGCTTATGAACGTATTTTAGAGAAATAGAATCATATTTCATCTTGAAAACATCGAACATCACTTTTTTAAATATAAATTCTTCTTAAAAGTGACATATAAAAATGAACAAAATGATATTATAGATTTAACGAAAAATTTGATTGAAGGGCTAATTGCATTCATCCGAGTGGTGCTTATCTACTCTAATTAGATTAGTACTCTAATTTCAAAAAACACGTATAGAAAGAAAACATGCAAGCCTACGCAGATGAAATTTTGCAAAACAGTTCCCGATAGAGTTAGGCATGATTTGTTGTTTTCCCTTGTCATGACGGCTAGATGTGCAACCAGATGGTTCTTCCTTGGTTAGGAATTGCCTTCTATTGTTAGTCATCCATGGCTATGGTTTTGCTGTTCCACAACTGATAGAGTTCGATTGGCCATAAAAAAATGCTGGATTTTTTAAGTAGGAGATATACTGAATCTCAGCAATGTGATGTACCTGCTCTACCACACATCTTGGAATGAGTGACTCCTCCGACCAAGGTATTAAAGAAATAAATGAGTGCAAGCATTTGTCTAATCATCTCATACATCTTCGAATAAATGCTTGTACAGTAATTTCGTGGATAACAACTCCTAGTATTTGTCTCAGCTTTGCTCTGCTTACTTGGTCGTTGTGTACCACCTAGAAAGTATTCAAATTGTACTCCACTGTTAAAGGATGTTAGCTTCTTGAGCATTAACTTGCTAATTAACCCTTGTTTGTATGGGCTCTACGTCGGTGATGATGAGATTAATAACGCAAGCAATACATTATATGGATGCGAAAATGCAGAAACTTTCTCTAGACATTGGTTTGAGAGATTCATACGCATGGCCCATGGAACAGCTTCTTAAGGCTTCACATTAGGTTTGTGAGTTTTTTTTAGCCATTTTACCATAAGCCTTTGCAGTTTCTAGCCCTTATGCATTCTTTACCATGTAAAATGATTAATGTTAACCCTTACTGGTAGTGCAAATCCCCTGAATTTAATACGTTTCCATCTCTACTCTAACACATACATATTATCTCGCTTACATATTCATTCTTGTTTGGCGTTAAAAATCAATTCGGAGTTAGTATGTATTGTTAGCTCTCAGGCATTATATACATACTCGATCCACTCTCAAGTGCTAATATGTGACTAAATATCACACCACAGATGAGCCATCTAAGACGGGAATATCACAGTAACTTTTAAAGAAAAGAAAGAAAAGATTTCAAATTCTGTTGCTAAGTGAAATAATTTGGCTATGGAAAATGGAAAATATTTTTTTACTTTCGGCCATTGGTTTGAGTTGCATGATAATTTATCCTTGTTCAGGTACTCAGATGCCAGAAGTGATATGGGAGCGCACATGCATGCCACGACGGAAGCCTCCAAAACCCAGATGCACAACTAAGGGATTCATATTCATATAAGTAAAAAAACTAATGTATTTATTTATTGTTCTTTTGTAAATAAAAATGCATGAAAAATGTGATTATTGGTAGGGCAACTGACAGTGATGTTTAACCATTAATAAGTTCTTCTATTTACAAGAGTAACTCCGTGTATTAGTTACATGCTTGATTGTGTATTAGTGACAACATTATATTTCGAGTGTTGATAAAATAAAAATGAAGACATTTGCAAATAGGAGACAGTTTGGCATGTAGCTGACGGTGTAAACACACACGTATATATGCAGCCCACCTCTTTAATGTTTCTATACATCCATCTCAAAAAACTCATGTAAATAATCATAAAAAATTTTATAAAAATTAAATAAGATGTATATTGGGTTCTCCAGTAGTTTACGAAATTTTAACTCTAAACTTGATGGATATTAGAAGAAACAAAAATAACAAATTTCAGTAAACAATAACTTTTATCTTTTTATTTTGGATTTATTTTTCAGCTGAATTTTTTGTTGTTGCTCCTTGTGTAGATTGAATTTGGATTTGAAATTTTGTATATAGTAGGTGGATTTTATATCTATATTAAATTTTTGTGAAATTTTTCATAATTATTACAAGAGAGTATCAGAGAAATGAGATGCAATATATATAGAAAAAACAAATACGAGAAGGCGGAAGCGCCCACACAATGTGACCGGACCCCATGCGGCAGCGACCCCAGCGCTAAACAGGCGCGCAGCAATCTCGTCCTCGGGTTCCTTTCCCTTGGTTTGACCCCTCCGTCAAACGAACTCGGACAAGCTACCTCAGCAGTCAGCACCCCACGTCACATGTTTCTCTCGTGCACAAAAATACGTGGTTTCATTTTGGATGTATTTGGATGATCCTATTTAGTCTCTAATTTGACTCACAAGATATAATTATAGTTGTTTAATTATTTATATGCAAAAAAAAATTAGACTCATAAAATACAAGATTTCTTTCTAATAAGACTACTAGAAACACAAGCCGTGAGTTGGTTTAATTACATAATTAGAAAATAATTAACACACATTAATAATTTTTAGTATAGATTAAAATAATTAAACACTATTAAGATATAATAATGATTATTATAATAGAATATTATATATTATTAATTTTGATAATATTTTTTCACATCACATATTTTTCACTTACATTATTCATGCGATCAATCAAACATCACATCATTACATCAACACTAACATTAACATTTTTATCATTATTTTTTAGAAAATTTTGCCCATGCCAATAAAAAAAGTTTGGATTTCTAATAGTACCATTTAAAATCAACTAATTATTCAAATGCCACTAAAAATTAAATATGATTTTGTATGTACCACTTATAAGATTTTACTCCTATCATTCCTTTCCTTTTTCCTCATTATTCTGCTGCAACATGCAATGGTGGGTGCCTAGATATATTACCCTAAAAATGTTTGAAAAAATGCTCAGGACAACAAACAGTATAAGTAGTAATTACATGTAAGTTCGACATTTTCAAAAAAAAAAAAAAAGGTCATTGAGACCTAGAAAGAAGTCTATGACTTTATTGGAGTGGTATTTTCAAGAAAAACTTTATTTCTTCAGTGGTATAAAAGAGGACAGGTACAAGATTTGTAATATTATTACACGAATATCAAGTTTTCACAATGATATATAGTATTTTCTTAAGTTGATGACATAGAAGGAAGTTTTGTCATGGAACAAAGCTAAACAACAGAAAGTAGAAACCAAAACGCGGCAAAACACAGCCAGAAAACACGCGGGCAGGCAGCCCATTGCACACCCCGTCCCCGTAACACGCGCAACCGCCACACCCCGCCCCCAGCATCCCCCTTAAAAACCATAATTAAAACGCCCGCAAAAAAGCACTTTAAGCGGGCAAACCCACCCCCAAAATAAAAATTCCCTGTCACGGGCAGGTAGGCCCCTCCCCCCATCCCCCCCGCATTCCCACCTCAATTATTGCCCTTCTCCCCCTCCCTCCCTCCCTCCCTCCCCCCTGAAAATCCTTCTCTCCGCCCCTCAAGCGCCCCCGCAGACTTCTCACGATTTCCATTCCGCGTCCATTTTCACCCCGCGTCGAAAATGGTGATGCTGTGGTGCTTCTTCGTGGCTGCCGCCGCCGCGGCGGCAGCGGGGTGCAGCGCCGTTGGGGAGGCGACGGCTGCGGCGGAGGCGGCGCACGAGGTGCTGACGGCGCACGGGCTTCCGCGGGGGCTCCTGCCGCGGGGGATTAGGGAGTTCCGGCACGACAATGGGAGCGGGCGGTTCGAGGCGGCGCTGGAGGCGGCGTGCACGGCGCGGTTCGAAGTGGGCCTGCGGTACAACGCCACCGTCGCCGGCGTCATCAGCTTCGGCCGGATCGCCGCGCTGTCGGGAGTCTCCGCGCAGGACCTCTTCCTCTGGTTTCCCGTCCGCAGCATCAGCGTTGACGTGCCCTCCTCCGGCGTCATCTACTTCGACGTCGGCGTCGTGTTCAAGCACTTCCCCTTCTCCGTCTTCGAGGCCGCTCCGCCTTGCACTCCCGACCCCCTTCTCCTTTCCACCCCACAGGTAAGCCCCCATGCCTCTTCACCAATCATCACCGGATCTTATCTCCATCACCTAACCGTCGTGAGTTCTTGGGTGAGACAGAGCCGGGAGGACGGCGACGTGAATAGGTCCACCGGAGGCGCCGCCGCGTCGTGATGGACGCGTTTCTTGGCACTGGCGAATCAGAAGCACAGTTTTGAGGAAGGGATCGGGGTATTTTACTGCGGGATTGCCGCCGGCGTCTGTGCAGATAAGAGTGGCCATTTTGTTACTAGTTATTAGTCCTCATCTCATCGCTCTGTTCTTGTCGTCGTTCTTGTCCGTGTTTGGTGCGCGCGGGTGGAGGAGAACGTCCGGTGGTGGTCCCGTCGCGGCGGCGATGGCGGTGATTTTGGATGGTTCGTGTATATGTTAATTGTGGTTATATGTTGCTCGTGTCACGAACTTGGGGTTATATTTGAATCGAATTCAGCATGGTATAGGTTTTTGTAATGCATCATTCTATTCTTTTTTTTTTTTTTGTGCCATTGGTAATTATTCAATGTTGGTGTTTGTAGAGCAGTGTCACTGTGTCAGTGATGCCTGCTCCACTGCATCCATCCATCGTTTCTTTGTTCCTTATGGTCTTGTGATTGAGTGTGAGTGTGGCTGTCTATGTCCGTGACATCCTGGCATCTAATGACATTGCTTGCTGCTACCTCTGACTTCCCTGAGTGGTGTCTTGAACTGAACTGAAAGAATGCGAATGCAATCCCAAATCGCCACGAACTGAGCAAAGATTCCAAGTGATCGAGGGAAGTGAAGTGTGGGGTGGTGCTTTGTAGTCCGTGCCTTATCCACGCCATGCTTTTGTAGTTGATAGCTAAGAAGTAAGCACCCTAGCAACTTTCTCCTCTCGTCATAGGCTGGTCTGATCTGATCTGTCTCACCAAAAAGAGGCTTCGCTTTGGGAGATTGGACTAGTGAGGTGTTGTTGACTGCTGATCCTTTCTGTCTGGAAAATTCCCTTTTGGAAAAGAACTGCATTATCCTAAATCAGCTGTTAGTTACCGGTTTTCGATTGCTCAAGGATCTATATATATATTTTTTTTTGAGTGTAGGTTTGTGCAAACATATCTTGAATCGTCTATAGTGTTAGTGTAGTAAGATACTACAGCATAGACGCTAATAGCGACGGATTCTGTGGATATATAGTGTCCGATCCAATACACACAAGTTGCAAGTTCGACTTGGACAATAATGTCTGTATAAATTACAGGGCCGTGACAATTGGGCCCGATGATGTGGAATTATTGGTTTTCTTTTTTCCTCTTCCTGCATCGACAAACAGCTCAGCGGCATCTGGATCTCTGGAATATCGCAGCACATCGTTTTTGTTTTCTTGGGGGTTGTACTGGTGTTATACTGGGACAGTAGCAATGCGATAGATTGCTACAGGGGAGGGCAGGGGCATGTGCTTTGCCAAGCGCTAATCATGGGAAAGAGACAAGTGTTTCAACTCCAGTGCTGCCTTCTTGTAGCTGCTGGTTGGTGCAGTAGGTGGGAGTTGGGAAGGGGTAGTTTTGGTATAAGGTTATTGCACCTGGTTGACGGCTTTTCTTTCCAGTGGTCATGATGTGATTGCATTGTTAACCAAGGGACAGCAGGATTAGGTATATCTTGATAGGGATTAAGCAGTCTTGGATAGCTTCGGCTTGGATGAATTGTAAAATAGTTTGGATAACAATCAAGTAAAAAAAAATATGAAATAGTTTGGATGACATTTGATTTCAATTAAAAAATGTGATCATTTCGAGTGGTGGTGTCGATCTGTTGTTGGGAGCATAATTCTCGTGTTTGTTGCCGTGTGAATTCTCTTGATTAAGTTGATGATACTGGGACTTAATCTCACAATTTTTTTATGTATTTGTGCATTTTAAATAAGTGTTTTGGCCGGTTCTTCCTACTCTAGTAAAACGGTGATGGATGGCTTGTGAGCCAACTTGAACTCCAGCGGATTTAAAGGTTAGCTCAGACCAACATTTTAAAGAATTTTGAGAAACTTTTTTTTAAAAAAATAAATTCAAAACTAACAAGCAATTTTATCCATTGAACCATTTGCATCGTTCCAAAATTTGAGAGAAAACTCCAACCAGAGTAAAATATGCTTAAGTTGAGCTGGAGTTTAAAGCTTGGTTACTCATCAAGTCAAGATCTATTAATATTAGGATTATGGTTTATGTTAGAGAAAAGGGGAAGAACATTTCAGAAAATTACGGGAATGCCCATTTAGTCGATACTTTTATTCACGTTCATGGTACCCTACAAATGCGTCTTCTCAGGCATAATAGCGTAGACTACCCCACCCCCAAATGCTTCATGTATATCTCTCTGTATGTAAATTCTCACCGCACAAAATTTTTTAGAAATAATTTTAGGCAAAATTGTAGTAAAGAACCTTGTAATATCATATTTTTGCAAATGAAGCATCTCTGTTTCTAGTGCAATCAGACCTTAGTCAAATCCTCATTTAATTCTAATGCATTCACTCACTGTCATGCAAGCGCAGTAATCAAGACTAACATTTTGAGATCTATTAATGACCAATATCTTGACAAAATCAACAGAGTGGGACAAAAGGATAGAGTTGCCTTAGTCAAAGTTATATATTCTGTTTTGATGTAGAAGTAATAGATTGAACAAAATATGGCAGTAGAAAGATCATCCTTGCAGTTTTGGTGAAAATGTATACACTTCTCACTAAATGGCTCTCTTTAGCACCCTCTCTGTTCTTACAGCTACCTCATGAACATTACTGAGCATGGTAACTGATCCAACAGTCTAAAATATGAAATAGATGACAAGCTTGATTATAACATATCAGAAGGCTTTCATTTAGTGTTGGATTGATGGATCCTAACCGTCCATATCACACAATTAGATGGCACGGCCATCCCACTCATCTTAAAACACGAAGCTTTCTATATATATTTTTTTTTAAAAAAAACAAATTTATAGGATTTTTGGTTGTAAGAAGAACGCTTTCAGAGACTGGGTTGCGAAATCCAAGTTTATAAATTTTATAGCAACTTTAATTCTCTCGCATACCTTACTTCTATAATGGGTCATTAGCTTCTCTATAATTTGTAAGCCCGCTAAGGATGGGGCTAACCCAATTTGTATATTTTAAACTCTTCAGTTTCTTTTGAGACGTTATAAACTCTTCTTAGTATACTAATTTCTTTCTTTTTTGTCTGGTATCTTACTAAAACGCTTTGGTCACACATCTAAGCTCAGTGGAAAGGGGAATTTTTAGATCCTGTCCCATTTAAGAACATAAGCGAGTTGTTTGGTCCTCGCCCTATGTCCAGAATTTCTCGTTAACAAAATGTCAGATCCATCTCCCAATATTTAGTATGATCAAGTTGATCAAATCTGCAAGTGTCATTGGCGGCGGCCTGCAGGTGGTTGTAACAGAAAATATATAGAATACAAAAGAGAAGCATCTCATATTTGAACATAACCTCCCTGTGTGTGTCAAACACGTAGATCACGCATGTGCTGACTAACGACATGCACTGAAAAGGTCACATTTGGTCAAACATGTGATAAATAAAAGTAGGTACTGACCTTTAGGAAGAGCACCACCACCATTGGCTGCTACCCAATAGTTTTCCCTTGCTACGTGTCCATGCTTTGTGATTTCCTAGCATAAATCTCCCACAAGATAGGATCACATTTATTTACAGTACCCCAAGATATCTGTATGGAGCAAGCAACTTCAAATTCCAAGAAAGTAGCGAAGTGATCCAAGAACTCTACTAGTAAAAAAAACTAACCAAACAAAGGTCGGGTGAACAGGGTCGGATCTTCCTGGTCAGGTCTCTGGCGTGAGGTTAAGACACTATTTGCTCGAATCATGGCACAAAATCACTTGGTTTGTAGTTTTTTCAGATTTGTCCATATTGTTTGATTGATTTTTTTTTTATAACATGTCTAGTTACGACTCCCTGGACACTGGTCGGCATACCTAACTTTATTTATTTGCTCAAAATCAATGATTAACAACACACATGCATACTCTCTTCGACACTTGGATAATCAAGATTGGTCTCAAGCATGCAACCACCAGCTGAGGCTTGTGTGTCTCTTATTTGAGCGTCCTTTCTTCTGTATTTCATTCTTTATGATTTTTGTGATCTTCGGTTATATGCCATAAGTGTTATAATCAATATTGCATAAAAGATAAATATATAAACAGACATACAAAGAGTGAATATGCAAATAACACTCACAATCACCAGACAATAACTTCAAATAGCTTTTAAGTAGATCTCACAACCAAGTATAATACTTGAGTCACAAACCAAACAATCTCTAAAAATCGATTGTGAACTTTTAAAATTTACACTTATATCCCTGTAGTTCTTCAAAGAAGACCTACAAGTTTTCAAAATTTGTTTGCAAAGTTGGCTAGCAAGCATCCATGCATGGCTGGATGCGAGTAGCGAGTGTATGACATCTGCATAGATAGTCACAAGTAGAGGCAAATCGGAGCGCAGACAACAATGAGAAAGACACGGGTATCCGTGGTTGAACGGTACTAGGATTAGTACACGGTAGAAAATCTGTATGGACGCGGCCACAGATTTGGTCTCAGATAGCGGCGTTCGTAGCGGAAGCGGCGCGTGGTGCAGTGCAACAGAAGTGTCGTGGTGGTGTGCAGACCAAATAAGGTGCTGTCGCGGTGCCGGGCTGTGCATCAATTGCGTGTGATGCTGTAAAACAGTAAAAGTTCGATCTGGAACGTACACCGTGTACTGACCTAACACTATGGATTTCGAGGAACAGACAGGAGATAAGGAATACGTAGGAAAATTACAAAAGTGGAACAGATTGTTCGTCCACTCGATGTTTTTTTGTTAATCATATCTTGCAAGTAGAATCCCCGCAAAATTTACATGACAGTTCAATGGTCGAGCCAAGCCAGGGTTAGCAGCCTAGAATCTGATAATTTTCTATGTAAGAACTCGTCATATGCAAGAGCAAAAGCACTAACACGAGAAAAAAAAATTTCATTGTGTTTCTCTGAAATATTAAACTTGTGTCTAATGTGAAGGCTGTATTTGTACAGACCTAAACATAAATTGATCAGTCTAAATTCAACAAGATTTTATTTATCCTAGTTGAGACCTAAATAATAGTAAAAAAATAACCAACCTAATCAAAACTTAAAACCTCAAAAATCGAAAAGCTCATCCTAACCCAAAATTTTGAACATGACCCACTTAAACTTACTCCGCCTAAACCTAGTTGGACTAATTTGTTCATTTGGTTACATAAGCTGAATTGTAATTAGATTGATGCATCCTTTGCTTAAACTTGAAGACTTTAATAAAGAAAATATAAGAAAAAATTTTATATATACCACTATAAATATAGCAGTTTCAAAAATATCATTATAAATTACATGCTTATAAATGTGCCACTTCAAAATGACGTTGTGTTAAAAAATACCACCCCTCTATTTTTCTACCTCTATTTTTCTAATAGAAAAATATATATTGACCACTAAATTAGTGAAATCAAACCAAAATTGACCCATATAAAAACCCAATCTGCATAATCAACACCTACAGTTTCTTCAAACGAAAACTAACCAACATACTTGCTCTCACCTCCCGTGATGGTCGGCCTCCTCCCACCTTGCCCCTCTTCTTGCGCCGGTCGGCCCCCCCTCGCCTCTAGTGCAACCCCACGCTGGTGGACTCCTCATCTGATGTTGACACTGCCCTGTGTCGACAGCCCCACCTCCAGCATCCAGTGCTGCCGCGCCCACGTCGTGCATACTATTTTGATATCCGTAGTTGCTTACACATATAAATTGAACCTTTTCAAAGCAAACTGAATCAGCAGTTCCTTACACATTACAGATTAGCTACAACCTTCAAACTGCAGTAAATGTGAATATTCGTGGTACAGGCTCAGAAACACTTCACATCAGTGGAGCAAAATCTCCATTGGTAGTAAAAAAATTGCTCCATTCAAGTTTGACAAATGGAAGCAACTCAATTACAGGTTTTGAGAATACTTCATACAAACTCTGAGTTTCTGAAACAAATTCCTAAAAAAAATTCTGACACAAAATTGAAATATATGAAACAGTTGTACTGCTTCTGAAACAGGAAGACATGATGCATCATCTTTATGACAGGGAGTGAGTTCCCGGTTCCATTCTACTGGCTGAAATCACTTTTCACTGTTGTCTTCACTATATGCACATCACTAGATAAAAGAAATACCCACACAAAAAAGAAAAATTTAGTGATTTAGGCTTACAGCACAAACAATCCTTGATCACAAGTAACAGCTATTGATGCTACTAGTGAAAATAAAGAAACCATGCTGCATTGAACAAAATCAATTAGCAAAATTTACTTAATATTTCCAAGGAAAACTACCCTTTTTCTTTTCAACATTGAGGGCAAGCATCGTTGGAGGCTGGAGGTGGGGCCGCCAGCGTAGGGTGGCGTTAATGCTAGAAGAGGGGGCCGCCGGTGTGGGCTTGTGCCGAAGGTGAAGGGTGGGGCCAGCTGGTGCGACCTGAGGAGGGAGGAGGCCGGTTTTTGCGGAAAGCGTGAGCTGTGGTGCAAGAGAAAAAAAGACTGCTTAGTTTTGGTTTAAGGAGGCGATGAGTATTTATTATTTAGATTAGATTTTGTATGGGTCATTCTGGTCTGCTTTAGTTAATTTATTGGCAAGTATATTTTTTGTATTTTAGCGGTCAATATACATTTTTCTATTAGAAAAATAGAGGGGTGACATTTTTGAACGCAACCGTATTTTGAAGTGGCGTATCTGCAAGCCTGTAATTTGTAATACTATTTTTGAAAACTGTTATATTTGTAGTTGCATATATAAAATTTTCCCAACACAAAAACAAAACTCAAATTTGGATCATCAAATTCAGTAGCCCAACCCAGCAAGCTTATCCGGGCCGGACCAGCCCAAGAGGATCACGGGTCGGGTTGGAAAATAAACCCGTAAAAACACAACTGATACTGAAACACAATTGAGATCTAAACCTTTGTTTCTTTGATTGATGTAATTTTTTTTGCTTTTGGTGTTTCAGCACCCACGCTTTTGATCTAAACCATGAAGCAAAGGGGAAAAAATGGCTGACATTCAGCTATATAATGCCAGTTCTTCTTCTGAGAATTCATGAATGACAAAGTTGATACAGATCTGAAAAGCCAATGGTGATTTTCTTTTTCTTTCTTGTGTACCTATACTCGTAGTTAGGTTAATGCATTTTTTGTTTTTAATGTTTGTTCATTCCAAATGATCTCATTTGGTAGCATGTCTGTCAAGTTTCTTTAGTATCACACTATATTGTGTGATTTCAGTTAGAATTGTACTTTAAAGTATATCACTTCTTGTGTAGATTGGAAGATCAGGTCTGTGGTCTCTTGTTGCGAATCACGATCCCATTGTGGTTGACTAACAAACTAAGTATAAAATTAGCACTTTTGTGTAAAAACTGGTGTTGGGAGATCAAATCACTCTACTAGAAAACTAGCAATCTTTTGTGTAAAAAGCCTCTCCTTTGTTGTCTGTGTTCAGCTTCTGGAACTAGATTTAGATGCAGATTTATAAAACTCTTTGGTTTCTATAATTGAAAGTAGGTATAGATGCAGGTTTATAAAACTCATTTCCACAGAATTTGACTTACTGTGTCCTTTTCTGATGCAGATTTAGATGCTTTAGTTGCTTCAGGTGAGGTGCATAGAAGTGTCGAAACCTGTGAGTATATTCTGGTCTAGCCTTGGTTATCTTTAATCTAAAGCTCATTGTTTTGTCTATTCATCTCAATTTGGCCTTTTATACATGTAATTTATTACTGCAAGTTAGCTCTACTGCATGCATGAAACACGAAGAATTGTACTTTGATAAGCTCTACGGTATGATCTGTTTGATTTGTCAAGGTCATTTCATGGTCCAAGTCCAATGTTATGCCAATCATTTTATGGTCCAAATCTAGAGGAATTTCATTTACATGTTTTGTACCCTGAACTGGGACAAAGTCCAAACGATTCTCTGTACTGCATTGTAGACAAGGCACACCACAGTTCAGACATCTTACAAATTTACTAACGCTATCAGGAGTAAAAAGAAGCTAGCAGGCAGCCAAACTAAAAGGATTAACTGATTTTAGTTACTATACATAGTTACCATTCTTATTACTGAAACAGCTAGTGGAACAGGAGTAGACATCACTTAATCCTAGCCTTAAAAGAGGCAAAGTATGAGATTTCATAAGAACAGATTGTTGTATTCATCAAGAGTTTGTTTCTTTTCGCTTTTGATGTTGGCATTTCCATGACACTACCATCTAAACTTTGCTGTCCTTTTTCCCTGTTTTTTGTCTACATTATTGTGGATTCAATTTTCCTTAGGTATTGGATTTTATAGATGATGCAATTGTCACACAAAATGCTTTCGATGATGCTTATCAACTTGCTGCTTTATTCAGTTTATAAACCTGCAATTGTCACTTTTTCGTTTGAGATGAGGGAAACATCCGTCCACACATGCTTAGTGCTTTATAAACGTGCTTCCTTGTTATCCTTGATGGTTTCGTTACTCAACATCTGTGTATTTTACTACTTGCTTTGCAGCTATGGTGTTGAGGAATTGCTGAACACCCTTGCAAGATCGCATGGTTCATTGTTGCCATCATTGCTTCAAGGGTTTAAAGTTACGGCCAGGTCCTGGTTAGCAATGGACAGACTTCACCTTCACCTGATAGCATACTTAGTGATGTAGTTATTTTATTTATTTTTGTGATGATAGTGCTGCAGTTACTTGTATAAAGATGGTATCAAAGAGATTTGTCAGATTTAGTTGGAGATTATTGGTGCTCTTCTATAGTTCTATTTAAATAAGCATCTTAAGTAGAATGATGTTTAAACTTGTCCTAAAATGTTTCTAGTCGAGTGTAATCACATGTTTCCAGCTATAACAAGTATATGAAAAAAAAAAAACTAGATGCAATTAGGCTTGTACATGGCTGAATACTTTTGTACCGCAGCCCATCTGAAACAAACTTCTCAGCCCAACTCAACCTTCTCAGACGATGCAAACCAGCGGCCCAACCCAAAAGCTTACAACACCGCCCCACTTGCGGGTTGGGCTGACCTAAACCCAGTTATGAGCAGTCCTAAAATTTAGGCCCAAGTTCATACAAAGCCTAATCCACAAATTCAAAACTCTTGAAAATAAAAACTCCACCCCCTTATGGCCTGTTTGGAATCCTAGGATTTGGTCTATTTCTGGGTAGATTTTATGGACCTGGAATTAGGATCCTAAATAAATTTAGGAAGTCATTTTGATGGACCAGGATTCGGAATTTTAAACAGGTCAGGAGCCCAATTCGAGGAGGTTGGAAAATGTGCGTGGGAGACCTGACAAAGAATCCTAGCCTTTTCGTGTCGTCTTCCTCGTCCGCGTCGCCGCTCTCCACATCATATCGCCCTCGAAAAGCTAGCGGAGAGGTGTGTGGCGATAGAGGGGTGAGCCGGCCAGATCTCGCCGTCGGTCCCGTGCGCCGCCTCCCTCTTCGCCTCTCTCCTTCTCTCTTTTATCTCTCTGTCCTACGCAGCCTCACCCACATCCCGCGCCCTCATCGTACTTCACTGCCATGAACTCCACTCTAGTCCCTCTTCGCGCATCGCCACCAAATTCATCGGATCTGGTGCACTTGAGCACCGTCTCCACTCTCGAGCCACAGTCGCCGTCGTAGACCAGATCTACGCCCCCAACTCCCACCTCCGCCACTCTCCCTCTCTTCTTCTCACTTCCTCCTCGATTTCCCCTATTGCTTCTCACCCCCAAAATCCTCCGACAGCATCCTCCTCAGCCATGACATCGATGATCTCCACGATACTTCTTCACCAATCAAGCTCCAGCTCTCTAGCATCGACAATAAGGTATCTATATCTTGGTTGAATGGTTTCAGATCTCCTTTCTATGCGGTTTCTTAGTTGGATGGTTATATTTGTGTGTATGTGTGTGTGTGTTGATTGGATTGTATGTGTGGGTGGATGCAGAGGTTGGTGCAGCACTAGCCAATGCAACACTCGACGTAAGAGGAGTTGAGCGACGACTTCTTCATTGACTTCTCCGGTGACCCTTCTTCGTCAATCGTCAAAATTCCCAACAAACTCCAATGAAGTTCAGTGGCCATCAACTTGCTACAACAATACAATTGGTGATCACTCTCTCCCTCTCGATCAAGTTTTCATAGCACTAGTATTAAGAACAGTGTGTTGGGGCTACTGTGCTGTAGTGTGTGGCTTATTGAATGGTGAAGTCAAGGGGAATGAGAGTAATGCAGCAAGTTGGAGCTAATATGTGAGTTTTCAAGCTTGTTGCAGAAGCTGTGGTTGTTTGTAGAAGTGTGCTATGTTTGTAGAAGCTTGCTGCAAAAGCTTACTACAAGTTGGAGCTAATATGTGACTACTACTGAAATGTGTTGTGTGAATAAACCATATGTATGTGTGTGAGATTCTCACATGGGCTTATATAGAGGATGGCAATGTGAATGTGTAGCAACTCTAGTATGTGTGTGAGCTTTTCACTTGGTTTAGGTTTAGCTACACCTCTTTTCATTAGAATTTTGTGAAATAATTTCCCTAGCATATATAGTTTGCTAAGTTTTTCTTGGTATGTTGTTGATGAAAAATGCTACAAATGATATTGATCCAACTCCAATTTATCTCACATAATTTAAAATGGACATGTACTTGAGTCCTAATTGACTATATTAGACTTGCATATTGGTCTATTGAAAGAGATTCCTGCATGTAAACATGCAATGTACATTTTTAGTGTCAACATGCTAAAATAAATTACTTGGTTCTTTATGTTCTACGAATATATAACTACTTGATTACTTTTCTCATTTGATTCTTTGAACTGATATTACCTTTATATAACGCTTATCTCAATTTGTTATAGTGATACTAGAGTTAGTTTAATGTCACTTGCAGCATATATTAATCTAGTTAAGGATGAAAGGGTTGCACGGATATTTGGTAATTTGGTGATCTTCAAGATCATTACATTCTAATTGCAATTTCTGTTGTCTATTTTTGTAGAATGAAGTTGTTGTTCAATTTCACTATCAGAACCCAAACTTTTCTTTGAGTATAAGCAGGCTATTGTTGTTTGGCCTTTAACTGGTAATGATCATAAGTTTTTGATGCATTGCATGACTTGAGTCTCTATCTATAGATATCCATTAAAGGACTCTTCTTGCTAGAAAAGGACAAGAAAAGAAAGAAAGAAGAAAGACAGAAAGAAGGAAAGAAGGAAAAACATGTTCTATTTATTGTGGCATTCTTTGTTATTTTTTGTGCGAGATCTTTGGCATATTGTGTTTGTTAGTTTGGAAATAGGTGATCATCAAATTAATAAAGATTTCTTTGTTTTCTTGTTCGTTTTTGTTGTTTTACCATTAGAGAGTTTGGTGGATAGTGTAACTGGAGGGGACTTAAACAAGTGGTAGTTGCATGAGTTAATTTGCATGTTGCGGATTTGTTATTGTGAATTGTGATTGACCATGATTAGGCTCTCTTCAAAATTGTATTCTCTATTTGAGGTTTAAAATTATTGTTGTTTCTTTTTTCTTATCTCAATCGTTGGATTGTAATTTGGATACTTTCAATTGAAGTGAGAGAGAAATACAGTAGTGTTTATCTTATGAGATTGTTTGGATTTGTATTTTGATATGAAATATTGATTTTTATCAAATAGTCAAAATAGAGAGGAAAAAATAGGTGTTTTTTAATACTATAAACAGAGGTGTTAATTTTGCTATTTTTTGGAAGGTTAGGATTTTTACCTGCTTCTTCTAAACACATGCTAGGATTATTTCACCGGTAAGATTATTTTTTAAGGGGATTTTTGGATGACCGAAAATCCCAATCAGATATGATTTTTACTAATATTTTTATTCCTAGTGCCCAAATAGGTCTTTAAATTGAGTCCATCCACGTCGCTGTGGGTAGAAAAAATTAATTTTTTATTACATGTACTAGGAGATGAGCTGCCTCCTGAGGTAGCTGGTGTTCTAAATTTTTTTTTTTAAATTAACCCTTTCCATATTTTACATATTGAATTATTCTCTAATTATTTTTCTCTTTACAAGTAAATAAATATTTTTGTTACTCTATATTTTCTAGAAATCTCTCCAATATTACCTTATAGTAATCCGCACTTTAGATGATATTTACATGTGTTATACAAAATCCATTCCACTTAACTTTGCCCGCACGATTCGAACTTTTCCAACCCGGCCACTCCCATGGCCCAAAGCAGCACCGCCGACCTCTCCCACCTCTCCCGAGTCCTGGCCTCCGACCCGCCTCCACCCGTCCCTGCCGTCCACGGCCACCTCCTCCGCTCGCACGCTGCCACGCCTCCTGCCCGCCTCCGCGTTCCCCTCAATCACGCTATCCGCCTCCACTCCAAGCGCCGCCCCGACACCGCCCTCCGCCTGCTCGTCCTTATGCCGCACCTCCCCATCCCCGTCTCCCCCGACCATTTCTCCCTCCCCTTTGCCCTCAACGCCGCGGCGGCCCTACGCCTCCTCCCCCTAGGCGCCTCCCTCCACGCGCTCGCGCTCCGCCTCGCGCTGCTCCCCGCGCGCCTCCCCGTCGCCAACGCCCTCGTCGACCTCTACGCCAAGTGCCACGACCTCCCCGCCGCGCAGGCCGCCGTTGCCGCCATCCCACTTCCCGACGCCGTCTCCTTCAACTCCCTTCTCTGCGCGCACGCCCGCCTTTCCTCCGTGCCTGCGGCCGAGTCTCTCTTCGCGTCCATGCCCTGCAGGACTCAGGTCTCCTGGAACGCCATGGTGGTAGCCTACGTCAATGCCGGCGACTTGGCCTCCGCCCGCCGCGTGTTCGACGAAATGCCGACCAGGAACTCGGTCTCCTGGTTGGTGCTGATCGTGGGGTATTGCAAGTGCGGGTTGATGCGGAGTGCGCGGGAGCTGTTCGATAGAATGCCGGCCAAGAATGTTGTGGCCTGGACGGCGATGATTAATGGGTATGCACAGAGTGGGCGGCCGAAGGTGTCACTCATGCTGTTTAGGAGGATGGAGGCCACAGGGGTTGAGCCTGATGCTGCCACCATGGTCGGGGTCATCAGTGCTGCTGCGCAGATTGGAAGCACAGAGTTGGCCGGGTGGGTTGGAAGTTATGTTGATGGGAAGAGGATTGAGAGGAATGAGAAGGTGCTCACTGCGCTCGTTGATATGCACTCTAAGTGCGGCAATGTCGAGGATGCTCTCATTGCCTTTAGGGAGATTGTACAGCCGGATGCCTACCCATATACTGCACTTATTAGTGGACTGGCAACTCATGGGCATGCGAAGCTGGCACTCGATGTGTTTGAAAGGATGCAAGCTGAGGCTGTGAGGCCTGACCCGATCACCTTTGTGGGTGTGCTTACTGCGTGCAGCCATACAGGGTTTGTTGACAAGGGATTGGAGTATTGGGAGTCAATGGTACGGGATTATGGGATGGAGCGTAGGGCGGATCACTATGCCTGTGTGGTCGACATGCTCAGCCGAGCTGGGAGGCTCGAGGAGGCTTATGAGATGGTGCAAACAATGCCAATGGGACCCCACCCAGGGGCATTCGGAGCACTGCTTGCTGCCTGCAAGACGCATGGTAATGTCGAGATTGCAGAGTGTGTTGCAAACAAGCTTTTTGAGTTGGAACCTCGGAACACTGGGAACTATATACTGCTTTCAAATATATATGCTGGGAGAGAACAGTGGGAGGAAGCAGAGAGAGTTAGGTCCCTGATGAGATCAAAACTGCCATTCAAACAGCCAGGGTCTAGTTGGGTCGAGGATCGACGAAGGGAGCATGACAGGATGGCTGTCAGGAACTGAAAAGCAGCAGGAAACATTGTTATGTTCTGCAAGATTTTTGGACTCTTTTGTGACTATGCAAGCTAAGAAGACTTACATCAGAGCACATTTGAGCTATCAAGAATTATGGACGCTATGCATTTGTATGCCATGCAGGTAACTTCAGTTTGTCATAGTTCATTTTATACCATGAACGTAATATGATGAATTGTTTTGATTTATGGAGATACTGACAAGTTGCTTTACTATAATCAATGTAGTAGAAAAGTGTAGAATGACATACAAGCATCATAATACCCAATGAATCAATGTGGCAGAGCATTCTTTTCCAAAAAACCAAACACTTGCAATTTAATCTCCACATTTGCTTACAACATGACGTGCTTAACAAGATTTTTGGATGTGGTTCGAGAAAAGATTAGGATCTGTTGCAAGTTGAATTCACATCATAATGCTTGTATTACTAGGGGTTTGGCGAGAGATTTTTTTATGGTATGAAGCACATCCTATGTATGCAAAAGATTAGGATCACTTGTGATTCAATAAGATCAGAAAACATTATCGTGCTTTTGAAAAGTGAAAGGATTATTTACATTATGCATTCCACAGAGATTATCATATATTGCTTTGAATGCTTGTTAACTCATAAGAACAACAACTAATTAACTGGTTTTCTTCATGTGGAATATCCACTTTCCACAAAGTGTGGTTCATCCCATAGTGTACACTAGTGATAGCATGCTAATTGATACAAATTTTCAGGGTAGAACTCAGCTTGACTTCACTGTCTCAATCGCGTGAGCCAAATCATCGATCTTCGCTCCAGTGACCTCTTTCACAACCTTTCCATCCCTGAAAATCTTGAATGTTGGTACCACCCTTATGCCCAGCTCCTTTGCAAGAGACTGCAAGCGAACATAGCAAGAAGCTTAGCAAGATCTGTTCGACCAAATAGCAGATACACAGGAGCCAGCAAGGTAACTCCAAAAAGAACCTTGTTGTCTTGATTGCAATCAAGCTTGAGGAAAAAGATGTCGAGGTTCTTCTCAGACATCTCCTGGAATTTGGGTGCCATCACCTTGCAAGGGCCGCACCTGCAGACCAGACGGTCAGTTCTCACCAACACTGCCGAGATTTCAGATGTGATCTACCTTCTGACACACTTCAGATGATGATGAAAACCATAGTTCACCAATGGTAAAGTGATGGGACTTATGAGGGAATTTGGACCATACCATTGGGTATACATGTCAAGAACGACGATCTTCTGTCCTGCAGCCTTGACAATAGGCCAGAAGGTGTCCTTATTCACCTCCGTCACCTGTCCGGCCACTGCTACCGCCTCCACTCCCGTCGTAGCCGTCTCCAAGCTGCTTGACCTCACCGGGGTCACCCTCGTCTCAGAGCCAGACATCACAGTCAGACTCCTCTTCTGAGATGTGGCACCACCGCCAAGCAAGCCTGGGAAGCGCCCGCAGCCGGCGGGCAGGCATGGGGAGATGGCCGGAGAAGTGGCCGGCCCGTGAGACGAGGGAATGGAGAGCCGTAAAGCCATTGGATGGACGGATGTTTGGAGGGTGAGTGGTGAAACGACAGTGGCAGCAGATGAGTGGGTGAGCTTGGAGGGATATCTGGGTTGATAGGTGGTATTTATCAGCTGCAGAGGAGAGGGAGTTTTTCCTTCACAAATCCTGGGAAATGACATGGCTGCACCTGCAACCTGTGCACTTTTTGTGGTCGTACTTTATCCCATATACGGCCATACGTTTCTGTGGTGGTAGGTATTCTGGACATTTTCAAGGTTTGGTTGTGTGGTGCCCAGATCACAAAGTGTCACGGAGGAGACGGTTTCTCTTTGCAACAGTTTTGTATTACGCTTCTGTCACTGACCGGTGGGCCAGACACTTCGCGGGCCAAGTGGTCGGCGAAACGTGTATATATCTGTATACCATTCGGTGATAGACAAGTCGCACGAACGGTGTAATAAGGATCAGCATCATAGATCCGTTTTTCCGATAATAGGACGAGGCTAATATGTTTTTTTTTCATCGTGACTTTCAGTGTTTTTTTCTTTATAATTCATGATTATCTGTGATGTGCAAATGTTCTAGTCATATTACAAAAAAAATATAACATATAAGTCACACTCTTCATAATAGTGGTTAACTAGTGTAAGTCTTGTGTGTTGGCAAAAATTTATTGACGTGGGTAAAGAGTGGAAGATATATAAAAATAGTTAATATTTTAGTTGAAAAAATTGTGGTATTTGGAAAAATGAAAAATATCTCAATATTTGATTGTTTGGAGTGGAGTTATTGGGAGAAATAAAAATGGTCTCAATAATTAATTTTTTTGTAGTGGAGTTTAAATGATGATTTATATTTAAAAAAAAAGTGATTTATCGAGAGTAGGGTACAATTGGAAGGTAAAAATTGTTTGAGAGCAATTCAATAGTTTTAGAAAAAAAAAAAAGTGATATGGTATATTGGGACGGTAGTATCGAGAGTAAATAATAGTTAGGTAAGATAGCTTAATAGTGCAAAGTACAGAGTCAATTAAAATTTTGAAATGATTAAGAGAAAATTAACAGGGTGAGATCTATAAGATAGCAAGAGAAGCAGGCAGACACAAATAAAACCTGGTAATAATTAGCTCAAATAAAAAAAGAAAAAAACACTATTTATTGAATCGAACGTTGTTGTTCAGACTTCAGAGTATTATTATCTTTGTATTTGTTCGACCTTAACAGCAAACCGTAAGAACAACGTAATCGCATGAAAGGAAATCAATGATTTTTTCCTACAAAAACTAAGTCCATGATTGTACTACATCATCACCGTGTCTCAACGTGGTATGAATTCTGCCAGGCCACGCCGCCAAAATTCCCTTCGTCTTTGAGTTCTTGACAATATTTGTGGCTCAGCTCGCTTCTGGGTTGGAAAACAGTAGAAGGGATCCTTGATATTCCTAGATATCTGAGATATTTCGGGCTATTTCGATTGCGAATTTGCGACGTAAAGATGGGATATACACAGTCATCATGGAAATCGCTCGCTCTGCAGTTTACATGGCCGAGGAATGTTGTGGAAAGAAGTCGTTGGCCCCTTCGGCGGTCCATCCGCGAGCTGCCTCTTGGGTGGTACAAACGTCACCACTTTTGCATCCCAAGTTCCCAACATTATTACGACATGCCGAACAGCATTCGGCCCACACGACCTTCTCCATCGGGCCCGAGATTATCAAAGTTGCATTCGATGTATAATTATTTTTGGTACCATTAAGAAAAGAAAATATATAGAGATGACCTACATTTTGAGTTACTTGCTGGAAAAACAAAACTCGTTTTGAAAGTGTAGCATGTGGTATCTGCCGCATTTTTATTGTGCAGTAGTAACCTTAAAAACTATTGGGGAGATATGTTTAAGACTTTTTTTGTCTCATCCTATAACCTTTCCTAATTATTTTTCTCATATATTACACTAACTAATTTTCAAATTTAGAATTTAGAATTTTAATATTATATTAAATTTTATACACTAAATAATTCATTCAAAATATTAAACAGTTAAAAAATATGGACGCCCTACCCATGCTTCGATAATAGCAATTATGCTTCGAAGAGAGAGAGAGACAGAGAGAGAGAGAGAGAGAGAGAGAGAACACAGTTACTTCGCAATAGCAATTCAACGACAGACCTGTATCGCGAGTCATTGGTTTTTCCGAACGATTTCTACACTAATCAGCAGATTCAGGAAGCGCTGGGCTTGGACACTACGAGTAGCTGCAGCTGCTGCTGAGAGATGCTTATGAGGTAGCTGGCGATGACTGCACCAACCGTGCAGATGGTCCACCACACGGCCCCGAGAACATTCTCCTTGTCCCACGCCTTCGAAGCCTCGAGCAGACTGATCGGAAGCTAAGGGAAGTTGTTGCTCCCCGTCGCCGTCGCCGTCTCGGTCTCACCGGCACCGCCGGAGTTGACCATGTCATTGAGCATTCGCGTCAGATGGGCCACAAGCCTCGATGCCCTCGACGGCTGCTGCAAGAACCTCCTGTCGTACACCTTGCGGAACACATGGTTTGCGCACGCGACTTGTATCTTATTACATTCTTTTCGGCAATAGCCCAATACAACAAAACACAAACAAGTCCATGTTACGAGGTCACATTGAAGTAAGCAGTTCCAATTACATAAGATCTCCTGCCAAAAGCCAACATGAGGCACAAACCATTGAGGAGTCCTGCCACGTAAATCAAATATAGATGCTGATTTCTTGGACACTACCATTCCCGCCTTGAGATTATAAACTCCAGTCTCGTACACAGAGTATGAGTTTAGCACATAGTACACGCCATTGGGCTTCGGATCAGGGTAGGCCCGCGTCGAGAGGCACTTGCATCAGTTAATTAACCACTGTTACTTGTAATTCTAATTAAAATTTTGATAACATATTGAGTTTCCTACACTAAGTAATTTATCTAAAAATTTAAATTAATCAGAATGATCAGTCATTCTACTCATACTTGACGGCGGCTTAGCCAATGCCCTCCACAACACGCCATGAGCCCTCGCGCTCGTCCAGGTCGAACACCATGAACCGCCGACGCACCCCCGAGGCCCCGGTGTGGAGATATATGACCACGCTGCTCACGACCAGTAGCTTGCTGCCGTCCGGCAACTCCGCCAGGCGCCCTGCGCTCTCGTAAGGCACCCTGCGGAGCGTCCTTTGCTGGTAAAATTTTCTGAAATCCCACTCCAGAACCGGCCCCCTGACAGGCCTTGGATTCAAACTTAATAAAGCATTCTTGGGTAAGTGGTCATTCAAACTGCATAATACTAATCAAGAGCTCTGCGCGGAGTTATTATGGACAAACACATTAAGAAAAAAAGATTCTATATCTACTCGAAGTGGAGATTCAGAATTTTGGAAAAGGGGTGTTGAAGAGTGCTAAGAAAATCCAGCTTCAAACTTTCTTTGAAGTAGGTAAAGGGGATAATGTCAGATTTTGGAAGGCTGGATGGATTGATGAAGAGACGCTTGACCATGCGTTTCCTCACCTTTTCGATATAACTGATAAATGGGGAGGCAAATGTGGCTGAAGTTTTGAAAGGAGGGAGGGCCAACTTAATTTTCCTTAGAGAACTGAATGTAGGGTAAAGAAGAACTGGAGAAACTTTTTCAACCGTAAATGAGTACAAATTTAAAGAAGGGAAAGATGTGCTGAAATTTGTCAAAAGTGACATATTTGATGACAGATAATGTCAAATTTCTCATGAGTGTGTGTGTTTAGGGTTTCAACTAAGATTTCAATCAATGACATGGGTACTACTGTAGGAACATCTTAAGTAGGGATCCTATAACACTGTGCCAATGCTCACAAGTGTCTGACTTCATAAAGTGATCTAATGCCGGTGTGGGTGGCGGTAGCTAGACCTCTTTTATATGTTTAATTGCACTTAAAAACTTATTAGTTATAATTGATAGGATTAATTTGTACCTGTATTTATTAGAAATATTGATAGTATGTTTTATTAAAAATGGAAAATCAGTGTATGCCACTAAAAAAAGTTGAAAATTTGAAAAATTCCATTGAAAACATGAAATTTGCTACATGCTACTAAAAACCAAAAAATCTTCTATAAATATCACTCTAACAAAGTCAATGAATTAATCCGAGTCAAAATGACACCAATGCCCCTCTCAAAGAGCCTTGTTTAATCATTTTTTGGGTAAAGAGTCCTCTAAAAAAGGTTTAAATCCAAAACGCTATCAGGCAATGGAACATTCCGATTTCCGAGGACGTGCACTGAGCGCAGTGGCAGCAACAGTCACGTAGGCGCAGGCTTCGGTGGGTGCGAGTGCAAGCAGCGCAACGCGGCGGCCTCGCGGACGGCGCAGTGATAGACGGCGAGGCGCGGCCACTCGGGCGCGGCGCCAATGGCGGTGGCCACGTGGTGTGGCGGCCATGCGACGTGGGGCAGCATGGTGGCGACGTGGACGACATCCTCCACACAGCGCAGCGGCGTCCTCCAGCGGTGCGGCAGACACGGATGCACAGGTGCCGATGCCGGCGCGGCACACCGGTGAATAGTCGTGACTCTTAACGCCACCCTCCACGCGGTGCGGCAGCGTCCTCCACTCGGTGCAGTGGCCATGCGTGCACAAACGCCGGGCAGGCAGCCTCCACGACAGAGCATCCTCCATGCGGTGCGACGGCCGCGAGGCACGGCGGCTCCCACAGGACACAGGCGTCAACGAAGGCCACGCGGCCCCGCCGCAGTGGGCATGCGGTAGCTAGACATGAAGCGAGGGAAGAAGACACAGTTGACACGCAGGCGCAGCAAATAGTAGCAAGCACGCAGCTAGACAAGAAGTGAGGAAGAAAGTTAGTGTTTGGTTCGGATATGCCATCACAATCGTAATCAATTTTAGAATTTATTGTAAATAGAGGTGGAATAGATTAAAAATATATTCAATTTATATGTATTCAAATTTCTACTAATATATATTTTAAATAGATGTATTGTGAGAAATCCAATTAAATACTAACTAACATAATCTTATTACGAATAATGAAAATACACAGAAAAAACTCTAAACCAAATGCCTAACAGGGTAGCCTTAGTATTTTTGAAAAAAAATAAGTTAAAAGATGACATATACAAATATATGTTTGATTCATTCGTCTGTAGGATCAATTAGTTGATTTTTAATGATATTTTTAAAAATAGAATATTTTTTTGTGATATAGAATCAAATATTTATTAGAATTATGATTTTCTTAGTAAATATAATTTTAAGAAGCGATACATATTTAAAAATAGATATAGTTGATATTTTTTGAGGAAGATATGTATCATTTTTTAAAATACAGATGATCCGCCACACGGCCCTGAAAATGTTGAATTTTTTTTCCGAATAACCCATTAAAAAAAATAATTTCGAAACTGGTCCGAAACTTTTTAAAATTTGAAAAATGGCCTTCAGTCGCTATCAGGATTTGAACCTAGGTCACAGGTGTGGGAGTGTTAGCCTGTAACCAGTTGGGCTACATTTGTTTTGTGTTATGTAATACACTTGCACATGGTAGTATTTCAAGAATTGCAGTGAAATGAGTCAAACTTTTATTTGTGTTTGTTGTTTTTTTTTTTGGAAGAGCAAGCATGAGAGTTGTTGTTGTGTGTTATGTATATACATATGCTCTGTATGTGTTGCAACGCTTGTGCTATAATTTTTTGTCGGTCTCAAGTTTTTAGATGTACTATTGTGCTCAAGGTACATTTTGTCCCTTATTTAAGGAACATATCTAAATGAAGCCTTATATAAAAACTATTTGATAAATTCACATAGAGTCTTAAACTCATTGTCCTGTCCATGAAAATAATTTTTTTTTGAGACGTCTGGTTGATATAGGCCTGTTGCCCTCAACTTCGGTTAATTTTTGTTATGCCTTATGAAGTAATTAACTTAATTTTTATGATGGAATTATGAAGACATGTTTTGTTAGTGTAAAATTAAAATTTGTTTTATGATTATAACGTTTTTATAGGGATCTAATTGATGTGAACAAATTAGAAGATTATTCTTTGTGCGTTCAACTGCTTTGCCGTCTTATGGTACTGCCAATACTTGTTAAAAAAAGTAGAAATGTGAGCACTTGCAAAGCAAAAATGAGACGTGGGGGGAGTTTGTAAGAATTATATTTCTGAGATACTCTTACTAAATAGAAAGAGAACAAACCAAATCCGTCAGCCACGTTCGAACCCCTAACCCTAAAAAACAAACAAAATCTGCCTACCGCGTTCGAACCTGCAATCCCAAAATGTAACAAAACCCTACATGAAACTATTGCCTCCTCCCCCTCCCCCTCTTTGGCTGGTGCTGATACTCGGATGGTGTGTAGCGAGAGGGGGCATGACGATCCCTAATGCGTCGTGTCTGCACAGGCGGTGTCTGTGCGGATGGTGGAGCCAGCGAATGCTGAGTCGGCTGTGTAGGAGGTGGAGCATCAGCATGGTACAAAGCCTGTGTAGGATGATGCTGTGACTGGATAGGAAACTGGTACCACACAGGAGTTGGCAAGTCGTGACCCAACCCATGGTCCAATGCAACCATGTGCGCAGTAATGTCGACCTCCTCGTCCGAAGAGTCCTCATCATGACTGACATGTGGTTGTGGAGGTGGAGGGCGCGATGAAGAAGGGAGATCCACCGGTGGCATATGCGGGGCAGAAGGACGAGGCGGCGACGGTGATGATGGAGGCGGCAGCAGCACTCCTAAATCAACAAGAATCCCATCCATCCGCCGCCGGGCATCCGCACAAAATGCCTGCATCTCTGCTCTACTCACGTCCTAACCATCACGCAACCGGACCTCCATGTCACCTAGATCAGCGGAGATGGCTCCAATGGTGTCGAGCTACAGACACGATGCACATGCAATTATGGAATGATGATAATTGTGAAGGTGTTTAAGTTATGGGGAGGTAAAGTACTTACAGATGAGTGAACCCGCGGTGCAAGGCATCGGTCGAAGGGCTCGTCGATGGTCGAAGGACGGATGGGCTCCGCACTCGCCACTGGTAGACCACCCGTCAGTCTATACAACGTGCGAGGTCGGTACCACGCCAGGTACGAAGAGTGGATGTTGTGGCAGTAAGGTCTGTCCTCTTCAACCGTCCGAGTGTGGGCATGATCCATCCACTCCTGCACATAGGGCTGCTGCCTAACGATGAAATCGTCCCTATGTCGACCCTTCCTCGATTGCCTGTGGATAAAACAATGTTTAGTTAGAATAGATGTCTAAGTTATATAAAAAATAATTCATAAGTGGCATATACATACTCGTGAACACTATGTCTGATCTGTCGAGGAGGCGGCACAGGAACATCCTGTCGTAGGCCGAACTGGCGCATAACTCGCTCAGGTGAGTACCCCTCAACCATGTGTGAGAAGACAAGAAGCACCTGGGTACGCCAATAAGCAGCATCCTGCGTGCATAGAGATGAAAGGCCTGCTGGGGCGATGTCCTGGATGTGCTGCTCTGTCCACGGACGCCAGATGACGTTATCATCGAGTAGCAAATCAAAGCTCATGGCGTATGAACTGTAGCAGAGGTGTGTCTGATCCGTGGCCCAGCGCAAACCCAACCTAGCCCACCTCCATCCCATCACCGGGCCGTCCCGGATATCATGGCCTAACGCGAACTAATCCCGTGGCACCAGTGGTCGCCCGACCGGGAAGTGCTCGTACGACCAAATTTGTAGGAGTATAGCACACCCTGCGAATATAGAATGCGGCTGGTCTCTGCTCATGGCATCGCACAATCCCCTATATGTGTGGCACAACACGGCCGATCCGAAACTGAACTGCGGCACCTGCCCTAGGTCGGAGTCCGCAATAAGTCTGGCAAGCTGAACGAACTGGCGCTCGCAGATGTCACCGTGGGTGCCAGGGAACAGCAGCCACCCAAATAAGTATAGTAAGTACGCCTTGAGGTGACGGCGGAATACCTCCTCAGGAGCGCCCACCGGGAATGCGGCATCTCGAACAGCGCGGAGGTATGCCTGGGGAACTCCTGCCGTCTGCGCGAACCCTCCTACTGGCCCAATCCCCTGAAAGCGCTGCAAGAAATCCAGACGCCATGCAGCTCGGTCTATCGCAGTGGGAACATATATCTCTCCTCTGATGGGCAAGCCGAGCAGCATACTAACGTCCTCCAGTGTCACAGTCAGCTCTCCAAAACTGAAGTGAAAAGTGTGTGTCTCTGGCCTCCAGCGGTCCACAAGCGCACTGATCAGAGATCGGTCGAAAGGAAATCGCTGTGCCCAATCGACCATACGAGCGAACGGAAGTAATCCCGCCTCAAGTAAGTGAGGTGCGAACCGCTCATCCAAAACCCACATCTCCCGCGGTGCCCTCGTGTACAGCGCAGGCAAAACGGTGCCCTGTACTAGACGACCAGCACGGTGCCGCTGCTGATGGTGCGGTGCAATCAACTCGGGAAGCTCCTGGTCGTCGGCCATACCTGTGGTTATCATGTATTGTCCAATTAGATGCATTTCCAACATTAGAAATAATATACATTCACTTACAAAAGGTAAACATAGAGTATGTAACACATTACAAGAGTACAAAAAGGTACACATAGAGAATGTAACATATTACATTAATGATTTACATTCAAACATTACATTGAAACTGTGAGGGACCCACCCGCTGCAGTGGGCCCCAGGTATGGCCGTCAAGCCTTAATACATATCGATATACAAAGGCCAACAAGGCCAACTACTAGATTTTATGAAAGTAGTTTTATCTGGTCTCCAAGACCATCCCACAGGCAAAAACTTGAGTGCAGCACGTAACCCTTCTAAACTCCGGGTGATCCTGCTTCGCTCATCTCTTGCTTCTCTTCAACTGTATTTTCGTTATTAAGCAAGGGTGAGTACAAAGTGTGGGACCCTCATTTGAGGATTCCAGTGGCAATCGCCCAGGTGGATTGCACTCAGAAAAGGCACATTACAGCTCACGACAACAAGATGCATTATATAAAAATGCGAGTAATTAAAAACAAGTGCTGATCACAAGGACCAACATTACAATAACTTAGCGCCGAAATGACGCATTTAATTGTTAATACAAATTAAGGAGTTTTCGACACGAGGGTCGGCACAAAATAAAACAGCAACGATAAACAAAAGGACTCCTTCAGTCTTCTTTCTCTGCAGCGGCGGCATTGCATGGGCCTTCTCCACATCGAACTCCACCTTGGTGCATAACCCTTTAACCAGATGGGTCCTCAGTTTCTTCTTCTTGTTCCACATTGGGTTCAAGACCATAAGATTCAGGGTCGGCGAATCCTTCCTCTAAATTTGTTTGTAAAAGCAAGGGTGAGCACATTGTCCACATGGTGCTCAACAAGTCCCAAGTAACAATGCATAAATATATAGATGATGGGGAATTTCTCAAAGAACAGCTCTTTGGCTCTGTGTATAAATATACAATAGATTTTCACATGTAGCCTTAAAGAAAGGTCTTTATTCTCGAAAGCGGGGCTTTTGAAATCCTAAGCTAGATTTTCAGAAATGTTGTGTGTGGCGGTCTTTCATGAGTCACCACTTTACTCAGATTCTGTGAAAAACTTCCAAAAGCTACTTGTGCTGCATCGACGTGAATAGAATTCACAGCGCGCAGACTCCATGACCTGGGAGTTCAGAGTATCCGATACTTTTTAAACTTTGCAAAGGTGTACCACCTTAATCCACCAATCATTCGGCTTTCAAGTCGGATCAGCTTCATGCGACTTTTACGCATGTGACAAGGCCGAGATGACACAACAATTTACAGTCCTAGTATTAACTATTTCCCTGCCCGGTAAATAGACAGTTAAGTCTCAAGTACCGTTGTGGGTCCTCCCCACTGCCTTACTTCCTAGCCTGGGCGTATGTTCTCGCAAGACACATAGCCTCTCTTGATTACAGTCGCGCACGACTTAATCTGGCTTAGGGCGTCTTCCTTCTTTCCACCTTTTCCTCTCATGATTTTTCTGAACTCACATCACTCATGGCCTTCTGCGGCCCACCAGTTCTCGCAAGAAACTGGACCGACAACCATTGCAGGGAAAAGCTAACACTAAAGAAAGCTACTAAGTTGCGCCCGTCCCATAAACAGGCAGGTGGTTGGTACGTTTTTCATGCCGCATAGAAACACAACACAAGGTTCTAGTCCTTATGAATCTTTAGTGAGGAGTCTTTCACATTCCCAGTGCGCACACAGCACCATCCAATCAAACCATCCTCACTATCGATTCCAATCACATTTTCTTTCACAAAAAGGGGTTTTGAACATGCTTTTCTCATATGTGACCATTCAACATTTGTCATATAATCTTTAAGCATAGCATAGCCTAAGCATGATAATCTAGGGTAACAAGGGTGCAGGGATATTCAATGTCAAAAGGGGCTTTACAATCATTTAGGTCATATCTAGTCATTTTATTGAAACATAATCCTTATTTGAATCTAAGGCATGCATATATTTGAAAACGGTTAACATACTTCATTCCAAAATAATAGGTGAGACATGATCAAGGGTTTGAGACTTGCCTTGCAGTGACGGGTCTAGCTGCTCAAATGAATCTTCAGGGATCTCCTCTGCTCCTTCAACGTCTGGTTTCACGACGGGTACAAACAACACATACACACTATATAAGCACACAAGCACTAGAAAACAATGCGTAAATACATCATGCATGCAGGGGAATTGGTTTAGACAAGGTCACTTGACATTGGTTGAAGAGATGGGTTCAGAGGGCTTGAATGTCGAAGGGCTGACATTCGGCTCATGGCTTAACATTGCCCTAAATCGGTTCTAGGTCTGTTTTCTGGAGATGTGATAGTAGGGAAAGTTGTAGAACATGGCTCAAAAGGCTTGGTGGACAAAGTGGCATTTCAATTTCTCAAAAGAAACAAGTCTAAATCATCCAATGCCACAGGTGGACATGCACTGACATAGTGTTTGACATGGCCAGAAACTAGGGCATTGCATAACTTTTGACTCAGGACTCCAATTGATGCACAACTTTGTCTAGGGTTTAGGCATTGATATCAGCTACAAAACTCTCAACAGGCTCAAGGGCTGAAAGTGGCCGGAGGGTGGCCAAATCCGGTGAGCAAACACGGTGGCCTGGACATGGACTGAGCCACTGGACAGCAACCTTGGCATGGCTATAACTTTTGATTCAGGTCGATTTAGGGGTCGGGCTAGTAGACAAAATTGCTCAAGGGGTTGAGGTCTATCTAAATGACAAGGTCTCATTGGCTGGTTTGGCCGGAAAACGAACTCCGGCGATCGGGGCCGAAGACGAAGGCACCGATTTGGGGGTTTTCGTTCCAGGGCGTTTGAACTCAATTCAATGCTCGGGAAGCATCTAGGGGCTGTCACAAGGCTATTGGTGCACTCAATTTTGCCAGAGATCGGCTGGAGAAGCACAGCGGCGTGCTCCGGCGAACTACCGAGGCTCGAACATGGAAATCCGGCGCTCGGGGCAAAATTAGCGAATCCAAGCTTGCAGGTTTGGTCCTCCTAGCTCACTGATCAATATCCTCTACAGGCACGAGGATCAATTTGGCTTGAATCGCTCGGCATTGCGGGAACAGGGGATTTCCGGTTTTCCGGTGATTGCCGGCGTTGAGGTGCGCCGGGGACCAATTAACGGCTATGAAACGTAGAGAGAGGTGTAGGGAGCTTACTGGTGGCGTTGGTTTGGAGGGGGAAGCTTCGGGCGAGGCTGGCGCCGTAAGCTTCAACGGTTGCTCGCCGGGGAAGATGAACTTCGCGGCGGCGCTGAGGAACTCAACTACTCTCTGGTGAAGGAAGCTACGGTTTGAAGTTGTGGAATGGTGTGAGGCAATGCTGGGCAAGGGAGGGGGTTTATATAGCCGCGGGTGAGGCTCTCGGGAGCAGCAGCAATCGCCGGGGATATCTTCTTCTGACGCCGGGACGGTCATCGATGCATTTCGGGACGCGGCGGGGTTCTGCCAGAGACGGTGAATCGCGGGATATCAGGATTCCGTCAGGAGGTGGTGGCGAAGATCTTCGGGATGGCAGCCAAGTGGCATAAAGCTCCTGGCAGCAGCAGCAGCAGCAGGCACGCGCGGGGAAGAAGATGGCACGATGGGGCTTGAGCGCTCCACGGTGGCGGTACAGCTGCGCACGGCTAGTGGCTACGTGGCCGTGAGGTGGCAGCGCGAGGGGCTTCGCCGGCGACGAGTTCAACGGTGCGGCAAAGCGGCAGGGCGCTGGTCGAACGAGCACTGGTCGCGGTCGTGGACGTGGTCTCCTGGTCGTGGTCGAAGAAAAGGCCAGGGGCTTATTTGCAAGGCTTTGGACTGAAACGCGAAGGTTTTGGCTCGGGAATTTGGGCTTAATTGCAATTCTGAAGATCTGAAGGGCTGATTTGAATTCTGATTTTGCAGATGAGTGCTACTAAATGTCTTGGACTCATCTAGCAGGAAAAATGATGAAATCCGATAACATCTGGTGGTTTTGACAAAATTCGAAAACAGGGTAATTAGGGTAAATAGGGTTTGAACTTTTGTCGAGGCTAAAACTAGGGTTTTGGTCGAGATTCTGGAATTCTTCCAGAAGGGAAAAATGTTCAAAAAAATGAAAGAAAGGTTATCACTTGATCAGATTTGGATTTTGAGGTGATCTGGGACTTTTAGCCTTTTTGGGTTTTCTGAAACTTCTGAAAAGGACTAAATTGAAACGCTTTTGGACTGAAATGTGAAAATGATCTGGGGAAAGAAGTTTAGCAGCCAACTTTTTAGGTTAAGGTAGTGGCATACCCAAGATCAAGATAGGGTTAAAATATCAGGGTTTCCAAAGAAGTTATGCTGATTCGCAAGCAGAAAAGATAATCAAAAACTGGGGTGTTACACAAAGTACTCAGCAAGTCTCTATATAAGAATTTATCCAATGCATGATAGGCTATGTCTACTTTAACAGTCTATATGGTACAGAATAGTAAATTTCACAAACACATTTCCAAAGCGAATTTAAATACAATTGATTAGCAAAATGACGGTAGAAAACATGTGCTACGCTTGTGTGTACTTTAACAGTCTTGGTTCTAAGTTTGTGTGTATGATTTGGGATGGCCAGAGGTGCAAGATGGTGAGGTGTTCTATTGTTGCTATGTATGAGATTTATGATTTTGTGATGTCTATGACTGAGATTGTGCTGCTGGAGGTATGTATCTCATGTGGCAATGATGGTCTGAAGGTTTCAGGTGTTTAAGGGATGATTCCTGATCTCTGGTGCATAGGCTACTAATGTTGTACTATCTTCTAATCAGTTCTCGTATGAATAAACATAATCCCTAATAAATGGGAGTTTGGGGTCCAATGGTTACCTTGTTGTAGCCGTGGTTTATTGGCTGCTACTGTGTATGTGGTTATATATATTGTTGGGTTTTAGGAAATAGGAAAGGGCTGATTTGCGATGAAATCTGGACTGAATCACGAAAAGTGGTCAAATGGACTTATTTGGCTGAGAAGTTTTAGGACTGGTATGCAAGCACATTAAGATTTAGGATTCCAGGGAAATCCAGAAGAAATCTACTTTGGAATCATCTGAACTGAAGGATGAAAATATTAAGTAGGGTAGTTAGGGTATTTTAGTATTCTGGTTTTCGAAAACAGAATTAGGTTGAGTTTCTGGGTCTTAGGAACTGAATTTGATCTCGACGCTGAAGACAAATCTGTATAAGATAGGTAGGAGATCCTATCTGTTCAGTCTGATTGCAGTTCTGAGCTATCTGGGGAAATTAGGCTAATTGTGGGCCTGGAAGGACTGAACTGCAGTTAAGAAAATTAGGAGACTAGACCAGTTTATAAATGTTTTGAAATGAACTTAATAACCTAGTTTTTGGATATTACAGAAACATAGAGTATGTAATACATTACAGAAGTGACAAAACTTTACAAGGGTGGAATAATATTACATAAGTGCTTCAGTTTGTCGATGCTGTGGACGTCCCTGCCACTTGCGGGCATTGGTTTCTCCGGTGACCAGGCTGCCTGCAAATCGTGCATCTACGGAGTCCTTCTTCACGCTCGGCTACATCCATATCATTGTGTATCCGCCTCGTTCGACGTCGGCCCACATGGCCGATACGAAGCTTCCTGTCCGGGATCCACTTGACGCCATCTTCAGGCGATATCTCCTGATAGTCGCCTATCGCAGTAAATCCGTGGAAGACACCATCCCAAGTCTTAGACAGGTTTTGCAGACTATAATATTTAGAGATGTATTGCGTCGGAGTGATTCCCGGAACTGCGTAGGCAGCGATGACATGAGAGCAAGGAATGTGCAATAGCTGCGGCTTCCTACATGTACATTCAACATGTGTATTTGTAATTCTGCACTCGTGGACCCGTCTGGCTCTCAAGGTGCCTTGAACGAATTTGTGTCGTAACCGGACCTCATAGTTTCCATTCAGCCGGCTTAGGACGGACACCTCGTGTGACAATGACTTTCTCGTCCGAAATTCAAGGTAGTCGTTAATTTTCTTGGGCCAATGCACTAAAGGGTCGCGCACAAGTATTGCTGCAGCGGAACTCCGACTGTCATAGTAGGCTATTGTGCGGTAAAATGTCATCTCAACAATGGCGGTAACAGGTAGGCATCGCACACCTTTCAGAACAAAATTGTACACTTCGGCAAGATTTGTTGTCATAATGCCGTACCGTGCCCCATCTGTGTCGTGCAGCAATGACCACTTCTCCACTAGTTTCGGCTGGATCCATTGACTGAAACTTGGTGGCCTCCTATTGTTTCCCTCAGTGCTCACGTCCTCACTCTCGGCTCTGCCCTGCTCGTGGTTCAGCTTCAAAGTACTCTCGTCCAGTGATTTCCATATTGCTGTGAACTTGGACTGTTGATTCTATCTGGTAAGTCTTTTGAACAGCTGCATCAGGCGCCTACTCTTGAAACGAGTATGAAAATTTGCGCCCAGATGCCGAGAGCACCAACGACTCTGCAAGTCATTCCAGGTTAGAGATGGATCCACTCCAGATTGCATGTATTCAATTGCACTCAGCATTCCTTTATTTCTATCGTGAATTATGCACACACGCTCCCGATCTTTCACCACCCCATTCTTCAGTAACCCCAAAAACCACAACCAGCTGCTATAGTTCTCCCCCTCGACTACTGCATATGCTACGGGGAGAAGCTGGTCATTTGCATCAGTTCCCACAGCAATCAGCAGTGTCCCCTGATACTTCCCAGTCAAGAATGTTCCGTCGATGCAAAGAACGGGCCTCATGTACGTAAAAGATGCAACACACTGCTGGAATGCCCAGAAAAATCTGCACAATACCATGCACGCTGGTACGACAATACCATCTGAACCGATAGTCGGTGTATCAACGATTTCGGTAATTGTGCCTGGATTTGCTTGACATATATGCCGAAAGAGCCTCGATACGAAGTTATATGCCTCTACATATGTCCCGAAAAGCTCCTCAAGCGCCTTTTGTTTCGCCCTCCATGCCTTTCCGTAATTGATCTTGTAGCCGTACTTTTCGGCGACGTGTGCAATAATAACTTTCGGTGCCATTGCCGTATTTTCTTTTACGATGGATAGTATCATACTGGCAACAAAACCGGAGCTTATATTTCGATGCTGCTGCAACATGCCCTCCGCCAGACATCTGTGCTCCACAACTCTAGTCACCTGAAAGAAAGGCTCATCTTGTGGCTTCGTCACACGTACATACCATGGGCAGTTATCAACCAGACACTTCACAGTCCACAAGCTCGGATTTGATTTAACAACTCGGAATGGTCTATTTAGTGCAACAGCCCATGTAGTGATGGCTTTTTTCACATCGTTTTTCGTCCGAAACAACTGTCTAAGCTGGACGGTTGCTTCATTGAAAGACCATTGCGAATTTAGATCTCCAGGGACCATAGCTGACATCAAAGATAATGGATCATTCCATTCATTTATAGGATCCTGCTGTCCTCTGGGTTCCGCGGGAGACTCGTACATATCTGACGGATCGGTGTACTCCTCCTCGCTGAAATTCGCCTCTATTTCGGGCAGTTCATCACCTGCGTCCGCTTGATGGTCACCAAACAGATTTATCGGCGGGCCTCTTTCAGTTGGCATAGCTGCACTGCCACTGCCACTGCCACTGGCAGTATTGAGATTACCAATGTTACTTGGTCCTCCAATGGAATGACTACCTTCCGAACTATCTACGCTTACAACTTCTGTGTAAAGTATAAATACTTTGATACCATTGTCTGGATTTGTCACCAGACGTGCAAACGAGCCCCACGATTTGTCGCCTTTAAGTCTCTTAAGTACCCATTTCTTTCCCTCCGGCAGCAGGCCCTCAACCCTTACAGTATCCCTCGCAGGATTCAGTTGTAACAAACTGATTATCCACATCTTCAAGTCATTGAAACACATTAACTGTGGTTGTGACATTTCACCATATACATGGAAACACGCACTCAGATCATCACCGTCTGCTCCATTACGAATTAAACCATCACCATAATAAACAGAAACCGTTGTGGGGTGCTCCATAACCTAATTACATTTACTTTCCGTATCAGGTCAAAACAGGACAATATATTTTTTTGCCTAAAACCACACAATTTCATAACTATGGTTTTCACATACTACGATTTTCAAGTACTGTGTATCCAAAAAGGTCCTAAGTTAATAATCAATGTAAATAATTCAATATCTATTTTTTATTTTAGTACAATTGAATACTAAATAATCAATATAAATAACATGTTTATTAAAGTTGATTGATAAACAATACAACTGATCAATGAAAATACTAAAGGGACTTCATCTTTTTTTAATTGGATATAACATGTTTCAGTGTGTGCATATATATAAACTAGGTATTGAGTTAACATAATATATGCATATGTAATTGAAATACACAGTATAAAAGGTTTTGCATTCACATGGAAGTCTTGAATGAATTAACATGTACTAGCAAATAATAGAACCTTGGACAGCTTTATATATCCGCTACCTGATGCTTATGCATCATTCGATTGATATGCATTCCAGTACAACAATGTGGTGGTTTTCAATGAATCTAGCCTATTTATGCAATGAACCTGGCCTATTTTATATACTGTCATGAATACACCCGGCAATTTGGTCAGAACTTTTAGAATTTAGTATATTTGGTTTATGTCTAATTATCTACTCTTTTTCGTTGTAGAAGTGTTGGTGGAACTTTGGACAAATCGAGTAATGTAAATAATACTTATCCCTTCCTCTGGTTTCTGTTCATGTAAATAATACTTTGGCCAAATTGATTAGAATTGAGTAATGCAAATAATTCCATTTCAATATTAGCTACGAGTTACCGAATATGCACCTTAGTAATCGTCGAAATCCTCAGTACGTTGAAATCCGGAATACAACGATTCGCGGCGACGAAGGACGACGACGACGGGAGGAGTGACTCCTTCTCCTTCTTCTTCCCTCACTGCCCTTTTTTTTTCCTCTCCTGCCTTTTTTCCCCTCCTCCTCCTTCTCCTTCTCCTTCTTCTTCCCTTACTGCCCTTTTTTCTTTTCTTCCCCTGTTTTTTTTCCTCCTTCTCCTTCTTCTCCTTCTTCTTATTCTTCTCCTCCTTCTTCTTCTTCTTCTTCTTTCCCTCCTCCCTGCCTTTTTTTTTCCTCCTCCTCCTCCTTCTTCTTCTCCCGAATTTTTTTTCCCCTCCTCCTCCTCCTCCTCCTCCTTCTTCTTTTTTTTCCCTCCCCTGCCTTCTTCCCTCACTGCCCTCTTTTTTTTTTCCTCCCCCCCTGCCTTTTTTCCCCTCCTCCTCCTCCTCCTCCTCCTCCTCCTTCTTCTTCTTCTTCTTCTCACTGCCTTTTTTTTTTTCCTTTTTTCTTTCCCTTCCTCCTCCTTCTCCCCCTTCCTTCTCCTTCTCCCACTTCCTCCTCCCTCGATCGACACTGGCTGGCGACAATGGCGGCGGCGACGACGAAGGACGACGACGACGGGAGGAGTGGCGCTCCGCAGCGAGGCGCAGCTCGGGTTGCTTGTCGACGGCGACAACGGCGGTGCTCCGTGGCAAGGTGGTGCTCCGTGGGGTAGCGGTGCTCCGTGGGGTGGTCGTCGACGGCGAGATCGGCCGCGGAGGAAGTGTATTTTAGGTTTAGGTTTTATGAATTGGAGGATCCACGGAACCCGTTCGGCCTCGTTTTGTTTTTAAGTTTTCGTGCGAGTATTAAACTACTACTATGTGGAAGTGTAACATATAACAGAAAAGTCTCGAAATCCAACTGGTCACGGCCTCTCTCTCCCGTGCATGTGAGCAGGGTTCGAATCCCACCCCCATTTCTATTTTAATTGTTTCAGTCGCTATCCCAGATAGCGACTGAAACCTGGAAATGGGCTGGGCCGTGTGAGGCTTTCAGTCGCTGTCGCTTTTCGGACCAGTTTCGAAATTATTTTTTTTTAATGAGTTATTCGGAAAAAAATTTGAAAATGTTGTCCACGATTTTTGACGTCCTCGATTGCTGCTGTGAGAACTTACTGTCGTACACCTCGAGAAACACGTCGTTTGCGCACGCGACGTGTATCTGTACGGCATTGTCGGCCGAGACGTACCCCCGGGTATGCCTCTGGCCTTTCTACTCGACTTGCCCGCACTTGCAGCAGCGGCACTTGAGCTTTTGCTTGAGCTCTAGCGTCAGACTGTCGGAATTGCCGTCTACGGTTTCCATCCTGGCCGGAGGGTCGGCGCAGCACGGGTGGAAGACGATCATGCCCCCGCCGCGTTTGAGGATTTAATTTGCGGCCGTCGCGCTCGTACGCATAGCTGTTCACTGCATGCATGTATATATGAACCAAACTGAGTGAGTTTCTTTCGTTAGTGGTGTATCTAGGATTTGCATTTAGTTTACACTAAATTAATTAGGCTATGGATACGCCTTCGCTATACATATAATAGTAAGTCATAAAAATTTTAAAACATGTGGGATTACATATCTGATTTTATAGATTTAGTAGTTGAAATTTTTTGAAAGAGTAATTTGCATCGTAAGTCTCACATTTTTAGTCATATTCTCGTATGAGTTTTCAAATTTTAAATTTTTTTAAACAAATTCCACATCTTTTCGACCTATTTCAATTGGTCCCAATCATCAATTAATTAATAATTTGTATCCACATGGCACGCAAGATATCATGTGGATGTCCATATGATATTATAAAATACAGAAATCTAATAAAAATATTAAAATAAAAGATGTTCTCACAAACGATTTAAACGAAAAATATACTCGGAGGATCACTAATGCAGCTCATGCCACAAAACTGACAACACAATCAACAAAATATGCTCTTTTTAATTTTAAATATTTTTAAAATTTTCATATTGAACAAAGATTGCTAATCTAGCAGGTTGGTATATGACGTCTAACATATCACATGCACATAAATTAATAGTTAATTAACGGGTAATGCTCAATTAAAATTATTTGGAAAGATGTGAAATTTGATAGGAGAAATCAAAAATTTGGGAACCTGATAAGAATGTAAACAAAAATATGACTTACATTACAAATTACTTTTTTTTTTGAAATATAGGTTAGAATAATGAAGAGCTATAAACTGCTATAGGTTCTTTTAAGGAAGAGTTGTGTTCCGCTTTGAGAAGTTATAGAAGATATAAGCACTTCCATCAAATATAACTATTTATCTACTTACTGATGGGACAAAATTGTACAATAACTTGTGCATAATGATAAAAGTATTAGGTCTGTACACCTTGTGCTTATTTGCTCAAAAAATATATATATATATTCGTGGTAACTAAATGATATAGTTATATGTGTGATATAAAATTACATATATATCCATTTTAATAGTACTTTTCTATCTTTGTAAATACCAAGTAGCCAATACCATCAAGTACCCATTTATGTGATCTATCAATCAAATTTCATACATGGTTCAAAAATAAGTTCGAAGACCGAACTATGGGCCTTTAGGGAAACTGAATTTCAGCAGTCTTGACAATTAAATACGTATGGATTCTAAAGTTTTGTACAAATTTGTATAAAGCGGAAACTTTTGTGTATGGTGTTTGTAATATTCATGGTCTAGTTTTTGGAATTTGCGGGTTTAGATATTTCATCTGCACATATTCGATAAACCATATAATTCTTGGAGGTCCTATAGATTAAACACTTGTAAATAAGGTGTGTACTGAGATTCAAACATAGCAAAAAAGCAAAAAAAAACCCATGAGAAACTAAAGCTTACAAACGATGCAAAGGGGATGGGGATCTTACATGGCGCCCACAGCAGTGATACTGGGTTTTTTTGCTAGGAGATTTACGGAAGAGTAGGCCATTGCGGCGAAGGGAACCTGAGAACGCTTATCTATCGGCTGTGCGCATGCCTGTGGAGGTGGAAGTTGCATGCCTTCCTCCTGCATGTGTACCTGAGTTAGTGCCCAAACTCCAGACAACCATCGCAACGGAACGGCTTGTCCCCGGCCTCCAGTGTAAGCCGGTGGTCGTGCTGCTTGGGGCGCCCGAGATTGCTGTTCGCTCTCATCTTGGAACCAAAGACGCCATTCTCTGCACCTCTCATTACAACTGAATTGTACTTAACCAGCTATTTATAGCTATCCCAATTAGGCCTGGCAACGGATTTGGTTAAAATGATTAGATTTAGAGATTAGAATGTGTTGGTTTCTGGTGCGAATTTACTTCTGTGTTAGATTATAGTGGAAAAGGTCAGGTTGAAATGGGTCGAACCTCGTGATTGAATCCACAAAACAATTATTCTGTTCATTAAAGAATGTCATTTTAAAGAGTAAAACTTGTATCAAAGAGGATATTATTCCACTTTTTGAGATAAATATGTTCTTATCTTCCAAAAATATTCTTGTATTTATTATTTCATTTAATCGTTAAGTATTTATATACAAATAATACACATATCATATTAATTACATGTACTAAAGATAACTATATAGTTTTACTTCACTACTTAAAAACTGCACGTGCTATTATAACGGAGAGAGTAGTGTTGTTTCACTTTGGAAGTTAGTTAAGCCTCTTTAGGAATGAACAAGCTAAGAAAATGGGTTGGGCCTGTATCAAGAAAAATGATTAAGGTTGCAATATGGACTGGGTTACAGTTCAGTTTTAGAAAAGTACTACTAAAAAAAGGTTCATATTGTATTGGGTTTGAATCCATTGTCCAGTCTTAAGTCCAATTACGCCCACATAAATTAAAAAATAATTCAAAAAAATGTTCCCATGAGTCCCAACAAGTGTTAAAAATTATTTTTATTATAATATATAAGTGAAAATTTATAAATACAATATTATGAAAGTATTTTTAGACAAATATATTGATATAATTATAACTAATCTAAATATATAGAGATATATCAATAGTTAAAATTAAAAAAAAATTAACTGATATATATACAAAAGCAGCTCTCTTTTTGGACCAAGGGAGTACTGATTAACGGCCGGGTAAACACACATAATATCACCGGGCATCCAAATTAAACAAAATCGTGTGGAAGAAAAGCTAATTTCAGTGGAGCTCCAATGGCGAGCTTGGAGCGGGGCCAAAGAATGGAGAGAACGCCAAGCTTGGAGAGAGAAACAAGGTGAGAGAAAAATACTGATGCATGTTTAAGCATTTGCGAGGAACCGATGGAAACAACTAAGCATACTCCCTTTGTTCTTTTAAAAGTGATATTTGAAGATTTTTTTTATGTCTAAAAAGCGTTGTTCTACTATTTTGAGATAAAATATATCGGTAGGGCTAAGAAAAAAAATATTTTTTGATATTCTTTTTTTCATTTTGACATCAACCAATATATCTTGATTCAACGATTATCAGTTTGATCTAATATATTTTAGGTTGTCGCGCTTTCTTATTTTATATTGTCGTCTTTTTTGGATTATTGTATTTTTTTAATTTTATGTTGATATATTTTTTTAGATTGTCGTATTTTCTAATATTAAGTCGTCGCAATTTTTTAGGTTTTAGTATTTTATTTATAAGATTTTTGTATGTGAGAGTCGTAGGCATCTTAGCCACCCATATATTCATATCTTTCTAAATTTCCTTTATTGTAATTATTTCACTTAGATCATTAATCAATGTAAAATGCGTGGCAAGTTTTTGTCATATGAAAGTTAATCTGAAAAAGTCAAAGAATATTTGAGAATCATTTAATTTATCCAGTAGAATAGCACATCACTCGCATAATCATATTTACACCAGTAATTGTCATCATGTAAATATATAAAAGCAAGCAAGCTAAAAAAAAGATATTAACTAATAAGAAAATCTAAGAACAAAATACAACAAATTCTATCTTTTACATGTTCAAGTTCCAGTTTCTTAAATGTGTATATATATATATATATAAATAAATTGTACCATGAGTTCTTAAATTTGTGTCGAAATTTTTCTTGAGTTCTTGGACTTGAGGATTTCATATTCGGATCCATAATTTTCATAATTATTTTACCTCACATCTTCTCTCACTGGATACACTGACATGGCAAGAATTTTAAGAGGTGACATGATTGACATGAAAAGTGCTATGTGTCCCATTATTTTATTGAAAATTTTTCATTTTGATCCCTAAATTTTTAAGAAATTATGTTTTAGTCCTCACCTAGGTCCTTTTTATTGAAATTTTTCATTTTGGTCTCAAGATTTTAAAAAATTACATTTTAGTCCCCACTAGTCAACCTTTATTAGAATTTTTCATTTTTGGTCCTTGGATTCAGAAACTACATTTTTAGTCCCTGTAAAATTTTTATTTGGGTCTCTAAATTTTTAAGAAATTACAGTCCTCGTTGGAGATGGATGTGGACTAAAATGTAATTTATTTAAAATCCAAAGACCAAAAGAAATTTGAATAATATAAGGGTGTGTAGAGAGACAGGTAGGGATTAAAATGTATTTTTTTGAAAAATCTAGAGACCAAAATGGAAAATTTTCCATAAAATAAGGGGAACACAAGGTATTTTTCATGTCAACCATGCCACCTCATCACTGACTCACAGAATTCTTATTACGTCAACACATCCAATAAAAGAAGATGTGAGGTGAAACAATTATGCAAATTTATGGACCTAAATGTGAAATTCTCAAGTTTAAGGAAGTGAAATTTCCATACAACTTCAGAGTCCTATGGTGAAATTTACTTTATCTATCTATATTATTATTATTTTTAGAGTAAATACGGGCTCCCACATAGACCCAAAAATCAAAAAATTCTCACAATAATCAAAAAAGGAAAAAATTGGCCATCTAATCAGGTGGTTTTGAGTTAATGGTGCAGATTTATGAAAGAAATTCTTAGCTAATATAAATCTAAGACAAAAATATTAATAATTCTAAATTAAAATAATTAAAATTTTTAAACCTTAACTGATACGAACTCTAAATTACTAACTAATACAACTAAAAAATCAAAAATTCAGAGTTAAAATTATTAAATTGCAACATTAACTATTATGAACTCTAATACTAAATATAAAAAATATTAATTTTTTGAAACCTGTTCTAACACAAACTCCAAGATTTTAAGAAAAAATAAGAACTAATAATTAAAATCTGATCATTTATGTGGTCGTCTCAAGTTATAACGTATTAGATTTACAAAAAAAAATCCTTAATTTATACAATTTAAAGGTAAATTTAAAAAATTTCAAATAAAAATTATTAAATTTTGAAGCCCTAATTGATATGGACTCTAAGACTAAATATTAATTAAACTTAAAAATTTTGAATTAAAAATATTAATAATTTGAAATCTTAACTACTACAAACTCTAGAGCTAAATATTAAGGCTTAAAAATTCAAAAATAAAAATATTAATTTCCTAAAAACTTAACTAAAACCAAACTCTAAGACAAAATATTAAATAAAATTCAAAATTCAAAATTAAAATTATTAAATTTTTGAATTATGAAATTCTTAACTAGTCTATTTTTATGACAAAACATAAAACATTCGAATCAAAATTAATAAATTTTAAACCTTAACTAATATAAATTCTAAGACTTTAATTTTGAAACCCTATGTGATACGGACTATAAGACTAAAGATTAATGAAACATAAACATTTGAAATTAAAACTATTAATTATCTGAAATTTTAACCAATACAAATTATAAGAATAAATATTAAGGGACAAAAATCAACACGTATCAACATGAATTTTTTAAAAGGGACAAAAATCAACTTCTTCAATCAATTTCTTTACATGATCATAGCATCAACATGAATTTTAACTAATTTGATTTCTTGGAGGACAAGGATGATGCCATTACATATGGAGAAGGCAAGATCAGTTGAAGCAATTCTTTTTGTTTAATCGGATACACTACGATTTACACGCCAAATCTCTTGGTCGACAAAACCTTTCTATACCGGTATAAGTACCTATGGGCATTTTTTTAAGTAAAAGGATCAGCTTTAGATTTCAATAAGGAACTAGTTCAGATATCAAATGATTTGACTATGTTAGAGGAGCTAATCAACTAAATGGTGGTGATAAGTAATCTGAATCGTGATCTTATTAGGAGGCTACTTTGTTGATACTGATCCCAATGATTCATATTGGGCAGCATTGGTAGTTCACGGCGACCCCGAATGATAAAAAAAAAACATTCACCCCTGGGTATCTTGTGAGGGGAAACGACACTCCTTGGTGCAAGGTGATGTCAGTGTACAAATCCGTCAACCAGTCGGATGGGATGCTTAGGCGCGACTTGCATTATTTTTGTAACAATTAGTGATTTGTACTAGATATTTTCTCTCGTATACGTGAGGTAAGAACTTGTTAATAAGATTGGATGTGGCTCGGAGATATTTTGGAGTTAATTTGACTGAAAGGCTAAAGAAATGAGTGTTTTTGGTGTTAATATATATGTGGATATGTATGTGTATAGACTCATAAAGATCCAAATCGATTAGTGACTTTTGTATATAATTAAGAGGGGAATTCCTCTATTGAATTTTTGAATCCATTATTTACAATACATCCTCTCTCTTCTTTCTTCCTCACATGCATATGCACATATACATTAACACTTAACATAAGATTAAGATGTTGCAACCAACTAGCTATTCCTGGAAAGAACAATGACAAGTGTAGCAAAAATAGGGCAAATCCATACCATGAATTGATTCTTAGAGGCTCAAAATTCATGTCGCTTTGACATGTCTACAGTACAATATTTATACATAGGTACATGCATATACAAGAAACAGAAATAGGACAAATATTTCAGATTTGTTGTGTGAAGTGCCATCACAGAGTCGTTCTCAAGAACTGTACGATGAAGTAGACCACGGCCAGGAAAAGCGCAATCTGGTAGACGTCTTGGTTCAATCCATCATCTTTCTGAAAGAACTGCATCGCAAACACCTCATTAGCCAATAGATCAGTTACACTTTCCATATTGATTTAGCAACACAAAATGAAGCAAATTTGTGTGCACTATCTCCCATCTCCATTTCTGAATATGTGCAAAAAAAAATTTCAAATTATAGTTACCAAAACAATTATTTTTTAGTAAGACGTACTAAAAATATCCCTTATAAATACATATCTAAATTAATTCTATCTACTATGGTTAAGAATAATGGGAGCCTCAATCTTAGATCCGATCTCACCTCATAAGATGTATAAACACACACGATAATAAGAACAAGAATAAAAAATCTAGTAAAAAAAATTAAATTAATGACTATGAAACAACAACCAGAGAGAGAAAAATTAGTAAAAACCACAAATTTCTTAAGGCCTCTACAACTATTGAAGTTTGCAATCATATTAATTGCAGTTTTGCACTTAACTACACCCGAGATTTGAATACCTGCCAATGACAACTTTGCTTGCTTTGCCTGATCAGACTTTCATCATATTTCCTTTTAATTGCACCACCATTGGATTTATTTTCAATCAAACAATATGTTTCTTTATTCCAAATACTCTTCATGATCACCTTCCCGATGTGAGTGAGTTTTATAACTCCATCCTGTGACGAGAACCCGCAACTATGGAGTTGAACTACCCTCAAGAATATTAGGTTCCTTTTTAAGGAGGGGACATATTGAACTCCTGTCAACGTGCGACGTGCTCCATCATACTTCTCAAGAGTGATTATTCCCATCTCAGTAATTGTATAAGGCCTACCTTCTACTATGTGAATAGTATTATGCATTAGGTGTAGAGATCCTTCGTCAAACATCCCCCTCACCGAACATATGTGGTGATGAAGACATCCCTAACACTAGTAACACTAGCATTCGACCAGAGGAACATATAGGACCAATCACTTGAGTGAAAGCCAGACAATTAAATCAACAAGTAATTTGTTCCTCAAAAAATTAAATTATGATGAGAATATGCTGCTACCTAATTGCTCTTGTTTAATATTAATTAGAAATGAAGAGAGAGAGCGTAATAGGAAAAACATAGCCATGTATGAGCTAAAGGACTTCATCAAATCTGGTCATACACCTACTGAGTGGCAAGAGGATTTTCTAAGCTTTCTAGCGAGATCAAGATCACTCAATTCGGTCAAGGATTGCACCCGCTACAACAAAAAGACAACATACAGTCTATCAATCAAGTGATAGTCCGACGTTCGGCCAGCAACTTCGACCAAGAGCCATTCTCATCACAGAAGTCCACGTTGGTCGTGTGAGTACTTGTTGGAAAAGAATTCAAAAGAGCTTTCCAACAAATCAAGAATCATTGAATTCTGACGTCGTATGCAACCAGAAAACCCAAAATAGTAACGACTGCACGGAAGGAAAGAGTACAGTCCAAATGCAAGAAGATTGATTCCGGATTTCTTTCATCTTTTATAGTTTGTTAGGTATTTATTTTATTTTGAATAAGATTAAGATTTGGTTTCTAGTTTAAATCTTCTATCTTTTGTAAACACAATCCTCTATAAAAGAGAGACATGGTCATAGTTTTGAAATAACCACAAATTGAATACACAAATATTTTGAGAGAAGTTTTTACTCTTGTTTTAGGGTTTGTGCTCATAAGCCGCCACCTAAAATTAGGAGTATTCTCTTTACTATTGTTCTTGTAATTCCTTCGTTGGTTGCAGGAACAGTGCGTCTACTTTTGCGTGGTCAAGTAGACAACGATCAAAGCGTGTGGTTTGGCGAATTCTTTTATCGCAGGTTACTGTATTGACAGTGGTTGGCGCCATCGGTTCGTCAGGTTACACGAATCAACGAGTTATTAATGATCCTACGTCATGAAGATCGGGCACCCCGTATTATGTGGAAACAGCAACAAGAATATAATACCCATTCATTTGAGATATTTGATTTAGTAGCAACAAGAACATTTGAATCACCCTTCTCCACCGCTATTGAGCAAACTACACCTTATAATTCCTTCAATTTTGGACAGCCTTTCATCATGTGACCCTTCTCGTCACTCATGAAACAAGCTCTATTCTTGACTTTACCATCCTTGATCTAGCCATTCTTCCAGTGACACTTAATTTTGTCTACACCACCTATGATAACTAATGCTTGGTTCCCTAAGGATGAAGAGTATGTAACTGTCTCATTGAAATCGAGAATGTCTTACCAACAAGAATCAAGACGAACTTCTTGGTCTCCTCGATCAGCTCATCCACACTAATTAGCTGTGGCACAAGTTTTTTGAAGACATTGAGATGGTCCATGAATCACGTATTCTCCTCCATTTGCAACTTGTATAGTTGCCGCTTCAGCACTAATTTGTTCTTTAGCAACTTTGCATTGTACAATTATTCTAAAATCCTTCATAATTTCTTTAATAAATCTTCATAAATCATCGAGTACTTTACCTCATCAGAGAGATATAATTGGATTGTACTTACAGCCTTGCACTCAACTGTCCTCCATTCTTTATTGGACATCTTTTCCGGCCTTTCTTCTTCAAGAACATTAATCAATCCTTGTTGGATTAAGATATATTTTACCATACATTGCCACACATTGAAATTACCCTTGCTGTCAAATATATGTCCTAGATTACTCCATCCACTAGACATCATTCTTGATTATATGCCTCCACAATGCTTATTGATCATCTCAACAGATCCAATCTAGATAACTCTGCTAACTCTCTAATTCTGATACCATTTGTTAGGAACAACAAAAGCTTCGGCCTTAGATCGGATCTCACCTTGTGAGATACAACCTAAGCGCAAGATAATAAGAACAAGAATAAGAGAACTAGTAGAAAAAATCATGATAATAACACTAAAGCAACAACAATATGAGAGAGAAAACCGGCGAAAATAACCACAAATTTCTTAAACACAATTTCAAAATAGTACGAGAGATTGACGCTCTCAACCAACACTAATATCATTTGGATCTCTCAACTCTTATTCTCTATAAGAGTTTTCTTAAACTTTAGTCTTTGTCCGGTCTATGTCTCTATTGTTTATATAATGAATGATTGGATGATCACTCTAAACCCACCTATGGGTTCATATAGATTTCCAACTCTAAGTCTAGAACAATAAAAAAAGATAAACTAAATACAAATAAATTTTTCTTATAGATGTCTAATTTTAATATGAGTAAGATAAAAAATATTCCCATCATCTACAATTAATTAGCTTTTAAATTCAACTACATATACGCATAGTACTCAACACCCCAATTAAATAGGAATAATGTGGAAAAATTTTGTCAAGAATTCATAAGTGACAAATATTAGAACAGAGGGAGTACCTTTGTAGGATCACCGGAGGGATCTGGATAAACCTCCAAGTTCTGATCCTTCTTTGGTGATAAACGGGATGCAGTGCTCTTGGCAGCTTCAATTGTGTCCTTGCCGGCCTCGACGATGGAGTAAATCCTTCTGGACAACCAGAAATAGGCCTGAGCAGGAATAGATGATGAAGAGAGGTCCCATGATTCGACATGTTCGAGTACTTGGCCACTTATCTGGTTCAAGACGAACTGCGAGTCGACGCGGACGATCACGTCTCCTCCGATGGCTGAGAAGAAAGGATTTCTGGGCTTCCCTCTGAATGTCCATTTAATGTTTAGTGAGCTAGTTGATTGCATTGTCATTTCCTGGACTGTCTGACACACAACCAATACTGTTGGTTAGATACTGTGTGGAGAGTAATCTGGTCCAAAGAGAGAGATAATAATGCTTGCGGTAGGTATCAAATTTCACATGAGTGTGTTAAGAGTTTCAACTAAAAGGCCCTTCTTTTCAATCAATGACATGGGTACAAGTGTACCAACATCTTAAGCAAATATCTTGTAATAAGGTTTACAAGTGTCTGACTTCATAGGGTGTATGTTTAACATGAGAAAACTGAACCAATTCTTTATGATCATAATCACCATATGAGTGAAACAAACTATCCCAGAAAAATCAAAAAAAAGGTTCAGCAGCTCGATCAATTCTTACCACTGCAGGGTTCTCCAGTGCCTTGGTAATCCATAGTGGCCTCTTGTACTTCTCACGCCCAACAAATGTCCTGAGTGGGTCCTAAAAGGTGAAAAGCATGACTCCATCGTGAAGATATACACATGTACATTTCAGAATTGTACAGATTAGCTCAAGGGACGGTGGATACATCTGAAAACTGAGGCATGGATGCCATGTCTCTGGAGCAAATAACTAATATTTACATCTACATACACTATTAAACCTCTTGACTCTGTCTATGAATATACCACCATAAGTGTCAAATAGATAGTCAAAAATGACCCTTACGTGTGTCATGTCACAAGTTCAATCTATGTCAACACTTAGACTTTTATCTTTTGTTCATTAAAAAAATTAATTCAGTTGGCATGATTGATTCATCAAGACTTATATATAATTCTTTTAAACTCTTAATATGAAACTAATTCATGCAATTAATAGTGGAGCTTTGTTATGGGCAGGATGGGCTAGGGCACCTAATAATTTGAAATTCTTTATAGAAGTAGTAATTTTTTCTAGTTATATAGGAGTACTAATAAGTTATTAAGTTAACCTTTTATAGAAGACTCTTAACATAGTTTACTAGATTGTCTCCTGTAGATTTTAATTCAAGACCAGACCGAGTGTTACAAAACACTGGACCGATTCAGATAAAAGGGATAGAAGTAGCACCTTGTACTTCACCGAGACGGCGTAGCAAGCGAAGGCGCGGTTGCCTTCCCGCAGCTCCAGGAGATCCCGTACGAGCTGCCTGGCCGTGGACTCCACGTAGGGGCTACTTATGCACTCGAAGTCGTTGCAGAGCTCCCCAAAGTCCATCCCGTCCACCAGCTTGTCCAATTCAGTCCTCTCGGTTGAACGATCGGTGGACGTCACCACCTCCTTCGAGTCATCCACAACTGCAGCACGCACGTTTCGATCAACATAAGCACTCGTATCCTAGACACATATCATGCAAGAAGTGGAAGATCAGAGCAGAGCATGGGGTGGTCACGCACCGTGCAAGGTGGAGAGGCGGAGGCGACGGCGATGGCGGCGGGTGGGTGCATGGCGGTGAGGGGTGCCGGGGGTGGAGGAGGCGGCGGAGACGTTCCGACGGAGGAAGGGGGCGGCGGAGGAAGAGGGGGGGGAGGGGAGTGCGGTGGTGGCCATTGGTGGCCCATGGTGTGATTGGAGTGGCGGGACGTGAAAAGGCGCGGGTGGATGCGGATAAGGCCGCGGCTTGCTACGGCCTCTCGTTGCCTCCTGTGGCCTCAACTGCCCCCCTTGGCCTGGCCCAACAGCCTTTTTAACAAAAATTGAGCAACTCTGTTAGTGGTTACCATTTACTTGTGGCCTCCCCTTCTCGGCCCCAATCTTGTCCGGTTGATGAGAAATAAATGATTCCAGAAAATTGATGAAAAATCTGACCCTCAGAAAAAAAATTAAGGGCATTGCTGTTTCTTCCTTCCTAGATGAATCTGGAACACAGGATTTTTCTTATGAATGGAGTCCACAATCATTTACACGTCTTTGCTAATAATGAGAACCTACATTGATGTAGTTATTTCGAGTTTCAAGATAGGAAGGATGTGTGACAGAAATGAGAACTGCCCTTTACATATGTTCTAATTCTCGATCCAAGGATCGGCTGATGTCATATAAAATGCCTTCAGCTGTGTCTGTGTGGCCACGTTCCAGCTTGCGGGCGAGCTGGGCATAGGAATATGTCCGAGGGCAAGGGAAGAGAACATCAAATGCGGCCGGCGACGGCAATGCTGCCAGGGGCGTCCCGAGTCGGGGATCTGCATGTGGTGGTGGACGGGTTGGAGAACCTATGGACTTTATGGACATACAAGTCACGCAACTCTTGAGACATTAGCATGACTTCAAGAGTTTGTTGCATTGTCATTTATTTAACATGTCTGCCATTGGAGAAGCATTAATTGATTGGTTCTATTACTCTTGTCAGGACATTTTTAATGAAAGTGAAGACCCAGAGGGGGTTTCTACAGCTGAGATGGAGACGACACCAAGACTCGGACAAGATTACTTCCAAAATGGAACAACCAAAACTAGCAGCAAATGATAAAAGTAGTCCATTAATCAGTTGCTCATATGAGCTGTAAACGACCAAACGTGAAACAGGAAGTCAAAGTGTTCCGAGACTTATCGATATGTATTCATTGCAATGAAGAATATACATTAAGGAATAGTGCCCCTTGTTTGCCAAAATTCATTCTTGATAATAATCATATACAGAGTGAGGATACAACAATGAGTTGTCCTCCTTGTAATGGAGGAGGAAGTAGCATTTGATGCAGAAATAGCAAGGATTGATCGGTGCCCACTTGTCGTCAATTGTCATCTTTGTTGCATGGTAGATCTGGCACACTGAACATTTTTGGAGACGTTTCTGCAACTGGAATGACTGAAGTGGGTATTCTACCTGGTTCTGTGTGTCCTCAGGGTGGATCAACCTCATGTCCCTAATCACTACCATGTGCTTGCAATTCCCCTGAAAAAAATGAGTTGGGTATTGTAAGAAACATGGACAAAGAAACTGCAGTGTTTGTTGCCTGATTGAATTGCACAAGTATGCAGTGCAAAGTTAATTACAAGCAAGCACAAAGCCTCATGTGTGTGTAACCGACCGTGAGACATCCAATATAATGTTTAATGTGATTACTGATTAACAAGCATCCAATATATGACTGGAAAAAATAAACTTTTAAAAGAAAACAAAATTCAGCAGAACAATGAAGAAAATTAGTTTGTTGCATGCCATTGTTTATAGTGCCATGCAATTCTACAAATCAATAAAAGAACAGGCAAACCTGATGGCAGTAGAGGTACCCAGCACCTAGATGGAAATGCAGGTCAGAAAAGTGAGTCTTCTGCATTTTTGCAGATTTAAACTCAGGTATGTTAGAAATGTTCAAATCCCTCAACAAGTCCTTTTGACGTTTCTTCAATGCACCAGACGTTATAACCTCCCACTTATCTGCTACCTCCTCACTGGAATTCTTAAACCAGTCGAATATAGGTTTACTGTAATCAATGGCAGAAGAATGTCTTGTATCATTGTAGAAAGTGTCCTGGCCAACAAGTGTCAAAATTAGCATAGTCATGATGTTTGTCTGTAAGAACAAAATCACTAAATTTTAAACAATACATACCTCAATAAGAAAATAACCAGAATGATCCCGTTGCCCAGCCATCTCCATCAACTTGTCAGTCAAACAATAAATGCTGTCCCTTAGATCAGTAAGGAGTTGGCTTCCCAGCACTAGAAATTCCTGGCTCTGCATAAGGCATGGGAAACACCACGAAGCTTAGTCTATGCAGTTCAGAACAATAAACATGTAAAGTTTAGGTTATTACTTTTACAGAGCCATATTTCTTCTCATAAATTTCCACACACAGAATCACTTCAGGATAGAATACAGGCTTGTATTCCTGAGATTTCCACACTTTGTTCTGGTAAACCCAAAAAAAAAAAAAGATTGCACAGTTAAGCAGAAACTTAAGGTAAAAGACCTCCTCATGGAAAGATAAGTTGCAAATGGATAGAGATATAAGTTTTCATCCAAACCTTCCAAGGCACACTGACATATTTAAGAGACCTTGCCATTTCAATTTTCTCAGATGTTGGCTTGGAACCTTTCAGTATCTCAGAATTACCACTGCATGAAGAACAATAGTTCAGAAAAGATAGCATCCTAAATCATCATTTTAAGCTTAATGAAATAATCTAATTTATGCCCTGAGCACATAATATAATAATATATTGATATAATGATATTCATGAGCAATTGCTCTTTTATGTTTCTAATCCAACTCCGCGGTAGTGATAATCTCTTAAAAAAGCTACAGCGACTCATCAATTCACCCAAAGGATAATTTTCCCACTGAACTAACTATCATCCAGGGGGGTAAATGATAACAACCAGATCAACAGGCTCTCCCTCCATCAGCCCAGTAGTTCTTTTGTTTCTCTTTGCTCATGTTCAGAAGTAGCCTGCCCAACATGGCACTTTTAGCCCAAGTGTGAATTCCCAGATTTTAGAAGGTGAGAAAGGGAAGTCAAGCTTCAAAGTCAGGCTAGGCTCAGGCTGCAGTTTCATATTTTTATCAAAAATGTTGTACTATATAATGTAGTTTGGGCTTAGCTCTTAGGCCCAGGCTTTGGGTTTAATTAAAGTTCTTGACCAGGTTTTGGGTTTTTTTTAATTCATGTGCCAACCATGGTATTCTACTGATTCGAATGCCAGCCAATAGGTTTTCACAATGTTCATGTGCCAACCTATGATGGCTTACATAACAGTACAACACAATTGCATTGCCACTGGATCACCAGGCACAATATCTCGGAAGAACATTCTTCTCTTACAATCTTAATATGGAATGCCTAACAGTAAAAACTATAGATTTGTAACTAACTTACCTAAAGGAGTGCAATCTGGCTGCACATTTGTCTTCCTCTTGCTTCACCTTGATTTCTGCTAGCTTCTCTGCCTTCGTAAGATAGCTACCCTGACCACGACATACAATCTTATTATTGGCACCAAAAACATATAATAATGCAAGAAACCATAGACTATCGTGATCAGAATTTTTAGTAAGAAAAACCAATTCAAACAAATCACATTTTACTAGATTAGAAATACAAGCCAGCATTGAGCACATATTTAACTGATACAGTCATCACTGGAAAATAAACTTAACCTTGAACCAAGGCATATATCCTAGAAAATCTTTTGCAGACAGGTTTATCTACTGTAGTATAAATAATTGATAACGATGGAAAACAGTTGATATTGCATTACCAGTCCTTGAAGAAAAAAAAGGCATTACAGGAAGAAATTGCAAGATCCCACCCATCATGAACACACTAATTGTTACTACACAGTGTTCTCAACCTTTAATGATTAGCAGCACCCTTCAAAATGATTTTTCTTCACAAAAGAAATTAGAGAGAAGGTTAGCAAAGATGGTTGATGAGTAGTCTACTGCTTTTTTCTAAAACCAATTTGTCGAGGCCCTGGCTCTAAACCTAGCAGCATATGTGTTTCAGTAAAACACTTGCTTTTGGATAAAATTTACAGAAATACACAGCAATGAGATCACCACACAAGAGGAATTCATGGATAATTACATTTAACAAAGCACAAAAGCAACCAATAGAGTGATAGATATACATGTAAAATTGCTGCTCGAACTTCTCGATCAAAATGCCTGCCTCTCTTTTTCCCCTTTCTGCCTTGTGAATCATGTGGAACAATTTCCAGATCCTCTGATGTAATAGGTGACCCAGAGCTCTCTCTTTCAACTGATGAACTCAAGGCAACAGTTCCATTTCCGGAGGTGGAAACATCTGACACTCTGCAAGTTCTAGATCCAAAGGAATCCAAACGACTAACATCAGACCTAATTAAACCAATACGAGTCCTCAATTCTGAATGAACTACATCACTAAATGAGATGACATGCATAAAAATTGCAACAATGATCAATTTAGCTGGCTATGCTATTTGCAAGAGAGAGCGCTACCAACACCAATTTGCATATTGCTTCTTACAAATCCTACTACGGTACACACCTTAAAAAATGTCTTGATTGCTAAATTTCTGACTGGCATGGAGGCTAACCAGTAACCACCATGCCATCCATATCCAAGAATTCTTTGCATGTGTTTACCTATACCATCATAACAAGATAACCACTCAACCACACAAAGATAGACCAACTAAGCAACAGCCACGGTAAGCTTCTTACCCTCCATCTACTAACCTCTGATCCTCTATTCGCGGTGTCTCACCTGAGTCCCAACCATCCTACAACCACGAACAAACAAAACCGCACATCAAACGAGTAATTCTACGACACTCAGATTAGCACACAAGCATTAGAGAGGTCACCTCCATGGCCTCCCGGAGTGCGCGCTCCACCAGCTCCTCCTCGGAGAGCACCCTGAGCTCATCAACGCTGCGAAATTCCCAGACAAACCAAATCATCATACACAAATACATACAGTAAGGCTCAATAGTTATGATTTCCATGCACAAATCCTTTATGGCTTACGAGAGCTCATCGTCGAATTCGTTGCCAGGCGCGCCCAACTCGGCTTGCAAGCACTGATCGGACAACGAAAACAACAAATTTAGATGAAATCTTAGAACAGATTAGAGCTAGGGTTTTAGAGAATACGGATTAGAGGGTGTTGGGACCTGCAGCTCGTGGAGGGCGGCGGACATGAACTCGGGGACGGAGGAGAGGGGACCCACCAGGAAGGGGACGAACACTGGGCCGCCTCGAGCGAAGGGCACGCGCTGCCGCTCGCCGCCTGCGGCGCTCTCCGCTTCCTCTCCGGCCGCCGCCATCGCCGCCGAGTTGCTTTGCTTCACCTCTGTTCTTGATCGAGGCCTCGGCGCCAATGCGGTGGGGGTGTGTGATGGTATTAGAAATGCCCAAGGGCCGGCGTTTGCTTTTCTCTTTTTTTTTTAACTCTATGTGGGCTTCCAAATAAAGAACACCGTGTGGGCTCGGGCCCGTTAAGGAGGGCCAGAATGGGCTAATGTCGCCAAAGCATGCTTTGCCTCTGCTGCGTGCAGTCGAGGGTCGTTGAGATGCCTGGCGCCGTGGTGGCGCGGCGTCATAGTTAGGCTATCTTCAAATAGTCTTGGTTTTTGTTTATCTCTTAAACAAAATATTTCTTGTCGCATATATAAGAATAACATCTAAAAATTTGGTACTTGTTAAGCTCTTAATGTGGGCCTCACAGTCCTAAGAGTCAAGTAAGAGCAAGTCACAACTCTACGTGATTTGACAATTATATATTTAACGAATTTGTATTAACTCACGAATTTTAGCATTAATAATATGTTAATATTACTTAGAGAATTAAATTTGACATTTCCAAAAAAATAAATAATGAAATTTAATTTAAAAATTACACTTGACGTAAAAATAATAGATCTTAAAATTCAAATAGTAAGACATAACATCATTGCGAAATAAACTAAAATTAAATTTGAAAAAAAAATCTACTACGAAATCCGATAAGATACTACTCATCGATGTGTTCTCTTAAACATTGCCAAATGTACTCGATCAATTCTCTTTTTAGTTGCGTGCGTGTAGACTGAATACTGATAGTAGTATTTCTTGCAAGTATATCGGTGAATAAAGACATAAGTCCATTGTGGATTACATGCGGTACTACAGTGGATGTGCCTAGATGATAATTATAATCATAGTTCTCGACATCGTCGTCGCGCTCGTTCTCTATGAGTATGTTGTGTAAGATGATGCATACCCGCATGATCTACAAGAATTTTAAAATGTCTTTGGATGTAGATAAATGAATAATGTTGTGTAAAAATGATAAAACAATATAGTCTTTATATAGGAGAGAGCTGGAAAAAAAATTCTGTGACTTTTTGGATTTTTTTCTTCTATTTTTAACTTTTTTATGCCAAAAAATATTAAAAATAATTCCAACGTCGATTTGTAATAGTTATAATCCAATGGCCTTTTTTTTCTGAAACTAACAGATGGCCCAGTGTAACGTCAATCCCACCTGTCATTCACTCTGAGTCAGCAACGACCACCATGCGCAACATTGTTCCCCGTTTTTAATTTCAAACAACGGTCATTTTTTCTTATTTTAATGACAAGTAGTGATCCGTTTGAGATCTAGTCTTGGTTTTCGCACTAGGCTCACCCAGATTCTAATATGCGGAATAACGGGATCTTACTCGGAAATACCGAAACCCAAAGTAATTGCACAACTCTTTATTTCAAAGAGGGTTTTACACGTCGAACGTTAGACACACTTGTCTACGTCGAAGGACTATAAGTGTCTAAAACTCAAATAAGTTCTATGACTCTTCGATGATCTAAACTAGACCTATTACAAGGTATTTATAGTCCAATCGTATGAGTACGTATTAGACTCAATAACCTAAACGTATTAGACTCATATAACTAATCCTAAACAGATAACCTTAGTTATACACATTCGGATCGGATTACAATTCCGAACAGGGAACGAATTCCTTTTCCTGGTCGCGAACCAATCCAGGGTCGCGAAACCTTTCCGAACACGGTTAAGGTCGCAAAGCCGTATGCGATCAGGACTTGGTCGCGAATCCGTATGCGATCAGGACTTGGAGATCCTCCCGGATCATAACTCCCTTGTTGAGAAGGAGCCAACCCCCATTGCGACCTCTCGATCAAACTGGAGATGTGGAAATTGGGCTTGTCCATCTTCTTTTGTGTACCACTTTGCCGCACGTGCTCGTTGATCTTTCCGACCGATTCGAATAGTCTCCTTTGTGCCACTGCGGGTGGTAGTCACCTTCCTCTCCAGAATCACATCTTAACGTAAAGGTTCGCCTCGTTGATAGACCAAGTCTTCAACAGATGGTACTATGGTATCTGGCTCATCATCCAACATTGAAGGCTCGAAGAGTTTGAGGTGTTCAACATTGACAACCGAGTAAATATCCATGTATGGGGGTAACTCAAGCTGACAAGCATTATTACCCACTTTCCGCAAAATCCGAAAAGGACCATAACGAATGGGTTTGAGCTTCTTACCTTCACCTTTAAATCTCTCCTTACTCAAATGTAACCATACCATATCACCTTCTTGAAATTGCACATCAACTCGGTGCCGATCATGTCGCGCCTTGTACTTGAGTTGAGCTTTCAGCAAGTTCTGTTCAACCTCACGATGGAGTCGTTGAATACCTTCCAGGAACTTTTGTGCTTGATCCTGATCAGATGCTTCCTTGCCGTTCTGTGCTGAGATAGGGATCACAAACTCCAGGTCAAATGGACTCTGTGGTAAAAATCCTAAACAGACCTCAAACGGCGACTTTCCAGTCGAACCATGCACTGCTCGATTAAAAGCAAACTGTAAGTACGGTATGCTTTCATCCCAGGTCTTCGGGTGCTTCGAGTTATATCCTCTCAAGAGATGAACGACTGTGTGATTAACCACTTCGGTTTCACCATCAGTTTGCGGATGAAAAGCAGTACTCCTCTTTAACTTGGTGTCCATCATCGTCCAAAGCGATCGCCAAAAGTGACTAAGGAACCGGGTATCGCGATCAGACACAATAGAAGTCGGCAGTCCGAAGTGTGTCCAAACGTGTTGAAAGAATACTCGAGCTGCTTCTTCTCCCATAATAGTCTTTCGACAAGGTATAAGAACAATCATTTTGGAGAACCGATCAACGACCACGAATAGATAGTCGTTGCCACGTCGGGTCTTAGGCAATCCTCCCAAGAAATCCATGGATATGCTCTCCCATGGTCGTGATGGAACTGGCAAAGGAGTGTACAAACCTAATTTTCGGTTTGCCGGTTTCGAGATGCTGCAGAGACCGCAGCCTCGAACAAACCTAGCCACATCTTGCTGCATACGCGGCCAGAACACATGTCGATGAAGATTTTGCAACGTCTTTGTAACCCCAAAGTGACCAGCTACCTTCGATGTGTGCGCTTCTCGCATCCATTGAGTTCGAGGTGCTCCACGAGGTATGCAAAGTAAGTTGCCTTTGTACAAGAGTCCTTCTCGACGAACAAACTCCGTAGGTTTCCCTGTTTCGAGCTCAGTCAGTACTATTTGAAAAACAGGATCTTCACTGTACATAGTGGCATAGTCATCATGACATGAGGGCTCGATCTGCATGAATGCTGATAAACAGAGGGCCGTAACTGGTGGTCGCGACAACATGTCCGCCAATTTGTTCTGTACGCCCTTCTTGTACTTAATCACCAGATTGAACTGCTGCAGATACGACATCCACTTCATATGCCGAGTTTGCTGTAGCTTGGACTGAGTTACAAATATTGCAATGGTTGATGGTCGGTGTGGACAACCGTCTCTTTACCCAAAAGATAACACCGCCAATGTTTCACGGCCTGATGCAGTGCGCATAACTCCTTATCATAAGTCGGTTAGTTCTTCTGAGCTCCCTGGAATAACTCGGAGTGATATGCCACTGGTCGACTTTCTTGCATAAGCACTGCGCCCATCGCATAATCTGAGGCATCGGTTTCCAGCTCGAACGGTTTCTGGAGATTCGGCAAAGCTAACACAGGCGCCTCGCTGATCTTCCTTTTCAGCAAGAGAAACGTGTCCTCATGTTTCCCTGTCCACTCGAACTTCTGATCGATCCTGGTTAATGCATGCAATGGAGAAGCCACAATCGAGAAGTGTCGGATGAACTTCCGAAGATATTGGCATGCTCCCACAAAACTACGCACATCCGTAACTGTTCGTGGTCGCGGCCACTCGCGAATCACTTTTACCTTATCTGGGTCGATTTGCAACGTACCGTTGCCGACCAGGAATCCAAGGTAAAGTAGAGTTTGCTGGCCGAACTCGCACTTCTTACGGTTGAGGCGAAGTCGATGTTGCCGAAGTTGATCGAACACCTTTTCGACATGAATGAGGTGCTCATCCCACGAACGACTATAAACTAGAATGTCGTCGAGGTAAACGATCACAAAGTCGTCGATGAACTGTCTCAAAACATCATTCATAAGACGCATGAAAGTTGCCGGGGCGTTGCAGAGACCAAACGGCATGACCAGCCATTCGAACAGACCTTGTCGTGTTTTGAACGCGGTCTTCCACGTATCCTCCTCTTGGATGCTGACTTGATGATATCCTGACTTAAGATCTAATTTGGAGAAGACAACAGCATGCTTCAATTGGTCTAGCAGGTCATCAATACGAGGAAGGGGGTACCGGTTCTTGATGGTGATCTTGTTCAGTGCTCGATAGTCGATGCACATACGCCAAGTCCCATCTTTCTTTGGTACTAACAACACAGGAGATCCACAAGGTGAACTACTCGGTTGAATGACACCATTGTTCAGCAACTCACCAAGTTGTCTCTTGATCTCTTCATTCTCCAATACTGAGTTGCGATACATACTCAGATTGGGCAGTGTCGCATCGGACACAAGCTGAATTTCGTGCTCGACTGGACGTTTCGGCGGACGACCCTGGGTAGTCTCGAACAGATCACTGTATTTCTCCAGCAGTCCCGACAAACGACCAGAATCCTCTCGGCACGCCAGCGACAATGCTGGTCGAGTACCCTCACCTTGAGCAATGGGTCGAATCATGACAAGCACATACTTGTGACATGCATTAACAATTCGTTTGGCTTGATTTGCGGTAATCAAGTTCGAAGTGTTGACGTGGATGTCTCTACTGATCACGAACTTAACTCCGTCTTTGGTGAGGTCGTACTCTTGCGCTCGCCGATGGAAGTGAGCGTCTCGATCATACAGATACGGACTCCCAAAGATCACCTGACAGATATCGATAGGGACAACATCGCATTGCACCTCATCGATATATCGTGCAGAGATCGCAAACTTCAACACACACTGACTCGTAATCTGTTGGTTCACGTCGGATGTAAACCAACCCAGCGGATATGGTCGCGGGTGTGTGGTTGTCTTCAGATCAAGTCGCTGAACCAGTCCAGCGGAGACCAGATTCTTCTGACTTCCTGGATCGAATATCGCTGCGACCACTTCGTGCTTCACCTGGATGTTGATGGTGAACAAGTCCTCCGTTGGGTGATGGTCGTTCGGTGGATCGGAACCCTTCTCCTTCGGCATTTCCATCAGAGACAAGGTCGTATCCGCCTCATTAACCGAATTCACTCGGACAACTTCTTCGTCGGGTGAAGTCGCAGTAGCTGTGGCTGTTCTTTTCCTTGGTCCGTTTTTCTTTGGTCGAAGTTCAGGATGAAGCTTGTAACATTTGTCCTTGGTATGCTCCGCGACTTGACAATGTTCGCAAAAGGCACCCGTGCCCGATTTTGAAGCGTTCTTCTTCGGACTCAGCTTTTTCTTTGTCGAGGTCGCACTTTCATTCGTGCTTTTGTCGCTGCGAGATTTGTTCTTCTTCTCGATCGCCATAGCAGTTGTGCTCACGGTCGCAATGTCTTGGACACCGAACAGACTTAGCTCAGTACTGATCGATTTCTGAAGTCCAGATGTGTACTTCCGAAATACCTGAGGGTCGGATAGTGAGATGCCAATGACCATTGCTTGTCGCCGAAACTCTGTCGTATAGTCTTGGGCGGTCTAGTCGCACCGTTGATACAATCTGTGCCAACGCTCCCATCTCTCCTCAAGGTAACCCATCGGATAGAATTCTTGTCGCAGAAGTCGTTTGAATTAACCCCACGCAAGGTCGTCAGCTTCACCACTGGCGACAAGGGCCTTCCACCATGTCTTGGCATGGTCCTTCATCTTCAAAGGTGCAAATTTGACCTTTTGAGCGCTACTGAACCCTTTAAGGTCAAAGTAGGTCTCAAGTTGGTCGATCCAAGAATCCAGCTTCTCGGCATCGATCACCCCATTATATATGGGTATATCAATCTTAGCGTCGACTTTAAAAGATCCGACAGCTAAGGAGGTGTTGGCGAGGTCGTCGGTCTTATGGTCGCCTTCGTCTTCATCTTCGTCTGCCCTGCGCAAGTCTTCACCAGTCTTCTCACCCATAACCTTCCCTACTTCAGGAGGTACAATCATGGCCTGCTGCTTAATCCAAGCAAGCACGGTTTCCATGTCGGTGGAGAGCTTAGCCACTTTTTCGGCTAGGTTAGCTTGAACGGAGGTATCGTCAGACATTGTCGGAGACGCGGCTGTAGGAACCGTCAATTGATCGCCTGGAATTTCGCCGGAAGTTTTGTAACCCTGGCGAGTCTTCACCATCCACAGGATAGGAAAGTCGCTCTGATACCAACTTGATCCGTTTGAGACCTAGTCTTGGTTTTCACACTAGGCTCACCCAGATTCTAATATGCGGACTAACGGGATCTTACTTGGAAATACCGAAACCCAAAGTAATTGCACAACTCTTTATTTCAAAGAGGGCTTTACACGTCGAACGTTAGACACACTTGTCTACGTCGAAGGAACTATAAGTGTCTAAAACTCAAATGAGTTATATGACTCTTCGATGATCTAAACTAGACCTATTACAAGGTATTTATAGTCCAATCGTATAAGTACGTATCAGACTCAATAACCTAAACGTATTAGACTCATATAACTAATCCTAAAAAGATAATCTTAGTTATACACATTCGGATCGGATTACAATTCCGAACAGGGAACGAATTCCTTTCCTGGTCGCGAACCAATCCAGGGTCGCGAAACCTTTCTGAACACGGTTAAGGTCACAAAGCCGTATGCGATCAGGACTTGGTCGCGAATCCGTATGCGATCAGGACTTGGAGATCCTCCCGGATCAGGTAGGCTCTAAAAATAGTGGACGCATTGATCGGTGAGTTAAAGTGGACCACATGTGCATCGCCGACGGCAACGAGGTTGACACACTAGCGTATTTTATGAGCTTGGCGGGTCCCGCTTCTCTTGAACATCGTGCGATGTGGTGTAAATTAACTCAGTAACTGAGATATGGGGACACGAATTATGGGACTTAGCTGTCAACTTCGTTGGTCAATTTTCGTGCGGTGCGCGTGCGCACTGAGACAGGCACACTGATAGTTGCCGTGGGGCCCACGCGATATTTCTCGGCAACGCATGAACCAATACACATTGACTGACAAATGTGTATTTTTATTTTTTGTACCTACATGTCAGATTTACTTTTTTGCGGGTATTGTTAGCTGATTTATTTCTCGGCGGGGCCCGCAATACGCGTGATGAAGTGCCCGCTTCGTCTCCAAAGGCGACACTGCCCTTGTTGCACACTCGCCCACCGCTCGCTTTCACCCGAAGCACGCACACATCCTATCACACCGAGCAGTCGTCAAACAAGTATCATCCGCCGGTGGAGAGAGCCTTACTATTCAGGGTAGGGGTGGGCATTCGGTTTTTTCAATTTGGTTTTTGGTTCATTTTTTTGGTTCGGTTTTTTTGATATTTTTTAAATTTCAGTATTACACATCACATACCATATTTATCAAAAAAAAATTGGTTCGGTTTTGGTAAATACCAAAAAAATTCATTTCGATTTCGGTAAATACCAAATTTACCAAATTATCACGAACCTACCTGACATCTTTGACTCTTTTTTTTGCTTTACGATTTGGAATACCACATAATAGTATAATATTGAAGGTTTGAAGTGATCAATAATATAAACTACAGCTACAATCAGCCAGTGGAAACTTCGTCTAATGGCTAACTGAAGTTGCATTCACTGTACATAGAAATCCAAGAGAAACTAGAATCCACATAATGGAGTGTGATGCAATCGGCGGCCCGATCTTTCGTTAGGTTCTACTTTTGGGGAACGGAGACATTTGCGTTCCAAGGCTTCCAACCAGCAAGATTGAATCCTTGCAATCGCTACACCCACGCACCTTTCATTATCAATGGTGTTCATGCCCGGAAGACCTTACCACGAGGATTGATTCCTGCATGCAGTAGAAGATATGAGCAAGAACGAGAAAGAAACAATCTGAATCTTAGAATGAACAAAGTTGAGGTTATCTCTCATCAAACCAGGTCCTGGAACACTACTCTGATGAACAATTGTCTCACACATGGGAGGAACAATGTAGCAAAATAACCTAACCCTAGAAGTGGCGGCTTCAAAGTATATACAAAGAACAAACGACAAGGGCGACTAATCAACGGTTCAGATGCGGAGTCTGCAACAGCAGCAACTTGTTGCGTCGATTTGGAGGCCTTCTTGAACGAATCATGCAGTGGGCTTCTACCCATTGGAAAGATCTTGAAATAAGCTTTTCAACGAGTGGTGGATCAGCCCAAACGGACTCCGTATGAGGAAGTTATGACCTTTTTAGTCCAGTGCTGTGAGGCTAACTCCGAGTCGAATTGTAGCCCGAATTGAAGTACATGGATGTCATCAATTGGGCTTGGACTTAACTTGAACGTGGCTCGTAGGTGTTGAAATGTGGAATGTGGATGGGGTCCCCTTGACTTGGCATCTCCTCTCCCATACTCCTAAATAACAACATATCACAAGGAAAGTTATGCAGCAGCATATTCTCATTAGAACAAGTATTAGCACTTAGGAATAAGCTCACCTTGTAATTGAGTCATTTTGCACATGCTCGTGTTATTAGGCCATGAGTTACAGCGGTATCCATATCCATAGCAGTGATGTCCTTATTAGAGTGACTAGTAGATTATGGTGCTTGAAACTCTACATGCATTTTTCAATATTTGATCAAGATATCATGATGGTAAAAAGAACCTCTTGTAACTTTTGTTGATATATGAAGCCAATAGAAATATGTAGCAGTAAAGGTTGCAGTCAAGTGCCATATCTCACTATAACACCATAAGCTAGCCAATTCGTTCCATTTGATGTTTACAGAAGAAAAATTCACAGATCTGAATTTTTACAACCTCGTCGGCACACTTTCAGGGTAAACAATACAATAACTTGAAGATAGAAGTGCATAAGCATGTAAGCACATAGTCCAGTGAAAATGAACATCTTAATACATCAACATAGTCATTAGAAACATAACTTACAAAGCAACAATTTCTATAAACAATCTGACAGGAGTTCAAAGAGTTGGCAGCCAGCACAAACAAGTTTAAATTGTTTTTAGTATCAAGACTAGACTGACCTTAAACCATTAGACAATGGAAATCATTATAGGAAATCCTAACAGCAATGGATATATTAATAGCAATCAGGCTAGGCTAAGCAAACCTCATGTTTAAAAAGAGTCAAAAGGCGGCCGGCCTGGGGGTCTGCCGCACGGGAGGAGGGCTGGAGCCTGGAGGGCGGCGGAGGCCAGAGGAGGCGGCAGAGGCCGAACCGCCGGAGGAGAGGCGGTGGTATGGGGAGCTCGAGGAGGCGGCACGGGGAGCTCGAGGCGGCGGAGGCTAGAGGAGGAGGAAGCGGATCTTGGACTGGGAGCCGGAGGGGGAGGCGGAGGAGGCCGGAGGAGGCGGCGGAGAGGCGGCACAGGGAGAGGGAGGAGGAGCGGAGAAGGGGATTAAGTTAGCCAGTTAGGGTCTACTAGGGAAGGAAACGAAATAGCGCATGGCAAATCGGTTTTTCTCAAATTTTTCAGTTTTTTACCGAACCGAACCGAACCGAATACCAGATATAGCTAATCTGACCTACCGAACCGGATACCAAATACCAAAAAACCCGCTATTCTCGGTTCGGTTCGATTTTTGGTTCGGTTTAAATTTGCCCACCCCTAGTTCAGGGCGGCCACGTGAGATCCTGCGAGATAGTTGTGGTGGCCTGCTGAGGCCGGTTTACTTTTAGTAGCTGCTGGGCTGGGTTGGGCTTGGGTGTACCATCAATGGGCTGTGGTGGGCTTTGAGTTGGGGCTGGGATTAGAGAGATTTTCTTTTTTCACAAAATTTTGGGGATACAATTGTGTTGGGGCCTATGTGCTAAGCGAGATTACGTCAATGTTCTCATAGAAAATGTCTTTGCCTGGAGTCCATTAAGGAAGTCGATCGGTTCGAATCCCAACATGATCAGACGAGACGTACTTGGAGTTTTACCTTGGAGGTTAGGCATTGAGCTCACTAACTAATTCAACATCAACTAAACAAATTAAATAAGTATATGTCTAATCAGAAATTTTTTTTGAAGATTTCAAATCAAATCTCATGTAGTAGTTAGGTACGCTGAGAAGGACGTGAAACAGCCTCCGTCCGTCGACAAAACAATCATGAATACAGAAATAGGTTTGTTATATAAAAGGGTTTCGGATTTCACACTCTTACCGACTTACCGTTGCTTTACTTTATGCTTACGATTTGAGGTTTTACATTTTTTATCAATAGATATTTATTCAAATTAAATAAGCAAAGAATTGGAAGTCGATAGGATGTGCTTAGCTTTAGCTGCTTAACTGGTATGATCACATGACTGTTACAAATAACTGTTAGTTTTAGTTTACAAAAAGGGCGTATCGTGCCCAGGCTAATCTACAAAATTGCCGGAGATGAATCCAGTCTAAATTACAAAATTGCCCGGGACTCCTTTCTACGCGCGGACAGGTTTGGCTCGTATACTCTACTCCAGCCGGCCTCCCTCGCTGACTCGCCGACCGGGAAATCGCTCGGGAACGGCTGGTGGTGTCGGTGCGAGTCTGGGGACGCCATTGTCCAAAATTGCCGAACTCTCCACATGAGCGGAGTCACTAGCCGCTGCACATGTTGCAGACACGACCAGGTCAGGGATTCTGTGAAGTGTGAACAATAGCTGAGGGATCACTCCAAGTCCAACGCCCACGGCCATATCTGCAGTTGCACGTCTCTGGTCGGCGACACAGGCTCGTAGCACGGCAGCTCCAGCATGGGCCATTGCCCGCAGTCGTACCGCAAGAAGTCGTACGAGTCGAGCTCTGTCAAGTCCAAGTCCCAGTCGATGACGCCGCTCGCGGCATTGTCCGGGGCCGCGTACCCCAGGGCCGCTGCAATGTCCGGCTCGGCGTTGCTCATCAGACCCAACTGGAGCGTGGCGTCGTCGATGTCGACGTCGGCGACGGCGTGGCCTTGGTCCGGCGATTGCAGCCTCTGCATCCTGTCGCGCGCCGCCGAGAGCGACGCGTCGATGGAGAAGAGGAGCTCGCGGAGCGCGTCGGGAGGCAGGTCGTCGAGCGCGCAGTCCCACGGCGGGAGCGCGTCGGCGATGCCGCCCTCCCGCAGCCGGGCCAGCTTAGCACTCTCCTTGCCGAGCTCGGCCGCGACGTACCCAGCGTGGTCGTGGGTGTGCCGCGTCCGCTGCTCCTGTGGGAGCCCGTGGTACCGCCCGAACAGCTCCGCCGCGCCGGTCGGCGAGGGCCAGAAGTCCGGCACGCCGCGGCCGTCGGGCCCCGCGCAGACCACCGCGACGGGGACGTCGCAGAGCGTGGCGAGCTCCTTCGCCTTCTTCTTGAGCCCCTCCTTGCGCTTCGCGAACGTCACGGCGCGCGCGCGCTGGTTGTCGATGAGAGCGATGGGAATCTTGCGGCGAGGCATTGCGTGTTTCTTGAGATGTCAGAATGGCAACAAACCATTTGGATTGTGAGGATAGGAACAACCATTGCGATTATATAGTGCAACGCGAATGTCAAATGACAGCTTCCGCTTTCCGAGCCGGACTCGGACTCGCACACGGGCTGGACTTTCTTGGACTCGAAAGTTAACGGGTCGAGCCCAGAAAGATCCGTTCTTTTGTACCGGAAAGGCTCCGTAAGCGCCTCCCCCAACTCCCCCATGGCGCCGCCATTCTCCTCCTCGCTCCCCGCACTCCGGCGCGCAGCCTCGCCCGTACGGTGGGCTCCGGCAGCGCTGTTCTCGTCGGGGATCGTCTCCAGCGACAAGCCCATTCTGGTAAAGCCTGGCGTTTTCCAGTCTTCCCGTGCAACGATCACTTCGCTGTAAGTAACATGGGAGTCTCGCAGGTGCGCGACTTCGTGAGGTCGGCGCTGTACGATCCGAACCACGGATACTTCTCCAAGCGGGCGGGACCCGTCGGAGTGCTCGACCCCAGCATCCGCTTCGACCAGCTCGAGGGTAATTCTCGGGCTCGTTCTTTTCTCTCTGCTTCTTTCTTTACTTAGTTTCCTGGAATGGATTTCGTACGCGAAGCTTCTTGTCTGCTCCGGCATTGCGGTGGAGGCAATTCCCCAAACATATAGTGTGCATCGTGAGTCTTGGCTTGTACCAGTGAAGTGATTGTTCCGCAGGACGGGGCTGTTTCAATCTGTTATTTTGGAGCCTATCAATTTGCGCGTAAATTGACACCGGCTCTGTATGTGTTGAAATGTTTTAGCGGTCGGCCATGTAGTTTATGTCTTGATGAACTTGTGACGTGATTGAATTGCTTTTGTATTGTGTAGGGAGGAGTGCCTACATGCAATATCTTGATAAGCTGTACAAGAAGCATGATATTGCTTGGTTTACTCCAGTGGAGCTTTTTAAAGTACTTTCTATGCTTTGGACTTGTAGAGTGCAATGTGGTTTTACTTTCTTTCCAGTCAGCCATTGATATATGTGTTTCTTGGTTGCAGCCATGGTATGCTTATGCAATAGCTGAAGCAATTCTGCGTACAGCAAATCTTTCTGTCCCATTGAAGGTAAGGTCTTAACTTTTCCAAGTCGCATAGCTTCAGGCAAGTTGATTCCAGAGCTCAATTCACACTTGCTCTCAGAGGCTCCATATCCATTTATGCATGCTTAAATATTTATACCACCTTATTGCTTCTCTTTCACTACTAAACCATGTGAAATGAATTCCTGCATTGGTCAGATATATGAAATTGGTGGTGGTTCCGGGACGTGTGCAAAGTGCATATTCGATTACATGATGTTGAATGCGCCACCGAAAGTCTATAATAATATGAAATACATGTAAGCAGCTCTTTTATTGGCTTATCTGTCCTCACCTTAGCTACTTCAGGGAAGCCAACTTTCTTGGAAAGGCAAAGTAATATGGTAGAGGGATATTTATTTAAAACTTATGGTACCATGGATATGCCAAATTAAAATCCGTAGCACAGTAGTAATGTTTGTTCTTCACTCTTGTCTTATCTACATTTACAGAAGAGGAGTGCTGATAATCCCTGCATGTGATATACCAAACTCTGAAGTCGCAATTTATGATGTGTTTCTTTTATGTACTCAAATATGTTTTAGCTTTCCTTTCTTTGTTTGCTAGCTCAGTAGAAATTAGCTCCTCTCTTGCTGAAAAGCAGTTGGAAACTGTTGGAGAAGTACAAAGCCATTTGTCAAGGTATACGGTGGAGTGCCGTGATGCAACTGACAGATCTGGATGGGGTAAGCCGTTGAACCTACCCTCCAATGCTCTCAATCAATTTTGTGAGCTTGGACAATCCTTCTTGCATTTTATCAATTTGCTCTATCTCATCTTCTACCACAGTAGTGCTTAGATCTCATTGCGGTACAATGTTGATAGGCGTGATTTAAAAATTCTTGGATAACACTGACTTTATACTTATCCTTCATGAAATTTCACACTTATATTCTCTTTCTACTCTCATGGTTGCAATGATGCTTATAGTCTTGACATAATGGGAGTACAATTTTCTTTTTCTATTTGTTAGGTCGTAAGGACACTCGACCATGCTGGGTGCTAATGCTTGAGGTACATGCTGCTGACTTTCTTCATAAATGCTTTCTTGGGCTCATTCTATTAAGCAAAAGAAGCAAATACCATCATCATATGTCTTTTGTCCAATCATGAATCAAAGTGTATCTAGTGTTGGTCCGTACAGTTTAGCATGCATTGGCACATAATGCATTACAGCACAGCAGAATGTGTATCAATTATGAATCAGTGTGTCTACGGTTGGTTCGTACAGTCTAGCATGTATTGGTACATAACCCATTACAACACAGCTGAACTTGTAGCAATGCCTGAAATTCTGGCTTGATGTTCTCTACATATGTGGCAACATATGTCATAACTGCTCTATATAAACTTTTGCACGGTCCAAGTTCAACCTGCTAAGTTTACATATTAAGGGAGATCTCACATCACCACTTCCTATTGTAATCTTTTTTATGGAATATCAGGTACTTGACAATCTACCACATGACCTTGTCTATTCATCAGATCAGGTCTCTCCATGGATGGAAGTGTGGATTGAAAAAGTAATGAGCAGGTTTGTGCTTTTGGTACCTCCAGTTGCTGACAAAGCATAATTAAAATCTTTGCTTTGTACGATATTTGAAGTATCATATTATGCTCAGCTCTTGTATTTATTGTTTATGTATGGCTTTAGGTGAGTTAGACTTGTTGTAATGATGAACGACCTTATGATCTTGTTAGCTACCATATTTGATGGAGTTCTTTTTATTAAACCTTCTTACTGAATTCTGTTTTAGTACCAGTTGATAAGCTTGAAAATTCTGCTACTTATTTCACTGTAAGACAGAAGTATGGAACGATCTTTGTGCATGGTTATGGAAAATTTAGTTTTGTGCTGAGTAATTTTTTTTTTCATTCTCGGAAACAAGGTAAGGCTATTTGAGAGACAATATAACAATAGACGCTGCATTGTTTTAGATTGTTTGTCATTGCATGCTGCTTTTGTACTTCGATTCTGTTAGATAGCTCATACTTTTGCTGATCTTTTTATCGAAGGGTTTCCTCTTTTTCCCCTCTAGGACATCACCATTATTTTTCTGCATGAATGACATTTCTTGTGCTTCTGGTTAGTTGTTTTCCTAATTAATATGGCATCCATGTTTGCTGCTTAATGAGGATGAACCTGCGACTATTCCTTAAGTCTATCACTGGGGTTTAAAAGAGAGTTCTGCATCAACCATCTTTTTCTATATTTTAGGATGTGCTCCCCAGCAACTTTTTTCTCATTAATATCTGTTCTGCTTGCCTTTTCTCAAGAAAGCTCTCAAGTCTCTGAGGTCTACAAACCATTACAAGATCCACTAATTTCCCGCTGTGTCAAGATCATTGGCATGAATGAAGAGAAGACTTCCGCGAGGGAAAAATTATCATCTGCAGCAAAAAGAGTTTGGTCAAAAGCTTTTCCAAAGCCTCGAAGAGCTTGGTTGCCAACTGGATGCTTGGTAGGTATTTAAACCAGCGCTCACTAAGTTAGATTATTCACTGCCAGCATACCCTTCTAAGGAATTTAGATACTGTTGAAATGTGTCAGTTTATTGTGAGAAATCTGAAAATTTATCTGCTAATCCTTACGCAGCAACTACTGGATACCCTACATCAAGCTTTGCCAAGCATGTCTCTTATTGCTTCAGACTTCAGCTATCTTCCTGATGTTAGCATACCTGGTCATAGAGCTCCCTTGGTTTCTTCAAAGGTGACGTGTCTTGATTGATTATATTATTAAGTGTGTAAAGCTGTAGCTTTTCCTACTGCTTGGTGCTGCTTGGTGCACTTCTCCAGCAAGTAAAGGAGGGAACCAAGTTTTTACTGAACAATTTACCTTTTGTTGGCCTAGAATTAACTAAAGACTAGGATTGTAAATTGTTGGGTGTCTTGTGTATTGATCATGGAAAGTTTCTAATTTCTTGTTTCCAACTTACTTGCATCTGAAGATCATGGACTTGCTTCTGGATATCTCATTAATCTTGTTTCCTACTTGTAGAAAGATGGGAAAACTTCGGATCATGGCAACTATCTTGATGCACAGGTTTGCATAGCTACCCTTTTTTTTGGGAGATTAACATAGCTATGTCTAAAATTTCTTAGTGAAATAAGTTGGTTTTCCAGTGTTCTGATCATTGTTATTAAGTCGTCGACTAGTCGGTTGGCCGCTGCCGACTTGTGCCATCGCCTCGACTGGAGGAAGTAAGTTGAGCGACTTGGCCGTCTGGTCGATGACTAGTCGTCGATTAGTCATCATCGAGAGTTTCCGGTCATCGAGGGCCCATAGGTAGTGAGAGAGTTGAGAAAGACGAGAGAGAGAGGCGCGCGAGAGAGAAAAACAGATCTGAGATTAGATCACGAGAACGCGCAAGAGAGAGCGCACCCGTCGCCATCACTGTTGTTGTAATCGTCGCCCTCGAGCCGTCCGCTACCGTCGCAAGCCCTCTGCTATCGCCGCCTTTGTTTCCCTCAAGCTATCTGTCACCATCGCAAGCCCTCCGCCATCGCTGCCTTTGTTTCCCTCAAGTCGTTCGCCGCTGTCACAAGCCCTCCGCCGTCGCAGCCTCTAACCCTCGAGCCATCCGCCACCTCTAATCCGGATCGAGCCTGGCTAGCACATCCCGTTGCCATCGCCTCATTTGATCGCTGCCTCTGACGGCCGCCTCTCATCGCCGCCAAGAGACGACTACCTCTGTTTTGAGGTTTGGTTTGAGCTTTGGAGGATTTATTCACTACTGAGTGTTGACTGCTAAGACCTAAGTTTTTGTTCACTACTGTAGACCTGCAGTGCTGTTGCCTGTTGGTTTGGTTTAAGACTGTTCACTGTTGTTAGCTTTGACTCCGCTGTTTTGCTTGCTGTGTTGGTGATTTGTGATATTGTGTCTTTTGTTATTTGAAACTTGAGAATTTGATGTCCTATTTCAATTATTATTTACAACGTTATTATTGTTGAAAACTTTCTGTTTCATATGCTTAATCATTAAGTCTTGATGTCTTTAATTTACTGTCATATAAAGTAATTTTGTCGACTAGTCAACTAGTCGGTCCCATGGCGACTTGGACGGACTGACCGATTTGATAATCTTGGTTCTGATGTCTTTGTTTTGCTTTGTTTTTGCATGGCCTTATATTATAGGCATTACGCAATAATAAATCCACCAATATTAGATGTCGGACCCCACTTGAAAGAAAAGGAGAAAATTGCATGAGTCGACATGTATTTCTCCAATGTTGTAAATTTCCACATTTATTTTTAATTTTGACGACTTACCATCTGTACAGCTGTGCTTCTAAGTTGGTGCAAATTACCACATATACTTTTAATTTTAGCATGTGATATACTTTGAAATCATGAGATTGCTCACTAGTGTGGAGAAATTTCTCAATCTATGTGCAGGTGAGCAATTTCATCGAGATGATAGGTGTTAATTTACACTAAGTTTAACATTACATGTGGCACATTACTAAAAACAAAAGTAAAGTGTTTAGTTGCACCAACTTAAAAGCATAGGTGGTAAGAGTGTTACTCGGTGTTGGAGAAGTATGGCTAGGACTGGTTCAATTTCCTTAACAAAAAAAAGAAAAAGCAAAAAAATCTGGCACTATTTCAGTTATTAAAAATATTAAGCTGCAATTTGTTGTTATTCAGTGTTGGATATGACCTAATTAATTTGATTCTGTTATTTCTCAGGGTGATGCTGATATCTTTTTCCCAACCGATTTCTGGCTTTTGGAACAAATCGACCATAACTGCTCTGGTTTTTCAAAAGAGCATAAGAATACTGGATCATTTAAACCAGTGAAGACAAGGAGAACAATTACAGTAAGTTTGGTTTGTTTATGCAGTTTTGCTCTATCAACTGCCTTTGTGCACCACAACGCACATACTCTAGGATATTACCTGCCCAATGCCCATTCCCTGTGTATTACTGTATATATCTCCAACTAACGTTGGTACAATGAAATGTTCGTTGCTATTTGTCAATGATTTGCTCGTTCAGCTCGATACTGCTGCCTTCGTGGAAGAATTTGGATTGCCATTGAAGACGAGAACCAAAGATGGCTACAATCCACTTCTGGATGATTTCAAGAACACGAAGTTCTATCTAAGCGTTCCTACCCACAACAGGAAGTAGCTTCCCTGCTTTACCGCTTCTGTTTTTGGATAGACACACCACATAATGCGTGTTGAGGTAAAGTACCAACCAGATACTTTTAGTTCAATATATGTGATAAAATTGATGCACAATAACTTATTGGAGCTCTTTCCAGGAGGCGGCTTTGGATAGCCGAGCGTATACAAGTAATCACTTGCTTGCTGCTGGAGCCTGGTGATGCTTCATGAAAACATACCGGCCGTCTTTTGGGAAGTTTATGTTTGGTTGCATGGTTCATAGTTCATACCGTGTTTTTGGAATGACACAGAACTCATTCTTTGATATGCTTTGCCAAGGGTTTTTTGCCAAACAATCCCTATTTTGAGTTAGTCCAAGTAGTAATGCCACGGAAATTTCTTGTATCCAAACTATTCGTCGTCCTTGCAGATGGGATTTTTCTGATGCAAATTTTTCTGCCAACGTCATTCGAAAGTTCGTTCTCAACTAAATCATAGAATAAACTTCATAATTTTCTTCTTTCCTAGCAATAAACAATTGTCCTAAAGATGAATCCACGCATCAAATTCATTTCTATATTATATTTTATGCTTCACTTAATGATCTCCTGGTATGTTCTACCTGTGCATTGCCATTACGGTGTATACCATAAAACAAAATTAGCAGATGGAGAAAAAACACGAAACTGAATTAGCAAGAACAATGCAATAATTAATGAATAGAACAATTACAGCTTACATATTTCCACCCCCCATATATAACAATAATATATAATGGGGTAGAGACTTCTGGGGGCTATTTTGTTTATTGTCAACAAAAGGTTGCAGTTCCATACTAGCATCAGGAAGCCACACCATACATTTCATTTTCTGTAGACAAAAAGAATGGTTACATCAAATCGCTCCAATATACAGATTCTCATCATGCTATCAGCAAAATGGGCAAAAAAAAAAGTGATATAAATGAAAGAAGACATTATGGTGTACTAAAAACTTTCTTATTGCCCTTAAAGAAGTTTGCTGGTACGCCGCTTTGGGCCTCCAGGAAAGAGCTTCATTATCCAACCAAGCACCCGTTCGACAACCTAGATCAGATTCAGAATCTGTTAGATATCTGAATAAACTGTTCAGAGCGGTTGTAAGGCCGCCTAAAACATTTCAGAAAAGTCAAAGTAACTTAATAATTAGTCGATGAGATGAGAAACCTACACTTTTTCATAGTACTTATATCTTATTCAAACATGATATAAAAAGCTTATCACCGCAATTAAGCACTTAAAACTTGTTGTATACACAAGGCGACAATATATAATCCACCAAAGATGTTCTTTTGGTGTGCCCACTGTCTACTGTTAAATACTTGAAATAAAACACTGAATTACCTCATCTCCTTCGTCAGCATACATTGTTGCATCATTGATGGAGCGTGTGTCAACTGGTTTTGCTAGGACATTCTCATTGGCCATCCTTTGAGAAGTTAATAGCTCAAGCCGTTGTGTCTGAATCTCCAGTTTTTGTGTTAGATCTTTGTTCAACTCCTTAAAGAAAAAAGAGCAAATTGCTAAAGCATACACACGATGTAACAAAAGCAACACAAGTAAACCTTGCTTGGCATTTGAACTGGCAAACGGGATTTTCCAGTAGTCATACACTGGTACAAGCTTGGTGTACCAGTACCTAGCAGTCATGGTTCTCCAGCTAGTAAGGCCATTTAGGGCATAGTCTTATACAGTACAGGCATGTCATCAGTATAGATAGGAATATTAGAACCAAAACTTGCTACACCCAAAATGAACAATACCTTCAGCTTGGAGCAATTGGATGATTCGATTTTTAGTGCTCGCAGCAACTCCTCTCTCTCTACTGCTAACTGGAGATGCAAAAAGTGCCATCATAAGTATGGTAGTCAAGGTTGTTCAGCAAGAATTAATTAATGAAAGCAAACAGTATTGAACACTTGAGACTTCTGCACAGTGAAGAGATTACCTCTGACATCAAGGAGTTGATGTTATCAATCATTCTAAGCTGATCATCGGGAATGCTAGAAGATGCCTCTTCAAGGAAAGGAAAATCGGATATATAGTTGGACCGAGAAACAGATGATCCATCATCTTCCAGAGTGTTGATGGTAGCAGGCAGGGTTCCTGAAGAGCAGCTTTCTCCTGTATCTGAAGAAAAATATTTAATGTCAAGCAGAAAAAGTAGTTGATGCATATTAATAGATAAATGAACAAATAAAGAGGAAGTGTAATATCCACACCTAAGTCCTCTGTTGCAGTTGACGCATCTCTTTTATCAGCTGAAAATTTTTCTGTGATGTTTACCTTCTCAGTTACAGGAAGGTTCCTCAATTTAGAGTGCAGAAGTTTCTTCTCTGTCCAAATGAACCAGCAGTAAAGTCAAGTGGAGTGGAGTGCGACAATAATCACATGCATGGTTTATGTCTGCATAACCTACATGTCTTACTCCAAGTTTCCAACCAGATGTATAAAAAATATCTACTTCATATTGAGTTTCATGTATTAATTAGTCCACCCAAAAGTATAAACTGTAGAAAGAAAATAGCCAATCTACTCAAATTAACACTTCCCCTCATGTTTAGACACCACCAGACCAACAACGTGGTCTCAACTTGGGTCGGGACCTAATCCACATTGAGATTCTCTAGATCTCACCGCCAAACCCTTCAATTATTTTTCTCATAAATTAAGACAATGAAGTCTTGAACTCAAAACCCCTAGACTCTAATATATATTGAGTTTTATATACTAATCATATCACCCAAAAACTTTAAACTATTGATTGAAATTTATTTGTAGTTCAACACTTCCAATTTTTATTCTTGGTAGCATAAAAAAAGATAGATGAAGAAAGGCATGAGGCTAAAACACATATGTCCTAAAAATGCATACAAAGATGTACTAGGAGCACACCTAATCATTTTCTAGAATTGAACAGAAACAAAATGTTGTCAAATTACAGTAAGCGGGAGATATACCTTCTTGGAGAGCATCAATGGTGGACTGAAGATGTTGTCGCTCCTTCTCTAGACTAGAAACTCTGCGTCTGAGTGGTGGGAAAAAAGGGGATAAAAATACACATTATCACTTACCCTTAAGGCCATGTCTGCGTACTACAAAAAATTTCCATACGAAAGAGGATCCCACCAAGATTTTGTAGTGATTAAACTAGTATCCCAAATTTGGCACATAAAAATCTCTTAAGAATTGAGTCAAAAACTGCTCTTTCAAACAGACCATAAGTCTTGACTAGGAAACTCAGCTCAGGATTTCAGTCAACTACTGCCATGTAGTTGCACATTAATATATGATTCTAATATGGGCAGCTCTATGGCATACAATTATTCATTATTTTACAGTGTTCTAAACGGCAATAAGCGATAAGTAAGCGGTCACCCCATCTTTAAGTGCATAACGGTCTTATATTCGATTTAACTATTACAAAAAAAAACATATTTATGGTATATAATGGTATAAAATTAATGCTAAATATAGATAATATATGCTTTAAAACAACAAAAAAGAAGACTCTAAATAAAATTTACCTATATATGCATCAAATAATATAAATGAACCATACATCATGTGATTAGCGTCGTTGAACCACTATAAATCACTATATTCCGAACATGATCAACACATAAGCTGACATAAGCGGCCGAGTGGCATAACATAGCAGTGGACATACCACTAACACTTATGCTGCCACGCATGCGGCTCAAGCGGCCTTGATTTAGAACAATGTTATTTTATTTCTTCAATTGGATCCAATTCATTTATCAGAAAATAGAAGAGGTCTCAATGCTCTGCAGCCAACAATCAAAGTGAAGAAAGTGCACTCACACCATTGCAGTATATGTATTTAAAAAAAAATCAACTTAAAAAATCTCACCTGTATGAAGAAATCCCTGAATTTAAATCCCCAACTTCCTTTTCAAGTTTTAACTCATTTGACCTCAGTTTAAGAGCCTACAAAATAGACAAGTATATTAAACTGACATGTGCCAACGTTAAAAAAGTGCTTCAATAGATGTGTTAAGTTGACATCAATTTCACGTTCAGTATTTCCTTATATGAACTACAAATTCAGTCATATTAAAACACAAGACAGTTTTATTTGAAGACAGCTTTTTCCCATCGAAATTTGCAAAGTGAATGCAATATTGGGTAAGACATGGAAGAGGAACCGTGAAACCTTGCTATCAAGAATCTAGAGATTAAACAAGTATAATGAGGCCAAGTAGCACATAGAGCAGGTGAATGACATATAACATGAATATGTGCAATCCAGCATGCTTCATCAGCAAATCAAACAGAAAATTTAGAATATAGTTTATGATGAGATACAGTAAAGTTAACATTTATCATGTTTAGAGGCAGAGAATATCATGGGTTGTAGAACTAAAAACAACATTAACCACAGTATCCTCCTTAGGCAGGTTGATTTCCGCAAGATAAATTTCCTAACAGGCATGAAGCAAGCAGAGAGGTAGCAAAGCACCTTATCTTCCAAGAGAATGACTTCAGCTGCAAGTATTTTCGCCCTTTCATCTGCAGCATTGCACTCTAGTTGGGCATTAGCATATTCTGTTTTGACAGACTCAAGTGCCAGCTGTTGTACAAAAAGAATTAGAAAGAAAGTAAATATCAAGCATTGCTACAAGCTAGTAAATGAAGCTTTGGGGCAAAAGACAAAAGATGCAAACCATAACACAAGGAATACCATAAATTGATAATAGCAGAAAACACTAAAAACATAAATGATGTTTAGGCTAACAAAAACACCGTTGACCAGTCAAAAACTGCAGAGACGACCTTATGCTTCTAGTGACAAGGCTTTCAAAGTAAGCAATTGTGATTTACAAGCAAGCATGCACACGCTCCACATATCTAAAGTTTTACAACTGATTGGGGATGAATCCATCAAGGAACATTGGCCAGGATTTGTTAATCAATGGATAATAGTAAGTTAGTAACTCAAGTAACATCTAATATATGTCAATCCAACTTTCAAGATGAACCATCAGATCGAGCATAACCAACGAACATAAATCGCTTAGAGGGACTGGATTTCAAATTTCATAACTTGTACTTTGTACAATAGTATAGAAAAACAAGCCATATTTCATCACCACACCATAGCCTGTAAAATATCAAAACCCAAACATCTCCAAATAATTGTGCATGCCGTGTTAAAAATTATGAACTAAGAAGCAACTTCATGCTATGTATGAACATGGTTCTTCCCTCATATTTCAATCGTTAAAACTTTACATCAATCCCCTTGCTCTTGAGGACCCATACACCATCATGGTTTTGTCTGCACATTTTCTTACCACTGTTCAGGGCAGTAAATACCTATCTGAAAACAATCATATATTCATATTATTATAGCACATACTACTTTTAAAATGACACAGGAGAACAACACATGGAAATAGCAGGACACAATAAATGGTAGCTTATGAAGACATACAAATACATACTTTTAATTTTCACATATTTCAAGTGCTGGAAAAGGTGAAAGAAAGTCTAACCAATTGAGCTTGAATTTCTCCCTGCAGTCTCTCCATGTCAGATGTTAACTGACTGATAACTTGTGCCTGAAACTTGCACAAAAAAAAAAGTCACCAATCAAAAACCACTGGAAGTTAATCAGCTGTAGAAATACTTTATTTTATCCTTACAACCAAGCTGTAATTTATGGAAGAATTTGATCATCTGATTGATTAAGCGGTAGACAAAGCAGTTTGTTTTAAGTCTTGGCATAAGCTTGAATCTTCCAAGCTCAACTAGCAAACATTCAAAATTAAATTCTGACATTTGAATTACAATATCATAACAGAAATAGTTACCAAATTAAGTTTATATTTTTTCCCTTTTTTCTCTTGTTCCGATGATGGATAGATTATTACTATGTTATGGGTTTTTAGCAGACATCTTCCATCTATCATAGTAACACCATCATGGAAACTTGTACATACCTGCTGGTTGAACTTATCAGTCAATGCTGAATTATCTGTGGCCAAAGTTTGCGCTAGTGTTTGAGATTTCTCAAGAGTTTGCTGTAAGGAGAACTTCTCTTTTGTCAAATCCTCAATGAGCTGGCAACCAAACCAGAGCATATGAGTACATTGATGTCCAAAATAACAAACAGTACAGCCAAAAGAGGTATGCTAACTTGTGCATAAGCCTCGAGTGACTAGTTCCCAAATGATACAACAGAAAACCTCAGAGAAACTGCATGCAAGGGTAAGTGTGCGTGTGTTTAATACGTAGTCATCCCTCTTAACACTTCATGTATAACTGGCATCAAACCAAACACAACTTTCAATATTATGCCCACCTATGCAATTTTAAATTTACAGAACAGGGACATCTCTCGTGTGGTATATAAATGCTATATATCCCCAAGAAAGTAAAAAAAAACAAATTGCTCGATGTTTAACATTTGATCACCTGCTCTAATGCTGCAAAATCATCATCTTTCCCATGAGTTGTGAAGCTGTGTAACATTTCATAACCATGCTTCAGACTTTGTTCATTGTTGGAAAGCAATGAATTCGGTGGAATGGAACTCGTGGATGATTCCTTTTCATGATTAGGTTCTAGTGTTCCTGACTTAAGAGAATTGTCCATGGCATTGCTACCAGCAGACAGTTGATTTGGCCACGGATTAACTTTTGCTGGCTCCTTGTATGGGGCTTGTGATGCCGGGGGAGCTCTTTGTACTCCAAGAGTATCAAGAAAAGATGGCCGAGAACGACTGTACGTACTTGGATAATTGGTAGATAAAAAAGGATCAGTTTTATCAAAATTTGCAGATGTCAAATCTGACAGATTCTGATGTACACTTCCAACATTTGTATCATAATCTATATTATCAGCAGTCCTCACTCCTCTAGAACTACTGAAGGTACTGTCATACTCCATTTTGCTGCCATGCACAGAGTGCTCCACTTGAGAAGAGTCTTTAGGGGTAGCTACACAGAGGGTGAAAAAAGAGCACCCCAATTCAAGTTAATCATCCGATGTCATAGTTTATGCATGTACAGAAAAATATAACTTCAGATTTACCTCGTAATTGAGCAAAAATATCATTGTTCCTGGAGTAATCCTGGGAGTAACTGCTTTCAGACTTCTCAAAAAGACTGCCGGATAAATATGGTCTAGATTGTTCAGTATCACGTGTTTGACTTAATAAAGAATCTCTACCCCAGCTGGGTAAGACCTCCGCAGGAGGAGGGAAACCTGAACTGTTGGTGTTTCTGAAGGCACTTAATGAAGATGTTAAAGATACATCCTTATCAGAACTGTATTCCTCCCCATGGCGCACACCATCACCTCTCCAATTGTCATGATGCCCATTAGATAGGTTCGAGTAGCTCAAGTTCCCATATAACTTACTCCCCACGTCACTAACAGCCTCTTGAGGGGTTCCAACAAGGTTACTAACACCAACCAATGCCTTTACAGTGGTAGGACCATTTGACAAGAAGTCTGCACTTTTGGAAGAACTGATCGGACCATTCTGATAGACTCCAATTGGTACAAATGTCGTGCTTGCCACACCTGACTCTACATCAGATACCGGCCCATCTCCCGAAGCAGCACTCTCTACATTTGGAGGGGGTTTCTCTGTCGGATGGGGAACAGCGGGCACTGCGTTTTCTGCAATGGCGGCAGCCTTCTTCGCTGCCTTCTTCTTACGGAACTCCTCCAGCTGGATCACAAAAACAGGACATCATTCTTGTAAAATCAACTACTTTAAACTATGCAGAAATGGTGTGCTAGTGCTGCATCGGTTTATAATAACCAATCCAATGCAGTATTGATGGGAAACAGCAAGATCTAAATACCTAAAATTCAATAATTTCAAACTGAGCACGACAAGAAGGGGCAAGTTTAATGGCATTTGGCCTCCGCACCAGAAACAAATCCATGGATTAGACTACAACTGCGAGGCTAAACAATGCAACACCTCTAATTTTTCTCTGCAGTTCAACACGGCTGGACCCAAAAGATCTAATCCAAGAACAAAAAAACATCTAATTGCGTGAAACTATTTTTTAACAACGCGTGCCTTTTTGGACACGATAGGCTACAGTTCCTGTAGGAACACAAACCTACCCGCTTCTTCCCGGCCTCGAGGTGCCCTTGCTTGCGCGCCGACGAGGACGACGCGGCGGCGGCGGTGGAGGAAGAAGAATTGGGCAGCACCTGCGCCGACGCCATGGCCCTCCGGCACCCACCAATCCGATTCAAATCGCGGTAAGATCTCCTCGAATCGGCGGCTCCACCGGCGTCTCAACCGGATTTGAAAGGGATGCAGACACTGCGTGAGATCTGTCGGTGGGTTGGATTTGGATTTGGGATTTGGGGATTTGGGATTCGCGCTGTTTCGAAAATTTTTTGGCCCTCCTAATATTTGGGCTCCAACTAAATTCGCTTCCTCTCCTGTTACTATATTTTTCCCCTTTTAGTTTTTGGGATGTGTTATTTTCTCGGGGCGTCACATCGGAGTCGGATCGGTTTGAGTTTTTTTTTTTTTTTTTTTTTTTTTTTTGCTGTTGCGTCGTCGCGGTCACTGGGGTAAGCTGGTGGTTTCTCGGTGGTGGATCTGGGTTGGTCACTTGGTTGGTTTTTTTCCTTGAGTAGTGGATCGGTTCAATTCAACCATCCTCAACCTGGCTCAAGAACCATTGCTTCACAGTTTAAAAAAAGTGAGAGCCATTGATTATAATCATAAATTCTTTTATGAGAAAATTTCAGAATGGTCCTGCTATTTTCCTAAATGTTTCAACTAAGTAGTGTTTTTTCAAAATTTGTAAAATTAGATCCATTTCTTTTTATATTGATTTAATTGAATCTCACTTTTTTCAATTTTCTAACCTAGATCCTACATTTTTCAAAATTATTTTAATTAAGTCCCACCTATCACATGTTCTTACTAAATTTTTCTATCATTTTTTAAAATTAACAACTTGTTAGTGGTTATAATGTTTATATGATGTTTTGTAATCTTTTCGAGTGCCTTGGCCAAATAGTGATTAGTTATCATATACTTCGTTAGTATTTAGTTGGCTCATATGAAAAAAAATTGAATAATGTGAGCTAATAGAAACATATAGAAAAAAATGGGACATAATTTTCAAATTTGAAATAAGTGAGATTCAAACTAAAACATTTGAAAGAAATTTCTCATTTTAAATCATCTAAGATTTGGCACAATCTAATCGACTTGTGCATTTCTCGGACAGCCCATGTCTTGGGCCGGTTTTTGTGGCTAGATCTCGTGGGTCCGTCTGGGCCATCAAAGGCCAATTGGGCTGACTGAACCGTTGATTGTGAGTGGCAAACCAGGTTGGACAAGGCCTTGACTTCCTACTGGGTGGAAGATATCACGCCTAGTTAGGCCATAAACCCTTATCGATCTGGGCCGACCTCGTACACTTCTTTATCCAATTAATTGGTGGAGTACGACTCATCTGGAACAATTAAAAGGACTAAAAATTCTTCTTGAATAATTATTTGGATAATTATATTTTGGAATAATTAAACTACCCCTATGTAAACTCTTACTTGATCAATTAAAAACATTATCCTATTATAAAGAAAGGGTAATTGAATAAAAAATTTAATCTACTGTGCTCTTTATTTTGTCTCTATTTTCTATGCTTAGTCATGTAAATTGTTTGTGCTATGTTGGCATCGCAACAACGTTGTTGTTTATAACACATTATCATCACAAATGCTCCAATTTGGTGTGTCGTCACAATCTCATCTACTATAACATGTTATCAATATGAATGCTCCAATATGTTGTTTACAACACGTTATTTGCATAGAATAAAAACTTGTAGGAAATATTTCTGATATTGCAAAGAAAGAATTCATCGACCTTACTCTTAATTACTTGGCATGGAACTTTTGATGTTGAAATCTATTTAGCATGTAATGATATTAGTGGGACAGTCAAGGATAACAAATGTATCAATGCTCAAAAGGTGGATATGGAAGAGAAAGAGGCAATAGAAATGATGATGAAAGCAAGATCCATGACAAGCACAAGAGCAAAGTAAAACCCCACAATGACCCAAGTGAGAAGAGCAAAAGCCAAAACCAAGTTTGCTACAGGTGCAGATGCGATAGTCATTACCCTCACATATGTCGCACATCAAAACACTTAGTCGAAACTTATCAAAAGATGATGAAAAACAAAAAAAAGTCATGAAATCAAACACGAGTCACATTACATAGACTTGCCTGAAGAAGCAAGACTTTAATTGATGATCATGATGACTCTTAGGATTAGAGCTCGAGGGTATTTATAGAGAACATAAATAGTCTCATTTAAATTTATTCAGTCTCCCAATTATTTTTATATTTCTATTTCAGACATGTATTTTTATGCACTATCATTAGATTTTGTGTTCTCATCAAACATTTATTATTTTTTGTTTTCATTGAATAATTATGCATTGTTGATTCAAATGCATCTATAGTCAATGTCATATGTTTTATCATTAAATTTGTGTTCTTGTTAAACATTTTTTTGATTTATATACCATGCTATATTTTTTAGAATATCTTGTTTGTGCAACCTATGATGGATGAGCGAGAATTATGTTTGGTAGACAGTTGTACCACACACACTATTTTGAAGGATACAAAATATTTCAAAAATCTAGTAAACATGAAATGGAGCATTGTAAATAATAATGTGCCAATCATAAGCTCCGAGAGAGCTTCATTGATATTCCTTTTGATGCATAAATACTTATAAATGATGCTTTGTTGTACCTTGAATCAAAGTATAACCTTTTGAGTTTCAAAGACATCCACACAAATTGTTTCCATAATGAAACTAACAAAAAGAATGATATTGAATATCTTTTCATAACAAACTCAATTATATGTTGAAAACAAGTAGTTGAAAAACTCCTGTCTTGTTCCTCTAGGTTGTACTATATTCATATTCAACCAAATGAAAAATGTGTTGCGATGAGTTTAAAATTAAATGACTCAAATTTCTTCATATTATGGTATGAATGTTTGGATCATCCTAGATAAAATATGATGGTCGGATTATAAATAATCTAGCTAGCAATAATATATAAACCAAAAACTTCCCTACTCTTGAATAATTTATTTGTGATGCTTGTGCAAAAGACAAATTTATTACGAGACTTTCTAGTTCAAAAATAAGGAAAGAATCACTCGTTATTCTTCAAAGAACTCAGGATGATATATGTGGATCGATTCAATTGGTATCAGACCTTTCAGATATTATATGGTCCTGATAGATGCCTCTACTAAATGGACTCATGTATGCTTATCGTCCACCCACAATCATGTTTTTGCAAAGCTAATTGCTTAAATTATAGAATTGAGAGCCAATTTCTGGATCATTAGATTCAGTCCATTCGAATGGACAATGCCGGTGAATTCACCCCGAAAATTTTTAATGATTATTGTATGGCTCAGGGCATAAAAATAAAGCTTCGAGTCCCTCACGTCCACACTCAAAATGGTCTTACAAAACCATTAATTAAAAGGATTAAACTTATTGTTAGGCCTTTGTTGCATAATTCAAAGTTATTGACCAGTAGTTGGCGATATGCAGTCTTACATGCCATTGCATTGATACAAGTTCAGCCTACTGCATATCATAATTATTCCCTTTTGCAACTATTGTGTGTGAAAGAACCAAGTATTTTTCATCTACGAGTTTTTGGTTGTACTTTATATGTGTGATATCACCACCTAGTGTACCTCCATGAGCCCATTAGAAGTTGGTGATATATGTTGGCTATGAAACTCCATTAATCATTAAATATTTTAAGCTCATCTCAAGAGATCTTTTTACAGCATGGTACGTAGATTGCATATTTGATGAATATTAATTCCCGGTATTAAGGGGGATAAAAGCTCAAATTTGAAATGCCGTGAAATTTCATGTGATGAAAACATCTTCAATATCAAGATCCATGCATTAGCCAAGCTAAACTGTAAGTTTAAAAGATAATTAATCTGCAAAATTTAGCAAATAATCTGCCAAATTTTTTGACTAATTACAAAGGAGTGACTAAATTATAAGAGTGGAAGTACCCTGGAAAACAAGTACATCTACTGATGCTCCCTTGCGTTGGAAGTGGGAGAGACATATTGGTGCAAAAGACCTTAATCCGCAGAAACATCCGCAAAGAAAAAGGTCTGATAATAATAGTCAATCATTCTCTAAATCCCCTGGAGAGATTTGCCTTGAAGGTGAGAAGTCTCTTGAAAAGGTGAATCTCCAAAATAAAAATCCCAACAACTTAGCATGTGCACAACAAAATGTTGGGATTGCGGAACAACAAGACTATCATTTTTGAACATCACGAATAACTAGTCGATATTAACAATGAGATATCTATGAATTATGTGGACACGGGAGAGACATATAATAGAAATACTATAGTTGCCGGTAACTACTTTGTCTCTACAATTGCCCAAACTATCTCAAATGAAAATCTGGATTCAGACCAAAAGCTATAATAGATCACCAGAATCACTCAGGTTAGGTCAAATGGAAGGAATCAATTGATACTAAACTATACTCATTAAATAAAATAAAAAATTTGGACTTGTAATCCAAACACCACATGATATTATCCCTGTAGCATACAATTGCATTTTTATAAGAAAAAAAATGAGACAAATGATGTGGTGAGATATAAAGCATGATTGGTAGCCCAAGAGTTTACGCTAAGACCCGATATTGATTATGAGGAAACTTATTGTCCCGTTCTGGATGAAATCACATTATGTTACTTAATATCTTTGGCAGTAGACATTAATTTAAATATGAAATTAACAAATGTTGTACTGCATATCTATATGGGTCATTAGATTCTGATGTCTATATGAAAGTCCCTGAAGAACTCAAATTTCCTAACATAACAGAACATTGCAACACGTACAACATCAATTGCAAAGGTCATTGTATGGCTTGAAACAATCGAGTAGAATTTAGTACAACTGTCTAAGTGAATTCCTCCCGAAGACAGTTCAAGATGAAAGATTTAGGTAAAAGCAAATATTTCCTCGGCCTACAAATCGAGCACCCCTTGAAGAAATAAATATTCATCAGTACACCTATTTGAAGAAGGTTCCAGAGAGATTCAATATGAATAAATCTCATCCTTTTAGTACACCAATGGTCGTACAACCCCTGCAGTGGACAAAGACCTATTCAAACCAAAACAAAATAATAAGAAAATCTTACGACAAGAAGTTCCTTATTTGAGCGCCTAAGATTTAGAATCTTGCGAATTGCACTAGACCTGATATTGCATTGACAATAAATTTTCTAGTAAGATACAATGCATGCCCAACCTATAGACATTAAAATGGCAATCAAGCATATCCTCAGGTATCTTCAAGGTACAAAGGATCTCAGTTTATATTATCAGAAAAATTAAAAAATGATCTTGGTGGGCTATTCAAATGCTGAATATTTATCTAATCTCCATAATACTAGATTTCATACTAGTTATGTGTTTTCCTATGGTGGTTTATCCATTTCTTGAAGGTCTGTCAAATAGGTATTGGTGGTAACCTCGACAAACAACTCAGAGATAATTGTATTATATGAAGCTTCACGTGAATGTGTTGGTTGAAAAGTTTGATACGTCATATCCAGCAGTCATGCGACATTACAACTAAAATTACCCTCACAATCATATATGAGGACAATATTGCTTGTGTTACACGAATGAGTGGTGGATATGTTAAAGACAATATGACAAAACATATTGCTCTCAAGTTTTGTTATTCTCACGATCTCCAGAAAAATAGTGAAATAAGTATCCAAAAAACTAGAACTAGTGACAATCTGATAGATTTATTTACTAAGTCTATGTACGTTTACTTTTAAAAAACATGTCTATGGCATCATAATTGATCCGGGAGGATCTCCAAGTCCTGATCGCATGCGGCTTCGCGACCAAGTCCTGATCGCATATGGCTTCGCGACCTTAACCGTGTTCGGGAAGGATTCGCGAACATGAATGGGTCCGCGACCATGGATTGGTCCGCGACCAGGAAAAGGAATTCGTTCCCTGTTCGGAATTGTAATCCGATCCGAATGTGTATAACTAAGCTTATCTATTTAGGATTAGTTATATGAGTCTGATACGTACTCATACGATTGGACTATAAATACCTTGTAATAGGTCTAGTTTAGATCATCGAAGAGTCATAGAACTTATTTGAGTTTTAGACACTTATAGTTCCTTCGACGTAGACAAGTGTGTCTAACGTTCGACGTGTAAGCCCTCTTTGAAATAAAGAGTTGTGCAATTACTTTGGGTTTCGGGTATAAGATCCCGTTATTCCGCATATTAGATTCTGGGCGAGCCTAGTGCGAAAACCAAGGCTAGGTCTCAAACGGATCAATAATGCATAGGCTAGGAAGATTATTGTCTTTAGGTGGAAAAAATATTAAGAAATAACTATGAGTTTTAGATCATGAAGGTCTTTTTAATTTAGATCTTGAAGGTTTTCACCTAAATTTTACTAGTCAGCATATTAGAATTATTAGATCTTGAAGATCAATATTTTACTCTTTTTCCTCAATTAAGTTTTTTCCCACCGAGTTTCTTTAAATGAAGGTTTTTAATGAGACAACATGTACAATGCAAAGAATACGTGTATTATGTATTCCTTTTTCTGATCTTTTTTCCCAATAGGTTTTTTAGTAGAGTTTTTAATGAGACATATACATATCGTACTAATGTCCAAGGGAGAGAGTTCTAAAAGGATATATCTGAATAATTATCTTGCGTACATTATCGAAACTACCCCTATGGCTACCCTAGGTTGGTCTATTTAAAGACTTGTAATACTGTAAAGAGAGGGTAATCGAATAAAGAATTTCATCTACTGTTCACTCTATTTTATCTCTATTTTCTATGCTTGCTCGTGTGGATTGACTATGCCATGTCAGCATCGCGACAATGCTGCTGTTTACAACATATTGAAATTTATATCAAAAAAAGTATTTGCTAATGAACAAGTACATATTTTCTTCTTATCTTGCATATATCTCTCTTCCCTCTTCGATAAAACCCCTCTTTCCAAATTTAGCTCTCTAAGGTTTATCTAGCCCCCTTCTTATCCTCCACAGTGACGGCGGTGCAGTGAGATGGTGGTAGTGCTACCAGTCGCAGGTAAAGGCAGTGAGAGTTGGTGGCCACTGGGAAAAGGCCGACATAGGGGCTGTGGTTGGGCAGTAGTGCAGTAAGACGGTGGCGATGGCCAGTGAGGGAGAAGAAGAGGTGGGCGGCGGTGGACGCAGAGATCAGGAAGAGGAGGGAGAAAAGGTGTGAGAGAAATGGAGAGTGAAAATTAAATTAGATCTAGATATGTGGCGCAAATGGTGCAAATTTTTAAGAAAAAATCTAGTACCTACACTCTAGATAGTCCCAAAAAATAATTAATCTAGTATGATGTAGGGAAAATCCAAATATATTAATAATATATTAAAAAAGGGATTAGCTATATTTTAACCTTTTTAAAAAAAAATAAATCATCTGATATAGCTTACAAGGCATTTAAAATAGGGGTTGAATGGTGAATTAATTCTACAAAACTTTTATGACAATAACATGACTTGTGCATCATACAGAACATTTAAAACATCTTGCAAAAAATAGCAATGAAATGAAAATGTAAGTACTACTATTGTTATGTAAATAATTTCCAAATATGTGTGTCTATATATATAGTGAAACTAGTCTATATAAAGGTATAAACTTAATAGATTGGACCTGCCCACCCACAGTCGAATAGGCCCATCCCCAACTTAATCCAAAAACAACCACCCATTAATCATCCACCAACAAAACATCATTAAAAACTTCATCAAACTCAATTCCACACGTGCTCATATTATCCCACATTCACCAACTGTCCCCAATTTAGTAATGGCCCACCTCCCTCTTGGTGCCCCACTTCTGAAATAATTTGCTACATCTTGAAAAAAGGTGATACATGGTCTAATTTTCTATTCTCTAAAGAATATTGTCTAACATGAATATCAAATCCCAAAAAAATATGTCAAAAAGAAATTATATTTCGAACACAAATTATATTATCATTGTCATGTTTCACTCTAACAAGTGTATCATTCATGTTAGAAGAAGAAGGATGGGTACGCAAATGCTTTGTCATACGCCACATCCTTTATTGCTACAAATATGATGTACATTTAGCATAAATTGGTTATCAATTGGCTACAAGTAATGTCAGAACTTCAAGAATGACTTGGTGTCAATTAGTCAAATCTTTGAAAAGAACTTTTGATCTACTATAAAAAATATCATCATTAATTTACTTGTTACTACCAAACTCCTTTTGCATTCCCTTAAAAACAAAAAATATACAATGGCTAATAAGAAATCTCATAATAATAGATATTTCACACTTGCGACAGTTCAAATACATTCTTACTATGTAGTACGCAAGTGTTTACTACAAACGTAGTAAAAAATTATCACAAAATTTGTAAAATGAACAAAACAAATCTTTTACAAAAAAACTCCAGATTTGACTTGAACACATCAGCAATAGCTTGCTCCGTGATGGCAAAATGTACCAACACTGGTGGGAAAGAAGGGGAAACAACACCAAACAGAGTAGGAGCGATGATTTGCGATGTTGAAGGAGGAGAGAGAGAGAATTGAGCACCTACCATGAGAGCACATTGGTAGAGATGTGGGCAAAAGAAAGAAAAATAATAGGTGGTTTGTTGGATACTAACAAGGAGAAAACAATGTTAATTTGTTTAAACAGGAGGTGCGAAGGTGGCACGAATCTACAAATAGATGAACGAAGATATCAGTAGGTACAAACTAGTCAATTTATATCTAGATATAAACTAGTTGTATATATATATATATATACAAACTGCATAGATATCTCAATTTTTTTGTAAATTACTATTATTAGTAAAAAAACTCATTCATCCATCGCATTATCAGAGATCAAAACTTAATGAATTTTATTCAAATTGAAAAGAAGAGATCAACCTTGACATTGACAATAATTTTTTAAGAGGCTAGCAGTAATTTGGCAAAAATACTACTATATATAAGATAAATTACTATCCAATATATTAAGAATTACTGTCTGATGTACTGCAACTAGTTTCATATTTTTTTTTATCATTCTCTCTAACATAATCGTTTAATTCATAATAGGGTAAATTATTATTTCAGTATGGATACTGTAGGATTGAGGATACTGATTAAAGGAGAGTGAATACAAGGCTTTAAAAAACTTTTCGACTAAAATAAATTTTGCAAGTAATGAAGGAAAACCGAGTTTTCATAAAAGAGTCTAAAACAATCTAAGATCAAGTTGCATTTAACAAGATACAGATGAAATACAATATGCAACTAAGAGTAAGCAGAAACAAATGAGTCAAAACAAATATAAAGAGTGCAAGAGAGAAATCAAGTGACACAACAATTGTTTTCGATGTCTTGAAGACTCGCCCAATCTCTTCTACTCCTCGTTGAAGCGCTCACGCGTGAACTTCGCTTCTATATCCACGAAGAATATCTCCATTCTGGATAGATGAGTATCAATACCTTTCACAAGTCTTTGTCGACCTCTCCGACAAACTCTAATAGAGAGATTGCAACTCTCCTCCAACAATTGTATATGCTATGGCAATCAACAAGAGTAATAAGTCATACACCTTTACTTAAATAAATCAAGTACTAGAAGTTCAAATGATGCAAATAAATGCCCACACTCTAGCACTAGCTTACATAATGATGGATGATATGTACTAAGCACTCTTAGCCTCTCACAAATGCATTAACTCAAGCAATTAGTCTAATCTTTTTATGAATATCACTTGTATATTTAAAGATGCAATGATCTTGTTAGAGATATACAATGAGGTGCCAAAAGATACTCTCTCAATCAACAAGAAGAGTATATATAACCCCCACACAGAAATCTAGCTGTTAGAAACACACTGGAGAAAAAATCAGCCACCTGGACAATTCGCATGAGATGCGGACTGTCAGCATCTACTTCTTTGTGTCTAACGACTATATAATGGCTAGTATATCCACGCGCGAAGAGCCGTTGTGGGGAATCAATTTTACACGCGGATAATCCGTGTCCCATGCGGATTGTCCGCATGGATATATGCAATTGACAGTAAAATAAGCATAACTTTTGATCTAGAGATCCGATTGAGGTGCTTTTTGGCTTTTTAGAAAGATGACTCAAGGGGCTACAATTTTGTCAACAGGGGTAAGACCTAGATTAGCCTACATGCTTCTAGAAAATTTAAGAATATTCCTACTGCCAAAATATCCGACACAAACGTCCGCATCTCTGAGAATTTTCAAACCAACAATTTAAGTCTAGTTTTCAAATTTTAACTCCTATTCAACAATCTAGACTTGTTTTCTAACAATGCAAGAGGTCAACGAGCACTAATGCAATATAATATGAATGCATTTGAGTTTCCACACTAGATCGACTAAACCTTGACGAGGATTGACACCCGGGTCACTTCTAATAAACTTCTGGTTCAAGACAGGTTCGAACCAGAGCATGTGTCTGGAGATGCGAACTCAAGTTATTTTGAGAGGCATCACCACGAGGTCGCAAGCTTTACGCGATCAAGTCGCAGCTTTACGCGGTCAGACCGTAGGCCTTGCGCGGTCAGAAGTTCGTGGCCTATACGCGAACTACACATTCGGGATATTACGCGGTCAGCCAAATCCCGCGGTCAGAACGTCTACCGATCAGGATACCTGGGATCTATCTATTCGGTTGTCTATACGACAGGATATTCTAAGTATCCCGAAGATTCCTACACGTGGAAAATCAACCGTCAGGGGGTTAACACGTACAGTTATTCATGAATAACACGTGTTTAACCTGCGTGGAGGTTAAGAGCAGTTTCAAAAACCGTATCTAACCGTCCGAGCAACCGATTGATGCAGTTTCCTTCACATGGCACCCTTTCAAGCAGTATAAAAGGATGGCATGAAGTATCAATCGGGGGGAGAGATCCAAGTTAGCCAAGTCTACGGCATACCTCATATAGCATTCTTAAGTCTTCTTTAGCTTATTTTTGTACACTTTTATAGGAAAAATCCTTGCCTGTGAGGACTTTTCCTCCCATTTGTAAACATTTTACCACACTTAGTGAAATCTCAACAGGACGTAGGGCTTTTACTCCCACCATCGAGGGCCCGAACCTGTCTAAATTCTCTGTGTTCCTGTTCTCCATTGTTCAGCATACCTTCCCGAAGGGTCATCTTGAAAGGTCTCACTATTACAAATTCTGCATAAGTTCGGCTGAGGACCCCGAGTCCGAATCGTCGACAGCTGGCGCCCACCGTGGGGCCTTTCTCAAGGCGTCCTAATTAAAATTCGGAGGTTCGCCAAAACATGGCTGGAGCATATGATTCCGAGAATGATTTCGATCTCGAGGATTATGCTCATATCCCAATGCCTTCTCCAAGTGATCCCGTTCCGATGGAAGAGGTCGAAGGCCAGAATCTTCCACAGGATGAATCATCTTCCCAAGTCATGATGATCGACCAGGAGGTAACTGGCACAGGGTCAGAACCCACAGAGGTTCTTAATGTGCTAGGTGATGAGTCCGGCCCATCGTACGATCCCGCTGAGGGAAAGTACGATGGTGACCCCGAGGTTAGCCCAGGAAGATTCGACCCTGATAACCTTCACCGTCTCTTTGATTTCGAGTCCGACTCGGAACAAACCGAGATGTTCTCCCCATCGGCGACTTCTCTCCCTAGGCAGTTTGCTGCGTTGTCGGAGGAAACTCCCGATCAACAGGCTGCCAGGGAAGAACAAGATCGCAAACAGAAGGAGGAGCAAGATCTCGAGCAACAAAACAACGAACTACGCAGAACTGCCCTAGAGGCTCTTCAAGATGCGCAGGCTCGTTACGATGCTGCCCCGAGTTCTTCTCGACGGTCGCGTGGTCATAGACGTGACCAGACTCCTTCCTTACCACCGGAGCACTTCCCAGTGGACGAGGAAACAATAACACCCAGTGCCCCTAGGAGAAGTACCCATGGTCGACTGCGATCTATCACGGAAGTCATGCGTAACTTTCCTCCTACGGTCACGGATGCGCAGAGACCGGCCTTTTACAGGATCCTGGCGGAAAGATTGGACGAGGTCGCATCTGAGGCGACCCCAACAGCCTCTTCCCGCTCAGTGACACATTCCCGGGATCGAGATGGTCCTCATTTTGGCTCTGGTCGACGGAGTTACCCGCCGCCTATACCGTCCAGACAGGACAAATATCGGCGAATGCAGGACTCTCGCAGTAGGGATCGAGTTCCCGTTCATTCTCGTTTGGGACCTCGAGTCACCCCGCCGTTAAGTGAGTTTGCTCGAAACCTGACCGAAAGTCGCAGGACGGTCCACGGTCCTTACGTTGGTTGCAAAGCTTTCTCGCCTGGCCTACGAGCGGTCGTTTGGCCCGATAAGTTTCGACCAGGGGCCATCGAGAGGTTTGACGGAACTCAGAACCCATCCGAGTTTCTTCAGATCTATATTACTGCCATCCAAGCCGCAGGAGGCGATGACAAGGTCATGGCTAACTACCTGCCAACAGTCCTCGTAGGACCGGCTAGAACTTGGTTGTTCAATCAGCCTGAGGGTTCTATCTACAATTGGGAAATGCTATGCGATGCCATCCTTAGCAATTTCCAAAACTGTTACCAAAAGCCGGGTAAGGAGGACGACTTGCATAGATTGCGGCAAACTTCGACCGAAACGCTTCGGCAGTTTGTCAAGAGGTTTGTCGGGGTAAGAAATACCATCCCGAACATATCTGATGGTTCCGTAATCAGGGCATTTAAGCATGCCGTTCGATACCGGAGATTCACTGAAGACTTGCTCATTCACCCTCCTCGATCGGTGGCCGATCTGTTCGATATGGCTGATCGATACTCCGATGCAGCCGAGGCAGTCGAATGGAACCGAATGGTTGACAAGGGGGACCTACCGCCCCAACCAGGCTTCAAGGACGCCAAGAAAGAAGACTCGAGCAAAAAGCCGGAGTCTTCACCGGGTGGGAAGTCAAAAAAGTCGAAGAGGAACCGCTCTGGACAGCACCGTGAGGTCGCGGTCGCGGAGAAACCACCTTCGACCAAAGGTAATAAGTTTTCTTTCAAAAGTAAAACTGCTTCTGGTGGCCGGGATTCCGACCAGCCAGAAAAATCAACTAATCCGCAGGAGGGCAAAAGGTGGTGTCCACTCCACAATTCCGCAGGCCACGATCTCAAAAACTGCAGGAGTTGGTTGAAACAGCTGGATGATTTCTACCAAGGAGCTGGGCCAATGCCGACCTTACCGCCCAAAGAGCAGGCGTGCGGGGTTAGAGACGTCGATGGAGACGAAGAAATGGCTTACCAGGTATCTCAAAATCATGTTAATGTCATTTTCGGAGGCTCCTCCTCTTTCGTTTCCAAAAGGCAGTTTAAAACTTTTTGCCGAGAGGTTAACCAAACGGAGACATCCCTTGGTGAACCTCAATATCCCCGTTGGTCGGATATGCCTTTGACATTCGACCGCGCTGACTGTCCTGCGGGGCTAACTCGACCATTGAGATTACCTCTGGTTATTACCCCAATCATCAGTAACGCGAGAGTCGAAAGGGTCCTGATCGACGGGGGAAGTTCCCTTGATCTTTTATTGGTCAAGACACTCGACGAGATGCAAATTCCTCGTTCGAAGATCAAGCCCATAATTCATCCGTTTTATGGGATAATCCCAGGCCCCTCCATGATGCCATTGGGACAAGTGGTCCTCCCGGTCACTCTGGGAGAACCAGATAACTTCCGAACAGAATTGGTTACTTTCGATGTAATCGATTGTGATTCAGCTTATAATGCAATCTTTGGCAGGCCTACTCTCGCTAAGTTCATGATGGCAACGCACTATGCTTATCAGTGCGGGAAATTGCCTGGCCCCAAAGGTGTCATTTCGGTCCGAGGTAGTCGCAACGTGGCACTCACGTGCGACCGGCTATCTTTGGAGATGGTCGATCAACTTCCCCTCCGGGACGCTCAGGTCGCCACTGTCGCCACCGATGCGATCAGGGCTGCTCCTCGACCAGATGAGAAACTCAAACAAGTTCCTTTGTACCCAGATGACCCATCCAAGACAATTCGGGTTGGGTCAACCCTGGATGACAAATAGGAACTCGACCTCGTTGCTTTCCTCCGGGCTAACGCAGATGTGTTTGCGTGGAAACCGTCCGACATGCCTGGTGTCCCAAGGGAAGTAATTGAGCACAGGTTAGCAATCCGACCTGGACAACGACCAATAAAGCAAAAGCTCAGGCGTTTTGCCACCGACCGACAGGAAGCCATCCGAGAAGAGTTAGACAAACTCTTACAAGCCGGGTTCATCCGCGAGGTGAATCACCCGGACTGGCTCGCCAATCCGGTCATGGTCCGCAAGTCAAATGGCAAGTGGCGCATGTGCGTCGACTATACTAGCCTCAACAGTGCCTGTCCGAAGGACGACTTTCCCCTTCCCCGCATCGACCAGCTGGTTGACTCCACTGCGGGTTGCGAACTGATGAGTTTTCTGGATGCCTACTCGGGATATCATCAAATTAGCATGGCAGAAGACGATGAAGAGAAAACTGCCTTCATCACCCCGTTCGGCACGTACTGCTACGTCAGAATGCCGTTCGGTCTCAAGAACGCTGGTTCCACGTACCAGCGCTTGATGCAAAAGACCTTTCTTTCCCAGATAGGGCGCAATCTCGAAGCATATGTAGACGACTTGGTTGTAAAGAGTACCAAAAGATTGTCTCATTTGGACGATCTTGCTGAAACCTTCTGTAACTTGAATCGCTTTGGAATAAAATTGAACCCGGAGAAATGTTCTTTCGGGTTTCTTCAGGAAAGCTTCTTGGTTTTCTTGTGTGTTCCAGGGGCATTGAGGTTAATCCTGAGAAAATCAGAGCTATTGAGCAAATGAGGTCGCCCTCGACCATGAAGGATGTTCAACGCCTGGCTGGTCGCATGGCGGCTTTAAGTCGTTTCATATCGCGATTAGGCGAAAGGGGACTACCTTTCTTTAAAGCCTTGCGGAAACATCATAACTTCACGTGGTCAGATGAGGCCGAAAAAGCGTTTCAGGAGGTAAAAACATATCTATCCAGTCCGCCAGTATTGGTGTCTCCTGAAAAGGATGAACCATTGCTTCTGTATTTGGCGGCCACCCCACACGCGGTCAGCGCAGTTCTGATCGCGGAAAGGGAAGGAGTGCACAGACCCGTCTACTATGTGAGCGAAGTACTTCATGGTCCTAAGGAGCGCTACCCTGAGGTCCAGAAGATACTTTACGCGCTACTGATGGCTTCCCGTAAGCTACGACATTACTTTCAAGCACACAAGATCACAGTACCTTCCTCTTTTCCTTTAGGGGATATTGTCCGAAATCCAGAAAAATCTGGTCGAATCGCCAAATGGGCGGTCGAATTCGGTGCCTTTGAGATCCACTTTACCCCTCGCACGGCGGTTAATCTCAGGTTTTGGCCGACTTTGTGGTCGAATGGACCAACCCTGAGCCACCCGTGCAGTTGGAAAAGGAACTGGAGTGCCCCGATTATTGGACAATGTACTTTGACGGCTCCCATAGTTTTCAACACTCGGGGGCTGGGGTGGTCTTAGTTACACCTCAGGGCGAACAGCTTAAGTATGTCATCCAACTACACTTTGTTGCAACCAACAATGCAGCAGAGTATGAAGGTCTTCTTGCAGGGCTCCGGGCAGCAAAATTCCTCGGAGTCCGTCGATTAGTGGTGAGGGGGGACTCACAGCTGGTCGTAAACCAGGTAAACAAGGAGTACAGCACCTCCAATGAGACAATGGCTCATTACCTGGGGGAAGTGAGGAGATTGGAAAAACACTTCAGTCACTTCGAAGTCCAATACATCCCGCGAAAGGACAACATTCTCGCAGACCAATTATCCAAAATTGGATCCTCACGCTCATCCGCTCCGGCAGGAGTGTTCGTTGAACACTTGGACCATCCTTCGATCATGACTTCGGTCGAGGATGATCCGGCAATAGCCTTCGTTGCCAACCTCGGTCAGGAACAAGATTGGACTCATCCATTGAGGGTCTATCTTGAACATGGGACCCTACCCGGGGACGAAACCAAAAGCGATCGGTTAATTCGAAAGGCGCGTCTGTACAAACTCATAGATGGGGTTATGTACAGAAAGGGTACTCAAGGAGTATTCATGCGCTGCATATCTCAGGAGGAAGGAAAATCCCTCTTGAAAGAAATACATGACGGTGTATGCGGTGCACACGCGTCATACCGAACACTGGTCGGAAAAGTTTTTCGACAGGGATTCTACTGGCCTTCGGCACTCGATGATGCCAAGCTTATGGTCAAGATGTTTCCACAATGTCAGTTTCATGCAAGACAGGTTCATCAACCTGCTTATGCATTACAAACTATTCCTCTCGCATGGCCTTTCGCGATCTGGGGAATGGACATCGTCGGTCCTATGCCACAAGCGGTCAATGGATACAAGTTTTTGTTTGTAGCCATTGACACGTTCACAAAGTGGATTGAGGCCGAACCAGTACGAAATATTACTGCATTAGCCGCACAAAAGTTCTTTCACAAGAACATTGTGGCACGATTTGGTGTTCCAAACCGTCTCATCACAGACAACGGTTCTCAGTTCGCTAGCGGTCTTTTCCTAGACTACTGCGATCAGATTGGGACCAAGGTGTGCTTTGCTTCCGTGGCACATCCACAAAGCAATGGTGCCGTAGAACGGGCCAATGGGCAAGTACTGCAAGGTATCAAAAAACGTGTTTTTGATCGCCTCAAGACCCGCTCGGGGGCTTGGGCAGACGAGCTCTATACTGTTCTATGGGCACTACGAACTACCTCTAGTCGAGCCACCGGTGAGACACCCTTCCATTTGGTCTATGGAGCCGAGGCTGTGTTGCCTATGGAAGTAAGTATTGGATCTGTTCGCACGAATCAATTCGAACAGGTCAACCAATCCGAACAACGATCGCAAGATCTCATCCTCCTGGAAGAACGGCGTGATCGCGCCCTGATTAAGTCCGCGGTATACTTGCAGGCTCTACGCAAGTATCACAGTAAAAAGGTGCGACCACGTGATCTCAACGTGGGCGACTTGGTTTTACGAAAAATTCAAGACCAGTCTAACCGCAATAAATTCTCCCCAAAGTGGGAGGGACCATATACTGTCGTCTCAGTGCCGCGGTCAGGATCTGCGCGGTTAGCCATGGAGGATGGTCGGATTTTGTCCAATACTTGGAACATCGATCAACTTCGCAAGTTTTACGTGTAAGTATTCCAATCACTTTTTTCCTGTTCAATTAGCATCTTTTCATAAAAAGCATGTCTTGTTTTCATACAATGAGTGTTTTTCTTTAAGCCCAAATTATACAAATTCGACCTGGGGGCTGATCGCCGGCGGTTAGGTTATTACAGCATTTTTCAACCGGATTCGCTGGTCAATCTCATGATCACTTCCAGATAAGTCTCTCCTAAATAAGCCGTTTCTCAACGCACACGGGACTATCTGGCTAGTCTTCGGTCATTTGGGTGGCTACCAGTTTGCAATAAGGTTAAAATGTTACTTTAATCTTGACCATCGGCTTGAAGCACATATCCCTGGTCATCATACTTATGTTTTCCTCTGTTTAAAATACTAAGACTTCAGTATTCACAAAACAGAGGCGGGGGCTAGAGGAATATACTTATAGTATGAAACTTATGATGTGAATATGCACTTTCTCTTGAAAAAATGATTTTACATACATAGCATTGTAATTACAATTGTTTGGTTACAAAATACAAGGATCATTCGATCCTTAGCTCAGCCAAGAGCTTGTCAACGAAGGGCTTAACTTCTTCGATAACGGCGTCAAGCAGTTCGTCACTCTCGACCTCAACCGGTCCCACCAGCGCGCTCAGATTCGCATCTGAGCCATGGTGAAGTCGAACCCGGCTGAGTACGGCGGATGCGGCTGATCGGACTCTCGTCCTGATCATCTCTTCACGTCGCCGTAAATCTCCAGGGAGATATTCGAGCAGTGATTCTGCTTGAGTTGTAAGCAGTGATGCCCAATCGCTGACATCTGGGTTGTCCTTCCTCAACTCTACCACATTGGTATTCAAAAGGCTGGCTATGGCCTTCAGTTTTTCGAAGACCAGTAGACTCAACTCTTTGACCACTTGATTGGTGTGGTCGAGCGAGGACTCGAGAAGCATTTTGTCCTGGCTGAGCTGTTTAATACGACCTGCTTGCGCTGCACAAAGAAAAGAGGTTATGAACAAGAAATGTCTTTAAGTCTTCTCAAGTTGGGAATCGACTTACCAACATTCTCAGACTGAAGTCTATTGATTTCAGTCCGTAGTTTCTGAAACTCTGTAACTGAGTTCAGCTTTATCTTGGTTAACTCCTTCTTCAAGAACGTAACCTCTCTGCAGCAAAATCAGGTTAGTCACAATTAAAGCCTACTTATATTAACAGAAGGATGACGATACTCACTTGCGCAAGCCGTCACGATCTTTTTGAACAGCCGCCATGCTAGCCATTGCAGCATACGACTGGCTCGTCACCCATGACAAGCCCTGTGACACAAAGCAAGAGAGTCAAGTATGCTCTAAAGGCGATTCAAACGCCGAAACAGGAGTCATCATACCTTCATAAACTTATTTAAAGCAGCATCATCCATGCTAGCAGGAATCCTTGCTAGCGCGCCTGAAGTGCCTGCAACGGGGACAGTTGATGGGAGTGCCGGCCGGACGCCACCCCCAGAGGCCACTGGTGGTGACCTAGTCCCTGTGCTTGATTCACCTCCCGCGGTCCGGACGATTTCCTGAACCACGGGAGTAGAGCGCTCTTCATTAGAGGCTTCCTCATTAGCCCTAGCTTCAACCTCCCCAGTGGCGGTTGAAAGTATAGGCGCTGTCTTCTTTTGCCTAACAGGAAGAGTGGGTCAGACAGTTTTTATATAAGATTACTGTCGAATAAGAGTTCTTACCTTATTCGAAATCCCATTCATTCCTGGGACTTCTGGGACAACTCCCCTTGCGAAGGAGAGCCGTCTCTGGTTCTTGCCTTCCTTATGGTAAATAAGACAGCACCCCCCTGGAAATATCATGTTACAGGCATATTCTTAGAGAACAGTTAAAAACACATAAGTCTTTACCTGGACCACCGGGCTAATTGGTGGGGCTTCATCCGAAGGCCTTGACGATTCCTGAGTTGCTGGAACCATCACAGCCGGCCTTCGTTCGTCTACTTCCTCCTCTGTCCGCGGAGGAGGAGGATTTTCCTCCCTGGAATCCCCAGTGGACCCAGGGGGAAGCTCTCCTTCCTGTATATACATTAACTTATCAAATATGCAGAAAGAGTTATGGAGGGAATGATCGAAAAGATCCTTTACCTTAGTCGTCCCTTCGACCAGGGAAGCAGAGATGACTGACCCTGAAACCCCGGGGGCTTCAGGAATTGGAAGGTCACCCGCGACCACCAGATCTTCGGTGGTCGCAGGGTCAGCCACGGCCACCTCTTCGGCAGCTGTAGTCTCTGCGGGGCAGCCTGGGACATCGCTGGATGGAAGATCCGCGATCTTCCTCCTTCGAAGGATCAGAGGAACGTCATCCTCTTCCTCCTCGCTCCCCTCTCCCTGTACGACGAAGAAGTGATTCCATGTCGCGCCTGAAAAAGTAGCAGGAATGTGATATCTTACCGCAGTCTTTCTTGCGGGACGAGGGACGCTTCGTGAAGACCCCTCCCCAGGGTTCAGCTTGGTCTTCTTAGGGGCAGGACTCTTTGTCCTGGGTCTCTGGGAGACCTTCTTCACGTTCTTCGCCGCCGGCTTCTTCAGAAAGCCGACATTTTCACTTGGGAATGTCGCATCCGCGAACCTCCCAAGGAGCTATTTTCATTCCAATGAAATTGATTAGTGTTGGACATACATAAAACCTGCAAAACAGAGGCCAAGTGAGAAGTTTACCTTTCGGCGCTCCTGTTTAAGGTCGTCGCCAGCATGAATCAAGCTTTGGGGGCGAGGCGATCCCTTGGGGCCCTCTACCTCGGCGTTGTACGCCCTGAGGAGGTAGTTAGTCCGCCTCTCAATCTCAGCTGAGGGCAGGACTGTTCCCGGATACAAGTTAAATTGGTACATTTCAAAAATAACAAAAGGATTTCTATGTCAGAAATAAGTACCTTCATTATAGTCCAGGGTAGTGTCCGCCATGGACGTGATCTCCCAAGCCGGATGAGCCCTTTCACGTAGGGGGCTCACCCGATTCTTCACAAAGTCTCAGATGACGTCACGTGCCGTCAGCCCTTGTTCGACTAAGTGAAGGATCACCTCGGCATGCTTCATGAACTCCGCGTTCATCGCCGGGAGAGTATCCAACTCGCTTGTTTTCTCCGGCCGCGAGTTCTCAAACCACAGCCCGCTCTCGGTCGGAGGGGTGCAGTAAAACCATTTCTGGTGCCACCCGTGCACTGAATCTCGCAGGGGTGGGGAGGGATACTCCTTTTTATCCCTCAGCCGGAAGTAGATGCATCCGGCGGCGTTGGTGCTCTTCGACCACGCCGAAAAGTAAAATCGTCGGAAAAGATCCACGCTGGGATATACTCCGACGAAGGCTTCACAGAGATGCTGGAATACTGCAAGAATCAGCATCGCGTTGGGGTGGAGGTTGATCAGTTCCCACCCGTAATGCTCAAAGATATCCTTAAGGAAACGACTCTCAGGGAATCGGAACCCGCAACGAAAATACTCCTCAAAAACCACCAACTCGCCTTCTTGGACAGTTGGGGTTTCTTGGTCCTTCTCCGCAGGTCGCCAGTTAATGAGCAGCCGCGGAGAAAGGATCTCCTCCTTCTCAAGCGCCATCAGGCTCTCCTCAGAATGATGAATGGATCTGCTCCAGGACGCCATCTATGGTGTAGAATCAAAGGGGAAGCTGGCGATTTGGGGAAGACGAAGGCTGAAGAAAATGAGGGTTTTGAGCGGCGGGAATTCTAAGTGTTTTTTCGCGGCTGAGTGGCTTCCTCAAGAAGCTACCTACTGCTTTTTATAGACCCAAGGCGACGCATTAATGGGTAAACAGCTCGTTTCAAACGTTCCATTGAATGCTTTATTCATTTCCCATAATGGATACTGTCTCTGATAGACCCGATAAAGTACCCAGACGTCGGATCTGAAACAAAAAGGCTTCTTTGTTTTGGAAACTGAAAGTGCAAAAGGACTGAAAAATTTTCAGTACTTTTTCAGAAGGCGTTTTTCCTTTTTATACTTTGAACATTTTCTTCGAAAAAATCATATAACTCAATTTTTGACGTACTGGAATGTTTCTAATTGGGTTATGGTTTTTTCGAAATCATGTTTTAGGCTGAAACTTCGATTCTAATCGTAATGACGGCCTGACCGAGTCCTAACTCTGGTCGCACTTTAGTTCTGACCGCGGCTCTGAAACTGCTCGCGGAATCAGGGCAGGTCGCGGTGCCTTTTTTTTAAAAACTATTCTGATCGCAGAACTAAAGTTTTCTGTGTATGAATGGTCGCAAACGTAAAGTTTATGGCTATGTTTTCGCACAGAAGATGTGAAGAATATTCGTGAAAAATAAGAAACTTTTTATTTCTTACATTCTTTACATACAAAAGGGATGCAGTCGATCAAAACATCGACTTGCTCCGAAAGAAGTTTACAAAGTTCCCAAGGGACATATTGTTGTCAGTAGGATCTACACTGACAACCCCCAGGGAACTAGCAACTACCCTAAGTCTATCTATATCATCCCTAACAACGGACGCACTATTGTCCCTAATCAAGTCGGAGAGTTCTCGCTGTTGCTGAGCGAAGTCCCTCTCTCGACGGAAATGGTGCGCCTCCTCTCGGGATCGATCAAGACATTCTGCTAAACGCAGAATCTTCGAGGCCATCTCCTCGGTCTTCTTCTCCAGGGCATTCTTCTCTTCCAGAAGAGTCTGTCCGGAAGGAAGAGATGGAGCAACAGAAGGCTGATCGCTGGGGCCTCCTACCTCCTGCATTTTGCAAAAAGTTAGTCATATTAACTAAAATTGTCAGCAAAAAGGGAGAAGAATTGTTACCTGTCCCAGTGCAACGTTCCCAGAAGAAAATTGCTTTGCCAACCCAATACGGCAATCATCTGGTCGAGGGATAGTCACCGCTTGCCGACCAGGATGTTGATCACCCATAAGGATGGGAGAATTGAATGTGATGGGATCTTTCTCTAAGGATAAAGGCCTAACTTGCCGAGAGGCATGAACGGGGAGGGTCAAAGGAACTGAAGGAAGAAGGAAACTCGCTACACTCTTCACCTTTGTTCCACTAGAAGATCCTTCGTCAACCTTGGGTTTCTTCCTTAAGGGAGACAGGACTTCATCCGACCCTTGTTCGAAAATTTCCCCTTCATCGCTCTCAATCTCGATGATTTCGTGATCTGCCATTAGGAAGAGTAAGTGAAAAGGAAGGAGGCCAGGTAACAAGAAAAAGACTTAGGCGTGAGAGGGAAATTGTGAATCTTTACATGTCCAGGGGTCTGGTATTTATAGCCGCCAGGTCGACGGTTCGCCTCCCAGACACCTCGAGTTTCGTTAAAGACATTTACAATTTTACCTCGAGATAAAAATCTCTACGGCGCCATCATTGCCCGTCACGTAGTGTCAGAACCCGTCTTGAGAAACCAACCGTTTTCACTTAGTGCGCCACTAAGTGGAGAAGTTAAAGGGCCGGGTTAAAAGTCCAATGCATGATTTTTTAAATTCGAAATAAACACGTCTCTCCGTTTTCTTCGAATTTGGGGGCTAGCTGACGAGGATTGACACCCGGGTCACTTCTAATAAACTTCTGGTTCAAGACAGGTTCGAACCAGAGCATGTGTCTGGAGATGCGAACTCAAGTTATTTTGAGAGGCATCACCACGAGGTCGCAAGCTTTACGCGATCAAGTCGCAGCTTTACGCGGTCAGACCGTAGGCCTTGCGCGGTCAGAAGTTCGTGGCCTATACGCGAACTACACATTCGGGATATTACGCGGTCAGCCAAATCCCGCGGTCAGAACGTCTACCGATCAGGATACCTGGGATCTATCTATTCGGTTGTCTATACGACAGGATATTCTAAGTATCCCGAAGATTCCTACACGTGGAAAATCAACCGTCAGGGGGTTAACACGTACAGTTATTCATGAATAACACGTGTTTAACCTGCGTGGAGGTTAAGAGCAGTTTCAAAAACCGTATCTAACCGTCCGAGCAACCGATTGATGCAGTTTCCTTCACATGGCACCCTTTCAAACAGTATAAAAGGATGGCATGAAGTATCAATCGGGGGGAGAGATCCAAGTTAGCCAAGTCTACGGCATACCTCATATAGCATTCTTAAGTCTTCTTTAGCTTATTTTTGTACATTTTTATAGGAAAAATCCTTGCCTGTGAGGACTTTTCCTCCCATTTGTAAACATTTTACCACACTTAGTGAAATCTCAACAGGACGTAGGGCTTTTACTCCCACCATCGAGGGCCCGAACCTGTCTAAATTCTCTGTGTTCCTGTTCTCCATTGTTCAGCATACCTTCCCGAAGGGTCATCTTGAAAGGTCTCACTATTACAAATTCTGCATAAGTTCGGCTGAGGACCCCGAGTCCGAATCGTCGACAAACCTAATAGTTTTCAACCCTCTTAATAGTATAGTCAAACTAGTAAAAAGAATCCTATCGACTTGATCAATCTGCAAACACTAAGACCAATAAAATCCTAAGAAAATTATTATTAATTTTTGATTTTATTTTCGGTGAAACTTGACCTTACTCAAGGTAATTCATATCAACATCATTCTCCATACTTACTTGCTTTTATCTCACAATCTATTTTGATATTATAACACATATACTCATTAAACTATGTTAGTCTCATAATTAGGTTGTCATTAATCATCAAAATAAATACTCCTTGGCAGTAGGATTGTTTGTGTCAGACATTGAGTTGGTCGAAAGCTTCTTTTAAAATTAGAAAATGTGTATATTGAGTTGGTCAAATAGTTTATAAAATTTTAATTCTAAACTCGATGTATATTAGAAGAAACAAAAATAACAAATTTCAGTGAATATATGTTTTGGCATAATATATCCTCACTGGATAAGATATATACCCTGATAAAAAAAACTATTAGATACTATAATTTAAATTTATTCATCACTAGCAATAGTACTCATAAATTTGCTATTTTTGAATATCACACGCATAGGATGAGCGATGTTTATGGCAAGTCACTGACTACCATACTTGAAAGTACTCATAAATGGTTTTTTAGGGTTAAGCTACGAAGCTATCTTACCTCAAAGGCAATGTGTCTAAATATTAATATAGGCATAGTTTTTCTATGCAATAACTAATTCTAGTCTATAACAATTTTAAAAATAGTCTTTTTTTTTTGTACACCTCACTAAATTGCGTGACAATACAAAAAACAAAATAACTTATACATCATTGTGATCCAAAAGTCAAACTTGAGAACAACAAAAAAGCGGCGATAGCGGACAAAACATGACGCTTTATTGTAACTTATTTTTTATAGGTATTCCCACCGCTTCTTATGTTATACAGAGTAATGTTTATAAAATAATACTTTATGAATAATCATTAGTCATGAGTCTCATAAAAACACATGGCAATCAATTTTAGATTAACAAGAATGTGGCTCAACTATTATTTGTAGCATACATGTGTACGCATCTATGGTTTGAAGACAATTAATTGCACATATCTACATTTTAATCGTGTTGATTACTGCGGTTATGTTGGTACCATGGGCTCACAAAGCACACCACTTTTTCACAAACAAGCATATATGGGTCATTGGTGTAGACTATTCATCATTTCATTGAAGTCAAATCAGTTATTTGATCATGGTAAATGTATGAGAAAAAGACGTAGAATAGTGGCATCAGGCCAAAACATAATTAATCTCTTGGTGGACTATTTGTCTTACGTAATTTATAACAGTCGTGATCACTTTTTAGATGAGCAATTTATCATTTATGTATTACAATAAAGTGTTGCGGTTACTATTAATTGATTGCTTCTATAGTTCTATCTGCTTTTCATAACTCATCTCAAAACTCTCATCAAACTATAACTGATATATTTATCACACGTTCCCTAAACTTTGCCTGTACAACCATAGAAAATATGTGGTTTTTTACGTAGTGTCATACATAAAGTGCATAGTGCATGTGTACATCCATATTTGTGTCTATTTATCTCCTGGCCCACACCCCACAGTATGGCCCACTGTGTTCCATTCAAAATTTCATCATGTGCCGTCTCGATGTTCATCACCATATATTTTCAAAACACACGATCATTTTCAAATAAAAAATAAAGTAATCCAACACAAAGTCCCAAAAAAGAAGTGAGTCACAGTGGCTTTATCAGTTCCAGCATTTATTTATTTTGTCATGCAGAAAAATATTTATTTATTGCGTATCAAAAACCAGGTTCTCCGAAACAAATTCGATAAATCCACAGAAAAAATAGGTGTCCCCAACAACCTCCCACAACGGGACAAAGCTATGCTCCACGCACACGCAACGTCCCACAAAAGGTCAGACATTTCCCCACTGCGGTTGAGCTGGCCCCTGCATGGGTTCAGACACGCCACCACCAGAACCAATTAGATTCCGCCACGTCATGTAAACCACCTGGGTCCCGCGTACACATCATGTACATATCTCTGTGTACGTTTTACGAGTGTCTGTAGAGAATTTTCCTCCGTATTCAGGACACCTTCCGAAGTCTCCACTCCGTTGGATTCCAATCAGACGGTCCAGGAACACTTCAACGTTTCATCCCACAGTCGGCGCTGTTGAGACATGGTACGGGCACGCAAATTACTAAACGCACCTCGTTTCACCACTACGGTTATTATACACCCAGTGGGCCCCACTTTTCATTGAGATATCATTAAGTAAGATCTCTTTCTTCTCCAGAACGGTCAAAATGGCGTTTGGCAGTTTGTGACTTTGTGGAAGTCTTCGTCACAAAGGCATGCACTGACATATGGGACAATGCCAGGAGGTCCCAATGTCATTGAATAAATGCATGCGTGGAGATACCCCCCGACCCACTCGGTCTGAAGTACTCCAATGACAGGTGGATCCGGGAGCATAGAGGGCCCACTGTCAAAAGGAGATGTGGGCGGGGAGCGGGGGGGAGAGAGTGGGAGGCCGAGGAGAGGCTGGCGTGGGCGGTGGGACGCACCGCACAGCCGCCGTTGGCCGCCACGTGTGCCCCGGGCCGCATCTCACCTCTCCCACCCCCCCACCCCCACCCCCACCCCTTCCACCCCCCCCCCCCCCCCCCCCCCCCCCCAACACCCCCAACCCCCCACCTCCTGCTTCTTCTGTTCATCTCTCCTCTCAGTAACTGCACCCACCCCCACACCTACGCACATTTCTCTTTCTGTCTCATCCTATCTCTTTCTGCATGGACGCCTCCGCCGCAGCCTCCCCACCGCACTCCCAAAAGGACCCGCCGAAGCAGGGTGGCGGCCTGGGAGAGCCGCCGGCGCCGGAGATCGGTGGGGAGGCGGCGGATGACTTCCTGTTCGCTGACGATACCTTCCCTTCTCTCCCGGACTTTCCATGCCTCTCCTCCCCTTCAACCTCCACCTTCTCCTCGTCTTCGTCTTCCAACTCCTCCTGCGCCTTCCCCCCCTCGGCCGCCGGCGGCTGTTCCGGCGACGCTGCTGCCGCGGAGCCGGCCGAACCGGCCACGGCGGTGGACGGATTTGATGCGCTTGGCGACATAGACCAGCTTCTTGACTTCGCGTCGCTCTCAGTGCCGTGGGACTCCGAGCCGCTGTTCCCCGACGTTGGCATGATGATAGAGGACGACGTCTCCGACGTGCCTCAGCCGCCTCCGGCGGGGGATGACGTCTCCATGGTGGAAGCTGGAGGAGGGGAGGAGGGTGAGGCCTGCATGGCGGCAGAGGGGGACGACCTGCCAAGGTTCTTTATGGAGTGGCTGACGAGCAACCGGGACAGCATCTCGGCCGAGGACCTCCGCAGCATCCGCCTCCGCCGCTCCACCATAGAGGCCGCGGCAGCGCGGCTCGGCGGCGGACGGCAGGGCACCATGCAGCTTCTCAAGCTCATCCTCACTTGGGTGCAGAACCACCACCTTCACAAGAAGCGTCCCCGCGGTGCCATGGAGGAGCCGGCGGCGCATGGCCACAGCCAGGGCCAGATAGACAGCCCCGGTGCCAACCCTGGCGTCGAGTTCGCCGCGGGCGGCCAGGAGATGAGCAGCGGTACAACATCCTGGATGCCCTACCCAGCGTTCATGCCGCCGTCTTACGGCGGGGAGGCAGTTTATCCGGGTCCTGGCCCGTACGCTTTCCACCCGAGCTGCAGCACGAGCAGCGTGGTCGTGAACAGCCAGCCATTCTCGCCGCCACCCGCGGCCGACATGCATGCGGCGAGCGGGGGGAACATGGCTTGGGCGCAGCAGTACACCCCTTTCCCCGGCGGCGGTGCTGCTGGTTCATACCCGATGCCGACGGTTGCGCCACAGCAGTTTGCCGCCGGATATGCCGCGCAGTACTCCAGCGGCCACCCGCTGTGCTCTCAGCGCGTCGCCGGGATGGAGGCTTCGGCGACGAAGGAGGCCCGGAAGAAGCGGATGGCGCGGCAAAGGCGGCTGTCGTGCCTGCAGCAGCAGCGTTGCCAGCAGCTGAATCTGAGCCAGACCCAGAGCGTTGCCCATCCACCGGACTCTTCTCCACCGGCTGCGCACTCCGCACCGGTCACGCTGAGCGGCTGCCAGAGTTGGAGTTTCTGGCCGTCGGCAAGCCAAGTGCCGCATCTGCACTCTAGGTCCAGCTCCTCAAAGTCAAAGCAGCAGGCACCACCGGCGGCCCCGCCGGAGGCAAAGTCCGCGTCAGGCACTCAGCAGCAGCAGAAGCAGGACGAGAGTCCTCCGCGGTCGACGGCTTCAGACAAGCGACAGGTGCATGCATGCAGTTGACATACCATGCTCCACACCACATCGCTATCTATTATAAGATCTGTTGTGTGTGCTGTTATTCCTAATAAAAACATCGTTGTCTAAATAGCTCGAATTTTTGCATCCGGTGATTGTATGAAACATGCGTGTTTGACGGTGTATCATATCCATGGGCGCATGCAGGGCGCGAAGGCGGACAAGAACCTGCGGTTCCTTCTGCAGAAGGTGCTGAAGCAGAGCGACGTCGGCAGCCTCGGCCGCATCGTGCTCCCCAAAGTGAGACAATCATCCACCGCCACTCCACCCCACTTGCATATCCAGTTGCATGCTTATTTTTCTCTTGGTTAACTTAACCATGGCATGGATGCATACAATTAACTATGACTCTCTTCGCTTTGGTTGTTTCAGAAGGAAGCGGAGATTCACCTGCCGGAGCTGGAGACGAGGGACGGCATCTCTATCCCAATGGAGGATATCGGGACATCTCGAGTGTGGAACATGCGATACAGGTGAGGGGAGCTTTGGATTGATTAAACATGCTTAACCCCATCTGTGCCTTAATTAATTACTAGCATGGAATCATTAGATGTGATATTTGGATTAATTAAACATTTCTAAGCCCACCTGTGTGTTAATTAATTATGAGCATGAAGTCGGGGATAGCACAATTATGGACAGATAAAGTAAAAACATCAGTGCTGCGCCTATATGTGGATGGTCCCTTTCCCAATTGGGCAAGTGGGTCATATGATGGGGAATCGTGGGCCGTATAGTAGCATGCATTCTTCTTGCTCTACGTGTGCTCACATCAAATACATGCAAGAAATGTTTCCTATTTATTGTCTATTTGTCTTATGCAATATTCATGTATATTTGTGAGAATATGGCTATTTTGATAATAATTAACTATTGATTACAGTATGAATTGGTTCTTATGATAGTTATTGTTGATCGCGACAAGAATGGTTCTTTCAAATTTCACTATATGCAGGTTTTGGCCCAACAACAAGAGCAGGATGTATCTTCTCGAGAATACCGGTGAGGAAAACAATGGAACCAAGTTGTATCATACAGTCTTATAATCAGAAAACATTCCTTGTGGTGATCTAAATCAACTGTTGTATGAACCTTGTAGGAGATTTTGTTCGCTCGAACGAGCTGCAGGAGGGTGATTTCATAGTGATATATTCCGACGTCAAGTCTGGCAAATATGTAAGCTCTCATCCTGTATACATATAAACATACCAAGGAGATTACATAAACCATTGCTGTTAGTTTTCTATTAATTTTTTTGAGTCTGTTTTATGTTAAATTTAAACAGTAGATGCTATACCTCTTTTCTCCTCTCCTCTCATTTCTTTCATATTTCTCTCCTACTTCTCTGCCCCAACAATGGTGGCCAGCAATGTTAGCCAGTAGCTGCGGAACTTTCGCTGTCAATGGCTGTAGGCACGGGCTATGCTAATGTCGCCCCGATGTTGCCGTTAGGGGGGGGGGGGGGGGGGGGGGGGGGGGGGGGGGGCGGGGGGGGCTATGGAAGAGATGGTTTAATTACGTGCATAGTACCATGCACGGGTAACTAATTACTTGTTTGGCCAGTCATGACAAGCAACATAGCACTGCATGTGCATCATTCGCGCGTGACACTGTTTGTCTTTGCACGTTCAAATGTACATGCTCTTATTGTGTACTTCAGAAATGGCTAGCCTCATATTTGTTGAACAATTAACAGCTGATACGCGGGGTGAAGGTGCGACAGGTGCAGGAGCAAAGCAACACTGCAGCGGCTGCGGGAGGTAAGATGCATCATAAGCACGGCCTTTCAGAGAAAGGTGGTGTTCCCGATGTTAAGGCAGGTGCCGCCGAAGACTGTACCGTCGACGCCAGCAAGGCCGAGGTCTGCAAGGGGAAGTCTCCACACAACACTCGGCGGTCTCGCCAGGAGGCCACCATGAACCAAATGGCGGTGAGCATCTGAAGAACCTGGCCACCACCATTAAACTTTCATACACCAGAAGTCCTGTTGTATTAAGCGTAGAACTAGGGTGATATCAAGTAGCAAACTAGTGCTGCTAAAATGCATGGTGGTTGTTCTCGTAGTCTTGTACATGGGCATAACTTTTGGCATGCATGTCATTTTGGCTAGCTTATTAAGCTTAGAAAACTAAATATATAGCTCTTCAGTGGTACTGAAGTAGTAGTGATCATGCCAGAATAGTAAGTACTTCTGACCTGTCAAAAGTATTGACCTAGGAAGTGCATGCATGATGTACAAACATGTGACTAGAATTTGTGAGTGGCTAAACTTTGGTCGCATGGGTAATATTGCCTGCATATATGGTGCTATTTGACTATCATAACTGAAAGAAAATTCTCGCTAAACCCTTGATGTGAGATCTTGCTGTCATCTGTCCGATCCGATGGGTCTCAGTGAGGGTCTTCACGGAAGAAGCCTTCGTCATGACATCTTTATCATAAACCTGCTTGATTCTTGATGCATCTATAGATTCTTAATCTGGTCATTTATGTGAAGTTTTTGCTTAAGTTAAGTTTGGTGGTCTCCGATCGATATGAGGCTAGATGTGCTACAGAGAGCTTGCCATGTGCCACATTGGCGTAAAAACATTGCGTTATGGTGCGTTCGGTTTTATCGGACGATATGATAAATTACTAGTTAAAGGTTCTCTGGCCCATGTGCATATATGTGCGACTTAGACATGACTTAAATTAAGGGTTATATCATATAATTTATATGGTGTTTGATCGCCCCGGGCGACCAAATTATGGGACGGGAGATGGGGGAGGAAGCATGTTTAAAAGAAAAGGTTTCTCTCCGTAAAGGATAAGGCAATCATGCGGTTAGGTGAATGAGATCTTGTGTGTTTGTGGCGTGTGGTCGCGCCAACTCAAATGGACAAGTACAATACGATCCGCCACTTATATATAAGTGGAAGCGATGTTTTGTATGGTTTTCTTGGGCGATAGAACGTTTTATCCGTGAAGGATATATAACACATGCATGGTCCATGGAGTTTTTTTTGCATTTACTCTGTTTTTCCCACATCATTTTTTTCCTATATATCGTTTTAGTATGAATAATTTATATAAAAAAATTATTGTTTATATTTTTGAGATGAAACATGGCTCTACGTCCCTACCTCTCTTGAAGTATTTTCATAGTTATTATTTTATTTTATCATTAATCGTTTGAATGTACACAACACATGTATTGATCATAAATATTTGAGTTAGAATTATAATCTTACGTTACTTTAATAAAACGTCATCTAAAAAAGAATGAAGAGTGTATATTTGTATATGATTTCACAATATATTGATTTGATATCTAAATGGTTTCCATGATTACACCGAATTGTGGCTTACATTAAATGTGTTCTTTTTTTTTTCAAAATATTCCATTGAGTTTGATCAGAAGCATTCAATATATCACCTATTGCAAATACTAGAACTTACAAACCTGAACAAGTTCAGATTCGAGCCAAGCTAAAAGAAACCCAACTGCTATCAAGCTGCACTTCTGAGGCACAGCCCGGCTCTAATCATCTAACTCGACCAGACCAGGTCGGGTGGCCCAACGGGCCTAAAACCAACCATTTGAAGTTTCAACATGTAAAAATGGACACCACATGTGCCGGGAACTTTTACTTACCAACCCCAGACGCAAGATATAGGATTTAATCCAATTCATTAATTACTGTAATCTGTACGCTACAGCAAGTCACCAATTACTCACAGATAGCCGCAAAACTGAGTCTAGCATAATTATACGGACACCAAACTAAAATCATCAAGCAACTTCAAGGTGTTGCAGCATCAACACTGGTTCGGGGTACGGTTTGTTGATTATTAAAATTTGCTAACTCAATTTATGATTAAAATTAATTATATATTTGGATTATATAGTTAAATTATATAATGACTATAGTCAATTTTTTCATGAAAATATAAAAGACAAATCACCTATATACATTTGACAAGGATGATATAAAAAATTTGCCACTGACCAAACAAGTCTTAATAAGTCAATTTATTAAGATTTCAAACTATAAGTATAATAAAATTCTTCCAACTGCTTTAGTTTACAAGAAGATTCTAATTAAAAAATATCTTATGTTTATGACATAAATTGGGTGTGTGATCGTAACTTTAGCTTATACGCTCATAAATTCATGATATATTTGGTTTAATTTAGTCAAATTTTCTTCTTAGATAAGTTAAAACTAAGACAAACAATGGGCTTAAATTTTAGATTTATTTTTAAGTAGAAGTTTTTTAAATTAGAAAATCTAAATAAATTTAAACTTATATTTATTAATTTATTGGGTTTATAAGTTGAATTTGACTTATAATTTGAAGTTAAAAAAAATTAAACTTCGCAGAAAGACCCGCTTAGCGAAAAAAAACATAAACTCGTCCTGTACAATTTTTTTCCTACGTCAAGTTTAAATTCACAAAGACGTCTCAAAATAATTGAAATGAATGGGCGCTTTCTTTGTAGCGAGCCGGAGTGTCCAACCCCTATCGCCGCTTCACCACCACCAACAGCCTCGTCGCACATTGCCCGCGCATCAAACATAATCCAAAATAATCCCAACCAGAAAATACGAAAATAATTGCCAAAAACACCACCACCACCAAAACCCCCCTCTCCAACCACGACAATACAATACACACATGCTTAAAAAAATTTAAAACAAAGGCCAAAATTGCCGGAGAAGGAGAGGAGGAGGTGACGAGCGTTGCAGTGGCAGTGCCCCGCACGGCAACCCAAGCCAACTCCGGCGAGGACGCAACCCACTATCGCGTAGTCACATCGCTCCCTATTTAAGCGCCGTGACCTCGCAGAGGAGCACGCACGCACCAAAAAGCCAAATCCAAACGGGAAAAATGCCACCTCCGGCTGTTTTACTCCTCGCCACCGCCTCGAGCACCGTTACTCCAATCGTAAACCCGATGGCGCCGTCTCTCCGCCCGGCGCGGCGGCGGGCGGCGGCGGCTGCGCCGCGGCGGCTCCGTCCGGCGAGGATCCGAGCCGCCACGGCGATCGGCAGCGAGTTTTCCGGCGTCGGGCGACGGCGCCTCGACGCGGGCGAGTTCATCGGGCGTCTCCGCAACGTGCTTCCCGGCGGCAGCTGGTGGCGCCTCGAGGATGGGGATGTGGCGGCCGGCCGCCGCGGCGACGAGGGCAGCGGGGCGTCGGCGGCGGAGGCGCTTCGGAGGATGTGGTCTCTCGTCTCCGACGACCGATGGGTCGTGTTCGCCGGGTTCGCGTCGCTCGTTGCCGCAGCGGTAATGCGAGCTTGTGACGTCTCAATGCTGACTTCGCGATTTGGTTAACTTTTTCGTTGATGTGGTGCTGCTGCTATGGTGGTTGCAGCTTTCGGAGATCGCGATACCGCACCTCCTTGCGGCATCCATCTTCTCGGCGCAGAACGGCGGGGCAGTGTTCTACCGGAACGCGAAGCTGCTGGTTGTTCTGTGTTTGATTTCGGGAGTTTTTAGGTTAGTTACTGCTTCGTTTGCTATTGCCAATTTGTAGGCAATGCTTCATTTTGGAGCGTGCATTTTTCGATATGAATGTACATTTTGCTCACATTGGTGCGAGATAGTTGAGCTGGACGTTTTGGTTTAATCAGTTGTTCATGTTGGGATGGTGTAGTCAGCATTATAGAACTTTGCAACATTTTGAGCTTGAGAATTGTAATGTTTTACTTCGAAGATGGATATAATTGGTAGGATCATTAGGGCAATGCAACTTGATGGTGCTGCAGATAAAAATGCCTCTCTGGACACAAAAAGCAAAAAGTGGCCAAGAGCACATATACACAGAGTCGAACCTTAAATTCGACATATTACATTGCTGTTATTGCAACAAACCGACATACATGAACAAGAAGTATGCACACATGCAAACAAGAAACTTGTATATAACTGAAATTGTTTATTATCATCCATATAGTTTTGCAAAAAATTTGCTAATTTAGTTGATATCTCCGTTTCGCAGTGGTCTGCGAAGCTGCTGTTTTGGTGTTGCAAACATGATATTGGTAAAACCATGTTAGATTTCTGATGTCCTTTTTCCAACTTTGTTCCTTTCATATTGTTCTTCATTTGATCAATCTCTAACAATCATCATCTGAAAATTCTTTAGGTCAAGCGAATGAGAGAAATGCTGTTTGATTCCCTTCTTTCTCAGGTAAAAAGGGGAAAGATATGGTTGCCTAAAAAACAATGACCAATTCATACTCTTTCCATCTTTCCATTACAAAATAAGTGATGATTTTGGAATTTTCACACATGTTAAGAAATGACACAAAATTACTTAATTTATCCCATATGGAGATGGCGGATGGAGGGTTTTTTTTTTTGGGGGATGGGGGGGGGGGGGGGGGGTGGGGGTGGGGGGGGGTGTGGGTGATGAAGAGAGACAGTAGCTTGTTTATTTTTAGTGGTGAGTTGGAATGGCTGATCTCATGCAATGTCTCTGCTCCAAGCTAGTCCATTAGCTCTATACATGAAGTGAGGTAAGGGAGATTAGAACGCAAGATGCTTATTTTATCTTGAAATTGTAGAACCTCACTTGTTTTATAACATTTTTTTTCTCTAAAACATCACTTATTTTGTGACCGAAAGATTATAATATTTTCCTTGTGTATTTTTTTGGCCGACTTCACTATGAAGGTCTTAAATGTAGTGCACACTTTGCTAGGATATTTCCTTTTTTGATGAAGAAACTGTTGGTGATCTGACAAGTAGGCTTGGTTCCGACTGCCAGCAAGTGTCTCGGGTCATAGGCAATGATCTCAATCTGATTTCACGCAATTTACTTCAGGTGAAAAGGTGGTTTGGTGCTTTCTTATAAAATGCCGACCAGCTTAAAAAGCTCATGTGTCATTTCATGAATTTATCTCAGGGCATAGGTGCATTAATCTATTTGCTGATCCTATCTTGGCCTCTTGGAATGTGTACTATGCTGATCTGTGCAACACTGTCAATGATTATGCTGGTTCATGGACGGTAAATATCCTTTCTAGTTTGTTTCTCCCTTTCTTTTACTTGTGTTTTCCATTATATTTCTGACGAAGTACAAGTTTAAAGAAATGGCATATGCTCACAGTCTTAACCACCATTAAGTTCTTTATTTTGTTGGTTTGCGTCTTTGGTCTATGTGAGTGAAATCATATATGTACCTTGGTGAGCAGGTATCAGAAAAGAGCAGCTAAATTTGCACAAGAGTTCACTGCAAGTGCCAATAATGTATGTTTTATCCCTCTAGTCAAATGTAAGTTATTTCACAGACCTAATTCATCTGTTAGCTCTTCTTCTGAATTTGCATATCAATTTGATTGCCAGGTTGCTCAGGAGGTGATAACTTTGATTAGGACAGTACGGGTATATGGAACAGAAAAGCAGGAATTTAAAAGGCAATCTCTGTTTCTCGTTTTCTTTCTCTGGTAGCCGCAAATTCCATACTTTGTTGCACACATCTAATAATATCTCAGTACTTCGATAGGTATGCAAAGTGGCTGGATAAACTGTATGATGTAAGCTTTCGGCAAACCGTGGCTTATGGAGGTTGGAGCTTGAGCTTGAATTATCTATATCATTCCACTCAGGTACCTTCAGTGTTGTCATTCAGTACATAATGGTGTCTATTCTGAAGTCACTTACAACAATGATGTTGTAATCTTAAATCTCATGGGATCTGCTATGGACATTGCATTTGTACCTATTGATGAAGTATTCTTGCAAATAAGCTTTCTGTAGGTAATTGCAGTGTTGATTGGAGGAATATCTATCATGGCTGGGAAGTTAAATGCCGAGCAATTGACAAAATTCATACTGTATGCTGAGTGGCTGATTTTGTCTACATGGTGGATTGGAGACAACTGGTCCTCCTTGATGCAGTCTGTTGGAGCAAGTGAAAAAGTCTTCCGTTTGATGGATCTTTTGCCTAGCAAGCAGCTTTCCTCTAAAGGCATGAAAATAAAATATATGCAAATGTTAAAAGTCATTGTTTAAATATGCCTTTTGGTTCTAAATGCCTACTATCTTTCTTTCTTTTCTTCCCTTTGAGTGTGTGCGTGTGTGTGTGACTATAAGATTGGTTAATATCTTGCTTTTCTTTCCTTCAGGGGAAGATTGTTTAGTAATACAAAGTTTCGTATGATTTGCAGGACTCAAGTTAGAAAAGTTGGAAGGACGAATCCAGTATGTGGATGTAGCATTCTCATATCCATCAAGACCATCGGTATGCTTGGACCACTCTCCTTTGTATACTTTTTTGTTGATGAGTAGTTGAGTACCGGTCCTGAACCTAGTGCTTCTTATGCTGTTCATTTATGGGGAGAGATTTTCAATAGAAATTAGTATGCCAACCCTACGAGATGTACATGGATTTATGTAAAAGGAGTATTAAAAAGTTATTTGTTTTCACCTTATGGTCCTAAATTTATCAGCTCTTTTATTAACAGGTACCAATTCTAGCAAGACTGAATTTAACACTATGTCCAAATGAAGCAGTTGCAATTGTAAGAAATTCAGAAAGGATAATGGTTTCATAGATCTGAATTCACATCATTGTTGCAAACTTGGTTATATGATTTACTGCTTTTCTGTTTTTTTTTTTGAAAGGTTGGTCTTAGTGGAAGTGGAAAGAGTACTATAGTCAACCTACTACTTCGATTATATGAACCAACAAATGGAAAAGTAAGCTCATTCCTCATTGTGGTTTTGACTTTGGACATTATCTTTCTATTACACAAAAACTAAGCCATGTTAGGTGTTGTTCTATCTATACTGTGCTCAGTTTGTTTGAAGCAGAAAGATTTTTGTTACATGCGAATGGTGTACTCGTACCATAATCTTGTCTGCATGGCATGAGTATGTGTAATCACTTCAAAGCAAACTATTAGGCAGATCTCAACTCCTCTTTTCTGATTGATGCAGATATTAGTTGATGATGTCCCACTCAGTGAGCTGGATATCAGATGGTTCAGGGAAAGAATTGGTTTTGTAGGACAGGTTCAGAGTCAATTTTATTCCACATAAATTGCTGAACTACCACCCCAATTCCAAGTTGTATCTAAGCCATAAGTATACTTGTATATGCAGGAACCACGCCTATTCCGGATGAATGTTAGTTCTAATATTAAGTATGGTTGCCCAAGAGAAGTCAGTCATGAAGAAGTGGAGTCAGCTGCAAAGCAAGCATTTGCTCATGATTTCATAATGTCTCTGCCTGATGGTTATAACACTATTGTCGACGACTCCCTCCTTAGTGGAGGTCAAAAGCAGCGGATTGCTATTGCCAGGGCACTTCTCAGAGACCCAGCCATCTTACTACTCGATGAAGCCACTAGTGCACTTGACGCTGAGAGTGAGCATTATGTGAAGGTACATTCTCCCAAAGATTCATGGTTTCTCCTGAAGAATATAATAGATTCTGTGCATTCTACTACAAATTGTTAACATGTGCCTGTGAAGAGCTTGTCATATCTTTTGATCTGTCTTACTAGGGTATCATTACAGCAGTTAATACCAGTTCCACGAGTAGAAGAACTGTGATTATCATAGCCCACAGGTAGTATCTGGTTGGAACAGTAATCGCTGTTATTTTGAGTAACTACTGCCAAAGGATTTGAGTTAATGTTCATTCTTTTCTTTTCAGACTATCTACAATTCAAGCGGCTGATAGAATTATTGTGATGGAAAGTGGTAACATTGTGGAGGTATGCTTTTGACTGGTGTTGTATCATTACTGCTATCCTTAGGGTTATGATGACAATTGCCCCCCTTTTTCCAACTTCATTTCTTTTTTTTCTTTTTTTCTTTTCTCATGTGTTTTCTCTATATTGAATAATTGAAAGTTTTTATAATTCTTCATAAATAGAAGAAAAATACCCCTAATATTGCTAGTGTTCTAAAACCCAGTCCGGATTGGGATCACCTGTACACCAGGCAGTTACTATCTGGATCCAAAACCCAGAAATGAATGGGCTCTTCTGTTGCACCTTATTCCTTGAATGATTTGACCTAGAACTGAATTTGACTTATTCCTGCAACCGTTCTGTGTTACTAAAGATCACTGGCTTTGGACCCAACAATAGATAACTTGATGTATTTAAGTGCGCTCTGTTGTTGATAACAGGTAAGGTCTAGGGGGAAGGGCTAAGAGAAAATTTGATCTTTTATTATGTTCTGGATTTCTTGTATACTGCTGTACTAGCCTTCATTTCAGTCCACAAAACATGCTGCCTAATTTAGAATTGTCATATATTGTCTTTGCTTAAACTCATAAATCTAAGTAGTTCTTTTGTATGATCATGCAGGATGGTAAACATAGTGAGCTTATTAAGAAGGATGGTTTGTATTCAAGATTAGCCATGCGACAAAATGATGCTCTCAAATAGCCCTGAAATCACAAAAGGTGGTTTACTCCTCACCATTTTTTACAGTGGAACGGGAGGGTATTGGGAGCCGTCCACAGCGTGTATTCTTTACAAGGCATAACCCTGTTGATCAGCTATTTGAAGTTTTCCTTCAAATGTCCAGTAATATCAATTCACTACTAAACAAAGTAAAATAATGAGTTTCCCGACAGAAGAGCAAGAGAAAGTCATTATCTGGCAACGCCAGTGTAGAGAAGGCGAGAACTTGGCAGTACATATAAAAGTCAAGCAGTCGTAGTTTGTCAGATGCAACCTGTTACTAGCCTTCAGATTTCGGTCCATGGGAACGTTCTAATTTATTTGTTGCGTGTGGACAAGCGCTTCAATTCTGATAGAAGTACGCCATACCTCATTTGCTTGACCGTTCAATACCATGCAAATTGTGTGGCGTGTGTTGTAATATTCTTGAAGAAGTATTCTTCGAAATGATAAACTGTATAATGCCTATTCTTACCATGAAATTACCGTTTTGTCTGACAATTCTCTGTAGTATATTTAAAAAGGTGGCCTCCAAATGCTCGACTGGGACGGAAGTGCTTCACAGGTACCGCCTGTTTCCCTTCTATATTTTTGTGTGTGTTTTTCTATCTACAGTGAGTGGATCAAGAGTATGACTTGGCATGTTTCTTCTTTGTCTGTCTTTGTGTACCTCTTGTGTGTAGATTAGAATAGTAGGTAAATCTTGGAGGTTCAAAGAAAAACATACAAAGAGGGCACGCGTAAACTCAGACAGAAAAGAACATGTAAACCTTGTCTATTCTTGGTCTGTTTCCTCTTTTTATCTGTTTGTGTTCTTCAATTTATGATGTGTGGATAGAATAATCGGTGCAAATCTAGGAGGTTCAAATAAAAAAAAATACAAAGTTGTAAGTAAATGGTCATTCCACTGTTTAAAGTAAGCTGGTATTTATAGTCTTGTAAGTAGATTGTATATTTGTCAATAAGAAAATATGTTTATAATATTGTACATTATTTTTCAAGCAAATTAATAAGGTAATAATATTAATGATTTGTACAAATTGTAAAAATATTATTAAAATATTTTAATTTTACTTAAATTAATAAAAAAATAAGAAAGAAACAAAAATTAGATGTATTTGGGTCTATAATTTAAGCTTTTAAGTGGGTGTTTAGCCGCTTAAACATACAACTTAAGTGTTAAAATCATTTATATAAAAGGTAAATAGAAGGGACATTTACCGCTAGGAACAGGCTGCTCTGGGAGATATTATCCCGCCCGGTTGTAATGCAAATTTGAAATCTTTTTTTTTCATCTTTTTGTTTCATCTTCATTAGTTGCACATAATAAGGGAATTTGTAAACCGGTTCTCATCTGGAATTTATAAAAGCCCGGCAGGTTTCTCGTTTACTCAAAAACTAGCTGGGAAATCAAACTCCCCCTCCATCCGGCTCCCGCCGGGAACAGCCACCGGCCAGGGTCCCGCCGGAAACGCTATAAGACCAATGTGTCTAAACCGGAAAGCCGTACCTGGTCACAGAAGCAAAGCTACTACAACTTGCATGACGAGAATGGTCAGCTGCAAATTTTTTCCATAAATAACGCAAGCCAGCCGAGATCACAAGTGCGTTGTAGTAGGGCGTGGGGCCTTTTAGCCAGCAGACGACAATACGAAAATTGCAACTCATGGTAGGTAAAAACCACTTAACCGGCATTCCCACAGACAAGACAAGTTGTCCAGTGGCATTTAGCGAGGCGTAACAGCTCTTTATCAGATTCTATGATTAAGCATACGATCTATCTGAGGAAAAAAACTCACATCAGTGCATCTTACAAAAGTGAGGTCCTACTGCTTTCTAGTACCAGGATTCTTAATTCCCACAAACATAAAATCAAGCCCGCCTTTAAAACTCAAATTGATTAAAAAAAATAAAAATTGGAAGTGGTCAGAATCTCAAGCAAAGGCACCGACAGACTTGAAAATCGAATATCAGGAACCCCTATACTCGGCATCCTCTCAAGCAGTCTTCTGTTTCGTCGATGTTGATGAGAGGAAAGAGAGGGTCCTATGTCCCACGAACACAAGGAAGACACTGAGGAAGCCGAGGAACTTCAAAGTTGTGAAGAGATCCAACTGTTTCAACACATGGAAAATGAACATGAGCAAAAGGTTTTTCTGGTCAGATAATCCACAAGAAAGATGCTGACCTTAACCCAGAACAGGACATAGAGCAGCAGAACTGCTCCAATTCCAGCATGAAAAAGAGAGGCAAATGCAGCTGGTCCCGGCAGGGATGGGAAGTTCTTCAAGTTCACTCCAAGGCGCACAAGCTGCAAGTGATGCCAGAAGCATATTTCTTAACATCAAGATGTTTATTGGAGTAGGGAATATATTTCGTTTCATAGCAAAAGCAGAAATGTGCCAAGACTAGGAACTTTTGACCCACCCCAATAAAAAATCCAACAAAAGGCAGAAGTGTGAGACCCATAAATGCAAGCGAGAGTTCCTTGGGTGGCCTCTTCTCTGGTGCACGGAATATGTGCGAAATCTCCTCCTTTGGTCCAAATTTTGATAATGGGTCAACCGGTTGGGCAGGAGGGCGTGGGGCCTTTTCTGGTGCCTCAGGCAAGTCCAACTCCAGATGGCCAAGTGCTCGTATAAATGAATTCTCCTGATCAAGCAAAGAGTAACTATAAGGACAATGAAGTGTGACTGTAGCCTGACATTTATACGGAAGCATACCATTGCAGCGTCACCAACTGTAAGCACAAGGTCATATCTTCCAGAAAGGTAGTAAAGTTTCTCCACCAAACCAAGAAAATCCTACAACAAATTGAATATCCATGTAAGACATCATGCTATCAAAACAATTTAACATTCATATTTCCTACAAAACATTTCCCAAGGCACTAAAAGCATGTTACGTATGGGAAATACACTAGGTCTATTGATCCTGTCGCACCATCAGCTCTTGATGTCTCTCAAATAAGAAATTGACATCAATTATCGGACTGCCCAAGCAAGAACGCAAACCAACCCCCCCCCCCCCCCCCCCCCCCCCCCCCCCAAAACACACACACACAAAAGGGGTAAAATAACACCTGGATGGTCTTTTCCTTTAAACTCATTCTGTCATCAAGGTACTAAGTTACTAACAAGATTTCCTCCTCCCTATGTGCACGAGTGAACCAAATTACATGGCCTATGTGTTTCCTTACATACTTAAAAGGAATTACACTTAATCATTAGCCTCCATATTGAAAAGCTACACTAGTAAATTAACAACAGCAAATATAACACATAGACTATACAGTAATAACTACATAATTGCGAAAAGAAAAAGAAGAGATGCATCCTAAATATGAAGGGGCAGGTACTCAACTAGAACAATTTTGAATTGCCTCCCTGAACTTGGTATGACAAATAAGTGCTCAACCTTCGTTTCATGCTTCAATTTCAGAAAGACCTGAAAACAAATTTCCTATATAAAGTCAATAAAAGACTCAATGTTGGGCCATTGCCAGAACAAAAACAGTGAAGTTCAATGGGAACCTGATGAGGTTTAAATGTGTGCCCAATAGGAGTAGTTAGTTGGAAAGATAGCCGTAACTTCTGCAAATGGTTTGCAGAGAGAGAAACTTTTGTATCTTTCAGAAGATCTAACCTGAAATGAAGCAGCTTGAAAATGAGGATAAACGTGTAACAGAAAAAAAGAATAAACTTACATTAAAAGCATATAAAATAACTTAAAATATCTCATGAAGCTTACTTTTGGACAGATTCCACATTTCCAGCGTCACTGTCAGAAATCCCAAATTCTGCCTTGTCAACTTTGATTAGTCCTGTGATAAATGCTGTCTCGGTGTTTCTCACTCCAGTAGCATAAACATCCACATGTTCTGGCTCCTGAAGCGAAATCTGGAAGGGAGGAGCAAGCTCATAAAAAACTGGCAACTATTAATAAAGCAAAACAATGAAGCTAATATAATTCACAGGTACCTCAAAAACTAGTGCATACTTCCCAACATCTATTTTTAGTGGAGCAATGTCCAAGTAATGGACATTGTTCTCTACATCAAACTGAAGTTCCTGAGACCAAAAGAAAAAAAAATGTTAAGAAATGCGATCTGCCAAAGAAAAGATAGCACCAATTCAATTATCATAATAGGAACTGTTGATTTAAATACAGTCCTTACCTTGTTCTCAGTAGTGACGTCCTTGGAGTCAGATCTCAACACTTGTACAAGATTCACTGTGAGTGGAGGTGCAGAAGAACCAAACACTGTAGTGACTTCAACCTGAAAAGAATAGTACATATTAAGCAATATCTAATTCAAGGGAAAAAAATGTGGAACAAAACTGCAACCAGATATGGCACTGTTTCATACTCACTTCATACAAATTTCAGCAATCAATTATTGTCACAGGACTGCAACTAGAAAGTACGCAAGATGGTATGCAGGTTGGCATAATAACACAATTTTCAACAGCTGGTCATAACTGTCTGTATAATTGTTCGTATGTGCAAATGCCAATGTCCAAAGCAATGCAGCAAACGAACCCAACTCCTCAAAGATAATTATGTTTATGTGTGAAGCCTTATAAACATTGAGGTAAAGATAATCTAGATAAGAATGCCAGACACATCGGATAAAAGATGAAAGATCAGTATGCAATAATTACCTTAAGCTGGTCTTTTGAGGTCAGTGAAAATACTTTGGAAGGAAGAGAAAGAATCAAAGGAATGAAGACCCTGTAAATTATATAAGAGAAATAAGCATCAAAGAATCACAAAAGAGGGATATAAAGGAGTATGATAGGCCCATTTTTTCAAATACAGTAGGTATCTATTTTCTGGAAATCGCAAGAGTAATGCAATGAACATATTTCTTACTATTCACGAAATAATAGAAATGTGCATTTTTCAAGAACAGTACAAGAAGGAAATACTTGCCTATTGTTCTCCAAGAACGACAAAGCCTCAATTTGATTAAAGCAATCCTTTGGACTGCCTGGGAGACCAATACCAAGAAAGAACTTCGCCAAGCCCAATATTTTCTCGCCAGGAATCTGTAAATTGAGCAGTTAGATAAGAAAGGTGCTTCACATATAGATTTAAATGAAAAAGTATCAAATCAAAATAGCTAACTCACATTTAACTTCCCAGAAGCAAAATTTGCAAAGGAGGTAACACCCCGTACTACTGAAGCAGAAGTTGTAATGGGACCCTTGTATTCAGTAGCATCAACATGCTTCTCATCAAAGTAGAACGTCCCATCATCTAAATATATCCATATCAAAACAATCTACCAGTTTAGCAAGAGGGATCTTTCCAGTTGAACAGGACTGCTACTAAATGATGGTGATAATTGGATAGGTAGAGCAAAGCAAGTAAACTGAAAGAAATAGAATTTTATTCACCTAATGTAGCATCACAAGTCACAACTACAGTTAAGCATGACATAAGTTTTGCAATTTGCCAACACAGTTGAATTGCCAAGGCTAAATTGACAACAACCATTCCTCAAAGACATATCTAGAAGTCACATGGGAAGTTTACTCAAATTCAAATTCAAATGAATAAGAAGCTTATTTTTCATATGCAGTTCCCTTCGATTTAATTCAATTATTGATTTTAAAAGGAAGAATAGAAAACATACCATAGTCCTTGATGGTGTCAAACAGCTTCACGATGTCATTTTTTACCACTCCAATCTGGTGGCACGGTAGTTTCAAATCAGGATCATGAATACAAAACTCATAATCAGGGACTAATCAGCCATGACATAAATGACTCAACAGTAAACAAAGATACATAAAACTTAAGATTGAAAGAACCAATCACCAGCAATCTTTAAGTGTCAATAAGACAAGTAAAATGCAAGGCTTATGGACTTCCAACACGCCAAGGTTAAGAAGTATACCAAATAGGGTGTATCAATGCTTCAAAGAAGATTTCATAAATCATGGCCATTGACCAATAAATCCAGAAAAGAAAATGGATCAAAAGAATGTGAATATGTATCAGAAGATTGGATGCTGCACAGTATATTTAAGCAAGATAAGTTCAGAGATCAACACATGATGGGCATCATTTATGTAAGATTTTTTTTTCCAAGTAGGTTTTCTCCATCCAAAGCAGGATAGCATTGTAAAGAAGACTACTTGTACTTCTTCATTAGTTGCACATAATAAGGGAAGATAATCAGATAAAAAAATATTACAATATTGCTCAAGTATATAGCATACACCCACCATGGAGGGATCAACCTCAGCATCAGCCAGCAAACCAACTCCTGCCAATGCTTCAAGTGCAATACCTGTGGCAGTACAATATTGCTAAGCATCAGTGACCCAAGGTGAGAAACTATACCCTGGTATTGCAGTAAAAATCTCCCTAGTGAATAAAAGAAGCCCGACAAAGACATATGCCGATTGCCTGCTCAGCATTCATAACCCCCAGCATCAGTGAGTCCCAGGATAATAAACTAACCAACTATATATAACAGAAATAGCACATCCCAAATGCAACTATACTTTGCTATAGAATTTATGCAAGACTCTAATCGACCAATAATACTCTAGCTTAGTGGGACTGTATGACTGGACAAGAAGCATTACCAGCAGCAAATGTGCTAGACTCAGCACTGTTGGAGTCATAACGCCATCTCCCATCGCTTTGGCTAAGTGCCTACATGAACACATACAAAAATCAACACTGTAATGTTGAATATGAGAATATCTTGTACATTGCAAAAACTAGAGAATGGAAGAAAAAAATTGCAAAACAAATCAAATTATTGTTCACCTTAATTGCATGAAAGGTACCTTCCGCATCAGACAGTGTGACACTGTGCCCTTGTTCCTGCACAAAAAAAAAGCAAGAATCAACTGACTGTTTTTGCCATATCTATCGATCTTCATAATATTTTTTCTGAATTAACACCTATTAGTATTGAACAAGCAGAATAACCAAACAAGAGCAAACGACTGGCACATAACAAGCAGTAACCTTGATGCTCAGCAGACCTCCCACGGAGTAGTAGAACTCAAGTAGCGAGTTCGTCTCCTTGATTACTGCCTTCAGCTTTGTCGCAACGTCCTATCACAAAGAATACATCAGAAAAGAACCATCTATCAACACTGTTCCCACATAAACAACAACATCTCTTTAAATTACACCCACATCGTAAATGCCAGAATCAACATTGCATCCGAGGACACCGCTGATCTTAACTACGTGGAACAGATCCTTCCCAGGCACCGACGACAGAGAAGCCAACTTATCCGCAGCAAATTTGCACGTCTTACCCTTCAAACTCGCATCCTTCTCTGCCCCGAGTATTTGCAGCGTTCTGACCGCCTCGTACGTCTTCTCCAAACTGCACACACACACACAAGAAGGCATCACATAACCAGCCTCAAATTTTCAAACAATTAGCCCCGTCTCAAATCGATCCAGATCAAGCTGCGATAACAATTGCGACGAACTAAGCGATCACTTGAGATCGGTGATATGCCGGGGTCAACAAGTGGTCAGTGGGCTTACTCGCCGAAGGATCCGTCGGGGGAGGGGACGAAGAGCTCGGCGGCGGCGGATCTGTGCACGCCGGAGACTGGGCGGACGGCGGACGAGAGGGACGAGGCGGCGGCGATGAGGAGGACGATGAAGAGGGTGGCGGGCGATGGGGGCCTTACGGCCATGGCGGAGGGGGAGGAGGTGGCCGGAGAGATGGGAGGAGAGGAGTAGGGTTTAGGAGGGTGGTGGGTAGTGCCCAGATCTAAAACTGCGGCAGGGCGACTTACAAATATTTCCCCGAGTCAGTCGTCTTCAGCTACGAGCTCATGTGCACCGTCCGATCGCGATCAAGCGGTTCCGGTCTGGTCTCCGTATTGATGGCACAAAGCGTTCACCATTCGTCGTTGATTGAAAGCTCTAGACTAAGGACAGCAGCCCGAGTACTTTCGGATCCTAAGAACAATAAAGCTTTTGAATAAGCATGAGTGATCAAATGGAATAAAGCACTTTGATAAGAACTTATAGAGCTAACATCATATAACCCAATTGAGACATTGTAGAATAGGCTAAGCTTCTTTTAATATCTTTTTCTCTCTAAAACAATCTTTTCTCCCTCTAGAACAGTTTCTTTCTTTGCATTTGAACATTGGCTGGACTGCTAGAGCGACCTCCATGAAATCAGAGGGATCCAACTTTCGAAAGCTTGTCATTTATGTGCTAATTAAATCTCAGTAATAGACTAATAATAATTGATTTAGCTTTTAAAGAAATTTTTTTTTGTAAAATTTGCTAAACAAGACCTTAGTGTCGGAGTTCGTGCTCTCGACAGAAATCAATGTACGTTTTGCCATTGAAATCAACGGGGAACCCGAACCAAAAACACTTGATACTTAAATATGTGTAACGAAATTATAGTTTTTCTATCATCATTAACTTTTAGTTATATGGGGATATAACTACTCGTCCGTACAAAAAATGTTTATAAATATTTACATCTGTCACAATAAAATGATGTGATGAGATTTTTTTGTAAAAATATTTTTATAATTTTTAATAACATATTATAATATAAATTAGTAATCAAAATTATATATTAGAGCCTATAAAAAATCAAATACGTCAATTTTTTTATAAATAGAGATAATAACTCACATTTTTCATATATTTCTTGGCCAAACCAACAACGACATGTTAGATAGAATACACAATTTCATAACACATGCGGATTCCACAAGTATAACAACACTCGTACATATGGATATTATGAATTTATCTGTAATTTATCTGCTGTTGACGCAAGTTAGAGCCCAACTTGTGCCGCTGGCATTTTTTTGAATGGGAGAAGTGGCCAAGCCCTCATCTCTTCTTTCACGCGACTACTACCCTCCAAGTCTTTTCTCAACATATCCATCAAGGAAAAAAATTAGTAATTAATAGTATTCTAAAATTCTAAATGGAAATCCAGCAAACTAGATTTTTTTTTGGTATCATCTCATTATTTGTACGTCACTTGAGCAAAAACACAGTATTTGAAAATAATTTTGGAAACACAGTATTTGAAAATAATTTTGGAAACACAGTATTTGAAAACTGTAATATTTTAAAATTATGATTTTAGAATTATCATGCAATCAAAACCACAGTATTTCGTAGTATTATAAAATCATAATTTTTATAAGTGTTTGGATAATAGTTTTTTTCAAAATTTTTAGTTTAGTGTTTAAATGAAATAGCTATTATGAGAATTTAAAAAAGTAACCGTTAGATAATCGAATCTCAGACATCACACAAGAAGCATTACAAATAGAAAATTGAATAACAGAAAATAGCAATTGAACAACACATCCTGTCACAGATTAAGAGCATCACACGGCAACAAAGAGGAGAACTGTTGACGATTCGAACTCGGGGTCCTTAGCCGAACTTATGCAGAATTTGTAAATAGTGAGACCTTTCAGGGTGACCCTCCGGGAAGGTATGTAGAATTATGGAGAACTGGAGCACAGAGAAGTTTATACAGGTTCAGGCTCTTGATGGTGGGAGTAATAGCCCTATGTCCTGTTGGGATTGCACTATGTGTAGTAAAGAGTTACAAAGTAACGGGAAAAGACCTTCACAGACGAAGGTTTTCCCTGTATGAGTGTACAAAATGAAGCCTGGGAGGCTTATGGAAGCTATCTAATCTAAACCGTAGTCTTGGCTGTTTGATTCTTTAAGTGAGATGTGTTGTATCTTGTGATCCTTCGATCTCTCCCTCCTGTTTGATACACCATGCCGCCCTTTTATACTGGTCAAAAGGGCGCCAAGTCGTAATAGCACCAAACAGTTGCTTGGATGCGGTTTAGAGAACCGCTCTTAACTCCCACGCGGTTTAACACGTGTTACTTGTGGATGCACGTATTAACCTCCTGACGGTTCTTTCTCTACGTGGAAGAATCTTCGGGATACTTGGGATATTCCTGTTATAGGGAGAGAATATTCCCCACGTTCCTTGGTCGAAAGAATTCTGACTGCGCGATGTTGGCTGACCGCGTAACATCTTCAGCCTTCTGTCCGCGCACAACATACGGACTCCTGACCGCGTACTAACTGCGGTCTGATCGCGTAAGGACTGCGACCTCGGGCTGGTACTCCTCAGAATGACTTGAGTTCGTACCGCCAGGTACGTGTCTGGTTCGAATCTATCCTGAACCAATCGTGCATTCATTTGAACTGACTCGGGTGTCAATCCTCGTTAAGAACAGGAGAAGCAATATTAAGTTAAAATTTGATTAACCATGAGTTCATCTCATATAGTTGTTCATCATAATGCATTAAGATTCTAAAACAGAGAATGAGAAAAAAGATTTGGTCAGCATGATTTTTGCTGGAGCTTGTTGATGCTGGAGTTGAGGAGGAAGTAGGAGGTGGTCACTGAGGACAAGGTGGGTTGGAATGGACATTAGAGATTGCCAGGATGCTTAGGAAAGATGCGGTTGACGTCAACAACGCGAAACAGCACTGGAGAAGTCGTCGCTGTAGCGTTGAAGGCAATGAACCGTGCTGAAGATGAAAGTGAGGCGATGTATGGTGGTGATGGAGTTTGGTGGATCAACGGTTGGATTGGAGCACGGTGGGCGGTTGTGTGTGGTGACGGATCACCGGCAGCGGGATTAGTGGAGGCACGGCGAGGCATGACTCCAGGATCAAGCGGCGATGGAAGGCGGCGCTGTTATGGAGGACGACGGCTACTAGATTTGAGCAGCGGTGCGGCGCAGACATAGGTGGCAACTCGGGCGCATGCAAGTGAGGATGCGTATGGCGGTCGAGGTCATCGCCGGTGGGGATCGCCGATTGGAGGTCATCATCGGTGGGGATGCGTATAGCCTCTGGAGTGAAGGTTGTCGAAGGCGACTACATCGGACGGCGCGCCAGCGAGAGGAGATAAGAAGGAGAGAGAGTAAAAGGACGGCGGTGGCACAGGCGCATGAGGAGTAGTGGCGGCGCGGCGACGTGGAGTGACAGGCGTGGGATGGTGAAATCCAACGACGGTAATAGCGCACAGGCTCGGAGGGAGGAGCGGTGGCGGCGTGGAGCGGCGGGCGTGGGACGGTGAAATCCAACACGGCATGTGTGGGTGCGCCAGGAGGGAGGAGAGACAGGTATTGAAGTTTTGTGCAAAAATTTTGTAGCAGATCAAAATTTCCAGACTAAGAAAAAATTATGATTTTGAAGAAACTATGATTTTAAAAATCATAAAATACTTTCTGATCAAATGGAGTTTTGGTTTTTAATACTACAGTTTCTTTCAAAGTATTGAACAAAAACTAAAAAAAAATTTATTTCCAAACATACCCTTAATTTCACAGTGGCACATTTATGTGACAAACAACATTTAATTTTCATAAACAAAAGACGCATTCATGTGACAGATTTGGAGTAATTAATTTCACCACAACGGCAAGGAGGTCCCGCTCGGACGCCCGGGTACGCGACGGCTGCGGCAGGGCGCGTGGAGCGGTCCGGGAACGCGCCATACGCGTTGAACCGCGGTGCAGTTGGCCGTGCCCAACGCGCACTGGACTGGGTCCGGCGGCGGTGAAGTGGAAGTAGAGGAGGCCATGGATGGACTTTGTTAGTCGTGCCCGCACGGCGCTTGGATAGAACAAGCTTTGCATCACTTAAACTTGCAAATTTATGGGAGCTAGTTTTGAATTTAGTAGTACCTGGCGCTCTGTACTGTGTTTTGTGGTGGGCACTTTTAGTAGACTGCTGGACTTAAGAGTGTCCTTGTGGTTCCGTTTTGCTTCCCAGTGAACCTTGTAACTGCTGATCTTGTGGTTTCCCAATGAAACAGGTGATTCTTCCCTTTTGTCTAAAAAAGGAAATGACAGGAAAAAAGAATTGCAAAATTCATGAGGTTTTCTAATTCTCGCTATAAACCAATTTGTAATATTATCATACCTACAAATATACGATAGTTCAAAACCACCGCTCTCATTAAATTCCCATTAAATTTAAACATAAATATTAAAAAATTTGACAACCACAATCACTACATATTAGTGACAGTTAATTTTTTTCTCTTTTTTCCCTCCCCTCCTTTGTCTCTCTTTCCTCCTCTTTATCCCTTTCTTTTTTCCGCCAATAAGATTCACATCACATACAAACACTATGGCAGTGCATGGTGACTCTCCCACCATAATTTTTTCTTAGAGAATACCGTCTCAAGACCATCCTCTCCATCAAGGAGACAGAAAAGAAAAGAACACCAAATAAACCATATTAGGAGTCAGTCACTTGTCCTCTCAAATATTAGTGACTATATTTTTAAAAATTTTTAATATTTTTTGTTTAAAATCAATGTGAATTTGACAGTAGGGTTTTTTTAATGTAATTGTAGGGTACGGTAACATTAAAATTCGGCTTTTAGGAGAAGTGAACACATGACTTAAGGTTGTCTTTCGTAATTTTTTTTTTAAAAAAACGGGCCACTTTTCTCGCCCTAATCAGAACCCAATCCACAGCGGCCTAGCAGTGGCTGCTACACCATGCAAAAACTGACCTCACGCATTTATGTCCCCTAGAAATTTTGTTTTAATACATTTATGTCCTCTCTGGCATTCAATATATTGAAAATATATTTTAAAAAATCCAATATTTCTATTTCTGCGTTTACTAAAATTCTAAAATTTGTTTCTAGTCTAATTTTAATTCAGAAAAATATCTAGAAAATTTTTCTTTCCCATCTTTCATCTGTTTATGATGCATTCAAGTTTGTTCCATGATTAAACAAATTGTATGCAGTAATTTATCAATTTTGCATGGAATAAAATTTTATAGTAAGTATGACTGACATTACACAGAGAGAATTTGTCGCGTTTGCTTTAGATGGAAATAATTACTTAATATGGACTTTTGATGTCAAGATTCTTTTAGGATGTGTTTGGTTGTAAGTTTTGGATCATCTCTTGCAACATGTGAGGTGTGTACATGTTTGGTTGTCTTCGTCCTGAACCATCCATCCTGGATGAGATGATCCAGAAAAGGAAATATTCCCTCAATATGCCCGACCAACTCATCCCATATTTTTGTATCGGATCAACTAGTTCCATATTTGTTAATTAGGATGATTAATGTTAAGTTAGTGTTGATTAATGTTAGTTAGTGGTGATTAGTATTATGTTTGTGGTGATTAGTGTTGAATATAAGTCTGGTTAAGGTTTATGATTTCGGTGATTAATGACAACGAATATAGTTAAATAACAATGACTTGAGCTAACACGTTTATTGTAATTATTTTTAGTTGCAGATCTAAGCATGATGAATTCACGTCAAAAAGCAGCAAGTTGAAAATTCTCTAAACTAATGAATACAAACTTTGGGGGAGATTGTTGAATATAGACCTGTTTAAGGTTTAGGGGAGATTGTTGAAAATAAGTCCGTTTAGGGTTTGAGGGAGATTGACAAATCTTTAAAGCTTTCATGATCAATGACAATGAACAAAGCTAACATGTTTATCATGAGTGTTGTCAGTTTCAGATAGAGATTGATGAGTCTATGAAGCAACGTGTTGGGAATCCTCGAAACAAATAGAGTTGTAAATCAAAGCACGATAATTGATGTTAAAAGCAACATGCTGAGAATCCTCAAACCACATGAGAAATGGTCAAAGCAAAGATGACGGCTGATGAAGCCCAAGATTCATTTTCTAGCCTTCTTGTCGGTTATCTGTGGTAAAGTCGATCTGATTAATCTTTTCAGTTTTAGATTTTATGGTCGTACTATTAAGAGAGGTATTTTTTTGACGAAATGCAGTAGGTAAGGAGCCTACTGCTAATAATATATTAAAATAATAGTGGTAACAATATTCATAAACTAATGATTTGCAAGTGAATCCTTTGAGTAGTTCTTTCAGCTATCAACTTCATGTCTCGAATGAAGGCCTTTTTCCAAAACGCAAGAGAAGGAACAACTTCTTGAAATATTTGCAAGTTACGGCATTTCCAGATATTCCATAAAGCAGCAATGATCACCTCCATATAGAAGTCTTTAATAACTGAATTGACAGATTTTGAATTCCAAATCTCATCTATCCAGGAAGGGTTAAGAGACCAGTTGAGCCCAATTGAGTTCCAGCATTGTTTGGAAAAATAACATTCAAAGAATAAATGAACTTGAGTTTTAAAATTCCCTCCATCACAGAGCTCACAATCAAAAGAGGGGATCTGAAAATTTTTTAAAGCAAGTCTATCTCTGGTATTTAACCGATTCAAGAGTAAAATCCAGAAGAAGGTTTTGAGTTTAATCATACATTTACTTATCCAGCCACCTTTGAATATTGGATGAATGTGACAATCTCCCATCATTCTCTTATAAACAGAACTCGTTTGGAAAGACAGAGAGAAACTAGAGATCATATGCCAACAATCATCCGAGGGAGAATCACCCAAGTGATCCAATTGCATTGAAAGCAGTTGTTGATACTGAAGGAATGCTCTTTCGAAGAGGGGAAAATGAAAGAAATTATTACTGAAATCCAGCCTCCCCAATTGGTAAACTTTAAAACTTTTTGCTGAGAAAGAGAACAGTTCTGCCCATTTGTGAGCAAAAAGCTCTGAACTCCAGAGATCCGTCCAAAAATCACAAGTATCTCCCCTCCCAATTGTGCAAGTGAAAAGCACTTTAAAAAATACTAACAATCGTAGTAAATCTTTCCACCGAAAGGAACCCACAAGTTGAAAATCCTGAGGGAGATTGGAACTGTAATAGGACTTCCAAATAAGCTGAACCCAGGGAACAGTTTTTCTATTGAAAAATTTGAATAAGAACTTAAGGAGCAACGCCAAATTCTGTACTCTTAGATTGATGATTCCAAGTCCTCCATTAGATTTTGATTTACAAACATCCTTCCAAGCCACCAGACAATGCCCTCCCAGGCAACTCAAATTTCCCCTCCAGAGGAAAGCTCTCCTAATCTTATCAATTCTACTAATAACAGAGGTGGGTATCTTAAGAGTCGACACTAAAAACATAGGCAGGGATGATAACACTGAATTAAGAAGGGTTAACCTTCCACCAAATGAAAGGAAAGAGAATTGCCAACCCGTTAATCTCTTTTCAATCCATTCAATAATCATATCAAAACTCTGAACCTTAGGTTTAGAAATGCCAAGAGGGAGTCCTAGATAGGTGAAAGGAAAAGAACCCACAGTACATCCAAGAATACCAGCAAGATTCAAAGCTAAATCCTCTGAGCAATTAATCGGGATCAAAAAGGATTTAAAGAAGTTGACTCTTAAACCCGTAGAATTGGCAAATGTATTTAGGAGAGCTTTCAAAAGAAAGATTTCTTTGGCATCCGCTTTAGCTATGATCAAAGTATCATTAGCATATTGAATGATGGGATAATCATCATTATCAACCACCGAAAGAGGAAGAGTGATCAGACCCATGTTCTTAGCTCGATTCAGAATGGATTGAAGAAGATCAACCACAAGAACAAATAATAAAGGAGATAAAGGATCACCTTGTCTCACTCCCCTTTTACAAATGATCTGTTTTCCTGGAATACCATTCAGTAACACTTTGGTGGAACCAGAGTTAAGAATCAATCTAATCCATTAAATCCAATTGTTTCCAAAGCCTTTAGCCTTAAGAACCTCCAAAATAACTCCATGCTCAACAAGATCAAAAGCTTTTTCAAAGTCTAATTTTAGCAACACAATGTTTCTTTGAGAAGACTTACACAGATGAATATATTCATATGTCCAAGCAACACAATCCTGAATAGATCTGGATTTAATGAATCCATACTGATTACGGTGAATTAAAGACGGGATCACCGTTTGTAGACGATTAGCAAGCAGTTTGGTGATAATTTTCAAAGAGCTATCAAGTAATGAAATAGGTCTAAAATCAGAAACTTTTAGAGCACCCTGCTTCTTCGGAATAAGAGTGATAAACGAAGCATTCAGTCTGTCCAGTTCAACATGACCTTCAAAGAAGTAGTGAAAAAGATCATAGAAATCTCTTCTTAAAATTGGCCAGCAAGCACGAAAGAAGTTACCGTTAAAACCATCTGGACCAGGACTTTTATTAGTTGGAAATATGGAAACCACAGACTCAATCTCCATTGGGCTAAAAGCTGAATCTAGACCAGAAAGTTCCTCAGCACAAGAAGGAAGAATGTCACTAAGGTTGAACATCATTCCAGCAAAATCCGAAGAGCCAAAACTATTTTTGAATGAATTCCACAGATGATTTGCAATATCAGAGTGAGAAAAGAGATCCTCATTGCAATCATTTTTTAAGGAAACAATGTAATTCCTTCTAAAATTATTTGAGGCAACAGAGTGGAAAAATTTTGAATTTTCATCACCAAGTTTCGCCCATCTAAGACGGCCTCTCTGCTTCCAATAATCATTCTTGATCTTAAGAAGATTGCAAAAATGACTCTTCAGAATGCATCTAAAGTGAAATTCTGGCCTAAATAAGTTTCTCTGTTCCTCAATACCATCCAGAAGAGTAATAACACTAAGACAATAATCTAATTGATACTGGGAGATCTTGAAATTTTTATTCCAAAACTTAAGAGCCTTTCTGAGCAACTTAAACTTATTATTAATTCTTCTGGAAACATTCAAGTCCAAAGGAAGAGAATTCCAAGAGTTCTCCACCAAATTCATAAACCCAGGTCTGGAAATCCAGAAGTTTTCAAATCGAAAGATCTTCAAAACAGGAAGAGAAGAAGAAATAATGATGAGACCCGGAAAATGATCCAAAATGATCCTTGAAGAGGATTTAACCAGAGTGTGAGGATAAGTCTTCATCCATCCTTCATTAGCAAAGAACCAGTCTAGTCTTTCCAGAGTCGGATGAGCTTGCAAATTGGACCAGGAATACTTCGATCCAGAAAATGGTAATTCCTCCAGAAGAAGATGATTAATAGCCTCATTGAAACAATCAGCTTCTCCTGAGTTAAACAATCCTTTATTCTTGTTAGAAGCCTAGAAGGATACCTCATGAGATTGAAATCACCCATAATTAACCAGAGCATATGTGAAGGAACAGAGATATCTCGAAACCAGCTAATAAAGTCAGCTTTTTTTTGAGGGCAGCAAGGTCCATAGACATTGGAGATTAACCAGTGGACTCCAGTGAGCTTATTCAAAAGTAAAACAGAGAGACAGAACTCAGTGTGAACAGCATCAACACACTGAAACAGATTACCATTCCAAACAGTAAGAATGCCACCAGAATTACCCCTGGAGGGAATAAAATCAAACTCATTCCAATCTTTCGGACAAAAATTTTAATCAAAGCGCAATTAATCGATTCCATTTTAGTCTCTTGAAGACAAAAAATGGAACAATTATCCTCGATTAATTTGGATCTCACCACCATTTGTTTTTGAGAAGCATTAAGTCCTCTAATATTCCAAACAAGGATGTTGAATTTCTTAAAAGCATTCATTAAAAAACACAAAAGTCTCCAGATAACTGAAACACATGGCGAAGCCATGTTTAAGCAAGCAACTAAAATCCATCAGATAAGATTTAGCCAAAACATCATTACAGACCCTCCAGCAAGACCAACTAAAGTTCTGACAAAAAAACAAACAACTCCCTAAGACAATCCATGTAAACTTAATCATCAATATTTTGGATCAAAGGAGCTTGAAGCTTTTCCTTGGAGATCAACTCCGAAGGTATCCCGCAGTAAGGACCAAAGGCTTGAAGCATATCAATGGAAAGCTCAGGGGCAACAATAACAGAGGCTCCTGGTTTGAATCCTTTAAGCTTTGCCGCCAGTCTAGGGCTTCTACGAAGACCAGAAACAACCAGAGGAGTCCTACCCTTAACTTTAACCAAAGGGGAAGAACAAACATTTTTCTTAATCCTCAGACGGAATCCCTGAGAACAAGAGGTCCTAGTGGCAGCAGAATTAAACAAACTCCATGATGTTCTCAGGCATAAGACCGAATTGAGAGATCTAATAAAAGACCCCAAGCAAAGCTCCCAAAGGTTTGCAATTCCAAATTTTCAGCAAAGCTCCCAAATGTTTGCAACTGATTGAAAGGATAAGAAGAGGAAGAGTCTTCCATCTGGTCCCATGAATCCCAAGCTTCACGATGTTGGGGAATGAGAGCATCCCAAATCGGATTAGGCCCTCCCTCCATGTCGTCAGGAGCATCATCTTGATTAACAGGGTCTTCCAAGTCAGCATCTTCATTAAAATTGAGTTCATCATCTTGGGGGGTTGAGGATCCTCAGGATCATCCTAATCTCCTTCAAGAGCATTGGTGGGTCTAGAGAGACAAATGACAACTTGTACTGTCCAGCTACGCCCCAGAGTTTTGATGGGTTCAGTGATCACCAAGAAGCGAGGGATGTCAGAAAGAGAAGTAACAAGACATTTCACCATAGCATGCGACCTATCACCCGTTCTATGATAATCAGTATCCCATTCTCGCAGAAGACCAAAAGAATACACAGCCTTGCTCAATGTAGAAACTGACCAGAAGTCTAATGGGAAGTTTAAAAGAAGAAACCAGACCTCCTGGTTGAAACCAACCCTCCTAAAGTTGAAACCATTATCATGTCGATTAAAAAATAGCATAAAATCTGCCTCCACATGAAGACCTTCATTCATGATAATATCTCTTTGCAAGGGAGAGTGAAAACGAACTGAAGCATCAGCAATCCTTGAGGGAGCAACATGAGCATGAATACCTCTATTATTCAGGAGGTAGTTTCTCACCACTTGAATGGGTTCCACTGGCTCCGGTGCCACATCAACAATAGCCCAATTTTCATTGGTCTCACTCCTGGTGGAGACACATCTGGTGCGCAAAGGTCTTCCTTGAATAACTATCTCTTGCAGACCTTCACGAAGAAAAGGAGCAGGGTTCACCCAGTAATTCGCCATTTTGTGAATGGAGGAAACCACTAGAGCGGATGAGAGAATTGAGGCCAAAACAAAGATGGAAGAGGAAGAGTTAAAATCTAACACCATTGGAGCGACCTTTGGAGTGACAGGGGGGTTAGCGCAGAACCCAAAGAATTCAGAGAAGCTATCAAAGTGACGGGAGACGTTCTTTCCTTTTTTCAATAACATCCTGGCCATAGGAGAAATAGCAGATCCAAAAGATGGGTTAAAACTGGCCATCTGATCAAAATCAACCTCACCAGCAAAGGGCGCGAAAGGCAGAGCAGAGACAGATGCAGCCCCCTTCTTAGCCAAATTCTTGGGAACAAAAACCTTTTTACTCTTCAGGTCTAAAAACCTCTTAAAACAAGCGCTCTTAATGTGACCATAATTAAAACAACTCGAGCACCGGACCGAGGATACACAATCTCTTTTGAAATGTCCCGGAGCAAGACAATTAAAGCAGAATAAATCCCTTTTACCATTCAAAATTGAGGAAGAAAACCTCAAAGACTGCTTGAAGGGAAACTTAAGACGATCAAACACTGAGACCTTCTGATTGCTCAAATTATGAAATGAACCAAAAGCAGGAACCTGGATACGATCAAACACAGAATTACCATCAGAACGATGATCTCTCCTGGAATGGGAAGACAAAAATTTTCTCTTTGAAATCACCAAATGCCAAGCCTTATCTTGCTCAATGAACCACTTATTCAGGTCTCTTTGCCAATGAGGACCGCCATTGTTCCAGAGGGAGAAAAAGATAGCAAAATCCTTATGAATGATTTTGTTAATCTTATAGATGGCAAACCCTACTTGCTTGCTACTCACAGAGAATTTGAAGCTGGACTCAGTTAAAATCACAACTCTAAAGTCTTTAGCAACACCACCAAAATGAGCAGCAAGGATTAAACCCAATGTATCCTCAGTAAGACGAAACTTACGACGACCAAAGGAGGCCACAAGAACAAAATCATTCAGAGCAAAATGAGGCTGATTAGTAACCAAAGAACGAAACAAATCCCACATATCAATTGAAAAGAGACGACCCTTCCGCCAATCTAGAGAAGAATGAGCCAAAGCCATGAAATCAAAAGATTCCAAGAAACAACTACCAGAACCAACCAAAGACCAACTACCAAAAAACAATCACCAACAAGGCAAACAGAGGACAAACAGGAGCAAACAAACCAGACACCCAAGCAAAGATCACTGAGAAGCTCCATCGAAGAATTCTCAGCAACTGAATCACTCCCAAAATCACCTCCTGAATCGCCTCCTCCCATGTTCGCTTCCTCGTATTAAGAGAGGTATAGTCTGCTTGATCTATTTTATATACTTTGAAGCTCAAAATGCATATCATATAGTTTAGATGCAAGCTAAAACTTATCTGCATATATTGGATGCATAGTCTGGAATCTCATTGTCCATAGTCTCACAATCTATGATCTTCATGTACATGGTCGCACAGTCTGTGGTCTTAGTGACCGGGTCTGCGACCTGAGTGGTCTCAGCGACTGTGTCTGTGACCTTAGTGGTCGCAAGATTATGTTTGCGACCTTGGTGATCTCAGCGAGCGCGTCTGCGACCTTAATGGTCTCAGTGACTGTGTCTGCGATCTTTATGATCTCAACGATTGTGTTTGTGACCTTTGTGGTCTTAAGACTATGTGCGACCTTCATGGTCTCAAAGACTATATATGCGACCTTCGTGGTCTCATGTCTGTGTCTGGACCTCCGTGGTCTCAGTGACCTTGTGTGCAACCTTAGTGGTCTTCTGACGGTTTTGCGACCGGTGTGGTCTCATTACCTTTGGTCACTGAGTTCATGGTCGTGTCAAGACCGAGTCATGATAGTTCTGTTTAAAGCTTGTCATAACAGTATTGAACTTGATCGTGGTCATATTAACTCAATACTGATTATGGTTGTACCAGTACCAGGAACTGCTTGTGGTCGTTTATGATCAACGTTGGTTGTGTCTTATTGAATTTTGTCTTGATCGTACCAGATATTACTAGTTATTATTCAGTTCAGTAAGATTGTGATCATAAGTTTATTCTCTTGTTCAAACCAGCAGTTTGTCTGTGTTCAAATCAAACTTCCTTTACAAGCTTGAGTTCAAACGGTCACTGACAAGTGCATTTAATGCCCAGTGGCTAGTGGGAATGTTTGTCAGAAATTGACAAACGACTGTTTTTTATTTGAGGGGCTTTAAATACACCTTGTGTGGCCTTCACAACTAAGGAATGTTGTTGCATTTATACAAATCTTTCAAAGCACTCAAACTTGCTGTTAGTTGTTGCTAGTGAATTACAAAGAGACCAGAGCATTCAAGTCTCATGCCTTCACATACTTACATCTGGAACTGGCATAATTGTATTCAATTCATTCATTGTTTTGAAGAGCTAGTCCAGGGAGTGAAGTGCATTACATTTAGAGCTAGCATACTTGCATTCAATTCATCTGTTGTTTTGAAGAGCTAGCTCAGAGAGAGTAAAGTGTATATCATCTTGAGCTTCTTATGTAGAATGGATCAAGAATTGTGTTATACTTATTACTCCTGGTGATTGCCGTCACGTACACGACCAGTAGAGACCTACGATCTCTCTACAGACTGTACTTGTCGGAGAGGCCTAGTATATGGTTGTGAAGCTCGATGCTGGCCTATCCAAAGAGGAGAAGGGCAACCAATAGTGGAATTGAGATGATACTCTTGTATAAAGTGTTTCAATGAGAACTAATGAAAGTTGGCAATCTTCTGATACCTCGGGAAAAACTGATTGTCATTGGTTATCTCTTTCTCACACTGTTTTACTTAAAATTCATTTATAGCTGTTTATTTGATCTTAGAATAGAATTCTCGAGTTGGGATTGCGGAACAACCATTGTCTATCATTTTGGGAAATCATGAAGAGCTAGTCAATATTAACTCTGAGATATCCATGAGTTATGTAGACATTGGAGATATTTAGAATAGAAACACTACAGTTGTCGATAGTTTTTTGCCTCCACAATTGGTCACTCTATTTCAAATGAAAATCTAGATCCAGAACTAAAGTCAATAGTTGAGTGTCGGAAGCACTCATATCGGGTAAAAACAAAGGAAGTAATTGAGCTAGAACTATACTTATTAAAGAAAAAAGTTTTCGGAAGAATAGTTTGAACGGCACAAGATGTTATCCCTTTAGGATATAAAAGGGTTTTGTAAGAGTGGTGAGATAAGTATCCAGAAAACTAGATTTATTGACAATTTGACAGATTTATTTACTGAGTCTCTACCTATATTCACTTTTGAAAAATATGTCTATGATATCGGAATGCGTAGGCTATGAGTTTTTAGAGCTTGAAGGTCTTCACTTAGATTAACTCTGAAGGTTTTCACCTAAATTTTACTACTCAACATATAGAATTATTAGTTCACGAAGATCAATGTTGTAATATTTTTTCCTAAATTAAGTTTTTTCAACAGATTTTCTTAATTGAAGATTTTTAATGAGACAACATATACAATGCAAAAAATATGTGTGCTATTTACTCTTTTCTTTGACAATTTTTTCCACTATGTTTTTTTATAGTGTTTAACGATGTATATGTATGTTATGTTGATGTCCAAGAGGAGTATGTAAAAGGAGATAATTATCTTGTATATATTACTAAAACTGTCTCTATGGTAACCCTAACTTGATCTATTTAAAGCCTTGTATTGCTATAAAGAGAAGGTAATCTAATAAAGAATTCCATCACCTACTTTCTCTATTTTCTATGCTTGTTCATGCGGATTGATAGTACCTTGTCAGTATTGCGACAACATTGTTGTTTACAGTGATGGTTAATTATTTTTTTTCGTTTCCCCTCCTCTCCTCTGGCTCTCTTTACACTAGTACAGAAAAGTTTTCTTCTATCGGTAAAAAAGACCCTTCTACTATCGATTTTCATACCGATAGAGATAGACATGATAGAACAAGACAGAATATTTTCTATCGGTAAATAACCGACAAAAGAAATTAACAATTCTATCGGCATATTAGGAGTGTACCGATAGCAAACCCGTCGTAGTCTGACGATTAACGGTGGGAAAAGTACCACTATTCTAACGGTTAATTACATGATTACCGACAGGAAAATATTACTATTCTATCGGCACTTTATGATTGTACCGATAGAAAACGCGTCGTCGTCTGACGTTTAGCGTTGGGAAAATACCGATATTCTAACGGTTAATTACAAGTTTACCGACAGAAAAAAGTTTAGCACTCTCTCGGTTGGAAAGGAGATTACCGATAGAAAAAATCTTAGTACTCTCTCGGTTGTGTATGAGTTCACCGGCAGGAAAAATCACACTCTTCTAACGGTTAATTATAAGTTTACCGATAGAAAAAACTACAGTAGTCTCTCGGTTGTGGATGAGTTCACCGGCAGGAAAAGTCACACTATTCTGACGGTTAATTTCAAGTTTACCGATAGAAAAATGGGTAGTAGTCTCTCGGTTGTGGATGAGTTTACCGATAGAAAATTTGTAGTAGTCTGTCGGCTGTGAATGAATTTACCGATAGAACATTCACATATACAGTACGTTATCTACATTCACAATACAGTACATTCACATATACAGTACAGATGCAATACATTATAGATTGGATACACAATACAGTACATATGCAAAGAAGGGTAAATTCACAGAACAGATTGACACATTAGATAGTTATTCACATTTATTCACATATATATGGACAAATACAAATTGCAATCCAATGTGGACATTTATTGACATATATATTTATTCACATGTATATAAATAGTCTATGCACAGAGTACACGAAAAAGATAAAATTATCATGGCGGATGGTTGGGCGCAACTTCCTCCATGACATATTGAGCCCAGATTTGTCGAAGATCTCTAATCTTTGCATTTTCGTATGAGTCTTTCGACGTGGCAATCTGCAAGCATGTGTGAATACTTAGTAACTAATTTCCTAATTTAGAACGTGACACCCAATTTTCAAATTTGAGTTAGCTATCGATGCTTACCTGGGGGAATTGGGCAAAGTTTGTCTGCACTAGGTCGTACATGTAGCGCAACACATAAAACCCGCATTCCCACGATTGCGGCTGCTGATGGCACTGAGATAATTGCATATGCGAAGACATGTTAGCTATTGTTTCCATAAACTAATTAAGCATAAACAAAAAGTCTCGTGAGTACCTCATATTCTTTCCAAGCTAGTAGGGAGCCCTGCGGTGCGGCATGCCTCCCTCCAGCGGACGCATATTTATCAAAAGCCCTGTATTTCAGTTAGTATTGCCCGTTAATGTATTATCATTAGCTAGTGAGGTGAAAATTTAAATCAAACATATAAGTTACTTACGCCTCCATATTCCCCTTGACCACATATTCCATCGATAATTTGTCACGCATCGAATCGAGGTAGTACACCTCATTCCTCGGCGGACAGATCACGATGAGGATCCAGTGGCCCCTGCATTGTACGTAAAAGAGGACCGCTAGCTCAAAGTATATCTCAGGTGTAACATACAAGATCAAGTTAAATTAGTACGAAATGCACTAACCTTTGGTGGTACGGCACCAGAATGAACTCCCTGTCCTACTGCGCCATCAGCGCCTTGGATATGTACTGCTCAGCGTGCGCGGCGTTGTGCTCTAGCATCGTGAGGCTTATTTTCTCTGGGTCGAGGAAACCCACCTTGTCACACGCAGCCTCCGATGCTAGCCTGTACATGCACCTGCATGCAAAGGACGACATTAGTATTGCACAGAAAGTTACTACATTTCAAATGAACTACAACAATGCAGAGTTAGCAAACAGAGTTAGAAAACAGCAATACATAGCATCAGCAAACTCACAGGACTCCAGTCCGTATGATGGACATATCGAGCTCCCGCCAGTTGTAGAGGTCGAACAGATCCTCGTGTGCCACGGATATACTCCCGGGCTCACGGTGGAACTGCCCAGGCCTGTAGGGAACTAAGAAGTTCAGATTGCGCCGAGCTCGGTGTAGGTACCACTCGTGGAGGTCTCTGGTTGATCGATCCAATTTGCGCAAAGCTGCCTCCGGCATAAGTGGGAACCCGTTCCTGAACCTCTCTGGCTGTCCCTGTCGCCCTTTTCCCTTGCCTTTGCCCTTGCCTTTTGCCGGGTACTGAGCTCGTACCTTCGAAGGCAAGGGCGAGGTGATGGTGGCTTCCTTCCGAGGTGAAGGCGTGGATGTGCTGGGTGGGGTCGAGGCCGTCTTTGATGTGTCCAGGGTCGCACGAGATCGGGCCTCATGCCCCGAGCTGGGGGCGCAGTCCCCTGGTAGCCCAGCGGCAGGCCACTTCAATTAATGAGCACGTATGTTAGATTATGCAAGTTGAGTGTACTGAGTAGGATGTAATCTAAAATGTGTAGGATTTACCGGTTGTATTATAAGACACTTCTTGGGCCACTGTACGTAGGAGCCCACTGTCTCAGCAAGTGTCTGCAGTTCCTCTGTTGGGACTGGCAACGGAGAATCATTGTAGCCCGGCATGACCATGTCCACCTGTACCTTTGCGAACCCCAACCGCAGAGGTACACAGTGGACCCCGACATCCGGCCCAGACGGATATACGAAGCCGTGTCCAACCACTTCCTGCCCGGCGCCTACGTGATTCTGTAGGATGCAGCCCTCCGGCTTCTGCAAATTTGTAACAATTAAAACAGGTTAGCGAAACAACTCTAACAGAATGGGAGTGGCATCAACTTAAGTGCACAGATGAAGGCTTGCAGTACCTCAAGTAGATCCACTGGATCCGCGAGTACCTTCGAAGCGCAACTGCTTATCCGACCCCGCGGGGTACCGTTGTCCTGGGGATCCGCATCTGCACTCTTGGCCAGCAATGCTTCTCTCAACCGTGCAAACTCTTCCCTCAGTTGTGCGACCTCAGACTGCACCTCAGCCCGTATCTCAGCCCGTATCTCCGCCCGTATCTTATCGGAAATGTCAGCTTCCTTTTCCTTTCAGGAGCGGGCCTTCTTCCTCGGTGGAGCCGGGTCTATGAAACCGGCCTTCCACGACACAATGGCTCCCACGGCCCATGTCCGCCCGGGATGCTCCTTATTTCCTAGAGCCCGGGTGAGGATGTCGTTCTTCCTCTGCGGGGTAAACAATCCCTCCGCTGCCTCCTTCTCAAAAGAGATATGTTACATTTAAAGGTACCTTGTGAGACAAACTGCCTTATATACACTTGTGCGCACACAGTTTACGAGGTTAGCCAACTTACCATTCGCCTCACAACGTCGGCGTCCCTAGGGGTTGTGAACTGCACAGACCCCGTGGACGACACGGACCCCCTCCCCCTCTACCATCGCTTGCACCTCTCATCCCGGATCTCGGAGAGCGGCAACTCAGGGGTGTCGATGACAGGATTTTGCTCGTCTTCCTTCTTCCACTGCTCCTCCTTCCCCGCGTAGCCCCGGGATCTGAGCCGATGCGGGTGGTCGTTCCTCTTCTGGATCGCCCTATTCTTCTCGCTAAGGGCCTTGAACTCCTCAGTCCCCTTCTGCTTGGTGAATTCCTCCCATACCTCCTCCGATATGAAGGGGTACTTCTCGCAAGGAGATTTCCCCGCAGCGAGGAAGTTACTGACGAGCCAGTTCTTAAAGGTTTTCCATGTTCCGTTCATGTTCTTCAAGCAGGCAGTCCTAGGTGTATCGTCGGGGATGTTCCACTTAGCCTGTTTCCGAAAAATGCATACAATTAATCACGAGTTAGTTAAACTTTAGTATAAGCCAAGAGAACGTGATTACGAAAGAGTTCAGCGATTTCAGTTCATTTAACCTTCACTTCCGCCCACAACCTATCCCTCTCGTCCGCCGTCACGTCCTTCCAGCTCTGGACGGTGATCTTCACCCTTTCTTTCGCCAACAGCCCAACGTAGGCCGCGTACCTCCCAGGATTCTTTCCAATCGGCCTCCCAAATTGGTTGAACTCACCAGAAAGATCCGTGCGTTTGGCCAAACGCCCCAACATCGTCACGCCTCGCCCCACCCTCTTGCGCTGGGATGTAACAGCTACATCTTCAGTAGTTACGATGGGGTTGGCCCTAGTCGAACCACTAGTACCATCCGATGAAGACGACGACATGTCTTCCCCTACAAAACCATCAACAAACCATATGGCAATTAATTCGTCTTGGAGTTCCATAACTCAGCCCAGGACTGGAGACTAACTAGGGCGGCAAAAGGGAAAATAATACAAAAAGAAAGACATGCATAAATTACTTCCTGAACTGTTCAGAAATATTTTCTATCGGTAAACACATGAGCTGCCGATAGACCATAACAATTACCTCCACAGAAGACAATTTTTCTATCGGCAAACCCGTGAGATACCGATAGAACATAACAATGTTCTCTACATATGAAATTTTGTTGACAAGCCACCATTCACTGTCATCACATAACATTCTCGATGATTTGCTATACTAATATTCATGGGCCAGCATTATTATTTCACACATAAATATGCACACAAGCATCTAAGTGCCACTGTGCATAATCTTTAGCCTGTTGTGAGTCATCAGGACTTCACATCTATTAGGTTGGGAAAAGTCATGTATAGGCATTTGAAACATATACATCGAAGACCCATCCGCATTGCCATATATTCATACCAAGTGAGTAAAAATTCCCAACCAAACTAGTACATTGCATGGCTCATGTCCTTCCAGATCCAAATTAAGTTTTACTACTTGTGCAGAAATATTTTCTATCGGTAAACACATGAGCTGCCGATAGAATATGTGTAAGAACACCTCCAACATATAATGTGCATTACATGGCAGTTGGATACAATTGATCACACATACAGCAGTATAGATAAGTTAAAATCTCAAAACAGGTTCATTACAGCACTGGAACATATTATGTAAACCCTAATTTAAATCAACATTGCCTGCGGAATGTACATAATCCAACACAATAGGGAACCCTAGTGTAATTGCAAAACTCGAAGAATTAGTACGTGCAAAACACTAGGATCAAATAAGGAAGATGCTGTAAATAGAACGACGAATTAGGGTATTTACGGCGGCGATCAGTTCTGGTGATGGAGAGGCGGTGTAGAACGCAGCGGCGGCCGGCGAAGGACGAAAATAAGAACCGGTGGCAGTGGCGAACCAGTGTCCAGCCGGCGATCGTCGTGTGGGAGAGAGGAAGTGAGTGGTCACTGCGGAGGTTGTGGTTTTCTTCGCTCTCGAAGAGACGCAGTGCTCTAAGGTGGAATTGTTCGAGTGGAGGGAAACTAAAGGGCCGTGTACGAGTAATAAAGTAGTGGAGGAACTTTTCTATCGGTACAACAAAATGATACCGATAGAATTATGTAGTTTTTTTATCGATACAACAAAATAATACTGATAGAACAAGTAAATTTCCCGGAAAAATATTTGAAGTAGTGGATGTCTTTTTCTATCGGTATAAACAATAAAATCCCGTGAGACCAATTTTTCCCAGAAAATTTTTTTAATTAAGTGCTTGAGATTATAGTATTGGGTGCCCTTTTTCTATCGGTAAAAACAACAAAATACCGTCAGAGTAATGAAAAGGTACACACAATTTAACATCAAACAGACCGTGGTTGAAAGCTGCAGAATGATAAAGAAAGAGGGAAGATAGCTGGAAAATTGGAAAATTGACATAAAAAGAAATTGTTCATTCATTGTTGTTTTATCACTTACAAAAAAAAATAAAACCCAAAATACTAGGTCAAGGGGTGGTCTTAGCCCTGGCTGCATGTAGAATAGAGTCAGTTAGACTTGCAGCCAGGACGCAGGACTCCTCTAGCGACAAGTTGTCCCTAGGATCAACTACTACCGCGTCGAGAAGGCCTGCGACCTCCCTCAGCTTCGCTATGGTATCCTTCATAGTCAAACCGCACCCAGCGATGGTCATATCCGCGGCTTTCTTCTCCTCGCAAAGACGCCTCGTCCTCGCTCTAGCATTGTCACCATCCGTCTTCATGTGCTTAATGCGCTGGAAGAGATCGTCATGGTCAAGCCGTAGCTGAGTGTGCTTGTCTGTAAGGAGCTTGTGCTCCTCCTGGAGGGCCCTCAGGTCGGCCTTCACTTTGGCAGTGTCTTCCACGGCTCCCATTCCCTGTGCAAATCAACAGGTCAAGAATGAACTGAACATGGATTAACAATACAGGGGTAAACCGAGGAGATTTAGAGTTCTTACCGGGGAGGGCGTGGCTGACGATCCCATGGAGGTTGCCATTGTGAAAGAGAAGATGAGGAGTCGAACCGTTCGAGAATTAGAAAAACAACAAAATACCGCGACGCATTGTGAGACCCCCATTTGAGGATCGCCTTGGTAACCGCCCAGGTAGGTTACACACAGCAGGATGTTACATGAGCTCCAAACCACACAAGCATAGTAATATCATTAAACAAGTATCAGGCCAACATGGCCAATATTACATAGCCAAAGCACCGAAAATGGTACTAAGTAGAGTTGCTAGGAAAATAACTAGTTTATCAGAACCAGAATCGGTATCCAAGTACCGAACACACAACATAAAGCACAAGGCAACGACGAAAAGCTTGACTTCCATCCGCAGCGGGGTTGGAGTGGCTCCTCCCACATCTGACTTGACTTGGTGCGCAATCCTTCTAGAACGTGGGCTCGTCCGGGGCACTTCCATCTTCTGCCGGGAACTCATAACTGAAGGAATCGGGATCCTCGAATCCCTCTTCTACAGTTGGATGTAAATGCAAGGGTGAGCACTTGGTGCTCAGCAACACTCATTCTGGGGATTATTGTAATTGTACTTACATGAGGGTGAAACATATGATTATGGGGTTTTAGTTTCATATGGATAGGGAGATATAGATTCCCAAGTCATTTGTTCAGTAAAACAGTACTTTTGTCATTTAAATGATACTTTAAGCATTAAACAGGTTTTCAATAAAACATTAGATGTAGTAGTCTCCCATGAGTTACTACTTTGTTAACCGCATTATGAAAACATTCCAAAACATTACTTGTGCTATAACCCATGGATAACATCCACTACGAAAAGACTCCTGAACCTGGGAGTACAGAGTATCTGATACTTCTTTTACACTTTGCAAAGGTGTACCTCTTTTTAAATCCACTGGTTCACTCGGCTTTCAAGTCGGATCAGCTCCATGTGACTTATACACATGTGACAAGGCCGAGATCACACAACGCTTTTACAGTTCAGTATTAACAGTATCCCCGCCCGGTAAATAGACGATTAAGTCTCAAGTACTGTTGTGGGTCCTCCCCACTGCCTTACTTCCTAGCCTCTAGCTTATGTTCCCGCAAGACACATAGCCTTGGTCTGTGTCCACGCAAGACATATGACCGTTCAAGATTACAACCGCGCACGGCTTAATCTGAGGCGTAGGGCGTCTTCCTTCTTTCCACCTTTATCTCTCATCATTTTTCTGAACTCACGTCACTCATGGCCGAACTGCGGCCCACCAGTTTCCACGCGAGAAACCAGACCGACAAACCATGCAGGGAACTGCTAATACCAAAAAGCTACTAAGTTGTGCCTGTCCCATACCAGGCAAGTGGTTGGTACGTTTACAATTCGCATAAAGACAGAACACAAGGTTCTATTCCTTATGAACCAATAGTGAGGAACATTCACATTCCCTGGTGCGCACCGCACCCTCTCCATGCAATCCAATCCTCACTGCTGATCCCTTTTATCAGTTTTCATGACAAAACGGTTTTGATCATAACTTCTCATGTAGTTGACCATTTCAAGTTTAATGTGAATATTCAGTATATGCGTCCTAGGGTGACAAAAGCATATATATGAAGGTTCAATAACAAAAAGGGGTTTCGTGATCCATTAGGTAATATCTACTCATGTCATTCAAACATAACTTGTATTTCAAATAAGCATGCATAGTAAGAAACAGTGAATATACTTCATATGAAAATATTGGGTGAGACATGATCAAAGGAATGAGGCTTGCCTTGCGATGTTGGGTCTAAATACTCAGACGGATCTTCAAAGACTTCTTCCGCTCCTTCAGCTTCTGACTCTGCGGCAATCAACCAACACACAAACACATACCATAAGCATACAGAAAATAGTTTCTATAGAAAGTATTAAGTAAATAAGTCATGCATGCAGGGGGAAAGGTTAGGGCAAGGTCACAAGGGCTCTGGTCGAAGAAACGGCTAAAAAGGATTGAACGTCGAAGGGTCGACATTCAGTTCATGGCTTTGGCATAGCTGGAAACTAGTCTTAGGATGATTTTCTGGAGAAGTGATAGAAGAGAAAGTTGTAGAACACAAATCCAGGAATCTAAAGGACAAGGTGGCATTTCAATTGCTCAACCAGAAGGGGTCAAACAAGGCTAATGCCAGTGGCTGACATGCACTGACATAGTGCTGGACATGGCCAGAAACTAGGGCATGGCTTAACATTTGATCCAGGGCTCCAAATGATGCACCACTTTGTCTGGGAGGTAGGCATTACTAACAGGAACAATATACTCAACAGGCACAAGGGCTGGAAATGGCCGGAGGGTGGCCAAATCCGGCGAGTAAACACGGTGGCCTGGACATGAACTGAGCTACTGGACAGTGATCTTGGCAAAGGCATAACTCACAATCTAGGCAGATCCAGGTGTCGAGCTAGTGGAAGAAATTGCTCAGGGAGGTGAGGCGAAGCTAAGGGACAAGGTTTCAGGGGCTAGATCGGCCGGGAAAGAATTCCGGCGACCGGCGCTGGAGAAGACGACACTGGAGCTCGGGAATTTTTGATACAGGGCGAATGAGCTCAATTCCAAGCTTGGGAATGATCTCTAGGGCACAACAAGGCTACTGGAGGGGTTAATTTCATTGGAGATTGGCCGGAGGGGCTCGGCGACGAGGTCCGGCGAACGGCTGAGGTTCCAATTTGGGATTTCTTCGATTTGAGCTTAATTGGGGATCCTGATTCAACAGGCTTGTTAGGAAATGGCTAAGGATCACTTTCTACTACTGGGACGAAAGCTAATTCGGGATGAAATGGTTAGCATTGAGGGAACAGGGGTTTTCTGGTTTTCCGGCGATCACCGGCGATGAGGATCGATCTGGTGCAATTGGCTGCTATGACACAGAGAGGGGAACGAGGGGAACTCATTGGTGAACTTGGATCGAAGAGAGGGGCTGTGGAACGGGCTAGCACCGTGAGCTCACTCACTGGCTCGCCGGAGAAGAAAGCGAAAACGGCGAGGTTTGGGACTTAGCCGATTTTCTGGAGGTTTGAGGCTCTTAAAGTACAGGGAGGGTTTAAATAGGTCCAAGGGCGGAGCTTGCGAGGGTTTAAGCGACAGTGGTTGCTTGCGCCGGGGAGAAGTTTGTCGGGCGCAGGAGCAACGACGGCGACGGCGATGCGATCGCGCTCAGGCGGTGCTGCAGCTTTGCCAGTTGCATTGGAACTTCGTCCGGGACGGCGCAGATGTGGAGGCGACTGCGTAGCTCCGGCAACGACACGTACGCGCATGCAAATGCCACGGCAACGGGAGCGCGCGCGAAACGCTACTGGAGTACGGCCGTTTAACCGCTGGGCAAGGCGACGCACTGTGCTGGCACGTGCGCGGGAGGTGGCTCGGTTGCTCACAACACAGGCGACAAGAAGCGGTGGCCGGCGGCGAGCAAGCACGGCGAAATCCACGGCGTGGCAACGGCGACTCGCGCTGGTCGTAGGCCACGACCAGGTGCTGGTCGAATGGACCTGAAAAGAATATTTGGGCTGTTCTGTAATTCTGAAACTTGTTCCAGGGACTGTTCTGTGAGGAAAGTTTGAATAGAACTTGGGCCTGATTGCAAATTTGGAGATCTGAGGGTCCGATCTGAAATCTGATTTCGCAGCTAAGTTGCAAAAGATTTTTAGAACTTATCTGGCCAAAGTTTGGTAAGATCGGGCAAGATCCGAAGAGTTTCGACACAATTGGGGAAAACGGTTTAGGGTAAAATAGGGTAATTAGGGTTTTAAAATGGCGAGGGCTGAAACTCAGCTTTAGGGTGAGATTTTGGAGATGGTCCCGAAGGGAAAAATGTTCTGAACAACATTTAGAAGGGAATGGCTGAAGCAGATTAGGGTTTGGGGTCCAGATGTGGATTTTGGCTATTTTAGGGTTTGGCAAAAACAGGGGTGTTACACGCATGGCGAGGTACTTATAGAGTTTCCAAGGCGACGCATGGCGACACAGTTGAGAATTCAAAGCGCCAGAGTATTCTTCTATCGGTAAAAACAGGAAAAAACCGTCAGACAACAAATACCGTGAGACTAACGAATTTATTCTAACGGTAAAATAGAATAATACCGATAGAAAAAGTAAAATTTTCGAAAACTTTTGAAGTGCCTGAGAGAAGTGCCTGGGACACATGAAAGTAGCGGATGTCCTTTTCTATCGGTAGAAATAACAAAATACCGTCAGAAAAAAGTGATTTTTGGAGAGCTTAATTTGAAGAAGCAAGAGGCTGCGATGAGATTTTTGCAAGTGCTATTTGAAGGGAAGAATTAAGTATTTACAGGATAAAGGTACTGTACATGTTAGAACTCATGCTGTGGAGTAAAATTGAGATATATTAATGCTGTGAACTAGCTTATCATTAAGTTCTAAAGAAAAATGTACTGCCTGATGTATTAATGATAAGTTCCTCACCTTGCTGCAGAACTTGTGGGCTGTTTGCTTGGCATTTATCCCTGAAATAGAAAGTAATCATCAATGGTTCTCAACCCATAATCCTTCTTCATGGTCATCTCGCAGATACGTTGTTTCGTCGATATCTTCAGTACGGATAGATTGAATGTCCTCTAAAAATGGAGGTATTTCATCGAATTGGTTATACTCCTCTTCGTCGACAACATCTTCGACCCCAACAATACGTGTCTTGCTGTGGAGGACAACATGCAAGTTTGGATTGGCCGGGTCAACAATGTAGAATACCTGTGTGGCTTGCTTTGCAAGTATGAATGGATCGTCTTGGTGTCCGACTCTACCAAGATCGACGAGAGTAAACCCGTAGCTGTCAACTTGAACACCTCGAGAGATTTCGACCCATTGGCATCGAAACAGGGGAATCTTAAGTAATCCGTAATCGAGCTCCCATATTTCGTCAATAGCACCGTAATATGAGTTCAGCGCCCTTACTGACCTGGCATCCTCGGAAATAGCAAACAGTGTCACTCCGCTACATTGCGTGCTACTCTTGGCGTCTTGAGCTCTTGTGTAAAATGAATACCCATTGATGTCGTACCCCTGCCAAGTCCCTACAGTGAATCTTGGGCCTCTAGCCAACCATGTTACAGTTTCACTTACGGAGCCCTCGGCAGCTCGTGTGACTCTTTCTTGGATCCACTCAGTAAATTTCCTGTTATGTTCTCTGCTGACCCAAACGTCTGACTTCGAATGATTCTGTGACCGTAACATTACCTTGTGCTCGTGTATGTATGGCTCGACCTCCGTCATGTGTTGTAAGACCCAAAAATGTGATTTTGCGTACACATCACGAGCGGGGATGATAGCTTTGAATCCAATCGTTCCGATTCCCTGAAGCCTACCCTCGTGTTGGGACCTAGGAACGCCAATTGGGTCAACCCCGGCCATATAATCTGTGCAAAATTCAATCACCTCCTCGGCGGTATAACCTTCCATCATACTCCCCTCGGGTCGACGACGAGTCCTTACGTATCCCTTCAATACACCCATAAATCTCTCAAATGGATACATGTAGCGCAGGCACACGGGTCCACAAAACTTAATTTCTCTGATAAGGTGAACAATCAGATGGACCATAACATCAAAAAAGGATGGAGGGAACTACATCTCGAGCTGACAAAGAGTTGTAACCACGTCGCGTTGCAAAGCGTCCAATCCATCCGGATCAATTACCTACGAGGACACAGTTGCGCCAAATATTCATATCAGAAAAATCTTCTAATTAAGCTCCACAGATGGAGGTAATGAACTTATAGTACGAGTGCACGTACTTACCTTGCAAGATATTGCGTTGAAGAAATAACATAGGTTTGTGATTGTCTCTCTGACTTTAACTGGGAGAATGCCTCTGATAGCAATGGGAAGCATTTGTGACATCAGGACATGACAGTCGTGGGACTTCGTGCCAACCAGTCTTAGGTCCTTCATGGACACAAGTTTTTTCAAGTTCGCGGAGTACCCACATGGAACTTTAACACCGTGCAGGCACCGACAGAGATCTGTTTTTTTGCTCTTGGATAACGTATAGCAGGCCAGAGGGAGGTATGTACGCTTTCCATTCTCTAAAGGTGCAACCTCAGTCCTTATCCCCATTTCCACCATGTCACGACGAGCTTTCACACCATCCTTTGTCTTTCCCGGAATGTTCAACAACAAACCAATCAAACTGTCACAGACATTTTTCTCTACATGCATGACGTCAATGCAATGTCAAACTTGTAAGTGCTCCCAGTACGGTAGATCCCAGAGAATCGATCTCTTCTTCCAAACATTTTTTTCTCGAGGTTTAGAATGCTTACTGAACTCAACTTTGATGTCGTTCATGCGCGAGTAAATCTCCTTACCGGTCAGAAACACTGGAGCTGATCCCTTCTCAGGCTTCCCGTTAAATGATTTCCTCTTCTTACGGTACGTGTGATGCACCGGAAGAAACCTGCGGTGACCCATGTACACTGTTTTCCGGCAGTTTCGCAGCCACATGCTCTCAGTTTCATCTAGGCAAATAGGGCAAGCCTTGGCTCCTTTCGTACTATACCCCGACAAATTGCCGTAGGCCGAAAAATCATTTATAGTGCAAAATATCAGGGCCCGCAAGATGAAATTCTCTTTCTTGTATGCATCCCACACCTGCACACCCTCGCTCCACAATTTCTATAAGTCCTCGATTAAAGGCGCTAGAAACACGTCAATATCATTTCCGGGTTGTCTGGGTCCTGAGATTAGTAACGCCATCATGATGTACTTGCGCTTCATGCATAACCAAGGAGGAAGATTGTAGATGCATAAAAGAACCGGCCAAGTGCTGTGCCGGCTGCTCATATTACCATGTGGGTTCATACCATCTGTACTCAGCCCGAACCTTACATTCCTAAGTTCGCCGCCGAACTCAGCAAATGTTCTGTTGATGTTTCTCCATTGAATAGAATCAGCTGGGTGTCTCAGTTTTCCGTCTTGTTTCCGGGCTTCAGCATGCCAACGCAAGTGCTTCGCGACTTTCGGATTTGCAAACAGCCGCTTCAGTCTAGGTATCACAGGCAAGTACCACACAATTTTTGCCGGGGGTCCTTTCTTTACCTCGTGACGTTCACTGTCAATCCGGTCCCTACGCGCATACCTCGATGCGCCGCATCTTGGACAAACATGCAAACTGGAGTACTCGTTACGGTACAACACACAATCATTTGGGCATGCGTGTATTCTTTCGATTTCCATTCCCAACGGACACAACAGTTTTTTGGCTTGGTAAGTAGATCTTGGCAACTTATTTCCCTCTGGAAGCATGTTCGCTAGAAGATCTAATAGTGCCGTGAAACTCTTATCACTCCAACCGTTTCCTGCCTTCAATTTATACAATCTTAGCACAGAAGACAGTTTTGTAAATGTTGCACATCCAGGGAACAGAGGCTTCTCAGAGTCAGCAATCAGTTTCTCAAATTCACAGAAGTCATTGTCGTTGTAATCTTCCTCTACATCACGTAACATCTTATCTAGATTGTCATCATCATCATCTACGTGCACATCGGAATGAACATTACCAAAATTCGGATGATCATCGATATTATTGCAATCCACATCCGAGTCGTACTGATTGGTAGTAGTGGTGCTTGTTTCCTCAAGATCTTCGCCATGCCATATCCAACGGGTGTATCGCGCGTTAAAACCACGACGAATCAAATGACTCTTAATTTGATCAGAGTTGCTAAACCTCTTCAAGTTCATACAATCTGTACAAGGACAGAGCATATTTTTCTCTCCCCTCCTCTCCTTTTGTTGCTCAGCAAATTTAATAAACTCATTCACACCATCCAAATATTCAAGAGTAGTACGTTTTATTCCATACATCCAATATTTCCTGTCCATCTACAATTAACAAAATTTAACAAGTAAGCCATGCATGAAACTTGCCCGATTAAGTTATGTATATGTACATGTATAGCCTCTTACAACAGATACATGTGTTGAACCCTAGCCTGACGAAATTAACACTAATTAACCTAGCTAACTACACAATACAAGCTAGTTAGCTCCTAAAACATGACGCATTTCCAGCTACCAAGCTCCCAAGCTTAGAGCTACAAACTTGGAACTACACAATACAGCTAGCTTGCAAGTAGAGAGGAAGGGAGATCTAGAGGGAGAGAGAGATAAGTGTCGACAATTAAGCGTACCTTAAAGAGAGGGGCGCAATCAACTTCCCTCCAGCCTGCGCTGATCACCCTAGCAGTGTAGCTGCGGGCGTGGAACTTTCGTCACAAACAGAGGGACACAGAGTGCAACAGAACAAATTAAAGAGCAGCTAAGCAATGGTCGAGTGGGGTTTTAATTATAATGGACATTTTTCTAACGGTAAATACATGAAATAACGGTTAGACAAACTTAGGTAATTTGCCGCTCACATATTCTATCGGTAAAAACACACACATACCGTTAGAGAATGTACATTACCGAGCAAGTACATGACTTCTTCTTTCGGTAAATATGTGTATTGACCGTTAGATCATGCATGACACAGCACGTACATGGACTTCTTCTTTCGGTAAATATGTGTATTGACCGTTAGATCATGCATGACACAGCACGTACATGTGTTTTTCTATCGGTAGATATGTGTACGAACCGTTAGATGATGCATGACACACGAGCAAGAGTTTTTCTATCGGTAAATATGTGTATTTACCGTTAGAATATGCATGACTGAGCAAATATATGTATTTTCCTATCGGTAAATATATGTACTTACCGTTAGAGGAGGTACTGGTACCAAACTGGGACAAACATGCACATGCCATTTCTCACATTCAAGGAATCATATCAATGTAACATCAAACAGATCTTACATCAAACGGATCTTAACTATAAGATAAAGCAATATATTTCAAGAAATGCTAATTTGTGGATTAACTAGGAGACACAAAAATACTTTTCTTAGGTACTTGGGACTTCATCTTGCCAAAGAAATTACACATGCCAGTTCACAAATTCAGGTACAAACATACACATGCCAGTTCACAAATTCAAGTGCATGTCTGAAACAGCAGTACAAATACACACCTACCTACCAATACAATTAAATACACAAATACTCCCTGCACATTCAAGTTCATGTCCCAATTAGCAATACATGATACACAAATATACAACAATATACAAATAGAACAATTCACACATTCGATGTATATTACAAAAGCCACGTCTGAAATTAACAAGAGATCACGACGAGGACCCAGTGGCCCATACATTTTACATAAAAGAGAACCTTTGCAGGTTGCCACAATACAACTACCGACTACAAGTTAGACCTGATACATCACAAATCCATTCATCCAAAACAGCAAATGTCTGAACCACATTGGACTTAACCATAGGAGTTCAGTTCGAAGATGCCCGAGGAGCTGGAACTGCCGTCGACATACATTTGTACGTATTGGTGATTTCCTCGGACTCAAACTCGATCAACTCAACTCAACTCAACTCAACTCCATTAACAAAAAGAACCTACCTTCCAAGATGTTGTTCTGTGTAGTGATGGTGTAGAATGGCTGTGCAAATAACAACAATTCTTCTTCTCCAAGCAGGTAAGCATCTGGCCACAAGCTGGTGCATGCAAAAAAATGTAAGATGCTTTCTATAGGTCCTGATTTGAGAAACACGCCGGGCTTAAGGATCTTCTCGACCGAGCCAACCAAGATCTCGCCCTTCACGTCCTTCCAGCTCTCGACGGTGATCTTTACCGTTTCTTTCGCCAACAAGCCAACGTAGGCAGCTGTCGACGATTCGGACTCAGGGTCCTCAGCCGAACTTATGCAGAATTTGTAATTGTGAGACCTTTCAAGATGACCCTCCGGGAAGGTATGCTGAACAATGGTGAACAGGAGCACAGAGAGATTTATACAGGTTCGGGCCCTCGATGGTGGGAGTAAAAGCCCTACGTCCTGTTAGGATTTCACTATATGAGATAAAGCTTTACAAACTAGCCGGGATCAAACTTTCACAGACGAAAGTTTTCCCTATATAAGTGTACAGAAAGAAGCTATAGGGGATTTGTAAGTGTTGTCTAATTTAAGCCGTAGTCTTGGCTGTTTGGGTGATCGAGATCTCTCGTATCTCGCTTATCTTAGGAGTTTTATTCCTCCGAAAAATGTCTTGGATCCCCCGTTTGATGTACTTTGCCACCTTTTTATATTGGTCGAAAGGGTGCCATATGAAGAAAACTGCATCAAACGGTTGGATGCAGTTGTTGAAGAATCGCTATTAACTTCCACGGAGGTTATTAACACGTTTTAATCATGAATAACCGCATATAATAACCTCTGATGGTTGGTCTTCAACGTGGAGGAATCTCCGGGATGCCTGGAATATCCTGGTATGAAGATAACCGAACAAACTCCAAGCACCTTGGTCGAGAATGTTCTGACCGCGGAATATGGGCTGACCGCGCAACATCCCAGATATTCAGTCCAGTCCGCGTATAGCATACGAACTTCTGACCACACACAGCTGTCGGCCTGATCGCACGAAACCCGCGACCTGATCGCGTAAAGCTTGCGACCTCATGGTGATGCCCCTCAAAAATAGCTTGAGTTCGCATCGAACCAAATACATGTCTAGTTCGAACCTGTCTTGAACCAAAAGTTTATTAGAAGTGACCCGGGTGTCAATCCTCGTCAGCTAGCCCCCAAATTCGAAGAAAACGAAGAGACGTGTTTATTTTGAATTTTAAAACCATGCATTGGATCTTTAACCCGACTCTTCAATTTTTCCACTTAGTGGCGCACTAAGTGAAAACGGTTGGTTTCCCAAGACGGGTTCTGACATTACGTGACGGGCAATGATAGCGCCGTAGAATTGTTTTTATCTCGAGGTAAAATTGTAAATGCTTTGACAAAACCCGAGGCGCCTGGAATGCAAACCGTCACCCAGGCGGCTATAAATACTAGGCTCTTGGATTTGTAAAACTCCACAATTTCCCTCCACGTCTAAGTCATTTTCTTGTTATCCTGCCTCCTTCCTTTTCACATACTCCTCCCAATGGTAGATCATGAAATCATCGAGATTGAGAGCGATGAAGGGGAAATTGTCGAACAAAGGCCTCAAACGATTGAAGTCCTGTCTCCCTTAAGGAAGAATCCCAAGGTCGACGAAGGATCTTCTAGTGGAACAAAGGTGAAGAATGTAGCAAGTTTCTTTCTTCCTTCAGTTCCTTTGACCCTCCCCGTTCATGCCTCTCCGCAAGTTAGGCCTTCATCCTTAGAGAAAGATCCCATCACATTCAATTCTCCCATTCTTTTGGGTGATCAACATCCTGGTCGGCAAGCGGTGACTATCCCTCGATCAAATGATCGCCATATTGGGTTGGCGAAGCAATCTTCTGATGGGAAGGTTGCTCTTCCACCATATGATGATCTTCCTCCCAAGATGGGTGTATTAACGGGTTATGCACCGGGACAGGTAACAATTCTTCTCCCTTTTTGCTGATAATTTTAGTTAGTATGACTAACTTTTGCAAAATGCAGGACGTAGGAGGCTCCAGCGATCAGCCTTCTGCTGCTCCATCTCTTCCTTCCGGACAGACTCTTCTGGAAGAGAAGAATGCCCTGGAGAAGAAGACCGAGGAGATGGCCTCGAAGATTCTGCGTTTAGCAGAATGTCTTGATCGATCCCGAGAAGAGGCGCACCATTTCCGTCGAGAGAGGGACTTCGCTCAGCAACAGCGAGAACTCTCTGACTTGATTAGGGACAATAGTGCGTCTGTTGTTAGGGACGATATAGATAGACTTAGGGTAGTTGCTAGTTCCCTGGGGGTTGCCAATGTAAATTCTACTGACAACAACATGTCCCTTGGGGAACTTTGTAAACTTCTTTCGGAGCAAGTCGATGTTTTGATCGACTGCATTCCTTTTGTATGTAAAGAATGTAAGAAATAAAAGTTTCTTATTTCTCATGAATATTCTTCACATCTTCTGTGCGAAAATATAGCCATAAACTTTACGTTCGCGACCATTCATACACAGGAAACTTTAGTTCTGCGATCAGAATCGCTTTTAAGAAAAAAGCACCGCGACCTGCCCTGATTCCGCGATCAGTTTCAGAGCCGCGGTCAGAACTAAAGTGCGACCAGAGTTGGGACTCGGTCAGGTCGTCACTCCGATTAGAATCGAAGTTTCAGCCTAAAACACGATTTCGATAAAACCATAACCCAATTAGAAACATTCCAGTACGTCAAAAATTGAGTTACATGATTTTTTCGAAAAAAAATGTTCAAAGTATAAAAAGGAAAAACACCTTCTGAAAAGTACTGAAAATTTTTCAGTCCTTTTGCACTTTCAGTTTCCAAAACAAAGAAGTCTTTTTGTTTCAGATCCGACGCCTGAGTACTTTATCGGGTCCATCAGAGACAGTATCCATTATGGGAAATGAATAAAGCATTCAATGGAACGTTTGAAATGAGCCGTTTACTCATTAATGTGTCGCCTTGGGTCTATAAAAAGAGCAGATGTCTTCTCAAAGAAGCCACACAGCTAAAACCCTCATTATTCCCGCCGCTCAAAACCCTCATTTTCTTCAGCCTTCATCTTCCCAAAATCGCCAGCTTTCCCTTTGATTCTCTACCAAAGATGGCGTCCTGGAGCAGATCCATCCACCATTCTGAGGAGAGCCTGATGGCGTTAGAGAAGGAGGAGATCCTTTTTCCGCGGCTACTCATTAACTGGCGACCTGCGGAGAAGGACCAAGAAACCCCAACTGTCCAAGAAGGCGAGTTGGTGGTTTTTGAGGAGTGTCTGCGTTGCGGGTTCTGATTCCCTGAGAGTCGGTTCCTCAAGGATGTCCTTGAGCATTACGGGTGGGAACTGATCAACCTCCACCCCAACGCGATGCTGATCCTTGCAGTATTCTAGCATCTTTGTGAAGCCTTCGTCGGAATATATCCCAGCGTGGATCTTTTCCGACGATTCTACTTTTCGGCGTGGTCGAAGAGCACCAACGCTGCCGGATGCATCTACTTCCGGCTGAGAGATAAAAAGGAGTATCCCTCCCCACCCCTGCGAGATTCTGTGCATGGGTGGCACCAAAGGTGGTTTTACTGCTCTCCACCATCCGAAAGCAGTTTATGGTTTGAAAACTCGCGACCAGAGAAGTTGAGCGAGTTGACATTCCCCCGGCGATGAATTCGGAGCTTTCGAAGCATGCCGAGGTGATTCTTCACTTGGTTAATCAAGGATTGATGGCTCGAGATATCATTCGAGACTTCGTGAAGAACCGAGTGAGTCCTCTGCGTGAAAGGGCTCATCCAGCGTGGGAGATTAGGTCCATGGCTGATAGCACCCTGGACTACAGCCAAGGTATTTATTTCTTTGGTGCTGAACTTTCTTCTTTTTGAATTGTACAAATTCTGACTTGAGTTTGGGAACAGTCCTGCCTTCATCCGAGATTGAAAGGCGGACCAACTCCCTCCTTAGGGCCTACAACTCCGATGTAGAGGGCCCTAAGGGATCACCTCGTCCCCAAAGTCTGATTCACGCCGGCAACGACCTTAAACAGGAGCGTCGAAAGGTACATTCTCTATCTGGCCTCTATTTAAGATCTTATGCATGTCCTGCGTTAAACATTTTCATCGAAAATGTGAATCAGCTCCTAGGAAGGTTTGCCGAGACGACTTTCCCAAGTGAGAACGTAGGTTCTCACGGGAAGCCGACGGTAAAAAACGTGAAGAAGGTCTCCCAAAGACCCAGGACAAAGAGTCCTGCCTCCAAGAAAGCCAGACTGAATCCTGGGGAAGGGTCTTCATGGAGCATTCCTTCTACCACAAGAAAGACAGCGGTAAGATATCGCATCCCTTCTGTTTTACCCAGCACAGATTGGGATCACTTCTTCGTCGTACAGGGAGAGGGGAGCGAGGAGGAAGAGGATGACATTCCTCTGATCCTTCGAAGGAGGAAGATCGCGGATTTCCCATCCAGCGATGCCCAAGCTGCCCCGCAGAGACCACTACTACCGAAGAGGTGGTCGTGGAAGATCCTGCGATCACCGAAAATCTTGTGGTCGCGGATGACCCTCCAATTCCTGAAGCCCCCGAGTCTTCAGGACTAGTTGTTTCCGTCCCTCTGGTCGAAAGGACGACCATGGTAAGGATTCCTCTCTGTCATTCTTTCTTCAATTCCTTCCGTACATTTCGACAAGTCAATGTTTATACAGAGAGAAGAGCTTCTCCCTGCGACTACCGTGAGTCCTAGGGAGGAAAATCCTCCTCCTCCGCGGACAGAGGGGGAGGTAGTTGAGCAAAGGCCGGCTGCGGTGGCTTCATCGACCCAAGAGTCGCCAAGGCCTTTGGATGTAGCCTCACCAGCCAGTGCGGTAGCCCAGGTAAAGACCTTGCTTTTTGTCTCTATCTGTTCTTTAGAAATATGCTCATAACTAAACATATCCAGGGGGGAGCTACCTTGTTTGTCATGAGGAAGGCAAGAACCGATGACGGTTCTTCTTCCCAAGGGGAACCTTCCCAGAAATCCCAGGAGCGAATGGGATTTCAAATAAGGTAAGAACCTTAAATTTGGCAATAATCTTAAATAAAAACTGCTCAAATTGTCCTTCATGTCAGGCAAAGAAAGACGGCGCCCAGCTCTTCAATCGCCTCCGGAGAGGTTGAAGCCGCAGCTGGTGCAGGAGCTTCCAACGAAGAACGCTCCACCCCTGTGGTCCAGGAAGTCGTCCAGACCGCAGGGGAAAGAATAAATGTAGGGACCCAGTCACCACCGATGACTACTGGGGGTGGCGCCCAGCCGGCACTCCCACCAACTGTCCCTGTAGTGAGCGCGTCGGAGGCTCTAGCGAGGATTCCCGCTGAACTGAATGATGCTGTCTTACAAAAGTTTATGAAGGTATAATAAAACTCTGCTCTCGTGCCTGAATTGTACTTAGGACACCTTTGATCCTCTTCCTTTGCATCACAGGGGTTATCCTGGCTAACAGGCCAGTCGCATGCTGTGATGGCCAGTACAGAAGCCATTCAGAAAGAACGCGACAGCTTGCGCAGGTGAGGATCATTACCCTTTGGTTAGTATGGGTGCTTTTTGGTTGTGACTGCCTTGATTTCGCTGCAGAGAGGTTACATTTTTGAAGAGAGAGGTGGCCAAAATGAGGCTCAATTCAGTCTCGATGTTTAAGAAACAAGAGACCGAAATCAACAAACTTCGATCAGAAAATGCTGGTAAGCCAATTCCTGATTAAGAAGACTTGAATCCATAACATGCAAATAATCTCCTCTCTCTGTACAGCGCAAGCAGGTCGAATTACACAGCTTAGTCGGGACAAGGGGATTCTTAAATCCTCGATTCGTCACACCGATCGGGCGATCAAAAGAGCTGAGCCTCCTGGTCTTCGAAAAACTGAAGGCCGTGGCTGATCTTTTGAAAACCGATGTGGTGGAACCAAAGACAGACAACCTCAGCGTAAGCAACTGGACATCGCTGCTCACTGCCCAGGCAGAATCACTGCTTGAGTATCTCCCTGGAGATGTACGGCGACGCGAAGAGGTGATCAGAACCAGAGTTCGATCAGCCGTAGCAGCCGTACTCAGCCGGGTTCGACTTCACCATGGCCCAGATGCAGATCTGAGCGCATTGGTGGGTCTAGTTGAGGTCGAGAGTGAAGAGCTGCTCGATGCAGTCATAGAGGAAGTCAAGCCCCTAGTAGATAGACTCCTGACTGAGCTGGGGATCGAATGATCCTTATTTTTGTACTTAGAAACTTGTGTATAATGCAAATGTATGTAAAAAAAATTATTTTTGACAAGAAAATTTATATTTCGGATTTTCGTAATATGAATTCCATATTATGAGCACATCTCCCCTAGCCCCCGCCTCTGCTTATGAACACTGAAACCTTAGTGTTATGTCGCGCCCCGAGATTTGGGACTACGACTACTCCTGTAGAGACCTAGCTCGCTGCAGCTAGTCCCATATATGCATAGCATACACATACCCTTGACGTCCCAGGATAAGTCAAGCACAGGAGTATATCACATTGCAACAGAGTAACTTACAAAATAGTTAAGCAGTGTGGCCTGCTGGCCTTGATATTACATAAGGAGATTACAATGCCTTCACGGCATACATGGTTTAGCAAAATAACTTCTACACAGCAGAAGATAGGTGACCCACCCACAAAGGAGAAGTGGACAGCAGAACAACACACATCAGGGAAATGACGGAACTGACGCTCCTCCTTCTGGATCCACGAAGTACTCCATGCCTTCATCTTGATTGTTGATTGCTCCGTCTATTGATTTGTAGGTTGCAAGAGTGAGCACTTACGTACTCAGCAAGTCATAGGTAAGAGTAGATACATATAGTAGTGATGACATGAACCTAGACTAGTCAAGAATTATGGATGTTTATAAAATAATCTTTTTCTTTCATACCTCATCTCATGGCAGCACTTTTCATAAAATAACATCATCATTCATGTTCACTAGATTATAGCACTACCGCGACACGTCGACACACGACAGCCCACGGCAGCACTCCTTATCATGACAACACATGTCATTTGGGTAATCTTGATTAAAACATATTTTATTTAGAAAATAGTACTTGTGTCACACCCCGTGGATTTAATCCACCGCAGCAGACTCCTATAAACCCGGGAGCTCGGAGTATTCGAATACGTTTTTAACTCTGCAGAGAGGTACCAATTTACCCGCAAGATATTCCACTTTCAAGCCCATCCTATCATAACAAAATGATTAGACCCCTCCTCACAACCATGTGTGAGTGGCAAGGTGGAGATAACAAGAACTTTTGTTATGCATCACTTACAATTCACCCCTGACCCTGTGGATCTCTCGGGAAACACAGTTGTGGCGGGCTATACCCCCACCCCTACCTCATTTTCCCATTGCTGGGTCTAATGTCAGATCACCTTCAGTGATAGTGGGAGTCAGCCTCCAAATCAATCATCACAACACATCTCATGCAGGGGTTTCATGTGCGATCCACATAAGTACTTGTTCAGGCCTGTCCCATACCAGGCTTGCGGTTAGCACGTTGTTCATGCCACTAGACGCACAACACAAGGTTCTAGTCCTTATATGCCAGTGACCAGACCATCCACAACCCTGCACCTTCAGTGCCTGCATTCCTTTGCAGTCTAGCACCTCCAGTGCTACCACCATTCCATACCATTTTCTGGTCACGGCTAGGGGTTTTATTTCATGAATATAAGTATATATGTACATATAATAGTTCATGGCTCAAAACTTGTTTATTTCACATTTCACAGATAACCAGTCTAGTACTGCCAATTGATAAATCAACCATTCTCAATCTTTCACATGCAATATTGCCTATATTCAAGGTTATTTTATAGCAACATTTAAAATATAGGTTCAAGATGACCAAGGATATGACTTGCCTTCCGCGTCGTGAAAGACAGCAGTTGATGTCGGGTCAGCAGTGAAGTCCTCGAACTCTAGCTCCGACTCTGAGCAAAGATCAAACAAGCAACCAAGAATCACAACCTTTTCAATACATTATTATACTACATGCAATAATGCAAAGATGAATGTCTTGATGATTCTGAAATAATTGGATTTAGGTACCATAGAAGTTGATTAGGGCTAATGTGAGACCCCCATTTGAGGGTCACCTTGGCAACCGCCCAGGTAGATTGCGCACAGAAAGGTACATCACAAACTCACAACAACAGGATTCACTTTAAATAATAAAGCTGGTAGATAAAGCAAGTACAAGGTCACGAGGACCACTATTACAATATTATAATGCCAAGGGTGGCACTAATTAAAGTTGATACAAAAGTAGAGAGTTTTTCAAAATCAAGAATCGGTATTGAAGTACCGAACACAGAAAAACAACACAAAAAGCAACCACAAGGGTCTTCACTTCCTTCTGCAGCGGTTCTGGAAGGGCTTCCTCCACATCGGACTCAACTTGGCTCATGACCCTCCTAGAAACTCAAATCGCCTGGGAAGGCTCCTTCCTCTTCTTGGTGCTCGCAGTCAAAGGAATCAGGATCCTCGAATCCTTTCTTCTGAATTTGTTTGTAAAGGCAAGGGTGAGCATGTTTTTACACAATGCTCAGCAAGTCTCGTTACAAGAATGCGGGCATATAGATGAGGAGTGATCAATAAAAGGGGTTTAAGACTTATAATTATAAATAGTATAGATTTCAATTCTTTGATCTCTCAAATGAGGGTTTTATTTTCAACAACGGGGTTTTGTAAATCTTAAGTTATACTTTAGAAATCGTTATGTGTGATGGTCTCCCATGAGTCATCACTTTTATCAACCATATTATGAAAACATTCCAAATCATTACTTGTGCTATAACCCATGGATAACATCCACTACGAAAAGACTCCTGAACCTGGGAGTACAGAGTATCTGATACTTCTTTTACACTTTGCAAAGGTGTACCTCTTTTTAAATCCACCAGTTCACTCGGCTTTCAAGTCGGGCCAACTCCATGTGACTTATACACATGTGACAAGGCCGAGATCACACAACGCTTTACAGTCCAGTATTAACAGTATCCCTGCCCGGTAGATAGACAATTAAGTCTCAAGTACCGTTGTGGGTCTTCCCCACTGCCTTACTTCCTAGCCTCTCTGGTCTATGTTCCCTCAGGACACATAGCCTTGGTCTATGTCCACGCGAGACATACGACCATTTAAGATTACAGCCGCTCACGGCTTAATCAGGTCTAGGGCGCCTTCCTTCTTTTACGCCTTTTTCTCTCATCATTTTTCTGGCTCACATCACTCATGGCCGAACCTTGGCCTTCCAGTTTCCACGCGAGAAACCAGATCGTCAAACCATGCAGGGAACTGCTAATACCAAAAAGCTACTAAGTTGTGCCTGTCCCATACCAGGCAAGTGGTTGGTACGTTTACAATTCGCATAGAGACACAGCACAAGGTTCTCGTCCTTATGAACCAATAGTGAGGAACATTCACATTCCCTGGTGCGCACCGCACCCTCTCCATACAATCCAATCCTCACTACTGATCCCTTTTATCAGTTTTCTTGTCAAAACGGTTTTCATTATAACTTCTCATGCATTTGACCATTTCAAGTTTAATGTGGATATTCAGTATATGAGTCCTAGGGTGACAAAAGCATACATAAGAAGGTTCAATAACAAAAAGGGTTTCATGATTCATTAGGGAATATCTACTCATGTCATTCAAACATAACTTGTATTTCAACTAAACATGCATAGTAAGAAACAGTGAATATACTTCATATGAAAATATTGGGTGAGACATGATCAAAGGAATGAGGCTTGCCTTGCACTTCTGGGTCTAATTACTCGGACGAATCTTCAAAGACTTCTTCCGCTCCTTCAGCTTCGGGCTCTGTGGCGGACACAAGCAATACAACACATACGCTACATAAGCATACATAAAATAGTTTCCATAGAAAATATTGAGTAAATAAGTCATGCATGCAGGGGAAAAGGTTAGGGCAAGGTCACAAGGGTTCTGGTCGAAGAAACGGCTAAAAAGGATTGAACGTCGAAGGGTCGACATTCAGTTCACGGCTTTGGTATAGCTTCAAACTGGTATTAGGATGGTTTTCTGGAGAAGTGACAGAAGGGAAAGATGTAGAACACAACTCCAGGAATCTAGGGGACAAAGTGACATTTCCATTGCTCAACCAGAAGGGGTCAAACAAGGCTAATGCCAGTGGCTGACATGCACTGACATAGTGCAGACATTGCCAAAATCTAGGGCTTGACATAAATTTTGATCCAGGGCTCCAATTGATGCACAACTTTGTCTGGGAGGTAGGCATTGATAACAGGAACAAAATACTTAACAGGATCAAGGGCTGAAAGTGGCTGGAAGGTGATGAAATTCAGTGATGAACTGTGGTGACTTGGACATGAACTGGGCTTCTGGACAGTGATCTTGGCAAGGGCATATCTTCCAATCTAGGCAGATTCAGATGTCGAGCTAGAAGACAAAAATGCTCAGGAGGCTAAGGCACATCTAAATGACAAGGTGATTTGGGCTGAAACGGCCGGGAACACTTTTCCGGTCATCGGCGCCGGAGAAGAAGCACTGCCAGCTGTGGGTTTCTGCTACAGGCCGAAAGAACTCTAATCCAAGCTTGGAGAGCATCTAGGAGGTATAAGGAAGCTGTTGGCACGGTTAGTTTGGTCAGATAATCACCGGAGAAGCCTGGCGACGATCGCCGGCGACTGGTGAAATCCGGATTTGGGGAAACCATCAATTTAAGCTCAATCTGGAAATCTAAGTACACAGGCTTGCTTGAAATAACTCACTGATCATTTCTCTTCACAGGCTCGAGGGCTAATTCGAGGTAGATTGGCCAGCATTGCCGGAACAGGGCATTTAGCAATTCCGGCGATCACCGGCGATGGGGATCGATCTGGTGCAATTGGGAGCTATGACACAGAGAGGGAGAAGAGAGGAACTTACTGGTGGCCTTGGATTGGAGATTGGGGCTGTGGAGAGCTCTGGCGACGGCGGCCTCGAAAACAGCTCGCCGGGGAAGAAGCTGTTCGCTGCGGCGCTGGAGAGTTGGTGGTTTTCTGGTACTGGAAACTGAAGCAATGCACTTAGGAGTATTTATAGGCGCTGAAGCAATCCTCTGGTCGACAAATTGGGGAACAGAGGCGACAAAGTCGACCGCGAAGCGACTGGACACAGCTGGAACTTGTGCCGGCGACGATGGCGAGGCACTGGCGTGCAGCGGTGCAGGCTTTTGGCAGTGGATGGCACTGGCGCAAGCGACGAGGGAACGGTGAAGTGAAAGCTCCGTCGACGCGTGGCCGAGACGTGTCGAACGGGTGAAGCTGGACTTGCTGGTTCGCGGGCTCGCGCGCGGGGAAGACATTGGTTGTGCTGGCGCGGCTGAGGTGGCGTCCACGGCGGTGCCACGAGTGCGCACGGGTGTCAGCTACGTGGCTGAGGTGTTGGCACGGCAGGAGGTTCACCGGCGGCGAAGAACACGGCGAAGCTCTGCGGCGGTTTCTGCTGAGACACGGCCAGGGGCCTAAATTCAATAAAAGGACTGATTTGCGATGATCTTTCTTTGGAGTTTGGACCTGATTGCAAATCTGGAGATTTGGGGGTCCAAATTGAACTTTGATTTCGCAGCTGAGTGACACTAAAATGTTGGGGCTCATCTGGCAGGAAATTTGGTGAAATTGAACAAGATTTGAGGGTTTCGACAAAAATCCAAAAACAGAGTAATTAGGGTAAAACAGGGTAATTAGGGTTTCAAAAACGGCGAGGGTCGAAACTCAAGTTTAGGGCAGGATTTGGAAATTCTTCCAGAAGGGAAAAATGTTCAGAATAGTGAATGGAAGATATTCACTGAATCAGATCAAAGTTTGGAGGTGGTCTGAGACTTTTAGTCTTTTTGGGCTTCTGACAAATCTGAAAAGGGCTGATTTGTGATACACTTGGGCTGATTTGTGAAAAGGTATGAATGACAAGAGTTTGATTGCCAACTTTTTGGGGTAAGATACTGGCATAACTGGGATCTCATTCTGATATAGGGAGGGACGAGGTAAGCCAAGAATTGGGAAAAATAGGGTGTTACAGCTAAATCATAGAATTAGGGCTGAAAATGAGTGCTAGGAACTTCTAGGGTTCCAGGATATAGGAATTGACATTAAGTCCGCAGCTGGTTTGCCCAAAATCGATGAATGTCTTTAGGTCGACATTCGGTTCAAGGCATTGACATAGGGTTAATGAATGGTAGAAGGATTATCTCAACTTGTGGCAGTAGAATGAAATGTAGATTACAACTCCACAAGTCTAATGGACAAAGTTATTTTCAATTTACATAACTGGAAGGAGGTGAAATGAGCTAATGCCACTGACTGACATGCTCTGACATAGGGCTGACAATGTCATAATCTAGGGTTAAGCATAAAATACAGTTCAAGGACTCAAATCAAGTTGTGATAGAAGAAGAAATTGTAGATCACAACCTCAGGAGTCTAAGGGACAAAGTCATGCTCAAAATACACATCTGGAAGGAAGTGAAATGGGCTAATGCCACTGACTGGCATAGCCTGGCATTGCACTGACAAAGCTAGAAACTAGGGTTTGTCACAACTTTTGATCTAGGGCTCCAATTGATGCACCACTTTGTCTGGGATGTAGGCCTCAGTAACAGGAACAATTCATTCAACTGGACCTAGGGCAGGAGGTGGCCGGAAAGTGATGAAAACCTGCGATGAACTCGGTGGCTGAAATTTCAATTCACAGCACTGGACAGGAATTAGGGCATAGCTATATCTTCTGATTTAGGCCGAATTGGAAGTCGAGTTAGTAGGCAAAGTTGCTCAGGAGATCAAGGCGTATCTGGTGGACAAGGTTTCTGGAGCTGGATCGGCCGGGAATGGTTTTCCGGTGGCCGGCGCCGGAGAAGAAGACACTGATATTGGGGGTTTTGGCTACACGATGTTTGAACTCGATTCCTTACTTGGAGAGCATCTAGAAGGTATAAGAAAGCTTCTGGCACGATTGAATTGGTCGGAGAATCACCGGAGAAGGCTGGCGACGTTCGCCGGCGGCTGGTGAAGCTCGGGCTAGCGAAAAACTCCAGTTCTTGATCAATTTCACCATTCAACTTCACAGGCTTGCTTAAAATAGCTCACTGATCATTTTTGTCTATTAAATCGAAGGCTAATTCGGGCTAATTTGACTTGTGCAACTGGAACAGGGCATTTCACTGATTTCAGCAATTTCCGGTGATCACCGGCGATGAAGTGCATAAGAGCTCAATTAAATGATACAGCACGATGAGGGAGATGAGATATACCTTCTGGTGCTGTTAATTCGGTGAGAGGTGCAGCAGGGCGTGCTGGCACCGTGAGGACTCAATCTGGACTCGCCGGAGAAGACGACTGCAGCGAGAGATTTTGCAAAAATTGGCTAAGTCCTGGTGAAGGGGAGATGACACAGGGTATGGCTGCTTATATAGACCACAGGGCGATGCTTGCAAGGAGATAGCAGCAAGGGAATTGTGCCAGATGACAAGATTTGCCGGGCGCAGCTGCAACAACGGCGAGCGGTGAAGCGACTGTACACTGGCAAGGCGAAACTGTGCTACATCGAGTCTCATCAATGTCGGGCGGTGCAAGGCGGTGGCGACAAAGGCTGGTGAAGCAAGTAACGTGGCAAGAAGATACTGACAATGGCTGCTGCTGGTCGCGCACAGGAGCAGATGTTGTTCAACGGCGCTGCCACGGCGATGGCTAGGGCGAGGACGCGTGCGCAACAGCAACAGTAAGCATGCACGAGCACAAATGCAAGCGGGACTTGGCCGGCGGCGAGCGTGCACGGCGCAAACGCACGGCGAGGTTCCTGGTCGTGCACTGCAGTTGGCCTGGTCGATTTTGGGCTGATTTGCAATTATTGATTTTCTTGATTTGGACTGAATTGTAAATCTGAAGATTTGGAAGGTTTGATCTGGAATTGATTCTGCTGTTTTGGTAAACTTGATTCAACAAATGATTTGGCACAAATTGAAGATAAAATTTGAAATGTTCGGATGATTTTTGATATGAACTGAAAACAGAGTAGATTAGGGTAAAATAGGTCTGAAACTTATTGATCTCGAATTCTGGGATTTAGGGTTTGATTTTGAGATACTCATAAAAGAAGAATTTGTGTTGAAAAGCATTTGGAAGGTGTTCCCTGAATTAGATTTGAATTTGAAGATGATTTGCAACATTTTGCCTTTCTGGCTTTTAGAAAAGTCTGAAAGAAGGACTGATCTGCGAATCTGGAGTTTTGGAAGGTTTAAACTGAATTTGATTTCACTGATATAGCAGATTATATTCAACAGAATATTTGGCAAGAACATTTAATAAAATTGGCACATTTGAATAGTCTTTGATACAGACTGAAAATAGGGTATTTTTAGGGTAATTGAATCTGAACTTTAATTGATTTCGAATTATGGTAATTAGGATGAGATCTTGAAATCTACACAGAAGAAGAACTTGTTTCAAATAGCATCTAGAAAAGATTTGCCGAAGAAATTCTGAATTTGGAGTTAATCTGGAGATTTTAGCCTTTTTGGGTTTCTAGATATCAGATAAAGGACTAATTTGTAGTAACTCTTGGACTGATTTGCGAAAAAGGTTTAGATGGTAAAATCTGGCTGCCAACTTTCTGGTTTAAGGTATTGGCATACCCATGATCATGTTCCAGGAATAATCTGGTATGAACTTGGCTAAGATTTTGATTAAATCTGGATTTCTGAAACTTAGGGTAAAAGGTAATAGCAGATATTCTGTTTTTGAAAACAGAAAAGAGTTGATAATTCTGGAAGTTAGGGATAGAATTGAATCTGAGTTCTGAAGGCTTTTAGGTTTAGGATAACTGATAGATCACATCTGAACAATCTGATCTTGATTTGAGGTCACAGGATAGATTTTGGAGATTTTAGGGTTTAGGATAGATACTGATCTGGCTATTACTACAAATACAAGCATGCATGCTATTGATGAAAAAGGAAGTTTTCACCCCTAACTCAGGATGTTACAGATCTACCCTCCTTAAAGAAATCTCGCCCCGAGATTTATCTAAAGCAAGAAAAGATAAGAATAGAGATAGGTTTGCTGAAAATTCTCTTCCTTCTTCCAAGTAGTTCTTTGTTCTAAATGATTCTTCCATTGAACTTTTATAATCTGATATGGGGTATTCTAAGATATTTGCTCCATATGCATTTCAACTTCAGGTGCACTTGCTCTTAATATGAAATTGCAGTACCAGAATCAAATAGTATTAAGGCAGATGCAACTGAGTCAAAAATCTACCTCGAAGGATGTCGGTGGTGTTTCCTGCTTCTTGAATGTAGTTTAACTTTCCTCCTAGACTTGCTGTTGGTGTTCCATCTCTTTCTCTTCCTCGGTTGGCCATGCTTCCTCCTCTTCCTGGTGGAGTTCCTCTAGAATTCTGTGGTTGTGGCACTGGTACCCTAGGTGCTTCTGTTTGCGTTCTTGCTTGTATCCTGGCAATGGATGATGGAAGTCGAATCAAAGGACAAAATTCCCTACGATGTCCACGCTGTTCACAGTGGAAACAAATGATATTCATGCGAGGGCAATCCTTCTGATGATGATTTCCTCTGCAGGTTGGGCACATCGCCGTTGCCGGTCTAGGAGCTTGATATGATGGTCGAAAATTGGAGGTGATGGGAGCTTTTCCTCTGGTTGGGTCTGGTTGTGGTCGTGCTTGCTGAAGCATCTTCCTCTTCCGATTTTCTTCTCCTGTATTCCTCTTCTCCTCTACCTTTAGGATTCTGTTCACTAGTGTCTGAAATTCAGTTATCTCATGGGAAGCGATTTGGTACTGTAGGTAATGTTGAAGTCCTTCTGTAAAGCGCTCTATTTTCTTCTCCTCTGTATCAACATCTCCAGGTGCATATCGGGCTAAGTGAGTGAACTGGTGTAGATACTCTGTAACTGTCTTGTTTCCTTGAATCAAATTACGGAATTCCCGACGTTTGGCAGCTATGACGCCGGTAGGTACATGAAATTTCCGGAATTGTTCCTTGAATTCCGTCCAAGAGATGTTATCTTTGTCAAGGTGAGCCTCCTGGTAGTTCATCCACCATGCAGCTGCAGCTCCTAATAACTGGTGTGATCCAAACAAAACCTTCTCTCGGTCGCTGCATCGGACCGTGTCCAGCTTCCTCTCTATATCCCTTAACCAGTCATCGGCAACCATGGGGTCGGTCGCACTAGAGAATGTTGGTGGTTGGGTCTTTTGAAAATCCGTTAGTCGGGCACCTACAGTAGTTCCTTCTGTGGCTCCAGTAGGCATTCTCTGAACTATCTGAGCTAATAACTGGGTATGAGCTATCTGAGCTTCCTGTCGACTTTTCTCCATTGACAACAAAATTTCTTGAAGACTGGGTTGTTCATTTTGAGGTGGATTGGAACTCTGAGATCCTTGCTGAAACAAAGGGTTTCTTGTCATAATATCTTCTTCCTGAGGAGTTTGTTCCCTGTCTTCTCCACTGCTTCGAGATCTTCCTCTTGTATCAACCATGGTAGCTCTGAAAAAGAAGTTTGGGCTGATCTAACTATCTAGGGCCAACTAAGACAACAATGCAGAAAATAATGCAAACTACTTTAGTGCATGAAATACTTAGGCTACTAGCCATAATACACAAGTTAACCATTGCAAAAGCAACAGCGAATCACAAACTATCAAGAGCATCCACTAGCTCTATCTACACCAACCTCTAAACACTCTGAAACAACAGAACGCACTCTCACAATCTTACCGAATTTTAGAAATCCAAATAAAATTTTGGAATAAAAGTTTTCAAGAGCTACAAAGCTCATTGTTTTTATCAAAATAAAATTTTCAACAAGTAGTTTTCTAAATAAATTACGTCTTCCTGGCGTAACCAATTTCTAAAGGTGTCGTCCTACAGTCAAGTTCTTATGTTGCTCTAATACCATCTTTTCTTGTCGCGCCCCGAGATTTGGGACTACGACTACTCCTGTAGAGACCTAGCTCGCTGCAGCTAGTCCCTTATATGCATAGCATACACATACCCTTGACGTCCCAGGATAAGTCAAGCACAGGAGTATATCACATTGCAACAGAGTAACTTACAAAATAGTTAAGCAGTGTGGCCTGCTGGCCTTGATATTACATAAGGAGATTACAATGCCTTCACGGCATACATGGTTTAGCAAAATAACTTCTACACAGCAGAAGATAGGTGACCCACCCACAAAGGAGAAGTGGACAGCAGAACAACACACATCAGGGAAATGACGGAACTGACGCTCCTCCTTCTGGATCCACGAAGTACTCCATGCCTTCATCTTGATTGTTGATTGCTCCGTCTATTGATTTGTAGGTTGCAAGAGTGAGCACTTACGCGCTTTTTAATGCCTTGCAGTATTTGCCCATTGGCTCGTTCTACGGCACCATTGCTTTGTGGATGGGCCACAGAAGCAAAGCACACCTTGGTCCCAATTTGATCGCAGTAGTCCAGGAAAAGACCGCTGGCGAACTGAGAACCATTGTCTGTGATGAGACGGTTTGGAACACCAAATCGTGCCACAATGTTCTTATGGAAGAACTTTTGTGCGGCTGATGCAGTAATATTTCGTACCGGTTCGGCCTCAATCCACTTTGTATATGTGTCAATGGCTACGAACAGAAACTTGTACCCATTGACCGCTTGTGGCATAGGACCGACGATATCCATTCCCCAGATCGCGAATGGCCATGCAAGAGGAATGGTTTGCAACGCATAGGCAGGTTGATGAACTTGCCTTGCGTGGAACTGATACTGGGGACACTTCTTGACCATATGTTTGGCATCATCAAGTGCCGAAGGCCAGTAGAATCCTTGTCGAAAAGCCTTTCCGACCAGTGTACGATATGACGAGTGCGCACCGCATACACCGTCATGTATTTCTCTCAAGAGGGACTTTCCTTCCTCTTGAGATATACAACGCATGAATACTCCTTGAGTACCCTTTCTGTACAAAATCCCATCTATGAGTTTGTACAGACGCGCTTTTCGAATTAACCGATCACTTTCGGTTTCGTCCTCGGGTAGGGTCCCATGTTCAAGATAGACTCTCAATGGATGAGCCCAATCTTGTTCCTGACCGAGGTTGGTAACGAAGGCTATTACCGGATCATCCTCGACCGAAGTCATGATCGAAAGATGGTCCAAGTGTTCAATGAACACACCTGCCGGAGCGGATGAGCGTGAGGACCCAATTTGGGATAATTGGTCTGCGAGAATATTGTTCTTTCGCGGGACGTATTGGACTTCGAAATGACTGAAGTGTTTTTCCAATCTCCTCACTTCCCCCAGGTAATGAGCCATTGTCTCATCGGAGGTGCTGTACTCCTTGTTTACCTGGTTTACGACCAGTTGTGAGTCTCCCCTCACCACTAATCGACGGACTCCGAGGGATTTTGCTGCCCGGAGCCCTGCAAGAAGACCTTCATACTCTGCTGCGTTGTTGGTTGCAACAAAGTGTAGTTGAATGACATACTTAAGCTGTTCGCCCTGGGGCGTAACTAAGACTATTCCAGCCCCCGAGTGTTGAAAACTACGGGAGCCGTCAAAGTACATTGTCCAATAATCGGGGCACTCTAGTTCCTCTGCCAACTGCACGGGTGGCTCAGGGTTGGTCCATTCGACCACAAAGTCGGCCAAAACCTGAGACTTAACCGCCGTGCGAGGGGTGAAATGGATCTCGAAGGCACCGAATTCGACTGCCCATTTGGCGATTCGACCAGATTTTTCTGGATTTCGGACAATATCCCCTAAAGGAAAAGAGGAGGGTACTGTGATCTTGTGTGCTTGAAAGTAATGTCGTAGCTTACGGGAAGCCATCAGTAGCGCGTAAAGTATCTTCTGGACCTCAGGGTAGCGCTCCTTAGGACCATGAAGTACTTCGCTCACATAGTAGACGAGTCTATGTATTCCTCCTCTATCCGCGATCAGAACGGCGCTGACCGCATGTGGTGTGGCCGCCAGGTAAAGAAGCAACGGTTCGCCTTTGTCAGGAGACACCAATACTGGCGGACTGGATATATATGTTTTTACCTCCTGGAATGCTTTTTCGGCCTCATCCGACCATGTAAAGTTGTGATGCTTCCGCAGGGCTTTGAAGAAAGGTAATCCCCTTTCGCCTAATCGCGATATAAGGCGACTTAAAGCCGCCATGCGACCAGCCAGGCGTTGAACATCCTTCATGGTCGAGGGCGACCTCATTTGTTCAATAGCCCTGATTTTCTCAGGATTAACTTCAATGCCCCTAGAACACACAAGGAAACCAAGGAGTTTTCCTGAAGAAACCCCGAAAGAGCATTTCTCCGGGTTTAATTTTATTCCAAAGCGATTCAAATTACAGAAGGTTTCAGCGAGATCGTCCAAATGAGACAATCTCTTGGCACTTTTTACAACCAAATCGTCTACATATGCTTCAAGATTACGCCCTATCTGGGAAAGAAAGGTCTTTTGCATCAAGCGCTGGTACGTGGAACCTGCGTTCTTGAGACCGAACGACATTCTGACGTAGCAGTATGTGCCGAACGGGGTGATGAAGGCAGTTTTCTCTTCATCGTCTTCTGCCATGCTAATTTGATGATATCCTGAGTAGGCATTCAGAAAACTCATCAGTTCGCAACCCGCAGTGGAGTCGACCAGCTGATCGATGCGGGGAAGGGGAAAGTCATCCTTCGGACAGGCACTGTTGAGGCTAGTGTAGTCGACGCACATGCGCCACTTGCCATTTGACTTGCGGACCATGACCGGATTGGCGAGCCAGTCCGGGTGATCCACTTCGCGGATAAACCCGGCTTGTAAGAGTTTGTCTAACTCCTCTCGGATGGCTTCCTGTAGGTCGGTGGCAAAACGCCTGAGCTTTTGCTTTATTGGTCGTTGTCCAGGTCGAATTGCTAACCTGTGCTCAATTACTTCCCTTGGGACACCGGGCATGTCAGACGGTTTCCACGCAAACACGTCTGCGTTAGCCCGGAGGAAAGCAACGAGGTCGAGTTCCTATTTTTCATCCAGGGCTGACCCAACCCGAATTGTCTTGGATGGGTCATCTGGGTACAAAGGAACTTATTTGAGTCTCTCATCTGGTCGAGGAGCAGCCCTGATCGCATCGGTGGCAACGGTGGCGACCTGAGCGTCCCGGAGGGGAAGTTGATCGACCATCTCCAAAGATAGCCGGTCGCACGTGAGCGCCACGTTGCGACTACCTTGGACCGAAATGACACCTTTGGGGCCAGGCAATTTCCCGCACTGATAAGCATAGTGCGTTGCCATCATGAACTTAGCAAGAGTCGGCCTGCCAAAGATTGCATTATAAGCTGAATCACAATCAATTACATCGAAAGTAACCAATTCTGTTCGGAAGTTATCTGGTTCTCCCAGAGTGATCGGGAGGACCACTTGTCCCAATGGCATCATGGAGGGGCCTGGGATTATACCATAAAATGGATGGATTATGGGCTTGATCTTCGAACGAGGAATTTGCATCTCGTCGAGTGTCTTGACCAATAAAATATCAAGGGAACTTCCCCCATCAATCAGGACCCTTTCGACTCTCGCGTTACTGATGATTGGGGTTATAACCAGATGTAGCCTCAATGGTCGAGTTAGCCCCACAGGACAGTCAGCGCGATCGAACGTCAAAGGCATATCCGACCAACGGGGATATTGAGGTTCGCCAAGAGATGTCTCCGTTTGGTTAACCTCTCGGCAAAAGGTTTTAAACTGCCTTTTGGAAGCGAAAGAGGAGGAACCTCCGAAAATGACATTAACATGATTTTGAGGTACCTGGTAAGCCATTTCTTCGTCTCCGTCGACGTCTCTAATCCCGCACGCCTGCTCTTTAGGCGGTAAGGCTGGCATTGGCCCAGCTCCTTGGTAGAAATCATCCAGCTGTTTCAACCAACTCCTACAGTTTTTGAGGTCGTGGCCTGCGGAGTTGTGGAGTGGACACCACCTCTTGCCCTCCTGTGGATTAGTTGATTTTTCTGGCTGGTCGGAATCCCGGCCACCAGAGGCAGTTTTATTTTTAAAAGAAGACTTATTACCTTTGGTCGAAGGTGGTTTCTCCGTGACTGCGACCTCACGGTACTGTCCAGAGCGGTTCCTCTTCGACTTTTTTGACTTCCCACCCGGTGAAGACTTCGGCTTTTTGCTTGAATCTTCTTTCCTGGCGTCCTTGAAGCCTGGTTGGGGCGGTAGGTCCCCCTTGTCAACCATTCGGTTCCATTCGACTGCCTCGGCTGCATCGGAATATCGATCAGCCATATCGAACAGATCGGCCACTGATCGAGGAGGGTGGATGAGCAAGTCTTCAGTGAATCTCTGGTATCGAACAGCATGCTTAAATGCCCTGATTACGGAGCCATCAGATATGTTCGGGATGGTATTTCTTACCCCGACAAATCTCTTGACAAACTGCCGAAGTGTTTCGGTCGAAGTTTGCCGCAGTCTATGCAGGTCGTCCTCCTTACCCGGCTTTTGGTAACAGTTTTGGAAATTGCTGAGGATGGCATCGCATAGCATTTCCCAATTGTAGATGGAACCCTCAGGCTGATTAAACAACCAGGTTCTAGCCGGTCCTGCGAGGACTGTTGGCAGGTAGTTGGCCATGACCTTGTCATCGCCTCCTACTGCTTGGATGGCAGTAATATAGATCTGAAGGAACTCGGATGGGTTCTGAGTTCCATCAAACCTCTCAATGGCCCCTGGTCGAAACTTATCGGGCCAAACGACTGCTCGTAGGCCAGGCGAGAAAGCTTTGCAACCAACATAAGGACCGTGAACCGTCCTGTGACTTTCGGTTGGGTTTCGAGCAAACTCACGTAATGGCGAGGTTACTCGTGGTCCCAAACAAGAGTGAACAGGAACTCGATCCCTACTACGAGAGTCCTGCATTCGCCGGTATTTGTCCTGTCGGGACGGTACAGGTGGCGGGTAACTCTGCCGGCCAGAGCCAAAATGAGGACCATCCCGTTCACAGGAATGTGTTACTGAGCGGGAAGAGGCTGTTGGGGTCGCCTCGGATGCGACCTCGTCCAGTCTTTCTGCCAGGATCCTGAAAAAGGCCGGTCTCTGCGCATCCGTGACCGTAGGAGGAAAATTGCGCATGACCTCCGCGATAGATCGCAGTCGACCATGGGTACTTCTCCTAGGGGCACCAGGTGTTATTGTTTCTTCGTCCACTGGGAAATGCTCCGGTGGTAAAGAAGGAGTCTGGTCACGTCTACGACCACGCGACCGTCGAGAAGAACTCGGGGCAGCATCGTAACGAGCCTGCGCATCTTGAAGAGCCTCTAGGGCAGTTCTGCGTAGTTCGTTGTTCTGTTGCTCGAGATTTTGATCCTCCTTCTGTTTGCGATCTTGTTCTTCCCTGGCAGCCTATTGATCGGGAGTTTCTTCCGACAACGCAGCAAACTGCCTAGGGAGTGAGGTCGCCGATGGGGAAAACATCTCGGTTTGTTCCGAGTCAGACTCGAAATCGAAGAGACGGTGGAGGTTATCAGGGTCGAACCTTCCTGGGCTAATTTCAGGGTCACCATCATATTTTCCCTCAGCGGGGTCGTATGACGGGCCGGATTCATCACCTAGCACATTAAGAACCTCTGTGGGTTCTGACCTTGTGCCAGTTACCTCCTGGTCGATTGACATGACTTGGAGAGATGATTCAACCTGTGGAAGATTCTGGCCTTCGACCTCTTCCATCGAAACAGGATCGCTTGGAGAAGGCATTGGTATATGGGCATAATCCTCGAGATCGAAATCATTCTCGGAATCATATGCTCCAGCCATGTTTCGGCGAACCTCCGAATTTCAATTAGGACGCCTTGAGAAAGGCCCCACGGTGGGCGCCAGTTGTCGACGATTCGGACTCAGGGTCCTCAGCCGAACTTATGCAGAATTTGTAATTGTGAGACCTTTCAAGATGACCCTCCGGGAAGGTATGCTGAACAATGGTGAACAGGAGCACAGAGAGATTTATATAGGTTCGGGCCCTCGATGGTGGGAGTAAAAGCCCTACGTCCTGTTAGGATTTCACTATATGAGATAAAGCTTTACAAACTAGCCAGGATCAAACTTTCACAGACGAAAGTTTTCCCTATATAAGTGTACAGAAAGAAGCTATAGGAGATTTGTAAGTGTTGTCTAATTTAAGCCGTAGTCTTGGCTGTTTGGGTGATCGAGATCTCTCGTATCTCGCTTATCTTAGGAGTTTTATTCCTCCGAAAAATGTCTTGGATCCCCCGTTTGATGTACTTTGCCACCTTTTTATATTGGTCGAAAGGGTGCCATATGAAGAAAACTGCATCAAACGGTTGGATGCAGTTGTTGAAGAATCGCTATTAACTTCCACGGAGGTTATTAACACGTGTTAATCATGAATAACCGCATATAATAAGCTCTGACGGTTGGTCTTCAACGTGGAGGAATCTCCGGGATGCCTGGAATATCCTGGTATGAAGATAACCGAACAAACTCCAAGCACCTTGGTCGAGAATGTTCTGACCGCGGAATATGGGCTGACCGCGCAACATCCCAGATATTCAGTCCAGTCCGCGTATAGCATACGAACTTCTGACCGCACACAGCTGTCGGCCTGATCGCACGAAACCCGCGACCTGATCGCGTAAAGTTTGCGACCTCATGGTGATGCCCCTCAGAAATAGCTTGAGTTCGCATTGAACCAAATACATGTCTGGTTCGAACCTGTCTTGAACCAAAAGTTTATTAGAAGTGACCCGAGTGTCAATCCTCGTCAGCAGCGTATTGCGATGAAGAACCGTGAAATACGTTGCCCCTCATGAGCATCATCCAAGGACTTGAACAGATCATAATCATATTGAAAAGAAGACACATCAAAATGAAGGATACAAAAAAAGCAGAATTATTGCCATAATCGGATTAGAATAATCTAACAATATTGCAAAAATTTTACGTACCTTCCTTGGGATGCCGAAGTCTAGAGGGTGTCATGGAGGTGCGGAGGTGCAGCGGTCCCCTGTAGAGGTGCGCCGGCCGTCCATGGAGCTTACGGGTTAGGACTACGAGCCCCAGATGAACTGTGAGAATGAAAGAGACATACCCGTGTATTTATACAACTATATATTTTCTATCGGTACAAAAACAGCATACCGTTAGTAATAAAAACATCTGCAGAAGGCGAATGGTTCTATCGGCACAATACATATTACCGATAGGAATTTTTGTACATACTCTATCGGTGTGTACGTACATTCCCGATAGAATATTACAAGTCGTAGAAGGCCAACAGTTGTAAGATATTTTTTCTATATTCTAACGGTATAAACATTCATTACCGATAGAATAAAACTATTTGAGACGAACAGTTCTAAGCAATTTTCTATATATTCTAACGGTACAAGAATCCATTACCGATAGAATAAAAATATTTGTAGAAGGCCAACGGTTCTATCGACGCACTACATATTGCTGATAGGAATTTTTAATATACTCTGTCGGTATATTCATATAGTACCGATAGAATAAGTCTAGTTGTAGAAGTCGACCAGTCCTATCGGCGCACAACATTCTCCCGTCAGTACTTATGAATCTCTTCTAACGACAAATTTGTTCATCACCGCTAGAGTAAATCATACTGCTTCTTCTATCGGGAAGTTTCTTACAAACCGATAGGAAAAATACACCCGATGGCCTTTTATGACCTCGAGGCACATTTTCTATCGGTTTTCAACTAAATCGCTAATAACCGATAGAAAATAGGGGTTAGTAGACTGCATTTCTGTACTAGTGTTACTTTCTCCATATCCCCCTCTTTTTGCTATCGGTAAGATCCACATCACATACAACCACCACAGTAGTGCATGGTGGTTCTCCCACCGCAAATTCCTCTTTGGTGGCGTCCTCTCAACGATCATCCTACCCATCAAGAAGAGTGAAAAGAGAAAAACACCAAATAAACAACATTAGTAGTCACTAACATGTGGCCTCACGTGTTAGTGAATATGTTTTTCAAAATTTTTAATATTTTTTTTTGTCTAAAATCAATGTAAATATGACAGCAGGGGTTTTTTCAATGTAATTGTAGGTATTGTAATGTTAAAAATTGAATTTTATGAGAAATGGACCCATGACTTATGGTTTTTTTTTGGTAATTTAGGGTTTGTTTGGTTGTCAGCATGAGGATAGGCTGGCCCGTATTAGTGGGATAGGCTGGATAAAACAGGCTGTGAGATGCAGTAGAGATGTTGTTTGGTTGGTTGAATCTGTGAATCCTAGATGCGTGCTGAGTTTGTTTGGTTGGCTGTATTAGAGGCTGGTTCTAGTGGGTGGATGGAGGAGATACTGTTTGGTTGGTTGGATGAGTTTGTATGTGATTACTCTAGTTGTGTGATATGGTGAGATTATTCCTCTTGAGAATTGAGATTTTGTTAAGTATTGGATGAGAGGAGTATGTGAGTGTATTCTAACACAAATATTTTTAGAATATTTAAATTTAATTACAAAATAATTATAAATTGTTAATAGTTGTTTGAACTGCATACCAAATTCTTGTCAATATTAAAGAGGATAGTCGGTATGAATTCTATAGGTCATCCTATATGTCATCCTGCAGAAACACCTAACAGTAGGCCACGTAGTATTGAAGACACATCATAACCAAAATATATAATGTTTACAACAAACACACAATTAAAACACACATCTATTCCAACATAAACATTCATCATAAACATTCCATCAAAAACATCCAAGATACCATCTAAGAAATAATGTTGATTTGAAGTTACGTAGCACAAAATATGAGTGCGTTCAATATTACCTGCCACAAAATACAACTGTCAACTAATGGGTGTCCATCTATCACAACTTATCACAAAAATACAATTAGAACAAAGGTAGAAACCATCATCTAAAACAAATTGCCTAGGAAATTTTTAAGCCAAAGGACCCAATGGTGTTCAGACATAGCTACAAAAGCAATGCCTTGCGCCTTGTTATCCAATAGATGTGTGAATGCTACCAGCAAGGCCTCCTCATTGAAGCCAGGTGTGCTCATGACAGCTTCATAAAGCTGAGGATGGACTTCGTGCGGGATGGTGTCACGTATGGCTTGTGCGACATCACGCACCGCTTCTGTCACGTACTTTAACTCATCATCTGCCACGGGGGCCTTCTTTCTCTTCCCCGAAATACTGGTAGAATCCTTGCCCTTTGATACAGTATGCTCAGTGCCGACTGTTTGCTCAACCATGGGCTCAAACTGTGCTTCCTCTGGATGGCCTGGGGAACTGTCTATTCCTCCGTCGGATCTGGGACAAGGTGGGGCGGGAGGAGGGGGTGTGTCTAAGGCCTCATTCGAGCCCATAGCAAACCTCCCTGTTGCCTGTCCACTCTCAAATATAGTCATCATCTGGGAGTAGTTCTCAATTGGTTTGTTCAGGAACCCAGCATCTTTGGGATTATCCTATAAAGCATCGAAGGTAAATAATAAAATATGGATACACCAACATGCACCATCAGAAATGGGTAAATGGTGTGGACAAACGTTGATGTGACCCTTACAATGCTCATTTTCGAGCAGAATGGTGTTGCTAGCTTCACCCACAATGTCCCACTTATGTCTTTGAGCTTACAGATCTTGACCCACCTCTGGCGCCATTTACGCAAGTGGTTGTACACTTGTGTGGATGTAACTTCAACACCGCTATACTCAGTCAAGGCCCTAGCAACTTGGGTTAGCTGCACTTCTTTGAAACCCTTGTCGGTCCTAACTCCAGAGGCTACTAGGTCACTCATGCGTCTTAGAACAAACCCTGACATGGAATGTGTTCAACGCATGGAACCTCTCGATGCATTTGTACCACCCCCCTCTCCACCACCCTCCGCACTAAATTCATCCATAGCCTAAATTGTGAGAAGAATACAAGTTAGTACATAGTGCGAACCAGATGAAACGATCATATTGCAAACAACAAGCAAAAAACAATCCCACATGATGAATTTTTTGTGAACAAAATAGAGGACAAACAACTTCATCGAATTAAATAAATAACACTCAAGATAAACAACTGTTATTACACATGGAAAATCACAATTAAAACATACATCCACATCTATTGTTTGACATGAAAAATAGGTACCAACTTGGCATAGCCCAGATACTCTAATCTACACTCGAGAGGAACCTATATTGTCCCACATCTCTTTAGCTATATCGTCCCTTTTTTGTGCCCAAGCACTGTTGTCGATAACAGCCTCGGACTGTACTTCTGTCACACCATGGTTTGGAACCCAACTGCCCTCTGGTGGAATCACCTTGTCGTACCCGTGAGAAATTACCCAATTGTGCAGAATGCAAAAAGCTAGCACTAGCTTCACCTGCGTCTTGTATGGGTGGAAGGGTTTGTTGTCTAGGATATGAAACCTGCTCTTCAGGGCCCCGAATGCACGTTCGACAGTGACCCGCAAGAAGGAGTGCCTCAAGTTAAACAACTCCTTGCAATCACGTGGGTAGTTCCTTCCACCGTACTCCTGCAAATGATACCGAACAGCTCTGTACGGCGGAAGGAAACTCAGTCGAAGTGCATATCCAGCATCAACTAGAAAGAACTTGCCTAACAAATGAGAAATATAATAATATAGATATAAGAAATCATTGGTACACTACTCATTCAGTACGAAGTATATGAATGAATTTTCTGTGATATACTTTACCTGATGGAACCCTTAATCCATCATGCCTCTGTAAAGCATCGACAAGGATGAGAGCATCATGGGCTGATCCTTCCCAACCAGCTAGTATGTATGTGAACCTTAGGTCAAAGTCCACAGCAGCCATAACATTCTGTGTTGGGTAGTGCTTCCTACCCCTAAATGCAGCCACAATCTCCTTTGGGACTCTTGCATAGATATGTGTACCATCAATTACACCGATACAATCCTATATGATAATTGAAACAACTATTCGTAAGTGATGAAGGTTACCATTGTCTAAACTAAAGGTCCAAGTAATTTCTTTACCTTGAAATAGGGGGACTATCTTGCACTACTGGCAATCTTTAGGTAGGTTTCAGTGGATGGGGGTTTTATCATCTCGTGTCTTAACTCACCGATGGCATAAAGCACCTCTCTAAAGTATCGACTGACTGTTTCTATAGATCTTCAAAAGTTAACCTTGATCACTCTAAATCTTTGGTTGTGGCCAACAACATGGAGAAACATGGCCACTTGCTCTTCCACCCACTACTACAGAAATGCAGTCCACTAACCATTATTTCTGACGGTTATATGCAATCTGGGAGAAAATCGTTAGTGTACGAGGACCGCAGTAGAGAAGAGGTTTTATACTAACGGTTATGGTCTGGGAAACCATTAGTGAATAGCACGTAACTTTTACTATCTGTTATTAGTGTACGAACCGATAGAAGAGATAAAATTTTACTATCGGTTTGTTTATTTAACTGATAGTAAAATTACGTCATTTTTACTATCGGTTATTAGTGTACGAACCGATAGAAGAGATAAAATTTTACTATCAGTTTGTTTATTCAACCTATAGTAAAAGGACGTCATATATACTAATGGTTATGACAGTGGGGACCTTTAGAAGAGAGGAAAGTTCACTAACGGTTGTATTTTTGAATCGATAGTAAAATAGTACAAGACCCCTATAATGGGTTAAACCCGCGGGAGTTTTCCCTCCAGTCCAATCAAACACATTTCCAAATAAGTCTCTACTCGTGCGCGGAAAACCCTAGCCTCCCCGACGTCCCCTTTTTCGCTCCTACACCACCATTTCCGCTCGCATTTGGGTTCTCCACCGCCGCTGGCCACTGCATCGCGCTTCGTAGGCCACTCCATGAACTGTAAGTGTTCTTGACCAACCCGATTAGAATTGTTCTTGCCGCTCGCATTTTATCTCTTTTCCTTTGCTAAATTGATTTTTGAAAAAGTTAATAATGTTTCAGTCGTTGTTCATTACTAATAATATGTATTGTTGGTCATTGAGATTTGTAATCAAGTTCGCATCTGTCGGCATCTCTATAGACCAAATGTGTTAATTATCACAAAATTGAGTATCAAGAACAATGGGCAAAATTTTGTTTATATCCATATTCTTGCCAAGACTCCTGTTGAATATGCTTCTGTTGTACGTTGTTTTGTTAGCCTCGTTGTTTTGGGTTGGCTGCATTCGTCCTCGGCCTCCGACCTCGACCAATCATATCTTCAACCACTCCAGTCGTGACGACCTCCTCTACCTCGACCTACAACCACCTTCATGACAACCATCGACTACATTTCCTCGACAACTGCTTTCACAACCATGCCCATGGCTACAATAGTTCCAGCAAACATGATCGGTAGAGTAGGTCAACTTTGAAATTAGTTTTTTAATCTGGATTATTTACAAAAATAAAAAACCTTGTTCTCTGTGGTGTATTTGTGAATAATTGATTCAATCTATCTAATGTGTGTATCTCTGTATTGCTGTATCTGTGAATGCACCTTTTTCATTTGTATAGCTGCTTATAACATATTCTAACGGTTTCTAACTCAAAACCGTTAGAAGAAGTTATGCTAGTACTAACGGTTCATAACCTACAACCGATAAAAGAAAGTTTATAATACTAACGGTTGTGAGTACTGAACAGATAGAAGAAATTTAACAATATTAACGGTTGTGAGTACTGAACTGATAGAAAATTTATAATACTAACGGTTTCGAGTACTGAACTGATAGAAGAAATATACCAGTACTAACGGTTTCGAGTACTGAACCGATAGAAGAAATGTACCAGTACTAACGTTTGCGAGTAGTGGACCGTGAGAATATAGGTATTGTACTAACGGTTTGTAACCATTAGAGTTGTGCTAGATTTCTTCTATCGTGCCGATCATTAGTAGTAAGAGAATCGTTAGTATAGACCATTTTGAACTGATAGTGTAAAGTAATTCTGTAGTAGTGACCGAACTGTGGAAGCTATCCTGTAGCAAAGCCCTTTCCCTCAACAGTGAACACAATTGGAAAAACGGAGCCTTTCTTAGCCACAACATCTCTACACACTGGATGTCGTTATATTCGTAGATCCTACGCAACAGTGCCTGTCTCTCTAAATCTCTCTCAAGTAGAGGCCCATATGTCACTGCGGGTGTATGATTTCGCCGCCTCCTAAGGCAGACCGTGAGAAGAACGTACACTGCAGTGACAAGGGCAGCAGCTTTCATAATAAGCTGTCGTCGTCTAGTCACTGCATCCATCTATATAATAAAGAGAAGCAAAAAAAAAATTACACGCTTCGTTTTCATAACATATATAGGCCAGATATGCACTAATTGCCGTAAGAAACAATTTCCTTAATAACAACAACATAATGATATAAACTGTCATAACTGAAAAACATCAATTTTGATAGGTAGCAATTGGAACTGAAGCCCTTTTAGAATTAGAGGTTTCAAATAAATTTAAACCTCTCTCCATCATTTTATTGGGCTTATAAACTTAAACTGACTTATAAATTGAAACTAAGTAAAACTAAACAGGTCTTTTATCCTCTCAGGATGTACAAATTTTACTCTAACACAATATATATTTTCACACTATTAGATCAATTCTTAAAATTGATCAAAGATAACTCCATAAATCAAGAATGTGATCTAAAGTTGATATTTTACACTGTTATCTTGGAATTACTAAATCTTAGATTCATGGAAACACAAGATAGGAAGTTGGCTGACAAAGAAACTAGAGTAACCTGTCTGATTATGCCACTTGGGTCTTCATATTTGTTTAATTGCACCACTTTGATCCCTACATTAGTTGTTTACCAGAAAAAATGACATCGTAGAGAACTAAGTTGTATAATTAAGTATATTTAGGACTTGAATAGGATGATTAAGCAAATTCAGATATCACAGCATGATCTGCCACACCAATTTTCAATCACTTAATTTATAGATAGACTAAGTGGCAAAATATATCTTACTGGCAACCAGTAATCAACAGAGCCTAAACAAATTGGACTCTAAAACATGCATAATTGTTATACAATTATAATAGATCTAGTTTTTCCTTACCTATATTTCAATCCCAAATTATAGTGTTCACTTTCAATGTTGTGCCCTCACCAGAGGGAACTTCATCACATAATAAGAAAAAATGAATGATCATAAGAAAAAGTTGAGCACCCAAAAAATAATAGTTTCATGATGCGAGACACAATAAATAGTATCAGAAGGGTGCTTTTTTAAGCTATGGCTGCTCGCACAAGCAATCAGATTCCATAATTCCACATACTCTCAGCTATTAGCTTCGGTGCTTTGTTTTGCTCGGATAGATCAAAGGATATTGCAATCTGCGCAGAGAAAGCATAATAAGTCCAGGATACATGTAATCAAGACATAAGTAATGGATACAGGCTACACAAACATCCAATTTGAACCTGCATCGATGCTCCCAATTAGTAGGCTAAGTTAACAGCAAACTGTTGAAGAACAACATGTACACAAACAAACAAGGTATCTAGGAGTAATATATGTGCATAACATAGGAAATATTGTCAAATTTTTAATTAAATGAGCACAAACAACAAATCAGCTTATCCAGCCAAATACAGGTATATAACACCATCTTTGCCAGCAATAGCACAATATCATATCACTGCGGGTGTTTCAACAGCATAATGATATAAAAAATTTAGTGCAACAATTCTAGACTGTAAGTTGTACATAATTAACAAATTTAGTACATAATTAAGCTAAAGATGAATAATTATATGTGCATGCATTGTCCATGTTACACATAAACATGTATGTCTTCGTACTATGAAAAAAAAGCCATATATTCAGAATTAATAATTTATCATATCAAACAAAAACCAAACTCAACAATTAAAAAACAGAAAAAAAAAAGACATCTAAATAGCTGATTTCGCAAAAATGTGAGCCGTGGGGCGACACCTATGCCGATTTTCACAACATTGATGTTTAGCATAATTTAGCATATATGCAGATGAAAAACTACCTCTATACACTGATGAAAAGCATATATTCAGAACTAATGTACAATTTTTACAACACTGATGTACATATATGCAGAAAGAAGAAATAGAGCTCTTGGCATCAGTTTGGGTTCTGTTGAAATGCTCTTGACATCAGTTTAGAGAGAGCTCGACCTAATCAACTACCTCTTCCTTGCCAATTATACATTAATTTCAAATGAAAAGTATGAATGAAGACTCAAGTAACATGCATACACTAGATCTGACAGATTGCGGCAAAGATCTGAGCTAAACATTGCAAAAACGAGCACAAACTTCCTAGGAACAAATCTGTGCAAAAGCAGGACCAACAAACAAAAAGTGAGGTGTTCACTGTCTTTGGTGTGCGTCGTTGGAGAAATTTTGCCACAAATCATTCAACTGAAGAAATTTTGCTTACCTCATTCACTGCCTTCGGTGAGAAGAGGCGAAGGCGGCGACCGAGGCAGAGGTGGCGACAAGGGCGCCGTTTCGGGGAAATGTTAGAGGCGGATGCAACGAGAGGACGCGAGGGAGAGGTAACCCTAAAATAAACTTGCGAGGGAATGCGAGGATGGCAGGGTGGGTGCATCTGCGGGCCAGGCTCTGAGAAACACCTGGATTGCGCGTATCTCTAGGCCAGGCTACGGGGGTAGTTTTGCATCACACGGGTCTGACTGGAGGGATCAATACAGACAACTAAAAACTCAAAAAATACATCTGTGAGTCAGACTAAACTTAAAATCAGAAAACCAAACACACTATTAGAAAAAAAGAGAAGCCCAAACGGGGGCTCTTTTCTCGGCCTAAACGGAGCCCAATCCACCACGGTCTAGCGGCGCCCGCTACACCATGCAAAAACCGACCCCACGCACAGCGTCTGTCTGGCTGGTACGCGGGCCAAGTATACACCGAGCAAAACTGCAAGAGTCCCACACGCTTCGCTACCCCATCAAATCGAAAATAGCCGCCTCAAACCGCGGTGCACCGACAGACCCCCCACCTCCTCTACCGGCGGCGTCGTGCTCCTCCCGTGCACCGAAGCACACGTCTCCCCGAGAGCCCACGCCATGAACCCCCAAGATCTCCGCTTCGCCGACCCCTCCTCCTACCGCGACAGGCGCAGGTACGAAAACCCTAGCCCCAACCCCACCTGGTCTCTCAGGCCTCTTTGTTTTACATAACCTCTCTGATCTGATCTGATGTGCTCTTCTGTGCAGCGACCTGGTTGGGGCTCCTTTGATGCCTCCGCCGATGCCCATGCCCGGAAACCCTTACGCCGGGTACCCGCCCATGCCCATGCCTGGCCTCGCGGCCCCCGCTCCCGCCCCCGCCGCCGGCGACTTCACGCGCTTTGGACAGGGCGGTCGAGGCCGAGGCGGAGGCGGCGGTGGGAGGGGTAGAGGGGGAGGAGGAGGAGGAGGGCATCGGGGTGGTGGTGGGAGGGGAGGAGGGGGCGGGAGGGATGGGCTGGATACTCTCTCGCTGCCGAAGCCGGACTTCCGGGGTCTTATACCGTTTGAGAAGAGCTTTTATGTGGAGTGCCCTGCTGTGCAGGCCATGTCGGAGATGGAAGTGGCGCAGTATCGTGGCCGTAGGGATATAACAATCGACGGCCGCGAGGTGCCCAAGCCAATCCGCTTCTTCCAGGAGGCCAATTTCCCCGGTTTGTGGTGTTAATTGAAACGTCTTGTTCTAGGCTAGGTTTGTGTGTTGGTGGTACGTCGCATGCATATATATTCCGACTTCTGAGAGTAGCACGTCATGCCTTAGATGAAAAATGCTGTGATAACAGCACAACATTTGTGAGAAAAATGTGAGGAAGGTTGATGGGTAGCATTTGTCATACCCGGAGCGTAAGCATGCTGTGGCTGATGCATACTCTTTGAGTTATGTGCTCACAAATATGCAGCACGAATAGATGAAGTAAAGCCTGAAACTTTGATACTCCTAAGAAACTTTAAATCTATACTCTATTTTTGATTATTAATACAAAAAAATTCGAAACAGTTTTTTGATCTGAGCCATTATTGCCCTCATGCCATCAATAAACTTGTCGGCGATGCTTAATATCTGCAAAACTAAAATAAGCAGGTGGAAAAAAAACTAGGGAAAACCCCAGCTATGTTTCCATACACACTTGTCTGGTTGTGGCAGTACTACTTTGATTAAAGCTAACAATAATGGTACATTGGTATAACTTTATGTGTTGCTGGTAATTTCATTATCTTATATTTCTGGTTTCTTTTTTTACTTTAACAGATTATTGCATGCAAGTGATAGCCAAATGTGGATTTGTGGAGCCAACACCCATTCAATCTCAAGGCTGGCCAATGGCTTTGAAGGGCAGGGACGTGATTGGCATCGCGGAGACAGGCTCAGGGAAAACACTAGCTTACTTACTCCCTGGGTTGGTGCATGTTGGTGCACAGCCCCAGCTAGGTTTGTTGTTCTTGTACTTATTTAGATATTTTTATATGCTAAAGTCATTGAATCCATTCTCATGATCCTATTGGCTGTAGAACAAGGTGATGGCCCAATTGTTCTAGTCCTTGCTCCAACACGAGAACTGGCTGTTCAGATACAGGAAGAAGCGGCAAAATTTGGATCTTATTCAAGAATTAGAAGCACATGTATCTATGGCGGAGCACCTAAGGGTCCGCAAATACGCGATCTTAGGAGAGGTATTGGGTACTTTTTTGTCTCAGTCTTGAGTTATGTGGTTTTAAAATCTCAGTTTGGATATGTGGACTTTCTAGGCGTTGAAATTGTCATTGCAACACCTGGGCGACTGATTGATATGTTGGAAGCTGGTCACACAAACCTGCGCAGAGTGACATACCTTGTCTTGGATGAGGCAGACCGCATGCTGGACATGGGATTTGAACCTCAGATTAGAAAAATAGTGGCACAGGTAAGATTTATGAAATGCTTATATCAACTCATATGATTTAATCACTTCTGTTTTTGTTATTGATACTATATGTTTTTGTTGTTGATAGATTCGACCAGACAGGCAAACATTGTATTGGAGTGCCACATGGCCCAGAGAAGTGGAAGCCCTGGCTAGACAATTTCTGCAAAATCCTTACAAGGTGCGCATAACTTCTGTTTCATCATCATTTCTAGTTCTAATTTTTTGCTGCTACCAAAACTGTTACTAACAGAGTGTATGTGTGATGCAGGTAATCATAGGATCACCTGATCTTAAGGCTAATCACTCCATACACCAAATTGTGGAAGTTATTTCAGATCATGAAAAGTATCCCAGGTTTGTACTTTCAATATTCTGTTGATTACAAAATTGACATGAAGTGAGTTGATTTTCGTTTCTTCTGCACAGGCTCAGTAAGCTTTTGTCCGATTTAATGGATGGGAGCCGAATCTTGATATTTTTCCAAACAAAAAAGGATTGTGACAAGATCACTAGGCAACTCAGGATGGATGGATGGCCAGCATTATCTATACATGGCGATAAAGCTCAAGCCGAAAGAGACTATGTTCTTGCAGAGTTTAAGAGTGGCAAGAGTCCCATAATGGCTGCCACTGATGTAGCGGCACGTGGTCTTGGTATGATGACTTGTTTGAATCTTAGGATTAGATTGTAGTTCAAATGCTGAAGGATGATGAGTCGGAGGGCTGTTCAGCAGTGTCTGGTTAGGTGAACTGAATTTGTGGATTGGTGGTGTGTGACAAGGTGCCATCATGTCAAAGGTAGATCATCTTTCCTCTCTGTTTACCTCACTCGAGTGTAAGCAATGGCAGTGTTACCAGGGCACATTCCGTTTTCAACTATCATGGTGACTTGATGCAATACTGGGATCTTATGTTCCCTTTGTTGGCTATGTCCTAAAAATTCAGAAACCAGCAAAACATTACTGACTTTGCCCTTGGGGAGATCCTTGGCTTTAGATAGAACAAAAACACCACACTAATAATGCCATAAAAGATCATGCAAGGGGTATTTATATTTTGGAATTAGTACATGGATTTCTCTTTCCTTTGCATCTTTATTCCTGAGCATTTAGGCAATAATACAAGGCTGGTGCATAAGTTCATGCTTCCTATTGTTGGCATGTTTATTTTGCCTGCATTGTAAGTCGTAGTTGCTTTCTTGGCATGTTGTGCAAGAAGCATTGTTGGACAGTAAGATTTGCTGGGAATTTGTTATTGCTCTCTTCTTTTGGCAAATCTTTCATATTTTCATTATGACTATTTTTGTCATTACATACAAGACTGCACTTTGCTTAGTAATAAAGGATGCTCAGAGCTCAGGCACTAGTCATCCATATTTTAAAATATTAGGGAGTAATATTTATGGTGTAAAAGGAGGACAGTGAATTCACTTGGGATGAGCTGTACAGCCTGCGCAAATATTACATCAATTTGACATGGGAAATTAATCCAAATGAAATGTAGCCTAATTTCTTTCAGTATTTTAGAATAGTTTTGGATCTCCTTAGTTTTTCTGTAGGTTAACCTATAAGAGATGCTAGATGGTATTTTGGAACATGTGCCTCCTCCATCGGTATAACTGCCAATTGGTCCAAAGATGATTGTAAAGAAAGATGGTTGTAAAGTTATCAGTGTTCTTTTCAGTGGGATCCTGATATTGACCTCTGATGCAGCACCTGAAACATTGCAGACTATGTTCAATTAGTATGAAGACTGTCTGTTTGGATTCGTTTGGGTAGTCCTTGATGCTGGTACATTTATTGGCTGAACTTTTCTTCGGGCACATCAGCTGCACGTCTTCTACTTTTGGTAAAATAGGCTGAGTTAATCACCACCAATTCCACATATGACAGTAATTTACATCCAGTTCAGTTTCCAGCCCCTTCGACTTATATTGGTTATAGAAGTTGAAAAAAGCAGCCATGTGTGGGGTGTTGTTGCCAAGGCATTGTTTAGTTGGCCTGTGCTGGCTTTCATGGAGAATCAGAGAGTTCCAGTGTGGTCCAGTATGGTCTTCATGTGTGGAGGACTGCAATACACCCTACAATTCTTTTTATTAAGTATTAATCATATTCTTGTTAATTTTGCAGATGTGAAGGATATAAAGTGTGTGATAAATTATGATTTTCCAACAAGTCTTGAAGATTATATTCACAGGATAGGGCGAACCGGCCGTGCTGGTGCTAGAGGAACCGCCTTTACCTTTTTCACGCACTCAAATGCAAAATTTTCAAGGAATCTTGTCAAGATCTTGCGGGAAGCTGGCCAGATTGTGAATCCAGCACTAGAATCAATGGCAAAATCTGCCAATGCTATGGGAGGAGGTAGACAGCTGCATTTTGTACTTTTACCAGTAGAATATTATGCTGATGCTGGGCTCATATTTCACTTTCCCTGTATAATTTGTGTTTGTTTTGCGTTCAGGAGGCAATTTCCGGTCGAGGGGCCGAGGTGGCTATGGTAATCGGAGTCAAATATCTGGATCAAACACCATCCCGATAGGAGGAAGACGGCCATTCTGATGACTGAAAAGAAAAATAGAATTATTATTTCATATACATTACAACTAGGCATTCAATGCATTCTTTGGAAATTTTGTTAAAATTTCCTAAAGACTAATGGATTGACATCTAAGTAGTTTGCCGACTTTGTGCAAGAGTGATGTGGCATGTCATAAAAATGAACTCAAGAATTTATTAGCTTATGTAGTTTAGTTTAGTTCTGTTTGGTTTGCCGTATTGATGTTTCTTTGCCCTTCTGTTGGTACTCTTGGTTACTATGGAAGAAACGAATGGTTCATGGTTCTATATGCCCCCATTCTGGAATGATTTCAAAATGAATTGCACTGCAAGTTTGTTTATCATGTCTAATGATTGGCCTAATCATGTGGATGCTATGCGATAAACGTGCAAAATTTTGGAATGGCCTTTGAGGTTCAGAGATTAGACCGGCAAAGTGGCCATCCTAATTGTTGCTCTAAGTAACCAGAAACTTGCTGAATCTTGATACACTGGTAGTCAATTTGATGGAGCTCGAATTTTATAGCCAAGTTGAGACTCGGAGCATAGCAGCACATAGTTGTATGGTTTGCTTGGTTCTGCAATGAAATTTGGTTTACCTAGTGTTGCTGTTTGGTTCATAGCTGTGTTCGGAATTGGATTTAGTTGCATTCATGGTTGGATTTGTAAGAACTAGACCCCGATTGCAATTTGCAAATTGCTTGTTTGGCAAGCGGAAGGATTTTGAATCAAAATATGGATTTTTGTTTCAACTAAAGTTTTTTTAAGAAATCCTTCATTCCGATCAGGCCTTAAGTTTGGCTGTTTGGCTGATTATGACGGTGCATGGATGTAATCTTTCCCCTCTAGGGACTGCAATCAACGAGACTGCAAATGCTCTCTTAATTGAATAAAGTTTGAAGTACATATCTATTTTTTCTTAAAAAATTCACATTATTTATATTATATATCCAAATTTGATTTAATCTCCACAGTTCTTTTTCTCCCTCGTACTTCTCTCTCACTGACGCCTGCTTCACCTCGACACATCACCGTGACAATCACCGCTCTTTCTCGTTGCTTGTCTCCTCTACAATCACCATCTTCCATCTACCATCGCTTCTCCTTTACCTGTTGTCATCAGAAAAAATTAAAGAGAGGGGTTAAGTGAACTGTAGATGTGCTAAATTTAATAAGAGTTTAATCCAACAACAAAGAAATGTGTATATAAGATAAGAAAAAAAATAAATATCTTATCATTAGCAAATCCCTAAATTTTGTTATGGATCTTATGATTTTTTGGAAATTTAAAACTAATATAATCACAAATTTGGTGTGTATTATAGACACTAATTATCATTGATTATTATTATTTTCTCAATAAAATAAAGAGAAAATTACCACTAACACGAATAATCGGTACTAATCCGACTTATCTCTATTATTTACTCCCAATAAGAACACCACAAACATCACCCTCTTTCCTACAACCGTCGGATTGTTCATGCATATAATCCTGATCATTAGACGGATGTGTTACCTCTGTATTCATTTATTAAGCATACCACTTCATATTAATAGAGACTATATTTCCCCAACTATAATCATAATAATACATTAACACAACTAAAATATCAAGTTCTTATTTCTAATAAAAATATCTTTACATACCTCTGCTACAGTAACAACAGGCGAGGCTTAATCTAGTCGCCCTAACAGTGCCTGATTAACTGAGCATGTGCCTAACATTCAAGGGGAAAGTATCATGTTGGAACTGGGTTTAGTGTAAGAGAATGCGAACTCTGGGCATGGTCCGTTCGTTCCTACTAGTAAAGTCTTGTTTGGGTGTCTAGTAAATATTTTCTAACTGAAATAAAATCTCTTTAAAATATATCCACCACATAGAATCCCCTGTATTGCATCCTGGTCAGATTAAGATATTTGAGGGTGTTTGAATCCCACCAAGATTAGAATCCAAATTAAGAAAACATAGACTGATTACTACCAATGACTAGCCAAAAATATTGAATCTTTGTCATGAAAATGAAGTTGATCGCATCATTCTAACTTATAACCATTTTGATGATTTTGGATGAATTCTGCAAACTTGTTGATTCTACTTCTTGAAAATTTCTTTCATGCACACCTTGAACTAAACCTATTTTGAGGTTCGATGAAACACACTAGAGCTAGCAATAAGAAATATCAAAAGACGCTAGAACAAAACTGCAGCAAGAAGTCACGCTAGAGCAACAGGACATACTTTGAGTTTAACAAAACTGCAAAGCACACTAACAGGAAGATGTAAATTCTCTATCTTTGCAATAGTTCTATAAAAGATGCAAAATGTCTCAATCTCATCACTTTCTAATCTAATTTAAATAGTTCGTACAAGAAAAACATGCATAGACAAGAAAGATTTGAGCTTTGGAAAGAACAAAACAGCAGTTCCCTCATAGACAATACATCGAACACCTCGCACACGACAGTGGCGGCTTTGCCATGGGAGATCCAAACACTTGTGACAGTCGATTGCTCTTGTCCTATGGCTAAAATTGGGAGTCGGATTGGCTCTCCCTAATCACAAGCCTCTTAAATCATAACACCTGATTAGTCTCTCTGATATCGCATGTCTAACAAGGAGTCAGTGACCAGGTCCTCCAATGAGCAATGACTGCAAAGAGGAGGGGGAGGGCCGGCAGAGGGAGAGGGGGAGCGTGATGGCGGCACGGAGGGGGGGAGGCCGAGGGCTGTTTGGTGAGAGACCTCGAGAATGCTACGATCCAAAAAATTGTCTCGGTTGGATCGGTTGATTTTCGCACTGGATTAGACTTCCTGATTTCAGCCCTACTAAAACAGATTCTTAAAATGTTTTTATTTCCTAATCTGGTCTTTGAATTTCCTCACGGATTACAACGAAACCCTCTCATCCAAGGGCCTTAGGTTGATCGTAGCACCTCGGCGGCATGCAACCCCCACCTGTCGCTCCACTGCACCTCCACAACCACGTGTGCCTCCGTCTTTGGTCTCCACGGTCCCCCTAACTTCAGCCTGCGCAGCAGCGGCGGCGCACCACCTTGCTACAACGCCTCCACCACCTTGGTCGAGCTCGCGCCTCCTTGCTTCAGTCCGTTCTTGGACAGACACATGCACCACCACTTCAGTCCGGTTCTGGTTCCAACTAGATCTATTCTCCTGTAAACATGAACACCAGTGACCTTGTATAAGAATGCAAACTAAATATGCTCATCCTTGTAATAATGCCCAGGTGGTCATGAACATGTAGTTCTTGTAATAGATTAGGCAATTGATGTTGGTTTATGAATAGATGTTTGATTTGTGTTGCACAGAAAGTTTCAACCTATGTGTTGGCACTTGTCAGTAGCAGAGTTTCAGGCCTTCCAGGCCATATGCTTGTAGTAATGGGAATTTCACAAATCAATTTCCACACATCATAAAAAATAAGATAACAAGGATGCATACAGCATAGTTAATCATGATGCATACATTGAAGCAACTTGCTAGTTTATAAATGAATCTTTGAAACTAATGCAACTTTGGAGTAGCATATATTGGAATTTTGTGTTGATAAATACAGAGAGATTTCAACCAAGCAGACAGACTTTATACAAATATGCAATGCTGGCATCACATGTCTCATATCTACAATTACAATAAAATGGTTCAATACACCTCAGTACAATCTGCTGATACATGAGGATGCCCATACATGGAATACACCTCTATAGTTGAAAGTCCTGATACAACCTAGCACAATCTGCTAGCTTCACTTAACTTGCAATACGAGCTTGCATAGCTCCAGCAAATTAAAGAAAAACATACCTATCAGTCTAGTTAAAATCCTCAGTACAATTTGCTAGCATCACTCCACAATAGGAACTAGATTCACTAGTGTCCTTGTAAGAACAAGAAAAGATCTAGTCGGAATCGGAGCCGGGGCCAGACTGAAGTGGTGGCGGCGCGTGGGATCTTTTCAGGGATGGGCTGAAGCAAGGCGTAACGAACTCGACCAAGGTGGTGGAGGCATCGTGGCAAGATGGGCGCCGCCGCTGCCGTGGAGGCCGAAGTCGGTGGCATTGTGGAGGTGCAGAGGAGCTTCAGGGCAAGGTTGGATGGCGCCGAGGTGCTGCAGTGGGGGATTGGAGGGCAACCGGGGGTGCACGAACTCTACATGTTGGGTAGCCAGGATGTGGAAGAAGAAGATGGAGTGAGAATGAAAGGTGAAAAATCGAGGGGGTTTTCTGCAAAACGTGTGAGACAACAAGTGGGGTTGGACTTCTGCCCAAATCTGAGCCATCCAAGTAAAATCGAACGGCCCATGTTTGGAGTTCGCATTCTCCTGCTCCAAGCTCATTTCCTACCAATCCGATACTCCCGCAGGTGGTTCATAAGACAATTTGTTATAAAATAATGAAAAAAATTAAAAATTTAACTATAGTACATTAGTATCAATAACATATAAATATCGAATTCATATGTCATATTTATAATTAATATCCTATTAACAATATCTTATTTTTATAAGAATCTCTTTTTATAATATTCTTCAATCAATTTCCTCTAAATCTAACATGAATTTGTGCAAGTGTGGGATCTGACATCTCATTTCTAAGACTATGTATTCTCTTATCTATTTCGATGTTAATATCCTATCCCTCATAGAATTAAACACAAATATCATTGAACAACTCTTTCTTATATATAATCAAGTATTATCATAGATTTGTAGTTATTCTAGACCATGGCTTGTGCACAAATCGAGCCAAACTCATCCAACAAATCAGTCTCTTAGACAATCTTCAATGCAATACAAGAAAATATTCAAGAGGATAAAGAGTATAACTTCAATAATTTAATTCTTGAGATAGAATTTTATAGGAGAGAGAGAGTGAAAAAAATTATTTATTTATTTATTCATTATAGAAGACATAAAAAGTCTTGAAACGAAATCGAGAATCCAGCGAATAAAAATAAAAGAGATGTGCTCTGCTGCCTCACGGAGTGTTGCCAGGCCGAGACGGACACCCCAAACTGATTAAAAAATTTTATTTGGTTGGCTTGACAAACACGCGCTAATAGCGTTGGAATTAGCCTTAAATTAGCTTGAACCTTTCTTGGTTATTGAGTAAGCCACGTAGAAACTATAGTGTACTGTATAAATATAGAGTCAAATAAAACACACTAACTCATTGATTCGAAAAAAAGAGACAATGTGTTACTGCTAAAAAACAAACATCATTTTTTTATTTAAATTTTTTCTATTACAAAAATCAGAAAAGAACTAACTCCAATATATATACGATTGACAAGTGGACTAAAATATGCGCTGATCCCACTTGTCAATGATAAGGGTTAGGTGCAGATTGTATCGACACGCGAAGCCATGTGCGTGCACGCATGCGGGTCACGTGTTTTGTGAGGCCCATGCATATTGTTTTGCACACCAATAGTGCATGTACATTATTCACTGATGGCGGGCCCCACTTATTTTTAGGCTCACTTATCAGAGGTTAAAACATGTAGGAGCCCAGTGCACGTAGGACACATGGAAGGTGGGGCTACAAAACACATGACAAACTTTCCTCGTGTCGAGTCAGCTTGCTCCAATGGTGCTGCTTGCTTGGGGTGTAATCAACAACCACTAAAAGTTGCACCGTGCGCCAGTGCCATCCGATTGGTAAAAGCAAGCATTGGGCTTGTGCGAGCCGCATCGACACACACGAACGTGATTAGACCCATTGGAAACAGCTTTATACAAATCGGACTAAGCTTAGTACAAGAAATTAGCCCAACTGAGCCTTCGTTAAAGCTCGACTTCTTTCTTGGGCTAGTTAATAGGCGAGTAAAGAGAAGAAAAAGAGGAGAAATAAAACAGGGGAGCTCAAAACCTTGCGCTAAAGCCTAAAACCTCCTTCCGACCACTATGGCCGCCGCCGCCACTGGAGATGGCGAGGGGAAGACCGAAATCCTAGTACAGTAAGCACTGAGCCTGCAAATTTGTTAGAAGCCAAAGAAGTGTAAGAAAGAAAGTGGCACAGATTTGGTCCTTTGCAAAGATGACGCGGCAAAGCTCCTCGCCGTCTTGAAGGAGATGAAGGATGGCCTTGACATCGTTAGGGGCAAAGTCCAAACCTTAACCCGAAAGGTTCCTTCTTTCTCCCCTTAGCAAACTTGCCCTTTCTCTTCGAACCAAATCGAATCAAACAGTCTCTTCTATTAACAATTTATTATGTGTTATTTTTTATTCTTGGTTTGTTTAGATATGATGAGAGGTTCTTGGTTATCTTTTCTGGTGATCGTGGTGAGAATGATTTCTTTTTCTTTGGGGGTGGTGTGGATAGCTGAAGAAAAACCAACTATCAACGGCCGAGGGAATCTGGTACCTTGAGGTGAAGCATCATCACCTGTTGCTGAGTTATTGCCAGAACATAGTTTACTACTTGCTTTGCAAAGCGAGGGGGATGTCGACTGAGGGCCATCCGGTCGTGCAAAGCCTCATTGAGATCAGGCACTTTCTAGAAAAGGTCTGCCCGTGCCTCCGGCATTGATTGCTTAGTTTCCCTTACGGTTTGGTTTGTTGATAGACGTTATGTTCAATGTGATATGGTAGATTCGGCCGATAGATAAGAAGATGGAGTACCAAATCCAAAAGTTTACCAATGCAGCAGAGGGTGCCGCTCTTCCTGATAAAGCAGTGAATGCAGAGGCTAAGGCGAAGGATGAGGCTCGAGATGAGGAAGACTCGTTGAAGTATCAGTCGAACCCGGATATGCTAGCTAGCAAGTCTGCTCCTGACGGACATGTAATATTTTTTACTTGCTACTACTTACACTTTTATGTGTTGTTCTCTAGAGAGATGCATCTTTGTGGTACTGCCAATATTGCCTTAGCAGATGTCCTAAGTGGGTTATCTTCTTTTGAAATGTAATAGTCGCTTTAGCTCGATCAGGCAATCACAAATGATAAATGTCATGTGGTTCAGATGAGCATTAATGAATGCTGCCTATCTTTGTTGGTATTCTAGATTGTTGAAATATAACAGGAACAGATTTGTGTGATAGCGGTTTATACGCCATGTTTTAGATCAACGACCTTTTCATCTTTGCTTTCCTTAAAAGTCTATTTCATGCTCAAATTTTGTCTTATGTTATGTTTTGCTTAAGTTTAAGACATGGTGCTAAGGTTTGTGCAATTGCTATGTCTTTCTTAATTATTGTTGCCTATTATTTAAAGATTTGTCTTATGTCTTGTGTAAGTTCAACATATGGTGAGACATGCATAAGTGTAATGTTCTCTTGAACATTTCGAAAGTTCAATGAATCTCTATATGTGCTATGTTAGTATGTTAGTTCAAAGCTCGCAACAATTGCTTGTCTTGAAATGGTTTTAAATCTATACAACTCATCTTTGTCTGACATAAAACTGCTTGAATTCAGGACAATGATGGCATCTACCGGCCTCCAAAATTTATGCCTACTAGTGTGGATGAGGATAAGCGCCGGAAACAAGCTTCAAGGAGAGATAAAGCATTAGCACGGATGGCAACAGAAAATCCTTACATTAAAGAGATGATGGATGATGCTGCAAATAGACCAGAAGAGGTTTGTCTATTGTTTCATTTAGATCTTTACCTTAGATGAAGAATTTATTATTTGTTCAACAACTTTCAAGCTAGATGACCTATCTGTGCAACTTCACAGTGGAAGGAGACTGTGGGCAATGAAAGCAGGGAATTTACCAAGTACATGTGCCAAAGAGAAGAGCTTGAGAAACAAGAAGAGGAGCACTTCACTCGTGCTCCAATAACCAGGCGCGGTAAATAGATCGAGAGGCAGATGAGGAGAAAAATAAATGGGTATGTTTTATGTTTCTACTGTTGATCTTTCATCGCTGTACATCTTTCTTTTTTGGGTACAGATATAACTTATTAGCTACACTAATGATAACTTCTATTGATGATTATATTAATTATGACATTAAGGCCTATTATTTATAAAGTCGTTAACTGGTGAAAAGTAAAAATATGATTCTCTAGTCAATTACATTGCAACTTCAAATTGCTAAATGATATCATGATTTATTGATTTCTTATGGACAATTTTTAACCCTATCCCATTCTCTTTTATTGGAGCCTGCATTATTCTTATCTCAAATGAAAGTCCGAGTTGTTATTGATAGATGCACACATCACATAATTTATGTTGTGTTTATGTGAACAATATATCACTCTTAGTTTTGACTTCTTTTGGTAATATAAATCTGTTAGGATGTGTTTGATTGCACATTATGAACCATCTCATGCGGCATGAGAAGGATGTAGGTGTTTGGTTGTCTTCATCTTGAAACATCTATTTTAAATGAGCACCCAAAAAGAAAAAATATTCTCTCAATATGTCAGACCAATCCATCCCCCTCACACGTATTAGATCACTCTTCCACATTTGTTAATTAGGATGATTAGTGTTGTGTTAGTGTTAGTGTTGATTAATGTTAATTAGTATTATGTTATTAATGATTAGTGATAATTAATATTAAATTAGTATTAATTAGAGGTGATTAGTGTCAAGTTAGTGATGATTAGTGTTATGTTTGTAGTAATTAGTATTAATTAGTGCTATATTAGTATTAATTAGCATTAATTAGTGATATCTAATCTTAATTCGTTGCCATGGATCAATTCATCCTATCAACCAAACATAATCGAGAACCATATCATTCCACACTAACTAAACACATCTCTTAGACTATTCCATGACACATCACCCATCCTATTTATTTTCATCCCATCCAGAATGATTGGTCCAAGGAACTGAACATACCCTTGGGCATTGACTAATCTGATTTTCTTAGTACACTTGTGGAACTAGCTTAAGTCATTTTGCTCTTGTACTAGTGTAAACTGACTATTCTAAACTGATGCCATCTTTGTAGTTTTCATTCAGCTATATCATCCAGCTTGAATGATCATGTAGCATATCTGATTGTGTAACCAGGTTACAAGGCAAAACTGATGTAGTCTCCCTTGGAAACTCACTGTACAACGAAGAGAGGGAAGATAATGGTGGTTCAAGCGAGCTATATGGTGGGAGCGGGGCACGGAGAAAACATCAGAAAAACAAAAGAAAGAGGCATTAATTTTGACATCTCAATAGTCTTTTAATATGCCAATATCTTCAATTGGGATCTGAAATTTTGAATGTCTTCAATTAGAATCCAAAATTTTAGCTTTGAAATTGAACTATATGAATTGTGTTAAGTTAAAAATGGTCAGAAGCATTAGTCTTGTGCATTGATCTAGCTACCTTTCAAAAAAAAAAGAAAAAAAAACCCTCCTGATTTTTTCTACGGTTAGGATGTGTTTATTCCTTTGATTCCAGGTTTTGTTTGTTAACCCTACCAAAATGTAGGAGATTTGATGGTATGCAGTTCTTTTTATCCCAACTTAACAATCAAACTTGATGGGAAACCAACTGAAATTATATCTTTTTGTAAGTGCAAAAAACATGAAGAGTGACTTGTGTGTCTCTTTTTCGTGTATTTATTTGTGTTTCTCTTTCTTTGATGTGTGGTGATACTTGGCCTAGTTAGGAAATAGCTTGTTGACATGTGATCAAAAGGAAAGAGGATATCATGCATGGCATCTTTGGGTGGTAGCTCGACATGTAGTAACTTGGATTCCTTCATCTTTTGTTAATAAGCTGGGAGTTATCCAGAGAAGATTCAGACTTTGGTGATCTGGCCTTCTTCCCATGGGAGAATTCAGATAAGTAACACAGAGTGGAATGCAAGTATATATATTCCTATCTCTTAGATCAGTATATTCTTACTATACTAGTAGTGACTGATCTCGAAGATGATTGGCACGACTTGACTTGAGTTCATCGTAAGTGTGAATTTTAACTCGTGATTTTGACTTACATGTATAACCAAGATAATTAGAATGGACATTGTGATTCACAATAATTTAACAGTATAGGTGAGAATTTGCCACAACTGAAAGTACAAACGGTAATATATAATTTTTTGAAAATATATGTGGGTATGCTGCATTTTTCTCATTAAAATATACACATCATTTGAAAATTGAAACTAATATGGAGTTGATTGGTTGCATGCATCAAACTCAATTTGCCTCAATCCATGCATCATTCTTGGAGGATATTTGGCTAGATTGCATCACCAATCTCCACCCCCCCCCCCCCCCCCAACACTCGTACCTCCACATACATATCCTATTCATCTCTTCAACAAGTTTAATAATAAGCATAACAGCCCTATTGTTTCAATTGGAAAAAAAACCTATAATTAGTTATTTTTCAGAAAATTTTCAAACAAACAATTGCAATGAAATCTTTCAATTTCTTATTTTATTATGTTCAACTCTATATATTTCTCTAGCTGCAGTGTATATTGATTGTAAAGAAATAACTATAATAAAGTTTTTGTTATTCGTATTAACAGTTACTCTAAAAAAAGTACAACTCTCAGTTTCATAACACAATTAGTGGACACACCAATTTCTTTTTGAGAAGATACATAGAATAATCTTAATCTTTCAGGATTCCCTAGTCCACTCAGGTAAATGCATTTGAACACTATAAAAGCACGGCCAATCCTACGACAATGGAACTCAAGACTTCACACCACAAACAAGCACAATACACTAGTACGTTCATAGCAATAAAGCCATGGCACACAACTCAGGCACTGCAGCCTTGCCCAATGGCAACATGGCACAGAACTTAAGACACTAACGGACTTCGCATCAACCCTTTGTTGCATAAGAACGAGCAGCAACATACGTCTCATTGCATGTAGGTAAATGAATTAAGAAAGACATTTTGTTTAACTAGTAATTAAATTGATCTATGGCATGCATTCCTAACACAAAACTGTGTTTTCTTTACAACATAATACAGACAACAATTTCAATGTTCCTATGAACTGTGGTTCCTTCATGAGGTTGACTCCATCCACGGCTTGATATCAGCTCAAAACTAGCTCAGTGTTACGAAGGTGTGATAAGATGTTGAACTCCCAAGTGTGTTGCAGGCGTGAGCCAACCTTGAGCCAAGCTAGCATCCCCGTTGAAGCACAAATGACGCGGTGCAACGCTTTTTTGCGGCCCCACAAAAATCAATTCAGCAGCATCGTTACCCGTGAATTCTAAAAACTGACATATGGATCCTATTAAATAGGTGGCCCATACTGTTGGATCAAAGATGCCGATTAGAGGGGGGATGAATAGGAGGCTTTTAAAAACTTTAAACTCAACCAAATATTTGCAAAGTAAGAACGAATAATAAAATGAGCAAGAGGAGAAAAGAACGAACACAGTAATTTTTATCGAGGTATCAGAGACTCGCCCAGTCTCCACTAGTCCTCGTTGAAGCACTCAAGTCACTTAAGTTTTGCCTCAATACTCACGAAGAGTATTATCAACTAACGGTTGCTCCTTGTCCACTCCGGAAAGGCGAGCACCAATGCCTTGTACAAACTTGCCGAGCCTCTCCAACAATCTCCGATCTGGAGAGGTCAACGGCCACGTCTTCTAGGTAAGGGCGCTCACCAAGAGTAATAGGCAGCGAGGTCTTCTCTTGACCACCAAACATGCACCGAGAAACTAAGAGTATGCAAATGCAAATGAACTGAAACTCTTGGTGGATCGAAAACACTCGACTTGATCAAAAGATTAAGATTTTAAGTAGAAAACTAAAGCTCAAGAGTGTATAAAAGAATGCTGCTGCTTGTTATCTAAAACTCATGTCCAAAACCCCTATTTATAGCTTCAAGAATCAAATGAACCGTTGGAGCTAGGGCTGAAAATTAGCAACTCAAACTGACAGTTGTTGCATCTAGGCCTTCATGCCTAACCCTGATTTTGATGATTAATAAAAATAGAGTGTTTAGGACTAACTGTGCTTTTTGAGATTGATTAATACAGGGCTCCGTTGGGAAGATTGTCGAGATGAACAAAATGAACCCAACAGAAGTAAAAGCACAAGTCGCGAAAATGAAGTCAAGACACAAGCCGGAAAAGCAAAGGATCTAAGGTAATCCGTTTTTATTTTTCCGATCTCGAAGTTCAGAGACAGATCGGTTAAGGACTTTGTTTCTTAGATTTTTAACCGTACTATAAAGAGGGATGGCGAAAATCCTCTTTTTATCTCCAACATAAACCGAGAAACTTAGGTCATTGCACTGCATCCTTTTTGGTTGGATTTGATTTAAATTTGTTTTGAAAGATTTGGATTTTCAATTCACTTTTTGATAGCAGAAGAGTTTTTCGATTTTCTAGAAAGATCTAGGCAGATCTGTCTTTTACTTCTGTTGACAAAAAATGTAGATCTCGAAAATATCTTTCAAACGAGCTATTAAACACCTCTTTTGGATTTCTGGACTTAAAGTTATAGCTGTTTTTGTTCAGACTAATTGTCAGTTTGCTAAACTGACTGTCAGTTTGAATGTCAGTTTGTGTTAACTGACAATTGTCCAGAGAGGGTGTATTTTGGGCTCAAAATTTTTGTACTAAACTGACTGTCAGTTTGTCCATACTGACTGTCAGTTGGGGTTTCGACCACAGTTGATTTTAACTGAATTTCTATTTGTTTTGGTCGAGTATGTGGTCGAACTGACTGTCAGTTGTGGGTTTCAAGTTTCCATAAACGACCACAAACGGCTAGCAATTTTTTATCCATAAATTTTGTCGGCCGTTGTACACTAAACTGACTGTCAGTTAGGCAAACTGACTGTCAGTTAGGCAAACTGACTGTCAGTTTGAGTTGCTGATTTTCAGCTCTAGCTCCAACGGTTCATTTGATTCTTGAGGCTATAAATAGGGGCTTTGGGCATGAGTTTCATACAACAAGCAGTAGCATTTTCTTATACACTCTTGAGTTTTAATTTTCTACTTAAAATCTTGATCTTTTGATCAAGTCGAGTGTTTTCGATCCACCGAGAGTCTTAGTTCATTTGCATCTGCATACTCCTAGTTTCTCGGTGCGTGTTCGGGGGTCTAAAGAAGACCTCGCTGCCTGTTACTCTTGGTGAGCGCCCTCACCTAGACGGTTCGGAGGCGTGGCCGTTGACCTCTCCAGTTTGGAGATTGTTGGAGAGGCTCGGCGAAAGTGTACAAGGCATCGGTGCTCGCCTTTCCGGAGTGGGCAAGGAGCAACCAATAGTTGATAATACTCTTCGTGAGTATTGAGGCAAAACTCAAGTGATTTGAGTGCTTCAACGAGGACTAGTAGAGACTGGGCGAGTCTTCGATACCTCGGTAAAAATTACTGTGTTCGTTCTCTTCTCCTCTTGCTTATTTGTTCTTACTTTGCAAATATTTGTTTAAGTCTAAAGTTTTTAAAAGCCTCCTATTCACCCCCCTCTAGTCGGCATCCTTGATCCAACAACAGTCAGTTTGCCTAACTGACAGTCAGTTTAGTGCACAACGGCCGACAAAATTTACGGATAAAAATTTGCTAGCCATTCGTGGTCGTTTATGGAAACTTGAAACCCACAACTGACACTCAGTTATGCAAACTGACAGTCAGTTCGACCACATACTCGACCAAATGAAATAGAAACTTAGTTAAAATCAACTGTGGTCGAAACCCCAACTGATAGTCAGTATGGACAAACTGACAGTCAGTTTAGTACAAAAATTTTGAGCCCAAAATACACCCTCTCTGGACAATTGTCAGTTAACACAAACTGACATTCAAACTGACAGTTAGTTTAGCAAACTGACTGTCAGCCTGAACAAAAATAGAGATAACTTTAAATCCAGAAATCCAAAAGAGATGTTTAATAGCTCGTTTGAAAGATAATTTCAAGGGCTATATTTTTGTCAACAGAAGCAAAAGCCATATCTTCCTAGATCTTTCTATAAAATCAAAAAATTCTTCTGTTGTCAAAAACTGAACTGAAAATCCAAATCTTTCAAAAACAAATTTAAATCAAATCCAACCAAAAAGGATGCAATGCAATGACCTAAATTTCTCGGTTTATGTTGGAGATAAAAGAGGACTTTCGCTACCCCTCTTTATAGTACGGTTAAAACTAAAAACAAAGTCCTAAACCGATCAACTCCAAACACCGAGATCAGTAAAAATAAAGACAATGTTACCTTCGGTCTTTTGCATTTTAGCAGTTCGCGTCTTGTCTTTTGCTCTTCTGCATCTCGTGCTTCACTTCATGTCGGGTATATCTTGATCATCTCGTAATTCTTCCCGAACAAACTCTGTATCAAAAAATCTCAGAAGCGCAGTTAGTCAAAAACACTTTATTTTCATTAATCATCAAAATTAGGGTTAGGCATGAAAGCCTAGATGCAACAATCTCCCCCTTTTTGATGATTGATGACAACAAGTGTTCAATAATAAAATAACTAACTCTCCCTGAGTGTATGCATCCCATATAAGCCAAAATCAGAGCATAAAGTAATACATCAGATCATCTCATAAATTCATCACACACAGATATGCATCAATATGTATCAGAGCATACAGATCTCAAGACCAAGACATCACAAGACCAAGACATCACAATAACATAAATATCAAGGTATCAAAGCTACATAGAATAGACGCATCATATCTAAAATCACAATATCCAAAATCACACAGACATATATCATAAACCAAAATATCTCCATGATATAAAAAATAAACATCTGTCCAAAACATCAAAATACTATAATATCCAAAAACCAAAATACTTCTCCCCCTTTGGCATCAAGCACAAAAAGGGAGGCAAAACATCACAGTAGAGCCTAGTGCTCATCATCTGAAGACAATCCTAGAACGGCTGTATCTCCGGAGCCTGCGGGAGATGCAGTCGGGTCGATGGATGGAGATGCCGGAGAAGAAGCAGCTGGAACCGAAGCTGGTGCTACAGAGGCCGGAGCAGATGGTCCTGGAGCGACTAGAGCTAATGAAGTGCTCGGAGAAGATGAAGCTAGTTGGGCCCTCTTGCGAGGGACCGAAGATCCTGAAGCAAGCAGGCGACGCAGTATCTCCTCCTGCTGAGCAATCAACCGAAGCAACATCTGATGGTGCTTCGCCTGGGTGCTGAAGATCTGCTGCTGCACCTGGAGAATCTCCTGGAGTTGAGAAGAAGATACTGAGGATGAGCCGATGCTGGTCCCTGCAGCTGGTGCTGGAACAGACTCCTGAACTAGAGTCTCGTCCTCTGACTCCCCTGCAGCATCATCAGATGTGGGAAAATCAGGATCTGCTGCAACCGTAGGCCGAGCATCAAGACGGTGATCAGTCTGGCCTGGAGGATAGAACAGAAGAGGATGATGGGGCCATGGGAGCTCAGAATCCACAGCCCGGATATGAAGGAGCACCGCCATGATATACGAAGCATATATCAACTGACGGCGCGGAGAAAGAAGGATGTACTGAATCTCACTGATGATGAGATCAGCAACGTCGAATGGCTCCTCCTGAAAGATGGAGATGAGCACATGAAGACCCAGATAAGTGACCCTGGCTCTGTCTCCGCTCATAGGGACCAATGTGAGACGAAGGATCCGCAGAGCCAGGTCAACATCGTGGCGCAGACCCGCGATGCGACGGAGCTGAAAGGAGCCAGAATAAAGCATGGCCACCTCCTGATGCTCCAGATCTGGGAGAGTGTGGAGCTGGCGGCCAGAAGGAGGGCGCACCAGTCCAAGTGCCGACTCAAGCTGCTCCTTCGTGACGGTGTATACCTGGAGGCCCGTCATGAAGGTCATGAAGTCGCGCTGAGGGGAGATAAACACGGTGGAATAAAACTGGCGAATGGGTTGCTCAGCCCAGTGACGAGAGGAATCTGCGACAAGGTCGCGAATCCCAACAGAAGAGAAGAGTCTGCCAGGGAGACGATGCCTATGCGAGAGGCAATCGTCTGCCAGGACAGAGATCGATGGGCAAAGATGGGGACACGGCTGTGCACGCTGGTGAAAAGATCCAGCTGTAAGTTCGTGTAGAAGTTAAGGACATCGCACGCGTCGCGACCAGTGGGACGCGGAGAGAGATAAGGGTTTACTGAGCGAAGGGAGCGAAGGCGGCTTGCGTGCCACCGGGAATAGTCCACGGGCACGCGCTCAGGCGGAGGCGAAGGCCGGGTCTCAGGCGTCTGACCCGATGAACGCTGGCTGTTTGCCGCGTTCTTTCGTCGGGCGACGCGACAAGAGGGACCCGGCTGATCAGACATGATCACTAAAAGAGGACAGAGCAAGAAAAATAGAGGACAGAGAAGACCTGAACAGAGGAGGCCGAGATCGAACTGAAGTGGTCAACGATCGTGATAAGGCGACAAAAAATAGATCGACTTGAGTGAAGAAGCACACCACAATGAGGAGGGGCCCAAGGGGGGGCCTACGACAAGGTGGTGCGGTGCCGGTGAAGAAAAATGGCGAGCAGGAGCCACGGCCGTTGAGAATGAAGTGGCGGCGACGAGAAGGTGGCGCCGGTGGTGAGGAGATCACTGGCAACGAGTGGTGGCGCAAAGGAGGCGGCGGCGAGGCACGGTGAGGTAGAGGCGCAAGTTGCGACGGCGAGGAGGAGCAAGAAAAGGCAACGGCGGCCAGGAGAAGCCGAGAAGACAAGAAAAAGAACGGGGTTTTAGGGTTCAAGATCCCACAACTGACAGTCAGTTTGATAAACTGACAGTCAGTTCCAAACTCAGAAACATGGAACTGACAATCAGTGTACCACACTGACAGTCAGTTCACAGAACTGAGTTTTGAAACTGACAGTCAGTGTATGAAACTGACAGTCAGTTTGAGACTCGAACACACACAGGAGCTACGACCAAAGTCAATTGTTCATAACTGACTGTCAGTTTGTGAAACTGATTGTCAGTTAGGTCAACGACTTCGACCAGAGACTAAGACCATGCTCCTAAGCACTAAACTGACTGTCAGTTTGGTAAATTTCGACCAGAAGCAATCTAAGGCCCAAGAAGGAATAAAATAATATTATTTGATACAAACAACACATTTAGCACATCAACTAGCATTTGATATATCAATAATGTTCAGTTCACCCCTTAAAAAGCAAAATCTTGATTCATCCAAGGGTTTGATGAAAATATCTGCTTGTTGCAAATCTGTTCTGACATAATTCATATCAATATCTCCTTTTGCCACATGATCTCTAATAAAATGGTGCCGTATTTCAATTTGCTTAGTTATAGAATGTTGAACAGGATTATTAACAATTTTAATGGCACTTTCATTATCACACAAGAGTGGCACTATATCAAATATAATCCCATAATCCAAGAATGTCTGCTTTATCCATAGTAATTGAGCACAACAACTGCCTGCAGACACATATTCAGCTTCAGCTGTGGAGAGAGCTACAGAATTTTGCTTCCTAGATGACCATGATACTAATGATCTCCCCAACAGCTGACAGCTACCAGATGTGCTTTTACGATCAATCTTGCACCCAGCATAATCAGAATCCGAATAACCAATTAATTCAAAATTTGCATCTTTAGGATACCAAAGGCCTAAACTGGGATAGCATTTTAAATACCTAAGGATTCTTTTACGAGCAGTTAAATGACATTCCTTAGGATCAGACTGGAATCTAGCACTTAAACACACACTAAACATGATATCAGGCCTAGATGCAGTGAAATATAAAAGATTACCAATCATAGACCTATAAAGTTTAGAATCGACCGATTTTTCGCTTTTGTCCATGTCCAAATGTCCATTGGTCGCCATGGGAGTTTTGATTGCCTTAGTGTCTTCCATCCCAAAGCGCTTGAGTAGGTCCTTCACGTACTTTGTTTGACTCACGAACGTGCCGTTCTTGAGTTGCTTGATTTGAAGTCCGAGAAAGAAGCTCAGCTCATCAATCATGGACATCTCGAACTCTCTAGACATCATCTCTCCAAACTCATGACAGAAATGTTCATTAGTAGATCCAAAGATAATATCATCAACATAAATCTGACAAATGAACAAATCATTTTCAATTTTCTTTGTAAAGAGAGTTGTATCAACCTTCCCAATTTTAAAACCTTTGCTAAGGGTACGCTTCAAAGGTCATCTCGAAGTGTAATAGTTGGTGACACACCTCTTGGGCTGAGTGTTGTGAGGTGGTTGTGAACTATGTGTTGAAAAGAGATGCTCCATTGTTACATCAATATGGGAATGTTAGAAAAATGTCTGATGTGCTTGGACGATCAATTGCATGGCCACGTGAAAAAGTAATCTATTCTATCTAGTATAATAACTATTATTTACTTACTAATACCATCCAAGTAAACAAATTGTGAACTTTTACTTGTAGATCCAAGATGATACTACAATAGGTGATGGTTCATCTCGTGTTCTAAGTATATATAATTCTAACCTGTTATTTACCTGGTTAGTTACTATTTTTTTATTTGTCTTGTTTTGTTATTAATAAAATAATGCTTACAGATGAAAGGGACAACAGAATTAATTGAAACTAAGTAGAAATTTTAAATACTTTTATACAGGTGAGGTGTTATCAACATAAATCCACATGGTATTCATTTTGTAAATATTAAGTGTATGTTAATTGTGCCTTGAACTAGCAGCTCACTTTCATATGATTAATTTCTTTTATCAAGTGTATGCAAGTCATGTCACAACCAACACAATTTTCTCATTCGCATAAGCAACAACTTGTACTTGTTATACAACAATCGACCAACCATCTTTTATTATAGTTGTCATATGTTCCATATGTTACTTAAAGCAAAAGTTATTGATTTGTATATATTTATCTCAAGTTTATTGTAATCGATACCTTTTCTTATGCAGGTGGTTAACAGTAAGGTGTTAAAAACATATGAAGCGACGAAGATATTTTACGTCATAAGAGGAGTTTGAAAGTAGAATATTTTATTTTTGATAGTTATAGTTGGAACAAAATATATAGAGTTAGGAATATTCTATATGGGCATACATTTGGTGGAAAGAATTCTTAAGTGATATTTTTCTTGCAATTATTTCAGAGGTACCATATTTATTTTGGTTGGTTTTGTCAATTGAATAATTTGTGACTATTACGAATTTTGTCAATGGCTATATAAAGCAAAGAATTCAATATAATATATAATTATGCCATTTATCCATTTTTGATAATTTTGTTGCAAAATGTGGTGTGATTTCTGTTAGGATAATGCATATTATAGTTTTAATTGTAATATTGTTGCCTAATTACTAAAAAAATTTATATTTAAAATTAATTATTGACACAATTCCCAGCGGGAAATTTACTACAAATAATTCACATATTTAAATTTGAATGTCTAAATTCTCAATGACAAATCAGCTGATAATAATTTATTTCAAATAGTTGTACAGCTTGGAATAATGTATTACAAGTAGACATACAGGTGGGAAAAGTTCAAACTTTTCAAGCGACCTACAGCTGGGATACTCTTTGCCATTGGACCTACAATTGGAAAACAATATTTCAAATAGTTATACAGCTTGGAATAATATATTAGAAGTGGACAAACAGGTGGGAAAAGTTCAAACTTTCTAAGCGATCTACAGCTGGGAATACTCTTTGCCACTGGACGTACAGCTTAGAAAAATATATTACAAGTGGACATACAGGTGGGAAAAGTTCAAACTTTCCAAGCGATCTACAGCTGGGAATACTCTTTACCACCGGACCTACAGCTGGGAAAAAATATTCCAAATAGTTATACAGCTCGGAATAATATATTACAAGTGAACATACAGGTGGGAAAAGTTTGAATTTTCCTAGCGACCTACAGCTAGGAATACTCTTTGCCACCGGACCTACAGCTGGGAAAAAATATTCCAAATAGCTATACAGCTTGGAATAATATATTACAAGTGGACATACAGGTGGGAAAAGTTCAAAATTTCCAAGTGACCTACAGCTGGGAATACTCTTTGTCACCGGACCTACAGCTGGGAAAAAATATTCCAAATAGTTATACAGTTTGGAATAATATATTACAAGTGCACATACAGGTGGGAAAAGTTTGAATTTTCCTAGCGACCTACAGCTGGGAATACTCTTTGCCACTGGACCTATAGCTGGGAAAAAATATTCCAAATAGTTATACAGCTTGGAATAATATATTACAAGTGGACATACAGGTGGGAAAAATTCAAACTTTCCAAGTGGCCTACAGCTGGGAATAATCTTTGCCATTGGACCTACAGCTGGGAAAAAAATTACAGCTGGGAAAAACTTTTCGCAGCACCTTTTCATCCAGCTGTAGCAAACCTTATTCCCAGCAGTTAAAGTGCTGGGAATACTAGCTTTTGCTAGCTGCTCTACTGCTAACATTGAAGTGCTATCTTATAGTGTACCCTCTTTACTCAAGAACCAAGCCATTGTTGGAGATAACTTGAGTAACAATTCTACTTCCCACCGCAAGTAAATCTCCATCCCCTCTATTTTTCTTTTGTCCAGTTTAATGAATGCACCTCCTAAAATTGTTGAGGAAATCTTATCGTTGTTCATCAAGATTTTTCTATTGAATTTTATACATGAATCAACTCACTAAAAATCTTAAGTTATTGAAAAAAGACAGAATCTACTCATACTTCAATTTTTTTATCACATATGTCTAGATTATATTAGGACTAAAATGTGGATGGTGCAAGAGACTATTTTTAATAACAAGTCTATCACATGTCTTGAATTTGGGAGTCAGGACCTCCTACTCTATTATCATATAGAGTTTTATACACGGATCAATTTAACTAAAAACTGAAAAATAATCTATTCATATTTCAATATTTTCATAATAATAATAAAAAAAGGAATATCTCGGTTTCTGCACCTCATACAAAGGGTGTAATGTTCATAAAAAATTTGAAATATTGGAGTTTAAACTTCAAACTATGGGCTTTTACATGAAGTAAATGCTGACTAAATCTTGGTTTTTAAATGAAGAGCCCACCACTGTCATCTGCAGCCGGGGAGGCATAAACTTCGGCCGGCAAGGGGGGTGGTAGTATGCTGCTCGTGATCAGCGTGGTTGGATCAATCAAATAACCTACCTAAGTATTGTGTGATGAAGTACTGATCATGGGCTTGCATAAAGCACCATGTTTAAATAAAACTTTGTATGTGTCATATGTACCATATCATGTTTGAATAAAACTGTGCGCCATATGTCGTATATGGTGCATTGGAACTGTGTGGCAACAAGAATGGATTGCTTGCGTGTTGTGTGGTATTGCATGTGTGTTTATGTTTTAAGTGTAATGTGTAGTTTTATTGTGAACCGTACGTTAAAGATAGCAAGTTTTGTATTTAATAGAAAACTATCTTTATAAGTGATAGTATCTATAGTACACATCTCTACTTCTACTCAAACCACAGACACAATATTCTAACTAAGTAAATACATAAAAATAAATAGACCATGAGTTGAATTCACGACCTCTTTTGTATTGACATATACTCTAACTATCATAATAAACATGTGAGCACAAGTTTTGTGTTATTTTTGCGATTCGTACATTGTGATTTATGATGCCAGGGCCATGAAGTCAAAAACTTTAAATTGGGAATTGGAGAAGGCCTTTGAAAGAAACAAGAAATTTCTGAGTTATATGCTCAAAGGACACTAGAGATGCCCGATGCAAGAGATATTTTCTGTGTTCAACACTTTTCTATTTTTATGTGTGTTTAATTAAAAGTTTTTATTGTGATGTGTATGTAAGGGTTGAGTCAGAAATTATGTTATCAATAAAAACAAATACTCCATTAAACAATATGTACTATCACTTGTAAAATAATTTTTAAAAAGAAAAGTCCCGTGTGTTCCTAACTCAAGCACAGGAAAATGGTAATAAAGTTAAAATAAATATAAAATATTCCTCTCATGTTGGGAACAAAACTTACAGTAATGGATATAGCAATTTATTCAAAGCATCAAAGATGAGTACTATGACCATTGTTCGTTTCTGATGGTAACCGACCGGTTACTACTGGTTACTACAAATTTTAACCTGGATCGAAAACCGGGACGATATTTGTTCGTTTTATGCTATTAATAAAGAATGTAAGGGGCACAAAAACCTGCAAAAACACACAAATAAAATATAAAACAAGTAAAATTGACCGGTAATCATCGGAACAGCTGGAAGGTAATTAACCGGCTTACCTGCGTCGACTGAGGATAGCTGGAACACGGTCTTGACAACCCTGGTTCCTTTACCGTGGTGGTAACATCACCATGAATGGTACAAGGTGTGTAAAGCCACGAAAGGAAATTAAAGAGAAAGGGATGTATACCATGCTCCATGCATGGAACAAATATTCAAAGCATTAAAGATGCTACGCCCATTGTTCCTTTCTGGGTTCAGGAACTTGATGATAACTCGTCGGTGATCATCGTAAATGGGAGATCTTGTCCTCGATTAGTAAAGAAGAAACTGCTCTAGTTTTATGTTATTTTGTAAAGAATGTAACAAATATAGATAATCAAACATGAAAATAGCATAAATACTAACAAAAATAAAAATATAAAACAAATAAAGTTTACTGATAATCACTGGAATACCGGCTAATAACTGGTTTACCATTCCCGACTAGGAATCCCCCGGTTTTGGGAACCGTGATTCCTTTTCTAAACATCAACGTGACGTACAGTTGTAGGTCTGTAAAACCAGATGCTGCTGGAAAGGAAATTAAAGAGCAAAGGGATACCAATATACCATGCTCCTCCATATGCATCACATCTTTGGGCGGGAGTTCTCCATGCATTGCATGCACTAACCTTAGATTCTTGCATATTTCTCGATCTAGTTGCGAGATGTCGGGAGGAGAGGCAGCGTCCAATCTCTATCACAGCTAGGAAAAATGCAGACGAGTAAGGCAGTGTATGCAGGAAGGAGACGCAAGTATATATTCCCACTTAACAAGAGATGAGTATATTCCTATTGGGCTAGCTAGCGACTGATCTCGAAAATGACTGTAAAACTAAACTCTTAAGTGTATCAGCACTATGCATGGTAGCTCTTCACTAAGTTTGATTTTGACTCACTATCGATTTAATTGCACCATAGCATGTATGATTGATGCATCACAAGAAGTTCCAATTAATAATCATAAACCATAACATGGCATAAGTGTTACATGTGCATAGTTTAAAGTGGATCAGATGTATATAGAACACCTAGTAGAGCCAACAATTGATTCAGTTGACTTATCTTTTGTGCGAATTATCGAGAATGAAAATAGAAACATGTTGGACTTAGGAACGTAAGAAGAAAGCATTAATTAACCGTCTATTTATATATGTCTATGCAGTCATAATTAAACTACTGTGGTGTGACATGTTTGGTTACTAAGACAAACGATGATCAAAATATCCACGCTATCCGATCAATCTGAACCTTTAACTTTTTTTTAACTAATAAAACCCTTGTACTTATGGCCATTCTATGCCAGGTGTCTTAATTACATCTTTTCTCATTTTACATCCATCAGTCGTGGGGCTCGAACCCTTCAACTTTTTGTGGAACGAATAAGTATGTTTCTTGCGTCCTGCATCAAATTTCTAGATATCTTCATGCGAAAGATGATTAATTTTGATCTCCAATTTATAGATCAATGCTAAAAAAACCCAAAGAACAAGGCAAACAAAGCAGTGCGTGTTGAATTATTTTTATTTAACATGACTCATGTAACTTATTAAATTGACTTGTCCTTTTTCCTTTTATGTTCTTTTTGCTAGTGAGACAACTAAAATATACTTTAAGTTGTATCTATTATGTGTATTTCTATTAAATATTTTCAATGAAAATTAGTGATATATATAACATTCGATGTGGTCTTGAAAAGATATGTTCATATTAAATCTCTCTTTTTTTTGGGTCAAATTAATGGTGTATAATAACTCTTCAATTCATAGAACCTTCCCATACACAAAAACCTCTTCACACAAGTCCCTCTTCAAACAGAAAATTATTTAGCTATTTAGTTATTTAAAAAGAGAGAAAAAAAATTTTAAACTCCATAATTTTAATATTTTGAGTTTAACAACTATTATACTAGACCAATTTCTATATATATATATATAAAATAGGTAGATAGATAGATAGATAGGTAGATAGATAGATAACTTTAGATTACTAAAATATTCTTAGTGTGCGCACACGTATCTTTCAGGACAAATTCCCTACTCCACTCATGCACTTCTGCAGATACATAGGCACTCTTCCGCGCTATAAAAGCACAGCCAGTCTCACCACCATACCCTCAGGACACATACAAACAAAGCTCTAGCTTCACTGCACAAACTACACCCAATTCATAGGCAAGGCCGCCATGGCGCACCACTCGGAGGTGGACTACTGCTCGGAGGAGGTGAGGGCCGTCGCCAACCCAGGCTTCGGCGGCACGCAGTACACCGTCAAGAAGGAGATGTTTGAGGAGGTCGACGACGTGGCGCGCGCCGGCAGGGGCCACCACCACGGCCACCACGGCCACCATGGCCACGGCGACCGCTTTGAGGCGCGCGAGAGCAGGTTCGAGGAGGACGTGAACACCTGCACCGGCCAGTTCCATGAGCGCAAGGAGAGCTTCGTCGTCAAGTCTACCTGAATACAGCTACACACGTACGTATATGCATGGATGCATATACGCATGCATGCTTGCATGTATGACGTACATGCGTAACTACGGGTACGTATATACCTATAAGTTTGTGTACCGGTCATGTGTGTCAGTATGTGCGTGTGTACGTGGCTACGGGCTAGCACGCAAGCACGCAGGCAATATTTGTAGGAAAATAAGATCTTGACATGAATAAAACTTTTGCGTGCGTCTATGCACGTAGTACGTACTGATGTGCATATACATACGTGACTATATATGTGGGCTCGTGTGTATGCAAGTTTTGCTGTTCTTAATAAGGTAGTGAGAAGGTGCAATTGGTGTGCTAAGTGTACTTAATTTATGACGTGAGTGCACAATATTGTATTTGTAGATGTGCGCGCGTGCGTGCGGGCGTGCATTCATGCATGTCTATTAAGAAGTGTTGCGATAGGTTCCAAATTCATATACAGATGTTGTACGAATCAGCTAACTTAGTTTAATGGAATTGATCGAATAAAATAAGAAATGTTAGGCTATTAATAGATTTATAGATTTAGATAGTAACAATTTTGGTACCCAGACTAAGAATGCACGTAGTGTTTCTTTGAACGAACATGCTTAATATCGGTGACCCGCCAAGATGTTGATTCAACTCTCTCACCGATATTCCGGCCGGAGTTGGACATACCGAAAATTCCGGTACTGGCCAAGAAAATAACAAAACAAGGCAGCCCAAAGCTGGGCGAATAGCCTACCTATAAGGTGATTTCTTACCTTACCGGATTACCCTAGCAGGCAATCTAAGCTACCAAAGGAGAAGCAGGGATGATGGTAGATCTAAGTAACATCCGTCCCAGTTGACTCAATATCTCTAAAATTTAAAAATCTTATTTAAATTTGGCCTAACTCAATTTTTTAACATGACCAAATTAAACCCTCTCAACCTGAGTGGATTGAATCCAACCGCCAAATATAAGCAGAAATTTTAATTCTAAAGCATTTAGTATTATATGATTCAATCTCAACGAGTCTATGATCATCTATTCTTGATAGTTTTAATACTCACCAAGTAATTTTTTCTTCTTTCAATCTTTCCCTTCAAGATCTCTTTGATGGTGACAGAACTAAAGAATATCTTTGTATATCAAATAAAAAATAGTGTCATACTATTTATAGTGTTTGTTGTTTTTTTTGAAATTGTGCCTTCACATGATCGTTTATATTATACACATTTTTTCTTGTATCAATTTAATAATTGCACGATAACTCATAAATTCATGAGAATGTTCATATACCTTTTCCTACATAAATACCCTATCACACACATAATCATTTCTTTATATAAAGGAGGAGGAAAGGGATTCTAAACCCATTATTCTAATATTTTGAGTCTAGCAACCATCACACTAAACTTATTTCTATTAGAATTAGTCCAATAATTATATAGAACACTTTAAATTATAAGGTAATTTTATGATTTCCCATTTGGTCTATAATAATTTGACAATTCAATCTGATAAGTTACATGGGCTACTTAAAAATAATTTAATATTATTCTCCCATTTGGCTCTTGTAATGACTCAATTATTTAATAAACTTTTAAGTGCACACTACACATTGACTAAATCAAGTCATCATTAACTAAATTAAGATAATTGGATCATGGCGGTTACATGCCAATAAACGACAAGATTTCTTCCATCTATCACAATCAACCCAAAATATTTTTAATTGAAAAACACTAATTTTTATAGTTATCTCATCAAAACTATAATTATATACACCATAATATGAGTAACAAATAACTGAACAAAAACAATTCTATAATTGAATTCAAAAGTATCAAAATAATACGAGTAAGATAACTGTATATACATACATTTATACATATCATGTTTACAAGAACTTATCTACAATGCCTATCCTATCAACATAACCATTAAAAGTTTTGAGTAGCAATCCCTTAGCGGATCCACTATCATCAAATTTGTATCAATATGCTAAATTGTCACTTTATTTTTTACACATCCTCTTTAACTGATAAGTTGCTTAAATCCATGTGTTTTGTACCCTTTGAATACCTATCATCCTATCATTCTTGGAAAAAAATACTATTGCGGTATTATCATAATAAATTCTCAATAGTCTTTCTATACTGTCAATAATATGAAGACCTAACACAAAATTCTGCAACCATAATGCGTGAATAGTGGTCTCAAATCACACCACAAATTCAATTTCCATGTTGGAAGTAGCAATTACAAATTTACTTCCAATTACATTTTGCTTTCCACTCTTTCATTAAACTGCCCCTCCAACCATCAGAAACATGTAGCCAAGTGTTGATTTTCGTGAGACTACACATCTGGCAAAATCTAATTCTGAGTAGTCGACAACTTCAAGATAACTTGATCTCCTATATGTGAGCATATAATTCTTGGTGCCTTGTAAATACCAAAAACTTTCTTCACAACTTTCATGTGATCCATGCCGAGATAATTTTTATATCAACCTAATATCCCAACCGCAAGCTGATATCTGATTGAGTACATGTTGAAGCGTACATTAATCTTCCAACAATCGATGCATATGGAATAGGTTCCACTTCTTTCTGTTCCAAATCATTCTTTGGATATTATGTTACACTAAACTTGTCCCCTTTCTGAATTGAAACAATTCTTGTAGAGTACTTTTCTATTCTAAATTTCTCCAATACTTAATTGATATAATCTTTCTAAGACAATCCTAACAATCCTTGTGTTCAATCACAAAATAATTCTATTCCAATTACATAGGATGCCTTACCCACATCTTTCATTTCAAAATTATTAGAGAGAAATTTCTTTACATTATACAAAAAAAAACTTATCATTAGCAGCAAGTAGCATGTTATCAACATGCAGGACCAAGAAAATGAATTTGCTCCCACTGACCTTCATGTAGATACACTGATCAACAGTATTTTCTACAAATCTATATGTTATGATGATATTATTAAACTTAATATACCATTGCCTGGAAACTTGTTTCAACTCATATATTGACTTTTTTAATTTACACACCAAATTTTCCTTTCCCGAGGTTAGGAAACCTTTCAGTTGGTCCATATAAATTTTTTCTTCTAAATCTCCATTCAAAAAGGCAATCTTTATATCCATCTTGTGAAGCTCTAACTCATAATGTGCTATCAAAACCATAATAATTCTTAGATAGTCCTTTTTTGAAACACGAGAGAAGGTTTCTTTATAGTCAATACCATCTTTCTGAGTATAACTTTTGGCAACAAGTCTGGTCTTAAATCTTTCAATGTTGTCATTTGAATCATGTTTGGCCTTAAAGAGCCATTTACATCTAATACATTTTGAACCTTTTGGCAACTCAATAATTCCCAAACTTTATTGTTATACATTGATTTTAACTCTTCTTTCATGACATTAATCCATTTTTGAGAATCATTGCAATACATGACTTCTTTAAATGACATGAAATCATTTTCAATACTCATGTCACACTCATGTTCAAGTGAATAAGCTAAATAATCATTTGAAATAGCTAATCTTTTCTACCTTTCTGACCTTTGCAATGAAAATGTCTTTTCATGTGGTATATTTGTTTCATTTGTGACTTGCATATCATTAGCTAGTTCATTAGATGTTTCTTCTATAGTGTTGTTTAATTGTGATACAACAATATTATGAGAATTGGTGGATTGAATTTCTGTAATATCCACTTTTCGTGGTTCGCCACTCTCACTAATTTCACCATTCTCAATGAATGAAACATTGCCAGACTTAACTATTCATGTACTAAGATTACCGGCACCAAAACATTCTATTCTACAAACTAAACTAGGATGATTACCAGAATAGAATTGACAACCATGCCCCTTGGTCCTTAAGGCAGAATATTTGGTATGGAACTCATATACACAGCTGCATACATGAGAATTGGCTCACGTCACATTTCACATTTTAGTGGTTTTTACGTTGTATTACGAGATATTTTATAAATAACCCAGACTAAAAAATTAATTACAAAAATAACCCACAATTCAGAAATTTTACAAAAATAGACAGCAACACCAGCTTGTCGAGTCCTGAGTAGTACTCGACAAGTAACCTATTGCGTGGACTCAGCTTATCGAGTACCCAAAACTCAACAAGCCGCTTGTCGAGTGTCCAGGACTCGACAAGCCTCTTGTCGAGTTCCCAGCTCTTGACAAATTCTCAGATTTGACCACTCTTCCTACTCCAACTCAACCAGAGGTTTGTCGAGTGCCCAGCACTCAACAAGTTCTCAGGCTCGACCAGACAAAGACAAAAGAAAAAAATAGAGAATTTGTTATGGATAGGGAATTTGTCAAAGTAAGCCTCACTGTTGTCACAGCGATCCTGGCCATCATCGACCAAACTACTTTAACCAACCTCACCCTCTACCTCACTCCAAGCTCCAGTAGCATCTTCATGAACTTCAATGATCTCAACCGTCGCCGATTTCACTTCTTTCCCACCGCCAGTGTACTCTCTTGTTTGCCTCATCGGACGCATCTCTAGAGCAAATCAGTGGTTGAATCTGTAGAGAGAAACACTCCTCATCTCGAATAATGCCTCTTTGTTCAGCTATAAATCAAAATCAATCACGAGTCGACAAAATTGTCTTCTTCCTACGCCGTCGCCGCCGTGCTCACGTTGCCGGCCCACATCACCGTCCCTCTGACCAAATTGACCATATCATTGGATGTCCCTCATCACTCTCACACTCCCATGGCAAGGAATCAGGCTCCAGAGGACCACAGCGCAAAAGCCCAAATTTGAATCTCCTCCGTCTCTGGTCACGTCGTCGAATTCCTCACAGGCAACACTTAGCCCAATTTCCCGTAGCCACACCATCGAAGTGACCCCAGGATCGTAACCATGCCGTTAATTTTGGGAATTAAACACCCAATCGCCACAGCACTATCGAAGCCTCCATTTTTGTTCTTCTATCCTGGCGCGAATCGCTGCCGCTCGCCGTCGACCAGCCTCTGGCCAATCCCTCTGCACCTACATATACCAATCAACCCGAATTAGCTTCCAGCCCACACAAATACCACAAAAAATGCTTAACACTCGAATTGGGTAATTTTACTCCTCTCCGCCGTGCCGCCCTGTCGCCACCGGCCGTCCTCATCGACGCCACTTTGTCCAACATGTTCGCCTCGACCTCCTAAGTGTTTTACTTCACTGTATCACCTCCTGATACTACACCAAATTGTGAATTAGTTCTATGTCAAAATCTGTCCAAAAGTGTAAGTTTGCCGTGTCGCCGCCATTCTTTTCTGACGCCGATCATCGCCGTCAGTTCAACCCAGTGCTCGAAACCACCACGATTAAGTTTCTGCCACCAGCGCCTAGCTCCCAAACAAACTTGGCGCCCACGTCGATGCCTCACATGATTATACCACCACACCCTAGATCCCGATTGTCTGTCAACCACGCCAAAACAATACTATTCCAGTGCTAAGCAATGTCAGTACATGTCATTTCTATGTCAGTCAAATGACTTGTCAAGTGCTCCAAAACACGGCAAGTAGTTTGTCGAGTGTCTAACACTCGACAAGTTGATGTGGTAGTCTATTTTTGTAAATTTTGAAACTGTAGATTATTTTTTAATTAATTTTTTAACCTGAATTATTTATAAAAAAAAAACTTGTCGATAAGTACAAACTCCAGGCCGGAGTTAAAAAAACAAAAGACCGTCAATTCGTCAAACATGGCATACGAATATACAGGTCACATCATTGCTTTTATCATTTACAATATATATATATACCCACTCCAAGACGCCATGATTGGAGTGCACAATCAGCACAGATCAGCACAAATGCTCCCACTCACTAAACCGCCTATAAAAACCCATCACAAATGCCATACATGCACACACAAACCCCAGAGCCAAATAAAACAGGCCATGGCGCTCAGAAGCCAGGGCTACGGCCACCCCCACCACCATATGAACTACCACCGCCACGGCCACAACACCGAGTACGTGACCGTCGTGACCGAGGTCGACCGCATGACGGCCGTCACCGAGAACCCGTGCCACTACGGCGGCACAGTCCACCAGCAGGTCGTCCGGAAGGAGGTGTTCGAGGAGCACCCGCCCCGCCGTCACCACCACTACGGCGGCGGCGGGCGCCAACAGGTTGTCCGGGAGGAGATGTTCGAGGAGGTCGACGAGGAGCCCTTTCCCCGACGCCGACACCACTACGGCGGCGGCGGGCTCCAGCAGATCGTCCGGGAGGAGATGTTCGAAGAGGTCAACGAGGAGCACCCGCCCCGCCGCCGTCACCAGGGCGGCGGCGGCGGGCGCCACTACGAGGCGTACGAGAACACGAACGGCTACCTGGTCACCTGAGCAGCTCTTTCTTGCATGCATGACATATATATATCGTCGATACGTACGTATATATATATATATATGTGCAATGGTATATGTGCCAATGTGTGCATGTGCATGCGAGACCCAGTGGATGCGGTGGTTGCTTGGTGTGCAACTTAATTAATCTAAATAAATTGTACGTCCACCCTATGGTATAATTAACCAATTGGTTAATTATGTGTGTATTTGTGCGTGTCAAGCTTTGGTTGCCTTAGTAAATATATGAGCTGTTTAGAGATGGCCCCAAAATGTCTATATATACCAGCATTGAGAATCAACTATATATTATGACCAGGATTTGTACTTTCATACGAAGAACACATTGCTGAACATCTCATCATAGAGAATCTTATAAGCAAGCCATCTGATGTGATCACCCGTGAACAGGCATATGCACAACTGAGTCAGCACCAAAAACAATGAAAAATTCTTACATGCGGTCCCTTCTCTCAATTTTGATCTGATAATTCAGGCCGAGGTCTCACGATCCCCCATGCAAGAACCTTCAGAAATGATATCTAATGGATAAGACATACCATTGAATCACCACAGTCAGACACTAGATTTTGAAATTCTAAGTCTTAAAATGAAAATTAAAAATTTTAAAAACAACACTAATCCCTCATGACATGAGTGAAGAATCCAACCACAGTTTGAGCATCAGAACTGATCCAAGACTATAATTTACATGTTGAAGCCAGAAAACTGAATTCAGGATAATCGATATCGGTATGCCATCAGGTCAAGAATACACAAATGAGTATCAAGCAAGGCCTCAACCTCTGCATCCGCGCTGTACAACAGCTACTTACATCTAGTCTCACTACCCAAAATGAGAGAGATTAAAACAAAGTAAACAATGCTAGATTAACAAGGATGATTAATTCTTGGAAGGTCCCATATAGATCTGGCACTGAAATTGTAGATGTATAGGGACAACTGCTTTGATGAGTGTACAGAATACGCAATGGCCAGGTTATGGAAACATAAACCTGACGCTGTGGGGCAGGTCTTCCTCTAAACTACTGTCGAATTCGGGGGTGTGATCCCTTGTTCCATGTAATATGCCTTCTCGGCATCTGCCAACCTTGTTTGAAATATTCCCCATTCATTTCTACAGCGTGCTCGTACCTGCAGCACACAATCAAGTAAAACAATAAAAGGCAAACCTATATGGCAGAACATCAAAACTACGTACACACATTGATGGTGTGCAGCTCAGAATTTTATGCATTGGAACATTTCACATTATGGACAGTGCAGAGTACATAAGATCAGCAAGTATTGGCTTACCCCCTCCCATGGTGCTCTGCCATTCTCTGACTTGCCCTGTCAGGTATACATGCCACAAGATCAGGCAATGCCATTAAAATTGTACAGACTTAGGTGAGATGAATAGTGACCATACCTGGTTTCCAAGTGATGGAACAACTTGATGAACGATCCATTGAGCATCAACAACTCCAATTTTCTCATGAGCTGGCTGTTTAATTAAATATCAAGTAAAGGAGCTCCAGATCAGTAAAATATGAAAGCTTGGGAAGCATATAAAGAGAAAAAAATAAATAAAGCTGGCAAAGTCGATATATTAATGGATCCTGCAGCTAACCTGCTAGGAAGAGGCAATTCTTAAAGTAGCTAATCTTGTGGAGTCTAACATATTCTATACCAAGATAGTGGAACCCACTACTGATTAAAAAAAACTAAAACCATTCTATCTGTCCTTTCCCCCATTGATCCCCACACCCAACTAGCTGGGGAAAGATGCCCTTCCCGGCACTAAATCAACATACACAGAGAGAGGATTAAAAAAAAAAACCACCTCCCCTCATCTAACAAAATCCACACATCAACCTATCCTGCAGGTAACATTAATGTGTAGTAATTCACTTCATATGAGTGTGATATGTCTACTGATAGTGACAAACATACCTCCACACATTTCCGAAGAGCAAAGTCGAGACCCCATCCATGGACCAAGTCATTCTGCAGAAACGGTGTGTAAGCAAAACACTCCAAACAAAGCTAAGGGACAAGCATCAAATGTATGATCTCACCCCACCTGAATCATATGCCATACACAACGCCATGCATCCCTAGAGAACACAGTCGCCATAATTTCAACAAATCTGCACATCAAATTGAATGTGAGGACAGATATTCTGATAAATAAAATAATAAATCATAACAAATCATTGGCCCCCTACGCTGCACATGGTGGCAGATGGGGATCAGTACACCACCCTGGCCTCTCCTCAGTTACTCTGTACCAAAGCAAAATCACTCAAGAGACTAATATTGGTGGGTGATGATATTGATTACACATTAATGAAACAATATGGATATGGTAGCTCACTTGTGAACTTCCTGATCACCTCTCCTTTTAGTCATTTGCCATGTTAGTCCTCTATCAGGTTCCAAACCAGGCTGAGAGATCTCCAGTCCATGCTTCCTGACAAGTTCAATATACCTGAAAAACAGTGTGAGAGTATCTTCTTTAGAGGGACATTAGGAGAACAGGCAAATGAAACGCAAGTATAATGCTTACGCCTCTGCATTGAAATGCTCGACACCCAGATCCTCATCCCAGATGAATATGTAGTCATAACGGACAACAACATCAGGATGCAAAAATCGTTTTGCATACCACCTTAGGTAAACAACAGAAGTAAATCATTAACCTTTGGCAGTCAAACATGTGATAAATTGGGAGCATTGCAAAAACACAGTAAAATATTAACAATCACCTACCATTTAGTCTGCTTTCTAACACTCACATGGATGGCTCTTTTGGACCACTCAAATTCATCCCACTCAGTAGTCCGTCCGTCATAATGGAACAACATAATTGTGAAGTTCTCTGAAAACTATACAGAAAACATTTTTAAATTTGGAAAGAGATTGTACAGATTCATTATCATACAAAGTGAGTAGTTCACCAGGATGAATGCCCAATTGCACATCAGTTTTCATAATCTACTTGTTCGATGCAGACAATTAGATATGCAATAAGATGTCCTATTAATTACCTTTTTGACTGCTGCATCAATGTTTGCTTTTTGCTCAAATCCAACTGTAAATGTGACAAGGTACCTTGGCTGGATAGTAAGGTCCTGATGATGTGAATCATATGTTTCAGGTCCAAGATAATAGAAGAAAGATATAATCAAGACATTTTGAACAAGTTTTAAGAGCAGTTTACAACAGGTACCAACCTCACTAGGATCACCCCACAATCTTCGAAGATAAAGATCTGTTTCAGACACAACAATGCCCGGTGGAAGCCTTTCAGCACCTTTAGGGTTTGTAGGAACATAAATCTGAGAAAAGAATTGCAGTAGAGTTAACACAAAAAAAATTGAAACAAAAGGAATAAAAAGGCAGCGGTTATCTACAAGCAGCAAGTACTATCTTGACAACTGCAGTGATAATAGAAGGGTTTAACTTGAAAAGGTACTAGTATTTTCAGTTAATAGTGTCATGTACTTCAATAGAAAGAACAAACTTATTAATCATCCATTGCCACATTTTAATAAAATGCATGGCATTGCTCAAGATTTCTAATATAGTGGAATGCCTTAGATCTGCAGTTCTTCCTGTAATGTCAAAAGAACTTGAAGATTTACACACTGTGTATAAGAAACACAACAGAAATATAACAGACACATAAGACCTGGACCACAGAACAACAGAGCATAAAATTTAACAATGATAGGATGTAAGCCCTGAATGATGAAACCAGTATAAACAACTTTTAGAAAGTATAAATCTGGAAAAGTACCTTAGGAATTTCGTCAGAGTTTGAATCAGAATTGTTCTTTTTAAAGCTGTTTGCAGTCGTCAACGCGTGGTTCAATAATGTTTGGGTTGTGATGCCAGAGTTTTTATCTTCGATGTAGGAGATGATACTGGAAGGGAAGTGAAGCTGCGAAATGCAGCCAGTAAAGATTTTAACTCTAAACAATGCACAGGACAGGAGAACAATAGAAGCAGATGATCCAATTTACCTTGGTTATGTTGACTGTAGGAAAGGAAATCCCAAACAAGTAACCTAGCATAACACCAATAACTGCTGAAAATATGAGCCTCAAGCCCTCGTTTGATCTTGGCGAGCTGCTGTCGATGTCGATCAGTAATAAAATTTATAACACATGGCAACCGGCATCAAAACAAGTTAATTATCTGTTGCAGGACAGTTTTTACCTACGGCCTGGAGTTATTTTTGTTGCCATGGATGCTGAGAAGTTTGTTGTTCAGCAACAAAGGAACTATTTTTAGCAGAACAGCACAAGCATTGTTGTGCAATGAAAAATGCAAGCACGATTTGGGGAAGAAACTTGCAGCTGTTGGTCCACAACAAAATGAAAACATGATAAATCTGAGCGTCGAATCAAACTTGTTGAGAATAGAGGAGTAGAAGTGATAATTAAGCTGGTCTTAATGCACAGAGATGAACACAAATTAAACATCACAAATGCAACCGTTCAAGAAATGAAACCACTGAATCCACATCCCCTTAATTTCTCCTCGGAGAAAAGGGGAAGACTAATAAGCTACTAACTCGAAATCTTCTCTCAGCAACTTAAATCCATCTAAATCCTACCTAATTAAAACAGCACAGCACAACCATTAGCTTGTTCTAAAGTCACCTACTTGAACTCAAAACAACATGGACAATCCAGCCTCTATGATTACCATGCTCACATACCCAAATACTAAGATCATAATTGCAATCCTAAAGAAGTACTAGCTGCAACATCTGCATTGTTTCTCGCCAAGAAATCTAAATAAATCCATTTTTGAAACATCAAAACCAGCACCCAAAAATTCGAAAAAAAAAACAAGAAACAGGCTAAAGACTTCGAATTCGAGCAGGGGAGAAGCAAGAAATCGGAGACAGCCGGTGCTGGAATCCGTACCTGGTGAAGGAAGAGGATTCGGGGGCTCCCAGATCCCCAAATCGGAGTCTATAAAATCGCTGCGAAATGGCTGAGGGCGTTGTGGAAATTATGGTGAGTAAAATATGTGTGAGCAAAATGTTGGGTGGTGACTGGTGGGGTGTGCTTGACTGCTTGGTTCCTTCCTTTTTGGGCTTTTTGGATCCAAAACACCCTCCTCTAGTCTCATTTCAGAGCATATATGTTTATGGGAATTTCTATTGGACAGCTAGCTATCTTTGCATAAAAAGAAAAAGAACAGCTATCTAGTGTTATTTTTCCTTTTTTGAGATAGTGCAAATTGCATGGATAACCATGTTTTATACATCTCAGTCTTTTTACTTATCGTTTTAGAAAAATCGTATCTAAAAATTTCGAAGATGAAATATAATCATGTCTTCCAAAATATACTCTCATAACCATTACTTTTTTTAATATTAATTGCTTTGATGTAGATAATATGCCTATCATATTAATCATAAGTACTAAACATAGACTTATAATTTATTTCACTTCTTAAAAATTATGTATAGAACTAAAGCATATGTAAAACAGAAAAGAGTATAATTTATAGTTTGAGATTAACATATTTAAAAGCAGTGCTTTCATAATTTCAAGTATAAATCACATAAATCTTAAGACAATACATCTAGCAATAGAGTAGAACAGATTCTCAATTTACAAATATTTAGTTTTTAATAATTTGAATTTACATAGGTATTTTAGGTTTTATTATTTGGGATGATAAGGTTGATTTTAATAATTTGAGTTCTAATTGTCTTGATGAAAGGTTTTTTTATTTTTTGATTTGTTTAAGAATTCGTGGTGCCTTTAATCTCGACTATTTTCACTATTTAATAATATATATTTATATCATTTTTTCTTCATTTTATATCATTTTAAAAAATTAGGGTGGAAAAGGAAAATTTGCCTTAGAAGATATATAAAATAGTTGCTGATTAAAAGAAAAATAGGTATATGATGTTCTCTACAGTTACTGTATAGAGTGATAAAAGTATTACTTCATCATTTTTGTTGTCTTATAAGATGAGTGTTTGTTTCTGGGGTAAATTTTCATCTTTTGTGTTCCCATTTATATCATTTCTTCTTTCCAAAGTAAATTAGGGTAAAACGGAGATGGTTGGAAAGAGGCAAAAAGAAGCTTGTGTTTGTGTCTTTCCTTTATTTTGCTTGGGTGTTGTTTGGGGTGTTTGTCTTTTTGGTTTTTGTGTTTAAAATATTGGAAGCACAGTGATGGTATTGAAATTGTAAGCAAGTATCTAGTTGTACTACACATGGCAATCATTTAGCACGAAAGATGCTCCAAGATTATCTGTGGGAGATTATTTGGATTTGCATAGTGATCATTATCACAGGCAAAGTGTTATAATTTTGGATAAATACTTACTATTATTCAGCAGTTACTACAATTAAACATGTTGCTTTTGTGACAATGCGATGTATATTTTACAGTACTGTTATGTATATTTTGTTATAAAAAAAAAAGATGTACATTTAAGCCCCAATTTTTTGGAAGGTGCATTTTTACACAATGGAAAAAAAGAAAGAAAAAAAAGAGCAAATTTTTTATGTCGTTATAAAATTTTAATATTTCACATTTAGTACTAGATGTCTCAATAATATATATGTCCGATTCTGATACGTTAGTATCAAAAATTTTAAAACTTTTAATGTAAGATAGGAGAAATTTTCTCAAGAAAAATGTTCAATCGTGGCAATGTTTATGACCATGTAATTAAGCCAAGATTAAGACTGGGGCTTGCAGGACGAGTACATTTTTGGCATTATCAGCTTGTCTTTGGTGAGGAGTTGATGCTACAGGTCCTAATAAGTGTGCACTAAGAGATAGTGCCAAATCCACACCCATATATATACATACTGGATTTACCTAAAACATGAGTTGCTTTACACATCTTGCATGTTGATCAGCCTGTCTGTCGGGGGAGGGCAGTGACTCGAACCGGTTTTGGATCCAGGCCAGTCTTGGAATTTAGGGCTAGGAAGTCTAATCGAGCCCAGCCCCGCCCTGGTTGTATTTCGTAATGGAAAATACATCAAACCGAACCGGGTTGGCTGATTGTCTGTTAGTTTGGATTTGAACCTAGACTAGCTGATCGACATGCAATTGGGCTTTTAAGCAACCCATTTTTCCCCACAAGATATTTACTTATGCCTAATTTGGGTCGTGTCTAAGTCAAACAAACGAACTAGGCCCATTAATACAAATTTGGGCCGTAAAAAGATAACTATTTTTAGGTCCATTCGAGTTTGGGCACGATGGATTTTTCGGGGCGTTAAAAGTTTATTGGGCGGAATTGCACTGTTCCGTCTTGCATTTTTTTTATTCTATTGACTAGCAAATATCTATTTTTTCTTATCTTTATATACAATTTCTTTTCACTATTTGATAAAACTCTCTCCTTAAATCTAGCCTAGTCTTTTCTTAACTTTTCCAACAATGACGACCCAACAATGGAGGATGATGGAGCGGCCAGGTGGCGAAGGCATTGCTGGTCATAGGTGACGACTATTGAGGGAGACAAGTGACAAAAGAGACAATGGTCACAACAACAATATAGTGAGGTGGTGACAGTGGCTTGAGAAGGAAGAGAAGGTGAGAGAAGGCAATAGTGGCAAGGGATAAGGTGAGAAGAAGGAAGGATGAAAAATAAATCTAGTTTTAAATGTATGGTATAAATAATATAAATTTTTAAGGAAGAAAAATATATCTATACTCTAAACAATCCTTTTTTCTCCTTAAATTTAATATTACTCTCTTTGTTTCAATAACTTCACACCTTATCCTCCCAACACCATCTTATAAGCCAAATTTCTTATAAAAAAAATTACTAGAGTACACAGTCCCAAAAACTTGTTTTTTAGATAAATTAAACTAGACCATGTGTCACCAAATTGTAATATAAATCACAAATTGATCATCGATTCATGATAAATACAGTTCTTTAGAGTCTATTTGAAATACAAAACTTTCACAAAAATTTTTAAAGTAAACTCTGTTGTTAATAAGAATAGATATTTCCTTTAGCCCGGAATTCTTATAAATTTCCTGAGTTGTATACGGATCCTTAATGATCCCAAAAGTTTTTTTTTCCAGGTTCTGGCAGGTGGGCGTTGGCAGCTTTTGCATGTACGGCCTAGCAAGCAAACTTGTCCACCAACTCAGCTGCATTACATATGACATGACACATGTTCGTCCCATCGACGCGTTGTCGTGTCAAACAACCGAAAGTTACCCGTGCGACTTTGGTACGTCCAACAGCCCCATGAAAAGCCACCGAACCCAAGATGTGATCCATGGAAACCATCCAACAAAAACCAGATCGCACATGAGCTGAGCTAGCTGATTGATCACCAAATTAATGTGTGGAAACAGATAACATAGGCGACGCAAAGGAAACCAAGGCAAGAAGAGACTCGCGGTCCTGTTTGGTTTATTGGTTTTGAGCCGTTTCCGCTCAAGATTTAGAAAACTATTGAGAGTTGACAAGTAATTCGTGATGATCAATCGAACAGGCAGGAAATATAATTTTTTATTTATTTTTAGAAAATTTGTGTGGATTAGATTTGAGATAATAATTTGATTGAATATAAAATTATGGAGGAATGTTTTTTATAGAATTTTTTTCCTCTTAAAAATAGAACCTTAGTTTTAATTGATTTATTTCTATTTAGTCCAACTTATAACAAGTTACAACTAATTCCGACCGATCCGTGACTTTCTAGAAAAAAAACTCAGGAACCAGCCAATTCCAGTCTTCCAGATCAGGAATAACTCCAAATCCTACTTTTGAAACTTGGTTTCTGACTAATTTCCACCACCTCGGTCTAAACCGGGAAACCTGATTACCACCGGGAAACTGAACAGCGCTTGCCGTCTTCAGATCTGGTGCCTAGCTCTTTGCTTGATCGGTGCAAACATGCAATGCAAACAGCTAATTGCCTCTGCGTGTCGCAACTTGCACCAAGTGTACAGAGATGCCATCAAGTGACACGGCTAATGTACCAGGATCGGCCATTGATTGGTAGCTTCGACAAGGGCGCACACACAACACACACAGACACACTGCAGAGTAGACATAGGCATGTGGCTCAGAAGCGAACCCAACAACTCCGAGTTAGCTGCTAAGGTCGCGAGTCGGGCGTACTCGTTTAATGCGGGATCGCATTGTCAAAAAAGATTATTATAGAGGTCGAAGATTTATGGATCCAAAGTCGAGTGAACAGAAAAGAGGCGCCGTGAATGCATGGCAAGTTACTAGTTAGAATTTGTGCATCATAATATTTTATATAAATAACAGGAACTCATATGTTGTAGAAAAAAAAAATACAGAAAACACATGTAATGAGCAAAAAGAGAATGCAAAAGGTAATAAACAAGCATCGCGTAGTGCTTTAAGAGCATAAGAGACACTGAGACACGTATTAGGCTAATACTATTCTGTTTCAAATTGTAAAGCTAGATTATTCTCAGTTTTGGAAATCAAAGCTTGACCATTAATTTTCATCATATTTATCATATTACATTAGTACCAACTATAAAAGAAATATGCATAAGAAAGTACTTATAAAAGATAAATGTAATAATACAATTTTTATTTACCATTCAATATATTTTTAACTAATTGATCAAAATTTACAATGGTTAATCATAGTGACAGATAGAATAACTTATAAGTCCGATTTCTAAGAGCTAACCATTTCTTCCTATAGATGCAATTTTTGCTTATATCATAATACCAGTAATTACTACAACTGCAACTTTATCTCTGTCCTCGATTAAATACCTTCTAGGAGACTATATCTATTATCTTTTACATATAAATCATATATTTCCAATTGTTATTTTTTTAAAAAGCTGACTATTGTATGGGATCACTCATGCACTGCCGCCAATTTTTTTTGCTCGGTTAACCTACAATTTGGTTTTTATTATACTTTATCAATAACCACTAGATACCAACTACTTGAGTCTTGAGTCTTGAGTCTTGAGACTCTTGACCGAGACCTGTTCATCTTTTCTACCCCCACACAAGCTGAAAACTTTCTTTTTCATTTCAACATTTTTAAGGTCTAGGCCTAAAAGTCTAAAAACCTGCTTCAGTCTAGTGTCTACCACGCAAGCTTTTCAGGAACGTCGAACCTGCCGTCACCATCCACGAAATTCTTCAATTCCACATTGAACCTCTCAACTCACACACGTTGCCTTCATCACTGCATCACTATTCCCAAATGCTAGGCAACACATGGGAATCTCTCAGCCTGGCCCGCTGGAGCCTGACTTGCCTGTTTGCTTTGTTTAATTTTTTTCATTATATTGTAAAGATCAAATTACTTCTATAGAAAGAACATATAGACCAACATAAAAAAGATAACATACAAATCTCGACGACTACATAGCCCGACTATCAGTAATGATCAAGTATGGGACGTTTGATTTGTGAGATATGACAGGTGAGATTACTAATAGAAGGCAGGAAATGATTTAATCTCATATTTGTTTTTAGACATGAGAATAAAAGAGTGATAAAAAATAGACATTAATGAGCTTATGTCGCACGACAATTTAGTTTTAGGGGAGAGTGGGTTTTGAGCCTGAGATCAGGAGTAAAAAAGAAAATTTCTATCATATCCCCTTCAAATTAAATCTCATCGTATAATTATAAGATATTTTAGTCCAATAAAAATTTTATTCTCCAATTCAACCTTACAATTCCATCATTTATTAAACAAGATAAAATCATTCCCAAATCCAATCCTACATCACAAATTTCATCTCTCAACTTCCATGCCCACTTCTAATTGCAACCAAACACCCTTCGTAGACAACCTGCTGGATGCTGGCTTCTAAGGACAAAACTACAGGCCTCTGGATCTATCCACAAACCAAGGAGTTCAAGACATCGGCCCTTTCTTTTTAAGGTTTTGAAAGTAGAGGAGGCCTTCTCTAATACCAGCAGCCTTAAGTCCATGACAAACAAGAAAAATAAGAGCTTTATCCAAAAGCCACTTGTTGGTCCATTGACTGACCACTCTTTTGGCTTAAGGCAAGCATTGCTTCCCCCAAAAAAATGGCCAGATTCTGCCATTAGCTGCATTGTACATTTCAATCATGGCATTTTTCTATCTGCATAGCATATTAGCATCACATATAAAGCTCCACACTACCCTCCATAAGGGAAATCAACATCTAATCCACCTGACAGAATCCATTATTACAGGAAGATTCTTTATGTCAGATAACTGAGATTTGTTACTGCCATTTGTTGGTTTCAGTACCTTTTATCTTCTGATGTGAAAAATCCAGCTTAACTGATCGAAAACTCTGCAAATCTGATACATTCCACTGCTAATAAATTGTTAGGCCAAATACACTTAACATACTCCATAATCCAAAAATCCAATCCAATGCATCATCTCCACATGCATTTGCTATCTTTAGCATGTTACCCACATGCACCTGCTAGCAATTGCTGAGATCTGAAGCCCCCAAGAAATCCAAATCCAAATCCAATACATGGGAGAAATAAATAGTTAAAAAGAAGGGTCCAGGATTCAGCATTGCAACAATTCTCATGGTGAAAGCTGGTAGTATCATAGGACTAGAATGGCCTGCAGAGAAACCCAAATTGGTCCCTGAAAGATGGAGCATTTATTCTAAGCAGGCAAAGAAGGTTCCTCCAGTTTTAAACACCCCATGAGGGCTTCCTCCACTCACTTTCATGTACAGCTCACTTTCTTGGCCTTCCTCCTTTCCAGCTCGGTTTGCTAACTGATGGTCTTCTCTTCTTCTTGCCCATCTCCATATCTTTGCATCACTCCATGGCAGTTCTTGGCACCTATGTAAACCCTTCCTTAGCCATCTTGTCTCATCCCTTGTTCATACAGAATAGATTCCATTAGAAAGATAGATAGTGCATGATGCAGGACTTGTTTTCAGTTCCTTCTTGTTTTTCAGCTGGTGAGAAGCTCCCAGAGATCCCAACCTCTGCAGCAACCACCAGGTCAGGGCAGAGTGCGGTGACGCTAGTCTACCGCGCAGAGATCTCCGGCAACAGCCGTCTGGTCACTGTGACATGGTGCAAGAACCTGCTCACCCATGGCCTGTCTGTGTCGATCGAAGGATCAGCAGGCAGCGGCAAGGACAAGAATGGCAGGGAGTACAGCGAGGGAAGTGCCAATGGCAGCACCAAGAGCTGCAGCGCCTGCAAGGTGGAGATGCAGCCCTGGCACTTTTGGCGCAAGTATGGCGCCAAGCAGTTCCATATTGATGGCAAGGCCATCGACGTGGTCTGGGACCTCAGGAATGCAAGGTTCTCCGACGAGCCTGAGCCCCTGTCAGAATATTATGTTGCAGTGGTCTCAGAAGAAGAGGTAGTCCTCCTCCTTGGCAACCTCAAGAAGGAGGCCTTCCGACGCACTGGGTCACGGCCATCGCTCCAAGATGCCGTGTTGGTGTGCAAAAAGGAGCATGTCTTCAGCAAGAAGAGGTTCCTCACAAAGGCCAAGTTCCATGAGAAGGGCAAGCTGCATGATATCAGCATAGAATGCAGCAGCAGCAACCTTACTGGTGGCATGGATGTGGACATGGTGATAAAGATTGACGGGTCTGTAAATGTTCTGGTGAAACACCTACAATGGAAGTTCAGAGGCAATGAGTGCATCTCTATCAATAAGCTAAAAGTTCAAGTGTACTGGGATGCCCATGACTGGCTCTTCGGCACAGGGATGAGACACGCCCTGTTCATCTTCAAGCCTGAGGTGCCATCTCCGTCTTCTTCTTCATCGACATCTGACTTCAACACCAATGAATACTCTGATTTCTGCCTGTTTCTGTACGCATGGAAGGTTGAATGAACTATGAAGACTGCATTTGTTACTACTACATTACAGTGAATCTTTTACCATGTTATGAACCAATAATTCATATCATGTAATAGATTGGGAATGGAAGTGTAAGAAAATGATTGAGGCCATTTCCTATTTCCTTTTCCATGGGAGGGTGTTGGGCACATGGCAGATTGGACTGGAGGGGCACAGGATAGTGCTGGGGATTAGGAACAGGCTGGTCCTGACAGAGAGAGACATGGAAGGTGATGACAGGTAGGATTCACAATGTCATTGCCTTTCCCAATCATGCATTCATGCTCATTTATCCAGAGAAATTCCAGCTAAGAGCTGGTCCCTCATGAGTAGTACTCTGCTGCTTTCTCATCCTCTCTTTTACTTGTTTGTTTTGACCTTCTTTTGGAGATTGAGGAGAAATGATAAAGGCACAACTCCCAGATAGTATACTTGTAGTCCAGATGTACCTATGTTAAGGACAACTACTCAATGAAGGCAACACTTTTCACCTAGGTTCTAGTTTTTGTTTCTAATGATCACATTTTGACCAGATAGCTTTAGTTATTCACAAGTAAGGCTTCAGACATGCCCATGGGACTATTGTACATACAGGATGCCAGGAAAAAGAAAGCAGACCTTGGAGAAATGGTGGGGGGGGGGGGGGGTGTGTGGGGATTACTTCAGTCACAAAGTTCTATTCCGGATTTTTTTTTTATTCTTAATGCTCAAGCTTTCGATTAGTTGAAAGCTAGATTTTTTGTAAAAAAATTTGGGAATACCAGAATCTATACCAAGGAAATTCCTACATATCTATGTTATGTTAGTAGCTGTAATCAAAAGCATCCCAGATTGTTCTCAGAATTTCCACCTCAAATACAAATATACAATAGCGGAAACACTTCAATAGTAGATAATCATGTATTTAAACATGGAAAAAAATGGTTTGACTAAACAGCAAGTTTGAATAGTTACAAAGTGCAGAATCAGTACTCTTTTCAAATGGATAGAATGCGTGTGAAAATTTTCTGATATGATAAAAACACTTCTACGACACAATGGAACTTATCAAATTCATTATATATTTATTAAATGAATAATCAAACTAACAATAAAGTAAACAGGTTATTTTGAGCCAAAACCAAACCATTTTGCCAAGAAAAATTTGTTTTTTCCACGAGAAGCTGCATCTGAAGCCTTTCCACCATTTCCATGTGCTGACCTCTGGTTAACTGCAATGGCAACAACAACAGGATCAACTAGAGCTATACCATATACAAAAGTAAAATCAGCATATGATAACTTTTTAAAGTTGCTCATGCTTGGAGCATACTTCTGGATGCATCACCCCTTTTTTATCTCGTCAAAGTTAAACCATTAAAATGTGGTGCTCTTACTGAAGTGGGTGTTTGGCCAACTATTTACAGGCAACCTGATATACCAAATCCTAATGGAGGCACTAGAAAAATTACTTGAACTAGATTGCTTAGCTTCTTGGGAGGACCCTGGTTCTGAAATCGGATGTTTTTGGTCTGGAGGACTGTCCCCATCACCTGACATAAAAAACAGAATAAAATTGAGCCAGGCCATTTCTAGAAAAAACAAGACATGAGTAATGTACATCAAACTATCTAGTAATACTATTCTAGCTTAGCAATAGCATATAGGCCATGACACAAATGAGTTATTGTGGAATACCATTTGAATACAACTCACCATCTGTCGATGACTTTCTGTAAGTGCTCTTCAAGTACTTAACAAATGAGTGGTCATTGTGATCAAGCATCACTAGTCAAAAAGCAAGGTAATGTTAACAAAAGCTATTACTAAATGATCTTGCTACTTCTTGATTGTAAATATATGGATCAATGGCACAAGAAGAATTACATTTTTGAAACAACTCATGCCTCTTATGCTCAGAGGTACCGAACAACAGCAACTGCACTGCCTCTGAATCTCTATTTGAGCACAGCTTGGAAAGATTATTTGTATCTAACAGGATGCCTGCAAGCTGAGGGAAGAACTCATAGAAAATATATTCGGGAGGTGCCAGTAACTTGGACAGAACAGTACATCATAGCAAATGCACCAACCAGAAGTTTCTTTATGTCCAGGCTCTCAAGTACCCTATAAGCTTCTTCGCAACAGTTATTGGTGAGTATTGTGCAAACTGAGCCCACCTAGAGGACAAAATTAAGCATGCATGTGAAGCAAATGCTGAAGTCATAAACATCATCCTCAGAGGATACTTCAAAAGCACAAGTAAAATCTATTACCTCACCGTTTGTCCTCAGAATGTCTTGCCCCACCACAAGCAAGCTAACTCGGCGAGACGTTATTAATCCCTCCATATCAACCTAATTCAGATTCTCAAAGTCAGCATCTTACACATTTTGTTTACTTCAGGATATGTTTACATCTTGATAGTTCATTTAAAACTGGAAGATGTATGTTGCATGTCAATAAAACTATAAACAGTAGGAAGCAAAGAAACCATTGATATGAAAAGGTGGCTGGTGCTTGTACTGCAAATTACTCTTAGTGATATCTTACAGAGATACTAAATGAATTGAATATACACCATCATTGCAGCCAATCAAATTTGGGACAGGTATCTGTACTAATCTCCACTTGTTGCTTGTGTTCCTTTCCCTATCTATGGGCATATCAACGATTACACTACCAGGTCAGCAGCACCACTGCACCAAACCTATCAGTCATCACCATTCAAGTGACAGCCACATGGTGCCAAACAGTCAATCAAAATTCAGAACACCCACATGACATGACTGATAGTAATGCTGTATACCTCATCCTTCTCACCTCTGCACAAATTAAACGCTTAATAATAACTCCGAGACCCAGACAGTTGTCCAATTTGTCGGAAACGTATCCACACCATGTCTGCCATCTACATCTAACATTCTCGTATCACAACAAAGCATCCCATGATCCTACCTATAATCCATCTCGTCATATACCTCATTGGTGAAGAGCAGCGCCGACGCGTCCACGCCGACATGATAGAGAAGCCAAGCCGCCTGCCTGCACTTCACCATTCTGCTCCTCTTCATGTTCACCACTGGCACCACGGCCTGCTCGTCCCCCTTGCTATCCTCCATCCAAGCGTAGCATATCGCCGCCACGATCGAGCTCACACCTTCCCAGACCACAACGGGAAAGATTAGATTCGAACAAAGGGCGCTTATTTGTCAAAATTAATGGGAGCAAAACACTAAAATACTCACTGTTGGAGGCATCGGAGAGGACGATCCTGGCGGCCCTTGCGGTGGCTAGGTCCGGAAAGGCGGCGCGCTGGCGGCGGAGGAAGGAATTGAGTCTGGCGATGCCGTCGTCGCATCCGTCGATGGCGGGGGCAGCGGAGGCCGATGCGTGGCGGCGGTGGTGGGGGAGACCTGTGGCGGACGCGGAGTGAGAGGGAGAGGAGGACGACGACGCGGTGCGGCGGTGGGAGGAGGAGGCGGAGGCGGAGTCGGGGGCGGAGGTGTCGCGGAAGCGGGACTTGCGGCGAGGCGGCTGCGGGTTTGGGGGGAGCGGGGCGGAGGGAGGAGAGGAGGAGGCGAAAGGGTCGTGGTGGGGAGGGGAAGAGGAGATGGAGGCGAGCTGTAGGATCTCGTCGCCGATGCCCCCCGGCTGCCGGTGCCTGCACGCATGCCGGAGAAGAGTGTTTTAGCGAGGAGGAGAGAGCGACCTCTGGCTCCGGTACGAGGACGCCATGGGCGGCAAAAAATTTTACGAGAAGAAATGTGTCGAGCCGTTTGGAATGAGACTTTTGGGCTGGTTGGGCTATTCGATGTTCAAGCTTTCAGCCTGTTAGGCTGCTAAGGATGAAGTATAGTCGTATAGACTTCTTTAAAGAAAAAAAAATAGCCGGAGGGCCGGAAACATAATACTCCCTCCATTTTTTACATATTGTTTGTATTTGGGTTAGTGTTGTGGTCAAATATAATAATGATTGTGAAGACATTTTAAGGACATAGAGACATATTTTATTTTGATAATATAGAATATCATTTTTAAGTATAAATTCTTTTTTTTAAAATGATATGTGAAAAAGAATGAAAATAGTATTAATATAAGAACCTGAATGGGAGACTAATATGTAAACTCATGGTGTACATGTCAATAAGATACTATTAACTAAATCTAAAATTTTTTCAGTGTTATAAAATAAATTGTCTAAATTTTTTTTTATGCAACAAGGATAGTATTTTGAGTAAATTGAACTTGCTTAAATGTATCTCTTAGTCTTGAACTTGTTTCATTACACCACTTATCATATTTTTTCGGTTAATTAACTGATAAACCTAAATAAACATAATTAACAAATATCAAACTTAAATTTAAGTTTAATGGTCCAAATGATATGAATTGGGGAAGTGCTTTGGTGTTTTCCATATTAAGTCTGTACAACTTTGAAAACCAACGAATAGGTCAGATTAAATTATGGTAATTTCTTTAACTACCTCCTAGAATGGTATTTTGGAGCTTACTGACCCATTTTCTAACCCATGTGAAGCCGTACCAATGCCCAATACTCATAACCAGCATCAAGAGAGTTGGGTTTAACTGAAGGGGACCTTAATGGATGCTTGCTCCTCCATGCGGTCCATGAGATGGAGCTGCTTCTCGTCAACCACATTGGCATCGCAAGCCCCGAACTCGCACCACGTCCCTACACCAATTATAAAACTGGCTATGGAAAAGAAGAGGCGAGTTCGATCGCGATGCTGGTGACCTCGAAGAACAAATGAAGCAAGTGCCCGGAAGAACAATCGACGGCATCAAGAAAGAGGGGATTATGGGAAGGACACGTGGAGGAATGGATGCTTGAGCAGTTGCTTTCTTTGGTCTTGTAACTTGGACTTGGGCTTGTGTTATGGTTAGATTTTTGAGTTAGCTACATCATATTTACTAATTTACTCGCAGCTATCATCACTGTATAAGCTTTGAGATTCCCACAAATTTTTAGTTTTAGACACCGAAGCACAACTCTATAAATTATATATTGGGAACAGTAAAATTTTCAAAGAAGCTTCGAAGCCTACAGGGCAGTGCCATCCCGTATATATTGCGTGTCAATCCAGCCTTATAGCGCGTACACACATCCCGTGCATGTGCACACTGATTTTACCTTCTCGCGGACCGTGACATCGGATCCCGCCGGTCGAGCAGCGGCGACGACTCCGACGTGCCGAGGCCGCCGGCGAACCTCGGCATCTGCCTTGCAGGAGAGCCGACGCTCGTCCTCCCCGGCGATCCGGCCGCCACCATCTTCTTCGCCTCCTCCAACCAGTCCTGCGTCATCCTGCTCGTGCTGCCGCCGCCCCCGCCACCTCCGCTCCTCCCGTGCTTCTTCTCGGCCTGCAACGGCCTCTTGCCGCTCTCCCCTGTCAGGTCGTACGCGCCGCCGCCGCCGTGCCGCGCGCCCACACTGCCGAAGAACCAGTCGTTCATGAAGTCGGCCAAGTCCGGCCCCCCCTCGGCCTCGCCCAGCTCCATGGCAGCCGTATGACTAAACTCCGACGTACGTACGTGGGTACGTGGGTACGTGCTCTGTTCTTCACAGCAACTTGATTGGTTAGACTTTAGTTGGGTTGTGTTTGTGATATATATTTGGACTTTAGAGGAGGTGAGCCGGCCGGCCGGGAGTGTGTCGTGTAGTGCGGACTGGTTCTTCCGAGGGCTCTTATTTTGCAGGGAACGGCAGCATATGGAGCTTGCGGCAGAGAGACGCTGTCTTCGTCAACAGACCGCCCAAGCTTGGATTTTGCTAGAGTATGCTTGTGTTTTTCCTTAATGTATGGCTTTTTTGGGTGCAAACATTAGGCATAAGGCGGATAAAAAAATGGTTTTATAGGACTGAAAATACACAAAGCAGTTGAAACATGGTACGCACTATGGATGAGAATCGAGTTTGTGGGAGTAATAAGCTGGATTATGGAGCTTACATATAAGCTTCGAGCTCAGTAAACTGGTGGCATACATGATTGTTCACACCGTGTGAAAAAAAAGAGCGGCATGCTTGTCTTTGTTATTTTGTATGGAAATTCCATACAAAGTTTGTCGAACGTGCACATAAATTTATTATTGTCTTTTATATTTTATTCTTATTTATTTCTACATCCACTCTATTATTTGTTAACTAATCCTTATATTAGTATTATGTTTCATTTTCAATACATTTATAAATGAGGATGATTTAATTTTTTTTGCTCAATATTCTCCTATACTTGAAACATTATTTACCTTATATTTTCCAATGAACAGTATTGTTTAAAATTTTAGCGTTCTTTTTTTTTTTTTTTTTTTTGAGTAGGATGGCATTATTCTGGTCAAAATAACATCACTTTTCTATCCAAAAATGAAAGCGGTGGCAAACTAAATTTGTCTATCACAACACATTATTTAGTTTGTAGAAATCTATACATAAAAGAAAAATATCTTGATCTAATTCTCACCCATACACAAGTACTGGTGTGTAATCAGATAGTTAATTTGGAAATTAACAATTCTAGGTAAAATTTGCGTACTCAAAGGTAAAAGCTTTTATCTTTCAGTGGAATTTTTTTAAATAGCACAATTAAAAAATTAATTACAAAGTCCCAAATTTTTACAAAAATAACTGATCATGCCAGTTTGTAGTGGATCTAAACCATAATAAGTTGACATAGGCATGACATGTTAGTCAAAGGAGGTGAGGGAGAGGAGAGTGAGTTTTTTTTTCTGTTCTTTTGGCTACTATATAAACCAAGTGTCACATATCAGCCAGAGAAAGTGGAGAGGACGATAGTATGTTTGAGTATTTTTTAACTTGGGTTGATTTCGACAGAAAGTCTGGATCCTTTAAGTCAGCTCAAGTTTGACCTACTCTAACCCAATGTATATATTAAGACGATTGAAATTGAGATGGGCTTAGGTTAAGTCAAGTAGGTTTAATCAGATCAGGTTTAAAAAACAAGTCAATTCGGGTTCAGAGCAAACCATTTGAATTTGGGGGGTCTTGGATCAGGTGTTGAGAGCCTGAACTTAGCTCTAATATCAGTCTAGATTGGGTCTCGCACACACTTGGGCGGGTAGGGTTAAGTGGATCTAATTATGCTTAAATCTAGGAAAGTGTGTTTTTTTTTTTTTTGCTTTGGCTAGTATATAAACTAGCTTGTCACAGCTCCTATACACGACAAGCTGACATGGCTCCTCTCTCTTTATGATAGCTAACTTGTCATGGTTTGGATTAGCTTTAAGTTGATGCAACAAATTATTTTTACAAAAACTTAGAATTGTAGGTTTTTTTAACTAATTTTTAATTGGCTAATTTTAAAATATTCAATCAACTATGCTAACCTCCATTCCAGGCATAAATTACCGTACCATAACAACAGTAAAGTTACATTTGATTCATAGAATCTTTTAAAGATTATCAATAATTCTTCTGTAATTTCATAAGATTACATTATTTGGTAAATTCATGTTGAAATCTATTTTGATAATCCAAAATTACCATTATAATTGAATTACAACAAACTACTAAAATTTGACTACTATCTTAAGGGGTGAGTATCTCAAAATATGAGATTCGGTAATCTTGATTCTTATATTTACATAATATATTTAGAAATTTAAAATCAACAATTTAAAAATATATTTTTCAAACCTATAGATAAAAATCTTAAAATCCAAATTTTCAAGCTTGGGAGTTTTCAAATTTTGATATTTAAAATTTTGATTTCAAACTTGATATTTTCAAATTTTAATTTCAGATTTCATATTTACAAATTTGTATTTTCACTTTTCAAATTTAGGATTTGATTATTTGAATTTTTAAGTTTCATGTTGGAATCATGAAATTTTGAATATTTGAATTTTCAAATCTACCATTTTTCAGATTTGAAATTTCAAAATTCCAATAATTGTGATTTGAAATTTTCGAATTGAAACTCAAATTTCAAATTGCAAAAGTAGAAAATTTGAACTATATTGAAACCTCAAGTTTTAAATTTGGAATTTTATAGTTTTAAAATTTTGATATCAAAATTTAGAGCCCATTTACATCTTAATTTTTAAACCTTTATAAGTTCAATAAATGTTTTTGAGATGTTACAGAATTATTTTGTAATCTTTATAGAATATATAAAAAATTATCAAGCAAAATTATCTATGATCTAATTATTAGTAATCAGATTCTTGAGATTATGAAAAATATTGGGGAAAGTTTACCCAATGCACCCTAAACACTATTGTGGTAAAAGAATCAGGATAAATCAGTGTCCATCAAAACCAGACCCAAATCCAAATCGAGTAAGGCTTAGTCCAACCCCGGTGCTTCTACGCTGTGACAATCGGGCCCGGTAATAAAACTTTTTTCATGCTAGTGAGGAGAGAGAGAACACTTCGTGAGGCAGCAGTAGCTTTAGATTTTTTTTGTCTCAAATTTCGTACGATTAAATTGTATATAATTTTTATTTCTTGATTTATGCATTAATCTAACTCAAATTAAATCTTGATTATATTGAAAAAGTTGTAGATTTTTAAATTATCTTCATATAGAGATCAAATATCGCATATATTTAATTTTTGAATTAAAAATTATTAATATTTTACTAAAATCATCTAAATTCTAATAAATATTTAATTTATTTGTGTATCCATATAAAACGACTTCATACATCTTTGCATTAGAGGAGTGAATATTTCAAAATATTCTTTTAAAGTGTGTGATAGAATTGGAGTCAATCTAATATCACAACTCACCACGGGAATTAGAAAAATGAGTTTCACCACGCATACCTATACCCAATAGCTCAAACCAAGTTACTCTATGCAGGCCCCACGTGCCATACTCTATGGATCACACAGACAACGAAAGCCCATGCGAGGTAAAACCAGACACCATACGTCAAGTACGACGCGACCTTTTCACCTAATTCTTAGGTCACAGACCCCACCGCTTACCCGTACGATATCTTTTACAGACTTTATCTCGGGACCCATGTGTCAGTATAACACATACAAAGGGGTCAAATTGGGTAGCCTGTCCCGGAAAAGGTACGCAGTAAAATCCGGGGTCACGTCCAAGCCCGTATCCGAATCAGCAAGACGCCCAAGCATTTACCGCTGTTACCATACTAGGTTCTGAGGCATCCTCGTAGACCAGACATGCCAGACATGTGACTGATAATCGTTCCAGCTTTAACATGACAATTTATAAGGTTTTTAGGCCATTCTAAAATATTTATACCTTTTTTGACTTATTCTCCCTGTTTTTTCCAGGCCGTGTCAGTGGCCGAACCCAACTCGTCTCTTCGTCTTCCTCCCGCAAAAATTGCTAATCGCTTCCCCATGACAGGAGAAGCAGGCTGCGCAGGCGTCGGCGCCGGAGACGAGGCCATGGCTGCTGCCGATTCGGCCGCCGCGGACGCCGCCGTCACAGATGGTAACCACCATTGCCTCGTTGAAAACCGCTTTTTTTTGCGTGATTTTATCTGGGGTTTTGTTTTGAGTGTCGCGTTGGTGATGCTAATTAGGGTGTAAACAGGTCGGGGTTTTGCAATGCATGCTCAATTATGTTGGTTAGTGCGCGATCAGGGTTCGATCGCTGTAACACGGTTAAATTGGAGTTGTGTCTTGATCTCTTATAGAACCTACGATGCTTAAATCATGGTCTGTAGAAGTTTCCGGAAGTTTCTATATAAGTGCTGGCCACGTGCCGTTGGTAGCGATCTCGTGTTTCGGGGTGCCCCCTGCTGAGATTTAAGGGAGGTTTTGAGTGCTGGCTAGTGGGAATTAGCTCTGGTTAGGCTTCAGTTTTTCCCCTTCTCGTGCGTGCTTGTGGGTTCTGGCCTTCTGGGGGTTTCTGATGCTGGATGGTGTGACTTGGGTTTGTAGTGTTGGATTGGCAATGATCTCACCCGATAAGTTGTTGTTGCATTGGCAGTGAACGCGAACGCTTTGAAGAGATCATTGGAATCATTCACTCTGGAGGATGAAGCAGCTAAGAAGAAACGACCAAAGAGAGAATGCATTGGTTTCACACCAAGAAGGTTCTGTGCCATTCTCTTTGCAACAACAAAGTGTACTTGCACCAGGGTCACCTAATAATTTTTAACTATGTGGGGTTCATACATGTAAAAAGTGTATGGGGTCAATTATAGCAGCTATATACAAAAATTTTTGGGGTCAATTTTAGAGTATCCTTGACATTTTCATTTAAAATAGGCATACATTAGTAAATAACAAATGAATTTTTGTGAAGAAATGGGGCTCAATTGACCGCCTCTGATGAATTCCCATCCACTCCTGCTTATGTATGCAAATTCTGTCAAAAACTACCTTATACATTGCTTTTTCTCTGTAATGTTGAATTGATCAGATACCAACTTGATGTTTATGAGGTGGCAATGCGGCGAAACACAATTGCAATGCTTGATACTGGAGCTGGTAAAACAATGATTGCTGTGATGCTCATCAAGCAGTTTGGGAAGAGCAACACAGCGATTAATAGCCAAAAGCTCATCATATTCCTTGCACCAACAGTTCATCTTGTCACACAGGTTGTATGGCAGTCTGCAGGCCCTGCGATGCTTGTACTCAGGATAGCTAGTTTTTCTGACACTTTTTTTGTTTCAGCAATGTGAGGTGATTAAAATCCACACAGATTTTGAGGTGGAACACTATCATGGTGCAAAGGGGGTTGATGAATGGACAGCCAGTAGCTGGCAGGATCAAGTGTCGAAATATCAGGCAAGTGCGATTACTTATTTGTTCTAAAAAAATATGCTTTTTAGCAACAAGCTTACCTCCAATTTTCTGTTTATTATTTTTGATGGCAATATATGCTTAATATTTGTACTCTTGACTTGTGTTTGTAAGTTTGTGAGATGCACTTTACGGCAGGATGGAGTTACAAATATATGCAAGCTTTCTCAATTGTTGGTTGTGGATTTGATCAAGTGAAAAATCAACCAAGATATGATTGCCCCCATGCTTCCTTTGATGAAAACTTTTGTTCATACATGACCATAATTATGAAATTGGAGTATGCCACTATATACGTTCATTTGGACTTGTTTCTTGAGCCCTTTTTTTTTCCATGCTTGGTCCTTTAATTTTGGCTGTTTTTTATGGTTTTGTTCCATTTGTTTCTAGTTATATATGTTAGCTGCTGTAAATCACTTACTTTTTTTGTGAATTGTAACATGCAGGTAATGGTTATGACACCACAGATATTGCTAGATGCTTTGCGTAAAGCTTTCTTGACATTGGACATGGTTAGTCTTATGATTTTTGATGAATGCCACCGTGCGACTGGTAACCACCCTTATACTAGAATAATGAAGGTATTGTGAAAGATCATCTTAACATGACATTTTCTTATCATTGGTGCCTTCTGGAGTAATTATGTGAATCCTCATCTTCTTCTGGGCAGGAGTTCTATCACAAATCTGAACATAAGCCAAATGTATTTGGGATGACAGCATCGCCAGTTATAAGAAAAGGCAAGCATTCAAATCAATGTACATTTTTCATTTTTCGTTGTGATGCTTTATATCAAAGAAAGTTTTTAATTGATCTGTCCAACTTACATGTTCAATATTGTATCTACTGATGAAGTTCTTCCCTTCACTTGATAAATCTTCAACGTTGGTTTGCAATTTTCTTTGTTATCTTTGCAGGTGTGTCCTCAGATTTGGATTGTGAAGGTCAACTTTCTGAACTGGAAAACCTTTTAGATGCTAAGGTATATCTGCTAAACTCTGACAGAAGTCATAATTTACTGCACATGTACCGTGAATAAGCTGGTAAATTTACTTCCTCTGGCAGGTTTACAGCAGAATTTCTGCGTCTAATTTTGACTACTTTTTTGTACCAACTTTGTGGTGAAGTTATGCAGGATATGGTGGATCAAATAACTGTATTCCTGTGTTTTGTCTATTGAGCTGCAATGAAATATCCATATCTAAATGTGCTTCCGGACTTTGCTTTTGAACATATTGGTTTCAAGCTCAGAAATGTAAATTGGTTGATTGCATTTCTTGCGAAATGCTTTTTTTTACTCAAGTAGTGGAGAAATGCTTATGCACTTTGTTTGTTGAACATAATGTTGTTTTCATTCTCATAAGCACTTTATTTGTTGAACATGATGTTGTTTGCATTCTCATATATGTTTGTTTATTCTATAGATCTACACGGTGACAGATAGAGAAGAGATCGAACTCTGTGTTCCTTCTGCGAAAGAAGTGAACATATACTATGACCCAAAACCAGTTTGTTTTGAAGAATTAAATGAGCAGCTGGGATTTTTGTGTTCAAAGGTTTAACATCTCTTTGTTTCCCAGCTCTATTGTTCAGATAGGAAAGTTTCGTTGCTCAACCTTTTATTTACTTAGAACATTATCTTTTGATTTATGCAGTATGATGCATCAATACTGCAGTTGCAGAACAGGCCAAATCACCATTATATAGATGTTGATGAAATAACAAAAGAATCAAGGAGGCGCCTCTCTAATTGTTTGGCAAAGATCTGCTATTGCCTTAATGATGTTGGTCTCCTTTGTGGTAGTGAGGTATTAATTAGATGCATTGGTTCTGGCTTCTTAAGTTTTGCCCCTTCTTTTCTTTTGGGCCCAAAATCCTATTAGCATTTTTCACTTTTCTTGTTCTCACCATTTTACTTTCAGAGCCTCTCTCATAGTTAATTAATTTATTTTTCTCACAGGCTGTGAAAATCTGCATAGAAAGGGGTCAGAAGAAAGGCTGGCTGAAGGGACTCCGTGGTGCCACTAATCTGCAAAGTGATGCAAATGCCTCTGGCCTGCTTGCAGAAAATTCAGTGCTCCATATGAAATTCTTTGAAGAAGTGTTGCATAGAATTGACAGCTGCTTCCGACAAGGTGTGATATTATAACTAAAAATTGTGAATTTGTCATTGATCTGTGTTGACTTCTTCTGCAGCCTTATGTTGTCCTGCAATGCTGTTAGCTTACTGATCTAAGTATATGTAGCATCACACATATATGGTATGATGTATCATCTATTTGATAAGTTCCATCATTTCAGATCTTGATATACTACTAAATTTGGAATATGGATGTGCCGAAACAACAAAGGTGGGCTATATTTCCCCAAAACTTTATGAACTAATCAAAATATTTCACTCTTTCAGGTAAAGAGCTAATTTTGAAATTCCGCCTATTCATATATTCCTTTACATCAACATAACTTTCTTTTATGTTTAGTAGTAACCACGATCAAGTGCGATGCCTTGTTTTTGTTGACCGAAAGATCACTGCTAGAGTCATTGAGCGGATTGTGAAGAAAATTGGTTACCTTTCACATTTCACATTTTCTTTCCTAACTGGAGGGAGTTCTTCAGTGGATGCTCTGACCCCCAAAATGCAAAAAGAGACACTGGATTCGTTTCGCTCTGGAAAGGTACTTGACATTTATGATAATTTGGTGAGACTGAAACATAGTGTTAATGATCTAACACTGTTTTGTTTTCCCCATCTGTAATAAAATGTAGGTTAACTTACTATTTACTACAGATGTGGCAGAAGAGGGTATCCACGTCGCAGACTGCTCATGTGTAATACGATTTGATTTGCCAAGGACTACCCGTAGTTATGTGCAGTCACGTGGGCGAGCACGCCAGAAGGACTCTCAATATATACTCATGATTGAACGGTAAAGTCGAACACAAAGCTATTACTCAAAATGATTTGGTCCAAGCAATTCTAAATAATTTGGAAAATTGTCACAGATGGTGAGGAGTTATCTAGCAAAGCAAAGAAAATAAAAGGATAAAGTGAATGACAATTCTTTAATTTATCTTTGTTCTCTCTTTTCCTATAGGAAACTAAGAATTTGATATTCTGCCACAGGATAATCCATGCTTATCCTGACCTCTCTTCCATCTTTTCCACATATTTATGATGGTTTGTACCTATTCTGCAGAGTGTTTTTGCCATTTTGCACCATAATAACAATCACACTTGATAAAACCCATTTTATGTACTCATCACCCATACTAGGATTTTGGATACAATACTTGAATTTTATATACAATTAAAATACTTGATTCTGTTTATAATTTAGTTCTTCTTAGTTAATTTCTCTCTTTTTTCCCCTATTCAATACATGCCCCAAACACTGTAGTGGTTCTGCATCCTCAAAAAACTATTATGTTTGTCTGCTTTTGGTCCTTTCCATCAATAAACACCCTGCATTTCCACTCTTATGATGAGTAGCTTACCAACTAGTTCATTTGACAATGTCTGAACAAAGTGATTTGCCAAAATGAATGAATACAGAAAAAGAAAACAAGAAGCCGTAATAGCTACTTGTCGTTGTTCTTTGCAGGGAAAATGTTCAACAAAGTGATTTGATATTTGACATTTTGAGAAGTAAGAATTCAATGGTTGAGATTGCTTCGAACAGAGAGTCTGGCGGTTTAACGTCTACTTTTCCTCTCATCGAAGAAACAAATGAATATCATATAGATGCAACAGGAGCAAAAGTAACTGATGATTCTAGCATTAGTCTTATCTACAGATATTGTGAGAAACTTCCCAAGGATAAGTATGTAAAGTCACCTTGCAGTTTTCTTTCTTTTGACTTGGCTACACAGATCGTACCTGCAATGCTCAATTTCAGTTGTTGTTATTTGTGGAGGGCTCCAATCATATCTTCTGACAGTTCTGCTCATGTCACAGGTACTACACCCCAAAACCTATATTCCAGTTCACCCAGTATGGTGATGGTTGTGTGTGTACATTAACTTTACCATCTAGTGCTGTGTTTCAACTTTTGGTGGGCCCAAAAGCAAGAAACTCTAACAAAGCAAAACAGCTTGTTTGCCTTGATGCATGTAAGAAGTTACATCAGCTGGGAGCACTTAATGACCACCTTTCTCCATCTGTTGAAGAACCACCGCTGGAAATTTTATGCAAAACTAATGTTAGCAAATCTGATGATGGTGAAGGTATATGATTACTATGGTTTTAAAAGAAAAGATGCCTGTTAGCTAGTGACTTGTAAGATTGATTTCCTCGATACTTCTGAAAAAGAAATTATTTGTATTGCTGATGATAAACTTTTATTATCTTCCTGAAGGTACAACCAAACGAAAGGAGCTACATGGTACAACTAAAGTTCGTGCCATGTCTGGCACTTGGGCATCCAAGAGAAGTGCCATTAGGCTTCAAGGCTACAAGTTAAATTTTGTTTGTGATAAAGTTGGTCAGAATTATTCCAATTTTGTTCTTTTAATTGATGCAACTATAGAAAAAGAAGCTGCTATCATGGAGATTGATCTGCATTTGCTTGACAAGATGGTAAAAGCTTCAGTATCTCCTTGTGGGCCTCTTGACTTGGATGTTCAACAGGTCTGCTGCTCAAATTTGCATTTTCTTATTCCTACTTCTTCTGCTGCATCTTTGCTATTGCTCTGAACCCTCCTTTTTGTTGTCTTAGATGGAGCAAGCAAAGCTTTTTCAAGAGCTTCTCTTTAATGGTTTGTTTGGAAAGCTGTTTACTGGGTCAAAAGCATCAAAGATTCCAAGAGAATTCTTATTAAAGAAGGATGATGCAATTCTATGGGATACTGCAAATATGTATCTGCTTTTACCTCTGGATCCAACTCTTGCTTCTAATGATAGTGTTTGCATTAACTGGAGTGTAATTGATGCAGCAGCCATGGCTGTTAAATTTATGAGAAGTATCTATAGTGAGGACAAACAAAATCTATTGGGAGCATGTGATTCTGATCAAAATGGTGGAGAGCAGCTAATTCATTTGGCTAACAAGTCGTCAAAGGCTCATGGCCTTAGAAATGCAGTAGTTTTAGCAGTTCATACTGGGAAGATATATACCGTTCTTAATGTCGCTGCTGATTTATCTGCCAATAGCACATTTGATGGTCTATCCGATAAGCAAGAGTCAAAATTTCGAACATTTGCAGAATACTTCAATAAAAAGTAGGTTTGGTTTAGTTCGTGTGCGTGAGCTAATAGAAGTATATGCGGGCTTAACTTAAATTGGACTAAGATATTCCATTTGCAGGTATGGCATAATTCTTCGCCATCCCGCACAGCCACTACTATTGTTGAAGCACTGCCATCTTCCTCACAACCTTCTTTCTTCAAAGTTCAGAGATGAAGGTCCTTTTCTCTCTTTTAATAACTAGGTCTAGTTTGTTTTTTCTCCTACTTGCACATTCTACCTTTTTTAATAGTTCTTTCAAGCAAGATACCTAAAGCATCTCTATTCTGTACTTAGATATGAATGATGATAAACTCATTCAACTAAACCAAATTTTTCATGGAATAAGTTTTGTGACTGGCAAAGTTGATTATAACATATCTAGGCTGCTCTCATTGTTTATACTTGTTTGTTGCTGAGCATTGTTTATATTTGTTTGCTGCAGGTTATGGTGTGGAAAAGAAAAGCAATGGCACTTCATCTGTAAGAAAGCCAGACAACCATGTTCACATGCCTCCAGAGCTGTTGATCCCCCTTGATTTACCAGTAGATATCCTGAGAGCATTCTATTTGTTTCCCTCTTTGATGTATCGCATGGAATCGTTGATGCTAGCTAGTCAACTAAGAAGTGAAATTGCATACTTTTCTGGAGATTCTTATATATCAAGTTTCCTGGTACAAAATCTAGATTCTGTTTCTTTCTTATATACATTGTTTTTTATTTCCATATAATGAGATCAGCGATTTGCATATGTTCTTCAGATTTTGGAAGCTATTACAACAATTAGCTGTTGCGAGGACTTCTCTTTGGAGCGTTTAGAACTATTGGGGGATACTGTACTGAAGTATGCAGTGAGTTGCGATCTTTTCCTAAAATTTCCTAATAAGCATGAAGGTCTGTTAACATCTCGGAGGTCCCAAATAACCTGCAATGCTACACTTCATAGGCTTGGAATCAAATGCAACATACAGGTAAACAAAATGTCCAAATTAACGATTGAATGAAAAGGTTGAATTTGTTGAACACACTGACCTGTAACATCATTGTAAGCTAATCCGATAATTGGTGGGATGTGATCCTCAGGGTTACATACGTGACGCTCCGTTTGATCCTCGTCGATGGCTTGCACCTGGACAGCTTTCGATTCGCCCCTTTCCTTGTAAATGTCCAGTAAATTCTGAGGTTGTAAATGAGGATATTCATGTCTTTGATGACAAGTCTATTTTTTTTGGGAAGGCGTGTGACAAGGGACATAGGTGGTTATGTTCCAAAACTATTTCTGATTGTGTTGAGGCCATAGTTGGGGCGTATTATGTAGGAGGTGGATTGAGGGCAGCCATTGCTGTTCTGAAATGGCTGGGTATTGAGGCTGAAATTGAGGAAGACTTGATTATGCAGGCCATGTCAAGTGCTTCCATGTGGACTTATCTTCCCAAAGGCAAAGTAATTGAAGTGCTCGAAGCAAAATTAGGCTATACATTTTCAGTGAAAGGTCTTTTGTTAGAGGCTCTCACCCACCCATCTCAGCAAGAATCAGGAGCAAAATACTGCTATCAGGTACTGGGTTCATATCGAATTATCAATCTTAATTGTTCTTTTGTCTGGTTCTTCTATTGGATGCATTTAATTTTATGCAACTTCTCTAATGGGAAAAACTGTTCTTTTATTCTAGCGCCTTGAGTTCCTTGGTGATGCAGTCTTGGACATCCTGATTACACAGCATCTTTTTAACAGTCACAGAGACACTGATCCTGGGGAGTTGACAGATTTGCGATCTGCATCCGTAAACAATGAAAACTTCGCACAACTGGCAGTGAAACATAAGTTCCACCACTATCTTCAACATTCGTCTGGACTCCTGATAGAGCAAATAACAGAATATGTGAATGGTCTGGAAGATTCATCCATGGATAGAAGCTTGACATTATCTAATGGTCCATCAAAAGGGCCTAAAGTATGCACTCTTACCTTGAGCAGGATAGCATACTAATGACATCAATTACTCAACAGAAGAGAATGTTGAAATGTGCTGCCTGTTAGAGATCACTCAGTAGATGTTTATTATTCTTTTCAAAATTCATTCATGTCTGATGGCCACTGCATTTTCTTTACTCTTTTTCCCGCATGCCGCTCATCAATTTTATTTGTGCCACCTGAAATGCATGATGTTTACTTACCTATTGTCATGCAGGTTCTAGGCGATATGGTAGAAAGTATTGCTGGTGCTATTCTAATAGACAGCAAACTTGATTTGGATACAGTTTGGGGAATTTTTAAACCTCTTCTTTCACCTATTGTCACACCTGAGAACCTGGAGCTACCTCCATTACGAGAGCTCATTGAATGGTGTGGCCAGAATGGATACTTTGTAAGAACCAACTGTAGAAGTCAAGGGGATAACATAGTGGCCATCCTTGACATACAACTCAAGGATGTGCTTGTGGTGAGGCAAGGTCGCGATAAGAATACGAAGGACGCAAAAGCACAGGCAGCTTCCTTATTACTCAAGGATCTGGAGGTATGCTGTTTTTTTTTTATCTTAAACAAATCCTCTGTAATTTGTAAAAGCTTGATAGTTGATAATAAGCACAAGAAGCACTCTACCATGTTTTATTACTTGATAGGTTATGAATATAGTGATTTTTTAGGGGCTGTCAGACTCATTTTTTTTTTGTCAGGAAAAAGGACTTTTAATCCCCAAGAATACCAGCAGAATAAAACAATTTGAAAAGAAATGTGATGGCACAAGGTGTCAAGATTTGCTTGATACCATGGATATACAGATTCTAGCACCAACAAGGGCAAATGGATCAATTGATTCCAAGATAACTGCTGAGTCCGTGCTTGATAAACAATGTGTGTTTGTATTCTGAGCAGCTTTATTTTGTTTTGGTCTTCCACGTTGTTCTTCATTCTTGTCTTAATTCATATCTAAGTGCCGGTTGTCTTATTAATGCAGTGCTTGTAATGGTTAAAATGAAGAAAGGAGGACCTCGCACATCATTGTATGAGTTATGCAGAAAATTACAGTGGCCAATGCCTACCTTTGAATGCATGCAAATACAACCAAGGTACTGTTACTTCAAACTGTCCTCTGAGAGGCTATTTAAGCAATCTTCTTTGTAAAATATCTAATTTTTTCTGTTTCTGGGATAGCAGCGTGCATTCCCCTTGTGGTGGCTTCTCCCAGAAAGCCACACCCCAAGGATTTGCTACTACCATAATATTGCATGTACCAGGTGGCCAAGTCGTCAGCCTCACGGGAGAAGGACGTGCAGATAAGAAGAGCTCGCAAGACTCTGCTGCACTGCTTTTGCTCTACGAGCTGCAGCGGCAAGGCAAATGCCAAGTCGAGGAAGCATAACAGCCATCCTAGTCCCTAGATACGCACTTTGCCGATTCTTGTTGTCCAGTCAAAGGGCAATCATAATTATTATTCCATTCACATGGCATCTTGGAATAATACTTTCACTCACCAGATGCCCTTAGCTAAAATTCCAGGTTAAAATAATAAAATAACATAGGTCCAGGGAACATGTAACTGTTAGGCTTCCATTGTGTTAATTGGACTGGTCTCGAAGTATTTATAAGGGGGGAGTGTTGGGTCTAAAGCTGTAGATCATTCTCTATGTAAATGTGTTTAATCTTGGTAGTTCTTGGTTAGTTCTTAACTCCAAACCAAACAAGACCTTTTGAGCTTGTTCTTCTATTATAAAAAGAAAAAGTTTTGGGCTTGCTTTCCAGTATTATTTAAAGGTTGTTATCTGCTCTGCTCCATTTGTTTCAAAAGACATTATGTGAAACTGCAAGGCACTGCGCGCGCCAACCTTGACGGGCAAAGCAAAAATTGCATTACAATTATTTATAATTTTAACCTATTTTGCTCACTTTACAAAATTCCCATTCAGTGTTTCCTGGAGAAGCTCTTCTTATCTACATTTAAAAAAGAAACAACTTTAGTTCGATAGTAAAATTGAAGTTTGTAAGCAGTGGTCTCTGATGCACAATATATGATGTATTTTAATTATGTATGTAGATTAAAAAAGTTTTAAATTTAATAAAATATTGAGGGAAAAAAGACAACTATTCTCAGAAATAAATAATTTGTGTGAGAGAATAGTGATAAATGATAGCGAGAATTGATAAATAATAATAGTAGAATAGGAAATATAGTAAAATTTATATGCATGTCTTAGATTATGCAACAGTTAAAAAAATAATATGTCATATATTGTACAACTGCGATAATACTATTCAAAAATAAAGTTTCTAATCAGATATTATATATCCTACGTTGTGCAACAATGAGAGTGCTATTCAAAAATAAAGTTTCTAAGATTGGGTTCAACACCGACGTCACCGAGCCCTGACAAGCGGGTTCTGCACCAAAAAATATTAAACAATCCACGTGAGGAGAGAAGATGCTACGCGAAGCGTCCTGGTTGAAGCTTTGACAGGTGGGCCCCATTGACGCCTGCGTGGTCTAAGCGGTCGCATTGGACTGGTCGTAATGCCCAGCAACGCGTTTTGTGGGCCCCATCTTTCGACCGTGCGTGCCACCAAATATATAGTCGACTTTATTTGATGGTAGCTTGGAGGATTAGAAATATGACTATTTTACCCGCTCGATAATGCGATCTGATGGCTGGGCCCAAAAGAAAAGACGACCCATATGTCACCGTCGGTGTACAGCATAGATGAGTGACGCATGCGAAGCGGTGGGGCTCATAAAACGCGTGAAACCGTAGTGGTGCGCTTATTTCGCGTGTTGTGTGCACCTAAGTCGTTGTCGCATCCTCTCATTGACAGGTGGGGTCGTGCGATGCGAGGGTCCACTTGTCAGTCCGATAGCCGTGTGTGAGTTCCGAGGAGATAGTCGTTGGGTTAATTTCTTGACTGGTCCCACGTGTCAGTGACTCAGAAATTTAATGGTTGAAATATAGTCGTTGAAATTATTTAAATATTTTTGGAGGTAAAAATTCATAAAAATGCTAAAAAATCATAAAAAATCACAAAAAATTGCAGGAAAATTGTGTCACCTTCTCCCTATAAACATGACCACAGTTCACTTCATTTTCACTCAAACACAACCAACAAACTTAGCCTTTTCCATTCTCTCATTCCTAAAACATTTTTGCAAAAAAAATTTCAATGGCTCACAATCCCCCCGGCAGGAATGTGAATTGGTTTGGCAAGTCTGGTGTAGATGATGAGAACATCGAAGCACCAACAGTCAAAATCTGTCCAATTTTCAACCCCCTCCCCCAGCATACCTGATGTGTTATTCACCGTTCGCTCTACTCCCTCCATATAGCCTACCACATCCGTATGCACACCCCCGACCGTATGCACCGGCTCACCCGTATACACAACCCCCCTACAGCCCTTAAGCTAGAATCCTTATTTCGTCGGAGTTTTGACCATCCCTGCAGAAATGTCGCCTCCGCAAGCACCGAGAAGAAATGACCGCTCCACGTCCGCATCGGATACCGACACTCCGCAGAGCACGGCCCAAGTCGTGATCGAGGACGGCGACAATGTTGGTAAAGTTGAATGAACCATTGGACCACGGCATAAACAATTGCTCTGGTCACAACAAGTCAACATGCGACTTGTGAGTATTCATCTAAATATTAAATTTTGTTAACACAAATTTTTTTCCCAGTTTTATCTTAATTAATTTTAAACAATTTGAATTTTTCTTGCTCCAGATCAGTGCATGGTTGAATAACTTCCTTGACCCAGTTGATGGGAACAACCAAAAATTCGATGAGTACTGGTCAAAGGTCGCTGAGTCGTACAACACGAGCAGTCCGCCCAATCGCAAACGAGATGTCAGGCATTGCAAAGACCATTGGTAAAAAAGCAATAAGAAAATTGTTCAGTCCAATGCCATCTTCTGCAGGTTGAGGGATGTCTACGGCAGTGGTCGTTCAGACGACCTATTTGTGTCGCAAGCACGCAACATGTATAAGCAGGAGGTTGATTATCCCTTCATCTTGGAGCACTGGTGGAGTGCCATATGTGGTCAACCGAAGTGGTGCCGAAACTATTTCGATTCCTCCAAAAGAGCTCGCCTCAACGAAGAAGATGCCCACATGTCGTTGTCAAACAACGACGATGTCCTCGTCGAGCTTCCACAACCAGGAAGGGCGGGATGTGACAAAGTAGAAGCGGAAGGGTAAGAGCAAATTGGGCGGAACATCATCGGCGTGCAAGGAGACCCTAGAGCGCATCAGCAAAGCCAACACCGAGCTCAATAGGGTGGCCGATAAAGACGTTGCTGCAGCCGAAAATTTACAGGAGATGGCCAAAAGAAAAAAAAAAGCCACATTTATGAAGTCATTGACAAAACTGATTATGGGGGATACATCCCATTTCTCGGATGCCCATAAGGCGGCGTATGCGGCGGCATTAGAGTGCGTCAATGACATGATTAAGGAAATGAAGAATAAATAGTAGTCCGAACAATGTACTTTTCATTTGTAAAATTGTATTCGCATTATTAATTTAAGTCATTTTGGATTGACCTATTCGAAATGTGGCATGTGATCGATATTTTTGGATTTTACCTGTTGGAATTGACACATCTGCTTGATGCCTTTGGATTTTAGCCGTTGTAGCTGACACACCTATTCGATGCTTTTGGGTTGTAGTCATTGGAAGCGACGCATGTGATGGATGTCTTTACATTTAACCGTTAGAAGTGACGCATCTGCTCGATTCGCTTCTCCCCCTATTCGAATCCCTCAAGCACAAATAGTGCCGCCAAGAGACCTTGCCTTGTCCAAAAAAATGTCGTCCATCTCAAGCACAAGTAGTGCCGAGGATGAAGCCGTCAACCAAATTGAAGAATTCATGACAGGGTTCGTACGGAGCGGGTTGACGGTCCAACCCCTTCATCGCCGCGTTCTTGATGATTTTCAAGCCAGCATAGACGCTAGTACCTCGCACCGCCGCTGAGGAGGTAGAAGAAGGTACATCGACCGAGATCGTGAAGGCGGTCATAATCGTCTTGTCGCGGACTACTTTGCCGATGTTCCGGTTTACCCCCGATACTTGTTTCGCAGATGGTTCCGAATGGGGAGACCTCTCTTTCTGCGAATCGTCGAAACTCTTGGGGAGTGGTCCCCGTACTTCAATGAGAGGAGAGATGCCCTCCTTTAAAAGGGGCTATCTCCTTTGCAAAAATGTACTATGGCATTGTGGATGTTGTGTTACGGCTCCCCTGCCGATGCCGTCGACAAGTACGTATGCATTGGAAAGTCAACGACCATTAAGTGCCTGGGGCGTTTCGTTGAAGGAATCATTGATCGGTTCACAGAAGAATATCTCCGTAAATCTACTGTCGACGACCTCCGGCGTCTACTCTAGCAAGGAGAGGATCGAAGTTTTTCCAGGAATGCTGGGAAGCATCGATTGTATGCACTGGGAATAATGCAATTGCCCAGTTGTATGGATGAGCCAATTCACTCGTGGTGATCAAGGAGTCTCTAAATAATACTTGAAGTGGTTGCGTTTGCATGGCATGCCTTCTTCGGTATCACCGGATCCAACAATGACATCAACGTGTTAAACCAATCCCCCTTTTCACTGATGTGTTGCGCGGCCCAGCTCCTACTGTTCAGTATTCTATTAATGGGACAGAGTATAATATGGGGTATTACCTGATCGACGGTATTTACCTTGAATGAGTTGTCTTCGTGAAGACCATACCCTTGCTCCAAACAGAGAAACTCAGGTTATTCGCACAACATCAAGAATGAGCAAGAAAAGATGTGAAGCAAGTTTTTGGGGTCTTGCAAAATTGATTTGCTATTGTCCATGACCTCGGTCGATTTTGATGATAGTCAACCCTTGCCAACATTATGAAAGCATGTGTCATCCTCCACAATATGATAACCAAGGATGAGCGATACTTTCATGACCCGTCTGATGGGTCGTATGATGGTCAAGGGACATCTACCGTAACACCTCTTACTATCCACAGTAGTGCTCCGTCAATTTTCGAACAGATGCTAACTCGAAACGATGCGATCCGTACTCGCCCAACACATCAGCAACTGAAACGGGATCTTGTCAACCACATTTGACAGCGTTTCGGGGCGACTGTACCGAGAAGTAGTAATTTGTGCGGTTGTTTACGGACGAATGTATTCGAATTTTAATTAGTACGTGTCATGTTTTTTTCCATGTGCCATTTAAAGAAAAAAATTAAAAAAATTATGAAAGCGTGTGTCATCCTTCGTAATATGATAACCAAGGATGAGCGGTACTCTCATGACCCGTCTGATGGGTCGTACGATGGTCAAGGGACATCTACCGTAACACCACTTACTATCTATGGTAGTGCTCCGTCAATTTTCGAACAGATGCTAACTCGAAACGATGCGATCTGTGCTCGCCCAACGCATCAGCAACTAAAACGGGATCTTGTCGACTACAATTGGCAGCATTTCGAGGCGACTGTACCGAGAAGTAGTTGTTTGTGCGGTCGTTAACGGACGAATGTATTCAAATTTTAATTAGTACGTGTATGTTTTTTTCCATGTGCCATTTAAAAAAAAAATAAATTTTTTTTATTTTTTTCAATGTTATTTACAATTTTTATCTTTTATTTTGTAGTGTTCGAATTATCTGAATTTTATTTTAGCGATTTGTTAATCTTTAATAAATATTATATATGCGGCTCTGCACGAAACACCTCTCGAAACGCTTTTGCATTGGAGTGGTTGGCACTTGAGAAGGTACCTCGCGAAGCGCCCCACGAAGTGCTTTTGTATTGAAGTAGAAAGTGTTTCGAGTAGTGTTTCACACACGTGGCACAAAATATGGTAAAAAAATATTCTGTTGAAACGTCTCGTAAAACACTGGTATATTAGACTTAGCCTGATAAGATGATCTTCTTTGTTGTTACGGTTACTTGTTTCTCGAAAACTTCAAATTTCAAGAAAAAACTTAATCGTTATGAACATAAAGATCCAAGGTATGGAATCCCAGAAACAGGCTAGCCCAACTTAAATGAGATATGGTAGCTTCTTTATGGTATAATAAAGTTTTTAGTCTACACAATCCATATCTAAGTAAACTGTTGCATGCTAACATGTAAACGACGCCTTTCCACTTAAATTTCTTTTTTTCTTTTTAGTTGAGCTTAAGTTTGTTTTTTTAAACTTTTATTATGAGTTGACATTTATTTTACATCTCTTTATTTATTAAAGTGAAAAAATTGACACTCATATCTTATGTTGGAATCTTAATTCTTTTTATATTTTGTATATGTGTTTAATTAAGATATTTGTGTTAATATGTGTAGAATGGGGGTTAAGATTAGAAGTGAGTAAAGTGAGATTGCGTGGTACTAAAGGTTTTAAAAAAAAAAGTGTGGGAAAACTAAAACCCCAACCACAGAACGACGCGGCCCCATCAAACGGACGGCCAGAACAACTCGGAGGCAAATCGGACGGCCAGGGCGCATTTGCCTCTCTTTAAAAGGAACCCCAGGGCCATCCGTTCGGTGCCTCGTCTAAACCCTAACACCCCGCTCCCTCTTCCTCCCACTCCCGCTCCTAGGGTTTTGTGGCCGCGCCTCAACTTCCTCCACCTGCTCCGCCGCCAATTCCAATGGAGTTCTGGGGTAATCTCTCCCTTCCTCTCTCTTCTCTCCGTACTCTCCTCTTGCATTTGATACGATTCAGTTTTGTTTGGTGCTACTTTTGCTTAAGAGTCGTGGATGTGTGTATGTGTCTGTGTGGACATGCCTAGTATATTATGGGAATTTGTCGGACGGTAAAAAAAAAAAAACTGTAGTATCACTCGCCTCATCACATTCGCCAAATCTCGTTTCATATGATTGGATCAGATGTTGCTAGGAGGTACTGCATGTACGGTGTGATCTCTATGTGTTGTAGCACTCTGTTGGTTCACTGCTTTGTGTTCTGCTTTGGGTATAGCGATGTGTTTTGGTATGTATATTTAGAGATTTGTATGTTACTAATCCGTGATTCTATTTTGTTGCTGTTTATTTTTTCTCTCCTGGATCAGATCATTAAGGGCTTAGGATTTTTTTATTTTACATGCTGTGCTCCATGAGGATTACTCTGCTTTATGCTTTATTAGAACGAACATCTAATAGTTCCATCCTTTCTTTGTCTTGTCATCAGACGGATTTCAGTAGATAGTTGTCTCGCATCTGATGAACATTGTTAAAGTGCATTTGTTGTAGGAAATAATATTCTCACATGTTATACTTTGTTATTTTGTGGTTTTTGCACGGCAGTTGTAGAATGCTAACTGTCTTGTCGTTTAATGATAAAAGCATTTGATTTTTCTGGTTTGGATAGTCTAGGGTCATCTACTGTTATGTTGCATTTGAGATGAGATTTCTGCTTTAGGAGCTTTTACCTGTTTGGCTACCACATTTGGTCATCTCTCATGTGATTACTAGTTGTGGGTATTGGATTATTCATTTACCTCAGTTGTAACAAATGTGCTGTGTGGGTTTCTGAGGTAGTATTTGGTTATTGTTATATTTGTTTTATGTTGTCTAAATATCATGGTTGATTATTCCAATGTGTTTATTATCAAATCCTCACTTGTAAAGGTGAACTAAAAAACTTAGAACTTCGAAAAGTCGAGCTTTGATTAATTGATCCAAGTTGTACAGGTATTGAAGTCAAGCCAGGGGAGAATGTTCCATGCGAGCCTGGTGATGATTTTGTTGTGCACCTCTCACAGGTTTCCCATTCCCCTCTCCATCCCTTTTGTCTCTGTATCACTGATCACTGAGCTTTGCTTGGTGTGTAGCCTCCTGTGGTGGGGCCTTACCCTCACTTCTCCAAGCTAATGGGTTGCTGTGTGTTTTCTAATTACTGTTTGTTAGGCTGCACTAGGGGAAACAAAGAAAGGAAGTGATGTTGCAGTAGTATCTGTTAAAGTTGATGATAAGAAAATAGTTCTTGGAACTCTTTCAGCTGAGAAGTACCCTCAGATTCAATATGATTTGGTTTTTGAGAAAAAGTTTGAGCTATCAAACAGTTCAAAGACTGCTAGTGTCTTTTTCTGTGGTTATAAGACTCTACTGCCAGAACCTGAAGGATATCCTTTATATGTCAACCATATGCTATTTTTTGTTCTCTCAAAGCTATTTAAAAGATGTCTTCTGGTTTCCTTAACCTGCTCCTTGCTTTCTCCACTTATTTTGATTCTGATTCTGATGAAGGTAAAGTCCTGAATATACAATTGCAGTAGTACTCATATTCTTCTACTATGTCAAGATAACTGATCTGTCCTCGTTTCAGATGAAGAGGAGGAAGCCAAGAATATTCCACTGGTCAAGGCTACAAATGGTATATGGATTTCTCCCTCGTTTTTTTTTTTCCATTTTGGAGGTTATTTGTGTACTGATCATCTAAATAAAGTTTCTGGATCATATATATGTCAATCACTATGTTAGTTTTGTTTTCAAGGGGCAGATGCTGCAGGCTTGAAACTGAAGGTGCTCGCAAAGGATGCTAACAAGGGCAAAGTAGATGACCTTGACACTGACAGTGAGAGTGACAGTGATTCAGATGGGTGTGCTGAGGATGCTGAGGATGATGATTTATCTGATGAGGACGAGGTTGTATATTTATGGTTTAAAAAATACTTAATTTGTATTCATTCTCTTAGATTTGTGAAATTCTGTGATTGGGATGCACTCTGTATTCTGTATTGCACTTGTAAATGCTACCTTTGTTTTCAGGAAATGAGTGTGGATGATTCCAGTGACGAAGAGGATGAAAGTGATGAGGAAGAAGAAACTCCTAAGAAGGTGTGCACATGATAGATATCTTCACTTAACGCTTCTATAATCTTATCTGGCTTCTATTGAGTGCAGCCTGAAACTGGCAAGAAGAGAGCGGCTGAAATTGTCTTGAATACACCTGCTGCTTCTGGTAAGAAGGCAAAGAAGACTGCAACACCATCTGGCCAGAAAACAGGTGTGCTGAAGCCCTATAGAAATTATTTCTTGTTACTCACAATGAAGCGTTTCATGTGAACTATTACTAATCAAATCTGCATGTGCTTTGTCAGATGACAAGAAGGGTGCTCATGTGGCAACTCCTCATCCAGCAAAGAAGACTGTTAAGACGCCTGCAAACAATGACAAGTCAAAGGAGAAGTCACCAAAATCTGGCTGCTCACATGCCTGCAAGTCATGCAGCAAGTATGTTGACAGCTTGTTGATTTTAGTATTCTCGTCTTCCAAATTACAGTCTTTTTAATGCTTGATCTTCTTTCAGGACATTCAACAGTGAAATGGCTCTCCAATCTCACGCGAGGGCAAAGCATAGCGCCAAGTGAGCTGCTGGAGGTAGCATGTAGTAGTTGGATGTTATGAGTTGCTGCTGCTGGTGTGTCTTCAATGTTTATTTTCTTATATGCACTAGAGTAGCTTTTTCCGTACTTCAAATACCTGGAATGTAAGAATGTCGTCTCTGTCGTTGGTTGGGGGACACCCCCATTTTGGCCATCTATTATTTTTGTTATAGGTTGAACTAGTAATTGAGTTGTGAGTTTATCTCAGAAACATCTGAGAATTGGAGGTGAGGGAGTAATTCTACATTTTCATTGATAATGTTCCTTTGTTTTTTGTGGCACTCTATAACTGTTCTGATGATTCTATGAAATGGCCCCTAAAGTTCTACCATTTTTTTTTGTTCTTGATGGCAATGTAGAGTAATGCAGATATTTTTTGCTTTTTTTTCTAAGGTGCAGGTGCGTGTTTTATTTTTCTTGCATACATTATTTTTCATTGTTGTATCAAAATCTCTCTTAAATCAAGTTCTTTAGATTTCATCTAATTTAATTTCTTAGGTGTGGGTGGTGGTTAGGGGAGAGAAAGAAGTGGCGGAGGAGGTTGGTAAGGCGGTGGTGGCATTGTTGGTGGTGACAGGTAGGGGAAGGAAGGGAAAGTGGAATCAACACATCAGTAGCTACATTTTAGCTAGACATCAGCGCATTTTTTTTTACCAAATGTGATACTCTGTAAATTTGCTTTAAAATGACTCATTTGATAGAATTTAATCATGTTTGGTAAAATCGGGATAACTGGTTTGACTGGAAAAAAATGTGTTTAGACGACAAATCTTTCACAAACGAAAAAAATTATGACACTGCCGAACGAATGACACAGCATCCGAACGATGTCAGGGCTCTTGTCCTAACTGGAGCGGAGCGTTCAAATGACTTACGCATCGGCAGACTACGTGAAACCATGCATTATCTCATTTATATGCCTGTCTTTCTTACAACTTTGAGACCATGCTTAATTGAGTGCATGGGGCCCCCCGACATGCCTAAGCAGGGCTCTAGGCGTTGGTTGTCAAGGTACAGTGAGTGCTTGGAACAAAAGTGCGTGGAACAAACAGTCTCATCACAAGTTTTATGCAGGTTATATAGGCCAAGTGTTTTTTACAGTACCTGAACCAAACAGGCAGAACCCACACAGAGTACGCAGATCAGCACAATGACTTAAGATTACAGACGAATAGCATAGCAACAAGCAGCATTTTGCCAAAACACGGCAACGTAACACAGACGAAGATTTCCAGTATCCAGAACACCAAATACCAAAATGTCAAAACATTGTTTTGGAAGTCGATGCTGGAAATGGCTAGTTCTTTTAACACAGGTCTCCGGTATCAGAGTTCAATAGTTTTAACCCAACAGCGGCCTTGCTCACAGAAGACCATCTCACTTAGTGGCGCCATGCCTCGCTTTGGAATGAGCTTCCAGAGCCATCGGCCGGTTGACGGTTCTGCAGAGAGGGCAATTGTGTGAGAGAATATAACAACATTTAGATGACAACAGATTCAGATCAATGGGGAAGTTACTTGTTGCATGACTTGCAGGAATAGCCAGTGGATTTCTTAGACTTGGCAGTGTTTGCAGGTGCCCTCTTTGCCTGTTTTGCTGGATGAGGGGTTGCAACATGAGCATGGCCACTTTTCTTACTACCACCATAACCTACGCAAGAGTTCATCAAGCAATGAGATTCTGGTGACGAAGAAAGAACTACAAGGAAATCTAAGGAACACTCCTGACTTGTTTTACGGTCCACAGATGGTGTTGCTATCTTTGCCTTCTTTTCTGGTGCAGGTGTCTTGGAGGGTGTTTTCCCTGAACTCTTCTTGCCCTTTGCATTCTGCTTGCAGCAGGAAAGGAGAACAAAAAAAGAAAAAAAGGTAAAAAGTTCTGAGATATCATGCAAATGAACCCAGGCTAACATGAACTTTGAGTCTAGTTGAACAATCCACACCTTGGGAGGAGTGTCTTCATCTTCATCAGAGCTCTTATCATCATCCTCATCACTGGAATCGTTGGCATCATTCCTGTCCTGCAAATGAGTAGTATAATCATAATATATCTAGTGCTAATCCGACATCAGAAAAAAAAATTGTTTGCACATATATAGCCATATCAGAACCATATTAGGTATTTTAGTGTCAGGCAGGATAAAGCCTCAATAAACTAGGACACTTGTTCAAGTAGTGGTTCAGCAGTCTAATATTTGAAGGCTGATTGTTAACCCATAAAAATATTCACCTAAGGAAATAAACACACTTTTTACATCAGAAATTTACTGTACCTGTCCGAAATCTATGCACATTGCACACTACAGCTTAACTATATTCAGTTGGTGATTTTGGCTAGATTCTCCATTGAATACATTTAACTAATTCTAATTGATTGTGTAAAAACAGTTGAGCAAAAATGTATATATCTTCTAAATAGTAGTTTCATTATGGTAAATGACCGTTCTTGTACAAACCTCATCATCACTGGATTCAACCTCTTCAGAATCCTCATCATCTTTATCACTTTCACTAGCATCAGCTTTTGGTTTCTCAGGCTTCTTTGGTTCCTCCACCATAGTCTTTCGTTTCAAGGATGGGGAAGCAGCTGGCTTTGGTGCAGTAAGCTTCTTTGATTCAGGTTTTGCTTCTTTGCCCTTCTCATCTGAAGTTATAAAAGCAGCATGCTTAGGGGAGCTACTTAGCATCTCAGAAAAAAAAATCAATCAGTATATGATCCTCAAGAGAAGCAAAGCAGTCTTAAGCAATAACTAAATACTTGTGAACAACATGGGATATACCATATGTATCGGAGTCTAGTGGAATAGCCAATGGGACCTCCTCATCAGATTCAGTATCTGAATTGTGACGTATTAGAAAGAGTTATACGCCAAGTTTTGGAGTAGTACTAAAAGAACAGCAATCTTACCTTCATCCGTGGAGTGCAATGTGAATAAAGACAAAAAAAGCAGTTAAGGGAACAAAATTCATATCTTAGCAAAGATGGAAGAAAGAATTTAGGAAAGGATATATTCCTGTAGATTTGATCAGATAGCCTGTAAAGTTGACGGTGCTGTTTTTTGAGGAATGTGATAATTCAAATTCCTTCTCAAACACCATATCAGTTGCAATGTGAGGGTGCTTATCTGCTGAAAGTGTGCCAAGCACAAGCCTTTTGCCATCAATTTTAACAAAAATTGTTATATTCTTGCGCCCCTTGCAAGTTGTTCCTTCTAGTGCTATCTGATGTAAAAGGAAAATGTGAACAAACTGAACAGAAAATAAAATGGATGCACCTCGAAATGATCTAAAAGAAATCACACTTTTACTAAGGCAAGAAACCACACCAGCGAAAGATGATAATAGAACTTTCCAGGGTCACACTTCACTGTTTTTCCAGGCTTGATTACAACTCCTGAAAATATTGATCATAGTAGTCATTAGTCAATAATGAACAGTAGGAGCTGAAAATATTTCTCACTCTTCAAAGCTGCATTCATCTTGCTAGATTATGACAGGCATTGTCAAAAGATTTCTTCACACAGAGCATAGTAATTGGTGGTATTAAATGCAAATAACCATAGCAAGCTAATCATTAGCAGAAATGGAGATCACAAAGAAAACTAATTTAAATACCAAGAATATTAGAAAGATTCCACAATCCAAGAAACTGTAGTCGATCTTCATTGACCTAGGAAAATACAAGCGTTCTAGTGATCCTGGAAATGAAGGCACATTGTTGAACTATTGCCCTAGGCTTTCCCATTCACTGCCGCTCGGTTGTAACTCATGCAAAGAAACAACAAACTAATACCATAGGCTCATCCAATCCTATGCCTATATAACACGTGGAGTCTGCTGCGGAACTTTAACTTCCAAACAATTTAGCCGGAAACATAACTGAATAACAACAAAAAACCATAATACTCTCTCAAGAGCAAGACACATTACAAACTCACAAACTACTGCCTAGTAGTAGTTGTTCTTAAAGTTAAATCAAATCACCAAAGGTGCTGGAGGCTCACCCAATGCTAAGATGGAGAAGAAACAACACAAAATCACACAAGCATTTCATTTGCTCACCACAAATCAGAAATGGGCAAGGAAATCCAACATCAAAAGTATTTATCATTTTTTTCTCAATCAGAATCGCATAAGAATCCAAAGGACTGGCTTATTAAACACCATGGTGTCTCCATTTGAATCCATCATCACCTATCCATTTAAGAAACAAACTAACAATCATAGGCTGATGCACTCCTAATATCCAAGCCAAGATCAAATCCACATAAGCAACCAACTTTCTTGGCCACAACAAGCATTCTTTTAAAAAAAACAAAAACAATAAACGCTACATTGGAAGTAAATAGATTAAGAGTGGAACAACCCATCACCCAGTAATTCTTTATCACAATTTCATAACGATTTAGATGTGTAAAAAAATCTTAAATATGCTTCCCGGAAAGAAATGCACAATAATAGCACAAGAAGCATCCGAAAAGGTAAGAAAAAAATTGGAAAACAAATGTTGATCATTGATCGATTTGGGACGAGGGAGACGAACCCCAAAACTCCATTTGCAGGAAAGATTGTTCCAAAAACAAAGCTCGAACCAGAGAGTTGTTTTCTCTCTCTTTTTTTTTTGTTTTACTTGTTTTTTCTTCTCCGTATCAGTTCTTCTTTAGGGTTTTAGGGAGCAGCCTATTTGAGGGGCCGTCAATAAAAAGGCACACGCAGGAGAGCATTGATCTCGGCCGATCTGCGCCGTCCGTTGTTGTGGCCATTTCATGGGTGAAATGTGAAATCAACGCATCTCTACGGCCGTTCGATAAGGCAAGGGACTTAGCTGTACCATCTTATTTGCCTTTGGAATTCTGGTATTTGGATGGACAAAAAAGTTCTAAGATGTAGGTGGATGTTTTTTCTTAAAATTTTTTCATCATCTATAATATACAATTACACATTTAAAAGTTTGATTTTCACTCTCTCTTCTCTCCACACTTCTTCTCTCTCTTCCTCCTCCTGATCTTTTATTGCTACTACCACCACTCCTTCCTCTTCTTCTCCCCACAAATTACTTAATCTACGGTCAACGGTGACATTACTGCCTTGCAACCACGACCACCACCCTTTCATCTTCCATTTCCCTTGCTGGCTGCCACCATCCACCATTGCTACATGTGATCAGCGGCGCTACAGTCACCTTGCCGCATTGCCTCTACTAGGTCATCTCCATCGGAAAAATTAAAGAAGGGACGAGATGAATTCTAGAAGACTAGATCTATAAAGAGAAATTTGGTCTAACGACAGAAAGAGATTGTATGCGAGACAAGAAAAACAATACCTACCCATTAACAAAAACAAAAAAAACCTATCTACTCTTTATTTTCCCAACAAAAACTACCCAATTGAAAAACAAACCATTCGGATCATAGTTGGATGTGAAAATATGAAATTTCAGTCTCCCTTAAAGACAAAAATTGATCCTAATCATTATTTCTCAATCAAATGGTTCCTAAAGATAGTAATATACATCTAGTTATTGAAGTAATATGGGTGATATAAAAATTTTGGTTTCTTATCTAAAGTTGATTTTGACCATCAGTTCTCAATCATAAGTCTCCAAAAGACAGTAATATACTTGTATTTATTGTAGCAATATGTAGATTAGTTTTCCAACAGAAATAATACACATAATTTGTAATGCCCTAAGATCAACATATTTTCGTTGTTTCTCCACACAGAACACGCTATACATACTAACTTATTTGTATTCTCATCCACACTTGTAAAAAAGATTAACCTAGAATTATATGTTTTGGTCTTCTTGAGCATACATACACGTGTCTTTCCTCCTTGACAGGAAGATGGGAATATACTTTGGGATGTTACACGGTTCACCAGGACTGAAAGGTTCACTTCAAACACACACCTGACCAAAAGACTCCCGACACAAACTACTCTCAGCTATTGCAGGGGGAGGGAAGAGCAAGGAATCGAAATCAGAGGCTGCCGCTCGCCAAGGAAACCGACCCGTGGCGCGCTCCCTGCCGAGCGCAAAATTACGAGCAAAACGGCCCATAATCTCCCATTTTTCCCGTGCCACCAAGTAACCGAGGTCCTTCTCCCTTCAGCTTTTTTCGAGAGCGTGGTCAAGTTTCACACACACACACACACACACACACACACACCCCTCGTACTTGAAGCAGTTATTACGAGTGCAATGCCAAAATTGCTTGAATTAGTCAAAAAAATACCTATGGCTATGGTTGTGATGTTTTCACCGTGTCATATGCAAATGGATCGATCGATACATATGACAAGCAGTCACAGCAACGAACGGAAATTTATTTGGGAACTGTTTGACGTGAGTACCTGACCTCCAACCATTAGATTAATATAATATGTAAACCATCATAACAGCAAAAAATAAAAATTTAGGTGTGTTCCACCAATATTAAGCTTCTCAAATAAATCAACTTGTAACTTAAAAAAAATCTCTTTTCATCAATTTCAATTTATTTGAAGTTTCTAGTTAAAAAAGAATTTGTGTTTGTGGAATAAATCAGAAAAAAAACTAAATATTTGACCGCAACTTGAATTTATAAGTTAATAATTAGAAACTAAAATTCAATCAAACACTATTATGCTCGTACGAGGATCCAATCTCTAATCAGTAAATCCATGTAATATGCACCGATCCAATAATTAATGAACATGTCACACCAGCTGAATATGGCATATTGGCATACCTAGCGTGGTCCTGCAGGCATCAAGAACACTTTCCGAGAATACCTGCATCTTAACCAAACAGAGATCCTTCATTCATCAACAAGATTACCCAACAATGGGAAAGATTTGATGACAAAAAAAAAATTAAATTAAGCACCTTCAACAGGTACTGGCACATGCTTGATACCTCATTAGACAAATAAATATTTTGTGCGGCAATGAAGCCTTCCTACCAAGCCAAAGAAAATTCTTAGCTACTGGATTAAGTCAAATACGATGGAATAATAATATAGTTGCAGGCTAGATAGATTGCTTGTCACAATTACAAATCAAAAGATACCTTCCTTCACTCTTTTCCCTCCAAAAATTCTCACATCTTTCCTACAATCCTCACACTGTTCACCACCGACCGCTTCCACACTTCACTGCATTTATTTGCTTGCTTCCCTCTTCTCCACTCTCCTTACCAAGCCATGGCGTCAGAGCAGCCACCACCACCAGACAGCAACAAGCCGCCGGTCTCTGGACGTGCACAGTACAAACCACCCCGGCGGGGTACGGGTGACGGCGAAGGACGTGCTCATGCAGCCCATAAACAGCCGCCGCCACGGGCTGGACAGAAACCGCCCACGCCTACTCGCGAAGGAAGCGCCCAGCACCGGTGGCCGAGTGATGGCGGCAGGGGCTCCAACGCACCGCCTAGAGAAAGCGGCCGTGCCCCCTGGGGCTTTGCACCGAAAAACAGTCCGCTCATGCAGTACGGGCGGCACACACAGCCAGGAGCCGAGGCGGAACAGCACGGCACGACGGCAGAAATGGGAGGAGACGGTGCCAGCTCCAACACTACAGTTCAACGTGTCAGCACGATTCCAAAGGAAGAATCGCCGCAGAGCCCGGTGCGGCCGCAGCGGCAGCCGTGGGAGAGAAAGGACGACATGCCGCAGCGGCAGCGGCTGGGCAATGACCAGCCGCGACCGACGGCGTGGTGCCTCACGGCGTGCTGCATCCTCTTCTGGCTTCTGGTGATCGCCGTCGGCCTCGCCGTGCTGGTCATCTATCTCCTGTACCGCCCGCAGACGCCCCGGCTCAGGGTGGCCACAGCCACGCTGAACGCCGGGTATATCGACGAGCTCAACGGCGGCGGGCTCGTGCTCAACTCCGACCTCACCGTTCTGGCCACCATCTCCAACCCCAACACCAAGATCGACGTAGTGCTGCACTACATGGAGCTGGACCTCTTCTTCGAGGGCAACCTGATCGCGACGCAGGCGGTGTGGCCGGCGCCGTTGCACGAAAAGCCGCGCCAATCAGTGCTCCGGAGCGTGCACCTGGTGGTGAGCGAGGTGACGCTCACGAAGGAAGACGTGGCGATATGGAAGAATGCTACGGCCAAGGGCGGCCCAGTGCCGCTGGAGCTCGCGGGCCGGTTCCGGACACAGCTCAACTTCGGCCGGTGGCTCCGGTACACCTACTGGGTCTATCCAAGCTGCCGCCTCCGCCTCGACCCCCCGCCCAGCGGCGCACTGCGCTTCGCACGGTGCTGAGACTTGCCTATTCTCTCTTCCCGTGTCCGTTTATCTGTGCTCATATATCATACAGACGGAAACACAGGCAAGCGGCACGGAGAAATCTTGTGTTTGATGTGTCTGGTTATTTGAGTTCGTTTCAATTTGCATATTTCTTCCGTCAGTTACTTTTTGATAAAAGAAACGTGGGATTTACAATTTATGTCAGTCGAAAGGCGCAAATGATCGATAGAACTCGCCATCTTGCACGGCTGAGCACCAACATGTAAGCATGTCTTTTTTGTACATGCCTCCTGCAACTCCTTCAGAGAGTTATTATGTACGAATCAAGAACTGAAAGTGTCCAATCATAGCTAGAAATTATAAGAGCTGATGCAAAGTATTGGCATTTCGGCATTATTAGCCGAGAAAATTTTTAAGTAAAGTTTGCATTGTGAGCAGAACACCTCATTCAGTACTGAAACATTAGAAAAATTTAAAGACTGGTAGAAATGGCGAATCGAGGGTGCACCACATCGCCTTGTTCTTCACGGTCCTTGTGTTCATGGCTTTGGATCGTCGCCTTTGTGGACCGTTCGATTTCGTCAGTTCGTCTAGAGAACGGCCCGTGTGTGCATTCGTGCGCCACCTGTCGCCGAGGACAGTGTTTGCCCACGCCGCTCGTTCCTTCCCGAGATGGTTGTGCATGCGTGCTTTTCTCTGCCTCTGCTTCTCGCGCGCTTCGCCTGCTCATCGTTGGTCGATGTGGGCCGCCTGTTGCGTCTGTGCATCGGGGCCCTTGCTTGGGCATCCCCGTGTCGCTCTACGACGCGTCGTGCCACTTTTCGTCACCTTGTATTCATTGTTGCTCCTTTCTTCCCGAGACGACTATGCGTGCATGTCCACCAACCCCGTACGTCTCACGATGTGTTCTCGCCTTTTCCCTCCGTGTTTCTTTTTTGCTTCTTCTTAGCTTTCTCCTTCCTTTTGTTCTTGTTTTTTGTCTGCACGTTTGCCATCGCTGTGCCTTGAATCTGCTGTCACCCCGCATTTGGACATTTTCTGAGCTCACACGACACAGTTTGGCCGTGCGTCCTAACTAGGTTATCCTCTTCCTTTTGTTTCAGTTTTGTTTGTTTGTTGTTTTTGTTTTCTGAGTTTTTTTCTGCTCTGCCAGATGTGTATCAGCGATCCTCGTGGCCCCCGATGGCCGGTTATTTTCCTTGTGGATACTTGGTGAGTTGTTGTTCGGTTTTCTATTTTTATGTTGGTTTAATTTTTTTGGTCGATTATGATGATTTCCCTTTCTATTGGTCGTTTTAAGTTTTGATCGAAGCATTCCATTTGTTTGTTTGTTGTTGTGCTTGTTTTGGGTCGAAGAATGCCATTGCTTCTATGTTAGTGGTGATTTTGCTGGTTGTGATCGGATAGGCCCGCTGGTCATTTTTTTGTGTCTGATCGAATAAATGGTTTGTATGTTGAGCACATTGCCCCCAGTTGAATCGCTGGTTTTGTTTTTATGTTGGTCGCCCTCTGCAATTTTGGTCGAAGCACTACATTTTCCTTTACGTTGGTGGTCCTTGCTTTTGGTCGAAACAACGTGTTTGCTTGTTTGTGTTTTGTCGGTGCTTCTTTTCCTCTGGAGTAGTACATTACTTCTGTGTTTTTGGTCGAATCAGTTCCTTTGCCTTTGTATTGGTCGTGCTTTGCTTCAGGCAGATCAGTCCATTTTCTTTCTCCGTTGTTGCTGCTTGTTCCCTTCAAATAGTGGATTCCTTCTGTGCTGGCAGTGATTTTCGTGTGCGCTCCTCCATGTCCGCTGGTCGCTTTTCGTGCTCGGTCGACTCATCAGTTTTGTTGATATGCATGTTACATTGTGTGTTTCTGGTCAAACTAGTGGATTTTTCTTTCTATTGGTCATGCTTTGTGTTGTTTCTCTGAGGCATGTAATTACCACTTTACCACTTACTGTATGTCCAATCTTGCTTATACTATCAAGATTAGAAAAAAGCAAAAAAATTACCATGCATGAATTTGTGATGCTAATGGATATTGTTCTAAACAGATTTTTAGCTTTGGACTGCTGATTGGTTTGTTTTTAGAATGCTTGGATTTTTGCTTTCAGACTCACTAAATGAGGATGCCTGATCTTTGTGTTTTTCCCCTGATAGCACCTGAGGAAGTCTTTTCCTTTTTCTTTGCTTGCCGTAGGCAGTAGGAACTGCAACGACTACCGTGATACCTTATTGGGACTTTGTTCTTTTGCACAGGTGGATTGTTTCTCTTATGCTTTTGCTTTATGTGCAACTATCCTTTGATGTGGCATGTATGCTTATTGTATGAAATTTTGCTTCATAGATTTTTCCCCTAGAGAAAATAATGTCCAGGGTTGTTTTATAGATTGTGCTAATACATATTACAAACATTTTTCTGTTATGCATTGGGCGGGTATTATGGTGCCCATTTTCTTTTTCTGACTCTATGTTTCTTCTTTCCATAGAAAGTACTTTACCTATATTCAGATTGCAACCAATGCTATGTTACCTTTGTTTTTTTGCGCAATACCCTGGGAGCTTCTTTTCCTCTATCTTAGTGTATTTACTCTCATTTGTTTGGTCACATGAATGGCCATTTTAAGATTACAGCGTGCTTCATCTGTGCTACTGTGTGTTTTTATAAGGTGTACAACATTACTAGGCTTGCTGTTTGATGGATTCCACATGAAATACCCTTGTGAAAAGACTGCATTGTTTGCGTGAGAAACATCATTTTACGAGACCTCAGCGTTTGTCGTTGCTGTTTGTCATTATTTGCCATCTTTATTCCTATTGCCTGTTTCATGCATTTCCTCCTTTCCACTTTTTTGCCTTTTATGTCCAACTGACCCTGCTTCAGATCACACTGATCAGAAACATGCAATCCCATCCATGCAAATGCGACAAAGGAAGGCTTCTTTCTTCTGATTAGATCTGTGATTACCCCCTTGCTTTTTTGTAAAGAGAACCGTTATAGATCTACATCTCATAATCATGGGTAGGAAACCATTTTTGTCCCCGTGTTACTATTGAAGAGGCCAAGAGAAACTGAAAGAAGAGGATGTCCTTAATGTATCAGCACGCTCAGAATTGCTCAGGTAGTTGCCTACCCTAAATGATCTATGTTGTGATGTTCTATCGGAACTAAAAACCTATGTTTGTTTACGGTCTTCTATTCTACCATAGGTCTCTTGTTGCGTGCTCCTGCTCATCCTCATACACTACCATTATCAAAAGACTTTGTAAATTCTATGAAAGGTGCAATGTATATAGCTATGTGTGCCTTATGATCACTGTTTTTTTCTCCTCATATGTTAGCTGATTGGATTATTCTCTTTTAGTGTCCTATTGTGACCCTGAACATGCTTGCGATTCATGCTGTGCTGTTTTTTGGTACCAAGAAAGGGTGAAGAGTGAATTTGCTCTCTCAAAGTGCAAAATACAATACAATTTGTGCTACTGTGTAGGCAAGGTCAACCTACCTGTTCATAAAACACCGCCACCTTTCTTAGATTCTCTTCTAGTTTCGATGATGATGATCGGTCGAAAGATTTTATGAGAAAAATACAATCTTATAATTCGATGTTTTCTTTTTCCTCTTTAGGTGCAGACATAGATCAGTCTTTAAACACTGGCAATGTGCCTTATGTTTTCCAAATAAATAGTTTGGTCCACCATTGAATAGACAGCCTCCTTCCTTCTCATGGTGCAAAGTCTAAGTTTGCCTAACTTTATATCCATGATCCACAACACAAGTTTGAAAATTGTCTTTCCACCTTTGAGTCGGATATTGACCATGACTGCGTTTCTGATCTCTCTATCAGTCAATCTCTCATGGCTATGTTCGATCAATGTAACTCGGTAGCCAAGGGTTTTAGAATGGCGGAAGATCGATTACACGAACATGGTGATATCAAGATAGCTTTACAGATAGTTAGCTCTACTGGTGCAGATGGTGTGCAATATAGTTTGCCTACCACTGATGAGCTTGCTGGCATTATCGTTGGTGATTTTTCTAAGGATGCTTTTGAATATGACATTATTATTCAGGATAATACCAGCCCATTGAAACAGATCTTGAGCTTACACCTTGCTTACATGACCTTGTAATATCCCATTTTATTCCCTTATGATGAACGTGGCTTCCAAATTGACATCAAATATGCAAACCATGAAGAATTGCCTAAAAATGCAAGGAAACATGTTACCATGCTCGAGTATTATTGCTATCAGTTTCATTATAGGCATAACCAACCTAACCCCCATGTTTGTTGTGGGCGGTTATCGTTGCAATCAGCTGTTGATGCATTTTCGACTGTTGAGAGTAATCGTTTGCGCTACATTTTTTACCACCAAGATGATTTCCGTTGTGAGAGCGTCCAAGGTGTGCATAATGCGATTGATAGAGACCATGCTGAAGGTAGTTCTGTGGGTAGAAAAACAATTCTTCCTACTAGCTTTACTGGAAGGCATAGATATATGTCTCAAAATTATCAATATGCTATGGCTATATGTCGCCTATATGGCCTACCCAATGTTTTCCTTACATTTACATGCAATCCAAAATGGCAAGAGATAGACGATGCATTAAGGCATGAACTTGGCAAAAGACCACGCGATTGTGCAGATGTTGTTTGCCAAGTTTTCAACATGAAGCTAAACGAGCTCCTCACTAATATTAAACATGGGCACGTTTTTGGCCCTGTATTGGCAGGTTATGCTTCCATGCTTCGCTTCTACACCATGTAACAAACAGCCCATCATTGAATACGTCTTCTAATTTTTTCCCACCACTACACAGTGTTGCACACAGTAGAGTTCCAAAAGCATGGTCTTCCACATGATCACATTCTTATATGGCTAGATGGGAAAGGTAAGGACCCTTCACATTCATCCATTGATGCCATTATCTCCGCTGAGATACCCGATGTTGATACCGATCCCTTAGGCTATGCTTTAGTAGACGAATTCATGATGCATGGCCCATATGGACCACTAAATCATAAATGTCCTTGCATGAAAAAAATCAAAGGGCTCAAAGCACTACCCGAAAATAGTTCTAAGATGAAACTGTTATCGATGATAGTGGATTCACATTGTATAGGTGCCGTGATGACAACCGATTTGTCATAAAAGTTGGACCACATCTTGATAATAGATGAGTTGTGCCTCACAATTTGTTTTTGCTGAAAAAATATCAGGCACATATAAATATTAAGTGGTGTAATAAAACTAGATTGATTTACCTATTTAAATATGTCACTAAGAGACAGGACAAAGCCAAGGTTGCTTTTTGATTTCTCCCTAGCCATCCAAATATCCAACCAACTCCTGAAATGAAACAACGCGATGAAATACAAGAGTACAACGATTGTAGATACCTATCAGTGTATGAGACCATATGGCAATTGTTTGAATTTGATATACATGTTAGGATGCGTACAATCGAATGCTTAACTGTCCATCTGCCCAATATGAATTATGTCTGTTATGATGCACTGTCTGACCTCCATGCTATTGCCCAAAGCCCCGCTGCACAAAAAACTATGCTTATAGAGTGGTTTGAAACCAACAAAAAATATGAGTCTTCCTGTTCCCTTACATATTGCGATTTCCCGACCAAGTGGTGCCGGGACGAAAACGCAAGATGCTAGAGGAAAAGAAAGTGAGGCAACATGATCTGGGAGGATCTTCAGGTCTTGATCGCATAAGGCTCCGCGATCATAACCGTTGATCCGTTTGAGACCTAGCCTTGGTTTTCGCACTAAGCTCACCCAGATTCTAATATGCGGAATAACGGGATCTTACTCGAAAATACCGAAACTCAAATGTTAATCGAAAACACAGCTCAAAGTAATTGTACAACTCTTTATGTCAAAGAGGGCTTTATATGTCGAACGTTAGGCACACTTGCCTACGTTGAAGGAACTATAAGTGTTTAAAACTCAAATAAGTTCTATGACTTTTTCGATTGTATTCGATGATCTAAACTAGTCCTATTATAAGGTATTTATAGTCCAATCGTATGAGTATGTATCAGACTTAATAACCTAAACGTATTAGATTCATATAACTAACTAACTAATCCTAAACAGATAAGCTTAGTTATATATATTCGGATCGGATTACAATTCCGGATAGGAAACGAATTCCTTTTCCTGATCGCGAACCAATCCATGGTCGCGAATCCTTTCCGAACACCGTTAAGGTCGCGAAGCCGTATGCGATCAGGACTTGAAGATCCTCCAGGATCATGACTCCCTTGTTGAGAAGGAGCCAACCCCTGTTGCGACCTCTCGATCAAACTGGAGATGTGGAAATTGGGCTTATCCATCTTCTTTGGTGTACCACTTTGCCGTACGTGCTCGTTGATCTTTCCGACCGATTCGAAAAGTCTCCTTTGTACCACTACGGGTGGTAGTCACCTTCTTCTCCAGAATCACATCTTCACGTAGAGGTTCGTCTCGTTGATAGACCAAGTCTTCAACAGATGGTACTATGGTATCTGGCTCATCATCCAGCATTGAAGGCTCGAAGAGTTTGAGGTGCTCAACATTGACAACCGAGTAAATATCCATGTATGGAGGTAACTCGAGCTGACAAGCATTATTACCCACTTTCCGCAAAATCCGAAATGGACCATAACGAATGAGTTTGAGTTTCTTACCTTCACCTTTAAGTCTCTCCTTACTTAGATGTAACCATACCATATCACCTTCTTGAAATTCGCATCAACTCAGTGCCGATCATGTCATGCCTTGTATTTGAGTTGAGCTTTCAGCAAGTTCTGTTCAACCTCACGATGGAGTCGTTGAATACCTTCCAGGAACTTTTATGCTCGATCCTGATCAGATGCTTCCTTGCTGTTCTGTGCTGAGGTAGAGATCACAAACTCCATGTCGAATGGACTCTGTGGTAGAAATCCTAAACAGACCTCAAACGGCGACTTTCCAGTCGAACCATGCACTGCTCGATTAAAAGCAAACTGCAGGTACGGTATGCTTTCATGCCAGGTCTTCGGGTGCTTCGAGTTATATCCTCTCAAAAGATGAACGACTGTGCGATTTACCACTTTGGTTTGACCATCAGTTTGCGGATGAAAAGCAGTACTCCTCTTTAGCTTGGTGTCCATCATCGTCCAGAGCGATCGCCAAAAGTGACTAAGGAACCGGGTATCGTGATCAGACACAATAGAAGTCGGCAGTCCGAAGTGTGTCCAAACGTGTTGAAATAATACCCAAGCTGCTTCTTCTTTCGTGATAGTCTTTCGACAAGGTATAAGAACAATCATTTTGGAGAACCGATCAACAACCACGAATAGATAGTCGTTGCCACGTCGGGTCTTAGGCAATCCTCCTAAGAAATTCATGGATATGCTCTCCCATGGTCACGATGGAACTGGCAAAAGAGTGTACAAACCTAATTTCCGGTTTGCCGGTTTCGAGATGCTGCAGAGACCACAACCTCGAACAAAACTAGCCACATCTTGCTACATATGCGGCCAGAACACATGTCGGTGAAGATTTTGCAGCGTCTTTGTAACCCCAAAGTCACCAGCTACCTTCAATGTGTGCGCTTCTCGCATCCATTGAATTCGAGGTGCTCCACGAGGTATGCAAAGTAAATTGCCCTTGTACAAGAATCCTTCTCGACGAACGAACTCTGTAGGGTTCCCTATTTCGACCTTAGTCAGTGCTGTTTGAAAATCAGGGTCTTCACTGTACATAGTGACATAGTCATCATGACATGAGGGCTCGATCTGCATGAACGCTGATAAACAGAGGGTCGTAACTGGTGGTTGCGACAACATGTCCGCTAATTTGTTGTGTACGCCCTTCTTGTACTTAATCACCAAATTAAACTGCTGCAGATATGACATCCACTTCATGTGTCGAACTTGCTGTAGTTTGGACTAATTTTGCAAATATTACAATGGTTGATGGTCGGTGTGGACAACAGTCTCTTTACCCAAGAGATAACACCGCCAATGTTTCACAGCCTGATGCAGTGCGCATAACTCCTTATCATAAGTCGGGTAGTTCTTCTGAGCTCCCAGGAATAACTCGGAGTGATATGCCATTGGTCGACCTTCTTGCATGAGCACTACGCCCATCGCATAACCTGAGTCATCGGTTTCTAGTTCGAACGGTTTCTAGAGATTCGGCAAAGCTAACACAGGCGCCTCGCTGATCTTCCTTTTCAGCAAGAGAAACGTGTCCTCATGTTTCCCTGTCCACTCGAACTTCTGATCGATCCTAGTTAATACATGCAATGGAGAAGCCATAATCGAGAAGTGTCGGATGAACTTTCGAAGGTATTGGCATGCTCCCACAAAACTACGCACATCCGTAACTGTTCGTGGTCGCGGCCATTCGCGAATCACTTTTACCTTGTCCGGGCCGATTTGCAACGTACCGTTGCCGACCATGAATCTGAGGTAAAGTAGAGTTTCTTGGCCGAACTCGCACTTCTTACGGTTGAGGTGAAGTCGATGTTGCCGAAGCTGTTCGAACACCTTTTCGACATGAATGAGGTGCTTATCCCACGAACGACTATAAACCAATATGTCGTCGAGGTACACGATCACAAAGTCGTCGATGAACTGTCTCTATACGTAATTCATAAGACGCATGAAAGTTGCCAGGGCGTTGCAGAGACCAAACGGCATGACTAGCCATTCGAGCAGACCTTGTTGTGTTTTAAACGCGGTCTTCCACGTATCCTCCTCTCGGATGCTGACTTGATGATATCCTGACTTAAGATCCAATTTGGAGAAGACAACAGCATGCTTCAATTGGTCTAGCAGGTCATCAATACGAGGAAGGGGTACTAGTTTTTGATGGTGATCTTGTTTAGTGCTCGATAGTCGATGCACATACACCAAGTCCCATCTTTCTTTGGTACTAACACCACAGAAGATCCACAAGGTGAACTACTCGGTTGAATGACACCATCGTTCAGCAACTCACCAAGTTGTCTCTTGATCTCTTCATTCTCCAATACTGAGTTGCGATGCATACTCAGATTGGGCAGTGTCACATCGGACACAAGCTGAATTTCGTGCTCGACTGGACGTTTCGGCGGATGACCCTGGGTAGTCTCGAACAGATCACTGTATTTCTCCAGCAGTCCCGACAAACGACCAGAATCCTCTCGGCACGCCAACGGCAATGCTGGTCGAGTACTCTCACCTTGACCAATGGGTCGAATCATGACAAGCACATACTTGTGACATGCATTAACAATTCATTTGGCTTGATTTGCAGTAATCAAGTTCGAAGTGTTGACGTGGATGTCTCTACTGATCACGAACTTAACTCCGTCTTTGGTGAGGTCGTACTCTTGCGCTCGCCGATGGAAGTGAGCGTCTCGATCATACAAATACGGACTCCCAAAGATCACCTGACAGATATCGATAGGGACAACATCGCATTGCACCTCATCGATATATCGTGCAGAGATCGCAAACTTCAACACACACTGACTCGTAATTTGTTGGTTCACGTCGGATGTAAACCAACCCAGCGGATATGGTCGCGGGTGTGTGGTTGTCTTCAAACCAAGTCGCCGAACCAGTCCAGCGGAGACCAGATTCTTCTGACTTCCTGGATCGAATATCGCTGCGACCACTTCGTGCTTCACCTGGATGTTGATGGTGAACAAGTCCTCCGTTGGGTGATGGTCGTTTGGTGGATCAGAACCCTTCTCCTTCGGTATTGCCATCAGAGACAAGGTCGTATCCTCCGCATTAACCGAATTCACTCGGACAACTTCTTCGTCTGGTGAAGTCGCAGTAGCCGCGACTGTTCTTTTCCCTGGTCCGTTTTTTTTTGTCGTAGTTCAGGATGAAGCTTGTTGCATTTGTCCTTAGTATGTCCCGCGACTTGACAATGTTCGCAAAAGGCACCCGTGCCCGATTTTGAATCGTTCTTCTTCAAACTCGGCTTTTTTTTTGTCGGGGTCGCACTTTCCTTTGTGCTTTTGTCGTTGCGGGATTTGTTCTTCTTCTCGATCGCCATAGCAGTTGTGCTCGAAATCGCAATATCTTGGACGCCGAACAGACTTAGCTCAGTACTGATTGATTTTTGAAGTCCAGATGTGTACTTCCGAAATACCTGAGGGTCGGATAGTGAGATGCCAATGACCATTGCTTGTCGCCGAAACTCTGTCGTATAGTCTTGGACGGTCTGGTCGCACCGTTGGTACAATCTGTGCCAACGCTCCCATCTCTCCTCAAGGTAACCCATCGGATAGAATTCTTGTCGCAGAAGTCCTTTGAATTGACCCCACGCAAGGTCATCAGCTTCACCACTGGCGACAAGAATTCTATCCGATGGGTTACCTTGATCTTCAAAGGTGCAAATTTGACCTTTTGAGCGCTACTGAACCTTTTAAGGTCAAAGTAGGTCTCAAGCTGGTCGATCAAAGAATCCAGCTTCTCGACATTGACCACCCCATCATATATGGGTATATCAATCTTAGCGTCGATCTTAAAAGATCCGACAGCTAAGAAGGTGTTGGCGAGGTCGTCGGTCTTATGGTTGCTTTCGTCTTCATTCTCGTCTGCCCTGCGCAAGTCTTCACCAGTCTTCTCACCCATAACCTTCCCTACTTTAGGAGGTACAATCATGGCTTGCTGCTTAATCCAAGCAAGCACGGTTTCCATGTCGGTGGAGAGCTTAGCCACTTGTTCGGCTAGGTTAGCTTGAACGGAGGTATCGTCAGACATTGTCAGAGACGCGGCTGTAGGAACCGTCAATTGATCGCCTGGAGTTTCGTCGGAGGTTTTGTAACCCTGGCGAGTCTTCACCATCCATAGGATAGGAAAGTTGCTCTGATACCAACTTGATCCGTTTGAGACCTAGCCTTGGTTTTCACACTAGGCTCGCCCAGATTCTAATATGCGGAATAACGGGATCTTACTCGAAAATACCGAAACCCAAAGGTTGATCGAAAACACAGCTCAAAGTAATTGCACGACTCTTTATTTCAAAGAGGGCTTTACACGTCGAACGTTAGGCACACTTGCCTAAGTCGAAGGAACTATAAGAGTTTAAAATTCAAATAAGTTCTATAACTTTTTCGATTGTATTCGATGATCTAAACTAGTCCTATTACAAGGTATTTATAGTCCAATCATATGAGTACGTATCAGACTTAATAACCTAAACGTGTTAGACTCATATAACTAACTAACTAATCCTAAACGGATAAGCTTAGTTATATATATTCGGATCGGATTATAATTCTGAACAGGAAATTAATTCCTTTTCCTGGTTGTGAACCAATCCATGGTCACGAACCCATCCATGGTCGCGAATCCTTTCCGAACACGGTTAAGGTCGCGAAGCCGTATGCGATCAGGACTTGAAGATCCTCCCGGATCAACCGTTTTCAGAAAGGTTTCGCGACCATGGTTTGGTTCGCGACCTTGAAAAGGAATTCGTTCTCTGTTCGGAATTGTAATCCGACCCGAATAAATATAACTAAGCCTATCTGTTTAGGGTTAGTTAGTTATATGAGTCTAACCATCGTGACCAAGGGAGAGCATATCCATGGATTTCTTGGGAGGATTTCCTAAGACTCGACGTGGCAAAGACTATTTATTTTCGGATTTTGCGGAAAGTGGGTAATAATACTTGTCAGCTCGAGTTACCTCCATACATGGATATTTACTCGGTTGTCAATGTCGAGTACCTCAAACTCTTCGAGCCTTCAATGCTGGATGATGAGCCAGATACCATAGTACCATCTGTTGAAGACTTGATTTATTAACGAGACGAACCTCTACGCGAAGATGTGATTCTGGAGAAGAAGGTGACTACCACCCGCAGTGGCACAAAGGAGACTTTTCGAATCGGTCGGAAGGATTAACGAGCACGTGCGGCAAAGTGGTACACCAGAGAAGATGGACAAGCCCAATTTCCACATCTCTAGTTTAATTGAGAGGTCACAACAGGGGTTGGCTCCTTCTCAACAAGGGAGTCATGATCCGAGAGGATCTTTAGGTCTTGATCGCATAAGGCTCCGCGATCATAATCGTGTTCGGAAAGGTTTCGTGACTATGGTTTGGTTCGCGACCTTGAAAAGGAATTCGTTCTCTGTTCGGAATTGTAATCCGATCCAAATATATATAACTAAGCTTATCTGTTTATGGTTAGTTAGTTATATGGGTCTAATATGTTTTAGGTTCTTGAGTCTGATACGTATTCATACGATTGGACTATAAATAACTTGTAATAGGTCTAGTTTAAATCATCGAGTCCAGATTGAACTCTTAGGCACATAGTTCCTCGACGTAGGCGAGTACGTCCTAACGTTCGACGTATAAATCCCTCTTTAAAATAAAGAGTTGTGTAATTAATTGGAGCTGTGTTTTTTGATCAATCTTTGGGTTTTGGTATTTCTGAGTAAGATCCCGTTATTCCGCATATTAGTATCTGGGCGAGCCTAGTGCGAAAACCAAGGCTAAGTCTCAAACGGACCAAGTTGGTATCAGAGCAACTTTCCTATCCTGTGGATGGTGAAGACTCGCCAGAGTTACAAAACTTCCTGCGAAAATTTAGGCGATCAATTGACGTTTCCTATAGCCGCATCTCCGACAATGTCTGATGATACCTCCGTTCAAGCTAACCTAGCCGAACAAGTAGCTAAACTCTACACCGACATGGAAACTGTGCTTGCTTGGATTAAGCAGCAGGCCATGATTGTACCTCCTGTAGCAGGGAAGGTTATGGGTGTGAAGATTGGTGAAGACTTGCGCAGGGCAGACGAAGATGAAGACGAAGACGACTATAAAACCGATAACCTCGCCAACACCTCCTTAGCTGTCGGATCTTTTAAGATCGACGCTAAGATTGATATACCCATATATGATGGGTTGATCGATGCCAAGAAATTGGATTCTTGGATCAACTAGCTTGAGACCTACTTTGACCTGAAAGGGTTCAGTAGAGCTCAAAAGGTGAAGTTCGCACCTTTGAAGATGAAGGACCACGCCAAGACTTGGTGGAAGGCCCTTTGTCACCAGTGGTGAAGCTGACGACCTTGCGTGGGGTCAATTTAAACAACTTCTACGACAAGAATTCTATCCGATGGATTACCTTGAGGAGAGATGGAAACATTGGCACCGATTGTACCAACGACGCGACCAGATCGTCCAAGACTATACTACAGAGTTCCAGAGATAAGCAATGGTCATCGGCATATCGCTATCTGATCCTCAGGTATTTCAGAAATACACATCTGGATTTCAGAAATCAATCAGTACTGAGATAAGTCTATTCGGCATCCAAGACATCACGATCGCAAGCACAACTGCTATGGTGATCGAAAAGAAGAACAAATCCCGCGGCGACAAAGGCATGAGGGATAGTGCGACCTTGACAAAAAGAAAACTGAGTCCGAAGAAAAACGCTTCGAAGCCTGGCACGGGTGCTTTTTGCAATCATTGTCAAATCGAGGGACACACCAAAGATAAATGCTACAAGCTTCATCCTGAACTTCGACCAAAGAAAAACAGACCAGGGAAAAGAACAGCCACGGCTAATGAGACTTCACCCGACGAAGAGGTTGTTTGAGTGAATTCGGTTGCTGAGACAGACACAACCTTGTCTCTGATGGCAATGCCGAAGGAGAAGGGTTCGGATCCACCAAACGACCATTACCCTACGGTAGACTTGTTCACCATCAACATCCGGGTGAAGCACGAAGTGGTCGCAGTGATATTCGATCTCGGAAGTCAGAAGAATTTGGTCTTTGCTGGATTAGTTCGGCCACTTGGTTTGTGTCGACGATTCGGACTCGGGGTCCTTAGTTGAACTTATGCAAGATTTGTAGGTTGTGAGACCTTTCAGGGTGCCCCTCCAGGAAGGTATGATGAATCAAAGATAGCTAGAACACAGAGAGATTTATATAGGTTCGGGCCCTCGATGGTGGAAGTGTGGGCCCCTCGTTAGAGGGAACCTACTACAAATGCCCAGGTGATTTGTGCACAGGAGTTAAAACTTCAGAACATCCAACCATATTTACATGCATACATTAGCAAAGCGCACGGGGTCATTCAGACCTATATTACAGTAATTGACGTGTGCGGAACCACGTCAAAATATAAGTAGCAAAAAAAAGGTTAGGGGCTGAACCCAAAACAGGGTTCGAGCCAAAAAGCAATCATCCAAAGTAGTACAACACAACAGTGAGGAACATCCTCCTCATCCAGCAAAGCGTGATGCAGGGCGCAATCCACATCGCTCTCGTTGAGGTTTGGTGACCCTTCAGGCGCTTGGATCTCCGGGAACGTTGTCGGGGTCTTCTTGTGCTGAGTCGATTCCATAGTCTATGAAATCGACTGATTCATCCTCTGTACTTATTGGATCAGCAAGGATGAGCATACAAAGCTCAGCAAGTTCCCGCATAGGGAGATGTTATATGTGGTAAATGTCAACAACAAGCTCTATGGTTCTCATACTTAGGGTAATTTTATTGAAAACAGAGATATTTTAATACTTTGGAAAGTCTCCCAGAATCTGGGGTTTTGTTTATCAAAGTAATTTATCAGACTGTACATGTGTATACTTTTCACAGAGTCAGGCTAAGCTCCCATGAGCCGCCATGGTTTGATCACATTTTAAAGAATTTATCAAAACTAATCATGCTGCATCGACGAGGGACCACCCCACTACGACCAGGCTCCAGAAAACCCGGGAGCACGGAGTATTCGAATACCTTTTTACACTCTGCAGAGGTGTACCACTGTACCCACCACGAAAACTCAACTTAAATGTCGGATCAGCTCCCTGCGACTTATACGCAGGTGACCAGGCTGAGCTTACACAACAGTTTACTGACCCATTGTTAATAATTTCCTGCCCGATACATAGACAATACCGGCCCCATTATCAAGGTAGGTACTCCCTACAACATGATACATGGCAAGCACGCGTAAGGTCCTCATTATCGTTGTGGGTCCTCCCCACTGCCTTGTCTTCTAGCCTTGGGTCTATGAGGTCCGCCTCTGGACGCATAGAATTCCCACTTCTGGGTTCGGTCGCGCACGACTCGAGAGCCAGGCTAGGGCGACTTCCTTCTTACACCTTATCCTCTCTACCCCTCACACCACTCGTGGCCCTCTGTGGCCCACCAATTTCCACTCGGGAAACCGGATCGACAACCATTGCAGGAAATGATTAACTTTAGGTGAGTCATGACATTGTGCCTGTCCCATACCAGGCGGGTGGTTAGCACGTTTTCAGGCCACTTAGAAGCACAGCACGACGATCCCGTCCTTATGGACCCTTAGCGAGGCTTTCACAAACCCGCCGCGCACACAGCGCCAACCTTCCAAACCAATCCTCGCTACTAGTCCCTATTTCTTTTATATAAAATGATCTTTTAGAAATAGTTTGCTCATGCTTCTGCCTTCCTCTTTTCTTTTACACATTTATTAGTATTGACATATACTTCTATGAGTGCATATCTCTTTTAAAGTAATACTTTTTCTCCTAAGGTGACAAGGTAAAGTAAATTGTTATGAAAACAAGGGGGGGTCCACAAAATGGGACTATCTACTCACATTATTTCTCAACATACGCTTTTATCAAAACTATCTTATGTATACTTGTGTAGATATCAAACTCTAAATAATTAAATGCATATAAAATAATAGGCGCAATATGTTCAAAGGAGGGAAACTTGCCTTGCCAAGTAGTATTGTCGTATTCTGCGGGTTCTTCCTGGTCCTCTTCCGCGTACTCGAAGTCTTGATCTTCAAATACAGGCATATACACAAGGCATTACAATCAAATTATGAAAGACGGCAATTACACTTACATAAAATAATAATATGCTACACCGAGACGGCTTCTGGTTTCTGATCTGGATTAGGGCTTGGGCTTTGGATTCCAGGGGTCGAGTTGAGTCAGTTTAGGAGGGTTAAAAGAGTAGTGAATAGGACTCTTAGGGTCGACGAACATCGGACGTCAAAAAGGACGACGTTCGGGTCACATCCGGACTTAACCTAAAAGCCGAAAAGCGAGTTAAGGGGTCTAGGTGACTCTAAATGAGATGAAAATTGGACAGTATGTGTATTAGACTAAGGCAAAGCTATTTGACAAAGTGGGACAAGCAGAAAAGACTTAGATTTTCTAGAATTTGCAAAATGGTCCAGGGCACAGCAATTTTCCATGCCACTGCACTGCTGGAATTAGGGTTTGTGTGTCCTGAGCATTTGGCTCATGCTTTTGAAGGCTAACTATGTCAAACATGCAGGCTTAAGTGTCAGGAGGTGGCTGTTTAAAGGGTTTGGCCGAAGATGGCCGGAATTGGCCGAAATTTGAATGCCAAGGTGGCTGGTTTGAACAGAAACTAGGGCAGAGCAATTGGAGCACCTAGAGTTGATCAATTTCAAAACAAATCACATATTCTTGCTCCTGGGAGTGTGGACGTCACTGCTGGATCATTGGATTGCCTGGAGGTGGCGGTTGGAGGCTCGCCGGAGTTAGCTGCTGGAGTTCACGGCTGGGCTTTTGGGGATTTTTGATTGGCTGAATGAAAACCAAAATTAACTAGCTGGGTCAATAGAGCATACCCTAAGGAGTATTTCTTCCTACTAGCACGAGTTCTAAAGCTCACTGGATCGGGCCGAATTTTGTTGAACCGAGCTAGCTGGAAAACCGGTGATAGCCGGAGTTGGAGAAGTAGTGGGTTCAATTCTTTGCTCGTGAACTATCTAGGGACTAAGAGAAGTATGCTGGTAGCTTCAATTTGAAGAAAAGCTCACCGGAGCGTGCTGTCACCGTGGAGGCCGAAGGTGGAGACGCGGGGAAGAAGAACAGTAGCAGGAGCGAGGGTGTTTTGGCGGTAATTGCTGTGTGCTGAGAAGGTGGTGGTGGTGCTGGCCTTTTATAGCCTCCAGGTGGCTCAGGGGAGGCAATGGCCGAGGGAGGGCGCTTCTGGGCGCGGTTTACCGGAGACGAGGACGGTGGCGATGGGACGGCGAACTGTGAGGGGGTCATGAGGTATGGTTACAGTTCGGCAAAGGACGGCGACGATGGCACAAGGCGGGTGGTTGCAGGCAACGAGGTCTCGGGGCACGGGACGGCGACTTTGCGCGCGGGCAGGTGATGCCGGGGTGGGTGGTGGACGTGACGAGACGTGCACGGCGATCTGGGGCTCCCGAGGCGTCGCCGTGGCGTGGACAGGTGGCTGGGGTCGTGAGGCACGCGAGGCGCACACGAGGCGGTGCCGGCGGCGAAGAACGCGGTGGCGCGGCGCGGTGGCGCGGCACGGTGGCGCACGGGCGGTGGCGCAGAGCGCGCGCACGGCACGGCAACGACAACAGCACAGTGCACATTACTGTACTGTCCTGTTTTCGGCCGAGGGCAAAATTGGAATTTCCAAGATTTAGGGATCTAATTGCAATTCTGATTTTTCCATAGGCTAGATAAAATTAGTACAGACTTATTCCAATTGAGTTTGCGCGAAAACGCGGAGATTTGACAGGGTTTCGGACAAAATGAAAACAGAGTCGGGTAAAACTGGTATTTTCGTTTTCAAATTTTTCGAACGGCTGAAACTCTAGTTTTCGTCGCGAATTTAGAGATGTTTCTAAAGGATGATATGTATCAAATAGCGATACGGACATGTAGGAGAAGACGAATCTCGATTCAGACTTCAAACGGAGATTTTGGACTTTTTGGGGCTTCGCGAAGCGGGCGTTTTCGGAAAAGAGAAAGACTTAGCCAACTTGGGACTTCTCGATACGAGGGGATCCTAGGGTACATTATGCACATATTGGTTATGGTCTTGGGTCCTTTCAGAGTTAGGTGATGCGAGATGCATGTATCTGGGCGATGCTCAGAGAATGCAAATAAGGCGAAAATAGGGATGTTACAGGAAGTAATAGCTCTACGTCCTGTTAGGATTTTACTATATGTGGGAAGAAAGAGTTACAAAACTAGGGAAAAGATCTTTACAGGCGAAGATCTTTCCTGTATCTTTATACAAGACAATGAAAGCTTTCTAACTTAGACTACTGTCTTCTGATTCTTTGGGTGTTTTGATTGCTTGATCGCTCAAACCGACCCCCGATCTGATGCACTGGCTTACCCTTTTATACTGGTCGAAAAGGTGCTAGGGCATAACGACATCGAACAGTTGCTCGGGTGCAGTTTTGGCAACTGCCCCTAACTCCCACGCAGGTTTAACACGTGTTATTGAGGAATAACCGCATGTATTAACCTCCTGACGGTTGTCTCCATACGTGGAAGGACCTTCCGGATACTCGGGATATCCCTGTTGTAGGGACAGAACAATTCCGCGTCTCCTGGTCAAAGGTGTTCTGACCGCGCGTTGCTTGTTATTACCTAACCGCGCATCATCTGCAGCCTTCTGTTCGCATATGGCATATGAACTTCTGATCGCGCACTGTTTATGGTCTGATCGCATAAAGCCTGCGACCACATGCCTGTGCTTCTCGGAGTAACTTGAGTTCGTATCAACAGACACTTGTCTGGTTCGAATCTGTCCTAAACCAGTCGTGTATTTATTGGATCTAGCTCAGGTATCAATCCTCGTCAGCTAGCCCCCAAATTTGAAGAGAACGAAGGGATATGTTTACTTCAAATTTCAAGACTTACATCGGATACTTAACCCGACGCTTCAAATCCTTCACTTAGTGGCGCACTAAGTGTGGCGGTTGGTTCCCCGAGACGGACTCTGGGTAATATGTGACGGGTAATGATGACGCCATAGAAAGCGTTTTTTAACCCGAGGTAAAATTGTAAATGTTTTAAAAACTTGAGGCGTTCGGAAACTGAACCATCACCCCGGCGGCTATAAATACCGAAGCCTCCGGACTTCAAAACTTCACAACTTTTCTCCCGGCTAAGTTTTCTTTCAAAGCCATCTTCTCTTCTCTTCCATACACTTCTCGATGGCAGACCAAAACATTATCGAGATTGAGAGTGATGAAGAAGTTTCACTCGAATTTGAGCAGGATTCACAGACGTCCAAAGATCTGTTGCCTTTAAGGAAGAAACCCAAGGTTGACGAGGGATCCTCCAACAGAGCAAAGATGAAAGATGCATCATTGCTCTCTCTTCCTTTAGTTCTCGTAGTCCTTCCTGTTCATGCTCCTCGGCAGGTAGAACCTTCATCTCCACCATTGGAGGGACGTTCTTTTCAGCTTTCTCCACTTCATCCCAATGATCCCCGTTTTTGTTCGGGTGATCAATTTTCTGGTTGGCAAATTGTACCTCGACCAGATGATCCTCAATTTGTGTTGGGGAAGCAATCTTCTGGTGGGAAAGTTGCACTTCCACCATCCGACGGTCCTCGGTTTTTATCGGGTGATCTACTTTCTGGGGAAGTACTTCAACCTGTCACTTGCGAGGATTGGTAATTACTTCCATCTCCCTTCACTTGTTGTTACAGTTAGTAAAACTAACATCTGCAAATATAGGAGACGAAAATTGTTGGAGCCCCCAGCGACCAGCCTATTGAAATTCAACCTCCTCCCCTCGATCAGACTCTCCAAGGGGAAACAGAGGCCCTGGAGAAGAAGACCGGAGAGATGTTGTCGTGGTATTAAGAATACCCCGGCAGGTTTTGAAGACGATCCTAGCGGAGATTACGCAGCGCGGGTTGACCGGGTGACCGGTCCTCCCCCGCCGGACAAACACAAGAATTGACACGTGGATTTATACAGGTTCGGGTCCCGGTGGGGGCCCTAGTCCTGTCGACGCGCTCCCGACCAGAGTCGGCTGGGGAGGCTCTCTCCGGGGGAGAGGCTTCCGGAGCACATCTGTAAGATTAGCTATTCCTAATAATAATGAGCTGATCCTTTACAACAGAGGGGTACAAGGGCTATTTATAGCCCCAAAAAGAAGCAAAAAACCTAAACTACCCCGGAAGCCACCGTCGGATTGAAGGGTAGGACCGTCTTTCTCCCGGTCAAACGTCTTGGATGCTTGACGGGTGGTCGCTGATTCCCGAGGCGTCCCTCGCGTGACCTGCACGTGATAAACAAACAGGGGTTTTACCTTTTAGGAGGGCGATGACGTCCGGGACCCCTTCCGGAGAGCAGGGTCCCGGGGACCCAAAAGGGGGCGCCCGGGTCATGCCCGGGGGGCACGGTCCCCGGGCAAATGGCGGCGCCCGGGACATGCCCGGGGGGCACGGTCCCGGGGGCCAAATGGCGGCGCCCGGGGCAGGCACCGTCGGCCACTGTCCCCGGGAAAATGGCGGCGCCCGGGGCAGGCACCGTCGGCCACTGTCCCCGGGCCAAATGGCGGCGCCCGGGGCAGGCACCGGAGGCCACTGTCCCCGGGCCAAATGGCGGCACCAGGGACATGCCCGGGGGGCACGGTCCCGGGGGCCTAAAAGGCGGCGCCCGGGGCAGGCACCGGAGGCCACTGTCCCCGGGCAAATGGCGGCGCCCGGGCCATGCCCGGGGGGCACGGTCCCGGGGGCCAAACGGCGGCGCCCGGGACAGGCACCGGAGGCCACTGTCCCCGGGCAAATGGCGGCGCCCGGGCCATGCCCGGGGGGCACGGTCCCGGGGGCCAAACGGCGGCGCCCAGGACATGTCCGGGAGGCACGGTCCCGGGGGCCAAATGGCGGCGCCCGGGGCAGGCACCGGAGGCCACTGTCCCCGGCCAAATGGCGGCGCCCGGGACATGCCCGGGAGGCACGGTCCCGGGGGCCAAAGGGCGGCGCCCGGGGCAGGCACCGGAGGCCGCTGTCCCCTGGCAAATGGCGGCGCCCGGGACATGCCCGGGAGGCACGGTCCCGGGGGCCAAATGGCGGCGCCCGGGGCAGGCACCGGAGGCCCCTGTCCCCGGGAAAATGGCGGCGCCCGGGACATGCCCGGGGGGCACGGTCTCGGGGGCCAAACGGCGGCGCCCGGGGCAGGCACCGGAGGCCACTGTCCCCGGGCAAATGGCGGCGCCCGGGACATGCCCGGGGGGCACGGTCCCGGGGGCCAAACGGCGGCGCCCGGGACATGCCCGGGAGGCACGGTCCCGGGGGCCAAATGGCGGCGCCCGGGGCAGGCACCGGAGGCCACTGTCCCCGGGCCAAATGGCGGCGCCCGGGACATGCCCGGGGGACACGGTCCCGGGGGCCAAACGGCGGCGCCCGGGACATGCCCGGGAGGCACGGTCCCGGGGGCCAAATGGCGACGCCCGGAACGTGCCCCGGAGGCACGGTCCCGGGGGCCTAAAAGGCGGCGCCCGGGGCAGGCACCGGAGGCCACTGTCCCCGAGCAATCATGAACTTACCTGGACCTGACCGCGTGGAGATTTCCCCCAACAGCAGCCCCCCATGCCTTCCGGGGACGAAGCTTGAGCCCCCGGAGGGAATGGTTACGGTACCAGGAAAATCTCCGGATGAAAACTCCGGACAAAAATCACTGGAGCCCCGGCGACGCTTCGGTTTCCGTGCCAGGCGCTTTATGGCCGCGCCGTTCTCGCAATAAATGTGCGCCGGGTTCGAAACGGCGTCTCGATTTACGCGCCTGTCCCTTCGTTTCCCGCGCACGGTTTGAATCAGTGGTCCAGATTGCCCCGAGGGGGCCACGTGGTGCGCATCTAGATCACGGCCAGCCTCTATAAATAGGGCCTTAGGGGGCCCCGGAAGCTCATTCCAAATCTTCAACTCCAGCTTCAGCTCTCCCGGTAGCGCTCTTCCGGTAGCTTCTCCGGTAGCCTTTTCCGATAGCGAGCGTCCGGGATTTGTTGACTTAGCCACCTGAAAACTTAGCCACCCAAAAAAGAAACTGACCTAATGGCGCCCAAAGGTCGAGCGAAGACCACGGAGGTGCCCCCGGAGGAAATCCCCGTGGATTTCCTCTGGGCCTCCGAGTTCTCGGCCTCGGACGCGGAGTCCCTGGTCAAGAAGGGCGTCGTTGAAGAGGGGGACATCCGGGTCCCCCTAAAGAAGGACGGAGCCCCCCGCCCCAGGCCCGGAGAGGTCGTGGCCTTCGAGGCCTTCCTCGAGGCGGGGCTCCGGCTCCCGGTGCATCCGATGCTCCGGGAGTTTCTCAAAGAGTACGGGGTGGCTCTCAACCACCTCACCCCGAACGCGCTCGTCCGTATGGGCCTTTTTATATGGCTCTAGGAGACAGCGACCGGGCGGGAGCCCACCCTCCGCGCCTTCCGGTACTTCTACGAGCCGGCGGCGCGGAGCTCCCACCTGGTGAAGGGAGGACCGAAGTCCCCCTTCGGCTCGGTGATGGTCCAGATGCTGCCCTCCCGGGTGGCGGACTACCCGGCGGCGGCCTCCCGGGACCACTGGGGGGACTGGCTCCGGAGGTGGTTCTACCTCCGGGTTCGGGACGAGGCGGTGGTCTACGCCCCGGAGCCTCCCACCTACAGCCGGTCATCCGCACCGAAGCCGCCGGTGTGGACGGACGAGGAGTTCAAGCTCCTCGGGAAGGTGGTGCTGGCGAAGAAGGCCCGCTCGATGCGGGACGCCGCGGAGGAGCTGGCGCTCCTGCGGCTTTCCCCCTTCTCACGCGGGGGAAGGGGGATCGGCATGGGCCCGGAGCAGCGGCCTCCGGTCAAGCCGGTGACGCGGCGTAAGTCCCCTGCATTTTTGTATTTGCAGTTTTTTATGAGAAATTGACTAACTTTCTACCTCTTGCAGTGCGCCCGTACCCGGCGGCGAGGGACAAGGCGGAGCACCTCCTGGGGAGGTACTTCGCCCACGAACACGAGCGCATCGTGCGCCTCGTGGGGGAGGGGCCTCCCCGGAACCTGGTGGCCGAGGCCTACGGGCTCAGGCTTCCGGAGAGGAAGCCCCTTCCCACCCCCGGCTCTCATAAGCGGGGGAAGGATGCGGCTGGGGGCTCGGAGCCCAAATGGCCCCGGGTCCAAAAGACCCCCGCCCCGACGACGACGCCGGCGACGACGCCGGTGAGGGCCCGGGGGAAGGAGGTTGTTACCGGCGGGGCGGGGTCCGATTCCGTGGACTACGCCCCGTCGCCAGTTCGAGTGACACTTCTCTCGCCTCTCCCGGCGGCATTGGCGCCGGAGAGGCTAGAGGTGAGGTTTTCGGAGGCGGCGCCTCCATGCCTCTGGCCGGTCGATGAGGAGGGGGGAAGCCCCTCAGTCATCGAGGTCCCCCCGGAGCAGGAGGCTCCGAGGGCCCTCCGGCCTGGGGCGGGGAAAGGCCCGATGATCCCCCCCCGGGCGGAGAACCCCGCCCGATCTTCGTCTTCGTCTTCGGAGGAAACTTCGTCGACAAAGACGCCGGCGACGCCGGCCGTGCTCCCGGATTCCGAGGTCCGGGGGCCCTCTCCCGGCCGCGACAGGAGGGCCGGTCAAGATACCTCCCTACTTCCCGCGGGGGAGGTGGCCCGCTACGCGGAGGGCCTGCACAACCGGAAGGTGCAGGCCTTCGTAGCAGGAGGAACGCTCCACGAGCGTTTTGAGGGGCTCGAGTCCCTCGGCGCCCAGGTAACCCGAGCTCTCAACACCTTGGCTTTTTTCCTGCACTTGAGAATTTTCTAACTCTATGTATTTTGTAGGTAGCGACCGTTACCTGGGGCCTTGAGCAGCGGGTCACCCGGCTGCTCAAGGAGGCGGAGAGCCGAGCCGCGGCCTGCGTGGAGCAGCGGGAGGCGGCCCTCCGGGAGCGGGACGAAGCTCTTGATGAGCTGTCCCGGGCCCGGGCGCAGGTGCACCTTTCAGAGGGCGCCTACATCCGCCTCCGAGAGGAGGCCAAGGTGCGGGAGAAGACGCTCCGGGAGCTCGAGAGCTCCAGCGTCCGGGCGCTGTCGGACGCGGGACGCTCCGTCCGCTCAACCTTGGAAAGCCTCGGCGTTAGCCTGGGCTCCGGGAGCGGCCCCGAGGTACCCCCGGCGACCCTCGCGGAGGCTGTGCGTTTTCTTAACGCACAAGTCTCCGCGATCCCGGAGGCTGCGGACGTCCGAGCACGGGGCCGGGCGATCCCCGTCATCGCGGCCACCGCGGGGCTCGTTGACTACCGTGGGGTCGGCGCCCGGGCGATCGGGGGGCGCATCCCCCGAAGCTTCCCGGAGGCCTTCGAGCCGACGCGCCGGGAGGTGGAGCTGCTGGCGGAGGGGTTCTACGACCGGATCATCCGGACGAGGTTCCCGACACCGGCGCCTCCGGCCGCGGATGCCCCTGCCCCGGCCACGGAGGAAGCTCCCCGGGGGGAGGACCCCAATGCTAAAGTATGAGCCTCCCCCGGGTCTTTAGCTAGGACCTCTTTTTATTTTGTTAGACATTTTGATTCCGGTAGCTTCTTAGGAGAAGCCCCGGGCACTTGTACAAAAACATTTTGCAATGAAATATATTTGAAATTTTTCTAAGTCTTTGCAATGAAATGTTACCAGGGTTCCCGGGGGGTTACTCCCGGGCAACGGTCCGGGAGAGGCTCTCCGGGGGACGCCCAAGCGGCTTTGATTTTGTTGAGCCTTGTCTCCGGGGAGCGCGACGGGGGTACTGCCCGGGAGCATGTCCGGTTGAGGTGGCGCCCGGAGTGGCACTTGGATAATTTTGACAACAGCCGTGCTGAATTAACTCCCCCGCGCCCGAAGGCCCAGATGATACCTCCCCTCCGGATACTTCCGCCGGCTGGGTACGAGTTTTGGCCCGAAGACGTACTTCGGGATTCTCAGCGTCGCGTCCGGGCGCTGTACCGGGACCTGGCCCGGGAGCTGAGGGAGCGCCTCCGGGAGCTTTAGGCGTAGGGGCCTTAGGCTCGTAGAAAATCCCCCGGGTTAGGACCCGGGTTGTATCATTTCCGAAACCCACCGGAGGGGGAAGATGTCCTCCGGGTTTGTTGATCAATAAAGCGCATTGTTTCTTTTTATTGCCTCTATTTTCTTCTTCTTGGATGGTCTGGACGACTCATCTTAACAAGGATGAGCTAAGTTTCTTCGTGGGTGACCCGGGGGCCCCCTGTCCCCCCCCGCCCACAGCGGGCGGGAGGAGGCCTCCGGGAGAGGTTCATCCGGCCGCCGAGAGAGCGGGGAACCGGGAATAAGGCGCGGAAGGGGCTCATGAAAAGCCAATAAGACCTCCGGAGGGGAGCTTCCCGGGAGACTTCGTCCGGTCGCCGTGAGAACGGGGAACCGGGAATAATGTTTCCGGGGGAAAATATATCTGAGAAACCCATATCTTCGTAAAGCAATTGTCCGGTCGCCGTGAGAACGGGGAGCCGGGAATAAGGTCTTCGAGAGATAATCATCCGGTCGCCGTGAGAACGGGGAGCCGGGAATAACGTCGACTCTCGGAGGAGGAAGATAGAGCCAATCAAGCCGCAAGGGGCTGATCTTCCGGTCGCCGTGAGAACGGGGAGCCGGGAATATCGTCGACTCCCGGAGGAGGAAGATAGATCCAATCAAGCCGCAAGGGGCTGATCTTCCGGTCGCCGTGAGAACGGGGAGCCGGGAATAACGTCGACTCCCGGAGGAGGAAGATAGATCCAATCAAGCCGCAAGGGGCTGATCTTCCGGTCGCCGTGAGAATGGGGAGCCGGGAATATCGTCGACTCCCGGAGGAGGAAGATAGATCCAATCAAGCCGCAAGGGGCTGATCTTCCGGTCGCCGTGAGAACGGGGAGCCGGGAATAACGTCGACTCCCGGAGGAGGAAGATAGATCCAATCAAGCCGCAAGGGGCTGATCTTCCGGTCGCCGTGAAAACGGGGAGCCGGGAATAACGTCGACTCCCGGAGGAGGAAATGCCCGAAGACGGGACTTGAGTGTTTGGGCAGGGGACTAGTCTCCCAAAGTGACTCGTTACCACGGCCACTGTGACCGGGTTGCCGCTTACACCCTCAGTCCACGAGGGCTGATCGTAAGCCGCCCTACGGGAGTGCAGGCTCCGTTGTAGGGACTTGTTGGGGCTGGCCCACTTCCTCGCGGGGAGGGCGCCCTACGGGAGTGCAGGCTTCGTTGTAGGGACTTGTTGGGGCTAGCCCACTTCCTCGCGGGGAGGGCATCCTCACAAGGAGGGCATCCTCGCGGGGAGGGCATCGCCGCTAGGGGCGGTAATGAGAAAGACCTGCAATGAGACAGTTTGCAAAGCAAGACCTATGTATTGCTAATGAAATGAAGTACAGGGTCTCCCCCTGCGAAGCCGCGAAAGGGGAGGAAAATACAGCGCCCCTCCTCCCCCTCCGGCGTGAACGCCCCGGGGGAGGGGACATGCCTGTGAGGCTAAACATAGAACTTGCGAAGTAAACGCAAGTTCCACGTGTGCTTCAGCTCCTGCTCTTGAAGGTCGGAGAGCTTGTAAGGGGTCCCTGAAAGGGGGGAGCCCCGATGACCACGACCGGAACCGGGAAGGGGGCAGGCCCTGTAACACCCGGAACCGGCGAGGGGGGAGCCCCCGAGGCGACGACCGGGACCGGGAAGGGGGAAGCCCCTGTGGCGAAGACCGGAATCGAAGTGGAGGGGGCCCCAGTGGCCTCGACCGGAACCGGGAAGGGGGCAGGCCCTGTAACACCCGAAACCGGCGAGGGGGGAGCCCCGGTGGCGGCGTCCGGAATCGGGGAGCCCATGCGAGGGGAAGTCCGCTGCGGCACGGGGGCTGCTCTGTCGACCGCCCCCGGTGCGGTAAACGCAACGCGGGGGGCGGGACTGGCTCCCGGCGCATGGTAAACCCCCGGCAAGAAGTGGGCTCCCGGCCCCGGGATCAGGCCGGGGACGGGGTACCCCCTTGGTGCCATCGAAGTGCCTCTGCATCTTTTGCATCTGCAAATAAAAGACTAGAATTTGCGTTACGGCACAGGTAAGGCCCGTGCTTTTGGTGAAATATGGGCTGAGAATCTCCCTTCAGTTGGAGGCGTCGGATCCCCGGGGAACGCACGTGGTGCGACCTCAGGAGCAAAGCCTCGTACTTGGCGGCACTGCTGGCCCCGGGGACAGCAGGTCCTTCCGGAGGCCCCCTTCCGGACGCGGTTTGAGGGGGGGCCTCCCGGGGGATACTGCCGCGACGTCTGGTTCCAGGGGGGGAGGCCTCCCCCCTGGGCGCCTCAATAATGTTGACGCTTCCGATCGTGGCGGCTGCGCGCTCATACAGAGCACGGGCCATGTCTTGGTCTCCCCGGACGTTGATCACGCCATACGGCCCGGGGATCTTCATGCAGAGGTAGTTTTGATGGGTGGCAGCCCCCAGCCGGTTGATGGTGGTCCTCCCCATAATCACGTTGTAGGAGGAGGGGAGGTCCACTACGTCGAAGCGGACCAGCTCGGTCCGGTAGTTCTCCGGGGCGCCGAAGGTCACAGGAAGGTCTACCTTGCCCACGGGGTGGATCGCCTTCCCCGGGACAAAACCTTGTAGGGGCCCGGCTGCGGGCTGCAGGAGCTTCTCATCCACCTGCATCTCTTTGAAAGCCTTCAGGAATAGGACGTCGGCGGAGCTCCCACTATCCACAAGGATGCGGGCCAGGTGACAGTTGTAGATTGTCGCGGAGACAACGAGCGCGTCGTCGTGGGGGAAGCGAACCCCCCGCGCGTCTTCTGCCGTGAAGGTGAGGGGCACGTCCGACCACTTTGGTGGCGGGGACGTGTGTAGCACCCCCACAACCTTAACTTCACGCGCGTACTCCTTACGCTGGCGCTTGGAGTCCCGCCCGGAGGCAGACCCTCCCACGATGACGTTGATGCGGCGCTGAGAGGTCTGGAAGGGGAGAGCTTTTGAAGGCTTCCCCTCCTGTGCCTGCTCACCCCCCGCGGGAGCGGGAAGGGCCGGAATAGCTGGCCGAGGGAGCAAGGAGGCCGGAGTCCCCCCCCTGCCCGCGCTGGTCGAGGAATGTCGCGAAGTGCTGCAGTAGTTGGTCGCAGTCTCGGGTAGCGTGGGTACTGGACCCGTGGAAGCTGCACCACGGTCCTTCCCGCCTTCTCCCCGCGGGGCCTTCCCGGCTGCGTGAAGACTGTCCTCCCCCATGACCTTTTGGCTTGGGGAAGGGGCGGTTGCCCTTCGGGGGGTCGCGCGAGCCGCCTCCGCCCTCGAGGACAAAAGTGTCCCGAGGCCGTGGCTCGTTATGCCCCCCTTGTCTGGGGCGTTTGGGGGGATCCCTGGCCCCCCGGTCAACGGGGGCAGGAGCCCCCTGGGTCTTCTTCCAGATATCGTCTTCCTCCCCCCGAGCATACTTTTCGAGCACGTTGAAGAGCTCGTCGGCGGAAGAGGGGCAGCTCCGGGAGAGCCTTCGGTGGAGCTCCCCCGGGAGGATGCCGCTTTTGCAGGCTTCGATGACCGTAGAGTCCGGGACGTGGGCCACTTTGCTTTTTACTTGGGCAAAGCGCTTGAAGAAGCTTCTGATGGTCTCCCCGGTCCTCTGGCGCACTGTGTATAGCTGTGAAGAATCCAGGGGACGTACGTAATTTCCCTGAAAGTTGGCGCAAAACTCCCGTTTCAGCTGCAAGAAAGACTTGATGGAGCCTGCCTTCAGATTGTAAAACCAGGAGCAGGCGATGCCAGTGAGGTACAGGGGGAAGACGTTGCATTGGACGCTCTCGTCCCCCCCCGCCGCGGAGATGGCTGTGGAGTAGATCTGCACGAACTCGTAAGGGTCCGCCTCGCCACTATAATGTTCGATGTGCGGGGGACGGTAGGGCCGCGGCCATCGAATGCTGCGGAGTCTTCGACACAGAGGCTGGTTCGCCCCCTGCACTTCCCGGGGGGAGCCCCAGTCACTGTCTTCTTTAACGGGGGACGCCCCCTCGTTATCCGAGTCAGGTAGCGGCCCAAGAGGGCCACCGGAGTGGTGGTGACGACGCTTCTCCTCCGGGCCGGGACTGATTTCCCGGACGTCCGGGCTTCCCTCCGGGGAGGATGGTTCTTCGGCGGGTCTCTTCCCCCGACCGGTGCGAGAGCGGGGCTCCCTGCGACAACGACCGGGGGGAAGCTCTTCCTCGCGGCTGGGAGAATGCATTCGCTCGACCTCCCCCCGGGAGAAGCGGACCTGCTTCGCCGGGGGAGGGAGCTCCTGCACTGTAGCAGCCGGCCCGGAGGCTACCGGGGCCTGCTGCGGGGAGCCCCCTGCGACGGCCCCCGGGACCGGAAAGGGGGGAGCCCCTGCACCATCCGGAACCGGGGAGGGGGCGCCCGGGGCGGCGTTTGGATCCGAAGAGGGGGCCCCTGCGGCAACGACCGGGACCGGAAAGGGGGAAGCCCCTGCGACATCCGGAACCAGTGGGGGGTGAGCCCCCTCGTCGACGTCCGGGGTTGGGGAGCCAATGCGGGGGGAAATTCGCTGAGGCACGGGAGCTGCTCTGTCGACCGGCCCCGGTGCGGTAAACGCAACGCGAGGGGCGGGACTGGCTCCCGGCGTAGGAATAACCCCCGGCATGAAATGACCCCCCAGCCCCGGAGGCGGGCCGGGGACGGGGTACCCCCCTGGTGCCACGAAGGGCCCGGGCATGAAATAGCCTCCCGGCACCGGGACAGGCCCGGGTGCCGAGAAGTGTCCGGAAGTATATCCCGCGGTGGGAGGGAACCCCCCGGCGAGATCATACGGGGTGGACAGCCCCCCGGAGACTGGAGGGGCCGCCGGGTATCCCATAAACGGGGGCATGATCCCCGGATATGGGTGCGACGAAAATGTGGGGGCCAAGGGTCGCGCCAACACACTAAGGAGCTCGTCCATAGAGCTCTGGGCGCGGAGCTGGCCCTCTACGAGAGCTTCGAGCAGGGCGTCCCGGGGAGCCGGGGGAGCCGTCGGGGGGACGCTTGTCCCGGCCAAGGTCCCCGCGGTCACCGGGAACGACCTGGAGGTGGAAACACCTAAGTTAGGAGGAAAGGAGGGAGGCGGTACCTGGGCCAGGTCGCCTCCGGAAGGGGCCGCCGGGACAGCAGTGTCCCGGGCGGACGGCGCCGGGTCCCCGAGACCCGGGTTACTGGGAAGGGTGCGAGCCCTTGTTCTTGGAGGAGCCATGGCGATTCGTCACGGATCCCCACGGACGGCGCCAACTGTCGTGGTATTAAGAATACCCCGGCAGGTTTTGAAGACGATCCTAGCGGAGATTACGCAGCGTGGGTTGACCGGGTGACCGGTCCTCCCCCGCCGGACAAACACAAGAATTGACACGTGGATTTATACAGGTTCGGGTCCCGGTGGGGGCCCTAGTCCTGTCGACGCGCTCCCGACCAGAGTCGGCTGGGGAGGCTCTCTCCGGGGGAGAGGCTTCCGGAGCACGTCTGTAAGATTAGCTATTCCTAATAATAATGAGCTGATCCTTTACAACAGAGGGGTACAAGGGCTATTTATAGCCCCAAAAAGAAGCAAAAAACCTAAACTACCCCGGAAGCCACCGTCGGATTGAAGGGTAGGACCGTCTTTCTCCCGGTCAAACGTCTTGGATGCTTGACGGGTGGTCGCTGATTCCCGAGGCGTCCCTCGCGTGACCTGCACGTGATAAACAAACAGGGGTTTTACCTTTTAGGAGGGCGATGACGTCCGGGACCCCTTCCGGAGAGCAGGGTCCCGGGGACCCAAAAGGGGGCGCCCGGGTCATGCCCGGGGGGCACGGTCCCCGGGCAAATGGCGGCGCCCGGGACATGCCCGGGGGGCACGGTCCCGGGGGCCAAAGGCCACTGTCCCCGGGCCAAATAATGGCGGCACCCGGGACATGCCCGGGGGGCACGGTCCCGGGGGCCTAAAAGGCGGCGCCCGGGGCAGGCACCGGAGGCCACTGTCCCCGGGCAAATGGCGGCGCCCGGGCCATGCCCGGGGGGCACGGTCCCGGGGGCCAAACGGCGGCGCCCGGGACAGGCACCGGAGGCCACTGTCCCCGGGCAAATGGCGGCGCCCGGGCCATGCCCGGGGGGCACGGTCCCGGGGGCCAAACGGCGGCTCCCGGGACATGTCCGGGAGGCACGGTCCCGGGGGCCAAATGGCGGCGCCCGGGGCAGGCACCGGAGGCCACTGTCCCCGGCCAAATGGCGGCGCCCGGGACATGCCCGGGAGGCACGGTCCCGGGGGCCAAAGGGCGGCGCCCGGGGCAGGCACCGGAGGCCGCTGTCCCCGGGCAAATGGCGGCGCCCGGGACATGCCCGGGAGGCACGGTCCCGGGGGCCAAATGGCGGCGCCCGGGGCAGGCACCGGAGGCCCCTGTCCCCGGGCAAATGGCGGCGCCCGGGACATGCCCGGGGGGCACGGTCCTGGGGGCCAAACGGCGGAGCCCGGGGCAGGCACCGGAGGCCACTGTCCCCGGGCAAATGGCGGCGCCCGGGACATGCCCGGGGGGCACGGTCCCGGGGGCCAAACGGCGGCGCCCGGGACATGCCCGGGAGGCACGGTCCCGGGGGCCAAATGGCGGCGCCCGGGGCAGGCACCGGAGGCCACTGTCCCCGGGCAAATGGTGGCGCCCGGGGCAGGCACCGGAGGCCACTGTCCCCGGGCCAAATGGCGGCGCCCGGGACATGCCCGGGGGACACGGTCCCGGGGGCCAAACGGCGGCGCCCGGGACATGCCCGGGAGGCACGGTCCCGGCGGCCAAATGGCGACGCCCGGAACGTGCCCCGGAGGCACGGTCCGGGGGGCCTAAAAGGCGGCGCCCGGGGCAGGCACCGGAGGCCACTGTCCCCGGGCAATCATGAACTTACCTGGACCTGACCGCGTGGAGATTTCCCCCAACAGATGTCTTCGGCGATTCTGCACCTGGCAGAATGTTTTGAAAGATCCTGTGAAGAGGCGCACCAGTTCCGGTTGGAGAGGGACTACGCTCGACAACAGCGAGAACTCTCCGATTTGATTAGGAAAAATAGTGTGTCTCTTGTTAGGGATGATGTAGATAGACTTAGAATAGTTGCTAGTTCCCTTGGGGTTGTCAGTGTAGATCCTACTGACGACAACATGTCCCTAGGAGAACTTTGTAAACTCCTCTCGGATCAGGTCGACGCTCTGGTTGTCGGTATCCCTTTTGCATGTAAAGACTGTCAGAAATAAAGATTTCTTTTACCTTATATAACATAGAGACTCTTTATAATTTCTGTGTGAAAATACAACCATAAGTAGTGTTTTTGCGACCACTCATACACAGATAAGTCCCAGTACTACGACCAGAAACGCATTTAAAATGTCACACCGCGACTAGTACTGATACTGCGGTCAAACTTGAAGCCACGGTCAGAATCTAAAATTCGATTTAGAAGGTTACCGTGATCAGAACCGAAATTTGATCAGACCACCACTTCGACTAGAATTGGAGTCCGATCAGAAACATAGTTCTGATAATACAGCAATCTGATCAAAAAACAACCGTATGCCCAGCAGTTGAATCATAGAATATCTTTATGATCAACTCGTGAAAGTTACAAGAAACATGAAGGAAAATGTCCTCCGAAAATCCTTTGTAGAACTTTTCACGTTTTTGTGCCCATTTTTAATCCTTAAATTCGAAACAAAGAAGACCTTTCGTTTCGGATTCGGTGCGGGGAACGCATAACGGGTTTACCAGAGAAAACATCAATTATGGGAAATGAATAGAATATTCAATGGAACGTTACCCTCAGTGGAACGTCTCCTCGGGCTTATAAAAGGAGCAGGTAGCTTCTTAAGGAAGCCACACATCCAGCCTCCAGCCCTAGAACTCCCTCCGCTCAAAACCCTCTTTCTTCATTCCATCGCCCCCAAAGCCGCCAGCTTTCCCTCTCAATCTTTTCCAAGAATGACGTCTTGGAGCCGATCAGTCCATCACACGGAGGAGAGCCTAATGGCACTGGAGAAGGAAGAGATCCTTCCCCCAAGATTGCTGATCAACTGGCGACCCGCGGGTAAAGATTAAGAAACCCCAATCGTCCAAGAGGGCGAGTTGGTGGTTTTCGAAGAGTACCTGCGGTGCGGGTTCCTATTCCCTGAAAGTCGGTTCTTGAAGGGGATCCTGGAGCACTATGGGTTGGAGCTGGTGAATCTCCACCCAAATGTTGTCCTGATCTTGGCAATTTTCCAACATCTGTGTGAAGCTTTCGTCGGAGTGTATCCAAGTGTGGATCTCTTCCGACGCTTCTATTACTCGGCTTGGTCGAAGAGCACCAACGCCACCGGATGCATCTACTTCCGAATTAGGGAGAAGAAGGAGACCCTTCCCGCTCCTGCGTGATTCCGTGCACGGGTGGTATCAGAAGTGGTTCTACTGTACCCCTCCTTCCGAGAGCAGGTTATGGTTTGTGAACTCGCGGCCAGAGAAGTTCAGCGAGTTGGATTCTCTCCCTACTCTGAATGTAGAGCAGACGAAGCAAGCCCAAGTGATCCTCCACTTAGTCCAACAAGGACTAACGGCTCGCGATATCATTCGTGACTTCGTGAAGAATCGGGTGAGCCCCCTACGCGAAAGGGCTCATCCGGCTTGGGAGATTCAGTCCATGGCGGATAGCACCCAGGACTACAACAATGGTATGTCACTCAAAAACATACATTTCTCCTGAAAGAAAATCATGTTTGTTAACTTGTCTTCTGGTGACACAGTTTTGCCTTTGTCCGAGATCGAGAAATGGACAAATTACCTCCTCAAGGCATATAGTGCCAAGGTGGAGGGAACTAAGGAATCGCCTCGCCCCCAAAGCTTGATCAATGCCGGCGACGACCTCAGACAAGAACGTCGAAAGGTATGTCATCTCTCGTTATGTTCTGTCTGTAAGTCATCTGTGCATCTTGTACTAATAAGGGCACTGGAACGGCATAGCTTTTGGGGAAATTTGCCGAGGCGATGTATCCAAGTGAAAGCGTCGGTTTCCCAGGAAAGCCGACGATGAAAAGAGTGAAGAAAATCTCTTCAAGACCCGGAGCGAGGGAACCCGCCCCCAAGAAATCCAAGAAGATCCTCGGAGAAGGCTCCTCGCATAAAACTCCCCTTACCGCAAAGAAGACTGCGGTAAGATATCATGTGCCTCCTGTTACCCCAGGTACGAACTGGAATTACTTCTTCGTCGTACAGGGTGAAGGAAGCGAGGAGGAGGAAGACAACATTCCTCTGGTTCGCTGGAAGAGGAAGGCGACTACTCCTCAAGTCAACGAGGTACTGTCTCGGCCCGCAGAGGCGGCTACGGCGGACCTCGCGGCCACTGAGAACCCTATGGTCGCAGATGATACCTCTGCTCCGGAAGCCCTGGAGGCTTCCGGGTCTGTAACTTCTCCCCCCTTGGTCGAAGGGGCGACTGTGGTAAGATTCCTCGCAATCTTGAGCGTTACAATTCATCTGTGTTCGTGTTCATCAAGCCACGTTTATACAGGAAGAAGAAATTCCTTCTATGACTCCCGTTAGTCCTAGGGCGGTGAATACTCTGCTCCTGACGACAGGAGCGGGAATAACAAAGCAAGATCCCGTGATCACTTCCAATCTCATGGTCGCGGATGAAATACCAGCACCAGTGCCTCACGAGACACCCAGACCATTGGATGCATCCCTGCCAACCGAGCAGGTTACCCCGGTAAGAATTCTTACCACTTAGATCTTCATCATTCCTCATGTGTGTGCTTACAGATTGATACACACAGGGAGGAAATGACAAGGTCTTGTTCACAAAGAGGAAGACCAGAACGGAGGACGATTGTCCTCTTTTCCTTGGGGAACCATCTTCGAAATCCCAAAAGCTGATGGGATTTCAACTAAGGTAAGAATTCTCTCCTATTTATACAGGATTGTACTGTAGCGATCTACCGTGAAACTGGCAGTTTCTTTTCTTGCCTAGGCGTAGAGATTCAGCGCCGAACCACCCAATAGCCTTGGCGAGGGTCGAAGTTCCCTCTGGCGCTGAAGTCTGGTGAAGAGAGCTCTATCCCTCCGGCCCAAGAAGTCGTCCGGGTCGTTGCGGATGAATTAGACACGGAGGCCCAATAGCAGGTATTAAAATCTGCGACCCCGGCAAGAAATGAGGCTCAGCAGGAACATTCATCTGCTGCTCCCGCCGGGGATAAGGCGAGTCCATCAACTCGACCTCCAATCGTCCCGAAGAACAGGTCGTTCCGGGAATATACTGAGGTATGTTGAACACACCTCATGGTATCTGAACTTTGCATAGGAATGTTCAGATTTTGCAGCTGATTTCCCTCCATTTTATAAGAACTGACCCGCATGGCGACCAGGTCGACGGCTATAGTGGATAGCATCGAGGCCATGCAAGAGGAAACGGATTGCTTGCAATAGTAAGGAAGATGTTCTTTGGTTTGCCTGATCATAGACCTGTCATGACAATTGTTTCTTTTGTTACAGAGAGAATGCCTTTCTGACGAAGAGCCTTGTTGATCGGGAGAACCATGATCTCAGGGTGGCCCCCACAATTTCATATCTAGAGGCCGAACTAAGCAAACTGCGATCGCAGCTCTCATGTAAGTCAGCTTCCGACCAGAGCGAATTAATTTTGTCGCTCGGATTGCTTGTAACGACCTTCTTATTGCAGCGGAAGTCGATCAAATAAGCCAGCTTGGTCAAGATAAAAAAGACCTCCAGGCGACCATCGATTCTGTCCGCAGGGAGATCAAAGACTTAAGCACATCCCTCTCGACCTGCGGCAGGGCTCAACAAGACATCTTTGAAAAACTAAAGATGGTGGCCGGTCTATTAAGGGCTGATGTGGTCGAAACCGCAGCGGACAGCCTTAGCCTTAGTGACTAGTCCACACTGGTCGCAGCCCAAGCGGAGTCACTTCTCGAGTATCTTCCTGAAGATACTAGGCGACAAAAAGAGGCGATCGAAACAAGAGTCCGATCAGCAGCCTCCGCCATTCTCTGCCGGTTCCGTCTTCACCATGACCCAGACCTGGATCTGAATCCATTGGTAGGAGATGCAGAGATCGAGAGTGAAGGCCAACTTGAGGTTATTATGGAGGAAGTTAAACCTCTTGTAGATAAACTCTTGAACGAGCTTGGCATCGTGTAAACCTTTATACCTATACTAATACAGTTTATAGGATGCAATGCATGCATTTTTTGGTTTTGCTTCGAAAGAAAACACTTCTTTTTGTTTCATATTGTAACCATATTCCCCTAGCCCCCGCCTGTGATTCTATATACTGAAGACTTAGTATTATAAGCACAGGAAAGATATGGTTGTAACGATGACCAGGGATACTCGACCAGGACAGTAATTATCTTCGATGCAATGTCTAATCTTGTTGCAAACCGGCAGCCACTCTGATGACCAAGGACATGCTAGCAAGCCCCGTGTGCGTTGAGAAACGACTTATTGAGGAGTGTCTTGTCTGGAAGTGGTCATGAGATTGGCCGGCAAATCCAATTAGGGCATTGTGGCGATATAACCATTGGCGACCAGCCCCGAGCCAAATTCGTAACACATGGGCATAAAAGGAAATATTCGACATATGAAACAACAAAAAAGCACTCGTTTTATTAAACCATGCTAATTGAAAAGGAAAAGGGATTGGATACTTACACGTAAAACTTGCGTAGTTGATCGATGTTCCAAGTATTGGATAAGATTCGACCAGCCTTCATCGCTAACCAAGCTGATCCTGGTCGCGGCACCGAAATAACAATATAAGGGCCTTCCCACTTCGGGGAGAATTTGTTGCGATTGGATTGGTCTTGTATTTTACGTAAGACCAGATCGCCCACGTGAAGACTACGTGGTAGCATCCTTGTGTTATGGTACTTGCGCAAAGCTTACAAATATACCACGGACTTGATCAAAGCACGATCACGCTTTTCTTCTAGGAGGATGAGATCTTGCGATCGCTGTTCGGTCTGGTCAACTTGTTCAAATTGATCTGTCCGAACAGATCCAATACTAATTTCCATAGGTAACACGGCCTCAGCCCCGTAGATCAGATGGAAAGGCGTCTCACCAGTGGCTCGACTAGAAGTAGTCCGTAGTACCCAAAGAACGGTGTAGAGCTCGTCTGCCCAAGCCCCCGAGCGAGTCTTAAGGCGGTCGAAAATACGTTTCTTGATGCCTTGCAGTATCTGCCCGTTGGCACGTTCCACGGCACCATTGCTCTGTGGATGAGCCACAGAAGCAAAGCACACCTTGGTTCCAATCTGATCGCAGTAATCCAGAAAAAGACCACTAGCGAACTGAGAACCGTTATCCGTAATGAGTCGATTCGGAACACCAAATCGAGCAACAATGTTCTCATGGAAGAACTTTTGTGCTGCAGTAGCAGTAATATTGCATACCGGCTCGGCTTCAATCCACTTTGTAAACGTGTCAATGGCTACGAACAAGAACTTGTATCCATTGACCGCTTGTGGCATAGGACCGACAATATCCATCCCCCAGACCGCAAAAAGCCATGCAAGGGGAATGGCTTGCAACGCATAGGCAGGTTGGTGAACCTGTCTTGCATGAAACTGACACTGAGGACACATCTTGACCATATTCTTGGCATCGTCGAGTGCCGAAGGCCAGTAGAATACTTGTCGAAAAGTTTTTCCGACTAGTGTACAATATGACGCGTGCGCACCGCATATACCATCATGAATCTCTCTCAAGAGGGATTTACCTTTTTCCTGAGATATGCAGTGCATGAATACTCTCTGAGTACCCTTCCTATACAAAACTCCTTCGATGAATTTGTATAGACGCGTTTTTCGAATCAACCGATCGCTTTCGGTTTCGTCCTCGGGCAAGGTCTCATGTTCAAGATAGACTCTCAATGGATGAGTCCAAACCTGTTCCTGTCCGAGGTTGGTAACACAGACTGTTACTGGATCATCCTCGACCGAAGTCATAATCGAAGGATGTTTCAAGTGTTCAACGAACACTCCTGCCGGAGTGGATGTGCGTGAGGCCCCAATTTTGTATTGAACAATCATTTGGGCATGCATGTATTCTTTTGATTTCCATTCCCAACGGACACAATAGTTTTTTGGTCTGGTAAACTGATCTTGGCAACTCATTTTCCCCTGGAAGCATGTCCGTTAACAGATCTAATAGCGCCGTGAAATTCTTATCGCTCCAACCGTTGCTTGCCTTCAAGTTATATAATTTCAACACAGAAGACAACTTTGTAAATTTTGCACATCCGGGGAACAAAGACTTCTCAGAATCAACAATTAATTTCTCAAATTTAACAAAATCGTTTTCGCTGTAATCTTCTTCTACATCACGTAACATTGCATCTAAATTGTCATCATCTACATGCACATCCGAATGAACATTATCAATGTTCTAATGATCATCATTAGTGCAATCCACTTCTGGGTGCTGCTGAGTGGTAGCGGTGCTCGTTTCCTCAAGATCTTCACCATGCCATATCCAACGAGTATAGCGTGCGTTAAAACCACGACGAATCAAATGACTCCTAATCTGATCAGAGTTGCCGAACCTTTTTAAGTTCATACAATCTATACAAGGACAATGCATATCTTTCTCTCTCTTCTTCGCCTTTTCTTGCTTAGCAAATTTAATAAACCCATTCACACCCTCCAAATACTCAACAGTAGTACGTTTTATTCCATACATCTAATATTCTCGGTCCATCTACAATTATTTCACAAAATTGACAAATTGAAATAAATAATTAATGACTCAGGGCATGCATGCATGAAACATCATCAATTAGGCCATATGTATAAGCTACTTAATTACATTAATGGATATATGAAACCCTAACTTGATGCATTAATTGGAAGAGCCAGCTAGCTAGCTTATTAACTTCAGCCGTAAATCATCCTAGCTTAACTTCAGCAAGCTATAGCTAGCTATCCAACCTAGCCTCCTAGTTTGGAGCTACATGTATCTAGTTTAATGAATTGGAAGTAGAGAGAGAGGGAGAGTGTGAAAGAGTGATCAAGAGAGAGAGGTGATGAGAAGATGACAATACCGAGAGAGATCGAATTATCAACCTCCCAGCTAGTTTCTCCAGATCACTCTAGCTAATGTTTTTGATTAGTTTTTTTTATAAACTCTTTTGGGTAGATTTCTCCACTGTTTTGACCAGTTCTTAAAGCACTTTTGAGCAGATTTTTGCTACTGTTTTGACCAGTTCTTAAAATACTTTTGAGCAGATTTTTGCTACTGTTTTGACCAGTTCTTAAAACACTTTTGAGCAGATTTTTGCTACTGTTTTGACCAGTTCTTAAAACATTTTTGAGCAGATTTTTGCTACTGTTTTGACCAGCTCTTAAAACACTTTTGAGCAGATTTTTGCTACTGTTTTTGAGCAGTTCTTAAAACACTTTTGAGCAGATTTTTGCTACTGTTTTGACCAGTTCTTAAAATACTTTTGAGCAGATTTTTGCTACTGTTTTGACCAGTTCTTAAAACATTTTTGAGCAGATTTTTGCTACTGTTTTGACCAGCTCTTAAAACACTTTTGAGCAGATTTTTGCTACTGTTTTTGAGCAGTTCTTAAAACACTTTTGAGCAGATTTTTGCTACTGTTTTGACCAGTTCTTAAAACACTTTTGAGCAGATTTTTGCTACTATTTTTGAGCAGTTCTTAAAACCATTTTTTGAGCAGTTTCTGTTCACATTTTCGAGTAGTTTTTAAACAGTGTTTGAACAGATTTTTGAGAAGTTTCTATTCACATTTTGATCAGTTTTATAAACACATTTGGCCAGATTTTGATCACTGTTTATAAACAATTTTTGAGCAGTTTTTTTAAGAACCAAGAGATATATTTTATATACACTTGAGCCCAAGTGCTAAAATCTTGATCTTTTGATCAAGTATCATTCAGTGTGATTGGGAGAGATCTTTTAAGAGCATTCATTTGCATCATTTGCATCCTTAGAAGTTTCTCGGTATTTGTTGGAGGTCTAGAAGAGATCTTGTAGCTTATTACTCTTGGTGAACGCCCTCACCTAGACGATTTGGTGGCGTGGCCGTTGACCTCTTCTGTTCAGAGATTGTTGAAGAGGCTCAGCGTGATTGTCAAAGGCATCGGTGCTCGCCTTTCCGGAGTGGACAAGGAGCAACCACTAGTGAGAAATATCGTTCGTGGATATTGAAGCAAGACTCATTCATTTGAATGCTTCAACGAGGAGTAATGGAGACCGGGCGTGTCTCTGAAACCTCGGGAAAAATTCTTGTGTTTGTCTTCTTTCTCTTTCTTGTATTTATGCTATATTGTTTTTGTTCTTATTCTTTGCAAAAGTTATTTTTAATTGAAAAGTTTTAGAGCCTCTTATTCACCCCCCTCTAGTCGGCATCCTCGATCCTACAGCTCGCATGAGCAATAGATGTTGCTTTGAGGCGTTGGATAGATTCTTGCATGATATCGTCTCCGCCGATCAACCCCATGCATCGATTATTCCTTTTGGAGGGAATCCTATGGTTCTTGGTGGCGACATCCATCAGATACTCCCTGTCATTGAGGGAGGCTCGAGATCCACCATTATCGATGCTTCAATAACGAGTTCCCAATTATGGCAGCATGTCACCTTGCTAAAATTGCAGATGAATATGTGATTGCATAACCCAAATCTTGATGATATATGCCGGAAAGAGCTCAAACTTTTCAGCAAATGGATACTAGACCTAGGGAACGGTACACTGCAGGACGAGCAAAGAAAAGGGGAATCAGAACCAACATGGATTGCAATACCAGATGATTTAGTTATGAGGATAGAAGGCGACAAACTTGCTGCTATAATTGACTTTGTCTGTGATGATTTCCGTGCTTCTTATATGTGCCCATCTTACCTTAGCAAACGTGCTATAGTTTGCCCCAATAACGATACTGTGATGAAATGAATGATGTGGTCATAGATATGGTCTCATCGGATGGAAAAGAATACCTTAGTTGTGTTCTATATGTAAATCAACAGATACATCATTAGATATTGATATATTATATCGGCTTGAATTCCTCAATTCTATAAACGACAATAATTTCCCGCGTCATAGCCTATTGTTGAAGAGAGGGGTACCTATCATGTTGCTTCGCAATCTAAACCAATCTTTCACTAGTACAGAAATGCAGTCTACTAACCCCTATCTTCTATCGGTTATTAGCGAAACAGCACAAAACCGATAGAAAATGTGCCTCGCGGGCAAAAAAGCCCGACGGATGTATTTTCCCTATCGGTTTCTAAGAAACTTACCAATAGAATAAATAGTATGATTTACTCTAGCGGTGATGAACATATTTGCCGTTAGAAGAGATGCATAAGTACTGACGGAAGAATGTTGTGCGCCGATAGGACTGGTCGACTTCAACAACTAGACTTATTCTATCGCTACTGTATGAATATACCGACAGAATATATTAAAAGTTCTTATCAGCAATATGTAGTTCGCCGATAGAATAGTTGACCTTCTACAAATATTTTTATTCTATCGGTAATGGATTCTTTTACCGTTAGAATATATAGAAAATTGCTTAGAACTGTTCGTCTTCTAATAGTTTTATTCTATCGGTAATGCATGTTTATACCGGTAGAATATTGCACAAAATATCTTAGAACTGTTGGCCTTCTACACTAGTAATATTCTATCGGTAGTGTACGTACAGACCGATAGAGTATGTACAAAAATTCCTATCGGTAATATTTGTTGTGCCGATAGAACCATTCGGCTTCTACAGATGTTTTTATTACTAACGGTATTCTGTTTTCTTACCGATAGAAAATATATAATTGTATAAATACACGGGTATGTCTCTTTCATTCTCACAGTTCATCTGGGCTCGTAGTCCTAACCCGTAAGCTCCATGGACGGCCGGCGCACCTCTACAGGGGACCGCTGCACCTCCGCACCTCCATCGACGCCCTCTAGACGTCGGCATCCCAAGGAAGGTACGTAAAATTTCTGCAATATTGTTAGATTATTCTAATCCGATTATGGCAATAATTCTGCTTTTTTTGTATCCTTCATTTTGATGTGTCTTCTTTTCAATATGATTATGATCTGTTCAGGTCCTTGGATGATGCTCGTGAGGGGCAACGTATTTCACGGTTCTTCATCGCAGTACGCTGCCTACGTTGGCTTGTTGGCGAAAGAAAAGGTGAAGATCACCGTCGAGAGCTGGAAGGACGTGAAGGGCGAGATCTTGGTTGGCTCGGTCGAGAAGATGCTTAAGCCCGGCGTGTTTCTCAAATCAGGACCTATAGAAAGCATCTTACATGTTTTTGCATGCACCAGCTTGTGGCCAGATGCTTACCTGCTTGGAGAAGAAGAATTGTTGTTATTTGCACAGCCATTCTACACCATCACTACACAGAACAACATCTTGGAAGGTAGGTTCTTTTTGTTAATGGAGTTGAGTTGAGTTGAGTTGAGTTGATCGAGTTTGAGTCCGAGGAAATCACCATTACGTACAAATGTATGTCGACGGCAGTTCCAGCTCCTCGGGCGTCTTCGAACTGAACTCCTATGGTTAAGTCCAATGTGGTTCAGACATTTGCTGTTTTGGATGAATGGATTTGTGATGTATCAGGTCTAACTTGTAGTCAGTAGTTGCATTGTGGCAACCTGCAAAGGTTCCCTTTTATGTAAAATGCATGTATGGGCCACTGGGTCCTCGTCGTGATCTGTTGTTAATTTCAGACGTGGCTTTTGTAATATACATTGAATGTGTGAATTGTTGTATTTGTATATTGTTGTATATTTGTGTATCATGTATTGCTAATTGGGACATGAACTTGAATGTGCAGGGAGCATTTGTGTATTTAATTGTATTGGTAGGTAGGTGTGTATTTGTACTGCTGTTTCAGACATGCACTTCAATTTGTGAACTGGCATGTGTATGTTTGTACCTGAATTTGTATTGGTGAACTGGCATGTGTATGTTTGTACCTGAATTTGTGAACTGGAATGTGTAATTTCTTTGGCAAGATGAAGTCCCAACTACCTACGAAAAGTATTTTTGTGTCTCCTAGTTAATCCACAAATTAGCATTTCTTGAAATATATTGCTTTATCTTCTAGTTAAGATCCGTTTGATGTAAGATCTGTTTGATGTTACATTGATATGATTCCTTGAATGTGAGAAATGGCATGTGCATGTTTGTCCCAGTTTGGTAACAGTACCTCCTCTAACGGTAAGTACACATATTTACCGATAGGAAAACATATATATTTGTTCAGTCATGCATATTCTAACGGTAAATACACATATTTACCGATAGGAAGCACATATATTTGTTCAGTCACGCATATTCTAACGGAAATGCACATATTTACCGATAGAAAAATACATATATTTGTTCAGTCATGCATATTCTAACGGTAAATACACATATTTACCGATAGGAAACACATATATTTGTTTAGTCATGCATATTCTAACGGTAAATGTACATATTTACCGATAGAAAAATACATATATTTGTTCAGTCATACATATTCTAACGGTAAATACACATATTTACCGATAGGAAGCACATATATTTGTTTAGTCATGCATATTCTAACGGTAAATGCACATATTTACCGATAGAAAAATACATATATTTGCTCAGTAATGTATATTCTCTAACGGTATGTGTGTGTTTTTACCGATAGAATATGTGAGCGGCAAATTACCTAAGTTAGTCTGACGGTTATTTCATGTATTTACCGTTAGAAAAATGTCCATTATAAGGAAAACCCCAGTCGACCATTGCTGAGCTGCTCTTTAATTTGTTCTGTTGCACTCTGTGTCCCTCTGTTTGTGACGAAAGTTCCAGCTACACTGCTAGGGTGATCAGCGCAGGATGGAGGGAAGTTGATTGCGCCCCTCTCTTTAAGGTATGCTTAATCGTCGACACCTATCTCTCTCTCCCTCTAGATCTCCCTTCCTCTCTACTTGCAAGCTAGCTGTATTGTGTAGTTCCAAGTTTGTAGCTCTAAGCTTGGGAGCTTGGTAGCTGGAAATGCGTCATGTTTTAGGAGCTAACTAGCTTGTATTGTGTAGTTAGCTAGGTTAATTAGTGTTAATTTCGTCAGGCTAGGGTTCAACACATGTATCTGTTGTAAGAGGCTGTACATGTACATATACATAACTTAATCGGGCAGGTTTCATGCATGGCTTACTCGTTAAATTTTGTTAATTGTAGATGGACAGGAAATATTGGATGTATGGAATAAAACGTACTACTCTTGAATATTTGGATGGTGTGAATGAGTTTATTAAATTTGCTGAGCAACAAAAGGAGAGGAAGGGAGAGAAAAATATGCTCTGTCCTTGTACAGATTGTATGAACTTGAAGAGGTTTAGCAACTCTGATCAAATTAAGAGTCATTTGATTCGTCGTGGTTTTAACGCGCGATACACCCGTTGGATATGGCATGGCGAAGATCTTGAGGAAACAAGCACCACTACTACCAATCAGCACGACTCGGATGTGGATTGCAATAATATCGATGATCATCCCAATTTTGGTAATGTTAATTCCGATGTGCACGTAGATGATGATGATGACAATCTAGATGAGATGTTACGTGATGTAGAGGAAGATTACAACGAAAATGACTTCTGTGAATTTGAGAAACTGATTGCTGACTCTGAGAAGCCTCTGTTCCCTGGATGTGCAACATTTACAAAACTGTCTTCTGTGCTGAGATTATATGACTTGAAGGCAGGAAACGGTTGGAGTGATAAGAGTTTCACGGCACTATTAGATCTTCTAGCGGACATGCTTCCAGAGGGAAATGAGTTGCCAAGATCTACTTACCAAGCCAAAAAACTGTTGTGTCCGTTGGGAATGGAAATCGAAAGAATACACGCATGTCCAAATGATTGTGTGTTGTACCGTAACGAGCACTCCAGTTTGCATGTTTGTCCAAGATGCGGCGCATCGAGGTATACGCGTAGGGACCGGATTGACAGTGAACGTCACGAGGTAAGGAAAGGGTCCCCGGCAAAAACTGTGTGGTACTTGCCTGTGATACCTAGATTGAAGCGGCTGTTTGCAAATCCGAAAGTCGCGAAGCACTTGCGTTGGCATGCTGAAGCCCGGAAACAAGACGGAAAACTGAGACACCCAGCTGATTCTATTCAATGGAGAAACATCAACAGAACATTTGCTGAGTTCGGCGGCGAACTTAGGAATGTAAGGTTCGGGCTGAGTACAGATGGTATGAACCCACATGGTAATATGAGCAGCCGGCACAGCACTTGGCCGGTTCTTTTATGCATCTACAATCTTCCTCCTTGGTTATGCATGAAGCGTAAGTACATCATGATGGCGTTACTAATCTCAGGACCCAGACAACCCGGAAATGATATTGACGTGTTTCTAGCACCTTTAATCGAGGACTTACAGAAATTGTGGAGCGAGGGTGTGCAGGTGTGGGATGCATACAAGAAAGAGAATTTCATCTTGCGGGCCCTGATATTTTGCACCATAAATGATTTTCCTGCCTACGGCAATTTGTCGGGGTATAGTACGAAAGGAGCCAAGGCTTGCCCTATTTGCCTAGATGAAACTGAGAGCATCTGGCTGCGAAACTGCCGGAAAACAGTGTACATGGGTCACCGCAGGTTTCTTCCGGTGCATCACACGTACCGTAAGAAGAGGAAATCATTTAACGGGAAGCCTGAGAAGGGATCAGCTCCAGTGTTTCTGACCGGTAAGGAGATTTACTCACGCGTGAACGACATCAAAGTTGAGTTCGGTAAGCATTCTAAACCTCGAGAAAAAAATGTTTGGAAGAAGAGATCGATTCTCTGGGATCTACCGTACTGGGAGCACTTACAAGTTCGACATTGCATTGACGTCATGCATGTAGAGAAAAATGTCTGTGACAGTTTGATTGGTTTGTTGTTGAACATTCCGGGAAAGACAAAGGATGGTGTGAAAGCTCGTCGTGACATGGTGGAAATGGGGATAAAGACTGAGCTTGCACCTTTAGAGAATGGAAAGCGTACATACCTCCCCCCGGCCTGCTACACGTTGTCCAAGAGCGAAAAAACAGAACTCTGTCGGTGCCTGCACGGTGTTAAAGTTCCATGTGGGTACTCCGCGAACTTGAAAAAACTTGTGTCTATGAAGGACCTAAGACTGGTTGGCATGAAGTCCCACGACTGTCATGTTTTGATGTCACAGATGCTTCCCATTGCTATCAGAGGCATTCTCCCAGTTAAAGTCAGAGAGACAATCACAAACCTATGTTATTTCTTCAACGCAATATCTTCCAAGGTTAGTACGTGCACTCGTACTATAAGTTCACTACCTCCATTTGTGGAGCTTAATGAGAAGATTTTTCTGATATGAATATTTGGCGCAACTGTGTCCTCGTAGGTAATTGATCCCGATGGACTGGACGCTTTGCAACGCGATGTGGTTACAACTCTTTGTCAGCTCGAGATGTATTTCCCTCCATCCTTTTTTGATGTTATGGTCCATCTGATTGTTCACCTTATCAGAGAAATTAAGTTTTGTGGACCTGTGTGCCTGCGCTACATGTATCCATTTGAGAGATTTATGGGTGTATTGAAGGGATACGTAAGGACTCGTCGTCGACCCGAGGGGAGTATCATGGAAGGTTATGCCGCCGAGGAGGTGATTGAATTTTGCACAGATTATATGGCCGGGGTTGACCCAATTGGTGTTCCTAGGTCCCGACACGAGGGTAGGCTTGAGGGAATTGGAACGATTGGATTCAAAGCTATCGTCCCCGCTCGTGATGTGTACGCAAAATCACATTTTTGGGTCTTACAACACATGACGGAGGTCGAGCCATACATACATGAGCATAAGGTAATGTTACGGTCACAGAATCCTTCGAAGTCAGACGTTTGGGTAAGCAGAGAACATAACAGGAAATTTGCTGAGTGGATCCAAGAAAGAGTCACGCGAGCTGCCGAGGGCTCCGTAAGTGAAACTGTGACATGGTTGGCTAGAGGCCCAAGATTCACTGTAGGGACTTGGCAGGGGTACGACATCAATGGGTATTCATTTTACACAAGAGCTCAAGACGCCAAGAGTAGCACGCAATGTAGCGGAGTGACACTGTTTGCTATTTCCGAGGATGCCAGGTCAGTAAGGGTGCTGAACTCATATTACGGTGTTATTGACGAAATATGGGAGCTCGATTACGGATTACTTAAGATTCCCCTGTTTCGATGCCAATGGGTCGAAATCCCTCGAGGTGTTCAAGTTGACAGTTACGGGTTTACTCTCGTCAATCTTGGTAGAGTCGGACACCAAGACGATCCATTCATACTTGCAAAGCAAGCCACACAGGTATTCTACATCGTTGACCCGGCCAATCCAAACTTGCATGTTGTCCTCCACAGCAAGAGACGTATTGTTGGGGTCGAAGATGTTGTCGACGAAGAGGAGTATAACCAATTCGATGAAATACCTCCATTTTTAGAGGACATTCAATCTATCCGTACTGAAGATATCGACGAAACAACGTATCTGCGAGATGACCACGAAGAAGGATTATGGGTTGAGAACCATTGATGATTAATTTCTATTTCAGGGATAAATGCCAAGCAAACAGCCCACAAGTTCTACAGCAAGGTGAGGAACTTATCATTAATACATCAGGCAGTACATTTTTCTTTAGAATTTAATGATAAGCTAGTTCACAGCATTAATACATCTCAATTTTACTCCACAGCATGAGTTCTAACATGTACAGTACCTTTATCCTGTAAATATTTAATTCTTCCCTTCAAATAGCACTTGCAAAAATCTCATCGCAGCCTCTTCAAAAATCCCTTTTTTCTGACGGTATTTTGTTATTTATACCGATAGAGAAGGACATCTTCTCTCAGACACTTCAAAACGTTTTCTATCGGTATTGTTCTATTTTACCGTTAGAATAAATTCATTTGTCTCACGGTATTTGTTGTCTGACGGTTTTTTCCTGTTTTTACCGATAGAAGAATACTCTGCCGCTTCGAATTCTCAACCGTGTCGCCATGCGTCGCCTTGGAAACTCTATAAGTACCTCGCCATGCGTCGCGGTATTTTGTTGTTTTTCTAATTCTCGAACGGTTGGACTCCTCATCTTCTCTTTCACAATGGCAGCCTCCATGGGATCGTCATCCACGGCCTCCCCGGTAAAACTCTAAATCTCCTCGGTTTACCCCTGTATTGTTAATCCATGTTCAGTTCATTCTTGACCTGTTGATTTGCACAGGGAATGGTAGCCGTGGAAGACACTGCCAAAGTGAAGGCTGACCTGAGGGCCCTCCAGGAGGAGCACAAGCTCCTTACAGACAAGCACACTCAGCTACGGCTTGACCTTGACGATCTCTTCCAGCGCATTAAGCGCATGAAGACGGATGGTGACAATGCTAGGGCGAGGACGAGGCGTCTTCGCGAGGAGAAGAAAGCCGCGGATATGACCATCGCTGGCTGCGGTTTGACTATGAAGGATACCATAGCGAAGCTGACGGAGGTCGCAGGCCTTCTTGACGCGGTAGTAGTTGATCCTAGGGACAACTTGTCGCTAGAGGAGTCCTGCGTCTTGGCTGCAAGTCTAACTGACTCTATTCTACATGCAGCCAGGGCTAAGACCACCCCTTGACCTAGCATTTTGGGTTTTATTTTTTATGTAAGTGATAAAACAACAATGAATGAACAATTTCTTTTTATGTCAATTTTCCAATTTTCCGGCTATCTTCCCTCTTTCTTTAACATTCTGCAGCTTTCAACCACGGTCTGTTTGATGTTAAATTGTGTACCTTTTCATAACTCTGACGGTATTTTGTTGTTTTTACCGATAGAAAAAGGGCACACAAATCTCAAGCACTTAATCAAAAAAATTTTCTGGGGAAAATTGGGCTCACGGGATTTTTTTGTTTATACCGATAGAAAAGGGCACCTTTCCATTACTCTCACGGTATTTTGTTGTTTTTACCGATAGAAAAATGGCACCCAATCTCAAGCACTTTAAAAAAATTTTCTGTGGAAAATTGGTCTCACGGGATTTTATTGTTTATACCGATAGAAAAATGCAATCACTAATTCGAATATTTTTCCGGGAAATTTACTTTTTCTATCGGTATTATTTTGTTGTTTCGATAGAAAATTACATAAGTCTATCGGTATCATTTTGTTATACCGATAGAAAAGTTCCTCCGCTACTTTATTTCTCGTACACGGCCCTTTAGTTTCCCTCCACTCGAACAGTTCCACCTTAGAGCACTGCGTCTCTTCGAGAGCGAAGAAAACCCCAACCTCCGCCGTGAGCACTCACTTCCTCTCTCCCACACGACGATCGCCGGCTGGACACTGGTTCGTCACTGCCACCGGTTCTTATTTTCGTCCTTCGCCCGCCGCTGCTGCGTTCTACACCGCCTCTGCATCACCAGAACTGATCGCCGCCGTAAATACCCTAATTCGTTGTTCTATTTCCAGCATCTTCTTTATTTGATCCTAGTGTTTTGCACGTACTAATTCTTGGAGTTTTGCAATTACACTAGGGTTCCCTATTGTGTTGGCTTATGTACATTCCGCAGGCAATGTTGATTTTAATTAGGGTTTACATAATATGTTCCAGTGCTGTAATGAACCTGTTTTGAGATTTTAACTTCTCTATACTGCTGTATGTGTGATCAATTGTATCCAACTGCCATGTAATGCAGATTATATGTTGGAGGTGTTCTTACACATATTCTATCGGCAGCTCATGTGTTTACCGATAGAAAATTTTCTGCACAAGTAGTAAAACTTAATTTGGATCTGGAAGGACATGAGCCATGCAATGTACTAGTTTGGTTGGGAATTTTTACTCACTTCGTATGAATATATGGCAATGTGGATGGGTCTTCGATGTATATGTTTCAAATGCCTATATACATGACTTTTCCCAACCTAATAGCTGTGAAGTCCTGATGACTCACATACAGGCTAGGCTAAAGATTATGCACAGTAGCACTTAGATGCTTGTGTGCATATTTACGTGTGAAATAATAATGCTGGCCCATGAATATTAGTGTAGCAAATCATCGAGAATGTTATGTGATGACAGTGAATGGTGGCTTGTCAACAAAATTCCATATGTAGAGAACATTGTTATGTTCTATCGGTATGTCACGTGTTTGCCGATAGAAAAATTGTCTTGTGTGGAGGTAATTGTTATGGTCTATCGGCAGCTCATGTGTTTACCGATAGAAAATATTTCTGAAGAGTTCAGTAAGTAATTTATGCATGTCTTTCTTTTTGTATTATTTTCCCTTTTGCCGCCCTAGTTAGTCTCCAGTCCTGGGCTGAGTTATGGAAGTCCAAGGCGAATTAATTGCCATATATATGGTTTGTTGAAGGTTTTGTAGGGGAAGACATGTCGTCGTCTTCATCGGATGGTACTAGTGGTTCGACTAGGGCCAACCCCATCGTAACTACTGAAGATGGGGCTGTTACATCCCAGCGCAAGAGGGTGGGGCGAGGCGCGACGACGTTGGGGCGTTTGGCCAAACGCACTGATCTTTCTTGTGAGTTCAACCAATTTGGGAGGCCGATTGGAAAGAATGCTGGGAGGTACGCGGCCTACGTTGGGCTGTTGGCGAAAGAAAGGGTGAAGATCACCGTCCAGAGCTGGAAGGACGTGACGGCGGACGAGAGGGATAGGTTGTGGGCGGAAGTGAAGGTTAAATGAACTGAAATCGCTGAACTCTTTCGTAATCACGTTCTCTTGGCTTATACTAAAGTTTAACTAACTCGTGATTAATTGTATGCATTTTTCGGAAACAGGCTAAGTGGAACATCCCCGACGATACACCTAGGACTGCCTGCTTGAAGGACATGAACGGAACATGGAAAACCTTTAAGAGCTGGCTCGTCAGTAACTTCCTAGCTGCGGGGAAATCTCCTTGTGAGAAGTACCCCTTCATATCGGAGGAGGTATGGGAGGAATTCACCAAGCAGAAGGGGACTGAGGAGTTCAAGGCCCTTAGCGAGAAGAATAGGGCGATCCAGAAGAGGAACGACCACCCGCATCGGCTCGGATCCCGGGGCTATGCGGGGAAGGAGGAACAGTGGAAGAAGGAAGACGAACAAAATCCTGTCATGGACACCCCTGAGTTGCCGCTCTCCGAGATCAGGGATGAGAGGTGCAAGCGATGGTGGAGGGGGAGGGGGTCCGTGTCGTCCACGGGGTCTGTGCAGTTCGCAACCCCTGGGGACGCCGACGTTGTGAGGCGAATGGTAAGTTGGCTAACCTCGTAAACTGTGTGCACACAAGTGTATATAAGGCAATTTGTCTCACAAGGTACCTTCAAATGTAACAGATCTCTTTTGAGAAGGACGCAGCGGAGGGATTGTTTACCCCGCAGAGGGAGAACGACATCCTCACCCGAGCTCTAGGAAATAAGGAGCATCCCGGGCAGACACGGGCCGTGGGAGCCATTGTGTCGTGGAAGGCCGGTTTCGTAGATCCGGCTCCACCGAGGAAGAAGGCCCGCACCTGGAAGGAAAAGGAAGCTGACCTCTCCGATAAGATACGGGCTGAGGTACGGGAGGAGATACGGGCGGAGATGCGGGCTGAGATACGGGCTGAGGTACAGTCTGAGGTGCAGACCGAGGTCGCACAAATGAGGGAAGAGTTTGCACGGTTGAGAGAAACATTGCTGGCCAAGAGTTTAGATGCGGATCCCCAGGACGACGGTACCCCGCGGGGTCGGATAAGCAGTTGCGCTTCGAAGGTACTCGCGGATCCAGTGGATCTACTTGAGGTACTGCAAGCCTTCATCTGTGCACTTAAGTTGATGCCACTCCCATTCTGTTAGAGTTGTTTCGCTAACCTATTTTAATTGTTACAAATTTGCAGGGGCCGGAGGGCTGCATCCTACAGAATCACGTAGGCGCCGGGCAGGAAGTGGTTGGACACGGCTTCGTATATCCGTCTGGGCCGGATGTCCGGGTCCACTGTGTACCTCTGCGGTTGGGTTTCGCAAAGGTACAGGTGGACATGGCCATGCCGGGCTACAACGATTCTCCATTGCCAGTCCCAACAGAGGAATTGTAGACACTTGCCGAGGCAGTGGGCTCCTACGTACAGTGGCCCAAGAAGTGTCTTGTAATACAACCGGTAAATCCTACACATTTTAGATTACATCCTACTCAGTACACTCAACTTGCATAATCTAACATACGTGCTCATTAATTGAAGTGGCCTGCCGCGGGGCTACCAGGGGACTGCGCCCCCAGCTCGGGGCATGAGGGCCGATCTCGTGCGAACCTGGACACATCAAAGACGGCCTCGACCCCACCCAGCGCATCCACGCCTCCACCTCGGAAGAAAGCCGCCATCACCTCGCCCTTGCCTTCAAAGGTACGCGCTCAGTCCCCGGCAAAAGGCAAGGGCAGCAAAGGCAAGGGCAAAGGGCGACAGGGACTGCCGCGGACGTTCACGAACGCGCTCCCACTCCTGTCGGAGGCATCTTTGCGGAAATTGGATCGATCAACCAGAGACCTCCACGACTGGTACCTACATCGAGCTCGGCGCAGCCTGAACTTCTTAGTTCCCTACAGGCCTGGGCAGTTCCACCGTGAGCCCGGGACTATATCCGTGGCACACGAGGATCTGTTCGACCTCTACAACTGGCGGGAGCTCGATATGTCCATCATACGGACTGGAGTCCTGTGAGTTTGCTGATGCTATGTATTGCTGTTTTCTAACTCTGTTTGCTAACTCTGCATTAATGTTGCAGTTCATTTGAATACTGAGTAACTTTCTGTGAAATTAATATTAATCTCGTCCTTCGCATGCAGGTGCATGTACAGGCTAGCATCGGAGGCTGCGTGTGACAAGGTGGGTTTCCTCGACCCAGAGAAAATAAGCCTCACGATGCTAGAGCAGGACGCCGCGCACGCTGAGCAGTACATATCCAGCGCGCTGATGGCGCAGCAGGACAGGGACTTCATTCTGGTGCCGTACCACCAAAGGTTAGTGCATTTCGTACTAATTTAACTCAATCTTGTATGTTACACCTGAGATGTACTTTGAGCTAGCGGTCCTCTTTTACGTACAATGCAGGGGCCACTGGATCCTCATCGTGATCTGTCCGCCGAGGAACGAGGTGTACTACCTCGATTCGATGCGTGACAGATTATCGATGGAATATGTGCTCAAGGGGAATATGGGGGCGTAAATAACTTATATGTTTGATTTAAATTTTGACCTCACTAGCTAATGATAATACATTAACCGGCAATACTAACTGAAATGCAGGGCTTTTGATAAATATGTGTCCGCTGGAGGGAGGCATGCCGCACCGCAGGGCTCCCTACTAGCTTGGAAAGAATATGAGGTACTCACGAGACTTTTTGTTTATGCTTAATTAGTTTATGGAAACAATATATAGCTAACATGTATTCGCATATGCAATTATCTCAGTGCCATCAGCAGCCGCAATCGTGGGAATGCGGGTTTTATGTGCTGTGCTACATGTACGACCTAGTGCAGACAAACTTTTCCCGATTCCCCCAGGTAAGCATCGATAGCTAACTCAAATTTCAAAAATGGGTGTCACGTTCTAAATTAGGATCGAAGTTAGTTACTCAGTATGCACACATGCTTGCAGATCGCCATGTCGAAAGACCAATATGAAAATGCAAAGATTATATATCTTCGACAAATCTGGGCACAATATGTCATGGAGGAAGTAGCACCCAACCATCCAGCATGACAATTTTCTCCTTTTGGTGTACTCTGCATAGACTGTTCATATACATGTGAATAAATATATATGTGAATAAATGTCCACATTGGATTGCAATCTGTATTTGTCCATACATATGTGAATAAATGTGAATAACTGCCTAATGTGTGAATTTGTTCTGTGAATTTACCTTGCATCTGTACTGTATTGTGTATCCAATCTATACTGTATTGCATCTGTACTGTATATGTGAATGTACTGTATTGTGATGCAAATAAAGTACTGTATATGTGATTGCTCTATCGGTAAATTCATCAACAACCGAGAGACTACTGTCCTTTTTTCTATCGGTACAATCAAAATTAACCGTTAGAAGAGTTTGACCTTTCCTGCCGGTGAACTCATACATATCCGATAGAGTACTAAGCTTTTTTCTGTCGGTAATCTTGTAGTTAACCGTTAGAATAGTGGTACTTTTCAATCGCTATTGACGAGTTTTCTATCGGTAAACTTGTAATATGCCGATAGAATAGTGTGAGTTTTCCTGTCGGTAAACTTATAATTAGCCGTTAGAATAGTGGTACTTTTCAATCCGCTAGCGACGAGTTTTCTATCGGTATACTCCTAATATGCCGATAGAGTACTAAGCTTTTTTCTGTCGGTAATCTTGTAGTTAACCGTTAGAATAGTGGTACTTTTCAATCCGCTAGCGACGAGTTTTCTATCGGTACACTCCTAATATGCCGATAGAGTACTAAGCTTTTTTCTGTCGGTAATCTTGTAGTTAACCGTTAGAATAGTGGTACTTTTCGAACTGCTGGACGTAAGAATACGACGGGTTTTCTATCGGTAGATTCATAATATGCCGATAGAATAGTGAACTTCTTCTGTCGGTTATTTACCGATAGAAAATGTCCAGTCTTGTTCTATCGTGTCTATCTCTATCGGTACAAAAACCGATAGTAGAAGGGTTTTTTTTACCGATAGAAGACTGCATTTCTGTACTAGTGTTTGGGCCTTTGCAATGGTACATGTCTCATTTTAAGAAACCTAGTTGACCGAATACTGGAGGTTGTGATAATAATCGGCACAAATATTGGTGCTATGGTCCATATACCAAGAATAGCTCTTAACATGGGGAGTTCTAAGTGGCCTTTTATACTTCAGCGGAGACAGTTTCCAATATGAGTATGCTACGCAATGACAATAAACAAGAGTCAAGGACAAACTTTAACTAGAGTTGGTCTCTATTTATAAAAACCTATTTTCGCATATGGACAGCTATATGTTGCAATCCCTAGAGAAACATCACGCCAAGGCCTAAAAATTTTAAAGAAAATGACAATGGAACATGTGGCAACAAAACCCGTAATATCGTCTACCATGAAGTCCTACAAGCTGCGCACTCTTTGGTAGAGCGCTTGATATGCTTTTGATTGTTCTAATTAGATGTGCATGTCGTATTGGTGTCCATTGTCATCTTCATTGGGCTATTAATGAAAGTATGCTTCATTTATATGAGTCAAACGTGGGTTATATTCTCTTCGATATACAGTTCATTTCTTTCTCTATTTGTCTTGCTGACGTCCAAATCACCCTTTGATTCAAAAAAACAAAATTTATGCGCTTATTTACTTATTTTTTTTGTTTTATGACCTTTGGTTGCCTCAACAAATTGTTCTAGACTTATTATTTGTTCGATTACCGTATGACTGTACAAGTTGTCAATAGAAAACACCCTATTGTTACATAGCTCTTATGTTTTAAATGATGTTTATCTTATCTATTTAGTGTGTAAATCACAGCTGTGCTACATAGATGTTGCTACACCTAATACAATTATTAATTGTGTTGTTCTTTTGTAGCTTTTGTGACCGGCGACCTCACTAAGACTGCTTCAAGTTTTCAGCGAAGACTACTTCAAATTTTGACCATCTACGCATCCAACAATCACTAATAACTGGACACGACGTGAGTAAGATGAAATTATTATCCTCAATAGTCTCCTGATCACATGTGAAATCTCCTTTCCCTTAGCTTTTGTGGTTGTATTCATCAAATATATTCGTTATTGTTTCTCTGTGTACAAAAACCTTGATATTGTTTTAGTTCCGGTTTCCATACTTATTGTTGTGTTCTACCTATTTTAAAACAAAAATGATATGCTCTATTTTTCTTATTTGCTTATCTACCACTTTGTTTGTTCTAAAGCGGAAGCAAAGGAACCCATCTAACCTTTGCTATTTCATTTTCTTATTAGGAGATGGATTACTCTCTCATCTCTAAGCTCACCCCAGAAAAACAGCTATGGCACATCCGTGCTCAACTTAGTAGGATGTGGGATTTTTGTGATCCCTCCAATGATCAGAGACTGATACATGTGGAGGTCATCTTGATCGATGAGCAGGTCAGCCTTTTATTTTATTGCCCTCTCACTAACTCTTCATGATTACTCTTCCATATTATATCGTTGGTCCATGATCAACTCCAATCACACAGCCATAATACCTTTTATTTTTTATATATCTATTCTAACTTTTTGTCCTGTTACTATTTGTTTTTTCATAAACAGTCAATTGTTCTTGTGCTGATCCGGGAGGATCTTCAAGTCCTGATCCGATACAGATTCGCGATCAAGTCCTGATCGCATATGGATTTGCGACCAAGTCCTGATCGCATACGGCTTCGCGACCTTAACCGTGTTCGGAAAGGTTTCGCGACCATGGATTGGTTCTCGACCATGAAAAGGAATTTGTTCTCTGTTCGGAATTGTAATCCGATCCGAATATATATAACTAAACTTATCTGTTTAGGATTAGTTAGTTAGTTATATGAGTCTAATATGTTTAGGTTATTAAGTCTGATACGTACTCATACGATTGGACTATAAATACCTTGTAATAGGTCTAGTTTAGATCATCGAAGAGTCATAGAACTTATTTGAGTTTTAGACACTTATAATTCCTTCGACGTAGGCAAGTGTGTCTAACGTTCGACGTGTAAAGCCCTCTTTGAAATAAAGAGTTGTGCAATTACTTTGGGTTTCGGTATTTCCGAATAAGATCCTGTTATTCCGCATATTAGAATCTGGGCGAGTCTAGTGCGAAAATCAAGGTTAGGTCTCAAACAGATCAAGTTGGTATCAGAGAAACTTTCCTATCCTGTGGATGGTGAAGACTCGCCAGGGTTACAAAACCTCCGGTGAAAATCCAGGCGATCAATCGACGGTTCCTACAGCCGCGTCTCCGACAATGTCTGACGATACCTCCGTTCAACCTAACCTAGCCGAACAAGTGGCTAAACTCTCCACCGACATGGAAACCGTACTTGCTTGGATTAAGCAGCAGGCCATGATAGTACCTCCTGAAGTAGAGAAGGTTATGGGTGTGAAGACTAGTGAAGACTTACGCAGGACAGACGAAAATGAAGACAAAGGCGACCACAAGACCGATGACCTCGCCAACACCTCCTTAGCTGTCGGAGCTTTTAAGGTCGACTCTAAGATTGATATACCCATATATGATGGGGTGATCGATGCTGAGAAACTGGATTCTTGGATCGACCAGCTTGAGACCTACTTTGACTTGAAAGGGTTCAGTAGCGCTCAAAAGGTGAAGTTCGCACTTTTGAAGATGAAGGACCACGCCAAGACTTGGTGGAAGGCCCTTGTCGCTAGTGGTGAAGCTGACGACCTTGCGTGGGGTCAATTCAAACGACTTCTACGACAAGAATTCTATCTGATGGGTTACCTTGAGGAGAGATGGGAGCATTGGCACAGATTGTACCAACGGTGCGACCAGACCATCCAAGACTATACGACGGAGTTCCGGAGACAAGAAATGGTCATCGGCATATCGCTATCCGATCCTCAGGTATTTTAGAAATACACATCTGGACTTCAAAAATTGATCAGTACTGAGCTAAGTCTGTTCGGCGTCCAAGACATCGCGACCGCAAGCACAACTGCTATGGAGATTGAGAAGAAGAACAAATCCCGTAGCGACAAAAGCACGAAGGAAAGTCCGAAGAAGAACACTTCAAAATCAGGCACGGATGCCTTTTGCGAACATTGTCAAGTCATGGGACATACCAAGGACAAATGCTACAAGCTTCATCCTGAATTTTCGACCAAAGAAAAAGGACCAGGGAAAAAAACAACCACGGCTACTGCGACTTCACCCGACCAAGAAGTTGTCCGAGTGAATTCGGTTAATGAGGCGGATACGACCTTGTCTCTGATGGCAATGCCGAAGGAGAAGGGTTCGGATCCACCGAACGACCATCACCCAACGGAGGACTTGTTCACCATCAACATCCAAGAAGTCAGAAGAATCTGGTCTCCGCTGGACTGGTTCGACGACTTGGTTTGAAGACAACCACACACCCGCGACCATATCCGCTGGGTTGGTTTACATCCGATGTGAACCAATAGATTACGAGTTAGTGTGTGTTGAAGTTTGCGATCTCTGCACGATATATCAATGAGGTGCAATGCGATGTTGTCCCTATTGATATCTATCAGGTGATCTTTGGGAGTCCGTATCTGTATGATCGAGACACTCACTTCCATCAGCGAGCGCAAGTGTACGACCTCACCAAAGATGGAGTTAAGTTCGTGATCAGTAGAGACATCCACGTCAGCACTTCGAACTTGATTACCGCAAATCAAGCCAAACGAATTGTTAATGCATGTCACAAGTATGTGCTTGTCATGATTCAACCTATTGGTCAAGGTGAGGGTACTCAACCAGCATTGTCGTTGGCGTGCCGAGAGGATTCTAGTCATTTGTCAGAACTCCTGGAGAAATACAGTAATCTGTTTGAGACTACCCAGGGTCATCCGCCGAAACGTCCAGTTGAGCATGAAATTCAGCTTGTGTCCGATACAGCACTGCCCAATCTGAGTATGTATTGCAACTCAGTATTGGAGAATGAAGAGATCAAGAGACAACTTGGTGAGTTGCTGAACGATGGTGTCATTCAACCGAGTAGTTCACCTTGTGGATCTCCTGTAGTGTTAGTACCAAAGAAAGATGGGACTTGGCGTATATGCATCGACTATCGAGCACCGAACAAGATCACCATCAAGAACTGGTACCCCCTTCCTCGTATTGATGACCTGCTAGACCAATTGAAGTATGCTGTTGTCTTCTCCAAATTGGATCTTAAGTCAGGATATCATCAAGTCAGCATTTGAGAGGAGGATACGTAGAAAACCGCGTTCAAAACACAACAAGGTCTGTTCGAATGGCTGGTTATGCCTTTTGGTCTCTGCAGCATCTCAAAACCGGCAAACCAAAAATTAGGTTTGTACACTCTTTTGCCAGTTCCATCGCGACCATGGAAGAGCATATCCATGGATTTCTTGGGAGGATTGTCATGGCAACGACTATATATTCGTGGTCGTTGATCAGTTCTCCAAAATGATTATTCTTATACCTTGTCGAAAGACTATCACGGGAGAAGAAGTAGCTCGGGTATTCTTTCAAAATGTTTCGACACACTTCGGACTACCAACTTCTATTGTGTCTGATCGCGATACCCGGTTCCTTAGTCACTTTTGGTGATCGCTCTGGACGATGATGGACACCAAGCTAAAGAGGAGTACTGCTTTTCATCTGCAAACTGATGGTCAAACTGAGGTGGTAAATCGCACAGTCGTTCATCTCTTGAGAGGATATAACTCGAAGCACCCGAAGACCTGGGATGAAAGCATACTGTACCTGCAATTTGCTTTTAATCAAGAAGTGCATGGTTCGACTAGAAAGTCACCGTTTGAGGTCTGTTTAGGATTTCTACCACAGAGTCCATTCAACATGGAGTTTGTGATCCCTACCTCAACATAGAACAGCAAGGAAGCATCTGATCAGGATGGAGCACAAAAGTTCCTGGAAGGTATTCAACGACTCCATCGTGAGGTTGAACAGAACTTGCTGAAAGCTCAACTCAAGTACAAGGCGCGGCATGATCGGCACCGAGTTGATGCGCAATTTCAAGGTGATATGGTATGGTTACATCTGAGTAAGGAGAGACTTAAAGGTGAAGGTAAGAAACTCAAACCCATTTGTTATGGTCCTTTTCAAATTTTGCGGAAAGTGGGTAGTAATGCTTGTCAGTTCGAGTTACCTCCATACATGGATATTTACTCGGTTGTCAATGTTGAGCACCTCAAACTCTTTGAGCCTTCAATGCTGGATGATGAGCCAGATACTATAGTACCATCTGTTGAAGACTTGGTCTATCAACGAGACAAACTTCTATGTGAAGATGTGATTCTGGAGAAGAAGGTGACTACCATCCGCAGTGGCACCAAGGAGACTTTTCGAATCGGTCGGAAAGATCAACGAGCACGTGCGGCAAAGTGGTACACCAAAGAACATGGACAAGACCAATTTCCACATCTCCAGTTTGATCGAGAGGTCACAACAGGGGTTGGCTCCTTCTCAACAAGGGAGTCATGATCCGGGAGGATCTTCAAGTCCTGATCGCATACGGATTCCCGACCAAGTCCTGATCGCATACGGCTTCGCGACCTTAACTGTGTTCGGAAAGGTTTCGCGACCATGGATTGGTTCGCGACCATGAAAAGGAATTTGTTTTCTGTTTGGAATTGTAATCCAATCCGAATATATATAACTAAGCTTATCAGTTTAGGATTAGTTAGTTAGTTATATGAGTCTAATACGTTTAGGTTATTAAGTCTAATACATACTTATATGATTGGACTATAAATACCTTGTAATAGGTCTAGTTTAGATCATCGAAGAGTCATAGAACTTATTTTAGACACTTATAATTCCTTCGACGTAGGCAAGTGTGTCTAACGTTCAATGTGTAAAGCCCTCTTTGAAATAAAGAGTTGTGCAATTACTTTGAGTTTCGATATTTCCGAATAAGATCCCGTTATTCTGCATATTAGAATCTGGGCGAGCCTAGTGCGAAAACCAAGGTTAGGTCTCAAACAGATCATGTGTTGGCAGTGATATTCCTTTTGTGATCACGGTGATCCTCTGGCTTGATCCTCGAGATCCACTAGTCATTTTTGTGTTTGCTCTAATCAACGGTTTTGTTCTTATGTTGGTCACATTCTTTGGTTTTGTCGAATCCTTACATTTACCTTTGTCTTTGTCATGTTTGGTTTTGCTTGAATCCTCATATTTGTTTGTGTTTTTGATACTTCTTTTCAATCAAAACACTCCATTGCTTTTGTGTTAGTAGCACTTTACTACTGTGATCCTCAAGGTCCACTTGTCGTAGTTTGGCTCTGGTCGAATCAGCGGTTTTTATTTTCATCATATTTTCTCTCTCGGCAAATCATTTGTTGTTTTTTTAATTTCCTCACATGTTGTGTTCTTGGTCGAATCATTGTGCGTTCCTTTGTATTGATTGTGCATGGTTTTGGTCAAATCATCACATTTATTAATACTTGTTCCTCTCATCCACGAGATCCAATGGTTGAGTTTGCCTCTGATCGAACCAGGGTTTTGTTTCTATGTTGGTCGAAATCTATGTTTTTGGTCGAATCAGTTGTTTTGGTTGAATCAACACATTTGTTAACACTTGTTCCTCTGATCCTCAACATCCACTGGTCGGGTTTACCTCTAGTCGAATCAGGGGTTTTGTTTTTACGCTGCTCGAATCCTATGTTTTTGATCGAATAACTGAAGGTACTTGGTTACAAACAACCGCATTCAGCCAGTATATTATTATTTTCATTCTTAAACAATACCTCGTCATTTTATTATTTTGTCCTCTTTTATTTCCATTATTATTATATTTGCAGGGCAACTCAATTGGCGGTAGGATTTTCAACGATATGCCCCTAAATTCAAGGCATTATTGTCTGAGGGAACGATCTACTACTTCCATTATTTTAGAATCATGTCTACCAAAGCACTTACAAAGTTGTTGACAACAAGTACATGTTTCAATTCGCAAATTGGACAAAAACTGAAGAAAGCTTGAACAACCCTATCATATTCCCTCATATGTGTACTCTCTTGTGGGTTTCGACAATCTAAAGCAATGCAATGGAAACCAAGAATTCTTCACAAGTTCGGTACATTTCTGCATAGCTCAACAATTGCTTTATAAACCGCATATTCTCCTCTTAAGAACACATAAATGCTTGTTGTTTGATACTTTAATCATCAATTATTTTTTATGTTCTATCCATAGATGTCATCGGCCTTATCACCGGTGTCGGGATTGGTTTCTACCAACATTAGAGGCCGCACATCAGATACGCAAATAAGAGACGTCTACATCCACGATCTCAAGTTTGCCTTTTTTTCATTTCCTAACACTAGCATCTCCACAGTCCACTCTCCAGTTTAACCATAATATTGTTATTCATGCGAACTGCAGCAACGATATCAAAACCGTCACATTGTGGGGATCACATGCTACTGAATTCGATGCAGAGGCCATTCGTGCAGCAAGTATAGCTGAACCAGTTATTGTTATTTTCGTGGGCACACTCATTAAGCATTTCAAAGGTTTTTTCTGAATAAAAAATTTATTTTACTACTCCTTGTATGGAGCTTTCCTTATATATTTTGTTAACACATTACTTCCTTATCTTACAAATCAAGAAATAATTTTCAGTGGCCCAGTCTGTAAATGGTACATAAACATAGATGTCCCTGAAATCAATGCTTTCAAAGACAGGTATCACATGATCAATAATATTTGATTTGCATCCCAGTATTAGATTGCTTACATTGATACATTACACAATTCATCAACCGATCATATGATTTGTTATCCATTTTTATAGCTTGAAAGGTTTCAACCCATCGAATGGTTGGTAACATATGCGGATAGCCATAGCAGTGCCAAGAATATCGCACCAGCAAAGATTATGACAATTGCAGAACTCATTGACCTTAATCCACATAAGGCTGAGGTAATATTTTCTATCCATGCATTCATATGGCTATACGATTTATGCGACAAAACAAAAAACTTAAAAGTTTCCTATAATGCAGAGATCGAATTATATTTGTGACATTGTCATAACAGATATCATAGCAACTCATTCCTGGTGGTACACAGCTGGCATGGACTGTTAGACAACTGCAAAACCTTTTGCTAATCAATATAGGTGCAATTCATGTGACCTTGCCCCTACAAATGTCCAACCAAGGTATGATGTTTGGTATGGTTTCAATTAGTAGATCAATATTATGTGTGCTGCTACTGCTGACCCTCCTAAATTTGCAGGTACAAGCTAGCTGTCATGGCCGAGAATCACACTGGGACTGCTGAATTCATGCTATTCGAAGTAGTTGCACAGCAACTAATCGGCAAATCTGCATTGACGTTGTTGAATTCAAACCCAAACCAACATGCCATTCCACAAGACATAGCAAAGCATATCAATCAAAAGTTTACATGGAATGTTAGCGTAACAGAGAAAAGCTACAACAGCACGAATATTTCATTGTAGGTTAACAACATTTTAGATAGACAGCTGACTCATCCAGCTCCTCAAGAATCCTCTCTAGGATCTCATACTGTATCAACGTTGCTACCATTTTCACATCAAAGTCTCATTCTGACCCCCACCAAAAATATTGAATCATCTTATCATAAAACACAAAAAGACAACCCTCTTCTTGCAGAAGACACAGAAGAAACAACATCAACATCACCAGGTGCCGTCGAAAGGCCTCAAAAGGTTAGTCCATGTTTATCTCATCATATAGCCTCTCTTGTGCATTCATTGATTTTACTACAGCCATAGCATGAAATGTGCTTTTTTTATCCAATTTGTTACAAACCAACTCATTACTATGGAAGACGACGCGCCCTTCACAGATTCAACACAGCTATCCTGTTCCAAAAAAATGACCTCAGTAATACACTACTTCCACCATTTGTGAATATGTGCCAAAATACATATTGTGATTATCTTTCACTAACCAATTATTTTGTAGTGTTAACTCTGAAACTCCTACCCCATCTGCTGCGAAAAGAGCTCTTTTCCCCATTAAGCAACACAAAGATATCGATACCAAGTGAGTGTATTCGCAAACTTTTTACTATAAATACATGCTCTTGTAGGCCTCCTCACCTTAATATTTTTGTTTCAATTTCCTTTCTTCTATACAGGAAACACAATGATCACACTTGATTCGTCCTATGTGGACAGATCGACTTGATATATGTATTTTGCTTTGTGTTCTTACTGCTTGCTTTTTTTGGGAAAAATGTTTGCCTAATTCGGTTTTTGCTGATTACATATATTTATTTTTGGTCGAAACAGTGAATTCATTCTATGTTAGCAGTACTTTTCTAACGGGATCCTCGGCGAGGCCCAATGGTCATAGTTGGTCTCTGGTCCAATCGATGGTGCTGTTTTTTGTCTCTGGATGAATTAGTGCTTTTGTTTTTAATGCTCCTTGCATTTTGCGTTCCTGCTCGAACCGGTACATTTGACTTTGTATTGATCGTGGTTTCATTCGGTAGACAGTTGCCTGGTCATTTTTGGTCCCTGGTCGAATAAGTACTTCCATTTTTATATTGGTTTCCTTCAATGTTTTTGTTCAACCGATGTGTTTACCTTTTTTATTGGTCGTGCTTGGATTTCATCGAATCACTACATTTATTTATGTGTTCTTTAGCGGTCCACTGGTCGTTTTCCATCTGGTCGAATGAGTTACTTTGTTTCTTATCTTGGTCACACTCTATGTTTTTAACTTTGTATTGGTCGTACTTGTTTTTGGTCGAATTAACAGATTTGTTTCTATGTGGTTAGTGTTGGATCAAAGATGCCGACTAGAGGGGGGGTGAATAGGAGGCTTTAAAAACTTTAAAACTTAAAGCAAATAAAGAACGAATTATGTAAATAAGAGAAAGAGAACGAACACGATGATTTTTACCGAGGTATCGGAGACTCGCCCAGTCTCCACTAATCCTCGTTGAAGCACTCAAATCTCTTGAGTCTCGCTTCAATATCCACAAAGGATATTATCACTAATGGTTGCTCCTTGTCCACTCCGGAAAGGCGAGCACCGATGCCTTGTACACACTCGCCGAGCCTCTCCGACAATCTCCGAACGAAGAGGTCAATGGCCACACCTCCGAACCGTCTAGGTGAGGGCGCTCACCAAGAGTAAAAGGCAGCGAGGTCTTCTCTAGACCTCTAAACAAGCACCGAGAAGCTAAGTATATGCAAATGCAAAAGGAACGAAACTCTCGGTGGATCGGAAAAATACTCAACTTGATCAAAAGATCAAGATTTAATATAGAAAACTAATGCTCAAGAGTGTATAAGAGAGGAGGCTGCTTGTTGTAAGAAACACATGCCCAAAACCCCTATTTATAGCCTCAAGAAGCAAATGAACCGTTGGAGTTAGGGCTGAAAATCAGCAACCCAAACTGACAGTCAGTTATGCAAACTGACAGTCAGTTTAGTGCACAACAGCCGACAAAATTTACGGATAAAAAATAGCTAGCCGTTTGCAGCCAAAACAGGAAAGCTAGAACACGCAACTGACAGTCAGTTACACAAACTGACAGTCAGTTTGTGTACTGGCTCGACCAGAATCAAATAGAAACACAGTAAAAACACTCTCTGGTCGAAACCCCAACTGACAGTCAGTATGGACAAACTGACAGTCAGTTTAGTACAAAAAATTTGAGACCAAAAAACACCCTCTCTAGACAATTGTCAGTTACACTAAACTGACATTCAAACTGACAGTCAGTTATGCAAACTGACAGTCAGCTTGAACAAAAACAGCTATAACTTTAAATCCAGAAATCCAAAAGAGGTGTTTAATAGCTCGTTGGAAAGATAATTTCAAGGGCTACATTTTTGTCAACAGAAGCAAAAGCCAGATCTACCTAGATCTTTCTGAAAAAAGCAAATACTCTTCTGCTGCCAAAAACAGAACTGAAAATCCAGATTTCTCAAATAAGATCAAAACCAAATCCACATAAAAATGATGCGATGCAAAGATCTAGAATTCTCGGTTTGTGCTGGAGATAAAAAGAGGACTTTCGCTACCCCTCTTTATAGTACGGTCAAAACTAAAAAAGAATTTCCTAACCGATCATCTCCAAACGCCAAGATCGGTAAAATATAAAAACTTGTAATACCTGAGGTCTTTTGCATCTTCAAGATTTGCGTCTTGTCTCTTGCTCTTTTGCGTCTCGTGCTTCACTTTAAGTTGGGTTCATCTTGATCAACTTGCATTTCTTCCCAACTAATCCTGTAACAATCAATCTCAAAAAGCACGATTAGTCTGGAACACTTTGTTTTCATTAATCATCAAAATCAGGGTTAGGCATGAAGGCCTAGATGCAACAATCTCCCCATTTTTGATGATTGATGACAACAAGTGTTCAAAAATAAAATAAATAGCTCCCCCTGAGTATATGCATCTCATCATACAAGATCATAAACGAATACATATACATCAGGGCATCTAATACATAAGCAAGTCACAGATGTGCAAATATCCACAAGTCATATCAGAGCATACACATGCACATCAAGACATCATATATATCAATGTATCAGAGCTCAGGAACATCCAAATCATATCAGAGCTAAGCACATATCATATATCAAAGCCATAATCACATATCAGAACTACTCAGATAAACTCATCATACACAGACATCTCCATAAAACATCTCCATATATATAAGAGAAGACATCTGTTCATACATCAAAAGACATAAACAAACTCCAATATCGAATAATCTATCCAAAAATACTTCTCCCCCTTTGGCATCAAGCACAAAAAGGGAGGCAACCAAAACAAATCAGAGCCTAATGCTCATCATCTGAAGAAAATCCTATGATGTCTGTATCTCCGGAGCCCACTGGAGATGCAGACGGGTCGACGGCTGGAGATGCCGGAGGAGTCACTACTGCAACGGGAGCTGCAGCAACTGGAGCAGATGAGCCTGGAGCAGCTGGATGGGAGGCAGAGCTCGGCGAAGACACAGCCTGGCGGGCCCTCTTGCGAGGGACCGAAGAGTCGGATGCAGGCAGACGTCGCAGTATCTCCTCCTGCTGAGCAGCCAAACGAAGCAACATCTGGTGATGCTCTGCCTGGGTGCTGAGGATCTGCTGCTGGGTCTGGAGAACCTGCTGAAGCAGAGAAGGTGACGCCGCAGAAGATCCGGCGCCAGGGTCTGAAGTAGGTGCTGGGGCAGACTCCTGAACTGGAGCCTCATCCTCTGAGTCCCCCGCAGCATCATCATCAGATGCGGGAGAGTCAGGGCCAGCAGCTGGAGCAGGGCGAGCACCGAGCCGGCGATCAGCCTGACCCGGAGGATAAAAGAGCAAAGGATGATGGGGCCGTGGCAGCTCAATGTCAACGGCCCGGATATGGAGAAGCACCGCCATGATATACGGAGCGTATATCAGCTGACGGCGCGGGGAGAGAAGGACGTGCTGAATCTCACTAATGATGAGATCAGCAACGTCGAAGGGCTCCTCCTGAAAGATGGAGATGAGCACATGAAGACCAAGATAAGTGACCCTGGCTCTGTCTCCGCTCATGGGGACCAAAGTGAGACGGAGGATCCGCAGAGCCAAGTCAACATCGCGGCGCAGACCCGCGATGTGATGGAGCTGGAAGGGGCCGGAATAAAGCATGGCCACCTCCCGACGCTCGAGGTCAGGGAGAGTATGGAGCTGGCGACCAGAAGGAGGGCGCACCAGTCCAAGCGCCGACTCCAGCTGATCCTTCGTGACAGTGTAGACCTGGAGGCCCGTCATGAAGGTCATGGAGTCGCGCTGAGGGGATATGAAGACAGTGGAATAGAACTGGCGTATGGGCCCCTCAGCCCAATGCAAAGAGGAATCCGCGACTAAGTCGCGAATCCCTACAGTGCCAAAAAGATCTGCGAGGGTGGCGATGCCTGTGCGAGAGGCGATCGTACCCCACGACAGAGAGCGGTGGGCAAAGATAGGAGCGCGGCTGTAGACGCTGGTAAACAGGTCTAGGTGGAGGTTGGTGTAACAAGTGAGCACCTCGCACCCGTCGCGACCAGTGGGTCGCGGCGACAGGTACGGGTTCACAGAGCGGAGCGTGCGAAGGCGGCTCGCGTGCCAACGTGAATAATCCACGGGCACGCGCTCAGGCGGAGGCGAGGGTCGGTTCTCGGACGTCTGACCCGATGAACGCTGGCTGTTTGCTGCATTCTTCCGTCGGGCCCCACGACGAGAGGGACCGGCTGATCAGACATGACGAAAGGGAAACAGGAAAAACAAAGGAGAAAAAAGAGAAACGACCTGACCAGACGAACTGAAGTGATCGAGGAAGCTGATGCGAAGAAGACTGCCAAATTGACCACAGGAACGAAGCTCAGCACGGCCTGGAGGTCCTCGATCAAGGCACAAGACAAACGAGTGAGGTGCCGAGAGGAGGAGGCCGTGAACAGAGGAGCCGCAAGCCGACGAGGTCGAGATGGTCGAGGACGGTGGCGCCGGCGGTGAGAAGTTCACCGGCGACGAAAGGAGGCGCAAGGAGGCGGTGGCGAGGCACGGCGAGGCAAGGGAGCAAAAACGACGGCGAGGAGGAGCAAAAACAGTAACGGCGGCGAGAAAAAGGAGGTGAGGAGACGCGAAACAGAACGGGGATTTAGGGTTCTCGATCCCGCAACTGACAGTTAGTTTTATAAACTGACAGTCAGTTCCAAACTCAGAAACATGGAACTGACAGTCAGTTCACAGAACTGCGTTTTGAAACTGACAGTCAGTGTATGAAACTGACAGTTAGTAGGGGACTTGAACACGACCAGGAGCTACAACCAAAATCAAATGCACGTAACTGACTGTCAGTTTATGAAACTAACTGTCAGTTATGACACTGATTTCGACCAGAAACTAAGACCAGGCTCCTAACCACTGAACTGACTGTCAGTTATTGAAACTGACTATCAGTTTGGTCAATTTCGACCAGAAGCTATCTAAGACAAGAGAGGGAATAAAATAATAATATTTTATACAAACAAACACTTTTAGCACATCAACTAGCATTTGATATATCAATTATGTTCAGTTCACCCCTTAAAAAGCAAAATCTTGTTTCATCTAGGGGTTTAGTGAAAATATCTGCTAGTTGCATATCAGTTCTAACATAATTCACATCAATATCTCCTTTTGCCACATGATCTCTAATAAAGTGGTGCCTTATTTCAATATGCTTAGTTCTAGAATGTTGAACAGGATTATTAGCAATTTTAATGGCACTTTCATTATCACACAATAGTGGCACTTTATCAAATATAATCCCATAATCCAAAAATGTCTGCTTCATCCACAATAATTGAGCACAGCAACTACCTGCAGACACATATTCAGCTTCAGCTGTGGAGAGAGCTACAGAATTTTGCTTCCTAGATGACCATAATACTAATGATCTCCCCAACAGCTGACAGCTACCAGATGTGCTTTTTCGATCAATCTTACACCCAGCATAATCAGAATCCGAATACCCAATTAATTCAAAGTTTGCATCTTTCGGATACCAAAGGCCTAAACTGGGATAGCATTTTAAATACCTAAGGATTCTTTTAAGAGCAGTTAAGTGACATTCCTTAGGATCAGACTGAAATCTAGCACATAAGCACACACTAAACATGATATCAGGCCTAGATGCAGTAAGATATAAAAGACTACCAATCATAGACCTATACAGTTTAGAATCAACCGATTTGCCGCTTTTGTCCATGTCCAAATGTCCATTTGTCGCCATGGGAGTTTTGATTGGCTTGGCGTCTTCCATCCCAAAGCGCTTGAGCAGGTCCTTCACGTACTTTGTTTGACTCACGAACGTACCGTTCCTGAGTTGCTTGATTTGAAGTCCAAGGAAGAAGCTCAGCTCACCAATCATGGACATCTCGAACTCCCTAGACATCATCTCTCCAAACTCATGACAGAAATGTTCATTAGTAGATCCAAATATAATATCATCAACATAGATCTGACAAATGAACAAATCTTTTTCAATTTTCTTTGTAAAGAGAGTTGTATCAACCTTCCCAATTTTAAAACCTTTTGATAATAGAAAGTCTCTAAGACGCTCATACCAAGCTCGAGGAGCTTGTTTGAGACCGTAGAGAGTTTTCGACAATTTAAATACATGGTTTGGAAATTTAGAATCTTCAAAACCGGGAGGTTATTCAACAAACACAAGTTCAGAAATTTCACCATTTAAGAACGCACTTTTTACATCCATTTGAAAAAGTTTGATATTAAAACATGATGCATAAGCAAGAAGGATGCGAATAGCTTCAAGTCTTGCTACAGGTGCAAAAGTTTCACCAAAGTCTAAGCCTTCGACTTGAGTGAAACCTTGAGCAACAAGACGAGCTTTGTTTCTAATTACAACACCATTTTCATCTTGTTTATTTCTATAAACCCATTTTGTTCCGATAACATTATGATCTTTGGGTCTTTTAACTAGAGTCCAAACTTCATTTCTAGCAAAGTTATTAAGTTCTTCATGCATGGCATTAACCCAATCGGGATCATTTAAAACTTCATTAACATGTTTGGGTTCTAAAGAAGACACAAATGAATGATGTTCACAAAATGCAGCAATACGAGATCGAGTTTGAACACCCTTACTGACGTCACCCAATATTTGGTCTAGAGGGTGATCCTTGGTGATGGTTTGGTGTTGCCTTGGTTCTTCATCTTGTATTGCTTCATCTTTACTTTGTTCTGAAGGATCAACCTGAGATGATGATGCATCTTGATCAACATTTTCAACGTTGACATCATCTTCTTGATCTTCCTCTGTTGGCTTGATGTCTCCAATGGTTATGTTTTTCATGGCTTCTTGAAGATCGTCACCTGAAACTTCATGAGATACTTGCTCCTTTTGTGAGCCATTAGTTTCATGAAATTCGACGTCACCAGATTCTTCAATACAACTTGTATTTTTATTAAAAACACGATAAGCTTTACTAGTGGTGGAGTATCCGACTAGAAAGCCTTCATCTACTCTTCTTTGAAATTTTCCACCAAAATTTCTTTTCTTAAGAATATAACATTTGCAACCAAAGACTCGGAAATAAGAAATATTTGGCTTGCGCCCAACAAGAAGTTCATAAGGAGTCAAATTCAGAAGAGGATGCAAATAAAGCAGATTTATAGAATAGCAAGCGGTATGCACGGCTTCAGCCCAGAAGCGAGTAGGAGTATCATACTCACTTAGCATAGTCCTTGCCATTTCTATAAGTGTTCGATTTTTCCTTTCAACAACTCCATTTTGCTGTGGAGTGTAGGATGTGGAAAATTCGTGTTTGATTCCAAGAGAGTCACAAAAATCAAATAGAGTTGAATTAACGAACTCTCCACCATGATCACTACGGATTTTCTTGATGGATAATTCGAATTCAGTAGAAACACGTTTTGCAAAACTTTTGAAAACATCGGGGGTTTCGAATTTTTGAGAAATAAAGAAAACCCAAGTGTAACGTGTAAAATCATCAACAATCACAAAACCATAGTTGCTACCCCCGATACTCTGGAACTCAGAAGGTCCAAATAAATCCATATGAAGGAGTTCCAAAGGTTTGCAAGTCGAAAGAATGCGCTTAGTTGGATGTGAAGTAGCTACTTGCTTGCCCGCTTGACAAGCGCTACAAGGTTTGTCCTTTTCAAAATTCACATCCTTTAAGCCAACAACCAAATCACGTTTTAAAAGTTTTCTCAATTGATGCATTCCAACATGTGCAAGTCTTCTATGCCATAGCCAACCTTTTGAGGTTTGAGAGACAAGACATGTTGAAAGAGATGCATCTTTTGAATGAAAATCAACCAAATAAAGATTTCCAAAACGAAAGCCTTTAAAGATCAAAGTTTTATCTTTTAAACTTTCAACCAAAACTTCTTTTGGGAAAAATGTGCAACTAAAACCAAAATCGCAAATTTGTGCAACGGAAAGCAAATTGAAATTCAGAGATTCGACCAATAAAACATTTGAAATAGATAGATCATTTGAGATTGCGATTTTACCCAAGCCGACCACATTTCCTTGACGGTTGTCGCCAAAGGTAATCTTTTGGTTCTCGCTTGAGTTGTCTTCTATCGAGGTGAACAACTTCTTGTTACCGGTCATGTGTTCGGAGCATCCGCTATCTAGCACCCAATGTCTTCCACCGGTCTTGTAGTTCACCTACATGAAAAGAATTAAGTTCTTTTAGGTACCCAAACCTTTTTGGGTCCTTCAATGTTAGCAATCAAAGCTTTGGGCACCCAAATAGATTTCTTCTTTTTGTTTAACATGGGTGCACCAACATACTTTGCTATAGCATAATCTTTTCTCGACTTTTGAAGCATGTAGCAAGTATCAAAATAATTTGGAGTCATTAAGGGACATGCTTCATGTGAATGACCGGTTTCATGGCATTTATGACAAAATGTGTTGCATGCTTTAACAAATATAGTTTTAGAATTTTGTTTCCTTCCTTTCTTTTGAAAATATCCTAATCCTTCTTTTCTAAAAGAACATCTTTGTTTACTAAGGATTAGATCAAGAGATACTTTACCTTTAAAGCAATTTTCTAAGCCTTTTCCAAGTTTTTCAACTTGTGCCTTAAGTACATTATTTTCATTTAAGATGTTGTCATTTGAAACACATGGAGTGTGATGACTACTAGAGGGAGATTCATTCAAGTTACATAAAGTTGAAGCATCTACCTTAGATGAAGCATTTGTAACATCTTTTATAAGCATGCTTTCATAGGAATCTTTAAGCTCGGAGTATTGAGCGCGTAGGGAAGAATGTTCTTCCTTAAGCGCCTTATACTTCTTCTTAGTTTTTCCAAAAACTTCATTTAATTCGGTTATCATTTCAACTAAATCATCATAAGATGGATCATTTGAATATACCTTTTCATCGCCTTTGGCCATAAGGCAAATGGATGAGCTAGTTGAAGTATTGATGTTGCCGAGAGCTAGTCCGGCCATCTTCTTGGAGCAACTTCTTTCGTTGTCGGAGTCGGAGTCGGAGCTCTCTCCGCCGGACATCCATTCTCCAAAACAAGCTTCTTTGATTTCTTCATTCTTCTTCTTGAAGAACTTCTTCTTCTTGTTCCACGCTTTGTTCTTGTTTGGACATCTTGATGCTATGTGTCCCTTCTCATGACATCCATAGCAAATGATGTCTTTGAAGTTGTTTTGCTTTTGCCCCTTTGGTCGTGTGTCAATGTTGACACCTTTCTTATGTAACCTGCGAAGAAGTTTTTGAGTGTTCTTTACCATAAGTGCGAGGTCTTCATCGGAGGAGCCTTCGCTTGAATCGTTCCTTGCATTAGCTGTGAAGGCCAAAGCTTTCTTCTTCGTCTCCGTGGATTCGGCCGCTTCCTTCTTTTCCTTCTTGTGCATCTCATGGGTGATGAGGTTCCCATAGAGATCGGTTGGTGTTGTGGTTGATAGGTCGGAGTTTGTGAGAACCGTGACCAAGGTGTCGAAGCTTTCCGGCAAGGCCCTAAGCATCTTTCTCACAAGCTCAAGGTCAGTAAAAACAATACCAAGACCCTTGAGTTCATTCACAATGTTGTTTAACCGAGTAAACATGGAATCCACGGACTCGGTTGATGACATGGTGAATGTCTCATATTTTTGCCTCACCATTAGCAATTTTGCCTCTTTAACCTTTGTAGTGCCCTCGTAAATTTCTTCGAGGGTAGTCCAAACCTTATGAGCAGTCGTGAGATTGCTCACACGGTTGAACTCGTTTAAGGATAAACCGGCAAAGAGAGCATTTTTTGCACGGGCATTTAAATGCAACTTTCTCCTATCGTCTTCGGATTGACTTGCCAGATCAACCGGAGGAGAAAAGCCGAGTTTAACAATATCCCATACATCAAGCCCCATGGCTTCTAGGAATACCGACATGCGCACTTTCCAATACGGATAATTTGTTCCATCAAAGATGGGCGCACGACCGGTATGTCCAAGAAGAAAATCCCCGCTTGACGACATCCTCTCTCTAGGCGGTAAAGCCTAATGAATCGAGAGACCAAGCTCTGATACCACGTGTTGGATCAAAGATGCCGACTAGAGGAGGGGTGAATAGGAGGCTTTAAAAACTTTAAAACTTAAAGCAAATAAAGAACGAATTATGTAAAGAAGAGAAAGAGAATGAACACGATGATTTTTACCGAGGTATCGGAGACTCGCCCAGTCTCCACTAATCCTCGTTGAAGCACTCAAATCTCTTGAGTCTCGCTTCAATATCCACAAAGGATATTATCACTAATGGTTGCTCCTTGTCCACTCCGGAAAGGCGAGCACCGATGCCTTGTACACACTCGCCGAGCCTCTCCAACAATCTCCGAACGAAGAGGTCAACGGCCACACCTCCGAACCGTCTAGGTGAGGGCGCTCACCAAGAGTAAAAGGCAGCGAGGTCTTCTCTAGACCTCTAAACACGCACCGAGAAGCTAAGTATATGCAAATGCAAAAGGAACGAAACTCTCGGTGGATCGGAAAAACACTCAACTTGATCAAAAGATCAAGATTTAATATAGAAAACTAATGCTCAAGAGTGTATAAGAGAGGAGGCTGCTTATTGCAAGAAACACATGCCCAAAGCCCCTATTTATAGCCTCAAGAAGCAAATGAACCGTTGGAGCTAGGACTGAAAATCAGCAACTCAAACTGACAGTCAGTTATGCAAACTGACAGTCAGTTTAGTGCACAACGGCCGACAAAATTTACGGATAAAAAATAGCTAGCCATTTGCAGCCAAAACAGGAAAGCTGGAACACGCAACTGACAGTCAGTTACACAAACTGACAGTCAGTTTGTGTACTGGCTCGACCAGAATCAAATAGAAACACAGTAAAAACACTCTCTGGTCGAAACCCCAACTGACAGTCAATATGGACAAACTGACAGTCAGTTTAGTACAAAAAATTTGAGACCAAAAAAACACCCTCTCTGGACAATTGTCAGTTACACTAAACTGACATTCAAACTGACAATCAGTTATGCAAACTGACAGTCAGCTTGAACAAAAACAGCTATAACTTTAAATCCAGAAATCCAAAAGAGGTGTTTAATAGCTCGTTGGAAAGATAATTTCAAGGGCTACATTTTTGTCAACAGAAGCAAAAGCCAGATCTACCTAGATATTTCTGAAAAAAGCAAATACTCTTCTACTGCCAAAAACAGAACTGAAAATCCAGATTTCTCAAATAAGATCAAAACCAAATCCACATAAAAATGATGCGATGCAAAGACCTAGAATTCTCAGTTTGTGCTGGAGATAAAAAGAGGACTTTCGCTAACCCTCTTTATAGTACGGTCAAAACTAAAAAAGAATTTCCTAACCGATCATCTCCAAACGCCAAGATCGGTAAAATATAAAAACTTGTAATACCTGAGGTCTTTTGCATCTTCAAGATTTGCGTCTTGTCTCTTGCTCTTTTGCGTCTCGTGCTGCACTTTAAGTTGGGTTCATCTTGATCAATTTGCATTTCTTCCCAACTAATCCTGTAACAATCAATCTCAAAAAGCACGATTAGTCCGGAACACTTTGTTTTCATTAATCATCAAAATCAGGGTTAGGCATGAAGGCCTAGATGCAACAGTTAGTATATGTTTTTCTCAAAAACAGAGGATTGTTTCTCATTGCCCCACTGGTCGAATCAATGCTTTTGTTCTTTGCTCCTAGTCGAAGGCTTGCTTTTGTTTTCTATGTTGGTCACCTTGTGAATTTCTGGTTGATTTCATAGGTTTTCCTTTCTATTGGTCGTACTTGGCTCTGGTCAAATCAATAAGTTTGTTTCGCCCTGATTAGTACTTGTTTTTTGGTCGAACCAATGACCCTATGGTCCTAATTGCGTTTGGTCATAATAGTGATTGTCTATGGTTGCACCAGTAATTCTCTGTGGTTTTGCCAGTAATTGACTGTGGTCGTGACAACAATTTTTGATGTATTGAAGTTTTTGGTCGACCTAGACCTGAATTGGAGTTGGTTGAGCTAGACCCGATTTGGAGCTGGTCGGATTCGACCCAAATTGAAACTAGTCAAACCATATTTGTGTGTTCTTAGTGCTTGCTTTTTTTTGAAAAACATTAGCCTAATTCAGTTTTGGTCGATTACGTATACTTATTTTTGGTCGAAGTAGTCAACTCCTCCTGTGTTGGTAGTAATTTTCTAGCGGGATCCTCGGCGAGGCCCAATGATCATATTTGGTCTCTGGTCCAATCGATGGTGCTGTTTTTTGTTACTGCTCAAACCGGTACATTTGGCTTTGTATTTGGTCGTGGTTTCTTCGGTCGACAGTCGCCTGGTCATTTTTGGTCTCTGGTCGAATAACCACTTTCATTTTTATATTAGTAGCCTTCAATGTTTTTTTCCACCCGTTGCATTTACCTTTTGTATTGATTGTGCTTGGATTTGATTGGATCACTACATCTGTCTCAGTGTTCTTCAACGGTCCGCTGGTCGTTTTCCATCTCGTCGAATAATTTACTTTGTTTCTTATGTTGGCCACACTCTATGTTTTTAACTTTGTATTGGTCGTACTCAAATCAACAAGTTTGTTTCTATGTAGTTACAATATGTTTTTCTTTGAAACAAAAGATCGTTTCTCATTGGCCCACTGGTCGAATCAGTGCTTTTGTTCTTTGCTCCTGGTCAAATGCGTTCTTTTGTTTTCTATGTTGGTCACGATGTGTATTTCTGGTCGATTCTGTAAGTTTTCCTTTGTTTTTGTCGTGCTTGGTTCTGGTCAGATCAATAAGTTTGTTTCTCCCTAGTTAGCACTTGTTTTTTGATCAAACCAACAACCCTTTGTGTTCCTACATTGTCCCACTGGTCGAACCAATTGTTATATCAATCGTTGTTTGTTGTCTTTATTTGTAATGACCAATCCATATATTGCTATATCAATTGGTTTCTTTGTTTAAATTATATTCTTTCATTTTTCAAAATGGCTATAAAAAAAATTCAAACATGACCCACACTTATCATATGTTTTGCGAATGTCTTCTGCTCTAGTCTTAGAAAAAGATGGAAGAAACAAATGCAAAAGAATACCTTCCCATAGCACCTTCTCAGACACCACATCAGTTGCCATATGAGGATGTTTACTATCTGCTGAAGCCTGAAAGTGTGCCAAGCACAAGCCTTTTGTTATCAATTTTAACAAAAACTGCTGCATTCTCTCCCCCTGTTGCATGTTTTGTTTCTGTTGGCTGTTTGTTGCAAATTCATCTCTGGATTCCTAGAAAATATCCATCATCTCAAAGACAAGAATATCCTAACTATTCCTCTTCCAAACTCAGCTCTATTGCATTAGTTGACAGAGTCGAATATCAAATGCAATGTTTTTCAAGTCGAAAGGCATCAAAGACACGTCGAGAAGAGCTATTTGACCACAGACCAAATGCTTAGATGAAATTGTAACCGATGTAACATTTTGGGACACTTCAAATTTCTCACTAGATGTTTGGATTTTTCTACCGCCTTAATTTCAACTGTCCGAAATTTTATTAAACAATCAAATGGTCCATGCATTCTAAACGGCACGCGATTCATGTGACAACAGCACTTATAGCTGATAATGTCACATGCTTGGTAGTTCATCGGAGACAACTAGAATTTTGGGTGGCAAGCCCTCCTACCAAGCCAACAAAAATACCTTCCAGCAAGTGCAAGGAAAGGAAGATACATAGTACTAATATAGATTACCAGATTGCTTGTCCCAATTACAAAACAAAGGATACCTTCCTCACCTCCTTTTCCCTCCAAAATTCTCACATCTCTCCTACAACCTTACCACCACCCTCCACCACTAATTCCATCCTCCTCCCACCCTCTTTACCTCCCTGCATTGTTTCTTCCCCCTTCGTCTTCCTCCTCATCAAGCCATGTCCATGCTTAAACGACCACCACAAGCAGGCAGCCAGACACCAAGCCGGCCTCGCGCAACCTATACAGCACCAAGGGCAGGGTCCCAGCCGCCGGCGCCGACGCAACCCCGTCCTCGCAATGCAAGCTTCGAAGATGAACGGCAACCCATGCTGGGGGAAATCGGTGACGGCGCCAGAACCGGCGCCGTCACAGCAGGCCCTGCAGAACGTGCTTCTGCACCCTATGAAGGACTGCCGTCAATGGCAGGAGCCCGACCACCAACCCCTCACTGGGAGGGACGTGTCCCGCCTCGGCAGCCGGCTTTGCCGAGAGCACCGGGTGGCAGCGCCAGGGCCACCAACCCGGCTCCTAGAGAAAGCCCCCCCCAGGCGACCTACACGCCACCAAGACGGGCAGGAGACCAGCCATGGATCCGATCACGCACCCAGGACGGACGACGGCACGCCGTGCCGGAAGCACTGGCAGGCGGCACCAGTGCCGCCACCGAACATCCTTCGGAACATGTCACCACAATTCAAGACGACGTGAATGCCGCACCGCATGACACAATGTATCCCCCGGCGGGCGCACCGGGGCATGAGAAGCGGCAATCAATGGCACGGTGCCTGATCACCGCATGCTGCATCCTCTTCTGGTTGCTGATCTTCGTCATTGGCCTCGCCATTCTCATCATCTCCCTCCTGTACCGCCCGCGGTCACCCCGCCTTGGGGTGGCCGCCGCCACGCTAAACGCGGGGTATCTCGATGAGCTCAACGGCAGCCTCGCGCTCAACTCCGACCTCACCGTGCTTGCCAACATCTCCAACCCCAACACCAAGAATGACGTGGTCCTGCACTACATGGAGCTGGACCTCTTCTTTCGGGGCAACCTGATAGCGACGCAGGTGGTGTGGCCGGCGCCGCTGCACGAGGTGCGAGGCGAGTCAGTGCTTCGGAGTGTGCACCTGGTGGCGAGCAAGGTGACGATGACGGAGAAAGACGTGGCGGTGTGGCAGAAAGCGACCAGCCCGGGCGGCCAGGTGCAGCTGCGGCTCGCCGGACGGTTCTGGACACAGCTCAACTTCGGCCGGTGGCTACGGTACACCTATTGGATCTATCCAAGCTGCAGCATCTTCCTGGACAACCCCCCGAGCGGCGCACTGCTGTCAGCACAATGCTAATGTTGATTTGGTCTACCACGAACTGGATGGTGTGTGAATCTCGTGTGATATGGGTCCGATGGCTTTGTGCTTGTTTGAATTTACATATTTTCTTTATGTACATTGTGCAAAACAATAGTTTCGAAACTGTGAATTGTGAGATTGATACAGTATAATTACGAAATATCAAATTTTGTAGTTGCATAAGACTATTGTACCAATCAGAAAACGCCAGCATAGATATCTTTAAGCTCATTGATGATAGCAAAATAGCAAACACAATGAATGTGAATATTGTTGCGATTTGATAGATGCTTTGTTGCTCTGGCACGTATTTGGATCACAAACATAAATAATAATAGATGAATAAAAAAAATGATAGAGAAAAAATACATTTATTAGATTATCTCATTTACACAATATATCAATATATATATAGGAGACAAACAGGACAATCTTAAGTGTATATAGATAGGACAATTCTAAGTACAACAGATAGAACAATCCTAGAGGTATTTTGATAATTTCCACATAAAAGTATTTGGAACACTCCCCCTTGAACATTACCGTGTCATGCATATGCCTTGTTCAAAACTCTCCTGAAAAATCTAATAGGAAAAAATGGTCAGAAAAAAAAGTATATAACATGTATATTCTTATGTATTGCATATGTTACCTCATTAAAAATCTTTAATTAAGAAAATCCAATGAGGAGAAAAACTTCATTATGAAAAAAGAATACAACATTAATCTTTAAGATTTGATTTATGAGATATAATTTATAAACAAATTGACCAGTAAAATTTAAATAAAGACCTTCAAGGTCTAAATGCTCATATTTTTTTTAACATTTACGCCCTTCCCTGAAGATAATATGTGATGCCTCAAAATTTTGAATAAGAAACCAAATCTTAACTTTCAATCAAATTGGGACCTAATTGATCTCAATTAAATTTGATTGAATTTAGACTCAAACACAACTGAGTCAATCTAAATTAGGAAAGAATAAATTTGGAATGAGATCTAAATTTAGAAGAAATGAAGAGATTTTGGAAGAAAGGAAAGTGATCATGTTTATATGGAAACTAGGAATTACAATATGATTCGAAAAGATTGATCCCATGAGGCTATAAATAAGAGAGATTTCAACTATTGAGAACACAAGTAAGAAATTCGAGAAGAACCTGGCGCGAGGAAAAAAAGTGGTCATCCGCAGGAGTTGAGTCGAGCAACTTTCACCTCTTCTCCTTTTTAAAGGTGTGTGTTCTGTTTTTCTCCCTTGAGGAATATGAGAGTTAGATTAGTTTTAAGGACCAAAGATCTTTTGTAATTATTTTATTTGTAATTTAGTCTTTAGAGTGGTTTCTTATTAGTTTCTAGGCTTTAGATCTGTAGATTGAGGCATAAATCTGAACTGTAGATTCCTAGTAAGCCTTGAAACCTTAGATTGAAGCTTTGCGTAATTTTTATTTAATTATTTAGTAATTATTTATTTATTAGTTGTCTCCAGACGCTGGAGTAGCTTTCGAAGAAGAATTTCTGGATTTAATAACCAATCAAGGCAAGCTGTGTACACCACCCTTCATGCATATTTTACCTATTATGCATTATGTATTTTAATTATACTCTATTATTATCTTATACATTGAAATTGCATGTTTTGATGAAAAATAATTGAAAGCATGTATAGGTTAATTTAGTGGCACTTACATGAATAGTGGTTTGGATCTATGATTAAGATTTGTTGTTGGAATTTGTGGTCAAGATCTGTTGTGGAAATCTGTGGTTGAGATCTGTTGTTGCAAGTTGATCTGTGGTCATTGTTGTTGTAGAAGGTTAAAAAAATTGTTTAAGTTAATAACAACTTGGTGAGTGTCCAATACTTATTCCCTAACTACCATAGTTCTGGGATGGGGCAGACTGAGTTCAATAACCCTATAATAAATATAACATGCATGGTTCCCTGGTAGTTGTGGTGGAAGTTGAAGTAGTGGGGCTGTGGCTCACTATAACAGCTTGTGCATAGTCAGTATATGCGCACATATTCAAGCGAGCTCTACATTCCCCTATATGGCTAAAGACTTTGTTTCTTTTGTACCAGTCATACGTTACAAGAAACACAGAAGGGCGCGTATGGCAGAAAAAAGAGATGCTGTGATATGGAATACCTCTGCAGAGTAAACTAAGTGTGAATATTCGCCAACAAGTACGATAGTCTTACCAATAGAAGTTCAAACTGTTAAAAGTTGGTTTTTATATTATTTTACTATTTTACAAAATTCATGTGTATCTTTAGTAATGGAAACCTAATTCTTTGTTGCATTGTTTGTTCATGAGTTGTTCCGTGTGCATAATTATAAGTAAGTAAATATATCTTGTCTTACTGAGTCTCAAAGACTCACAGCTATAGTTACACGGTTGTGTATGCAGACGTTTCAGAACCATATCAAGTGGTGGGACCAGATGACGACAGTTTTCAAGACCATGAAGGAGAGGATCTATTCTTGGAAGATGCTTAGCTTGAAGATTATCGACGTTTAGTTTTAGAATTTTATTTCACTAAATTTTATTTTAATAATTTTTGTAAGACGATTTTAAATTTTGAATAAAGAGTTTCTTTATCCGCTATGCCAATATATTTGTGTTTCCACTCTATATCAGAATGCGTACGAGCATGACTCAAACATGTTCAGAAGATGTTCAAATCTTCCAGACCCCAAGTTCGGGGCATTACACAATAGTTTTCTCAATTTACACATTCCAAACCATTAACATATTTCTCAAATATAGATGCATGTAAAGACTTTATGAATAAATCTACTAGATTGTCACTAGAGTAAATTTTCTATTTAATGATCTCACCACTTCCGGAGTTCGTAGGACAAAAAAAACATTAGGAGCAATATGTTTTGTCAAGTTACCTTTGACATATACACTACTCATATGTGCAACACAAACAGTATTATTCTCATACAGGATAATGAGGGAAATATTACTTGTCGCAATACCACAATATTGTTGAATATGTTGTATTAAAAATCTCAACCATGCACATTCATGTGAGGTTTCATATAATGCAACTATTTTTGAGTGATTTGTTAAAATTGCAACTAAATAACCAACACCCAAATAGTTCACCAATGTTTTATTTTGATTTCTCTGATAATATAAATCAAGATCTTTTCTACCTTAAAGTTACTTAAAGATATGCTTAATATCATCCCAATGTCTTCTGGTTGGAGATACACTATGACTTGCTAGTAAATTTACGACAAATGCAATATTAGGCCTGGCGCAATCCGCAAGATACAATAGTACTCTTATGTTGCTCAAGTAAGAAATTTCTGATCTTAAAATATCTTTGTTGTTTTCTTTTGATCTGAATGGGTCTTTGTTCACTTCTAAAGATTATACAACTAGTGATGTGTTAAGTGGATGACATTTATCCATCCAAAATTTCTCTAAAACCTTTTTCAAGTAAGTTACTAGTGAATAAATATAACTTCAAAGAGATGCTCGATTTGCAGGCCAAGATAATACTTGGTTTTACCCAAATTTTTAATTTCAAATTTCATCTTTAAGCACGAGTTTGCTTCCTCAATTTTCTTTGTGGTTTCAACAATATTTATGTAATTAATATATACTGAAATTATATAAAAATTATTATATGATTTTTTTTTGTAAACACATAAGGACAAATATCATTATTGATTTATTCCTTCTTTAGAAGGAATTCAATAAGTTGATTGTCCAAATTCTACTCGATTGTTTTAAGTTGTATAAAATGTTGCGATTTTCTCTCTCCTTTATATTAGAAATCTTAACTCCTTCATGAACTTAATGTATATAAACCCATATCAATATGTGGTTTCAATATTTATTAACTGCATATATAAATCTATACCAACTACCAGTGATATTAAGAAGCAGAATATAATACCATCCATAACATGAGTATAAGTTTGTTCAAAATAAATATTGGGTCTCTGCGTGAACCCTTAAGTCACTAATCTCTCTTTATATTTCACAATCTCATTGTTCTCATTAATTTTTTTATATATATAGATATATTCTACAAGGACTATTTTGCGGCAATCGAACTACAGATCTGAATTTTTTTTTTTATTTAGAGAGCTTAGTTCAATCTTAATTGTTTCTTTCCATTTTTTTCAATTGAAGCGTTTCTAGCAAACAGCTATCAATTTAGGCTCTAGATCCATATTATCATTTGAAATTAAGTAAGCAATTATGGAAGCAAATAAGTTATCAATAACAATAGTATTTCTATTATAAGTTTCTCCCATATTTACAAAATTCATAGCTATCTCAATATTAATATTAACATATTCTCATCATTTCCCTGACTGTTCCACATCACTAACAATATTATAATTATATTGTGCACGTGCTAATTTATTGGGATTCTCGTCTTTAAAACAAATCTTTTCAGGAGGCGTCTCACCGTCAGGTGAGTCTCCAGAAGATTTAGGGAGTAGTCGATTATCATTATTAGACTTCTTTTCCGCGGATTTAGGTCTTTTGCACAATAAGTCTCCCCTACTTCTAGTGTAGAGGGGCATAAGTAGATACAATATTTTTTCGAGGTATCTCCACTTTGCCGTGCATTTACTGTATGTATATAATTTAGTTACTCCTTTATGATTAGTGAATATATCTAGCAGATTATTTGCTAAATTCTACAAATTATCTTTTGAACTTTCAGTTCAACTTGACTAGTGCGTGGTTCTGGTTATTAAAGATCTCTTTCATCTTATTAAATGTCATAGTATTTTAAATTTGGGCCTTTATCTTTTGAACTTCCACTATTCTACACCCACCCTAGAATAGCTATTATATGCCCACCTTCTGTATCGTTGGATCATGCATCGAGATTAGAATTTTATTGACGGTAGTAACTATCATAAACGGCTCCATTATCCTAAAAAACAGGAACCCACATCATGATTTATTATAACTGCACACTATCCCTAAAAAATAGGAAAATAGGAACTGAAATCATATTAGTCAGTAAATTTACTGGTCGCGTAATATAAATTTATTGATCATATACTATAGATTTACTAGACGGACTAATAAATATATAGTATATGAACAGTAAATTTACTGATCACATACTATAGATTATACTATAAATTTTTGTCAATAAATTTATTGGTTGTGTAATATAAATTTACTGGTAGTATACTATAAATTTACTAGGAGGACCAGTAAATGTATAGTATATGACCAGTAAATTTACTGGTCACATATTATAGATTATACTATAGATTTTTTCAATAAATTTACTGGTCGTGTAGTATAAATTTATTGGTCATATACTATATATTTTTGTCAGTAAATTTACTGAATGTGAACAAGACGTGTGAGCGTAATGAAGAAAATGAAGAGGCGGTTGGTGCGGATATCGATCGTAACAATAAAATATTTCAAATATTTACTATCGTTATGGAATAAAACGATGTTAAATTCTTTTAAACAGAGGATAACCACTATCTCTATCCAACGGTTGTATTTTATTCTAGTAAGTTAGATTGGATGGTTTCTAGATTGGGTATAGAATAACTATTTTAGGAGTAGTAGGATATATATATATATATATATATATATAGACTTCCAATTCAACTTGACTAGTGCGTAGTTCTAGTTATTAAAGATCTCTTTCATCTTATTAAATTTCATAATGTTTTAAATTTGGACCTTTATCTCCCCCTAATTAGAAAATCTTCATCAAATATATAATTAGCATACCGAACCTTAAAAAGCTAGTCTATCATTGGCTCAAGGTATTTAATAATTGATGGAGTGTCATATCCAATATATATACTTATATAGATGTACGTTGTGGTGGCTATATTGGCATATATACTATATAACCAAAAAACTCGCAAATAGAAAATATTTGGTTCTCTACCATGCACTAGTTGCAAAAGAGAATAATCATGATATGCAGTGGGCCTGATTTGTATTGATGCAACGACATTGTCGAGGGATTGTTTCGACATGTGAATTTGTCTGTTCAGTAGTAAAACACACACATACTAATTGAGACAATCGAGAGTCGAATAAGAGAGATGACACGAGGAGATTATTACAAATTTAGGTGGAACGGATCTAATCCTACGTTTTGGAGCACTATTTTGGTGCTTTGTAGTGGAGAAAAATGGTCCAGGAGTACCGTGACTATACCGTAAAAATAATACAGTGATAGTCGAGTATAAGGTAAGGAAGTTGGTCCTTTACCTAGTGCTAACGAAGGTTTACAAAAGTGCTGAAACCGACAAGACTCTGTCCCCATTCCTCCCATCTCTCCTCTTCTTGTGGACTGTTCTCTGTACTGAAAGTAGGTAACAACCGATAACTACTCCTGAGAAATCGGGACCTGGCAGAATTATCACAATGCACTTCCAAATCAATTATGATTCGAGAGCTGAATCTGAAAATAGTGGCGGTAATCCTTATCTGTAGAAAAAATCATGGGCTCAGACACGATTACCTTGTCTGACAGGTGGGTCCGTGGTGCTAGAGGTCCAGTGGTTGTTCTTTTGAAGAACTTCCCGTCGATTTGCTTAGCTTCTTGAAACTAAGAAAATTTTGAATTCTTCGAATGCCAAAGCTCTTAGGTTAGAGACTTACATTGAGCTTTATTCAATTGACTGTCTTAGCCTCTTAGACTAAAGACTTATGTCGTGCAACTGCCATAGCACTTAAACGTTTTGGACTTATGATTGCTTCTCGTGCTCAGCGAGGTATAGTAACTAAACACTTGTATAGAGCGAGTGTCGATTTTAATCTTCAGGGTATCATGGGGGGAGTAGTCCCAAAAGTGACCTAATTACACGGTTAAGGAAACCAGTAGTCATCTACCTCTGATCAAAAAGAGTTAAGTCGCCTAGGAGAAGAAATACATTACGCCGCGAGGACTTCGCTTGGGGTGGACCAAGTACATTGCATCAATAGAAAATGTGATGGGTCATAGAACCTACATCAAGCCATGAGCCCCTTCACTCGTGAATATCATGCATATGTAATGCAAATTTAAAGACAACTGAAGGCAGGAATAAATTTTCATTTATTCATTCTTGATAAATTATATATGTCATTAGTATAAGGATTGAACAAAGGAAACTAAACGTAAAACTTGTGAAGTAGATTGGCGATGCTAATTTTGTAGGTTCTAAAGCCGAATATCTTTGAGATACGATATACGGCTTCCCATTTAGGGTGGAGTTTCCCTTGGCCCGTGAGATCAGTTACTTGCTTGAGCACTAGATCCTCAAGACGAAATGATCATTTATGGACACGCCGGTTTTAGTAGCGTCCCACTGCCCACTCATAAGTTCCATGTGAGGTGAAGACATGAACAAATTTCCATTTATTCATTCTCGATATATTACATAATATGTCCTTAGTAGGATTGAACAAAAAAAAAACTAAACGCAGAACTTGCAAAGTAGATCGGCGCTGCAAGTGTGCCAGAGTTTCTCGTTTTCAAGAATGCTGATTTTTGTAGGCTCCAGAGCCGAGTATCTTTGAGATACAATATGTACCTTTCCATTGGTGGAGTTTCCCTTGGTCCATGCGATCAATGACACTTGAGCACTAGATCATCAAGGCGAAAGGATCACATATGGACACACTGGTTGTAGCGGCATTCCATTGCCCGCTCGTAAGTTGTGTGCTGGAGGAGATTTTTGTCTCTTGCTTCCTCGACTAGGTCAACCTCAAGACGGTGGCCGTCTTCGTTAACGACTAGAGTTGAAATAACCCAAGTCGAAATCACCCAGGTCATTTTTTATATTGTGCCAGAGCATTTTTTATATGGAGCTACAAGTGTGCCAGAGCATTTTTCATATCACCTCAGAATAATCATAATTCGAGCTTAAGAATCCAAGGCTACAACATTTATAGTCATATGATTATATGATTATCTTGGTTAATGTAATATATATATATATATATATATATATATAGGAAGACACTATTCTATACCTATTCCTAGAATAATTATGTTATACTCATTTTCTGTATCGTTGAATCATGCATCATACCCACCTTCTGTATCGTTGGATCATGCATCAAGATTAAAATTTTATTGACGGTAATAATTACCATAAAAGACTCAATTATCATAAAAAATAGGAACCTACATCACGATTTATTATAACCACATACTATCCCTAAAAAATAAGAACCGACTAAAAAATAGTCAGTAAATTTACTGGTCGCGTAATATAAATTTATTGGTCGTATATTACAGATTAACTAGACGGACTAATAAATATATAATATATGATCAGTATAATTTACTGGTCACAGACTATAAATTATGCTATAAATTTTTGTCAATAAATTTACTGATCGCGTAATATAAATTTATTGGTCGTATACTACAAATTTACTTAACCAATAAATTTACTGGTCACATATTATAAATTATACTATAGATTTTTGTCAATAAATTTACTGGTCGTATAGTATAAATTTACTGATCATATACTATAGACATATATTATATATTTTGTCAGTAAATTTACTAATCATATAATATAAATTTACTAGGTGTAAACAACACGTGGGAGCACAATGAAGAAGCAGTTGGTACAGATATCAATCAGTAACAATAAAATATTTCAAATATTTACAGTCCTTTAACGACGTTAAATTCTTTTAAACAGAGGATAACCGCTATCCATAACCACTATTCTTATTCAATGGTTGTATTTTATTCTAGTAAGTTAGATCAGACAGTTTCTAAACAGGGTATAGAATAACTATTCTAAGGGTAAGTGTAGAATAGTATTATATATATATATATATATATATATATATATATATATATAGCGCTTGTTTACCATGACACTAAAAAGACTACAACAAATTTTCTTCAAATTAGTTTTCCTCTACTTTATATATTTTACCTAAAAGCTCTTTTATGTGTATCATTTTATTAAACATATTTGTTTCCTTTAGTTTAGTTGCAACTATTTTATACATTTCACAAATATTTTCTTACTTCTCATGCCTTATCAGGACCTCGTTTTACCAAATAATTTTGAAGCTTATTAATATTGTATTTCTATAATTTTTATATTGTATAATATGTTATTCAATCATGGATAACATATAATATTACTTATAAATAAATTCAACCGAATTCAAAATATTTCCCAACATGATAATTGTGAGTAACTTAGCATCTTAAGTTAAGAACATTAAAAATAGGGATATTTTAGGAATAACATTAAATGTAACAACGTCATTCCTACATATTGAGCATTTTATTCTAAAATAGGGGGTGGATGGTAAGTAATGAAAACAAGGGGTGGGGTGCAATCAATTGATAATAGGGGAGGTATATTAAATTTTCTCTAAGAAAATGCTAGAGTGCGTATGCTTTCACCTCCTCGAGTTGATACCAACATCCAGTAGAATTCTATTCACTCGATTGTGGCATGCACCTATGCCAATTCCAATGCTTCTACTGAAGTCAATCTGTAGCTCCATTTTCGCAAACATGTTCGTGCCATTTTCAGCTTCTACCGAAGAGCTTCTCACAATTGCATAACCTTGATGCAACACTAACAATCCTCAAACGATTCAGTTGCATGGGAAATATCTCCTTGTCTTCTGCAAATTGTTGAGAAGCTTATTTTTCAAAAGTTCTGTGCAGGCCCAGTAAACCATATTCCAGCATATAGCATTTTCAAACATTTCCTAAATGTCTCATCTTGCAATACATGCCTTTACAGAACTGACTAAAATCAGACTGGTAGCTAGCAATTTTAAGGGATAAATAACCTAAGGTAATACTATAATCTTTCGTAGTTATGCAGCCTCCAAATATCATAACTCTCCAATTTGTGCAAATTTGGGGGCTACGATATTTGGAGGCGGTAGACCTAAGAAAGATAATAGTATGATAGCACCCTAATGAGGTTATTTCATGTCCTACCTTATTTGTCGTCTCTCCTTTGTTTAATGTCTAATGTCACCTAGATATAAGAAAGATAGCAGCAAGGTAGCTCCCTAGTTAAGCTATTCAGCTCTTAATATCTGTACAACAATTTCCGCAATACTGAATCCCATGAGGAATGAAGACACCTGATGGGATGAACATTGATTTTGGTAAATGTTATGCAACTGCTATGCAAAAATTTGACTCACAGGCCTGCAAAAGCTTCTGAAGGAGGCCATCAACCAGGTAAATGAAGAATATATTGTAAGTTCATTGTCTTGATTGTCTAATATATAATAAAGACATCTGATATTGGAGGCCACCATGTTCGCTGAGAGCTAAAGTTCCCACATTAATAAAAAAATTTAGACAAAATGAGAATAACCTGCGCATTTGTTAGTTGGTCGAATCAGATTATAACGATATAAATTAATTTTATAAATTTTAAAAATCCGAATAAAATACAACTCCAAATATATTTCGAATTACATATAGTTACACAAAATCCTTTTACAGAACTATACTCCATGATGAATACAATTATGGCTCTATATATAAAGATTAGTTTTGAAAGAATGCAATATTAGAATTATTATATATTTGTAAATTCAATTTATTTTAAAAAATTACCGTGCAATTGCACCGGTTTATTGGCTAGTTTCTATAAAAGTGTGAAGGGCGCTCAAATCAAGAGTAGTTATTCCCAGCTGAAGGGTTTAATTAGAACATACCTCATTCTTCCCCTATGGTATGGAATGATTTGATTGAAATGGACCAGGAAATTCCAGTCTTATCATCTTTCTTCATCACTAATTACGAAGCTAGCATCAATCATGGTCTTTGCCTTGCAGTTCTTAGTCCATGTTCGAGAAGGCAGGAATAGAAAGATTTGGTGTGTGTGTGGCCAATTCACATGGATTAGTTTGCAAGGCCATTAGTCTCATCTGACATATCTCCCCCTTTTTCGTCTTCTACTGACTCCAAGAACCGCAAGCAAGAACTAGACAACAACCCCATGACGTCCTTGTCGGATAGATGCTTCCGAGTGCCTTGAAAATTTTCCTTGCAAATGAGGAGGCCTCCTCGCCTTTTGTAAGCCATCAAAAAGCCTATTGTAAGTCGCAATGTTTGGTATAAATCCTGCATCAAGCATCTCATCCAACACGGCCACCCCCTCTTTCCTCCTCCCCTCCCTCCCAAAGCTCTGCACCAGTATGCTATAAGTCACAGCATCCGGTTCAAAACCCTTCTCCGTCGCAAGCACCCTTAGCTGATTTGCATCCAATGTCCTCCCTGCTTCACAAAGTGCCTCAAAAACACAATTGCAAGAGATCGTGTCTGGGACAATCCCCTCCCCCACCATCCTCCCCATCAACCGGCATGCCTCATCCAGCTTCCCCACCTTTGTCAGGCACTCCAAGACAGTAACACCAGCTGGGACACTCAGACAGCCCACCTTATTCCTCTCCAACACCAACTCCGCCACTTCCACTGCCTTCTCCAGCCTCCCGGCCTGGCACAGCCCCTCCACCAGCTCCAAGCAATCAAACCCTTCCGGCACCATCCCATGCCCCAAAAACTCGACAAAAACCTCAGCTGCCTTCAAAGGCTCACCACCACCAGACAACCCACTGATCAAAATACCCATTGAGGCAACCGATAGCCCAACCCCAAGCTCGAGCATCTCGCGCGCGACCTTAACACCCTCCTGGAACCTCCTCTCCCGCAAGAACCCGCGCATCAGGGTGTTAAAACTCACACCGTTCGGGTCACAGTTCCGGCGCTGCATCTCCTCGAACCACCGCATGGCGGCCTCGACGCTCTCACAGCGGCAGGAGCTGTCGATGAGTATGTTGAAGGTGTAGGCATCCGGGACGACGCGGTGGACGGAGGTCATCTCATGGTAGAAGTGGAGGACATCAGCGTGGCGGCCGAGGCGGCCGAGGGCGTGGAGGATGATGTTGTAGAACTCGGCGGGAAGCGGGGAATCGGCGACGCGGCGGAGGGAAGCGAGCGCGTGGGAGGCGGAGGGGATGTCTCCGGAGGCGGTGAAGGCGAGGATTGATTTGCGGAAGGTTGGGAGGAGAGCGGGGCAGGCGAAGATGGAGTCGTCAGCGCAGGGGCAGGGGCGGGAGAGGAGGAACGCGAGGAGGCGGCGGAGGGAATCGAGGCGGCGCGAGGCGGCGAGGCGGGAGGCTAGGAAGGAGGTGAGGCTGTGGTCAGGGCGAAAAGAAGGGGTGGCGGAGGCGGCGGCGAGGAGAAGGTGGAGGTCGAGGGCGCCAAGGCGGGGGTGATGGCGGACGCGGCGGAGGAGGCGGAGGAGGGAGGCGGGGGAGGAGGCGAGCGCGGACGGGAGGGAGGGTAGCGGCGTCGGCGGGGAGAGGTGGGAGACTGCGAGCGGGAGGAGGGGGGCGGAGGGGTCGAGGGGGATGGATGAGGGGGCGTCGGAGGAGGTGAGGGTGGGAGGGATCTCCGGCGTTTCGGGGGAGATGAGGCGGTGGTGCTTGGAGATGATGGAGGGCAGCTTGCGCGCAAGGCGACGGGTGGCGGCCATTGGCCGGCGGCGCAGTGGGGTGCGTTAGGTTATGGTTTCTTAGAGGGGAGAGGAATGGACGGGATCGCATGGGCCCGAATATGGCGTGGATGGGCTTAGCAGCCGTAGTTGGTATCGGTCCGTGGGCTAAAATTTGACTTTTCTCTTTCCTACGATAATTAGCAAATGTATTATACTTACTTATACATGAATACTGAATTACAGACTTTGGTATCTTTTTTCGCGTGAAAATTTTGAACATTCTTACAAGTTTACACACTGTCATATTCTTTTCTCGGCGTCTTTATACAATCATGTGAGAATTAAAGACATGATCCTAGGCTATGGGCTGTGAACTGTTAATATCGTTGTCCAAGCATATAATCATAATAAGATTCCACAGATCCTTAGTTCTTTATACAATCTGCAATCCTGCTTTTACAGGTTTGTGCTTATTTCCTCGTAGGCGTGCACGAGATATCTATTGCGCAGGGTAAGCTTAGCTTCCCTAAGAGCCTAACTCAAACCACCCGGCCAGTCACATAGTCTAATCAAGCAAACACACAGCACTTCAAAAAGTTATGCATGAATAAGCTCGGCTCTCGTTGATCTGTTGATGCAGTGTGAGTAACAAAGACATATCGCTAATATCAAACCATTCGAGGTAACAACTGTAGCTACATTCTACAGATGCAGTAATTTGGCATCTACCATATATCTTACTGGGTACTGGAGAGTATAACAGAGAAAATCTCAACATCAATTTAATTCCATAAACTAAGCCTCCTTCAGAACATTTGTCATAATAATATGTTTCCCACAAGACACGGATGTAGCATAGTTACGTGGAATACTTCAATTACCCAGCTGGACAAGGAAAGCTCGTGGATGGCCAAAACTAAAGCTGGATTGGCTCGAGATGTTAGCAAGTATAAGTAACTAATTGTCCAGGGGGTGCAATAATTTCTCTTTTCTTTTTCTCCTCTCTCCTTGTCTTTTAGATATACATATGCATTTCACTTGTACAGATTAGATGAATCAACTCATTGCAGTTTTATGTGATACAATTTTCTTTTTTCCTTTATGAGATGTTCCTCAAGCCTTGGGAAAAGGAGGAACACAGCACTGTAGATCTGTTTGAATTCTTATGCTTCATTGGCTCCTTATACCATCTTGTTTTTTATTTTTCTTTTACCATTTGGGTGGTATTGTCTATTTGCCCAACAGCCTGAAAGAAGAAAAAAAAAAAGGTTTTGTCAGGCTCATTGCAATATACATGCAAATAACTCTTGATAGGAAATAAATAATCTATCTAGAGAGAACATTGCACACACGCCGAGGAATGTAAACAGATGCTGGGACCGAAAAACTGATTAGTTCAAAAGAAATCAACATCCTAACATGCAATTGTATTTTAGCTTGTTTATTTCACAACTAAAAGGCTACATTGTTATATGCAATGCGGATTGCCAACTTTAGTTTTTCGGGAGTATGGGTAAACACATAATTTGACTGGTAACGTAATGTACAGTATGAATGACCATTGCTTCTTACATTTAGCACTTGTCTTCAGTGTTCTTTCAGTCTTTCTAATTTAGGTGGTCTTGATTTTCTCAAGGCCTTTTCAATGATGACTTGAAATTTAAGAGACTGATGTCATGAATTCAAATGGACATTTCCCATGGAAACCTTCTAAAGCAGAAGAGAAGTCAGAGTGTTACGCATGCCTCATGCAATTAGATCCCATCACAGATACCACTAAGAGCATCATAAATATGCCTCGCCATTTTTTCATCATCGCAATAAATTGTAGTCCTATTAGAAGTTGTCTTTATCAGAGCTTTTCCTGGACTAGTAACCACCATTGAGCATTCATCATCTGCATGAATTGAACAAGCAATTCCTTTCTCTTTCAAAGCTATCAACAAGCGATTTGGATCAACAGTGCCCCAGAGTAGTAAGTGCCACTTTGAGTGATCTGATTGTTTCTTTGCACCAGCCAGCATGTATTGTCCATTGCTTAGAAGAAGCTTTGCTCTCAATCTCGCAATAGCAATGTTCTTGTCCAGCTGCCTAGGCTGCAACCCAAATGCAACATCAGCTGCTAGGTGCACCTCAAATTCTTCCCTTAAATATGGGACCTCAATGGTTTTGCCCTCAGAGTAATACAGGAATAACCATGGCTTCCCCTTTACTGGACATTGAGACATCAGATCTTCAGGAAACTGTGCAGTAAAATTGTAGACCATAAAGCAAAGATTACCAGCTTAAAGAAAAGAAGTAATCTACTTGATGATGCAAGAAAATACTACCAGGACAAGCTTTGGTTTGAGCACTCCAAGTAATGGATGAACTTTCCCTACCCTATCAACAGGAGAATCAAGTTTTAAAATAACATATTCTCTTTGCTATAAAGCAGTAAAAATGCAATTTTTGAAGTTTAAGCATACTTCATTCCAGAAAGGAAAGAGCACTCAAGAACCTGCATCACCACTGGCTTGAAAGGCTTAAGAGTCAATTCAGCATCAACTCCTCGCTGCAGATAAAAGATTTAGTACTTCAGCATCACAACATTCAAGCACAAGTAAATATTAGGTCCAAATGAAAACACTGGAAATTTGTTTACCTCTAAAACAAGAAGGCATCGATTATCTGCATGCCAACGACGAAGCAAATGGACAGCGGGACCAGACCTAAGACTCCAGTGAGGACAAATTACAATGCAAGGCTCCTCCCATGCTGCCCTGACAGGATTTTATTGTCGTTAATAGCAGAATCAACAAAGGGAACAAGATAACAAAACAGTGACTGAAGTCCAAGTGATCTCATGTGAATACAATGCATAACATGCTCAGATGAATATATTGTGCTAAAGATAGAAAACAAATATTGATAGACCTGCATAAAATTAACCAGCAACCAAAATTAAGAAAAAATGAAAAAGGACAGACTGAGCTTTTATATGAAGAGTAACAAAGAAAATTGAGAAAACTGTGTTATATAGCATATTTGTTCATTCTCTATGAAAATACCAATCATCTAACAATAAATTTCAACCATTGATTGATGAGGATTAATTTTGACCTTTTGTACATATGGTAAAGCCGGTTAGCATGCTGTATTGCTGTATCCAAAAAAAAGCAAGTTTTTAAATTGGGTTCTGCCTTCCTAGGTGGAACTAGGTTGCCAGTAGTCATTTGTTTATATATAGAAAACCAGCGGTCCACATCAAAGTAGTCATATTTTAAAATTTTACCTGAAAATTAAGTTGCACAGTAGCTTAACATAACTCTAATCATTTTACTTCCAACTGATTAAGTAGATAGCTTGATTAAATGATCCTAAGCTTATCTATCATGTGAATAGAAGTATTAACAATAAACCAAATTTGGATCGAGTTCTTACAGCAGGCCCTTTGAGTATAAATGAGGAAATAGAAAGAGATTGTGCTCCTTCAAAAGCTCCACATGACCAAACAATGCCTCACCAGAGAATAGCTGCAGAATAACCACTATTAAAGAATGACCACATTGATTTCACATTTCAGAACTCTGATAGTGAAAAATTGAATGACCTTCTCTTGGCGTGACTTGCATAGCCATTCAGGCACAGCATTGGTAAAAGCAATTAGCTCTTCTGCTGTCCAAGAAATCATAAATGTGGGTACCTGACACAGACATAGAAATTATGATCAGCACAAGGCAACAGATACAAATACAGTAAGAAAACTGAATAGCTACAGAAGACATTAGAGATTTGGCTATGTGTCACATTTCGCAATATGAAACTCAAAGGCCTTGAAATCCACAAAAAAGCAAATGAACAAACTAACAACTAATTACATTTTTGTACTATATGTCAAACAAATCCTGTTAAGAGTTAAATTTCATAGTTGACGGAGAAACAGACATTGAAAACTTGACACTATGGTCCATGCTATCTAATGCAAGTGTATCCTAAACTGCCATGCCAAGGTTCACAAGATTCCAACAAGAACCTAGAGAGCTGAGGTCTGCATGGACATATATGCATTTGTCACTATAAGAACATATTTTAAGAAAGAGATCCTATGACGATAAAGGCTACAATACTTTAAACATACCTTCATGCTGAAAGAAGCTAGTGCCTCTGATATATACTCCAAAAGCAAAAGAATAACACCAAGTCGTCCTATTGGTATTAGAACAGAACCTCCCGAATTTATTGAATCAATGATGCATGAGCATATGAAGCTGATCCTGCCAAACTCTTCTTCAATATCATCATTGTTGCACAAATATCTCATGTTTTCATCCTCATCAACATTACTCTCCCTGGAAGATTTTAAATTTAACACTTCATACAAAAGGGTCACCAAAGCTTAAAATTGAACCATTTGTAAGTTGCACAAAACATAACTGTAGCACAATAGCATACCTCGACAGAGAATCATGATGAAGCAAAGCCTCTTTTTCATCCATTGCATGTTCACCCAGATTCTTGTTATCATCATCCATGTCAATCAAGGATGAGAAGTCCGAAAACAAAATCACATCATTTTCCTTCAGAGAGCTATAGTCAAAATCCAATGCATTAGCCGACACAAACACTGAGCTTGACAAGTAGGTAATACTTGCTCTTGGACTTCTTATTGCCCAGACACAACTACCAAGTTCCAGGCCTGAGCTAGAGGCTTTCAGCACCAACATGCCATTGAAGCAAACCTCCTCTCCATATTTGACAGACTGGATTTTCTTCATGCATTCTTTTATGTTCACTGCACTGCCAGGTAGTTATAATCCAATTAAGTGGAAAATCCCAGTATGATAATGCAATTCCATGAATTACTGATGGCTTTATCAAATAGTAAATCTTCTATGCAGTCAACTAGTCAAGGTAGCAGATCTGCATGCAAGAACTAAAATCTAGCTATCTATGTACATGCAGCAATTAAGATTATATTTGCAGGTGCCTGGAGATCTTTTAGAATCTTATTCCTCGAGTGATGAAATTATCATTAAAACCACTGGCACATTCCCCATACTGACATTTCTCCTACTTTAAGTAACCATTGTCAGTCATATCTAAAGGTAAAAATTAAATACGGATGAGATGGGAATATTCAAGATTTCAGAGACATAACTTGCTTCAGGAAAAATAAAAGCTATTAAAAGATGCAATTCAGACAGGTGTATGGCTCTTCGATAGACCTGTAGAGTGGCATCAAAGCAGCTAAATCCTCATCTTCAATCACTGTCTTTCGAAACACTGATAGGTGTTTCTTGAGCTTCTCCCCTCCCATCCAGTCTGGTGATCCTAGAGATGCACTGAGCCCATAGTACCTTATAAACTCACGGTGCATCTCCACAAGCTCCTCCATCATCAGCCTTCCAATCCTTGCCGCTACCTCCGTCACGTAAACCTATTCGTATAGAACAATCAATACCTCAAAGCAGTTAGCAGCCACCGTTCCCGCCAAAATAGAAATATTCTCACAGAAGCTTTTACACCTGGTGGGCCAGCACGATATATTTTGATATACCATTTACAAATTAAAAAAGGATAGCATCAACTTCAAGCATTCGGAACAAAAAATTAGAAATGTCCTTTTGTATTGACATGGAAGCAAACTTGTTACTTTTCTATCCTTCTTTTGAAGAAAACAAACTTCATATGCTCTGCCTCTCTTTATTTCATCTTATGCATAAATGGTCGTTGGGTAAAAAGCTGATGAGCAATCTCCAATATTGTTTAGATTATTTGAACTTGCATGCGACTGATTACTTCTTTCAAATATAGCCTAATGGTTATTGAACAATGTATTGTAAAAGAAAAATAGCACTAGAGGCTTCTCTACAATTCGAATAGCAGCAGTTAGTCCCCTTGGTCTATTTCTCCATTGATTCAGTCTCAATGACATGTGGGATCAGTCCATGAAGATCAGTGCATGAGAACCAACATGTAAGACTCACATGTCAGTGATTATTATTTTAACATAATTAAGAGAGAAATAGATGAAGAGGTCTAATTGCACATATTTGAAAAGTAGAGACTAATTGCTCAAATTTTGAGGAGAGAGGCTAAAGGGACATCTACTGCTAGTTTCCCTTTTGTAAAATAACTACTCTATTAATATTTCAAAGGCGCAACGATTTCTCAATAGGAAATGCAACTAGTCTCCAAAGCACCAGCATGCGAGACATGAACAAGCACATGCGAAAACGCAGGGTGCCATATTTGCCATACGAACTAACAGCTTAGATGGATGGAGACGCACCTTGGTGGTCGCGAAGCTGGGGAGGCGGGTGAGGAAGGGGAGGCCAAGCAACCCCGTGGCGGACGACACGAGCACCGCGTCCACGCCGCCTCCTCGCGCCGCGGCGGCAGCCGCTGGCGACATGTAGTACGGCACGGCGCGGATGAGGCTTCCATCATCGCCAGAGGTGGAAGCCAGAGGGACCGGAGAGAAGGCGTCGAGGGGGGACAGGTCGATGGGGCAGTCGAGGAGGAGCCGGAAGCCGTCCAGCTCCAGAAGGTGGCTCGCCGGCGAGTGGTAGCTGCCGCCGCCGGTGGCCAAACAGGTCTGCGAGGAGACACAAATGTTAGGGTTTCGAGGCTTATTAGGGTTTGACGAGAGGGAGTGAGCTTAGTGCTTACCAGCTTCATGGCGAATTCGAGCGCATAGGATGGAAGCGAAGAGAGCAGAGGAAGAACACTGCTCAAGGCCTCAAACCCTCTGTTTTTTCGTATCTCGTTTTGTTCGTGCGGACTGGAGAAGTTAAATGGGCTTGAGATGTTATAATCGGTAGTGGTCTTGGACCGTCAAACGAGAAGGGTGTGTGGACATCGAAGTCGAAGGCTAGATATGGGAAAGAATACAAGGCCCATTATTTTTTGGTCTGTATGACTTTGCATGGGATCATGAGGTTTTTTCTTTGCCTAATCATTGAATCGTGATTTGTGATAATTTTGATTTTTGGTCTTGATTGGACTAATAGATAGATATCATTGGATTCAATTAAATTTTTGAATATAAATATTCATATTTTCATTTATAAATTTTTAAATTTGTCTCGATGGTTGACACTCGACAACACTGTCAGTGTCAATATCAATAACACATGGCAATGCTAGCGTATTGGCCATGTGATGATGGCAGTGTTGGGAGTTTTTTTTACTGTTAACCCAGAGTTAAAAAATAATTTTGAAATTAACCCACAGTTACGAGAATTTGCAAAAATGGCCTGCCACGTCAGCTTGTCGAGCTCTGGGAGCTCGACAAGCTGCTAGTCGCACGAGACAGCCACTTGTCACGCTCCCCAACCACGACAACAGCTTGTCGCGGGTCCCGAGCACGACAAGTTAAAACATTTATTTGCCGAAACTGGGATTCGAACCCGGGCCAGAGGACTCAGGAGCGAGCGCGCGAGCCGGTTGGTCTAAGGCATTTATCTGTTATATAAGCACTGGACATTTTAATATTCTGCAGATGACTGAACTGAGAGCTTGTCGTGCTCCAGGAACACGACAAGGACTTGTCGAGCTCTGGAAGCACGACAAGCTCTAGTCGTGTTCCTGGAGCACGACAAGAGGCTGCCCGTGCGACTAGCAGCTTGTCGAGCTCCCAGAACTCGACAAGCTGACGTGGCAGGCCATTTTTGCAAATTTTTGAAACTGTGGGTTAATTTCGAAATTATTTTTTAATTCTGGGTTAACAGTAAAAAAAACTCCAGTGTTGGTGGTGGCAACAAGGGTGGGGAGATAGAGGTTTGATCTTCTTATGCTAGATGCACACTCTCTTATACACATTTTTTTATCATATAAAATATTTTCATTTGATCCTCAACCATTCATTACTTACCAATTCGCTCCTCATGTTAATTTCAGGTTTCATTCCTGCAGGGCAGCAGCAGCACACAAAAATTATGACAGCAATGTGACATTTGGTTAAATTGATGAGAAATAGTCATCGTGGTATTGTTGATGCGTCACCACTATCAGCAAATATAGCAGTGAGTGAGGTAGAAAGAGAAAAGGAAAGAGAAAGATCAAATTTATATATAAATCTTTGATAACCCTTAAAATAATTTACTTAGTCTAGGTCCAATGCAGGTCCTAGGCGGGCACCCGCAAAAAAAATTTAAGTGGGAGAGAGAAGACGCCTCGGGAAACAGAAGGTGGCGAAAAAAATTATTTGTTCTTTCTCAATTTTCGTGTCGTCAAGTTATATATAATTTTTGTTTCATGATTTATGTATTAATTTAGTTTAAATTGGATTTTAATTATGTTTAAAAAATTGTAGTTCTTTATATTATCTTTATATAGAGTATAAAAATCACTTAAATTCGATTTTAAAATTAAATTAATTATGTTTTATTAAATTCATTTAAATTCTAATAAATATCTAATTTACTCGTAATCCACCCGAGAAATCTGATGAATCACCAGTGTATTGGAGTAATTGGAACCTCTGATGATGCTTTACACATATTACACGGAATATTTTTATGAAACATCTTCTCACTTAATGTTTATCTAGGCTTAACCTTACACACTTTGAATGAGAAGACGTTGAACGGACTTTGTGCGAATAAAAGTCTTAGTCACCCCGATATCCAGATCAAAAGCATATTTACACACGGTGACGTAACTTAACATGTCTCATACAAACGCACGCAATCCGAATAGAACCAGACGAAGATATCTATAGATAAAGCATATCCACCCAACGTGCCGTTCTTGGCCAATTTGCCTTGTGATTGTTGTCTACTTTTCTAGTGGCTGAAAAATAGAAAATCTTTTAGGATCTGTTCGGAACACGTAAAATTTTAAAAAAATTTACATCTAATAAGAATAAATGTTTTATTTTCTCAAAATTCTTATATTCCAAATAAGATATTAAGATCTGCTTAATTTGATCCCAATCCCACTCATTACCGGTCAAATAATCATTATTTCTTCTTTAGATTGTATATGACCCGTAATATCGTGTTGTTGACCTAAGAGCACAGTTTGTTGAAACATACTATATGAAAAATGGAAGTATATAATATGTGAAGTCTCAAAAATATATACCTACTTTAAACATAAGTCAACAGAGGAAAAAACCTAACAAAATCCTAGAGAAAATATAAAATCGGCTATGATATTTTTTTTTTAACACAAACTCTAACCGTTTAGGACACATATTAGTGTTTTATAAAAAAAAAATATTGCAAATGTAAGTACACTTAAGGGGACAATTTGCTTATTCTTGTTTATTAAGTTTGCTTATTCTGGATTGATTGCAAGCGAAACATGTCCAAAATTAATCTTTAACGCACTGCATCAATCAGTTGCTTCCTGAGTTCAGGAGATACAAGCAACTCCTATATATAGGGAGTTAAATTGGTCTTTGCAAAAAATATGCCAAAATCTCTCAATACAATTTCATAGACTCTTGTCTAGTTTTACTTCTCAAAGAGTGTTGCTGCATGTTCTAAGTGTATGCATCAAAATTATGCAAAATAGCTTATAAGTTTTTGTTTCCGAAAACAGATATTTTTGAAAAGGAAAATGAAAATAACAAAATTGCGGGAATCAGAACCTGTATTTTATTAACTCCAACATCGGGTTTACAAAAATACAAATACATACACCACACAACTATATTCTTTTCTTTGTAATTTGCGTCATGTCTAAGATAAGACACTGACTGCAGGAGATTGTTCGAATCTCTAATTTCTGAGGTTTCGTGAAACTCTCAATTAATTATATCCATTAATTATAATTTAGTGGAATACCTCCGATTAGATTGCACTTAGAGTCGTCATTTTCAAACTTTGTCTTTGCTCTTCAGGAATGTGAACGCAAATAAAACCGTCTATCTTTGTTTGTCATAGACGTATATGGAAGTGCATAACTAGCCTCGTTGGTACTTAGCTATGCAAATATCCGACCTCGTCGGTCACGGATATATGTCACCTAACCGGACTCATCGGCACCTAGCTATGTGGTTGTTTGGACTCAACAGTCGCAAACGTAATGCATGCATGAATAGTGGCAACAAGGCCGCGATGACCTTGCACGATGCATATGATGAGCAGAAAACGGCATTTTGTGACGAAGAATAACAAGAACACGTCCTTAAAGAAGGAGGGTCAGCAACTTAATGCTAGGGACAATGCATTTGATTGCACCTGATAAGAGTGGCTTGAGATATGTGAACACGTGCTATACTTGTCTTCAACAAAGGTTTTAAAACGAGCGTGATGCAGCTCCCGGATCTCGTGGAGATCGCGTGGAGAGCCACCGACCCTGTACTTTGCTGTTAAGTTGTAGAGGCAGGACACTGTTGATTCTCAATGAAGATTTTAGAACGGGTGTGGTGTAGTTTCTGGATCTCATGGAGATCATGCAAAAAAACATCATCCCTATACCTTACTCATAAATTATGGAGACTGTGTGTTGCCCGCGCTCCCGAAACTGTAGAATTTAAAAGCTCGACCACGACTTACCATTCGGCATGAGAGCCATCGTGATGTTATCTCGAGGAAAAGAGATTTGCTTGGTAGAGAAATGTTCTTCTCAAGAAGACTTTTGATAAGAAACTTAGAAATCTCTAGAGTGCTCTGTTCTAGAGAGATCTTGACGCTAAAGTCTTTTTATGTATGAGTGCCTGTAACATTGTACGGTGTAGAAGGGGGGTGTCTTTAAATAGGACTCTAATCTCCCTCTTTTATATGAGCAAAATTTTTGTTACTGAGCTCTTCTCTCATGACGATTAGACACAAAAAGAAGCATCACTTATTCAAAAGAGAGTCATCGTTCATTCAAATGATTGTGAGATTTTCTTACATGTTCTTGACATAACCCATCTCATAACACATATGTCTATCTAATTTAGGGACCCATTTTTATTATCTCTCTTTTTCATTCTTTTTATTATTTGATACAAAACCCGTCAAACAGTTTTAATTTAACTGGTTAAAAATAAAAAAAATTAGGTAATTATGGTTCTATATCACAGCTTTGTATACATAAACTCAGAAACACGTAGATTTCCGGTTTAAAAATAAGAATTAGAACAATCCACGCTAAAAAAATCATATAGAACATAAATAATAGAACGATTTATGTAGAAAATACAAAGATAAAAATTATTATGTATTTTCAGGACTTTTCTTTCGAATACTTTGCTCTAGAACCTTGACATATCAGCAAAAATACATTTACTACCATTTTTCATACTTTTAAAAGGTCTTCTAGAATTCCAACACATACTTTTCTTTGCTTTTTAAAAAAAAAGGACTTCCAATACAGACATCGAAAGCAATTGTTTTTTATTTTACAACCAAAATTTCCATTTTCTTATTGGAATGGATGTAGCAATCCATTGCCAGTGGCTGAAAGGGAATAAATTTCTTCCCACTTTCTTTTCCAACTAATCATTTGACCCGTCCAGCAAAATTAACAATAATTAATCGCTGTTTGTTGGAAGCAAGTAAGGAAAAAAGGACGAAAGGCAATAAAAATGTTGGCCCACCAAGCATTCAGGTTCAAACAAAACAACTAAAAATACGTACATGAGCCAACCGAAGATGATTAAAGATGTACTACTTGTTTCGATCTTGCAGAAATTTCCTCGCTTATGTATGTACCCCACCTCCTTTTTTTTTCTATCAAATTTCAGAGTTTTCTTTTAGATATCGGGAGGAATTGTTTAATAGAGCTAACATGAAAATCTAGACAATTAGTTAATTAGGCAGACAACTAGATACCGCACTGGTTCAACTTTCTTCTTATCCATAAATATATACTGTTTTTGGATTTATTATTGGTATTAATATACAGTTTCTATGACATCTCTCATATAGCAGTTATTTTGATTTCTTAACTTTAGTTTAAGTTTATTTAGGATTTGAGCTTTTCATGGACACTATTTTGATCTCTTAAATTTGATAACAAGTTCATATCAACTATTTCAGATCATTGACATGTTATGTCCAGTAACATTACTTATCAAATGACTCAAATTATTAATAGAAATATGAGTCTTTAAAGATGTAACCAAACTCCTACTTATCTCATGCCACCTCACATTTTTTTCTACAACCATTTGATTATTTTCTCACACAACCTTATTCCAATCATGTATTTATCTTCACTCATGTTTCTTTATTTAATACATCACTTAATCTTCACTTCAAATTATTGAGATCTTTTTGTTTATCCTAAGACCAAAATATTTTTTGTTAAACTAAAATTGTTAACTAATTTTATCCGTAAACAATGGATTTTTGTACAATTGAGGGATTAAAATAGTAGTGAAAAATTCGAGAGCTAAAATGGGTTTGGACCTAAAATTGATGGGAAAATACCGTACTTTTTCCTACCAATAAATGCACTAAACTTTGTATTCAAGTATACATTAGACTTGCGAGTTGCGATCATCTACAAAGCATGCGAAAACTGAATGAACCGATGTTAGCAATACTTCTCTTACGCAAACACGTGCGTGCACATGCACCACCTTAGGAGTTGTGACGACGTGGCATGCACTGCCCAATAGCGGATCTAAGATTTTTTTAGACTTACGGATCTAGGAAATTTTTCTGGACTCGTGGATATGTGATTGCTGATTGCATTAACATCTACTATTAGTAATCAAAACTATTATTTCATTGTTTATCTTTTCTGTGCGAGATATATATATAATTATAATTTCATAGTTTATCAAAATTACAATAAATTTAAGATATCCAATACTGCAACTATAATCAAGAAACACCACATCATGGACATAAATAATTGTGTTTATAACATAGATCTTTAAAAAACTCAATAAACTCAATGACGATTGGATTATTTGAAGCTTGAAGAAATATTATTTACATTCCATTATGAATTCACTATTTTTATCATCTGAAGCTCTACCCAACTCATTCGTGGTTACGTTATTGCAATTATTTTTGAATTGATGTTAGATTTATAATTTATATTTTTTTATTACACTTTAAAGAAATTCTCCAACAAAAATAACTTATACCACTGGTCCATTACAAATCCACTTAGGCATACTCCAATGCGGGTGTCTCGCCAGGCGCCCGCAATAAAAAATTTTTTTTTTTTTTGTCGGAGAGAGGAGAGAGGAGGTGCCTCCCGAGGCTGCGACGCTGGGCTTTTTTATTTTTTTTATCTCAATTTTCGTGCAACCGAATTATATACAATTTTCTTTCTTGATTTATGTCTTAATATAGTTGAAATTAGATATTGATTATATTGAGAAAGTTGTAGATCTTTAAATTATCTTCATATAGAGACCAAATATCGCATATGTTTAATTTTTAAATTAAAAATTATTAATGTTTTACTTAAATTACTAATTTAATTTGCTCGTGGGCCCCTACGAAATACCTTACACTAGAGAGGAGGTGCTTCAGGGTGATGCTTCGGGCACAGAATATACTGAAAAATATTCTGTTGAAACGACTCGCAAAACACCGATAAATTGGAGTCATCCTTATCCCAACATAGGACCTCCAAGGCTCCAACAATAAAACTATATCTAATGGTTGAGATTGCTAAAAAATGACAATTTTGCCATCGCGATTGAGGAAGAAAAGTTTATCTCGCACGTGAACCAAGTTGTTTTCTTTCCTGTATTTATGATCTGACAAATTGGGATAGAATAGTACTGGAAGCATTCAACGTCTCACCAGCTCCTCGCAAATCACACCTCCCGTCAACCCGAGCCAACAACGACCAACCACCGAGCTCAGCCTCTCCGAGGAAGGAAGGCTCCAGGAAGATCACCTCCTCCTCATTCAAAGGCGGTTCGGTTGCGGCTTTCTCACTTGGTCGTCGCCGCCGCCGCCGCCTCTTTGATTCCAAACATATATGTCTATATCGTGACTCGTGAGAGGTTTTTCTTTTTAGCGCTCGCTGCGAATCGAATCGATTCCTACACAAAATCTAATAGATTGATCTAGATCCTTCGAGAAGCGGGTCGTCGTGACCGGCAGCCATGGGAGGGGGCAACTCGAGGGAGGGGAGCAGCCACGGGCGGTACGGCAAGTCCCGCTCCTTCCAGCAGCATGAGCAGCCGCCGCCGCCGCAGTGGGGAGGAGGGTACTACGGGCAAAATCTGCCGGGGTACTACCCCCCGCAACAGCAAGGGGGCTACTCGATGCCTTACCCTGCGCATGCGCCGGCGCCGGCGCCGGCTCCGCATCAGGCGGCGCGCGCCGGAGGAGCCTCGAAGCCGCGGCTGGACAGGCGGTACTCGCGAATTGCTGATGACTACCACTCGGTAGATCAGGTATAGAATTGCTTGCGTGCGCGCGTGTGGTTGTTTTGTGATGCTGAGATGGGATTATTGTAGCACCGTGGTATTTAGGGTGTGTTTGGTTTGCTTTCATATCTTATCTTATCAAATTTTGGTCATGAATTCAGTATTTGGTTGTGGTTTGAAATTCAGAGATAAGACTGTAGTATATGTATGCTCTTCTGTATTCCACAAGAGCTTATGGCCAGCAATGATGTTGAATGCTCTTCGCCAAAACAACCAATGCCACTACTGACCTTTGGAAGTAAAATAATTCACCCACCAGAATTTATTTTTTGATGGCTTCATTTTTTTTGGATATTGGTAATTGATTTTGTATTAGCCTGTATAACTTGATATTGAAGCACAGCTGATTAAGTTTCTCATTATGATTGGTGGCTTCTATTAATTTGAAGAGTCAAGCGCATAAGCAAATGATCAAATGTCAATTGTGTTACTGTCATTTCTGTGTATTGGACTGTTGAAGATTTGAACATTTACTGGCAGGTCACTGAAGCTCTAGCTCTGGCAGGCCTTGAGTCCTCGAATCTTATTGTTGGCATTGATTTCACAAAGAGCAATGAATGGACAGGTTAGTTTTCACAAACTGTTCACAAATTGTTTATGCACTGAATAATCTGTTGCCTGATCATGCGTCTAATTTGTCAGGAAAATTCTCCTTCCATGGACGTAGTTTACATCACATTAGTGATGTACCAAATCCATATGAACAAGCCATCTCAATTATTGGACGGACATTATCACAATTTGATGAAGATAACTTGATACCCTCCTTCGGATTTGGAGATGGTAGTGATTCTGTGTAATAGCTAATAATTTATTTATTCTCTACTATAATAATCTAAAAACATACTCCACCTTTATATATTGGCAGCATCAACACATGATCAAGATGTTTTCTGTTTTTATCATGACGAGAGGCCTTGCAATGGATTTTCAGAAGCTCTAAAACGATATAGGGAACTTGTTCCACACTTGCGACTGGCTGGTAGGTTGCTGTTACGTCTTTATATTAGGTTGTGTATGTTTTGTGTTATATTTAATTTGTAACATGTCTCCAACACAATTTTTTTTTTCCAACAGGACCAACATCCTTCGCACCAATTATTGAAATGGCTATGACCATTGTGGAGCAAAGTGGTGGACAATACCATGTTCTCCTGATTATTGCTGATGGGCAGGTACAGAAACTTAACCATATTGATATGTGTGTGTGTGTGTGTGTATATTTTTGGATTTGGTAATTTTGAGCGGAGGGTGTACAAATACACGGTTTATTTTCAGCCTTGCTGTCGCAAATCCAACCGTGTAAGATGACGAACTTACTTAACCTCTCTATGATTACATGCAAATCTGGCTTGGCGGTATATTCAGCACTACAAATTACAGTATCTTGCTTAGGATATACTAGCTGTTAGACTGAATATATGTTGAGGGATGACAACTAGCAGTACCTAAATCTAAATGTGTTTCATCCGAAGTGTAACAGCTTTGACATAGCTAATGCTTGTTTTGAGTTTTTTGCCCCTATTTTGTGCCTTTTTCTTTCTACTCTCATGTTACTTCAGATCCTGAAGTCTCAAAAGGGATACCTTGGTCTAACAGTTCAAATTTTACGATTATCAAGTAGCCATGTTGCGTGTTCCATGCCTTCCTTACATCACTTGGTGTTCTACCTGCAGCAAATACCTATAGCTAGAGATTGTCATATTTGTTCTCCTGTTAATTGATATATGTATTTAGGTTACGAGGAGTGTAGATACTGAATCTGGACAATTTAGTTCCCAAGAGAGAAAGACTGTTGATGCCATCGTGAAGGCCAGGTAATGTGCCCTTTACAAATGGTCATTTGCTATGATGTTTCAAAGTTCAATATGCTCACACTGAAATTAACTGTCTCTGATTTTAAATGGGGCCATTTACTCCTTTTGTCACTTGTTTCCAAGGGTATTTCTGATTGCTTTCATATGTGATTTTATATGCAGTGAATATCCTTTGTCTATTGTGTTAGTGGGGGTTGGTGATGGCCCCTGGGACATGATGAAAGAATTTGATGACAACATTCCTGCTCGAGCTTTTGACAATTTTCAAGTAAGTCACCTCAGAGCAAAATAATACAGCTTTGAGATGAATCTGATGATTGATGTCATTGTAAAACATATTTGTGAATTTTAGGTAACATAGTTTCTTTCTGACCTTGTGAAAACCCGTTTCTTGTCTAGTTTGTCAATTTTGCAGAGATAATGTCCAAAAGCATGCCACAATCAAGGAAAGAGGCCGCATTTGCTCTGGCAGCCTTGATGGAGATACCACAACAGTATAAAGCAACTGTGGAACTAGGAATTTTAGGGTAGGCTTTTTCTTCAGTTGCATCACATGCTTGCTCCCTATGATTATTTGTTCGCTTCATTTGGGAGTATATACTGACTTGAATCAATGTGGCAAGCAGTCATCGCTCTTCAAGATCTCCTGATAGGGTTCCTCTGCCACCCCCGGCTGGAAGCCAAGATGCCTATTCCTATGGATCTAAAAGCTTTAGTAAGCCGAGTGCCTACCAACAGAGTTCATCGTCGTCGTTGCCGTATTCTCACTATGGAACTGCACATACTTCCTCTTCTGCTTCATCAGGATACTATGAAACTGCACATACTGCCACTTCTGCTGCACCAGCCTCTACATATGATAATCAGGTATATGTTTAGTTATTGCTCCATCTCTTGAGTTAGGTATTTCTTGAGGCATGTTATATGCTTACTCTTGAGTCGCTGACATTATTCATCTGCAGGTTTGCCCCATCTGCCTTGTGAACCCCAAAGACATGGCATTTGGCTGCGGACACCAGGTGAATCCCTCTCTCTTCCTGTCCTTTTCTTTGTGAGAATAGCCGGTTAGTTTGGTTAGTGCATTGTTGTTTCTTCGGTGGTCATTTTCAGTTTTTGGGAGTCTGTTGAAACGTCGGTTTCAATACCCGATTCTAACAAAATGCTTCCTTTGCACAGACCTGCTGTGATTGTGGACAGACTCTCGAGTCATGCCCAATCTGCCGCAGTCCAATCACCACGAGAATAAAGCTATACTAGCAAGTGGTGGTTTGGATCATTTCAAGTGGGTGGCGTACTAGAGACCACGCTGCGTCACCTTGGATGATGGATTGCAAGCTCCAACTGCAATCCATGCACACCTCGGACTGGCTTGTTGAGGGAGCCTCCCGTCATCGGTTTGAACCAACGGCTGCAACTGACCGGGCGATGCACCGCTCAAAGATGGAGCAGGATGTCTTGAGTATTCTAGATATTTCAAGGACTACTACTGCGCCAAACTAAAAAAAAAAAAAAAATTCCATTGGAGGAATCAAGAGTGACTGGTGGTAAGTACCTAGAACGCGTGTACATATTGGTGTTAATTTCATCCAGATGCCTGACATCAGGGGGGAGATTCTTTTCGTGCACATTTTCTCAGATATTTATTTATTTTTAATGCATTTGTAAAAATCCTGCTTTTGATATGGTTAGACCTTAGAAGTAAAACAATTGTTTTATTTTTTCAATGGTGCATCAGCTTCTAGCGAAGTGCTTGCTGCTTTCCCTACCCCCACCAGTTGTTCTGATGGCAACGTTTGTCTAAATTTGTAATTTGAATCAGTAGAGGTGTTTAGTTTAGAGATTTTGCCCTATATTTTCATTGTTTGTAAAGAGAATATATTAGTTGATGTTTGGTTGGATTACTTTTTTTCTCGTAATACTCGTGTTCAAAATTTATCTTATAGTAATTTGAATGCAATCAAGTTGAGTATATTCTTAATCCATTCCACTCCAACTATAAATCAAATATCAAATATCATCAGAACGTTCTCTGTTATTAGGTGGCTCCACGAGGCATATCACGGCACTGTACTTGCTACCATATAGGTCATATTCGGATATTTCAAGAGGTTGAGCTAGTTAATCCATATGAAAACATAACTGCATTGCTTTGAGTGGTTCACGGTACACCATTACATGTCTGCGAAAAAATGATAAATTCTGGCGTTGTTGACGATCGATCGGACGGCGGCAGTAGTAGTAACAACACCCAAAAGCGAAAAGAAAACAATGATGCACCAATGCCACAGGTTGTGCCGTATTGCAGCATTCTTCCCTTGGACCTGTAACACCATGGAAACATTTCACCATTAGAGTCGTTAAGAGTATAGAGTATAGACCAATAGACAGAATAATTGTGCATGTTGTTTCGATTATTCTTCAGAAACTTACTACCTTGAGAACAACCAAACTTGGGAACACGAATGTTAGCGGGAAGAGCGCGAAAGAACCAAAGAAGTTCACGAAGTCTCCCATGAAGGGAAACAGCGTAGTGACGAATATGTTAAAGCCGAAGAGAAGCCCTCTCGAGAAGAACCGCCGTGTGAGGTTGTACCTGGAGACCATACTCTCATCCAGCCTTTGCTACTGCGTGTCAAGCGCCTCATGTATCGGCACCGTAAACAGCTGAGAAAAAGTATATGTTACCATGTAGAATCATTATTGGTCGGAATACCAAAGGAAAGAAACTTATGATTGAAACGTACGTGTTGCGAGACGGTGCTCTGTAGAAATGCGGTTGCATTGATCAGGACAACGACCCATCTCGGTCCACTGAGTTCGTTCGGGAGGTACTCGGAGACCGAAGAGCCGTACGCCCAGTAGCCGGCGATACTGACCCCGTAGCACAGTATGTTGCCTACGGTGTAGTGCAGCACCAATGCTCTTCTCATGTTAGACACCACCGGCTTGCGCAGCGTAGACTGAAATAATCACATCATGCACACCATGCTAAAAGCATGTCACGAGTCCTGTTTGGTTCATGACAATATCTCTGCTTCAAGTTTAAATTGGACCTTCTAATGATCCTGACCTGTATCTCAGGAAGCAATCCAGATGAATTGCAGACAACGATAGCAGCAATTGCACCAAATGCATTGAATACTTTCTCTGTTAGGTTCCCATGAACGTTGTAATCCTTATGCTTATTTGATTTCCCTTGAGAACACAAGGCAAAGTTGATAAGCTTCTGTTATCTGATTTAGCTACAGAACCATAAAGATCAGGAGAAATGGTCATCACCATTTTCGACTAGGATGACCAAGAGAGCAACATCATACATAAGTTATTGTCAGGGCAGCAGATGTTGCGAGCCAGTTCCTCATTGCTGATATCGTCGGCATGAAGTATGCGAATGCAAAATAGATGAGACCAGTTGCAGCAATGTACCACTGAAGCCTTGCAGGGGAGTGAGTGAACTCTAAGTTGATTGCGTGATAACCACAAGCACGATGTCTAGGGCTGGAAACGAGTCGAGCTCAAGTAAACCCAGGCAAACTCGGCTCGGGCTCGATAGTGTATTGGGCTCGGCTCGGGCTCGACTCGAAATATTAACGAGTTTATAACCAGACTCGGGGTTGGCTTGACAGGGCTCGATAAAGCTCGATAAAGGTCGATAGAGCTCGATTAGGTTGTTTTGTTTTGAGGTTTGATTGGACTCACTGAGCTTGATTAGACTCGGCTCGAAATGTGCATTACAATTTACAACTAGAAATATGGAATCTTCTTTATGACAATAATAAATTAATAGCATAATAATTCATAATTTCAATCAAGAAAACCAAAATGCAGAGTTTCAATATAGTATAACAAACTAACAATATAGAACCTTCTGAGACAATTCAAATTTTCAACCAAGTGAAACAAAATGCATTATAGGATCTTCAAAATACATCAGATTTGTGCAGCTCCAATTGATTCTAATCTCCAGGTCTCCAGACTCCAACTTGAGAATCAAAGTGCAGCAAGTAAAGAAGTGAAGCATGCGAAATCATCATTCTTCAGATCCAATATAACCTGCGAAATAAAGCATAGAAGATTCTTAAATACACATACAGATAGATAGATGTTCATATAAAAAAACAAGTTCAATAACAATTTTGTCAAAGAAAGAAAACATATATTGTTCTTAAGGATTTATTTGTCATGTAATCATGTAAATAGAAAATTAAATAGCATACAAATCAGTAGTTACTGCCCACAGCCAAAGTATCTGAAGGATTGCTTTCAATTAGTGCGATCTCTTCAACATCATCTTCCTGTTGTGACCCTAACATAAAATAGAATTTAATTAGAAACGATAAAAAATTATTTACCATTTGAGGAAACAATTTTGTAATGAAGAAGTTAAAACTTATCAATTTCTTCAACTTATGATGGTTACCTCTAATCCAACTAGAAGTACATACTAAAGCTTGCACCATTGATGGGTCTAGCGAGCTACGATAGTCATCAAAAACTCTTCCTCTGGCACTAAAGGTTGACTCTGAAGAGACGGTGCTAATAGGTATGGTCAGTATATCTCTTTTCATCTTAGACACTATATGATACTTCGACGCATTCATCTTCCACCATGTGAGTACATCGAAAGGTTTTGCATCACACACTTCATTCATTTCTTCTAAGTACATCTTCAAATCAGTTTTTGAAGGTTTTGCAGCAGAACTAGCTTTGATGAACTCATAAAACTAGCAAGAAAATGACACCACACTACTAGCACTACTTGAACTCGATGCACGTCCACAAGTACTAGCATTAGCTTCTTGATGTGAAATGCTTTGTTTATACTCGCTTTCATATATGGCATAGAACTCTTCCAATATAATTTTCACATATGCAAGTTTTTGTTCAAGATCACCATTAGAACATGACTGGAAAAGAAAAATCAATCATTCTCATATTGTACCTTGGGTCAAGAATTGTGGCAATAGGAAGAAGATTTATGCACTTTGGTCCCCAATATTTCTCAAATTTAAGAAGCATAGCATGTGCCACTTCCTCCAAGCATGCATTTGATGAATTGGACAAGTCAAACAGCACCTTCTTGATGTTAACAATTTCAGAAAAACCATATTAGCTGTAGGATAAGTTGACCTAGAAAATATATTGGTAGCCAAGTGTAGAGCAAACAATACATTCTTGACTTGTGCATATAAGTCCCATTCCTCCCCAAGTGGTTGCCACTTGTAGTTGGTATCTTCAACTACATATATTTCAATAGCAGGTTTGAAATAGAAGGCACTATCAAGCATCTTATAAGTGGAGCACCACCTAGTGCACACATCTAGACATAATTTTCTCTTTACATCAAGCTTGAGTGACTTGGTAATGGCTGTGAGCTTATACAAGCGAGTATTCGATTTCTTGAAGTACTTCATAGTCTCCTTAATCTTGCTAATCAAGCTCTCCAATGGTTTTAAACCATCATTTACAAGAAAATTCAGAATGTGTACACAACATCTCACATGAAAAAACTTTCCATTAAAGGACAATACACCCCTAACACTTAACTTAGCAAACAACACTTTTGCAGCAACATCATTGCTAGAGGCATTATCAAAAGTAACAATAGCTATCTTGTCTTCAATTTTTCAATCAGCTAGACATTCAGAAATAGCTTGAGAGATAACTATTCCACTGTGGGGAGGCTCTAACTCAACAAAATTAATGATGCGGCACTGTAATGTCCAATCAGCATCAATATAGTGTGCAACTAAACTCATATAGCAAAGAGTCTGATTAGATGTCCAAAGATCACATGTGAGACTTATCTTGTTAATATGCCTAAAACTTTTCTTCAATTTTGCTTTCTCAAATTCAAAAAGTTTAAGGCAATCAACTCTAATAGTCTTTCTAGATACCTTTTTGGTAAGAATGATTCAATGTTTTTAACAAAGCATTGAACCAAGTATATTCCACGATTCTAAAGGACAACTCATGAACAACAACCATCGTAGCAATTACCTCATGTATCTTAGCATGATCATATCCAGTAGAAGGGCCAACAGAGGGAAGAATGAAATCACCTTCCGCAGCCAAAGGAAAACTCATGACTTTCTGCTTTTTTATTTGCATTTACTGAATATTGTGAACATTGCAAGTTCTAGATGTCGTTTCATTGTTGATGTAGTGCCGCTTTTGTTCTTTGCTAACTTTGTTCCACATGCCTTGCACTTGACCTTTTGTTCCATCACTCCCCTCTCCTTTTTGGATGCCATCAAAACTGATTCGAAGTGTTGCCATACATCAGAGGTTTTCTTTCATGAGATTGTTGTATCTTCAAAGCTGTCTTCTACCTTCGTAGCATCAGCAGTAGCTGTAGCTCCATCCGCTCCCTCTTGCCCATCACTATTAGTCGTATCAACCCTCAAATTTGATGGATCAACAGATTGTTGGGACTGCAGTTCTTTTGATATCTACAACCACAGATTGTAGTATCAAAATTTGTTGGTCAAGTGATCAACCATGGATTACTATGCAAGTATGAAACCATGAGAATTTGCAACTTACCTCAAGCTATGGCTGCTGCTCCATTGCGTTGCCTACTGTTGAGAGGACTTTCCTTCCAAATCCAATGTATAAAAATCTTTTTATGAATGGGTTAAAAACAGCCTTCCAAATATGACCTAAATGATAGTCAAAAATTGTTTTAGGTAAAAAAAAACATAGATCAATACAATAATAACAATAGTAACATGTTTATTGGGGAGTCGGAGCTATAAAGGTTAAGCTAGAATCTCTTTGTAGGGAGTTTCAGACTTCGAGCGTCTAAACAAAAAATTAAAGGTATGTTCAAACTTCAAAGTTATCAAGTTGTGAAATGGGTATCAATAGGAGACAAGTTTTGCAGTGACAACATCTTTACAGAATCACATCACAGCCTCACAGTCACAGAGATGTTATTTTAAATGCAATAATTTGCTCGATTCCTGGTGTTTTCTTTGGTGAAGCATGGAAACACAAGCTGGCAAGCATTCATCTCTAACTGTAAATTGTAATACAAAATCATATTTTTGATTAAACAATCACCGTAGCTGTAGCCTGCAAGTCACGCCAGAAGCCCCCGCCGGTGTTCCTCACCAATCCTGAAGGAGGTTGTGCCGCCGCCGCCGAGAACCCGAGCCACCACCGCCAAGAACCCGAGCCGCTGCTACTCCCCTACACCGCCACCGCAGCTCCTCCACGCCGCTGCTTCCCGAGCCACCGCCACCGCAGCTGCCCCACGCCGCCACTCCCCGCGCCGCCGCCGCTCCCCCACACTGCCACTGCAACTCCCCCACGCCGCCGCCGCTCCCCCACGCTGCCACCGCAGCTCCCTCACACCGCCGCTCCCCTCGTCGCCGCCCATGAGCCCGTAAATCGTGATAGATCTAGTGGAGGTCTGGAGGATTTGGGTGATAGATCTAGTGGAGGTCTAAGGGCTAGGGTTAATTGGCAAGGGGAACTAAGGTCATGCGCTGATGCGCAGCAGCGCGGTGTATTTCTGTCTGTGGACTGTGGGCTAATGGGCTATTGGGCTATGGACTGTGGCCCTTAGTAATTATAATTCGAGTTTTAACGAGCCGAACTCGAGCGAGCTCGGGAAGGTTTGGGCTCGGCTCGAAATCTCACTCGAGCTTCATCTCAGGCTTGAACTCGGCTTGTTAAGAGCTCAAGTCGATCTTCGATCTGATCCCGAATAGCTTGCGAGTTTCGATTTTTTTGTCCAGTCCTAACGATGTTGTCAACATTCTTCATAAATCAACTAACCAATTGTATTACTGTTTGTGTAAGAGGAGAAACTGGTAAATAGCCTAGCAAAAACAATGTACCTTCAGTGCTCTTCCACCTAATAAAATGAAACCCATATTTCCAAGAAGTAGATTGGTGAACTGCAGGAACCAAGTGATGTAATACATGCTTCTCCCTAATTAGAAGAAAGCATAAGAAGACACATCATACATCAACTGTATTTGCAGGAATAGTTATCTTGGAAAAAGTAGTCACAAATAGACAAATGACCCCAAATAGCTATGAATTAAACTCTCCAAAATACTCTGCATTATGCTTAGAAAGTACATGTGCATGTGATACGTCAGCTCATATAGCGTGCAAGGAAGGGTTTACATTTATGTCGTGATAGTAAAGAAAATGACACATACTAGCATGATTGATGCACACTAGACACTAGATTTGTGTAACTTGCAATTCTGAAAACTTGTCAGTGTCTCCTATATTTCTCTACTATTTCTTCCAAGTTCCATAACCTTCAACAACTCATATGGATGATCAGATCTGTTGAAATATAATTAGATTGTCTATTTTTCTTTAACACTTTACGCTTTTTGACAAAACTCAACAACACAACTTGCAATATTTTATGTCAAAGACTATTCTGAACTTGTTTCTTGTTTCTTGAGCGATGTTAAACGTAATTTAAGCTAACAAGAAAGAGACGTACCGAATGCAAAACCCATCAGGTCCCTGAACCGGATGAATCTGTGATAGCAGAGCGATCACATGAGTAAGGCTGCAGTGGTGTAGCCACTGCTAATGGGACTATCTGCAACTTGGCATGGCTCACTCTCCACTGAATCCATTCACCTCTGGATTCCTTGGAAGATGCAGTCTTTTGCCCTGCTGCTCGGACTTAATAGTTGTGTAGCAGAAGGTGACACCATGATCTGCTTTCTTCTGTAGAATTTTAAGCTACATGAATAAGGCTCTGTCGCTGTAGGAGTCAACCAACATAGTTTACGTGTGCTCGCGGTCTCAAAAAATTGATGCTACGTGGGAATCTTGAGTTCTTTTCTTTATAAGATGTCTTATATTAGGTGATAATATATATATTATGTGTCTACATGTGTATTATATCAGGTTTATAAAGTTTAAGCTAAAAGTTTATATTATATTTCTTGTTTAAAACTGTGAAGATGTATTCAGATTAAGGTTTTGAGAGAAATCTCTCCTTGTTTATATAAAATACTATTGGGTTTGGGCCTATGGGCCTACACACATATACATATATACAGTGACACCCCCTCTCAAACTCAGGTTGATGCTAGAACCTCAGATATGTTGAGTTTGGAGAGGAGAAAACTATGATGTTCCTGAGTTTGTGCCTTGGTGAAGAAGTCAGCAATCTGAAGCTCCGAAGGTATGTACTGAAAAGCAATCGTGCCAAAATGACAATGAGATCGAGTGAAAAATGCATCAACAACAACATGCTTTCTCATCTCATGCTTCACCAGGTCCTTGGCCATCTGAATAGCGCTAGTATTGTCACACAATAATGAGGTGGACGTATGACACTCAACACCAAAGTCAGCCAATAGTCATCGAAGCCAAATGATCTCTCTAGTAGTAGCAGCCAAAGCCCGAAACTCAGCCTTAGCACTAGATGTGGATACTGCAGTCTGTCTCTTAGACTTCCAAGTGAGTAAGGAAGTCTCAAGAAACACATAGTAACCTGTGACAGAGCGTCGATCATCAGAGTTGCTCGCCAAAGTAGCATCGGAGTAGGCACAGAGCCGTAGAGGACTCGATCTACTGTAGAACAGTCCTCATGACACTGTCCCACGGAGATAGTGTAGCACGCGGAGTAGATGACTATAGTGAACAGAAGTTGGTGCACTGACAAACTGACTGAGAATGTGAACTGCATGAGCTATGTCAGGTTGAGTGACTGCCAAGTAGACAAGACTGCCAACAATATACCTGTATCGAGACGAATCCTCAAGTGGTACACCATCAATGGAATGGAGCTGAGCTCGAAGCTCCATAGGTGTGCTGGCCATTCGTGTATCTGTGATAGCAGAGCGAGCAAGGAGATCCTGAGTGTAACGTTGCTATGATATGTAGTACCCCCCCTCAGTAGGAAGAACCTCAAGTCCCAAAAAATAGTGCAAAGGGCTCAAATCGGACATGAGGAACTGTTCACTCAGGCGTTGCTTCACAAAAACAACATACTGCATATCATCACCGGTGATGAGCATATCATCCACATATAATAATATCAGAATCTGACCATGAGGAGAAATATGTGTGAACAAGGCAGGATTATGAGCATTAGCTGTAAAACCAGCTGCGACAATCACAGCGCAGAAGCGCTCAAACCAGGCACGAGGGGCCTGTTTGAAGTCATAGAGAGCACGCCGAAAATAACACACATGACCAGTTAGAACTAAAACACTTGGTAGAGGCTGTATGTAGACTTCCTCCTGTAAATCACTATGAAGAAACGCATTCTTGACATATATCTGAGAGATAGTCCAAGAATGAATAGCAGCTGCAGCCACAAGAGTAGTCATGTGAGCGACAGGGGCAAAAGTATCATCGTAGTCCCTGTTGAATCTAGGTCGATCTATGTATCTAGGTTTTGATGATTAATAATGATTTGGATAAATCCCTGATGATTAAAGTTAATCTGGAGAATGTCATATTTGATGATTAAATGACAATTTAAATAAATCCTGATTTAGCACAAGTAAATTAAATTGATTATTGATAAACCCCGAAATGGATGTTTCTTTAGTTGTGGGTTAATATTGATGCATATGTAGAGGGAGAGTTTGGTGGTTGCATCAATCTTGTGTTAAGTGTAAATCGAAATGTCATGTGTTGAATCCGGAAGTTTGATGACTCCTTGTTGAGGATCTGATATCAATGCATATGTTGAGGGGGAGCTCATCATATTAGTCATCTGATCTGATTGTTATCATGACATATGTAATATAGATCGTGGGCGTATGTCTTTATCATATACGATTCCATATGATTATGTATTTCATCTCTTACTCATTTGCTGCTTATTGAGATTGGTTCAGTCATTAAACACCGGGAAGAGAAATTGTTGAGTTAACTCCAGTGTGGAGTAATTTCTCTGGTGGTGATTAATGACGACCTATATATGAGACTAACATTGTGCGTTGAGTGTTTGTGTTGTAGTCTCAGATTGGTCGTGAGATGAAAGCAAGCAAGGGTGTGAAGAGGATGAAGTCGATATGAGCCATCTCAAGCGAGCTTGAGCTTTGCGAGGACAAGCTTCGAGGGATCGAGCTTCACAAGGTCGAGATTCACCAAAGGTAAAATCTAAAATTAAGGATTGTTTTCTTAGAATTTTACCGGTCTCGGTCTTTGGAGACAAACCGGGTTGATAGGATTCTTTTTGCTAGTTTGACCGTACTATTAAGAGAAGTCGGAAACTAATAGCTTAAATCTATCTAGTGCGGAAGCTCAAATGCATTCATATCATCTTGCATTAGTATTTTATCTCCTCTTGCATTGCTAGAGAGTCTAAGTATAGTTTGTGGTGCATTAGAGAAAATATTTTGAAAACTGCACTTAGTCTTGATCTTCAGCTATTTAAATTGGTTTATATTCTAGAGCTGGTCGTGATCGTACTTGCACATTTTGATTGTATCCTTGTTTGATACGTGGTCGTGCTTGTGTCACCGTTTTGGCGGTTTTCTGTTTAGGGTTTAGTCATGGTCGTAAGAGTTTGAGCTAGTCGTACCAGTCTTCGACTCGCTTGCGTACGCTCAACCAAACACATTCGACCGCATGTTTTCGATCGGATGTTAGACCTGTGTGGTCGTGGTCGTTGCTGAGTGACAGCTGACGCATCCGCGAGAAAATAGGAAATCCGTATGTGCAAATATCCTAATCAACTTTAGAGTAAAATTGATAAGTTCTTGTTTTCAGTTTGCACAGGCCGGACAGTGTCTGTGGTGGCCGAACATTATCCAGCCAGTACACAACTCCTGTGGCTTAGGCAAATCGAAAATAGAGACATATACATCTGTCCGGAGCTTTTGTCCGGGGTAGGCCGGACATTGTCCTGCTGTCCGCTGTGGCAGGACAATGTCCGGCCTGTAGAAATCTTGTGAGATTTGTTTTTAAGCCACAAACGTTTGTATCTGTCTGTAGGGCTTTTGTCCGAGACGGACCGGACTTTGTCCGGTATGGCCGAATATTGTTTGGCCTGTACAAATTGTGTTTGCCTTATGTTTTAAGTGCAAACAGAGACATATATATATATATATATATATTTATGTCTGGGGCTTCTGTCCGTGCTTAGCCGGACATTGTCCGGCCTTTACAAAAATCCCCCCAATGGTCTTTGATACCGCTTGCAATGGTCGCATTTGTTGTATTGGTCGGACAGTGTCCGGCCTATACAAATCTGGCGCATCTGATTGCAAACAGCTAGTTTTTTTGAGAGGCTATATATATCTTGTGTTTACATTCATTTGAGGTTGCTCAAGAAGTTGAATACACTATGAAAATGCTAGTCAAATCTTTGCATTTGAGATTTTGCATCTAGAGGCTAGATTTGATTCCAAATCTTGAGTGGATTTGAGAGAGAAGCATTTGGGTGAAGTTAAGACTGTTTTGTGCACTTTAATCACCATTTGCATGCTAGTGCTAGAGTGTTGAGCATTCATTTGCAACTTTGAGCTTCTAGCACATGATTTGTTCAAGTGAGCGCATCCAACTTGTTACTTTGGCAATCGCCTTCACCTAGACGATGTCGGAGGAGAGTCGCGATCTCTCCATTGAAGTTTGTCGGAGAGGCCGGTAAAAGCTTGTGAAGGGCTTGGTGCTCGCCTATCTGGTGTGGAGAAGGAGTAACCTTAGTGAAATATCTTTCGTGGATATAGAAGCTAAGCTCACGTGTGAGCGCTTCAACGAGGAGTAGAGGAGACCGGGCGAGTCTCCGAGACCTCGGTAAAAATATTGTGTCAATTGCTTATCTCGTATTCATTTCATATTTGTCTTGACACAATTGTTTAAATCAAACTAATTGCTTGTTGTATTGTTTTTTTCATATTGATCAATTACATCTATATGTTAGATTGTTGTTGCATGTTGAATTACTTATTTCATATGGTTGAATGCAACTAATTGATTAAATAGTTTTAAACCACTTTGCAAAATCTAGGTTATTCGAAATATTTTAAAATTGCTTAATTGAAAAGAAATTTTAAAAGCCTCCTATTCACCCCCTCTAGTCGGCATCCTTGATCCTACAGTCCCGACCATACTCATGGTGAAAACCACGGCAACAAGGTGAGCTTTGTAGCGCTTAACAGAACCATCAGACCGTGTCTTTATCTTGAACACCCACTTGCAGGTAATTGGAACAGCATGTGCAGGTAAAGAAACAATCTCCCACGTGCCTGTGCGATATAGAGCCGCGAACTCCTCGGCCATGGCCAACTGCCACTCAACACTAGCAACGGCCTCCTGGTATGTATGCGGCTCAGTGATGATAGATGCAGAGAGAGCATAACGAGTAGGGGGAGCAAGAGTAGAGCGATCACGAAGATCATACCGTGGCAAGGTGGCAAGCTCCAACTCAGGCGGATCATCACAAGGACGCTATCGGTACTGGCCGGCAGAACAGGAGGAGGTGGCTGAGGAGGGTGAGGGCGACGACTGTAGGAGTGAAAAATCGAAGGGTGAGGAAGTGGAGGTGGTAGTGGTGGAGTACGCACTAAGAGAGAAATGGAGGGAACGACGTGTGAAGGTGATTCTCCCGGTGAAGGGGGGACATGAGAGGAAATAGAAGATGTCGTGATGGGAAGCGAGAGAAAAGATAGAGACTCAGGGGGACACACATGAGGGGTGGTAGGAGAGTGGAAGAAGGGACGATCCTCAACAAAGGAAACGACACGGGGAAAATGCAGGCGACGAGCATGAGAATCATAGAACCAATAGCCCTTATGCTCAAGAGTGTACCCAAGAAAAACACTCAACAGACTGCGAGGACAGCTTTGTGCGTTCTCGAGGGGCAACTAAGATGTAGCAAGTGCACCCAAACACACGGAGATAATCGTATGTGGGTGGAGTAGGAAGTAAGAGCTCCGTGGGGCACTTGCCATCAAAACGAGTGGACGGCTGAAGATTTATGAGATAAACAGCCGTGGAAACTGCCTCAGCCCAGAAATGATGTGGGACATGAGAGGAGATGAGAAGTGTACAAGCAGTCTCAACAATATGACGATGTTTGCGGTCGGCAACACCGTTCTGAGGATGAGAACCAGGACAAGAGAGTTGTAGAAGAGTGCCCTGATCAACAAAAAACTGTCGAAAAGCACGTGAAATGTACTCTCTGTTGCATCTAGGCCCATATAATTGTTGATTTTGATTATTGATGATATTAAGTGTTATTATCTAATCATGTCTTTGAGCTATCTGTATGCAGAGACCTATTTCGCCTAAGGTCGCAGTATTACCCAAAGTCGCAAGCACAAGGTCGGCAAGAAGAAAGCCGTCCGGATCTACAAATCGCAAGCACAAGGTCGCGAGCCATGGTCGCAAGCGCAAAGTCGCCAAGAATGAAGCAGCAAAAGACTTAAGGCAAAATGCATATTTATTTTACCGATCTCGGTGTTTAGAGTTTGATCGGTTTATAGAAATTTGTTTTTAGTTTTAACCGTACTATAAAGAGGGGTTGCAAGTTCTCTCTACATTTCCAACATGAACCGAGAAACTTAGGTCATTGCACTGCATTCATTTCTGATGGATTTGATTTGAATTTGTTTTGAAAGATTTGGATTTTCAGTTGTGTTTTTGACAGTAGAAGAGTTTTTACTTTTTCTAGAAAGATCTAGGAAGATCTGGCTTTTGCTTCTGTTGACAAAAATGTACCTCTTTAAATTATATTTCAAACTAGCTATTAAACTCTCAATTTGGATTTCTGGATCAAAAGTTATGGATGTTTTTAACTGATTGTCAGTTATTTGGTTTTTTAGTTGAGTTTTTGACAGCATAAGATTTTTTGCATTTTATGTAAATATCTAGATAAATCTAGCTTTTTATTCTGTTGACAAAACGATAGCCCTTTAAAATGTCTTTCAAACGAACTATCAAACACTTCAATCGGATCTCTGGATTAAAAGTTACACTTGTTTTTATCCATACTGACTGTCAGTTTGGATTGTCAGTTTTGTTAACTGACAGTTGTCCAGAGAGGTTGTTTTTTGAGCTGAAATTTTTTGAACTAAACTGACTGTCAGTTTGCATTTCGATCTCGAGCCGTTTTATTTGAGTTTCTATTTGATCTGGTTGATGTTTTGGTCGAATTGACTGTCAGTTTGGCGTTTCAATTTCCATATATGACCACAAACGGCTAGCTATTTTTTATCCGTAAATTTTGTCGGCCGTTGTGTATGTAACTGACTGTTAGTTTGGTGAACTGACTGTCAGTTTGAGTTGTTGATTTTCAGCCCGAGCTCCAACGGTTCTTTTGATCCTTGAGGCTATAAATAGAGGCTTTAAGCTCGTATTTTACACAACAAGCAGCCTCCTCTCATACACATTCTTGAGCTTTAGTTTCTTATACAAAATCTTGATTTTTTTATCAAGTCGAGTGCTTTTCAGATCCACCGAGTGCTTTCGTTTAGTTCATTTTGCATCATATTAGTTTCTCGGTGATTGTTTGGAAGTCTAGAGAAGACCTTGCTGTCTATTACTCTTGGTGAGCGCTCTCACCTAGACGGTTCGGAGGCGTGGCCGTAGATCTCTCCAATTCGGAGATTGTCGGAGAGATTCGGCGCATTTGTACAAGGCATCGGTGCTCGCCTTTTCGGAGTGGACAAGGAGCAACCAATAGTGGATAATATCCTTCGTGGATATTGAAGCAAGACTCAATTTATTTGAGTGCTTCAACGAGGATTAGGGGAGACTGGACGAGTTTCCGAGACCTCGGTAAAAAATTCGTTGTGTTTGTTCTCTCATTCTTTTCTTATTAATATATTTAACTACATTTGATTTCTTTATTTGCAAATATTTGTTTCAAATTGAAGTTTTTAAAAGCCTCCTATTCACCCCCTCTAGTCGGCATCCTTGATCCTACACTTTCCACCAGAGTCGGATTAGAAAATCTGAGTGCTAATAAAGAACTGAGTGTGAATCATGCTAGTGAAAGTTTGGTATATTGAGAAAAACTGAGAACGATGAGACATGAAGTAAATCCAATTATATATGCTATAATCATCAACAAAAACGACATAATACTTATGCCCACCCTTAGACACAAAAGGAGCAGGACCCCATACATCAGAGTGCATTAAGGCAAAAGGATGGTTAGTACGAGAGACACTAGAGCTATATGGGAGTTGTAGCTTTTTACCAAGCTTACAACCCGGACAGACAAAACGTGACCCAGTCACAACAGGACCTAAGACACCCCGACGCATGAGTGCAGAGAGACACGACTCACAGAGATAACCCAGTCAATGATGCCACTGAAAGGAGTCGGTCGTAGAAGTAGTAAAAGACGATGATGTAGAAACAGTAGAAGGACCATGCAAAGGTGGAAGGTGAAGATAATCTAGCACATAGAGACGACAAGAAGAGTCTCTACGGTGATGGCCAGCACCAAGTAGCCTGCCTGTCTGACGATCTTGCACATAACAAAAAAGCTTATCAAACCCAATAAAACAACCTTGATCAACAAATTGCCCCACTAAAATGACACTCATAGATAGCTGCGGATCATGAATAGCATCCGGTATGGTGAACTGAGCAGAAGAAATGTAGGCCTGAGAAGTAGCAGGCAAAGAGATACCACAGGTTGATCGGATGTGCAAGCCATCAGTGACCGGTTGACACGAGGTCAACTGGTAATCATCTGGAGTGACGTGAAAAATGGCACTTGAATCCAGATGGTGATCGGGTGAATCCATACCTATCGACGAAGCAGGCGGAGTGGCCAAACCAACAGACGCACCAAAAGACGGCGAAGGAGTAATACTGAAAGTCGGAGAAGTAGGGGTGAATCCTCATTCTTTTCTTTGCTATTTTCTTTCTTCCCTGTTTCTTTGTTGGTTTTGTTTTCATGCCCGTCTGGGCTCAGACTGTCCCATAAATGACCCGTGATCGAAAGCTGGATGATGACAAGCATACACAGGGGCGAGCAGCGACACTCGCTCAGGCTGAGAGGTGGCTGCGAGGAACCCCAGACAGATACTGCACAGTCTGACAGCACTCCTTTAAAAACTAAACTCGCACATAAGTTTAGAGGTCAGCAGCGCGACCACTCTAATAGCCAGCCACGTGGCCTTTGACCCGTTGACCAGTTGACCAGCTTCGTGGTCCTTACACGCTGCTGCTGAAAATACGCCTGAAGCTGCGAGTTCTGAAGGCGCAACTCCTGAAGCTGCGCCGGCATCACCTGAAGCTGAGTGGCAGAGGAGGAGGCTGCATCCTCGACAGAGGCAGCAAAGGGAACAACACCTCCACGAGGAGGTCGAGGCGGACGTCGGTCAGTAGCGGAATCACCTCAAGGGCGCCAGGTAGGCAGTGCCAGCTTAGGATGAAACTGAAAATAGCGCTCAGAAGTATGACCACGCTTCTTGCAGTGAGTACACACCACAGAAGCAAGAACAACTGCCGCTGCTGGCACCTGCATGGGAGCATCAGCAGACGCTGAAGCAACAACGAGGACTTAGAGGTGCTGCTGAGAAGCGGAGGCCATAGGAGACTGAGTGTGCAGACGGGTCTCCACAGCAAGAACGGCCGCAAGAGCATCGTTCAGGGTCGAAGGAGTCACACGACCAAGCAACTGAGCACTAATGCTCTCGAACTCCGGATGAAGCCGCATGACAAAAGCAAACATGCGGGACCGCGCCTGATGACCATGAACAGCAGTACAACTGGAGCAGCTGGCACTCAGAGAGGGGGCAAGCACATCCATCTGACGAGTGAGAACACTGAAGGCACTGTGGAACGCCTGCACAGACAAATCCCCCTGCTGAATATGCTGGAAACACTGCGCGAGAGCATACAGCTGATTAGAGCTATCCTGCACTTAGATCTTCGCCAAATGCATCCATATCGCCTGAGCGAAAGGAAAAATGGCAATCTCCATCCAGATATTCATGACCACGCTATTGTAGATGAGCTGCATGGTTCGATCATCATCAGTAACCCATGCCTTGACGACATCCGAGGGGGTCGTGGGAGCCGACTCTGTGAGATGGGACAACAAACCAAAACTTCTCAGATTGACATGGACGGTGGTGGACCACTGCGGATAGTTAGAGCCATCTAGCTTGACGTCCAACATGGGAAGAGCATCACGAGTCATAGAGAAGGCTCAAGTGGCTCTACAAAGGGAGCAACTCACGGCTCGGCTCAAAACTCGGCTCGCAGCTCGGCTTGAATTCGAAACTCGGCTTGCGGCTCGGCTCAAATCTAAAAGCCACAGATCTGTTGCAAGAGGCCTCAGATCTTAGATCCAAGACAGCAGAGGCAACCAAGCGGTGGAGGCAACGGCGACCAGGCGGCCGGGGGGGAGCGTTCTCGCGCTCGAGGGCGCTCGAGGTTGTGGCCTCGTGCTCGGCCCCAGCGACGATGCGGCTAAGTGAAGCGGCGGCGGGCGTGGCAAAGATGAGGATCCAAGACGGCGAGGCAAAGCGGCGACGGGCACAGAGCGACAAAGGCGTGGCGAAGGCGCGGCGCGGCAAAGGCACGGCTAGGCGCGGCGGCGCTCGACGACGAAGCCCCGCACGCGGCAAAGCCGTGGCTAGGCGCGGCGGCGCTCCGCGACTCGGCACACTGCTCCTCGACAAGTGAGAGCGACGATGGCTCCTCGACAGGTGACAGCAACGGCGCAACAGGCGAGGGCGACAACGGCTCCTCGACGAATGGTGGCGACAGTGCGAGCTAAAACCCTAGCTCTGATACCATGTGAAAATGTATTCAGATTAGGGTTTTGAGATAAATCTCTCCTTAGTTATATACAACACTATTGGGCTTGGGCCCATGGGTCTACATACATATACACATATACAGTAACAAAAACAACCGGAAAATAAGCTAGATCCAATCTTGTAACACACAACACAAACATATACAATGGAAGTTGGGAGATCTAGTAGAGAAAACAGAAATTGACGATAAAGAAACAACAACTGAAAAAAAAGATCAGAGATTTCATATAGAGTACAGTGAATTGTCGTTCTCTCTCAACGTTCATTACTTACTGAACTCTCCCACCCTGGGTATATCACTGCACTTTACTTTCTACCATATATACCAAATTTGGACATTTCAAGAAGTGTGCATTGGTCAATCCATATGGAAGCATAAACTGATTGCCTTCAATGGTTCTTCACAGTACACCATTACATGTCTGCGAAGAAATGATAAATTCTGGCGTTGTTGACGATCAAACGGACGGCGGCTGCAGTAGTTACAACACACAAAAGCGAGGAGCAAACAATGACGCCGTAATGCCACAGCTTGTGCCATCTTGCAGCACTCTTCCCATGAACCTGTAACACCATAAGATTTTTAGGCCAATCAATAGTGCATGGTACTTGGATGATTCTTCAGAAACAGGCTATGCTACCTTCAGAGCAACCAAGCTTGGGAACACAAATGTTAGCGGAAAAAGCGCGAAAGACCCGAAGAAGTTCACAAAATCTCCCATGAAGGGGAACAGTGCAGTGACAAATATGTTGAAGCCGAAGAGAAGCCCTCTCAAGAAGAACCGCCGGGTGAGGTTGTACCTGGAGAACATACTCTCATCCAGCCTTTGCCACCGCGTGTCGAGCGCTTCGTGTATCGGCACGGTAAACATCTGAATGTATCACAAATATATGTACAGTCATTGGCCAAGAATCAAGATATCAAAGGAGACAAATTATTGGCAGAAGAGGGTGTGCACTTGCGTGTTGCGAGATGATGCTCTGAAGAAACGCAGTTGCATTGATCAGGACAACGGTCCATCTCGGTCCACTGAGTTCTTTGGGGAGGTACTCGGAGACCGAAGATCCGTACGCCCAGTAGCCGGCCATGCTGATCCCGTAGTACACTGAGATGCCTATGGTGTACTGCATAAGCAGTGCTCTCCTCATGTTAGAGACCACCGGCTTTCGCAGCGTGGACTGAAACAATCACACTGTCAGTACAGTTTACCCAATGCAGAAGTATGACTAGAAATATCGCCGTTTTCGAACAACTTGATTTTGATCTTGAAGTGAAAATGGCATGGAACTCAACTTATAATAGGCTGTGAGTTTGAAACCTGTCTGGTTCATTAATTTATTGAAAAATATCTGTACTTCATATTTAGAATTGAATCTGCAGTTAACAATTCTGACCTGTATCTCAGGGAGTAATCCAGATGTGTTGCAAACAAGGATAGCAGCAATTGCACCAAATGCATTGAAGACCCTCTCTGTTAGATTCCCATGAACATTGTAATCCTTTTGCTCATTTGATTTCCCTTGACAAAAAAAGGCAAAGTTTGTAAGTTTCTATGATTTTATCTAGCTGAAGGACCATAAAGAGCAGAAGAAATGGTCACCATCTTTGACTAGGATGACCAAGAGAGCAACATCATAAGTTATTGTCAGGGCGGCAGATGTTGCGAGCCAGTTCCTCATGGCTGATAAAGTCGGCACAAAGTATGCGAAGGCGAAGTAGATGACACCGGTTGCAGCTATGTACCACTGAAGCCTCGCGGCGGAGTTAGTGAATTGTAAGTTGATTGCCTGATGACCGAAAGCATGCTGTGACTAGTGTGTTCCATAAATCAACTAACCAAATACTGTTTGTGTAAGAAAAGTAACTGATGAATAGGTTAACAAAACAATGTACCTTCAGAGCTTTTCCACCTAATAAAATGAAACCCATATTTCCAAGTAGTAGACTGGTGAACTGCAGGAACCAAGTGATGTAATACATTCTCCTCCCTTCAGAAGAAAGCATAAACAAGCTATATCAACTGCATTTTCAGTATTGATTATCTTAAAAGTTAAAGATTAATCACAGGTAGACAAACGATCCATTAGCTATGGTTTAACTTTCTGTAAAATTTGCACTATGTTCTTATGAAGCATAGTTTGGTACATGTGCATCTAACACCACATTGTTTAAAGCTTAGATTACTGTAGGTCATGATATATGGTTTAGATAATTGACCAGGAACTAACAGATGCTGGCATGGTTGATGCAGATCAGATATGTTTGATTTCCATTGGCAATTCTGAAAACCAGCCATGCAATTCTAATAGACTTGTGCACATATACACAACCAACAAACAACAAGGTAGTAGAGAGGTACACACCAAAAACAAATCCCATCAGGTCCCTGTACCGGATGAATCTCTGGCCATCATTCAGATGGAGCCCAGCCAGGAGCCAATTAGCATACCAGGCCGCGGCCGCGACGAGCACCAGACAGGTGACACCCCAGGCCCAGCCTAAGGGGACCAGCATCAGGTTGGAGAAGCTCAACACATATGCACAGTTAAATGCAGTCACCAGCAGAAGTCCCACCTGTTGCCAAGAATCTTGGCCAACAATACAACCAAACAGATCAAAATCACCAAAACCGCACGACGGCGCAGATCAAAATACACTTAACTCTCATTGAAAAATCAGAATCATTGAACTTATCTGAACATAAACTAGCTGTTTCTGCACCTGTATCTACTGCATGAGCAGTAGCTGCAGTGGTGTAGCCACTGTTCTTGGTGCCATCTGCTACTTGGCCGGCTTCAGTGTCCAGTGAACTCATTCCCCTCTTGTTGCTTTCCATGTTTGCAGAATCCAGAACATGGTCTAACTGCACAAACACATACAATGATATATAGACAGAGAAGTCATAAACTCATATCGTTGCATTCAGTTGTAAAGACTGAAAAGTAGTATCAATAACAGTGTTTTCCAGGGTATGCGAGACTAGTTCATACGTAATCTTCATGTCACTTGCACGGCCGGACCTTTCTCGGCTTTTACGTCTTCAGTTAACGTCTTCAGTTAACGTCTTCAGTTAGGTAAGTGTGACAAGATTAAAGTTGGGAAAAGAAAATGTACGAGATATATTTCTGCATGATGTGGCATTCATTGCTGCAGTGGCGGCTTGCGGGGAAAACGCTGGTCCAAGCAAAAATAGTTCAGTCAAGAACTTTTCAGATGTAGCCAGGTTATCACTGATAAGGATCTCTAGAAAGAACAAAAAGTGATCGGCAGTTGCAGATTTGTTATAAACCCAAATTCGAGTAAAAGTGCCCGATTGCACAAAAATGCAAAATAGAGTGGTTTAATGTATGCAAATCCAAATAGAGTGTCTAAATTAGGGTTCTGAAAAAACAGAATTTGGGATGCTCTCAGATCTTGGCAGAAAACTCATGAATCAATCAGACTCGTCTGACTGCTTGAGTCAGTAATAAATCAACTCAAATCAAACTAAATCGATTATAGCTTGGTTTTAAAACTGGTCGGAATTTGATACCCTGCTTCTCTCAGGTTTAGCCAATTACCATCAGTTACCGGCCGGCTCCCATCGATTATTCAGAACCTTGGCTTGATGGCACAAAAGTGCAAAGCAGAGCCACCTCTGCTCCGCTGCAATATTACCATTTTAAATTTGAGAAATTAGATTCTCTCACTTTTATGCTTCCCAGAAGTCAAAGACGTGCATGTACCCATGGTTGGAACTTGAAAAGAATGGATGCAGGATTGTTTGGATGTGCATTATTTAGCTTCTTTCCAAATCTTATATATAGGATGAAAAAGATAGTGCATGATCATCTATATTAGGCTTTTAAGTATTTAAATTCAATTTCATACAGATCCCACTGGGCATCTAACTTTAGTAATGTAACGAACCAGCAAAAAGTTGTTGCAACAGACTGGAAAAACATTGAAATGCATTAATTAGAGTTAGAGTTTCATACATTTTGGATTTAAATAAAGATTAATCTACAAAATTGAGTAATTGTAAGTCAGTAACTTTTTCTTACTATTTATGTATGTTTCCAATTAATATTTGATAAAAAAAATTATGATCTATATATATACCAAATACTCCGGTTTATACAATCACAAGATGTGGCAGGCTCCTTAGTGCGTGTGTGTGTTTATTTTTCTTTTTCAAGCAATAGAAACAGCTCATTTCAATATCCTCATGCCACTTTCCATTTAGACCACCCACTATTAGTGCTTAACACCTCCTTTAAGCACAACATAGGAATTCATTTGATTGATGTGATGTAGCACCCAACCCATTCACCATCTACTTGTAGGCAGGCAATGCAAGAACACATGGTGATCCAGAAAAGTTTGTCCATCAAATCTGAACTAATCATCCAGCAGACCAGCACTAGAAAATCATGATCAAAATCAAGAACTTAAGGGGGGAAAAGAAGATAGGTGTCACACAGGCAAGAATTCTAGTTGGTATATTTAACAGTACACGCTGCAGAGATCAGAATTACATATCTGCAAAAACGTACATCACTCATCTCAGGAGCTCATTAAAATTTGCACAAAATATGGCCCCCAAGGTTAGTGCACCAGCTGTCTAATTCATGATGCCACTTCTGATGCTACATCTAGGTCAGCACCTATCTCCATACATACAGATGCCGCTATTGACGATACAATGGAAGTTAGAAGTGTTCCTTGAAGCAGTAGAGCCTATAGTGGATCCTAAACCCTAAATCTTAAACCAACGGTCATTGTACATGGATCATTGGAGGTCAGGTCTTGTTTGCTTTTAGCATGACTTCCATGTGGTAGTACAGCCTCCACAAAGTCGCATCATCCTAAGCAAACAGAAATGAGTAAGATTAAGCACAATGTCAGGGTATAACAAATAGGTGGATTGGTGGATCATACCAGTTCAAGGAAGTTGATGGATACTTTGTCAGAACTCCGACTTGCAGAATGTCTCCTCATCTGAACTATCTCCACCACACGATCAAGTGCCTTCTTTGGGAGCTTGTGGATTTGCATATATAGTTGGTGCTTCTCAGCAGCTGTCATAGGTCTGACAATACGCAATAATTAACAAATTGATTTTTGCTTCACTAGGAGGTATGCTATAAAATTACCTGATTCTGGATGCAAATGATCATAATATTGACAGTAGAAAGAATGCGAGCCCCATAAAATAAGGGGACTGGAATTACACTAGTAGAATTCACAAAATACAATATAAACTCGACAATCAACATTGATTTCCATAAATCTCAATTTCTATAGTGGTATATTTTATGTACCTGCATTCAGATGCCACTTTGTTCAGTAAGTCATCGACACCTTGTGCCATTTTACCAAGCTGAAAAAAAGACGTCTCAATTAAAAACTTTAGAACTCTTGTATGCTAGTTTAAGAAATTGTTGTTGGAAGAGACACCTATTCAACGGTCATATAATATTCAGTCGGTGTACCTTTGCCAACAACCCCGCAGAGAACTTCACAGCCTCTTGACATGTTTCACCACTTCCTTCTATTGCCTGGATATATATACTGACCTGACATAAGCAAAAACCTGTAAATATCTTGCCAAGGAACTTTATCAGCATGTTCTTATGGTGGCGGCATATATTTGTTGTTACTAATTTGATATATTGTGTTTCTACATAATTTGGCATGACAGACTGCGAGACCCAACCTAGCTTCCTGACATTATTCTGCAAGATTGTGGTTTGCTAATTGCATAATCAGATAAGAACATTCAGTCCTGAACATTTAGCTGGGGTGATGGTAGCCTCCTTAACCTCCCTTTTTATTTCAAATTTTGCTGTTGTATAGGTCAAACAAATTATCTGTTGCATTTCAATATACTAGATTCAACAGCTGTCAAACAACTCGTGTCGCATTTCAATACAATAGATTCAATAGCAGCCAACCAAACATGATAGTAAGTTCCAAATAAGCTATTTCACCTGTCCGACGATGTCTGAACTTGGATGACCAAGATACTTTTCTGAAGTACCCAACGCAGGAAAAGTGTCAGCTTTTTGCTTTTTAGCACAAGGTGGTGCACCCACATCCTCAAATGATCTGCTCACATGGCTTGGCAACGACTTCTCTGACCCAGCTTTTGATGTTGCTAAAATTTGACCAAGTATCTGAAGTCAATAGTTAAATGAATCAGTAATCTCAACAGGTTCATCTAAATATGTCATTATATTAAGGATACAAACATGTTAAAGTTTAAAACTGATTTTCATAACCAGTAGGCCAGAGTTAATCATCAATGTGGATGGTCTTATTGAAAAAGAACTTTTACATAAAAGTAAAAAAAGCATGGTAGTCGAGTTGAGACACAGGCAACAAAATTTGAGGCGCTGCACACACTCAATATCTCAATTCTCACCAACTTCAGTAGTAAAATGAAACTTTTAGGCCTTACTCAAACCCATATTCAATTCTAAAACCTAAATTTATTTAAATTTTTCAAAAAAAATTAACTTGGTAGGCTGTGCAGCACATTGCACACCATCAACTTGGCTAAAAACATGCCATACAGCCTGTTACGACAACTTTTACATCATTAACTAGTCAATGGATGTAGACGACACAATTAAGCAAGTTTGGAGTCATACCATACTAGAACGCAAGTTGAAGTACTAAAGGGGCACAATAGAACAAGTTTGAGGATCTAACATTCAACTCAATAGAAGTTCATCACATTCCATACAACCAATCAAACAACTTAGTAACCCATCATTCTAATTGTCATTTCGGGTCCTTTTTAAGTTTTGTAATGGATTTGCTGGCGTAACATGCTATATAAACAAGAAACTGATTACATAGCATGCCACATCATCAATCTAGTTAATGTGGCACAAAACCTCATTATCTAGAGCTACCAAGCACAACAAACATAACACATGGCATTAAATTAAGAAAAAATTAACTCCATACCACTTAAAGAATAGCACTTTAGCAAAATACCACTCAAATATCTCGGGTCAATAAAATACCACTTAAAGTTCGCACTTTTTTTTTTGCACCTTCAGGATATGGAAGTTAGTTTGGATAGTTTTCCCCTCTTTTTCCTCCACAACGTTGCAATGCGACCGATAAGTAGCAGGCGTAGCCGAGCAATAGCCACAGTTGGTGTGGATCTTACGATGGCAGTGGCGGTGACAGTGGAGGAGCTCATGGAGGGTGGCGCTTGCGGCAAAGGAGGCTCGTGGCTAGGGGTGGAAATGAGCTGAGATCGCTTAGTTCGAGCGAGCTGGCTCTGGCTCGGCTCGAGCTCGTTCAGTCCAGCGAGCCGAGCCTACCCGGCTCGGTTAGGTTACTGAGCTGAACAACAAGCTTGAACTCTGCTCGGTTTAGCTTGCGAGCTGAACCAGGGGCGGAGCGGGGGAGGCACGAGGGAGGCAGGGGCAGTGGTGCAATGGAGTCTGGGGTCCGAGGGCAACAGGGACGACATGGGTGAGGCGGAGGAGGCGAGGGCGGCACAAGGAGGAGGAGGTGGGGTGGCGACATGGGAGAGGCCGGGGTTTGGGGGTGGCAGAGGAGACCAAGGTGGGGTGAGGATGCGAAGGAGACGGGGCGGCGGCACGGGAGAGGCCGACGCAGAGGGGGCGGCAGAGGAGGCCAGGGCGGCATAAGGCGGCATGGGGGAGGCCGGGGTGGTGCGGGGGAGGTCGAGGAGGGAGGAGGCGAGGCTGGGCCGATGGTAGAGGAACCCTAGATCTAGAAGTTGCTTTGGGGACTTAGAGTTGGGACTTAAGAGTAAAAGGGATGAAGACGTGGAGTCAAATAATCATATAGGTACCGAGCCGGGGTCTGGCTCGCGCTCGACTCATTTTTGAAACGAATCGTGAGGCTAGCTTGAGCTCAACTCGTTTATTAGCAAGCCAAGCCCAAGTAGCTCGCAAGCCACAAGCAAAAGTTCCACCCCTACTGATGGCAGTAGGGGAGGATGCCGGCAACGACGCCCACTGCGGCAACGAAGATCAATGGTGACGGAAGAGGATGAGTTTGGTGGCGATCAAGCAGAGCTCACGGGCTGCACGCGTAGTAGCAGCAAAGAAGGTTAGCGACGAAGGAGGAAAAGGGAGGCTGATGGAGGAGTGACCAGTGGTGGCAAAGGAAAGAAGACGGTGAGGGAAAAATTGAAATTATCAAATTTTTTAAACAAACCCTAACAAAAGTTGACTGAAGTGGTAAAATGACTAACGATGTAAACTTTGAGTACTATTTTATTGACTCAGAATATTTGAATGGTATTTTGCTAAAATGGTCTTCTTTAAGCGCTATGGAACTAATTTTTCTTAAAATTAAATTAATGATATGGCATGCCTTGTGACTATTAATCTATCGCTAACGAGGCCAACTAGGTCAACAACTTCGATACAAGATTTCATGGTGGGAATCCTCAATGCAAAGTTGGGGGATCCAAGTGACAAAACAAGAATAAGGACTCAATTGAAATTTCAAGTAAAGAATCGGGGACCTATTGTGAAATTTACTCATGTAGGAAGATCCGTGATGCAAAATTTATACCTTGTCAATATTGTCATTGAGAAGTGTAACAACCTCATGAAGAACATGCTTCAATTTGTCCTTATCATGCTCAGAAAGGCCACTAATTCTTTCTGCAAAAAGTGGCAAAGAATCGATGCAACGATCACACTCTTTTCCATTATTTTGTGCCATACCACCTTGAACTTCTTTGGTATTGCCACCAAAGGATGCACATGATGCGAAGGTATTAAAAGAGCCCACCCTTCTAGATAACAACTCAGAGAGCATATGTTTGTAGTATCCCATACGATCAGATTCAAACTCATTCCACTCGAAAGAATTTCTTGACATTTTTTCAAGGTTGGTTACTGCACACGGTGGTATAGCCAAGTTAAACAACAATTTGCAAGTTTCAAAATAGAACAAACATGTGTGGTGTGGAAGACATATAGAAGCTTTCACAAAAATGCTAAGAAAACTTAAGCAAAGCATGTGATACACACCAATGTTGAAAGTTAAGCATGCAAATTTGATGTAATGTGTCTTAGTAAAAGCACAAAAACCATGGACTTGATCCAAACTATGTGATATGCTACATGCTCTTCTAAGTATGAGGCTATCACACAACTTATTTTGGTCTATATTTTGCACAGTTTACATGGTTGGTTAGCGTTGGATGCACAAAGACATGTACCAAGGATGGTTCAAGTTCTATTGAACATTCACCACAATGTATTAATAAAAGACTAGGGGTGGGAACAAGCCAAACTGACAAGCTAGATCAGGCTTAGCTTAGCTTAATTTGAAATGCCTAGGTGAGCAATTTTCACCCCCTAGAGAATTAACACACACCCACCACCACCACCACCACCATCACAATAGCTCTTGCGAAGCATGCTCCTAGGACATGCTTCCCTGATAAGGATGGTAACAAGGCGGGGAAGAGGCAGGTGATAGTGAAACAACCCCGCTGTGGCTCTCCCTAACAAGGAGGATTTGCTGCCCTACACACCTACTACTCAAGGATAATCTACTGTCCCCACCCCACCCCACCCCACCCCACCCAAAGAACTCACATCCCTGTTGTAGCAAGCCAAACCAAAGCCATGAAGGAATGTAGATTTGCATGACGTGAGGACTGACTAGTGCCGGACAGCTAAGGTGTAAACCCTAGGACTGGCAAATATAGCAAGCAACATTTCTAAACGGCATTAAACAGGCTCTTTGAAATGACGGCCGACAACCACTCTTCGAAGTGACACTCGGTGGTGGCTCTATGTTGGGTCCCAACAACAGCAACTCCAGCCTCCAAGCAGCGATGATGCCAACTACAGTTGTGGGAGAAGGCAGCCAAATTGTACAAAGTAATTGTGGGAGGCAGTGGCCCAATTTGGGTCAACCAAATAAGACAAGCGACAGAAAACAATTGGACTAAAGCAATATGGCATTAGATGTGTGGCTAGGTATAACAACAAAAACGTAGTATTTCCTCTTATTTCTATAGGTATGTGAATGGCCCACCTCTTAGTTCACGAGGCTCGACGACAATACTAGAATGAGGGTGGGGGACCCAATACCCGACTCAGGTATAAGATGTCTACAACAAATATCCCCCACATGTAAAATTTTATAACATCTTTGTCTCCTAATAGAAGAATTTCTTGTGAGTATAAGGGTGTACAGGAAAACTGCCATACATATTCTTAGTGTGTCCTAAAAGCCTCTGAAGGCTTGTGGGAACAACTTACATGAGCGCTTTCCCAAGAGACCCATTCAAGGGAATCATTTTGGGTGATCCTTATTTCTGACAATTGTCTTCCATTTGACTTTCTACCAGGAGTCAAACTCTCTTAATCCCAATAAGTAGTGTGCTCACTAACTAGATGGCAAACTAGAGCAAATGCGGAGAGGGGTGGTGGTGAGTTGCATGGAGGCCGAGGGGTGATGTCTTTGTGGTTATGGGGTTGTGGGAATAGCAGAGGGTTTGGAGTGCGGAGAGAATATGTAATTCAATATCAATTTTTAAATAGGGATAAGTAACATATTGGTCCTCCAATTTTGTGCTCTAGTTTATTTTAGGACCTCAACTTTTCGATAGTCCAAAAAAACCCAACTATGGACCCTACTATGTCATTAACATGTAGATTTTGACCCTACTATGTCAATGACAGCAGACTTGATAATTTAAGGCCTCTTTTGGACCTAAATTGAAAGTTAAGGGCCTCTTTTTTTTACCCTAAAAAATTTAAGCACTAGATCAAAGTTGAAAGATCAAATTAGGACTTCCCTTTCAAATATTTGATGATTTTTTTTATGAACAAGCCTAAACAAGCTAAGTTCAAGCAAGTAAGCTCTAACTTGACTCAGCAAGATAAACAAGCTGAATAAAGCTTGGATTTGTTCGTTTTCCTTTTCAAGTCAAGCATGAGCCAAACCAAAGATCGAGTGTAGTTTGAGCATCTCTCAAATTATGGACTTCCTGCCCACTCCAAAAGGAGACTATTCTTTAAGTGAGGGTGTATATAAGACCCAAGCTTGTGCATGGGAGATCTAGTATTTTTTGTATAGGTGTGATTAAGTAGTATATGAGCCTTCAGAGTTGAGAGCCCACCTGGCACTATGTTGTTGCCAATGAGATGCCTAGAAGTCAATCATAGAGGTGATTGTACCACTGTTATATATAAATCTTCACAAATAATATGATACTCTTAACTCTTGAGTAATATACACACTCTATTTCACAATATAAGACCAAGTGACCTTATTTAGAAGGATTAAGTTGTAAAATCAAGGAAAGAGAAGCTAAATTAGGCTGCACTACCCTATTTAAAAAATTACTACCACTAAAATTGAAAATGCATTACATATATCATTGTTGTTGTAGCTCTATTTATTGTGAAACAAAGATAGCAACTGGGCCTTATATTGTAAATAAGAGAATATCACCTCTATAAATCATTGACTTACATGTGAGACTCTAATTGATTTCTATTGTTGCTGTAATTGTATGTGGTTTTTTATCATTAATTGACACTAATGATCTATAGAACAATATGTGGATTAATTGATAATCATGTTCCACAAACCATGGATATGTTATATCAAATGAATTCTATGAATACATGTTGAAAGGTACGATATTAGGCTGATATGTCTTGAGACATTTACTAGGATTGGATCAATTGGTTATGTTCGGTCATTAGAACCGAGATTGTAGATACATGTATGTAATAGTTTGTTCTCGTGCGATGAAACAGTACTCTTAGTAAACTAAACAAGTATATGTGTATGCCCAAGATGTTTGATAGTCAACAACATGATAGATCACTCAAATTTTGATATGAAAATACTTACTAAAAAATAAGAGAACCACATAAATTCCCGTAGAATAGGGGATTGAAAACGATCTAATGTGGTGTTTGGTTCACAACTATAGTCATAATTGTAATATATTTTAGAATCCATCGGTGTTGGAGATGCAATGGATTACAAATACATCCCACCTGGATGCATTGGGGACTTTATTGCGATATATTTCAAATACAAATATTGTAATTACAAAGCAGCCCAACCAAACAACAACAGATAGCATATTTCTTTTATGAGTATCAAAATAAAATTACAAAAAGACCATAATAGTTTTACACCATTTTCACAACCCTAGGTTTTATGAACCTTTTCACATAAGATATTTTTGTCAAATGTTTCACTTCACCAAATTTTTTTTTTTCCCAATTTTGATTTGGAACTACTAATTGTGATAGCAAACTATAAGATGGGCCCCTTGGCAATTGACATGAAACTATACACGCCAGCTAAATGTTTTTTGTATCCTCTCAAAAAAAAATTCTGATGACTAGAATTGTTCTATCAGCCCGATGTAGACTCAAGGAAAGAGTGAGATTCCGATGTTGACTCATTCTTGCCTATACAAAACCAAGAGCATCTTCGATGCCCAACTCTTCCACCCGACACCACCGTCCTCATCGTCCTCTACAACTCCGGCATTGACGTAATCCTCAACACCCTAAACAAGGAACTTGCCATTGGTGTTAAGTTGGCGAACAAAACTAAAGAAGTTGTCGTGCTAGAAAATTCACAAGAGCAACATGGTGTACACATGCGAATCCTACACCACAAAGCTATTGTCAACCTGGCCCTACAACATAGCCACATTTGTTGTTGGGTCATATCAGCTTATGGTGGGACCCATTTGAAAATTTTTCATCCTAATTAACAATTTATAAATGAAATTGGGTAAAAGTTGGGTGAAGAGAAACATTGAGAAAAATATCCATGTTTTTTTAGGGGAAACTACTGTTACTAGCTTTTCATTGATTTTGACTTGATCATTTCGTACAAGAGATTGGGGGAAGGGGGGCGGGTGTTATAGTGCACGGGATAGCTATATGAGCTTGCTTTTCCAGGCCAACACTTGTTGTCTATGCATTGGATCTTTTGTCTTAGACATCCAAATTTCCAGCTCAGCGACGCTGTCTACAAGGATTCAATTCACTAGATGCACCTCACCTTGAAATATTCGTCGATTCCGGATCTTCTAGATCTGCCAGAAGAGGAAAATAGTCATTGTGGTAGTTACCTTCGGGCTTAAGCTCCAACTGTGTTTTGATGGGCTTATCTAGAAACTTCGCAGGTCTAGGCATGGGCATGCAGACGGCCCCATAAGCCCCGTCCCATGCCACTGCCACAACTTTGCTACTTGGAGGGAAGTCTCCTAGCTATCGTCGAAGAAAGGGCAGTTGCTGGTTTGAAGCAGGCCTATTCAGCAGAGGTTTGCCTTGTTTTGTATCTTATCTTGGAGGAGAATCCAACAAAAGGTTCTATATTTCAGGGGCGAGTAGTTCACCCATAGCATTTGGTCAGGTTCGAGCAAGTTGGGGGTGACATCAGTTGAACATAAAGGTGCGCGGTCGTACTAGCGCCTTGTGCTCTTCTCTGATAGTAATAAGGTCCACTGGCATTGACAGGTGAGGGAAGTGGTGTGAGGTGCTCATGGAGCAGGCATAGTTCTTCTGTGGTAGTGGCCATCAATCTGGGATAGAGATTGAGTTGAAGCTGGCCTCCTTGAGTGTCTCTCATCGTGGCAGCGGAGTTCACTGCATGTGTTAGGAGCGCGAGGAACATCTGAGCCAATGCTTCTGAACCATACCAAATATCATGCCAGAAGGATATTGAGCACCCATCCCCTAGTTGGAATCTTGTGCGTCTTCTCAGGTCATGGAGGGTTGTTCTTATGATTTTCCAGAGTGGTGTTTCTCTTACGTAGCACTCTCCAAGTGCTATGCCTCAGTTTCCAAGGTGCCATCTATTAATCCAAGTCCTCAGGGAGGTTCCTTCTTGGGTACATATTGTATAGACCAACATCAACAGCAGGTTCTTATTCAAAGATTCCAGGTTTCTAACTCCAGGACCGCCAACTTGTTTAGGCTTGCAGACATCTTGCCACGCTACCAGGCACTACACCCCATTGCATTCCTGATCTCTTCTAGAGGAAGGGATTTTCGTGAGCTAGTGTTTTAATATGACATTCTCCTACTGACGAACAAACGTACATAGACCCATGCTTGAATCTTGGGAAAAATCTAGTCTCTCTGTAGTGCCATTAGAGAGCTTTGTCACAGATATAGTGTAGGTAAAGAGTGCAGAGAATACCAAGTTCACCGGGGTGAGGCGATCCCCCAGCGTGAGAATTGAAGCTTTCCACCTTGACAGCATTCAGTCCAGTTTGGCAATGAGAGGTTGAAAAGCTTGGAGATTGAGCTTTTTATCCGAGAGGAGACCCAAGTAGGTCTTTTGGCGTCTGTCTCTGGGAGATTCATCAGGACAAAGGTGCTCTTATCAAAGTTGGTGTTGAGCCCTATGGCTCTGGAGAAGGTGAGTAGGTGATCCTTCAGCAACTAGACCAATTGTTTGCCCGCATGGAGGATGATAAGTGTGTCATCTGCGTATTGAAGAACAAGGTACGGTAGGTCATCTAACAAGGGGTGTTGGAGGAGCCTTTCTTGATCATCAGCTGAAGCACATATGCAACTAGAATGAAGCGGTAGGGGATAGCAGGTCTCCTTGCCACAGACCTCGTTTGCACTGGAACCACTTCCCGAGGATCTCAGTAAGAATTACCGCAGCTCTCCCCAAGTTCATAATGTGGTAGACCCATCTTCTCCACCTGCAACCAAAGCCCCTGATATCAAGAACCTTGTCCAGGGCTTCCCAGCTTATGGAGTCAAAAGCTTTTTGAAGTCCAGCTGGAACACCACCATTGGGGCTCTTCACTTGTGGCAAGCATGTACCAAGTCAGTAGTGTAGACAAAATTCTCCGATATGTTTCTCCCTTTTATGAAGCCAGTCTGGTCCCGATCAACTAGCTTCGTTATGTGAACTTGCAGTCTTGTGGTGGGGTCTTTGGTGATCATCTTCATTGAGCAGTTCTGAACAGAGATGGATCTGAAACCGCTGGGGGTGCTGACTTCTTTTTTGGGATCAGCACTAGGTAGGCTTGGTTCAAGCAGGATATGTCAGCATCCACGCAGAAGGTTTAGGCCACTGAATTCAGGTCATCAGCAACTTGAGGCCAAATTGCTTTGTAGAAACCTGCCCCAAAGCCGTCTGCACCAGGGCTGCTGTTGATGTGCTTGCCCAGATTGCCACTTTAACCTCATCTGAGGTGAAAGGGGTGTGTAAGCTTACTAGGTCTAAAATCTAAGTTTTGTGAAAAGACTTCTAAAATTGTGTAAAACTATCCATGTTATGTGAAGAGACTACTAAAATCTAAGGTTTTGTGAAAATGGTGTAAAACTACCTTGGGCTTTCTGTAATTTACAAAGCGAAGAGGAAATTACAATTAATCCCAAATATTTTAACACATGTGGCTAAAAACCTCAGCTATTAAGAAAAGTTTCAGTTTACCACGGATATATACTTCTGTCAATATATCAATTTACCACAGACTTTGTTGACCATCCATTAATATTGATAGTTTCACCAGATTAGAGCTACGAGGCATGGATATGGCGCCTCTATAGTGCTGCTGAGCTACTTATGTGGCATTAATAAATCAATTTATGTTAAAATTGAATAAAATGGGAAATTGAAATTGGCTTCAAAACATTAAAAAATATAAAATATAAAACCAAATGGTAAATTAATATTTTAGGTATGGCATGTGAGCACTATAAAGTTGCCATATGAACACGACAGTGCTCTAAAGCGGTCAAAATTGATGGCAAGCTAACAAAACTGGGTAACCTAAAACACTTGACCAAAATATACGGTAAATTGAATTCTTAAAAATAAATCTAGGGCTTTCTGCCAATAGTGCCAAAATACATGGGATTTAATGTAATTTCCTCCATTTAAAAAGATTCCTTTCTAATTTGCATTTCCTCCGAATCCAAAACTTCCCACCGCACATCCACAACACAAAAACCTTAATTGCAGCATCAAATCGCACAAATCACAAGCACATGACAAGAACGCAAGAGATCCCCATGTGATAAGAAAATAAGCACAAAAGCGGAGGCGTCAGGTCTTACCATAAAGAGATCGCCTCTCGCCACCGAGGGAGCGCCGGAAACGGCGGCGCCGGCGGCGTTTGAAGCCGGAGAGCACTAGAGGACCAGCTATGGTTTTTGAGAGGGGACACGTGAGATAATCGGTAACTCCTTATAATTTGATGGTTCATGGTCGAGATGCAATCTCTCATGGACGCCCTGCATCGGACGGCTCTTGTAAAATATATGGCTTTTAATTCGAGAAAAATATTAGATCTGTAATACTATAAAATTATCAAATTAATAAAATATCACTAATTATAAATAAGAAACAAATCAAACATCCCCAAATAGTATGACCCACTATCATTAAATTTCAACTATGAAGGCTATGTTTTATTTCTTTCAATATTATTTTAATTGAATCACAATTATTATATTTTTGTTAGTCAATTTTTCTATGAATTTCTAAATTTTAAGAAGCTATTAGTGTGTTTTTAATAATTATATGATTTTTATAATTCATAAATTTTTTCATATCAGCAATCAATCATCAAACCACAATATCATTTAGTTAACCAACCTAGTTGACTGATATGACTTATTTAAAACATTTATTAAAAAGTGGAACTTAATTTTTAAAAATTTGAATAAGGAACTCAAGTCGAAATTTTGAGAAAAAAATTGAGACTATTTATGAAAATTTCATCCAATATATAATGCACTATTTTTCTATTAATCCCTCTTTTGTTTCATCTATCTTAAAATTGACAAAATTAGTCATTTTCAAAATATAGATTAATTTGTTCCCTCCATTATATTTTAAGTGTAAAACAATACATAATGATAGCAAAATACGGTGTAAAACATAAACTGATTAACATCAAAACAGAATCAAAACTAAACTTTATCCCTATACTATTTTGCTTACACCTATCTTCCTCTCCCTGTGTCTTCAAATCTTACTCGGCATCACTAGTTTTCCTCTCTCTTTGGCAAACATAAGACCTTCTCCAACAGACTCATCAAAATACTGTTCATCCGGTTTTTTTGAGTTTTCTCCGCGATTTGGGTTACCGCCGTTCCTCCAACAGCAGACGGATCCGACGCTACCGCGATGCAAATCGGAGAGAGGATGTCGAAATCTCGACATCCTCTCTCCAGTTGCTATCCTCTTCCCAGTCGTGTCCGCCCCCAACTGTCGACGGTTCGCGCGGGAGTTTGCTTCTTGGAGAGGCGACGTCGCCCGTGAAAGGCCTGGCGACGGTGCGGCGTCCTCGTCGGCGGCGTGGACCGGCCGGAGGATTGTTGCGGCGTCCTCGTCGGTATCGGTGGGCCGGTGAACTGTCGATAGCGGGGGCGCCCTTGTCGGTTGTCCTCGTCGATCTTGTAGTGGGGGCGTCCTCGTCGGTCGTCGGCGTGGACCGGGCGGCGTCCTCGCGGGGGGCCTGGCTCCGGTGCGGCGTCCTCGACGCCGCCGCTACCCCGCCACACCGATCCCCGCACCGCCGGTCCCCCCGAGCGGCCGCTACCCTACACCGCCGTTCCCCCGCGCCGCCGATGATTTTGCGCCGCCGCCACCCGTGGCCGCCAACCCCCAACCGGGCGACACCCCGCGCCCCCACGCCGCCGGTCCCCGCTCCCCACGCCCCTGCTCCCTACGCCCCCGCGCCCCCGCTCCTCCCCGCTGCCGGTCCCCCGCGCCGCCGCCACCCGTGGCTGCCGGTCCCCTACACCGCTCCTCCCTAGCGCTACGCTCCCCCGCGCTGCTGGGCCCCAGCGCAGCCGCCGCCACGCGCCCCCACTCCCCCCTGTTGCCGCTCCCCCGCGCTGCTGGGCCCCGGCGTGGCCGCCTCCCGTCGCCGCCCCCCCCCGCGCCGCCTGGCTCCGGTACACGCCTGCAACTCCGCTCCCACGCGGCAACAGTGTTTCAAACGGTTATTTTTGAGAATTACAGATCCGATTTGGAGATTGCTGTTGGAGTAGATTATAATATAGAGATATAATTTTTTTTGAAAGATATGTATATAGAGATATAGAGATCCGATTTTAAGATTTGCTGTTGGAGTAGGTTATAATATAGAGATAGAATTTTTTTGAGAGATATGTATATAGAGATATAGAGATCTGATTTTAAGATTTACTGTTGGAGTAGGTTATAATATAGAGATAGAATTTTTTTGAGAGATATGTATATAGAGATATAGAGATCCGATTTTAAGATTTGCTGTTGGAGTAGGTTATAATATAGAGATAGAATTTTTTTGAGAGATATGTATATAGAGATATAGAGATCCGATTTTAAGATTCGCTGTTGGAGAAGGTCTTAACAGAGGACCAATCCCAAAAACAGGACTAAAGTGAAATAGATAGAAAAAAGAAGGATAAAAGTGCCCCACATCATGGCATTCGCATAAATATTTCCATAAAATCCTAAACTTCACCCCTTTAACACAGAGCCCCACATCTCCTCGCCGCCCACCACCTACCTCCCGCGAAAAGTTCCTTTTTTGGGCACCAATTCCCCGTCGCCGATCCTCCCTCCACCGATCTCCTCCCCTACACCCGCCCCATACTCCAACCCCATCCCCGCCGTCCAATACACCTCGAGCTTCGTGCTCCCCACCCATCCCTCCATACACCGAGCTCACCCAGCTCGTTCGGAGAGCCTCCACGCGTGGGGTCCACGCACTCTAGCCTCCCGTTATCGCATAGGCCATATCTCGCGAGAGCCCAAGCCCTTACCCCGACAGTAGGAGATGAGGCCCCCGTCGGCGTCGGTGGCCGCCGGAGGCGGCGGCGGTGGGAGGCGGAAGGCGGCGGCCGCGGCGGCTGCGGCGAGCCGGGAGTGGCTGGTGGTGCCATCGTCGGGGCGCGGGCGGGTGGAGGAGGCTGGGAAGCACGCGGTGATGGCGCGCACGGGGCTCCCGGCGCGCGACCTGAGGGTGCTCGACCCGCTGCTCTCGTACCCGTCCACCATCCTGGGGCGCGAGCGCGCCATCGTGGTGAACCTGGAGCGCGTCAAGGCAGTGATCACGGCCACCGAGGTGCTCCTGCCCAACTCCAAGGACCCCACCTTCACCCGCTTCGTCCGCGACCTCCGCGCCCGCATCATCTCATCCTCCTCCGACCAGGTGATCTGTTCGACTTCTCTTTTTAACCTTTGATCCTATATGGTGTTTGGTTTTCTCCAGGAAGAAATGCGCTGTTTAAGATTTAGATTAGGTGTAGGTGTGTGGGTGAATGGGGAATGAACTGGAAAGATGTGTTCCTTTGTTGATATCTCTTCATATGCTATGCCAAACTTTCTGCTTTTAATGTAGCCGGATAATAGATACTGATAAAATGGAAAAAAGTTGTTGCTGTATGCATGAGAGTTGCAATTAGGGTGTTTCTAATAGAGCTGGGGATTAGATTGCTAATCTTGTGCTTTGCATGTTTAGTTGTTCCAAGCTGCCATGGCTGTGCAGCTGGGCTGGCCTTCTTGTTGAGTACATTTGCTAGAACACATAAAGGTTTGGCTTTGTTCAAACAGTATATGTGGCACCTAAAAAGTTAAGACCTATCTCGTGGTTTAATTTTAGAAATTGATGAAGAAGTTAGTAAGTTACTTTTTGTTTTGGTCTCATTCAAGGTGAGCAACTAAAGCTTTTGTCATCACACATGACCATTTGCAAAAAGAGTAAATTGCACGATACACGTCTACTTTGATGCCTTTTGTGGAGTCATCCCTATGATTTAAAGTTTGTCTGATATATACCTGCAGTTTGCAATACTTGTTTGTGTCTTACCTTTATCACTATCACTAATTTTGACCAACTTTGACCAACGGATGAAGGCAAGGCAATAATACCCTTGAAGCTGTATTGGTTATCTTATAGCACATTTACTAAGTATCTGTGGTACTAAGGATATTATCATCTTTTGACCTCTATTATTTGATCAGCATTGGTTAAAATTAATGGCAATATGATAATGGTGTGAAAAATGATGTAAACTATATCTCTTGGGCAAGAATGCAGCCAAATGAATTCCTCTGCAAAAGCTTTCAGGTAAAAATATGTATGATACAGTTTACCTTTTGCTAAAAATAGAGACCCAATGTGGTTGGTGTGATTTACTCTTATACTTTCTTGGTGAATTCTGCATCATTGCAGTGACAGAGCAATGAGAAGCATGGGCTGTATTACTGATTTTTTTTTTCTTTCTTTTGAGTAGGCTGTGGAGCTTACAGATATGGAGGGTGAAGCATCCGCTGTTGCTTCACCATTTCCTGTTCCTAATTCGGCCAAGGGACATGAATTGGAGATGGCTAAGAAGACTAATAATGTGATAGGTGAAATGACTAGCAGCAATAGTATGCCCATGTTGGCTGGTATGAAAGATGGGAGCACCAAGGTTTTACCCTTTGAATTCCGGGCACTTGAAGTATGCCTTGAGTCAGCTTGCAGATGCCTCGAAGAGGAAGTATGCACTTCCCACTATTGTGAAAATACAGTATCTGGAAATTGATGGCCAAATTCTTTTAATGCAACTGAATTCATATAGCTTCTATCTTGGATCTCTTGTTTTCACATGCTAAGAGCATGTCTGGGAGGGCTTAGCTTCATATAGAAGTTGGCTTTTTTGAGAAGCTAAGAGAGAGGGGTTTCAAATACTCAATATAAAGGGGATTTTGTTTACTAAGAATCCACTTTGGCTTGCACCTTGGTCCATGTTTGGGAGGCTTAAGCTTCTGGTAGCTTTAAGCTAAAGATGAAGCTCTCCCAAACATTCTAACTAAATCATTATTGATATCTAGGAATTTGGAGAATTTCTTCAGATATGCTTATAGAGGAACTTGAGGGCCTATTTGGAGGAACTTATAAAAATTTCATAAGCGATGCTTCTCAGAAAAACTGGAGAAGAGGAATTTATACTTGCTAGCTATAGATGTTTATGCTTCTTGTAGAAGCTGACCTATTTTGAGGGGCTTAAACTTGTGTTGGCCAGGCTTTATGCTCAAACCCATTCATACAGGGTTTGAGCCTTGCCATATAATTTGATTTTCAAGTGCAGTTCTCCGTTCTCTCTTTTTGTACTGCACTTAAGACGGTAAGGCTTCATAAATTACTTTGAGATAGCAACACTGTTCTTATAAATTTGTTATTGCAGACAAAACAGAACCTCACTGACTTGTAGATTCGGACAGCCACTGACCTCGTTTTATTCTTCGCCAGACTTCGACTCTAGAGCAAGAGGCATACCCAGCATTGGATGAGCTGACTTCAAAGATCAGTACACTGAATCTTGAGCGAGTTAGGCAAATTAAGAGCCGCTTGGTGGCAATCTCTGGTCGTGTACAGAAGGTTGGGAATAAAAATTCTTCAATCTACTTTGTGTCCATCTTCTCTTTCTCAAAATCTTTGAAGATATTTATATTTGCTGACAGAATTGTTTGTATTGCCAGCATGATTTGTAGATAAATAAACTTTGTCTGATAGGTAGGTAGCGTCAAACACAACACATGTTTCCTTCTGCTGGCTGCTTTTCGAGAATAGTACTTCTTTGATCTCCATAATTCTATGAGGAACATCACCCCTAACTACCTATAATTCTTTTGTCCACTATCTTTTTTTTGCAAGAAGCCCATCTACTCTTCTGACCAACATTGTTAAAATGTTTCCTTCTGGTAGGTGAGGGATGAGCTTGAGCATTTATTGGATGATGAAATGGATATGGCTGAAATGTACTTGACAGAGAAGCTTACTCGACAAGAAATCAGTGAAACTTCATCTAGAGTTGAAGTTGACGATCCATCTCAATTGGAGGAGGATAGGTTAGTTGATCCTTTGTGTGACATAGTAGAAGCAGAAAGAGCTAGATATAAGATATTTCTGCTTTTCATTCAAATGATGGATGAGCCATGCTTCTATGTATTATATCCATAACTAAATGTGCCTAATTTTTCAAGTCGGTTTAACAAAAATATTCAAACAAAACTATAGCTTGTTGAACCTTTTCTTGGGCAAGATGTCTGATATGATAGTTATCTAAATAGATGGGAAAATTACAAGAAAAAGAAACCCCTCCTCAAGGTAGGTGGCGTCTCAATAACCCATGCAGGAGTTATTTTGCATCAGTTGCCTCTACACAGCTCTTTTCTGGTTCCTGAAACCACCCTGCTGTTAGTTGACTGTCAATTTTAACTGGGCAGCATTAAAAAAAAGTTGAAAATAACAGGCATGTGGGGCCTTCATGTCAGTGTGTTTTAAATCTCTTCTTCCCCCTCTCCCCCGTTTCCCTATCTCCCATGCCACCAGCCAACCATTGTCTTTTCTCTCTCTCTTTCTCCAGTCCCCTTGTCAATCTTCATCTGTCCTTTACCACCTACCATGCTGGTCTCAAATTGCCATCTGCCTCATCATCACACCTACAGGCTACTGCCACCTAGGTTGTGCCTTCACTACTTCAGATTAGGCCTCGCCTCGTGTGACTGCCATCCCACGCCGTCCACTTTATCATGCTGGCAGCCACCAGATTGTGCCTCAACTACTGCCCTTCTATTGCTTTGTGCGATGGTCAGCCACCACTCTGCTGTTCAGCTCATCCTTGCATAAAAATAACTGTCACTACTCACTAGCATGAGGGGCATATATGTTATTTGACTATTATTTAATTTTTTAATGCTGCCTGGTTAGACAGTAAATTGATAGCAAGGGGTTTTGCAACTGGAAAAACTTGAAGGGAGACGATGGATGCAAATCAATTTTGGGGGTTAACAAGACACCACTAACTTTTGTGTGTGGGTGGGGGGTGGGTGGGCGGGGGCTTTCTAATTTTCCCTAAATACATAGATTCATGGGATGATATTGGCGCCCTAGCCTTCTTTTTATAAGTAATTGTTCCATTGTGCCATGAGTACTGCTGGCCATTGCTTTTTCCTCAAGTTCAAATGTAATCTTTTGATGTAACCACATATTAATGTGCGACATATAACGCTGAATTTACCATCTCTTACTTATAGTTTTCCAGCGCCCAATGCAATTAATTATGGATAGTGTTAACCACATTTTATTTATGTGCAGGGATGAAGATTATAAAAGTGAGGCAGAGGGAAGCAATGAGGATAGCTTTCTTGGTTTCAGGCCCAATATTGAAGAACTGGAGATGCTTCTAGAGGCCTACTTTGTTCAGATCGATGGCACACTAAATAAGCTATCACATGTACTAGCACTCTCACTTTCCCCTACTGCTTTCATTATTCTAAAAAATGAGGAATGTTGAGTGACTACTTATTAATTAGGCTCATAAGCAACCTCGAGTATTTTATCGAATTATAATTACATTAGGCGAAAATACAACATTTGTGTCAGATTTTCTAATTGTAGTTTACTTTTCTTCTCCCTTTGTTTGGTTTTACTGGAGGTTGTCTATAACAATTTTTTCTAATGCACTATGCACCATCAGAAATATTCTTCCCAACAGTAGGAAGTTATCATAGCAAGTTTTACATTTAAGGATTAATCGTAGGCTTTCTTATGTTGTCTTGTGCACACATGTCTTAATAAGCTTTTATATGCCCTTTCTATGGCTGAAGCTGAGGGAGTATGTTGACGACACTGAAGATTATATTAACATAATGCTAGATGACAAGCAAAATCAACTTCTGCAAATGGGGGTCATGCTCTCCACTGCAACTGTCGTAATTACTGCTGGAGTGGCTGTTGTTGGACTTTTTGGGATGAATATTGGTATATCACTTTATAATTCCCCTACAAATGATGAGGAGACAAGAGCATCGAACTTAAAATTCTGGGAAACCACTTTGGGAACCATTGCTGGCTGCGTGATTATGTACATCTTCGCCATGGGCTGGGGAAAGAGAAGTGGACTCCTGCAATGAAGCCATAACCATGCATCGCAACTGCTTCCACAGAAGAGTGGCAAGTCAATTTTTTCTAATCTCTATACAAGAACACAGTGTGCTGCCCAATGTATTGCTGCCTTAAAACACATTCCAGTCACTCCCAGGTCTAAGCTATGTTTGAAATGGGCAATGTAATGTAAAGAAAATAGTGTATCATCTGTTACTACAGGGCTAGCATAAAAACTTGGTTTTTGATATCGATCTCTATGTGCATTGTTTACCAGTAGGAGCATTCTTTTGCTGCGCTGGATACTGTAGTTGCTTGTATTGCTGTTATATGTGTAAACTTGTAGATGGATTAAATTGTGAGAAGGAAATGCTATAGAGTTGAGTGTGCCTTTGTTGTCTGGATGAGAGAATTTTACAGCTGTATATTATACTAGCAGACAATATTAGCAAATCTGTTGAGCACGCATTCACCTTGTTTACCTTCAGGTTCAATTTTTCAGATGTGGTTCAGTTCATTTAAACTGTGCTATACTTGGAAGTTGAGTGAAAGTGCATATATACCTCTTGTTTTCCTATTCAATAGGTACTTTTCTTTTTATTTTTGAGTAAATTATACCGTGTCCCTAAATTTGTATTGAAATTTCGCTCAGATCCAAAAATTTGAGTGCTTTGTATTTGATTTGTTGAGGTTGTAGGAATTTGGCAGATCAGTGATGAGGTGGCATGATTAATATAGAAATGTATCATATGCTTAATGTATTTTATTGAAATTTTTTCAATTTGATCCTTAGATTTTTAAGAAACTATATTTTCATCTTCACTCATCTCCTTATTTTATTGTAAGCTTTTTTGTTTGGCCTTTTAATTTTTAAGAAATTATGCTTTTAGTCCCAACTCATCCCTCTTATCTCCCCCTTATTTTAATAAAATTTTTTGATTTGGTTCTTGGATTTTAAAATAATTATATTTTAGTCCCCACCCATAGATATAGTAGTCACCTTCTACGATTTTGGAGCTTTCCTAAAAGGTAAGAACTCAATTATGTAAATAATGTAGCTAGCGTACTCAAAAAGTTCAAGCAATGGGGGGAACCCAAAAGAAAAAGAAAATTAAATTTGGGCAAACATGAGCAGCGCAGGCCGAATATAAACTCCCGGTCAGCCCAAAAGGGAAGTTTTGGACCTGGACTGGATCGATATCTGTTGTCCAGAAGCAGCAGTCGCTAGTCCAGTCTATCGTGTGGAGGAAGAAGATATCGGAGTCGGAGAGGAAATCAGAGGAGAGAAGCGGGAGGAGATGGTGCGGGTGGCGACCTACTTCGCGATGTCCTTCGGGGCCTTCCTCTTCTGGCAGTCCATGGACAGGGTCCACGTCTGGATCGCCCTACACCAGGACGAGAAGGTCTCTTCTTCTCCCTCTTGTTTAGGGTTTCTAATCTAATCATTTGTTGACATGCCTGAGATTTTTGTTGATTCTTGTTAGATCTGTTCTTAGTTTTCAGCATGCAGTTTGCTGTTACAGTCTGTACATGATTCTTGGGTTGGATTAGAAATTGTTGGATCTGATGGACCTGTTGAAAATTGATCTTAGGAGTAGTTTTATACCTCTCTATGTGGCCTTGTTGCTGAATTACTTGTTTAGTTTGTCCGATAATAAGACGTCTGATTGTTATTCTCCTATCCTACTGGTGAAGTGGTGAGTCAGAACTCGCTTCTGTTTTAGCCAAATTGTGTGGGATTGGAATTTTTTTGGGAATGAATTGTGGTCATTTTGGTACTGTGTGAATGATACTTGCTTACTGAGAAATATTGTTGGACCATGTCGTTATGTGGGATTATCATGCTCATATTCATGGTAAATTAGACAAGAACAACTTGTATGTTAGTGATATTGCAAACGTACACTTATGTTTTTGAATCTTTAATTTGATAACGTGACTAAACATCAGTCTTTTTGGCAACCAAATAGTCAATTTGGGGTAAAGGGCCTAATGAGAGGTGAAAATTCCATGATATTCTGAATATATGTATAACTCTCTATTTGGATGCTCATTTTTCCAAATTGATGCTTTAGACTCGAGCTAGCCAGTAGGCAAGCAATTTTGTGGTTGGCAACTTACTAGCATTAGACTGAAAAATGTAGACAAATAGGCTCTTGCTACCCGATTAGAGTGCAAGTTAGGCTGCCTGTATGTGCCCAATTTTGCTGTTTGCAACTATCACTTGCTAGGGAAAAATGGCAATGTACACAAATAGTTTCTTGCTACCGTACAAGCTGTACTGGTGCTTTACTGCATCTCTCCATCTCTCTCTCTCTCTCTCTGTGTGGGTGTGTGAAATTCTTTAAAAAACCTCTTTTGTCAATAAATGCACAAGAATGTTTTCCGAACGTAGTTAAAAGTGTTTATTTGTTCTTTCAGAAAGAGAGAATGGAAAGGGGGCTAGAGATTAAGAGAATGCAGCAGGAGCTAATGGCCCAAGCAAAAGAGAGAGAATCATGATTATCTTTCAGCTTATGGTTGCTAGTAGCTCCATTGTCATATTTTCTTCTTTTCTGATGTACTTTTCAAGTGGCGATACTTGGCTGGTTTATGCTTGACATTTCTAATAAACTAAGGGATGCTACATTGTTGAACAAAATAGTCTATGCTCATCTTGAATTTCTTGCAATTTGTATAACTCCACAGGTCAGCTCTTGAACCATATCATCAGGTGTTGTTTTGTCGTAGTTTTTTATGTTTGTTGTGTAAGAAGTCCTCCTTAGTTGGTGAAGCAAATGCTTGCTGGTGCTATTGTAAACTAATGCTGTCTGTTTGCTGCTCATGTTTTGAAATAGAAAGAATTCAGCATTTTGGTTTGTTTATGCTGTACTGCTCTATGCAAATGAAAATAGCTCCTTTCCAGCTTGGATTAACACAAGGCCTTGCACCTGCTATTTTTTACCACTGTGTGTGCGGCAGCTTATTCGCAACTTGTTTTTCGTTTTCTCCAGTTTTCCACCACCTCTCCAACTTGTTTTCGTTTTCTCCTGTTTTGCTGATGGAAAGAAAGAACAGCAGAATATCAATTATTTGAGTTCTGCGGCCTTTTTGTTTTCATTCATAAATCATGGAATACATGGAGCTTCATCTTGTTAAAGATAACCTAGCTGTACTTTGGACAGCCTGATCATTAATCCGGGAGCTGATCAAACATTTATCAAAAGTAAATTTGGAGCATGATTTGATCCATTAAGGCCTCATATTATCTCTACTTATGATTTATCACAGCAATTACTATTATAGGGCAAGCGGTTTTTACAACAAATTATGACCCATTTGCTCTCGTTTTACAAATGAATTGAACAGTAGCTCACAGACAGAAAACCATTACTTAAACCAAAAACATCCACTCCAACCTACTCACATACTGTGACCTAATGCTCAGTACCATAACAGTCCTAGCCTTGTGCTTTGGTACATTTGCTCAACACTGGGAGCAATTCATCTGCCTCCTCTTGTCCAGAGTGGACACAACACTCACAGCCATCACCTTCTTCACCAGAAGCACCCAATTGTCGTCAACACCGCCATTCTTCGATGGCGCCACCTCTTTCTCCTGCGCCTTACTCTTGAACTGCCTGCATAAAATAAAAGGTTCAACAAATGCATAAGTTACAGAAACAAATGTAAGATGTAAGTAACTCTGGGAGGGTATGGTGCCGGGCACTTACTTGCAGAGAGGGGTGTTGCATTGATCAGGCTGGTCGCAGAGAGCCGAGTGAAGGCGGAGGAGCTGCCACATGCGCTGGCAGCGTGGGCAGCTCATGCGGTGGCACCGAGAGAAGTGGCGAATGAGCAGCTGGAGGCCCTGGCACGTTGTGAACCGCGAGCACGGTGACGACGCAGGCGCCAGCCCCAAAGGCCCCACCTCGGTGCAGCCCTCTGTGCAGATGTGCCGCAGGCAATCCATGGCCTCGCTCAGCTCCATGTACACCCGCTGCTCTGCCTGCTTCCGCCGCCACTTCCTCCGCCGCTGCTTGTCATGAACGAACATTGATTAATTAGTAGTCTACTATCAATTTTTTTGGGGTAAATTTGATATAATTAACAAAACATGTGCATTGGGAAAGGATGAATCCTGTGAAGATTGACAATCGGTAAAACCTATGTTGGACTGAGAATTTGTCCCCCCTTGTAATTGATGGACGATTTTTCCTACAATTTTCCTTTGGTTGAACGCTTAACGTAACCCTCCAAAAAATTCAGACCTTTGTCAAATCAAAAGGTCGGTTGGTCTTCACAGCTATAATTATGAAAATTAACTCGTTTTAAGGTCAGAGATCCCACCTAATAAACATGGAGAACATATGGAAAATTGGAGTTGCAAGCCTTATTCTCACCGTTCCGTATGTTGGACCTACATTATGCAAGCACTGGCGAACTAAAATGCGCGCGCATGCGACATGCACTGGACATGTCCAGCATTTCCTGGAAAAAGGTTTGATAGATTGACAGGGTAGCATCATGTTCCTTAGTGTGGCATTGTGCACACCCCACTTTTGCACTTTAGTATCTTTCAACTGGATTCAGATCCTTATACTCAAGTCAAAAAACATGAAAAACACATCCGTGACAACTGTTTGATTACAGACCCACAAAATTTTAAAGTGTTTAGAATTTCTCATGAGATAATTGAAATTTTTTTCTGTCTTAATCTCACCTTGATCGTGTAGTTCAAGTGTGGTAAAAAAAATTTACAAGATTTGGTCTCAATAGTACGGAGACCCGATGATTTATGGCTAAGTTTTGAACACAACGAATTGATAAGTATTGCAACCATTAGTTGATATGCATCCACTCGTTCATACAATCTAAATCTAATGAATATGATCGTGATGATGAACTTACCAGATCGGCATCATGGATCCGCTGAAGTATTTCGAGCTCCAGCCAGGGGTCGTTTTCCTGGAGGAACCGCCACGCCTCTGTCTTTTCCACGGCCCTGAACTCCTTGGCCAAAAGCTTCATGCACCGTAGGTACAGATGCGGTGCATCGCAGAGTTGTGCAAGCTGCAGCACGTCCACCACCGAGCCAACGGTGAGCCTGGAAGCTAGCACCTCTTGGCATGACCGCTTCAGCCACGGGACTTGGTACGTGTGTGCTAGCACCAGCACGTGCGTCACATGCTTCTCGATGCCCTCCTCTTCCTCTTTGCTCCACCTGCCATTTCATCACAAATCACTACACGTGTACTCATAATCATTGAAAATTAAAGCATATAAATTAAATACAAGTATTTTTGTTGAAAAAATGGGTGACCTAAACAAGAGTAAATTATGTGAAATGCCAAGACCTATATATGGTTTTATTTTTTTTGAAAAGACCTACTTATAGTCTGAAAATTGATATGAACAATACCAGCGTTTTATATTTGGGAAAATTAGCAGAAGGACGTTAGATGTGAATCTTGAGTCCCAGGCCCGTGTTATAGTGCAAATTCCTCCTTAGATTTGTGCACCTACATCCCCTTGCCTTTTTCTTGTCAATTTGGAGGAGAAAATTTACTTAACCACATATAAACATATTAATATGACTCAACTATCCCTCAGACTATATTGTGTGCTGGGAGTTCTAAATAACAGTTTTGTCTTTTTCCGCTTTTCATTTGTCTCTGTTACTTCGAACGATATATCTCTCATATTAATTTTCAAACCATTGACAAGTTTCACCTAATTTACTCATCAAACAAATGGGAACAAGACGACCACCGGGGAGGGGACAACCACAACAAAGGAGAGTTTTTTTTAGAATAAACTATTAAAAAAATAATTTCAAAACTAACTCAAAATTTTTTAAAATATCATAAATGACCTTCAATCACGGACTCAGTTCGCGACTACGAGTCATATGCATCGCTGGTCGAAGACTATGCCATGTAGACTTTCAATCATGCACCCAACTGACGACTGAAACGACCAGTTTTGAACTGATACGACCATAACCAGTATTGAATCTAGTCGTGGTCTTATCTGTACAGAACTGATGATGGTCGTATCAGTTCAAAACTGGTCGTTTCAGTCGTCAACTGAGTGCGCAACTAAAAGTCTACATGGTACAATCTTGAGTCAGTGACGCATATGGACTGTGTCATCTAATCAATAGCGAATGAAAGATCATGACTAAAGACAATTTCTGATAGTTTAAAATATTTTACATTATTTTGAAATTATTTTTTTAATGAGTTATTCGTAAAAAAAAATTCCAACAAAGGACGTGACTATTTTGCCGTCACGCTCACCACATCCACGCAGTGCCGATAATTTGGAGAAAATGTTTCCGATTCTCTCCCTTCTAGGGGAGCAGCACTGCACGGGCATATCGCCGCGACCACATGCTGCATTTCCCAGGAATATCTTGTCCGCCCCCGCGACAGCAACCGCGTTTATTCGATAGGATCGCTTGCCTGGTCGCGCTCACAGCCAGTAGTGTGGTGATGATGCTGACGGGAACTGAGAAGGGTCCAATTAGGCAGGTACCATCTCACCAACCAGGCAATGGAAATTTATTATTTCCTTCTCCTGGCTGCTCTTTAGTTTACTTTCTTTTCTCTTTTGAGGAAAAGTTTTAAAAAACCGAATACCGTTTTATAGTTTTTGAACAGGATAGGACAGCGAGGGTGGTAATAGGATAGGATAGTGGTGTCATATGCTCCCAATCTTAGATTATTGACGAGAGAACCGTTGGTGGTGATCGATAGTGGTAGAGACGGAGATCAAGGATGATGGTTTAGGGAACGAGTGGAGGCGAGGACGAACGGGTGGGTTGGCGGATGGCATCGGCATTGCCGAGTTACAGTGGTACAATACAAGGTATCTCGTTAAGTAATAGGATAGTGTTGCGTTTTTTTTTTTACTTCAATCTAAACTGCTAGCAAAAAAGATATCAAATTTGTTCCACAAGAATTACGGAAAATTTGGGTGATTTCCTAGACGGTTCGCAAGTCGGCACATTTTTGTATGGCTCGCCTTGCGGCGCGGCCTGGTTCATGCACCATCCCGTGACAAGGTAAATTTGCAACTGGGCCCACTCGATCGACCCCATTACGAAAAATATCAAGGGACCAGTCTTAATCACCTCAGCAGGATCCAATCCATGGAGTTATTTCGATCTACACGTACATGCAAATTGGTCCAAAAAAAACTATATGGTTCTGCATTTTGGCAATTATAGAACCTTGCCATGCAAATGAAACATCAAAAAAACTATAAATCAAAACTTTTCTAATTGTAAGACTACCCATAAATTGTGCCCAAGATTTGTCAATGTGTAGTCTTTGCAACTTGCAAACCAGCCGACTCTTTTGATTAATTTCTCAAACTTGCAAGAAAAGGCTGCATACCAAAACAAGACCAGTCAACAGTGCCAAGAGAAGAAATATTGGTACCTGCCGGCGTACAGCAGGCGGACGAAGGCCGCCGCGGCGTCGTCGGCCACGCCGCGGATCCGGACGGCTACTCTGCCGGCCTTGCCGCTGTCCCTCTGCATACGGCGCTGTATGACACTCCCCAGCACCGGCGACGCCGAGGTCTAGTCAAAAAGAAAGAATTTTTTTGGTCTCAGGGATCAACAAACTGAAACAACAAGACCTGACCGGAGAAATGATCACCGGCAAATAATAAAACGGGATTTGTAAAGCAGTTCTTGTCAAATTGGGAGCTCATATTGCAATAGACTTGGTTAGTTTTTTTTTGTGTGTTCAAGCATTTAGAAAAGAATGCGCCGGCAAGAAACGGGCGGGAGGCTTACAAGAACAGAGGAATGCGCGGGGATCCTCCGGCCGCCGAAGGTGACGACGTCCACGTTGGCCGCCGGGATGCTGGCGCCGCCGGCCTCCAGCTGTCGCCGGAGATCACGCCCCTCACACATATCTATCTGTAGATGGATATGTATGTACTAAATTGCAACAGCAAGAGAGGAAATGGTTTGTGCTTTGCGTGTGTGTTGGTTGGTGATGGGAGCACAATTTGCCGCGGCTTTTGAACGCTTATATAGAAGTAAGGAGACTGCCTCCACAAGGGAGCCCCCTCCAATAATGTATTGGTTTGAATCTTCTAAATTTTCAACAGTAACCCCTGAAAGACTGTTATTCTAAGAAACGTCCTCTGTCGCTGTAAGGGAGCTCTTCTCCTTCTATGCAGTTGTAGTTGTTTTAATTCAATCTATTACTCCCTCCATCTACTAAAATCTGTTGAATTTGATTTTTATGCTGTTAGTTAAATAATTTTGATCATTAATTTTTATTATAATATTTTAATAAAAAATTATATTATATAAATATTTTTTATGACATACCTATTTATATCATGTTCATTTGATTAATCTAGATATCTATAAATATATTAGTAGTTAAAATAAATAAATTTGATTGTATATATATTATAGTGACATATTTTTATACACAGAAGGAGTATATAATAAAATCAAGTACAAGAAGACCTAATCAAACTAACATGGTTGATATGATCTTGCTAGTCTCCGCCAATTATATTGGGAAGGTAGTTTAATTTCTCTTTTTTTTTAAGAATCCGTGTTTTAAAGGAGAAATGCAGAAAATGATATTTAACAAATATAACATGAAATCACGAAGATATTAAGTAAATCCAACAATTCATCATGACAAATAGCAAAGTTATTCAAATATAATGGCAGAGAGCCAACCGAGGTTGTTTTGTTTTCTTTTTTTGATAATATATACTCATTAAATCGTGGAAGCATAAATGTCTTTGCACTAAAATATTGTGCTCGCTAATGCGTAATGGTGTTGGTCACAACAATGCATGAAACATGGTTCTCAGATACATTACCTTTGAAGAAAAATACAATAAAGTATTATGTGATCAATAGCGGCAAATGGATCAATCGAGTTCTTCGGCGCAGACCAGCTTATAAATATTATTATCCAACATCCATCATTAAAAAACCCAGCTCAACTAACAAGTCCTGAGGTTTGAACATTTCGTTGGTGATGATGCAGTCATTAATGGCCGACACGAGCCGAAAGCGTGCACACTTAAAAAAACTTCAAAAAAAGAGAGAAGGATTGGTATATAATTTGTGAAAGTGGAGGGGGACGATGTGAATAAACGGAGGTGATGACGTGTGTGCGGACGAGGGGGCGCACAAGACGAAGGCAAAAACGGCTTTTGGAAGGAGGAAGCGCCACATTGGCCTGTCTTTAACGCCGACGTGGCGTAGGCCCACGTGCCACTCCTCGTCCTAATCCACATCTGAAACAAATATTCAACTGACAGCCGGGCCACAGCTCACCCTCTGTGTCTGCTCGTTGCTTCGGATGGGTGGGGACGGGTTTTCATTTATCCGACGTGGCAGGGATTAGCTCAGACTTTGGAGGCAACTTGTCCAATTATCCTGTAATAGGAGGAGAACCCACTATGGTGGAGCAACTGTAATAAATCGCTCATATGATTGTATGATCAAGTATTCGACTAACCTAACAAATTACACAAGAGTTTCTTCAATTTTTACGATTAACTCGTTTATGTGATAGTACAATAGGTGAACACTCAAGATTAAGGAGTTTGATAAAAAAGAATCTAGCCCCCTATTTTTTTGCATGATCAATTTGAATCATTGATATTTTATCCAACAAATTACACGATGTGTAACTTATTCACTACTACAAAATGCGGGGAATGCAACTTCATTATAGAATATAATAGAATAAAAGGTGAAATAGTTGTTGTGATTTTCAAAAATACAATTTATTCAACATTACAGCAGATCAGCCTATGTAATATGAAAAAGGAACAAGGCGATCAGTTCATGCACTTTTTGTGTTAAACAAAGGGCAAAAGAGCATGTTGGGGGAGGTGTTTGTGGGCAGTTAAGTTGCACTACATGCATGAATTCAAGACGTGGAAGCATATCTGTTATGACGCTCTATTGCATCACTGGCGTCAAGTGTGCCCTTTTTTTTATAATTAACTCTATCAAATTGCCATGTAATATTTGCTTTCTTCGAAAGGGTGCCATGAGCAAGTGGTTTTAGAAACATCTATTTTATTACTACTAGAAAATGTACGATGTTTCCATAAATTTATAGATGAGATGGACATGCTGAGGGATATCTTTCTGCATATGCTACAAATATAACGGGGCCAGCATCTTAGAGATGACCACAATTTTGAACTGATTGCAACCTTTTTGAGTTGCCTACGCCCGCGCTTGCCTAAGGATTCGACTTAATGGTCAAGGCTATGAGGCCCATTTCGTTATGAATTTTCACTTAATTTGCATGTCTCACTGTTTCTACAAATTTCTTCGACTTGACGTATTTTATTGGAAAATACATAAAATTTGACAGTTCAAAATCGAGGTAATCTTATTATGAATTTTATTTAACTAGTCAAAATTTCATACAATTGTTTGCTAGTTTTTATATGAATTAAAATTTTATGTATAATTTATAAATATTTTCTTTTTTTATTACTATAACAAAGATAAAATTAATTTTGGATACGATTTAGATAAATATGTATCACTATAATAGAGATAGAATTAGTTTTAAATACAATTTTTAAGATAATGAGTCTACACTATTATAAATATAATGAATATAATAGATTTTTTTATTAATATAAGAATTTTTAGAAATTTTTTAATATTAATATACGAATTTTGAGTATTTTTTAGTGGGTCAGAATTAATATTGATGTTTGTAATATCACTAGAATTTATTATATGATAGATTTTCATGTCTCACCATTTTGTTGATGCACCTATTTTTATTTTTATTGAGAAATTTAGGTCAATGACTAAAGAAAAATAGCTAGTATGGAATGACAAATTTGCATTTAAATAATTCTAGCACTTAACTAGCAGAATGACAAATTGATAAATATAAAAAAAATTAGAAACTAAATTGATTTAATAAGACAAATTTATAGACCAATTAAATTAAATTTCATATTTAAGAGTCTAAATGACACAATCATACAAATTTAGAGCACCAGAACACCGAATGATTTTTCCTCTAAAACATAATTTGTCTGGCGCCAAAGTGGTCTCCTATAGTGACTATTAAGGACATTAACCGATGGATAGGACCACCTTATCACGCCGTTTATCGAGTGTTCGGCTTGCACGATTCTGCTGGTAAAGTCGATTCAATAAAAATACATGGCAAAATGATTGTGCCAAGATACATATAACCAAATGTACAAGCACTCTTTTCTTTTTCTTTTTTTCAAAATTACACAAGTACACCCATTATTCCCTCCAATCTTTTTACTTATCATTTTAGTATATATGCAATCATTTTTTTAACTTTGATAATTGATATATAAAAGGAAATTACGACTTATCTCATAAAAATTAATAATATTAGTAGATGTATATCCGAACTGTTTCAATATTGTTATCATTTTTATAATTTTACTGTCATATAATTATAAAAATTAATCATAAAGTTGTGTGTTAAAAGTCGTAAAAATACAAAACAACAAATAAAAAAATACACATTTTCTCCCACGCGAATACGCGATGGAGCACATTAATATGATTTGGTCATTTAAAATGGCAGTATCCGCGTTATTCCATACGTGTGTTACGTACATACGCCCTTACAATTTAATCAGTTAAGATGCTAATTTTTTTCCTCCTTTTTCTATTTCTTGTATGGCAGTATTTCCTGGCTAGTTTCTTGCATTGACCATTGATATTGACAAGATTGTACCGCAGATCTTAGAATTTGAGTGACGCAAATCACGAGCTAGATTTATATTATTATTGTCCCTATCATCATTATTATTTAAGGCGTACAAATAATTATCTGGGGCCCATCACAGGATTTACATGTTCCTAAATCCTAAATATTTATAATTATTAGGCAGCATTGTATTTCATTAGAATATATTATACTCCAAACAGAAAATGTCATGAGTTTGAGTCCATTTCTCATTGGTCATTGCTTCACGCCGCTAAAGATGTATAAATATAGTGGTGGATATAGTTTAGAACATGTTAGAATCAGTTTTTGTAAAATAGTCAATTTTCTATTAGTATTTATCAAGTTCATACAATTCTGAAGTTTTTAAAGAAATTGATCTCATTACAATATGTAAATTTTGAGAAATAAATTTATTAAATTATAACTAACTCACATGTATAAGTCTTAGATATGCCATTATGTAATCGTTTCTTGAGAATAAATTGGTTTGGAACTATCAACTATGGGTTTCCCAGATATAATAATCCATAAAATTGTATGACCCAGAGCCTTGATGAGTATTTAGGGAAGCAATAGCATTGCGGACGAAACAGCTCGTCGTTGTAGAACTTTTGCACGAACGTATAGTTGGCCTTAAACTTAGGCTAAACCTCGGGCTTTGGGCCAAAGGCAATTTGTGGTTCTTCCATGGTCCAGACCGTGAAGTGAGCCTTTAAACAGTAAAATATCAACCAAGTAAAAAACAGTAATTCTCCGAAATTGGTTATACAAATTGGGTTAGTCGGGTGCGCAATTTTTTTTAATTTGCACAGTCTATATTACACATTTAAATTTAATTTCTATTTTTTATTCTCCTCAACACTCTTTCTCTCATCTCATGTTACTCATCTCAAACCCTATCACTATCACCGTCATCTCCTCCTCTTCTTCTCCCCACCAACCTCCACCGCCCGCGGTTGACAACAGCGGCACTGCCTTGCCGCAACATCACTCTTTCGTCATCTGTCTCTCCCATCAACTACCAATGCCCACTGCTACCGCCTAAGTCGGTGGGGTTGCCTATTGTCAGAGAATCTAATAAAGAGATCGAGTAAACTTTAATAAGTTATATCTAAGAAGAGAGATTTTATCCAATAATAAAGAGAGGTGTATGAAATATAAGAAAAAATAGGTGCCGTATCTTTCTTTAAACACCAAATTTTAGTATTTGGATATACATTAGAGATTAAACAGCATTTGGATATACACAAGGAATTGAAACTATAACTCCGTACCCAATTTCATAGACTTTCATTATAATTATAAATGGCCTCGATAAATTCTTACGGTTACCTATAGGAATTCTTTCACCGTTCAGAATTCGATTGTAATGTGATCTCTTGCGCCCTTTACTCCAAAGTAACATAACTAAGAACCCAGAAGATCCCAGCCGTATATGACAGTGAGCCCAACGTAATCGACGGCTCTGAACGGATCACAATTCATGTCCCTTGAACCCGAACAAATTCTGAAGCCCCGAGCCCGCGTCTGTCGGCACCCAAATCCATGGCGAGCTCGCCGCGATCCCCACCGCCGACTCCACCGCCAGAGTTTGAGATCTCGCGGCAGTCCCGTCTCTTTGCGGCGGTGAGGGCTTTCGTGGCACTTGCATTCCATGGTTTAGGACTATTGGGTTTTCTCTTCTGGTTTGGTTTTCATGGGTTCTTGGCGGTGGCGATGCAGCTGTCCAAGAAGGTGATAGATCTCGACGAGCTGAGGATGCTGGCTGCTCAGGGTGTTCCCGACGGCGCCGGGGTCCGTTCCACCGTCTGGAAGGTATTGGATTTGCTTGTCTTTTTTATGCTTTCGGGCTTTGTTCCATGGTCAGAGATGGAAATTTTGAACAATTTTTTTTATAACCCAATAAAAAAAAGAAATTCCAAACCTAACTTAAAACTTTTAAAAATTTAAAAACTAACCTTCGTTAACGAAGAAATCGTGCGACAAATATTTGTGCGCTTTTGAGTGGGATTCAAACTCTGGTCTCTTGGGTGGGAGTGCAATATCTTAACCAATACACTATAACTAATTTATGTAATTTGTTAGTGTGGCATAGTTTTATATCTTTTTTTGTGACACAGTTCTAGGCCAGCGGGCCCACGTCTTCGGTCGTTAGCTCGGCCGAAACTCAGTCGCGCACCATCTTCGCGGCTGAAAGTTAATTTTGAAAATTTTAAAAGTTTTGGGTTAGATTTGGAATTTCTTTTTTTTATTGAGTTATTCGAAAATAAATTCGGAAATTTTAGTTCTTGGTGGCAATGACAGTGCAAAGAAGACAAGTTTTGACTTTCAGTTTGCCTATTTGTTAAGTTTATGATCACTGCGTGTGTTCTTTACCCGATCCTTTTGCTTTATGATGGCAATGGCAGGTTAAATCATAAAAAACACCCCCTTTTGTTTGTTTTGACGTTCATTTAACAATTAGATATGATTCTTATGTAGGCAATGGTGCTGTCAATACTTTAGTTTTTGGTTATATTGTGTAAGTTGGTTGTGCAGCTGCTACTGCGCTATTTGCCGAACGATCGTGCAATGTGGGAGCAGGCGTTGGGAAAGAAGAGATCACAATATGCAGCATTCAAAGATGAGTTCCTCGTCAATCCTGTATGTCCTTTTTAGTTTTGACGGTCACATTCGTATTGAGATCAGCAATTATTCATTATACCTTGTTTGTTCTTATTAGTTGTGCATGACTAAAATACCTAATGTAGGATTAGTGATGTTTGGTTGGATCCTCGCTAGAAAATATAGATGGCTGAATACCTAATTTTGCTAGCTAGGTAGAAATTACCCAACGAGAGGAATCGGAAGGCCACAATGGAAATTCAGAGCATGTAGAGAATGGGTTGCTTCATAGATCAGAAGTAACCCATGGAGAGCACCCTTTGAGCCTTGGGAAGACCAGTGCATGGAATCAGTTCTTTGAGGTATCCTCTATTGCGTTTGGACACTACTGCTGTGACATTTACATATATTTGTTTGAGCAATTAGTTAACATGTTTTTGACAGAAGGGTGGTTGCCCCAGTTGACATGTTAACCCAATTCTGGTCCAATATACTGATTAGTTGCATTTTCTTGTACTGGAACTATGTTGGTAACAGTGGAGGCTGTTCTTCAATACCATCTGAAAGAAAACTAGCATAAATCTTAAAGCAGTTTGGTCAAAACAAGAGCCTAGTGAAACTAGTGTAATCTCAGCCAGTCAACTAACTATTGCTGCTTTGAAATTTGGCTTGTTCTCAATTTGGATAGAATGTTATCATATCAAATGGTTTAATCATATATTTTGTGGTTGCAATGACCTTAGAAGTACCTCTATAGCAAAATCATCAAAGAAGAATAAAAACTGAGCACTCACCATAGAAGACTGGCGCAGGGAGCATGCAATTCATATGTGATAGTACAATTGAGCACTGCTTTTTTTCTTTTTTTGTTGATTTAGTTAAAACAACAAAATAATCCTATCATTTTCCTACGTTGTGAAACCACTGGGTTCAATTTTTTTGTGCTACTCGAAATGATCATAGAACCATATCTCTATCGTTGAGAATGTAATGTGATGCAGGCTGGTGAACACTTTTTCAGGCAATCATCTCCTAGAACCAATAGTGCAGTATAGTAGATTTGCTTTATTTTCTAAAAGCATCAATATTTTCTGATTATAGTTTCTTTCTGTGTGTGCATGCACAAATGTGAATGGGGTTGGCTGGTGGGTATAGGTAGTGTTTTACCACCTTGCATCATCTTTACGTTGTAATTGTTATGTATAGATGTTTAGTTAGTATTTGTGCATATGACTCTTATGACCCATTTAGTCTATATCCTATATGTATTTGGTTCTAACACTAATACAACTTATTAGTTGAGTTTCTAATATGATATTAGAGGTAAGGGAAAAACCCTTACCGTCTTTCACCACTCCCAATCCCGAAGCCGGCCATTTCTTGACAACTTCGGCCAATTACTCACCCTACCTTTGAATCTACTCACTGGGACGAGTTGTGCTTCACGCCGCTACTGTAGATCTAGACGGGTGTTCTTTTGCGGTCATCGTCCTATCCTTTTCCACACGTCGCCGTTGCCTCCGCTGCTCCGTTGCCGCTACATCTGCTCCGTGTGCCACTGTTGCTTCGCCGCCGCCACATTTGCTCCGCACGACGCAACCATTGCCACTGCTACTATGTGCGACGCTGCTGTCGCCGCATTTTCTCTGCACGACACCGCCGCTGCCCGCCGCCACCACTGCTCCAAGCATCTATTTGGTGTGTGGAGGCGATTTAGTTTGGCAGCCATATCTCACTTAAATTTCTGGACTCAAACTTACAAGAACTTGAGAGGCCAGGGCAAGAAACAAGAAGCCAAATAGAAATGTATGTATGGATGTTTGAAGAATTGAACTGGCTTGGTTTATATTTTGTCCAATGAGTTTTGTGGTTGGTGTTGTTGGTTGTGGTTGGATCCGGCTTCTAGTGTTTCTTTTACCTACTAATTTGTTAGAAGATCTTCCTGGTTCTCATGGCCTCTGGTGGCCTTCCTGGTTCGGTGGTCTTTTCGGTGGTGCTTTCTTGGCTATAGATGTCAAGCTGAATGGCTAAAATTATCGTGAGTAGGCTTGTTGAGTTTGCATGTTACTCAAATCCCTTGGTCTTCTATTGTTTTTTATTGCGAAACCACCAATGGAGAAAATTGAGGCAGTTGTTGCTCAGGTCTGGCATACTAGCGATGACCGTGTTATGGGCATCTTGTGTCACAACATTGAAATAATCATCACGATGGGCTTCATTGATCTTCCCTTATCTAGATTGATATGGGAGTATCTTCAACGTCGCTATTAGCAGAGTAGTGAGGCACTTTGCTTCTCTCTTCAGCAGAGTCTTCAGGCTATGCAATAGCAGGACCTGTCGGTTGAAGTTTTATAGTGCATTCACACGTGTCTTGAGTTAGCTGACTTATGGTGCCCTCTGCCTGTTTTGGTTGTACTAGGTGTGCAGCCAAGGAGAGATGATGAACAGAGCCTCATGTTCGACTTCGTCATGTGTCTTCATTCTGAGTTTGAGCCCATTCAGGCTTTAACTTGGATGTATCACTCCCTACCATGTTTGAGGCTCTAGCTACTTTGATTACTGAGGTGACTCGTCTCAGTCACTTACTGAATCTTCTGTGGTTTCACCGCATACTCTTCTGGTGGTCTCCCAACAGATGTATCCATCTCATGTTGCTCCGACATCTTCCACCCAATTTGTCTTCTCTCTTTGCAAGAAACCTGACAATGTGTTCAATGGTGTTTCAAGTTACATCCTGAGCTAAAGCCACCGAGTGCATCATATTGTCGTGGTGATGCTGTTGTCTTTTCTACAGTATCTACTAGTGCTTCAGAGCCACTTGCTGCTTAGCTGAGTCAGCTTCAAACTCAAATGAGTAACCTTCAGACTCTCTTTCAGCTGTGTTCCTCCTCTGAGATCTCTTCTGGTGGCTCTACTAGTCTTGCTGCTACATCTTTCTCTGTGTTAGGTACCGCGCCCCTTGGGTCTTGGACTCTGGGCCTCATTTCATATGATATCAAATGCTCTTAGCTAGTGTCATGTCAGCCTGTTCTGGATGGTGCTTGTGTTCAAACAGCAAATGGCACCTCTTGCATAATTACTCATCAGGATACTCTTGTCACTCCTCATTTCACTGTTCCGGATGTGTCTCTTGTGCCCCAACTATCTATGAATCTTATGTTTGTTGGACAGCTTCCTGACATGCATTGTTTTGTTGGGTTTGATGACTCTTCTTGTTTTGTTCCGGATGTGTCTCTTAGCCGAGCTTGTTTCTATGGCTGTCTATCTCATCAATATATAGTCATCTTCTCGTCTTCATGGCAAGCGAGCGAGGTCTTGTTTTCCACTCCTCCGGGTGATGATCATTTTCGAGTCTTTAGGTCTACTTGCTATATTCTACTCGCGCCACATGAGTGTACCAAGTTAACCGCTCAGTCTGTTGAGTGTGTTTTTCTTGAGTACAATCTCAAGCATAATGATTATCGGTTCTATGATCCCTCTGCTCCGCGCATACATATTTCCCGTGATGTCTCTTTTGTTGAGGATCAACCTTATTATTTCTACTACATGATGTACCTCTTCCACAAAGTCCATCTCATTTCTCTACCTCCCTCTTGTTCCATCATCAAATATGCCACTTGCTATTGAGTATTCATCTCCACCTTCTCTATCTCTTACTCCACCTCCAACTATTCCTCCATCTTTGGATATGTCCTCGTTCTCTTTCCACTATACTCGTTGTCTTAGGGATCCTACTGCTCCTACTGATCCTCAGCTTTTCGCTTTTCCTTCCTCTGATGGTCCTAGGGCTCTTGCTGTTCCTATTGATCCTCAGTCTTTTGTTCTTCCTTTCTGTGGTGGTGTGGCTAGTATGATCTTCGTGATCGCAATACTATTGTTGCTCTTGATCGTTAAGTTCTCACTGTTGTTAGTGCTCTTTGTATGTGCCTCATACCTATTAGGAGGCTGTCGTTATTCCTGAGTGGCAATTGGTTATGTTTGAGAAGTTTGTAGCTTTGGATTGTACCGGCAGTTGGAATCTTGTTTCGTTACTAGCTCAAGCTGTTCCCATCACCTGCAAGTAGGTATTCAAAGTCAAGACCAAGTATGATGGTTATGGAGAGACTTGCCTTGTTACTCGAGGTTTTCAACAAGTCTGGTCGTGATTATGATGAGGTATTTGCTCCTATTGCTCATATGGCCACAGTCTGCACTCTGGTTGTTGTGGCTACTTTTCGTTTCTGGACTATCTCTCAGATGGATGTGAACAATGTTTTTCTTTACAGTGATCTAAAGAAATATGCCTATATGAAGCCATCTCCCTGGGAGTTGTGGCTCCTGCTAGGCACGTTTGTCGTCTTCGTCGTGCTCTTTATGTCCTCAAACAGGCTCCTTGGGCCTGGTTTAAGCGCTTCAATTATGTGGTTCTAGCTACTAGTTTCTCTCCTAGTAATCATGATCCCGCTTTGTTTATTCATACATCGACACATGGTCGCACATTGATATTGTTATATGTGCATGATATGTTGATTATTGGAGATGATGTGAAGTATGTTATATTCATGATTTGCTTGCTCGATTTGGGTTTAACTGCTACTACCCCTATGGAGTTTCATCTTTGGCTCAGTCCCACAAATGGCGTTCCCCACGAGAATTCTTCTCGCTATCGTCACATTGTTGGGAGTCTTGTCTATCTTGTTGTCACCAAGCTAGATATTGCCCACACTGTCTATGTGCTTAGTCAGTTTGTCAGTACTCCCACCTCAGTTCACTATGATCACTTGCTTCGTGTGTTGCGATATTTGCGTGGGACTGCTTCGCATCGTCTTTTCTATACTCGTTTGAGTCGGTTTCAGTTTCATGCTTACTCTGATTCAACCTGGGAAGTGATTCTGTTGACCGCCAATTCATTATTGGCTATTGCATATTTCTTGGCACTTCTCCTTACATGAAAGTCGAAGAACATAGATTGTGCTATCACACTCTAGTGCTGAGGCAGAACTTCGAGCATTGGTTTCCATTACTTCAGAGATTGTCTAGTTTCATTGTTTGTTGACTGATCTTAGTGTATCCTGTATTGCTCCTACACCTCTCTTATGTGACAACACTAATGCTATTCATATTGTCAATGATCCAGAGAAGCATGACTTGACCAAGCATATTGATGGCGATGTCTCCTCACACGCTGTTATTGTTTGCAGTTGATTATTACTGTTCAGTATATGTCGTCTGAGTTTCAGGTTGCTGATTTATTCATTAAGACCCATACTTGAGAGCAGCATCAGTTTCATCTCTCCAAACTTCATGTTTCATATCCTCCAGATCCACTGAGTTTTTTTTTTTTTGGGATGTATAGTTAATACTTGTGCATATGGCCTATGTGGCCCATTTAATCTATATTCTATATATATTTGGTTCTAACTCTAATACAATTCATTGGTTAAGTTTCTAACGGTAATCATATACTGTCTTGGAATATCTCCGTCATCCAGGATTCTGTGATTATAGAGCAGATCGATCGGGATGTAAAGCGCACTCACCCTGACATGCATTTCTTTTGTGGAGACTCATCTTTTGCAAAGTCCAATCGGGTAAATCTCCTCCATCTAAGCTGAAACAATGTTGTGTCCAAACATGTGACTGATCATTTGTAACTGTCTCCAGGCATCTCTGAAAAATATACTTATTATCTATGCAAAATTGAATCCTGGTGTGAGATATGTACAAGGGATGAATGAAATACTGGCACCACTCTTCTTTGTATTCCGGAACGATCCAGATGATAAAAATGCTGTATGGAGTAAGAAATTATTTTACTATATGCTGAATGCCAATTGTTGTGGTGTTGACTTCTGAGGCAGTTTCTATTTCATACAGACATACCTAATGAGGTTCTTTTTATGTGATGATGTTTCTATTCTGAATCCTTACAGACCTTCGCAGAAGCTGATTCCTTCTTTTGCTTCGTGGAGTTGCTTAGTGGGTTTAGGGACAATTTTTGCCAGAAACTTGACAATAGTGCTGTTGGCATTCAAGGTACACTCTCCAAATTATCACAACTTCTAGCGATGTATGATGGAGAGCTTCAGCATCATTTGGAAATAACTACAGAAGTAAGTCTTTAAGTACCGCAGTGTGCCATCCCCATGCTTCATGCTGTGATCAGGGTGATGCCTCTGGCTAGCTATAGTGTTTACTTCACTGGGTATCTGCTTGAACCTGACATGGAATTGCATGGCTTCTTACAGTAATATTGTTGTTCTTTGATAAGACAGACAACAAAACTTCACTCCTTTCCTTCATCCTCAAAACACAATCCTATTTGATTAAAGGCATATCATCAAATATATGCCATTTCCCTAGAACTGTTTATTGTTGAGGGTTTTATGGTCAAAATATTAGCAAGAAATCTATATGGCCACAGCTGCTCAGAGAAATTATAGAAGTCCTGACAGCCTTGTTTACAGAAGTATGGTTTATGCAGGTTAATCCCCAATTCTATGCATTCAGGTGGATAACATTGCTGTTAACTCAGGAGTTCAATTTTGCCGATATTATTCATATATGGGATACGCTTCTAAGCAATCCGGAGGGGCCTATGGTAATGTACTCTGGTGATTCTGCAAACATTTGTAATCCTATTCCACTCTTGTTCCGTTTCTGAACTGTCTGCTGAATGCAGGAGACTCTACTTAGAATATGCTGTGCAATGCTGATCCTTGTCCGGAAACATCTCTTGGTGGGTGATTTCACTTCCAATCTCAAGCTTCTGCAGAATTACCCACCAACCAATGTCAGTCACCTCCTTTACGTCGCGAACAAATTGCATTAAAACACAGTGGATGCCCAAGTATTCCTTCAGTCCAAATGAACTGTAATACAGCATTGTAGTCCACGTTGATCTGCGCTGTCTATGTATTCAATTCTCCTGTCTGTGGTAACTTTACCTGTTGACAATTTTTTGTGTTCATTGGTTGGAACAGATTAGTCCTACTACTTTGCTGTGCAATTTTTCTGCTTTGTCGTATGTGCAGAAATTATAGCGATATGGTAATGTGGTTCTCTTTTGCTTTATTTTTTTCCACAGTTCACAAAGTGACAGGAGATGCTAGTGCAAGTCTGCAAGAGAACCATCAAACATGGCCATAGCAACATTGTTCACAGCATCATAGCTAAATCACTCTACAGGCAAAAGAATCCATATAACATGTATACGTAGGGGGTCCAGAACAGTGTACTTTGGTAAGAAGAAGCTTCACCATGCCGGAAGGCTACAGCTGTTGTCTCTTTTTCTGTTTCAAAATATAGTCTTTTGTATCCCAAGCTTTCTGTTCCCTTTGGCACAAGTTAGGAAAGTGTCCGTCGGCCCAGCCGCAGGCAGATCCTTCGGCCGGAACCCATTTCTGTGCAAGAAATAAAGCTGGACGCCGTATTGCTGTGTTAGCCTACAAACCAAAGTTGTAGGGGCAATACTGTAAATACCTTTCTGCTTCTCACAGTACCCTCAAAATTTGCTTAAAAAAAGAGTACTTCTATCCACAACTAAAAGATATCACAAAAATTTAAAGCAAATATGAAGTTATGAAGTTTGTCGGTAACAGTTCATCAGTAACCACATATGTCTGAAGATAAGCGCATGATTCTTTAAGTCGAGCTTAGCAGCAGTGCTTAATTTCCTAGGCTTTTTTTAAGTCCCACCACCTATCGATAAACCGGTCGATTTCTAGTGTTTTCTCACACCAGTTGGTCTTCTTCTAAAACCTTATTCAAACCGGGATTGTTTAGATAGACACTCTTCAACTTACCATTGTGAATAGGAACATGTCTACAAAAGAGGAGCTATAACATGGTACTAACACCAGCCGGTTTTCTAATATCTAATCCAGACCAAAATTGCTGTGAACCCTGGTTTAAGATAGTAACACTCCTCGATTGCTCAACTTTCCATTGTGAATAGTAAGATGTCTGTCTACTAGAGAGGAATTGTAACATCTTAATGCTAATATCTATCTTACGAAACCAAAAAAAAAAATAGCAGCTTTGAAATGGGAATGTACAAGTACATATACACAAATGAGTAACACAGACTGAAAATATATATGAAGTTTTCTATCATCTTATGTGTGGAAAGATTTCTGAAATTATTGAATCTCATATAAATAATTTTAGGTGTGTGAGATGAGATACATTAAAAACCATTTATATTCAACAGCATTAGAGACCTTCATCCTGTACGTCAAAAATTTCATACATAATTTTTATCAGAGTAACACTTGCACAGGACAGGGAGATGTATACGGGTGTGACCGCTAGTTTGTCTTACTCTGGTACAGGAGATGGATGGGGGCCGGCTGATATGTAGTATTGATGAGTTGGTAAGGTGCTGTGTCCTGGACAGCAGGGATGCCCCTGCAACTGGTGCAGGATCTCTGTGACAAAAACATGTATATGTGTATACAGATATATGGAAAGATAAGGGTAGATGATAGTAAAATGCTTGGCTTTGATGGACGTCAATCTGGGCATAATCCAAATTTATTGAACAGGACTCCCTTCTCAGCTTTTTCCAGTTGATGGAAACCCACCCCCACTAGACATATATATGGATTTTATGTGCACAAGGAATTAATCCTTCTTCCCGCAGCCAAGATGTTCACGTATACAAAAATTTTCTTACAAACTTCTTTAAAAAAAAAAATGATCCCCACACATTATAATTACAACCAATCATGCTCTTAATATCCGTAATTTTTAAGATTCGTGCACTTTTATATAGCACTTCATATAAATAAGTAAATGATATGAAATTCAAAAAATCAATAATTGGATGGGTGTATAAAACTATGAGATATGTGAATTGAGATGAAATGATGCTAACAAAGTATGTGATGTTATGTGGAATTGGATCCAATAAAAAAATGTTAAACTTACTCAAGTTTGACGTGTAGACTTTTATAATACAGAGCGTGCCTGAAAAACGTGCTGCGCTTGTATCGGACCCTCGCCGAGACGTGTTGGCGGTGATGCGGCAGTATCACGGCGGCGAGGATGAGCCAACATTAGACATGGCCTAAGGTACATGCTCACATGCATGGAAAATCCGGACCGGAAATATAGTATAGTAGGGAAAGGGTGGCTCAAATACGCGCAGCGTACATACTGATACTGTCGCGTACGTAGGTAGGGACCAATAATACGAGGTTGGAGCGACACAGGCCCGACAAAACATGCTGTCCCAGTGTCCCGACCCCGTAGCCCCCATTGGAGCCGGACACCCGTGGGACATGTCTTCCGCCCTCTCAGGAAGAAAGCCCCGTATTGCATGCATGCACCACCCGTTCATGCCAAAGCTCGCTTGTTCTAGTTCATACGATATTCGTATATACAAAAATCAATGGGTACGTAGGTAAGTGTCACGAACGTACAAATTAGTCTTGTGTACATGCATACGATATAAGTTCTGTACGCATATTATGAACACGAATGTGAAAGAACAAAAAAACAAACAGTAACTACATCAAGAATTTTTTGGTTTGCCTGGATGCATGTGTCCGTTTTTTTTTTTAAATAATTTCGCTATCTATAACACATTTAAAAATTATATTAAATCTCTATTCTTCCTCTCTCCCACACTTCTTCTTCCTCCTCCTCACCATTCCCTATAGTCCCTCACCACCACAACTCAAACTCTATCCCACATTTCCCTACCTTTGACGGGCCCGTGATCATGCAAACTTTGCTGGCCTCCCTAATCCATCTTCTTTTCCTCCCCCATCGACCACCATAGTTTTTGGCTAAAAGTGACATCGCCGTCACGACCACTACATGCTCCATTGCATGTCTCAATTGCCGGTAGTCACCACCAACTACCATTACAAATGGCTAGTTGGGCCTCCACTGCCTGCCCTAATGTCGAGTTATTACTATTTGTAATGCTAAAGAGACAAGTTTTGATTTAGCGGTGAAAAAAGATGTATACAAGATAAAAAAAAAATAAGTACACTTATTGTAGTAAAACTTTTTTTTAAAGATATTTTCTCAGTAAGAAAAAATTAAAAATTTTATTCTATCTATCAATGATTGTTTGCAATTTTATCTGTGTCAGGGTACCAAAATTAAGCGGAGGCACACCTCAACTAAAAATAATATAAATTCAAAAAAATATAATCAAGTTGAGTCTAGAACTTAAGGCCTTATGTTTTAAATCTCCATCATCTATCAACTCAATTACTAATATTTATTCATCATACGAGAAAAATGTTTTAATATGTATATTATCCTTGAGATGAGTCAGGGCTTGGGACCCCGCTCATCTTTGCGTGGGTCTGCCCCTGTATTTGCCTCAGGTGGGGGTATTCTCTCACCTTGGAGAATAAATGATATATAGTTCAATAAAATTTGAATAATCTTGATTAATTAGAAAAGAAATTGAGGCAGTTAATTATCTTATTAAAATTATAATTTCTCTCTCATCTTTATCTGAATTATTAATTTCTGATTTAATAATTCAAGTAAAAACAAAAACACATGTATTTTCATCTCTATATTGGAGTAAACAAATACTACCATCCATACGCCACAACATAACACTCAAATTAACGCCACAAAAAGTAGAGTCCAAGAAAGCTTTGTGCCTGGTATAGTATCGCGATTTTCTCGTGCAACTGTGTGATTAAAAAGCAAAGGAAAAAATTCCTCGGACACTGCATTGCAGCGGGGATACAGGATACTGTGGTACGGTAATTGAGCAATCTGGAGCGCTTAGCATTAGCATTGTGACGATCAATCTGAAGTATCATATTATTGATAAAAAAAAAAGTACACATCCATTGTGCACATGAGCACTCATCCATCGAAGACTCGACTCTCAAACTTCCAGCAAATGATGCATCTACAACAAACCGAGTCAGGCGGTAAACAGTGAGTTCCTCGAGGTTGTTAACTGCAACTCTTATTGCGGCCTCACATACTAAACAGTCTGTATGCTTGTACTAAAACCCCAGTAAAAATTAATTTACTCGCAGTGACGACGCCAGAGGCTACAACAGCAACTTTCCCCATTGCCATTTCCGGTTAAAAACTCAAACGATTAATAAACAAACACTACGCACGGTTTGTCATGTCAGAGCCCCAGAAAAGAATTAGTTCGATCGAATTACCCCAAAAATGGCTGGACAAGTTTTTGCCCGATATAGTTACTGTTTGAGGCAGTATAGTACTACAGTGCAAATGCAGCCTCGCAGGGACTTTAGTTTTGGTTTAGTTTTCTTTTCTTTTCTTTTCTTTTACCAATACAGAGAGACAGGGGCGGGGGGGTTGGTTGCTCTATAAGACTAACGCACGGCGTACGTAGGTGCATGGCAGGTCTTCTCTGCTCTTGCAATTGTGACGGGTTGGTTGCCCCATCACTACCCACTTCAGTTTGTGTCATCTCATCTCATCTGCCTAGTCTTCTCAAACCTGTAAGAGCAACCAAAACAAAATATAAATCTATGTACTTGGAAATTTACAAATGGTACCAACTTCCAAATGGTTTGTCTGCATTTAATTTGAACCGTCCATCTAAGGTTAGTTGTATCATGTTTAGTGCTGCTAGCTGCTAGTTGCATAAATTTTGTGCAGCTTTGCTTGCTCTTATATAACAGTGGTGAAGAAATACCCTAATATTTTATGTGATGTATAGAAGAAATCCAAGCCAGCTAGAGATTTGCAATTTGCGGTGGGCAACAATGAGAAACAACACTTGCACAAAAGGAAAATTGTACATATTAAATAGCACAAAGTTAGAGTTGAGATTAGGGATATGATTGGATATAAGGAATTTCTAGAAGGTAGACTAGGGCAAATCTTGGACTAATTTGTTGAAAAACTCATTTACTTCTTTTAATAGGTTGTACGGAGATTTCCCTCACTCGACTATTAGGTTTAGATTGAGCTAATCCCATCAGACTGGTTCGATCAATCGACCAAACTAAATCATGTATGATCATATTTGCTTAATTATGTTTAGTAAGAAGAAATTTAGTGACACTTCTATAATTAAAACCTCTCACTATTATGTGAGAGGTCACATATTTAATTTTTAAGAGGAGTGAGGGGTTGGAGGTTGCCGATCATTATTTTTACAATTTTTTACATTGTTAGTACCTAAAGCATTTCAATACACATTTCTAATTGCATCGCATTTGCATGTATTAATGAGGGATAATTAATCACTCTAGTAATAACAGGGTTAGCAGGATAATTAAGAAATACAGATTGCCGAGTAAAGCCACGCATGATAATTAACAAATACACAGGGATTAACGAGATCAGATTACCGTTTCTTAAAGCATTGGACAATCCTATTTCTTCTAAAAGACAAAGCTGGGATTTGAACTTACAATTTGGACACGAAATAACAAGTAGTATGGTCTTCTTCGTTTCACTATTTTGATGCAAATTTGAAACGCTGGAATACTTCCATTAGAGACATATGCACATGTACAACTCCCTGTATATGCGTCTGCCGAAGAGAAATATGTTGAGTAATTTTGCTCTCGTCAATAAATGAGGCGCACCTACACGTTACACGGTCAATGAAACTGGGACCCACCGACCTGGTTGCCCTGAGCAAAGGTAGTGAGTGCATGGGGTCCATGCCTCAGTCCCTGACAGGTGTGTGCGTGAAACCCTCACCCAAAGAGATAGAGAGAAGAAAGAGAGAGAGAGATGGCATGTGTGTATGCGTGTAAAGTGTTTGCGCGAAAGTTTTGCAGCATGTAGACGTACGGAGACGGTCAACGCCCAGGACCGCCATGTCATTGGTGGCTGCCGTCCTACGTGGCAGGGACTGACGCTCCCACCTCTCCAACTCTCTCCCATCTCTCCGTCTCTCTCCACCTCCTCGTAAGTCGAGCACCCTCACTACCACTACGTCTCTCTCTCCTCTCTCCTCTTTTATTTGCATGCCTTACACGCACACTCTCTCACCTCGTCCCGCTCACGCTTCACCCTTTTGCATGGCCGAAGCACCCTTCTAACCGGGTAATAGGCTGCCCTATCCTCTCTCTCCTCCTTTTACCCTTGAAACAAACACACATCGTGAGGTCGCTGACACGGCATCCGACTGGCCAGAGGGCCCCTTTTCACGTGGCTCCCACGTGTCAGCCAGCCTCCACGTGGTGATCTCACGTCGCTCGCTTGCTTGCCCAAGCGAAAGGAGCCAAAGAAATGGTGGGAAACAAGGATGGGATGGCCTTGGCGGATGAGGTGGTAGAACGGCCGTTGACTTGGCGTTTGACCGTCGTGTTTAGCTTGTCTCGTTTTGGTCAATCTTTTATGCCTTATCATCTTGGCTTCTCCTCTCTTCCTACTAGCACGTTTCTTTTCTTTGAACTAGCTATAGCTATAGCGTATGTATGATACTCCTAGTTTGCAATGCGTTATACTGGCATTGGAAAGGCAAAATGCATCATGCTTGTGTGTAAATGTGGTGATATGACACTTACTTCATCACTGGACGGTTTGATATGTCCACTATTAGGCGTTTAAGAACAGGGAAAAAATATATACAAGAGTTGTGTGATCACATGGTCACCACCCTGGGCAAAATTTTTTCCTGCCAAAAGCTGTCATCCTTCGTTACACCCTTACTCATACCGGTCGTCTTGGGTTAATCTATTTTCTGTCGAGTAAAATTAGATGGAAAATATTTTAAAATGAAAATGATATTATGCTCCATTGACAAGTTAATTATATAGATTTATAGCAAATGAAAGATTGAAATTAAGGCTAATTTGCACCAATTCATTACTTATTGGTGCTTCGGATCTTTGATATTGTCACTTAAGTGGAATATTAATCTAGTTACATATTGGATGCATGGGAAAGTCTGGCTGTGGCACACATCTACTCGATGTTTAGAATGTTACATTTGTTCAAGAACGACCTGGAAATATTTACCATCCCCTCCATTGTTAAATATATGTTGTTTTAGTATCTAGCAAAAAAACAATGTATAAGAAGAAAATATCGTAATAACCTCATTTAATATATTTTACTAGTATTTCTCCCAACTCTCCAAATCATATATTTATCTTTGAAAATATTAAATGAATGATACGTATATATGAAAAATGATATACAAATATGTCTCAAAATCGTAGAATCATATGTATTTACAAACTAAATTAAAAGACTAGAATTGCATATATTTAAAACAAAGTGAATATACGCTAAGAAAATTCTAAGAATTAAATTAGTAGTACCGAGCAAAATGAAGCACGACTGGATGTGCATGATAGTTGCATAGATTTGGTGTAGGTGATGATATTAGATACGAGAGAATGGGATAGAATGCAGATAGTACATACACTGTTTACTAATCCCCACTTTGGGTATAATGACTATCAAAACCATAATACTAGTTTATTTTGTATGGTTCACAATAATTCACCACGATTCCAATATATTCATCGCCTCCGAATACTTATTATCTATCTTAAAAATAAAATGTAGAGAATTTCTTTTCAAGAATCACAATCATCTGATCAAACATTAAACAATCTAGATTAATATAGAAGAGAGATTAAAATTAATCATCTTAATATAGAAATTAACTTCTCAACTACTAACTTGATATAGAAATTGTTAACTTCCAACAGTTTAAATAGAGAGACACACAAGCTTTTTTTCGCTATAGCAAAAAAAAAAAAAGAATCCCATTTTATGTGTTAACATGAATATTAGTTCATACATGATTGTAAAATTCATGAGGTTATATTTTTGCAGTACTTAAAAAATTTCATTTCACAAGGAAGAAAATCGTAAGAGTCCATTTTTCTTTCTTTGTTTTTTTTTTTTTTGTAAGACTTCATTCACTGCCCCAACTAATGAACCTTCTAGTGTTGACAAGCTTTTAATAAAGCGTACGCACACTAAGCACATACTACTATAATCACTGGTCGTACAAGGAGGTGGCCATGCACTAATGCTTTCCAGGAGACAAAAGGTCTACTCCATTAACAAAAAATGCAGCTCGGGTGAAGAAAACCCAAGAGGCTTCGGTCGGTTGTACTACCCATGGTGCAATTCACTTGTTAATTAATCTCCATCGATTAAGCTAACCCAACCGTGTTCTTGTTGGTTTTTGTTGCATGCAATTGTCCCCACTCTTTTGAGTCACAACAAGTGCATCGGAATTCCCAAACTAATCCCACCGTGCATGCCTTGGTGACCCCCAAAGCACCCACAAATCGCATGTTTTGGCCCTAAACTTAACCCATTCTCGGGACCTGCACAACCATGTACGCAACTTGCATGCACCCATTGTGCACAGCACAAAATCCTACCTGAAAACGCTCTGCATTGTTACTCGCACACCGCTATATACTATCTCTTCTGCCCACACGCACACACGAGTGCTTCCTGTTGTCATTTGTTCCATAATTTAGAATTAGAAATCTCTCTCTCTCTCTCTCCCCCCACTCACCAGTGGCATCGATCATAGAACACGTCTCAGCGTAAACAAATCAACAAACCATTTTGCCTATATGTTTCCATGGCCCACATGCCAGGGCTTCTTCGAGTGTGAGTGCATGCAGAGCTATATTTTATGATGAGTAGTGGCATGAAGTACTAGTAATATAAGATTAGGCACGTACTATTTATAATCTTTTGTACGTAGCCGGTCAAAGCACCACGACCAACACGCACCCGGCCAGACTAGTGTAACTATTAGGTATTAACGCATGTTTGGATTTAAAGAATTTTAGAATAATTTTTGAGGAAATCAAACATCTTGTTTTCTTTAAATTTTTGGTGGAAATTCTATAATTTAATTAGCTCTCACTCGTTCTCAAATAGTTGTCATTATCAAAACAATAAAATTTTAAAATTACATATCAAAAAAGATCAACTCTGAGCAATCATTATTAGGAAAAGACTTGCCCACTCCATCAGTAAATAATAAGCCAATTAAATTGCTGCCTCTATTTTTTTCCAAAAGAGTATTAAATTGGAGTAAATGGAAAACATACACCTATAAAATGAAAAGTTACAACTATTTTTAAACAAAATGTACTATCCTTATGAGGTGTTTGGCTCAATAATTTTTTGTATATTTCCAATACTTCGTAAAAAGAATATATTATTTGGTGTTTGATTAGATTATTCTGTGGTGACAATACCTATTGAAAATATATTTCTATAAAAATTAGATTACATCCAAATTAAATATATCTCTAATATATTACATCCAATTCCGAAAAATTTTAAGATTACCATTACGGTCCCCAGCCAAACACTACCTAAATATTCAACAGCTGATGGTATCGGAGTAGTCACGTGCACCACATCATGGCCGCCAAAATGTGTCCACGTAATGTGGTGGAGCCACACCGTTTCCTGGCCCACAAGCCAGCCTACCATGCATAAAACAAGACCAGAACAAACACATGCAAGTACGCAACACATAAACACATCCGTCGTATGGCCACATACATGAGTACCTCCACAACACAAAAAAGATTGCAAAAAAAAGAGAAATTACTCCATAGATAGAGAAGATTTAGTAAGATCTGAATCTATCAACTCATCACAGGGTCTCGAAATTTGGTGTGTGGTAAGTTGTAATTAATGTAACAAACGAACGCATGACGAAGAATAGTTCACCCACTCTAGCTAGCTCCAAGTTTCAAAGAAAGAAAGCAAAAAACCAAAACCACCAACGACTGATTCTACCCGCTGCTACGAATGAATAATTCTACCCCGCTCTCAAAACAACATCAAATCGCTTCTTTTCTCGAAGTCTTTTCTACTCTTTCTTTGCATTTGCCATGAATTAATTATTCCTTCACTTCACCTCACAAGAAAGCTTTAGAATAAGCCACCATCACCATCGTCGCCGTCTCTCGCTTCCATGGTTTTGATCACCAGCTTTGTACGTACGCCTGTCTAATCGCTGTACCCTAGGCGTTGTAGCTCCCCCACGAGCCTGCCGTCGTCGTCGTCGTCGTCGTTGTCGCTGGCCGCTTGGTCGTCGTCGGCGTGGTCGGACGGCGCGTGCGTCGACGCGGTGGTCGACGACGCGCCGTCGCCAGAGGACGAGGGCGGGGCAGCGAGCTCCTGCGCCAGTTGGTCCACGCTCACGGCTCCCTCGCGCGTGCAGGCCGACGCCGCCTCGGACAACGGCGAGGGCGCCGGGGAGCGGCCGACGATGGGCACTGGCTCCGTGAGCTGCTTGCCGTCGCGCGGAGGCGCGAACACCACCGGCAGGTACTCGTCGCTGTCGCACGGGAACTTGGAGTTTTTGAAGTGCTCCTTGAGCGCGTCCAGGCCCTGTGGTCACAACGTGTATATATATGCTTTGTGAAATTTCCATGTATCTATAGTGAATTGGATGTAGTATAGAAGAGTAATAGTACTACCTGTACACGAGCATATGTGACTTGGCAAATCTTGCGAGAGTTGAACACCTCCCATGGCTGCTTGTGGAAGGCCTTGTAGAGCCGCACGGCCGCCTCCGGCGAAGTGAGGTTGACGAAGCCGTACCCCACATTGCACTTGTTGCTGCAACCCAGGAAAAGCACCAAATGCTCATTTCATGTTAGAAAACTTAGAATTACACTTTTTTTTTTACGAGAACTTAGAATTATACATGGTACTCAGTCATCTATGGTGCTTTGGGAGTTCTTGCTTTGAACTTGAGGGGTTACAAAATACTGAGTGAGAAGTTTTGGCCACTAGAGTAAAAAGTACTAATAATGTGTCATCGGTTTGGAGCAACCTTTTGACACCACCAAAGCCCTCTTGTCATTGGGCATTGATAGGTCTTTTCCAACTTCATGCAACAAGTGAAAAGCTGAATTGAAAAAAAACCAAAAAAGAAATCATTGTTCAATTTCATTTCAAGATTTTTAAATTACATGTAATGAATTAAAGCATTCCATTGACGCAACTTTTCACCAAAACTCCCAAGATGTCTCTACCCCCAACACTGCTTTCTCCTTTTGTGTTCGCCTCGTTATGGAAGTGCAGGGCTGTGCAAGCAAGAAAAGAAGACAGTGCAGAGATCCTTAGCGGCAGAGAGATAAGAGATAGAGATAGAGAGCACATACAACAAAAGAATTGAGGGGATCAAAACGAAAAGGATCTGGGGTGATCTCCCTCGCACTGCCAATTTTATTTCCCTTTGGGCTAATAAGGCCATGGCAGCCCAGGGAGCTGTGTGTGGTACAGTGTACTACCCAAAGATACCTCCCAAAACTCACTCGTTTCCCACTTCTAGGTCCCCCCTCAATTTGTTCCTCCCTTTGATAATTCCAATTGCACCAAGATCTTGTGCAAACTAACAAAATTACATTGCTATGCGTGTGCCATGGTGTTCTTGCATTGGGCACCATAAAATATTAATGCAGGTTATTGGAAGCTGACTTACTTGAAATCTATGGGGAGGTAGACGAAATCGTAGGCCGAGAACGGCTGGCCCTCGCCTCCGCCGGCACCCGCTGCGACGCGCTCGTTGGAAAGTATGCAGTGGTTGTCCAGCATGTTCAGCAGCAACTTCTGGCTGTAACCCGCAAACAGAAGACACATTTCTAAGCGTGTAAAACCCATGAAATATAGCATCTTGTGACAATGTTGGAACTATCAAAGCGACCTGTATTTGTTCGGTATGTTCCTTATCATGACGGTCGTTCTCGTGTCCTTCCAAGAAGCCGATTCTTGCGCCTCCGTGTCCACACCGCTCGCACCGACGTCGGGCTCTTTGAACAGGAAACGTGCCTCCCACCCGCTCTTCTGGCCTCTCCAATTCCCTCCACGGCCCCCGCCCTTCTGGCCTTGTTTCCCAGAAGCCGCAGCGGTTGGCGAAGATGCCAAAGCTGACGAAGACGACAATGATGCAACGTTCTTGCCGCCCTTGCTCTTACGCTCGTTGCTCGTGCCGGCATTGCCTCCCCTGGATTGATCACTGGTACAGGACTTTGCAGAGCTCCTCCTTAGAAGAACCACTCCTTCCCTTGCCTTCCCCGATCCAGACGACGACGATGGCGACGGCTGCGACAATGACGCTGTTGGGCGCCAAGCCGCCTGCAGCCTCGGCGGAGTTGCCACGCTGGGCGGGTGGGAGCCGTATCCACGCCTACGTGCAATTAAAAGACGCCAAAATTTAGCTGCGGATTGGGCGGTGCGATGCGGTATACAAGCAACTGCGTAATTGGGGTGCGTGCAAGAACCTGCGCGCGCCGGGCCCGGAAGCGCGGGTGAACTCGATGACGAGGCGGCGGCCGAAGAGCTCCTTGCCGTTGAGCTCCGAGAGGGCGCGCGCTGCGTCGCGCGTGTCGAAGAACTCCACGAACTTGTGATTAGGCCGCTGCGCCGACTCCCTCACTTCCTTCACGTCACCTATAATACAAAGAACCAATAGAATTGGTGAAGGACACAAGGAAGCATGGTTGGTTGGCTTCGTGGTGCATACCGTAAGCTTGGAAGGCTTCGCGGAGTTCGAGGAGGGAGACGCCGGGGAGGGAATTGAGCACGACAAGGGAGCCGCGGTTGGCGCCGTCGTCGGGGAGGGCACCGGGGGACGCGAAATGGGCCCACACGGCCTGCCCGAGGACGAGCCCACGGGAGCTGTCGTTGGGCCAGTCCCAGGATGGTGGCGGCGGGGGCGCCGGCCAGGAGGCGGAAGCGGCGGCGGCGGCGTACAGCTGACCGAGGCGGCTCTGCTGCCGCATGTGCTGCTCGCGTATGCCGTTGACGGCGGCCTCGGCAGCGCGGAGATCGAAGAAGTGGACGGTGGCCGCGCCCTCTGACGCCAGCGACGACGCGTCCACGGCGCGCACGGCGCCGAACGGCGCCACCGCGCGCGCTACCTCGGCCTCCGGCGCGTGATGGGGCACCAGGCTCAGCACCACCGCGCGGCTCGGGGGTCCGTCGATCATCGTCGCCGACGCCGGCACCGAATAGCCCGGCTGAGCCGGCGGCGGCGGCAAGGGAACGGCCATCGGCGGCGCCTGCACCGGGTACGGCTGGGGGCAGTAAAGCTGGTGCGGAAGCGGCGGGAAGGGGTAGGACGCGGCTACAGCAGGGTAGAACGCTTGAGCTCCGGCGTCTAGAAGGTTCGAGGAGGTTCCTGGCATCCCACCCATGCCATTTCCTCCTTCCTCCATGGCTCTCTATCCGGGACGAACAACTAGTACAACTAAGCAAAAACAAAACAAAAAAAGAAAGAAAGAAATATGAAAAAAAAAGATCTAGAACTTTCTAGTGTTTCTTGATCATGCTTTCGATCAATAACCACGCTTCAATTGTACTAACGGTCACTCTCTCTACCTCTATCTCTATATCGTCTCTGTCCTGCTTTGCTTTATGTTGTGTGTGTGGGTGGAGGAGGGAGAGAGCAGTAGTACAAACCAGTAACAAGTAAAAGAAAGTGGAGACAGAGGGGGGGAGGGGGAGAGAGAGAGAGAGAGAGAGAGAGTGGAGAGGGAGCTCTTTTTATGGTAATGGTCGCGGGAAAAGAAAACTGGTGTGCTTTTATTTGGAACTCTACAGGAACAAAGAGGAGAGAGAGGTGGGAGGAAGGGTCGAGGGAGGGAGGTGAAGGGCGGTACAGTGGGAAGAAGAGAGTGGAGTGGTGTTGCCCTTCTCTCTGTTCGGATTTTCTACAACGCTAGCGATAGTGTTGCGCTCACATAAGTATTTGTAGGTTCTGCATGTGAACTGTCGTTATTTTTCTCACGCCCCCTCTAATTAATTGTACTGCTCTAGAATTCAAAGACACACTCGTTTGGCCACAATCCATATGCTTCCTCGCATGAGTAATCGATTTGAAATTAAATGGTTTCTTAACTCATTTATCGAAATTTGAACCACAAAAGAGATTGATATAATTATTTTCGACGGTCTTATCTGATTAGTTATAATCATGATTAATTCCAATTTTTTATTTTTTTTCAGAAAACTATATAAACAATAAAATATTTGTAATTTTGTAGATTTCATTCTGAAATAAAGACTCATTTTATTCTTATCAAATCATATCAGAATTTAGATTTCTCAAATTCTAGATTTAATTGTTACACTCAATATATATTAGACACATATCTCCTCTGGCAGTACCAAGAAAATCCTCTTCTTGATATCATCATTTTTGACATATATTACCTCTGTTCTGAGTTGATTGTCATTTGCCAATTACAGTAACCAAAATAATCATATTTTTTATACTACTCTCATTGTTTTCAAATATATCTTATTCTAACATTCTTATTTTTGTTTTGAAATATATGTCACTCTAAATTTTGAAGCAAATCAATATAATATTTTCTCTATAATACAATCAATAATAAAACTGACTTTCTTAAGAGTTTGTCTAGACATGCATATTGGAGGTGATTTATAAACTTTTAGTGTGATTTATGGAGCATGAAGAGATGTCACTTGGGTGTCGTCTGGGTAAAAGAGATTTTTTGGAAGGGAAATCCACTAAAATTTTATATTTAACTAAACTAGTATTCTAAATTTAGTCTTCCTAAAAAAATGAGCTAAAACTACTCTCTAAACACATCCTTAAGGTCTTATTTTTGTCTTTTGACAACATAAAAAATATATATGACTATACAATAAAAAATATAACTTATGAGTAAATACTCCCATCGTTGGAGAACATAATATATATATTTTTCATTTTTTGTAAAGTAGAGACATGTATGCAATTTATTGTTTTTCTTTTCTATATACCTTTATTTATTTTTTCATTCTCTATATTTTTTTGTAAACAATCCTCTCATTTTAAAGTACTTGTGAACGAGGATAATTTAGTCATTTTTTCTCAATGATTTCTTAAGTTAGAACTTTTGTTAATCGGTATGAGCTATCAAAATAACTTATATATTTTGTAATAGAGAGAATATCTAATTTTTATGGTGTTACAGAGTTACTTAAATCTTTAAAAGAAAATGAGTTTTGCTAAAATGTATATACTAGTTTTTTCACTATTAGATCTATCTTCTGTCCTTATATCTGGTACTTAAAAAATAAAGAATATAGTTTTTTTATAGAAACAAATACATACAACTTAGAAAGCAAGAAAATTGTGCACAAGGTTGCGCAGGTTTGAATAGTCGCAGAAGATCTGGCACCGCGGTGGGACGTGGAGGCAGAGAGAGAGGGGAGAGGCGGTGCGCCGGCGCAAACAGTAGCCGGGTGTTTAGACTCGTAGAATAGGGCCCGCTGTAAGAAGATGTCCGGTCTTGTCCAAGTGTATATTCTGTGTATTTATCCACAGTATGTATCCTTATCTCCACTGCCTCAACATCTGTATTGTCATTCTTCCCTTCGTTTCAGCCCTTTTTCCCATGATCTTGACAAGAACTAGTTCAAGATATGTTAGGAAAAAATAGATGCAAATAAAACTAATCAATCAATCAAGGAAGAGAGGATATCAAAATTTATCAGCGAGATAATCCTTCTGAACAGAGAAAAAACTTGATATGACAAATAGCAGAATCATTATAATAATAATATGAGTAAAAAAACTCTCTCATTCACATAATACATTATAGAAATATAAAAAAATAACTCCCACTAGAACTCTTCCATGATATTTATTTATAGGCTTAAGATAAAAATGTGTTATAGTAGGTTGCTCTTTTTTATTAGGATAAAATCTTTTCTTCGATATCAATTTATAGGGTTAAGATAAAAATATATTGTAGTAGGACAATCTCTTTGATTGGGATAAAATCTTTTCAAACAAAAGATAAAGATTTGAAAAAATATTAGATTTAGAGTCATAACCAATAATCTTCGTCTTGACTCAAAATTCATAAATTGTTTGTCATCATAAAGCCTCAAGAGATTTAATTGCAATAAAAACAAATCAAGTCCAAACAAAGTTTGAAGTTGAAAATTGAAAGATATTTCATGAGCATATCTATTTCATTGTAATTTGTATGTATCCATTTCATTATAATTTGACTTACAACAACAACAAAATCACAAATAAAATGATACTTCACATCAATATGCTTAGTCATATTATGATACATATCACTCTTAGTCATACTATGATACAAAATTACAGATAAAGTGATAGTTCGTTATTTCAGATTAAACTGTAGTGAAACTTTCAAATTCTTCCGAAATTGATATCTTTTAATCTATAATTTTGATTGATGATCTTTTAAACTGGTAGAATTGTGAGTCCAAAATGATTAGATCATCATAATTAGAATGTCAATCAAAGTTATATATCTTAAGGTATAATATGATATGATATTTTATCATACATAACTCAGGTTGATGATTTGTTCATATCGATCTGATCGTTTTCACTTCATAATTTTAATAGTTAAAATGGATCGTTAATCGAAATTATAATTTAAAAGATATGGATGCCGAACAGTAGAATTTCACTGCTTGTCGTACTCCAAAGCTCAATAAGCTCCTGTCGCACTCTAAAAACTCGACACATTGATGTGGAAGGTTATTTTTGAAAAAAGAAAAAGATAAGTGTGAGTTATCTACAATTATTATTTTTTTGTTATTTAAAAAAATCCCAGAAGACACGTTGTTCTCTCCTCTCATCATTCCTACAGAATTATTAGATTTGTCCTTGGCACAAAATTTTGTCAAAAAAAAAAAAAGAGTTAGCACGTGGCCTTGGGGAGCAAACAGTTCGGTGTAGTTCGTGCTGCCATATATACTTCTATCACCTATGCATATGCAAGGTCTTCACTGGTACAAAAAAATAATAATAAATTAAAAAATAAAACAGTACTCCCATGTTTCTTGCTAATTTCGCCTACGCTGCTTGGGGTACGAGGGGCAGAGAGGAGATTGTCGCGTGTATAGCTAAAGACGATCTGAGAGCAACTCTTTGCACCAGTAGTAGATAAAAAGAAAAGGAAAATCTTAAACTAGACTTGTAGAGCTGCACGGCAAACTTTCCATAAAGTTTTCCCATCGCGAGGTGTTTACGAAAATAGTGTACGTCTTTGATTAGGAAGAGAGCTTCTGTTGAGTGGCACGACTAAGAGTCTCAGACGCTGAATGAAATTGAAATTATTCATATCTCAGTGATTTGATCAAACTCATCCACTCCAAACCATTTAAACGGATTATTCCAATACTATATTTGTCTTATTTTAGATGAACCAAATCTATTACAGTTACAATCAAACTGTACATGCATGCAAAATGTTTGGTCAAAATTTCATACTCCAACACGACGAGACCAGTTTTTTATTTTAAATTATGTTTTTGTTCAGACTGTTAATTTGTGGTTGGACATCTAGATCCACTGGCTTAATGGCAATTCCCGTCTCATTTTGGTGCAAGTGTTACTATATTGGTAGTAGCTACTAGCTAGCTAATATCACCAGCTATGGCCAATGCTAAGTACAATTCAGGTCTAATAGGCTATCTACGCAAAATTGACTAAGTCGCCTCGGCCATACGGTTGGTTCCAGCGAGCACCATTACCAAACTCACTGTTTGTAATGTGTAGTGCCAAGTTATCACCGTTCTAGTGTAACTAATAAGGTATGTACAATAGAGATATATCAAATGAGAATTATTTTTAAAATAGAAAAATAGTAACTCCCATCTAAACTATTTAATCATTATATAAAAAATTATCATCTATTAAACCATGAGATATTGTCCTTGAAAAATTAGCATTCTAAAAGAAACCAATACTGCTAGTGTCTAAGAGAATTTGACACTGTTAACATCTTATAAAATAGATTTGACAACTATGATTCGTTTCTACATTGATCAGTCAACTTAGATTACGAGTTTGCATTTTCTTATTTTTTATGGGATTCTAACTAGATGTGCCCCTATCTAACACAAGCATATTGTGGGTGCACCTCTCATATTGTTGGTTTAAGGGTTATTTATTCGTATCTAATTTTATCAAATCATCTCTTACCTTAAATCTAAGTTACTTTCTGTAACCAAATTTTCCATTAGTTTCGAAAGAATGCCCGCATTTTTATTTTAGGTCGTGTTTGGTCGAACATCAATTTCTTGAGTAAGCCGATTAATTATTGCTTCAATTTATAAGCTTATTAGTCTCTTTCTACCAGCTTCGACTTATATGAGGTTTTAAAAAATGTTTAATTTATAAAATAAGCATATAAATAAACGGGGTATTTAAACTTAATTTTAACTTATAAATTCATAAATTTAAGATAAAACTTCACCAAACACGCTTTAGAATTTGTCCATAATGCCCACAACTGAAGTATCCACTAATTTCCCTTGCTTACAAGGTATAACAAGGAATTGTTTAGCTTAATTTAGTTTAAATTTATAAGTCAGTTTAAACTTAAATTTATTTGAAATTTCTAATTTAAAGGGAGTTTTAGTTTGAAAGATAAGTTTCAAATTTAGATTTTGTTTGATTTAATTTCAACTTATTTGAGAAACTAAACCTAGATAAATCCGAACAATTGTGCCATTAATAAATATATAAAGCTAGATATAACGAATTGTGAAGGAAAAATATCTTGGGTGAGGTAGCTAGCTGTGTGTCTGCGAGTACTACAACCGGGGCCTCGAACAGTAGCACCGTACGAGCTCCCAGAGCGAGCGGCTATAGCTAAGCTTGCAGCATCAGATCGGGAAGTAAGGAAATAGTGGATACAATTAACCAAAAGGCCACCAATAGTCTCATGTGATCCCCATCAATCCCCGACCAGTCTCCCGTACAAGTTTGTTTTGTCGCCACCCCCACTGCCTTTGTGTCGAAACGTCTCGACTCTCTAGCCAGTCTCCCCCCCCCCCCCCCCCAACCCAAACCCAATGCCTCCATGCCCCCATTCTAGTATTTTCTACCATCGCCTTCTCCCAAATTTATTTTTCATAGCTCCAGTATATATTATGGTGGTTTTCGATGCGATTATGGTCGGATATAGAGTGCATTGCTGGTTTTTTTCTCCATTTATTATTTAATGATATGCTATTAGGGTTAACAAGTTATAATTAAGAATTAAGTGGAACATTCATGCAAGTATAGGGGTTTGGACAAGAAGATCTCAAGTTCATGAATCTAAGTGGAATATCTGTATAAGTTTAAAGATATATGGTCTAATTTACTCATTTAGAAAAATAAAAAATTCTAGTTTCTTTCTCTTTTTTTCTATTTCTTAGAGAATAATCATAAAAATAGAAATAAGTGTATATTGTCAAAATTTCCAACTAATTGGACCTAATTAAGTATATTTAACTGCACTGAAATCTCAAGATGAGGGTTTTTGGGTTGGGGGAGGCCAATCTCAAGTTAGACTAATCTAACTTATGCAATTTTGTGAGTTAACTTAGATTTAGAAAAGACAGTTCAACTTTACTAATTACTTTATAAAAATTGATCACATATATCACATTGTATTTTAGATATAAAACTACATTTACCTCTAAGATAAAAACATTCCCCAACCTCAAACTACACACACCAAGGGCGCACACAAAAAAGACCAAAAAGTTTGAAAAGAAGTACACACCCACACGTCCCATCCCTCTATTGACCCGGTTGTGTTGTTGGGATCGCTCGCAACCAACCAAACCAAAGGCCCCCCACCTCCTCCTACAACCTCCTACAACACATGCACCAGTAGTGCAGAAGTACTACAGTAGTACTGCACACATTTGCGCGCGCTCATCACTACTACTACTACTACCACCACCACTACTACTACTAGAGAACTCTAGCTGCATGCCTCGAGCTCGATCTCTCACGGCACAGTAGTAGTTGTACGTAGTTGCACCGAAATGGCCCTGGCCTTCGGATATGCCTCCCTGCACAAATATACGCTTCCCCCTAACTACAAATAACAACCGCGCGCGGGAGACAAGAAAAAGCTTCGCCCCAACCTTTATGTGCATGGGACAAATGGAGCCCAGTTCACGTACGTAGAGCCAGCCTCCTTTTGTTTTGGCAGCTTCTCTTTACCGAGAACTAGCAACCAAACCCCCTCTACACTTCCATCGATCCATATATATGTAGAGAGAGTTTGACCGGGAGCATGCGGATGCATGCATGTGTGTGCGAGAATGCATGCATGCTTGGAGTAATGGATGGTTTTGGAGGGAAGCTATTGTTTTGACCAGTGGGCAACTCGAAGCAGGTTGCATGCAGGGGTGTGAATATTATATGAGCATGGTTCCAAAGGTTGCAACTTCTGGTTCTAAACTGGTTTTGGTTTTTGAGCTAGCTGTAGCTGCCATTGGCATGAGATGTGGTCTGTGAGACTCTGTGGTCATGTCTCTTCCACCAAGAAGGATCGAGAATATTAGTTGCTCCTTAAAAAATGAACTGGAAATAAATACATAATGTTGAGTTCAAGCCGTTTACTTTTGCTGGGCCTCAGCTGCAGCCTGCATGCAGTCAGCTGATAGTCCATGTTTAGTGGGAGAGCCATCCGATTAAGAGATTAAAGCAACTGCATGCATGCACGCAAAGCTTGGACAAACTGTTAGTAGTTAATTTATTGCAAGAAATTCAGTGCCAATTCCATGCGTCTAATATCCTTGATCTTGACTAGTTCCACGTGCATAAAGGAATGATGGAATTTCTACAATAGTATAAACATTAGGCTGGAATTTGATACAAGTCTATAATTATAATTGTGATGAGTTAGAATGGATTAGAATTGAAGAAGATTATAAATACATCCTACTTGAACTATTATAAATTCTATCTATGTTTATCTCGAATATAAATATTGTGATCACTAATGATTTAACTAGACAAAATATTACGTACGTATTCCCATTACATTTACATGTAATTATAATATAGAATGATATTAAAACAAATATGTGCAAAGATAGTGGAGATTGAATGTCTTGCGGACTGGGGTCACGATTGATTTACAGTAAGAGAGTGCAATTAAGTAAACTTGAACATATTTGGCCAACTCGGTCTGTTTAGACTTGAGTAGTTTGTATAGTACTAGGCCATACGAAAGTCAATCCAGAGGCAACTAGGAAACCATATTTTGTTGTTGTCCGTGCCCAGCGAGGCAGATGCTTAAATCTAACTTCAAGCTAAATGATAGCATTGCACAAAAAATGTTGAACATGTTTGACTTGGCGCAGCCACAGCAGGCATGTCGTCGTGGAGACGTCATGTCCGATCAGATCTGGCCGGTTCACAGGCAGCATAAGAAATGGATCGGTGAAACATATAGCCATGTAGCCATGGTCCATGACGATGATGTGGAAGTCTTGATAGAAAAAAACGGAGTTGATGCACTGGACAAGTAGTATACGGGGACACGAAGTTATCAGTGGGTTTTCTTGGGAAACAACGACTAATTTCGGGAAAAGAGGTGATGTATTGTATGCGTGGTTTAATTGTGGTTGGTCGGTCGGATCCTGGAGGAGGACAACTTGCGCCGGTGGGCGTGCGCGTGCAGAAGTGGTGCGCGTTTCTGATTTGCCACATAATATACTGTCGGAACGCGGAACACGTCTTGGATTGCAATGGTTGGATTTGTTTTACCAGGTTCGACGCGTGCATCTGGAAAAAAAATGGCCGGCCCGGCCCGGCCTGGGCTGCCCGAGCCCGATCGTCTTGGGCCTAGACCGGTCTGGCCTGGCCGGGATTTACCCAGGCTTTTCCAAATCTCTTTATTCCTGCTCTCTAAAAATTTAAAATTCTAACTCAAACTAGGCTAGCCAAGTATGTAAATGTGACCCATTTGGTTTAGTCCAAAAATTTATTGGGTTAATCTAAATATTTATTGGATTAAATTGAATCGAATTATTTTGTTGTCTTCGCCTAAACTTGAGGATGCTTAGGTGATACATCCACCTCTGAACAACGAGTAAGATGCATACAGTGGAGCTATTTTTTTTGCTGTGGATGTTACATATTGGTAGCATGACAAAACAAATTCTACACAACCCATAAACAAGACTTGACAAGTTTGTTTTTCAAATAATGTGATATGGCACGAGCTAAGATTTGAGGGCTTGAGGAAATCTTTTCGGTACCTGATTGCGCGCAAGTGAAGCGATCGCCGGTCGAAATTTGTTTGATGAATGCTTGGCATGCACCCAGTAATATGCACGCATAATACCACCGCAACCAAAGCAACTGATTTTTCGACCGTAAGACGATTGGTCTCGTATTCTATGTTTAAAAAAAAATAAAATGCACATTCTTTATTTGAATTTTTAGATAAAAATTAATAATTCAGATTAAAATTCATTAAATTTTGTATGATATAAATAATCACATCAATGCTTCTTCCCTATCAATGATTAAGACTAAAACAAAAACATGTTTTCAAATTTTTTAGTATGTAAGAGATGATACATATATGACAGAACCCTATAACCACCTTTTGCATCATCGGATGTTGCACCGCTTCCGCCCCGCGAAACTTCTGGGTGGATGATGACTTCCGTGCGCACGGCGCATCAGCACAAAGTGACTTCCATTCTCAAACATATCATACGAGAAAGAATTTTTTGAGTTAATTAACTTCTTAAAAATATTTTCTTTTGTGCTTTAGAAGATACTACTATTAATTTATCATACAAATTTGTCATTACATAATTAGTATTCAATAGACATAATACTAACTCCACATATTAGTGAAACTAATAGTAATATTTCAACTAATAAAACCCACGTTCTGTCCAAATAATTAAAAAGAGGCACGTCTTTTAAAGAACACATGTGATGATGAGGAACTTGTCTTAACAAAGACCTTGTGACAGACTTTCTTTAGATAAACAAGTGCGAAAAAGTGTTTGGTAACACCGCTAGACCATCCTTTTTGTGGAGGAAGAGCAGATGATGCGAGTGTACACGAGTGCGAGTCTCCGTCGCAAACGGCAATCCCACGGCTGAGGTCGCATGATCTCAACGTTTCACCTTGTGTGCGTCTCCAACAGTCCAGCAAGTCTCCTCACATAGTCCACAGAACGTTAAAACGAAAAGAACACCTCCCGTCACGGATGTCTCCATCGTGCGGTGTACGTGCGCCTTGCCTTCCTGCACGCACACATATGATCGTGTGTACATGACCCACCGCTTCCCCTGCCTTTCCAAACATGCATAGACGAGCCGCCCTTCTGAATATTAGCCCCGACGGATGCTAATAATATTCCAAAAGATGATTCAGTAGATCAAATAGCAATATAAATTTTGACTTTGTACCATCGTATTATAATATAATGGTATTTATCCTTTTATCATTATAAATAGAAAATTTTGGTTCCATGCCATCGCCGAGAATAGAAATTCGAAATATGTCATAAAAAAATTAATTAGTCTTATGTCATTGAAATATAAAAATTTCCAAAAAATATCATTCTTAATTTAATTTTTTTTAAAAATGACAAGAATACTTCTGCTCATTTCTTCTTTATATATATTTTGACACTAATTTTGTTGAAACATTTCACCAAATATAAATAAAATATTACTTATATAGATGAACAGTTGTGTCTATTGTTGTCAATGTTATCGTGCAAGTCGTCATTTTTGTTTGAATTTTAAGATAAAAAAAGTCGTTTTATCCCAAGTCAACTGCTATGACTCTACCAAAATGGCATTTTCAAAAGTTTTCGGTATTCTAGTGGCATGAGACCAATTAATTTTTTTTCAATGACATATTTTGACATTCTATTTTTGCCAGTGCCATAGTCCGAAATTCCCCTTATAAATATGTAATTTTGCTGAATATCATATTTTTAGATGTTATTTATTATATATCATCGATCTAATGAACTAAATTTTTTCTAAAAAAAGACCAAATTACTCTGCCCTATATTTTTGCTGCAACTGGGGTGCGATGTTGTGGTGACTGGGCTCATGTGATGATGGTGGGCTCATGTGGGGGTGTTGCAGGTTAGCTCACACGACAGTGGCAATCCGTGCTGCGACTTAACAAGTGGCTCAGGTTTGGAATATATTGGTCATTTTTAAATTTCTATCTAAAGCTTTTAAAAAATATTATTTTATTGAATTAATGGTATAATGTTTATAAACATCTAAATGTAGAATACTCACAATAGTAAACCATAATATAGTGTTATATATCCAGTTTTTCTGATAAAAAATATGAGTTTTGCTAGTGGGTAGGTCTTAAGTTTTTGAAATGCATAGATTATTTTTTACTATTCGGTCCTACTAAAGTTTATTTGTCCAGCATCTCTTAGATACTTCGACAACATGGTTGTCACTGCCCACATGTGACAAATTGCAGGGGAGATGGAGGTGACGCTAATCACCAATGGTTGATGTGACAATGGAGAGGAAATTTTTTTCTACAATAATCTCTCTCGTGAGGCTCTTATCTCTATTTAGTACTCATCTCAATTGTAATCTGTATCATGATCTAATAATTTTTATTAGAATTTTTACATGTAAGGAGAGAATCCAAACGGAAAAAACCTTTGATTGAGAAATGTGGGAAGACAAAAGAAGGGGAAAGTGATTTAATTAGACAATGAGATCTAATAACCAATGGTGTAAGTTTTTTTTATTTAAAAAAAGGCATATACACTCTAATTATATTATAACAAATATTCGATGGTGTGTGCTCTAAAAGTGGTGTAGTGGTGGGGTCATAGAGGGTTGCATGTTGGGGGCCCCACCATGAGGAGTTTGGATTGGACACGAACCGGACCGAAACAACAGAACACGGCCGAACTCAAGTTTACGGCATCTGAGCTTTTCTGAGGCGGTTCGTGGCCGTCCTTGTGGCTTTCGTTGGATTGGTCACACATTTGCCAAAACACTTTAGTCAGCTTCTTGTCATTGCCTCATTGGGGCGTCCATTTCCTGGGAGAAACCACAAACACCCGGGCAGGCCGGGAGTGAAGGCATCATCTCTAGGACGGCTATGTTTCCCCCGGTCAAACCATTACCAGGGCCCGCACCTCTGAATGATTCCGTTCCCTGGTTGGATGGTGAGTCCAGCGTGAAATCACAAAATTTTCTTGCGCCATATCAACTAGTAAAAGATAAATAATAAAAAGGTCAATGAGATTTTTTATGGTTTTAATAATAAATTTTCCCATGTTACATATTAAGTATAGTATACATGGGAGGCTCCTTCCTGCCCCCTCTCTTTTCTCCCCTATTGTGATGGGTAGATGAGCTCGAGTATTTTTTAAGAAGAAACTCCCAATGTATCTTTCACATTTAGTTTAGATTTAATCCAGTTAAGCACAAATCTAACCTATGTTCAGGGTCTGTTTGGAATACATAAATTTCACAAGAATTTGGAAGGAACCTCACGTCTTTTTTCTCTAAAATTTTTGTAGAATTTATATGTTCCAAACATGCTTTAATTTCGGTGGGAAAAAAAATTGAAAAATGCTCATTTCAAATATCTAATCATGTAAGAAGTATAACATGCACCAACCAGACCGTCTAAACCCAATTGGCCCAACGCAACCCACTACCCAGCACTTTACATCCTCACCAACCCGCTTAAACGATCAAACCCAGCCCAATTAATGTCTACCTGCAGTCTGGTCCATCCAAAGCCCAGCTCGACCCACTGGCACTATACCCAGGCCACGATGCACAGTTCAAGATAGCTCACACACGCACAGGATGGATTGCACTTTGCATTTTGCAACAATGGGCATGTATCAGGTGAGTACTCACCTAAAAATAGCTGTGTGCAAACTCGTAATTCAAGTAGTCTGATCAACGTGTGAAGGATTATCATCTATTTGATTATGAGATGTTAACGTTGTTAGTTTTTCTTTTAAAACTGATAGTGCTAACATCTCAAAGGAAGTTGGTAATGTAATATTTCATGATGCATATTTGATTAACATGATTTATTTTTATGTTGATCAGAAGATTCGGATTGTGAGTTCGTACGATTCTATTTTAAAGAGAGTTTTCATTTGATATAACCCTTGTAACAATCTATATTGTATGAATAAGATGACTCACTTGCCATCTCACAATGTAGTGGTTAAAATCTCTTTCCTTCACTTGTATTCTTTGATCTCAGTTTGTACATACAGTAGGCAAATCACACAACAGCCGACCCCAATTTAAATGCAAAAGGAAATAAGCACAAGTTTATATATATCGAAACCTTGAACAACATAGTATTACAGTTCTTCAGATACATAGATCTAACGACCAAATTTTATTGCATACACGCACTACCACCTTATTTTTCTGGTAAAACCATTACTACAAACCCAATTAATAGCACTTGAACACTTAGACCAATCCTGGCCGCTTAAAAGTTTCGGTCGCTGAGTTTCCCGGGCAATTGGCTGCTGTTTAGTTTCTTCGGTTGGGAGACGTTTTCACGGGGTACGACGCCTCCATGGCGATGCCGCAGAGCCCCCCGTCGTCGTCCACCCCGCGCTGCATCCTGATGTAGCCGCTCTCACCCCATCCGGTGCCCCACGAGTTCTTCACGATCCAGTACGCCCTGCCGTCCGCCGTCTTTCCGTACCCCACCACCGCCACCCCGTGGTCCAGGTCCGTCCCACAGTCGCCGGTGAACACACCCTGCAAGAAGCCAAGAAAAATATGTGAGCTTTGCGACAGTCTTGGGCCAGGTGGGCTTTGGAATGGTTTTTTGTAAAGACCTCGGAGTAGAACTGGAAAGCTTGGCCGCTGGCTTCGATGGAGACGGAGATGGGCTGGTTGACCACGGCCTTGGCCAAGGCGGCCTCGTTGTTCGCCGGCACGTTCTGATGCCCGTCGATGACGACCACCGGGGAGTGCTTCGCCTTGACGGTGTCGCACTTGCCATTGGTGGCGCGGTAAGGGTAGGCGGCCTCAGTGGTGATGCCGCCGCTGCGCTTGATGAACTCGAAGGCGTTCTCCATGAGGCCGCCGTTGCAGCCGCTGTTGTCGGCGATGTCGCAGTCGATCAGCTCCTGCTCCGACAGCGACAGCAACCTTTTAGTCCTGATCGCGTTGATCCCCTCCACCGACACCACCGTCGAGAACGCCCAGCAGCTCCCTTCATATATCACACACGGCACATCATTATAATGCTGTGTTTTGTCAGTTGGAAACTCGAGTAAATACTAATATACTAGTTTTGTATATAAGATGTTAGTCTTTTGGTCGTTAATTTAGGATTACACCAATATAAATAACATAATAAACAAGCATATATCTAACATTGTGTGTACTAATTCGTACGTACCACATTTGCCTTGGTCCTTGACGGCGGTGACGGCGCCCTTCTGGCGCCAGTCGACGGACTGCGGCAGGCTGGTGACGTTCTCGTACATGAACCCGTCCATGGGCGGCGCGGCGGAGCCTTTGCGGAACTTGTTGATGCGGGATCCCGCGTAGGTGGCGCGGAACTCGTCGCGGTCCATGTCGCCGAACCGATTGAGGCGGAGCCTGTAGGGGCGGTCGCTGCGCTTGTTGTGGGCGTGGATGAAGCGGACGTTGTCCTTGAACGTGCCGAACCGGAGGTGCTTCTCGGCGTGCGCCCGTGGCACGTTGTGGTGCGCCTGCCACCGCTCGTACAGGTCCCACAGCGCCTCCTCCGTCGCGAGGTCACCCTCGTCGAACGGGATGGCGACGGAAACCTCGAAGGCCACCGCGGCTACCAACACGGCCAGGAAGAGAAGCTTCCTAAGCTGCGCCATCGTGGTATACTACGAGTTGTAGTAGTAGTAGTAGTGTACTAGTGGTTGGAGTTCTTGAATGTGAGATCGATGAGGAGGGAGGGAAGGGAGGTGGTTTATTTATAGTGGAGAGGAAGCTTATAACTTGGAAGAGCCATGCAAAGCTGTTTGGTTGGTTGTTCTCTTTGCGGCGGGAAAGATTCAATTGGCGGCAACAGAAAGCAGAGCATGGCAGGTCGGGTCTGACCCCTTCGTGCTAGCTCCAATATTGGAATCAAGCAACTTTGTGTTTTTTTTAAGAGAGAGTGTATTACATAAATATAAAATTCAGTTAAAATCAAGTTAAGAGTCGAATTCTTTAATGCAAAAGCTCTTGATGATACATAGTATGCCAAGTCATTCAAACACACCACAGAAAAAGCAAAAAACAACTTAAACAGACTTAAGAAAGACTTAAACTAGCTAAAAATAGCTTAAAACAATTTAAACCAACTTAAACCAGTTGAAAAGCTGCTTAAATTGAATTAAACCAGTCTAAAAACTATCCCGGAGAGAATTAATAACTTTATCATTGAGAAATAAGTTCTTAAATTTTTTAGATCCACCTATTATTAACATGGAACGTAAATTTTTTTGATCTATTTGTTATTGACAAGTGAACTCTTAAATTACATCATCAATCTCTGTATGCTGAGTGTTTATATAAGCTATGGAGTTTATACCTAAACAATCTTCTCTCTTCTCTCTTCTGCAGATGTATGCATGGAGGCATAAAATTTGCTCTAAGTGACTGCATTGGAGATAACCTTAGGTGTTATTTGGTTTGTATGGTTATGTAAAAATATTTTTTAGTAAAAATTTGTTTGAAACTAATTTATATCTTCACCATATCTAGATAAGTTACATCTAAAATTTTGCTCATATATAGAAACAATTAAAGAAGTCATGCATGATAACTCATCACAAATCAAAACAAATTAATCTCATTATAGTAAAAAAAATTTAGATATACTTGATTGCTAAGTACAATAATAAGTATGTGAATTAAATAGTCTTAAAATTGAGTGTGAGAGAAAGCTAGCCGTACACACGGGGCCTAGTTGCTGGGGTTGCTGCAAGTTGAACGTTTGGCTCGGCGGCCATCAAAGATTCAGGTTAGATTCACGCTGCATGGTGGGTTAAGTAATAGGTGTGCAATTTTATGGATCCTACGACTGCTGGTAATCAAATCAAATGCGGTGGTATTAATAGCGGTTGTGGAGGCCGAGGTGTATGTATGCCATTGCATGCTTAGTTGTGAATTGCGATGGCCGATAAGATAAGGATCGGAATTATAGCTACGGCGGAGCAGAATTGTGCGGTATGATATATCCTATCACATTCAGAGTTTTCAGTTTTGTGATTCCTCTTTCATGCAAAAGAAAGGGAAAATTCAACGAATCTGCCACGTGATGAATAAGTTCTTATCAGAGCATGGTTCTCGGACCGTAGGTTCCATTATTCTCCTTGATGTCCTGTATTTACCATCGGCACATAAATATGACGATGACCAGAACTAGAATATAAAAATATGAACTCTAATAGTATGGGACTTAACTTTGAATTAGAACAAGTCTAGTTTTTCAAATCTTTACAAGGTGTCGAGGAAGAAAATGTTATGGTTGAATTTAATGTTAAGGGGATTGTAAAGATGAGTAAGATATAGCTTAATGGTGTGCTATGAGACTGCACACGTTTTGCATCGTTTAATCTCGAAATTGATAGTTCAGATCAACACATCCATCAAAAACCCATTTGCTCCTAATTTTTCATGATGGTTGATTAGGATACTTTTTATTTTTTTTTTCTAATGGATAACACTCTGCACAATTGTAATAAAACTACAGCAAATTTGAATCCTGTGTTAGAGTATTATTTCATAAGTCCAAATAGTGCTAGGAACTAATGGGGTAAAAATATTTGCATGATTGCATCTAGTTGAACAAAATCCGGACTAAAAGTTCCTTTAAAAAAGTAAATTTTTTTATATCATTATAAAATTTTAATATTTTACATTTATCACTAGATATCTCATTAATATGTGGATCTAATCTATTTTATTACCTATAAACTAAAATTTCAGAATTTTTGTAGTGGTACGAAAGTGAATTAAAAAAAAAAAAAAAAAACCTGAACCGAAAGCTAAACCGACTTCTTGAACAGGCACAACCGCACGGTTGCTTCTTTCTCCCTCGGTTTCAGGGGTGGACTAAGAAAGCTTCTTCCTGTGAATCCCAAGCATGACGCATTGACGCACAGAGCTAGTTGGTTATACTTTCAAGCCTGATAACACCAAAACAGATTCAAGCAGGCAGCCCATCAGCAAGAACGGATCTCTGACGGCAGAATAATGTCTTTATCCACCGCAGGGTTCGGCTTCCCAGATTCCAAGTTGTTCCAGAAACCAGCCGGGAGTCCAAAATTGGTCGGTTTCATAGTAATTTCAACCCACTATTATCTTTTTCTTTAGAGGGTTTTTTTATTATTATTTTAGTTCCGTTCATCACTAGTTTAAAATAGTATCTAATTACTCTTAACAGTGCCCAAATCTCTCAGATCTAAGCCTATGAATGAATGAAAACAAATTTAGGATCAAATGAGTGAGCATGTTTATGGATTACTTTAGAGGATTTAAATAAGTCCTAAAATGAAAGGACTAGCTGGATTAAATCTTAACGATAAAAGGAGAGCTAGGCATTATAACTAGTTTATAGTTTAGAAAAAAAAGACTCAACCGATAGTTAAATAAAAGAGTCTTTATAATTTGTGAGACTGTGGAATTGTTTTATTTTTTATTTATATTATAAAAAATTCATAAGTTAAAAACAATAAATACTTATGGATTTGTAATAGAAACAATATTTGAGCTAGCTCAAAAGACTGAAATAGAATTAAGATTGAAACTTTTTCTTAAGAAGGTTTGGATTAGGTTTAATAGAATTGGATACTAGAGTTTATAGAATAGGCTGAGTTACAGCTGTGGCCCATCCCCAAGCCTACACAGATCAGACCGTCATCTTCAGTTACCACCTATATCACCGTCGCTGCTTAGTTTAGTTTTCATGGTTTCAAGGACAGGAAATAAGAGAGAACCACATCAGTTCTCGGCATCAACACGATGCCGAGAGATGGCTTTTGTTACCAGGTTCAAAATATCATCCATCACACGGTGAATACCAAACGAAACGGCACAAGGGCAGGATGCAACCGCCAAGAGTCAAGACATCTAACAACAGAGAGGGATTCGGCTAAGAGAATTGGTCATTATGCAAGTGCTGAGCAAAGTTAGTGACACAAGGGCCACATTGATTGCGGGCCCAATAGAATCCGGCAAATCAACAGATCAGCGCTAAATTAATGAATTCGTGAGCAGGCTAACCATGGACTCTGCTTACCAACCAAATATACAGACTTCATCCTATTCAGCAACTACCATAATTCCTACTACCACGGCTCATCTCTTTGTTTTCGTCTTCTTGGTTGAATGACCTGTCTTGCGCTTGTGACGGCTGAAATCAGATACGAACCTGAATGTCTGGCCACATCCTGGCTCGCGACAAACATAGGGCCTGTCACCCGTGTGGACCCGAATATGCTCTGTTCTTGCCCATGGCCACTTGAACGTCATGCTGCAACCCTTCCATGGGCATTCCAGTGGACGGTCGTCCATGTGAACCTTGCGGTGCTGCAGCAGATACTTGTGTGAGAAGAACTTCTTTCCACAGCCCTTAACCGGACAGATATCCCGCTTATGCAAAGACAGCTCTTGTTTCGTGCCAAAACTCATAGAACAGCCTTCAATATCGCATGTGTACTCTTCCTCGTCCTTTGGAGCAGTTGAAGCCCTTCCAGTCCTACTTTTCTCTGCTTTAGTTTTCTTCAAATTTTGCTTCTTTGCTTCTACTTTAGTCTTCTGCTGCTTTGATGGCTTTGCTCTCAAACGGGTAGCAAGATAATCCTCCTCCTCCTCCTCCTCTTTAATCTTTGTCTTAAGCTTATTTGCCCTATTGGCAATCCTAGAGCTACTACGGAGAACTATCCCAGCTGGTGACAAGGACGCTTCAGCAGCATCTTTGAGTATTTTGGAATTGTCCTCTTCAGTATGCCTGGGTTTCTTGGAGTTTGTTTTCTCCAGAGGTTTCTTCTTCCTTTTCTTGCTCAATTTGCTTGCAGCTGTTGTAGTGCTCCTCTTACTTTTCAAAGCTGCCGTTCTGCTGGAATGGTCAGCTGGCTCAGCTGTGTGTTTCTTCTGATCAAGCAGAGAACAGACTCCATCAGTTTCTTCCACTTCATGTGTTTCAATTCTATGGGCCAAGTATGGATGGACCTGGTTTGACATCCAAACTTTCCCACACCATCGACCAGCAAAGACTATTTTCTTCTGCCTGCCTTGTCTCCTTCCATAAGTCTTCAACTTCACTGGGGAGTTGTTTGGGGAATTGCAGCCAAATGCTCGGTAGATGACTTTATTGTATGGCATTTGCTTGCTATACAGAGGAGATTTAGCAAGATTTGCACTATAATAAAGGTTGATGCCCAATTTTACAGCCCAGTCACTGTTTGTTGGTATTGCCTCCTCATCCCGTAGAGCAGCCTGTATCTTCTCCCTGTCCTCCATGTTGGCCTCCCTGTAATGAACATCCTTCCAATCATAGTCAACCTCCATTTCTTCTGCCAATAATCTTGCTTCTGCTTCCATTTTGGGGTATTCTGTACAAATCATAATAAATAAGTCGTTGAGAAAAATGTAGGAAGTAATAGGGATTATTCGGTGATAAGAACACCTGCATCTACTTGCTTGGTCTAATCCTAGGTCCGTTAACGGAAGTATAATTTGCAGTGGTTTTTAATCATAAGATGATAATTTAGAGCAATATCTTGCATAACTGGTGGATCAGTACATTGGAAAGAACGCATCATTTATGAGTCCCAATGAGCTCAGCAGTCCAAAAATACATGCAGCAAGTGCTCAAAACAGTGGGTAAAGAAAGTTATTGCATTGGATTCAAATGAACACTGCCCAATAACTGACCTGGATGGCACAAAAGAATGATATGAACACCACCTATAGCATGAAGTTGCTTCTCAACCTCGATAGCATGCTCAAGACAGAATATATGCATTCTAGATGAATCCATATCAGATGTCACCATCCCTGTAGTTGAGTTGTTCGTCTTAGTGGTAGAGCTTCTATGATCTCCCATAGTGGTCGTGTTGTTGTTACAGCTAGCATCATAATCTGTGCCACTAACCTCAAGTGGTTCCTCCAAAGTCTTTACTGAGCTTGATGGCATGGATGGAACCTTCTTTTCCGTTGTAGAATACATATCCTTTGGCTGAAAACCTTCAGACAGTACCATTTTAAGCTGATATTTATTCCTTGTACGAACACCTTTTGGTCCATTTGAAATATCTGAGCTCAGGGAAGATGGTTTTTGTTGACTCTCTGTACTACTCGAGGATAACTTTGTTCTGTCATAACAAATATTACTTGAATTAGTGAGTTGTGATTCAGTTTTGTGCCTTGACAGTTTATGGGAGTCATGAGAGAGCTGAAAATTTTTAGCAGAAGCTAAATTCTCATCCAGAATTTCTTCATCCGAATCTGATGGATCGCCATAAGCAGAAGCCAAAAGATCAAGAGCAGATGTCCTGTTCAGAGGTTCAACATCAGGAATTACTTCATTGTGATCTGACACTTGAGCAGAGTAATTGCCACAACCATACCTGTCAAAATATGATCCATTCCCACCATTTTTTTTACTTTCACCTGCATGCAGATAAACTATTACTACTTTAATAGATAATAAACAATTAAATGTAATATAGATATCATAAACTATTCACTTCCATTGTGAGAATTAGAAACATGCAATACAGTTTGGGGAGTTAAGTGATGGAGTTCTTTTTTTTGATAAACAATCCAAAATTTTAAAAAGAAAAATCCAACATTGATCCCAACGACTATCTAAAACCACCTTATAAGTGCCCGAACTCTCGGTTGATGACCCTAGAAGATAGCATGAGCTATCCTAAGGTTACTAGGTTAGTTTCCCTGACAGTGGCATGGTCTCAACTTAAAAAGATTGCAAATTTCTGCGAGGTTCTTAACACTAATACTGGTTATGGTGCTAGCTATGGAAATCCAAAGGTCAGTTGTTACAAAATAAATTCAGATAAGGATCAAATCTACAATTTTTCTTTGAATTCTGGACTCATTCATAAAAAAAAATATATGTGGTAAAAAAAGTGATGGCTGAACACAAACAAGCCATGGAAACAAACAAGCACAAATGAGAGAAGTAAAATGGGGGAAAAAAGAAACAGAACAAGAGAAGCTATCTTCAGTATTCTTTGCAAGATAGATAACTTACTTAAAATGTCACCATTTGTCCTTCCACTTCTTAATGCATTTTCCAGAACATTTCCTCCAGAAGGACCAGAACCAACAAGCTGATCATTAAGCAAGCTATAGTCAGCAGACATCAGGTACTTTGCTGTAGCCTCTTTTGGTTTGATGACAGCCACACATGAAAAGCTTAAAATCCCACAAGTGACACAAGATAATAAACCCTGATCTAACAAACCAGCAGCATTGATCACATCCCCCTTGTCACCTTCTGCATTATGTGAATTTGAGGAACAGGACATATCTACACCGCCATACCCACACGTTGCAGGTTGGAATTTCTTTCCTGAACAAGCTGATAATGAACTTTCTTTGGAGGAAGACAAACCAATACAATTTCTGATTTCAGTATTCCTACCAAGTGTCCCATCAAAAGGTAAGCATTCTGATGCTTCTACAGCTTCTTCATGACTGCATAGACCTTCTGATAGCCTAGATTTGGCTTTTGTTTGCGATCTCAAGAGTGTTGTTGAAAGTACAGGACCATCATGGGTATTTGGTGGAAGAATAATGCAAGAACCATCATTCAGAAGACAACTAAGAAGTTCATTGTTCTCAATTACATTTTGGACAAATATCTTTTTGACCAGTTGTTCTCCTTCACCTTTCTTCTTCTCCTTAAGTCTAGAGCTTCGTGGTTCGGTTGTGCCACTTGAGGGATTCCTAGAAATAAAGAAAAAACAAATTGAAAAAAAAACATAAATATCAATTGACCAATCAAAGAATCAACTGGACTACTTAAAACAGGATATTCCTATAAATTATAGAAGGTGTTTCAGAAAATTCAATGCAATTAAGCAATATGGCCATATAGGAACTGGAAAGTATAGAAATAGAGCTGTGCAAGCAAGCAAGCAAGATGCCATCATTATCAACTAAAATGATGGCTAGTTTAAGACACCAAAGGGCAAAGCCTTATACAACTTCTTAACCACATAGCATGAATATCTTGTTGACCTAAATTTATCCCTCATACCTCACTTATTTTCGCGAGAAGAATTGAAGTGAGGATATAATATCATCATCACTGAACATAGAACCAGCTATTGGTTAACAAATGCAGGTCCTTGACTTCACACCTACTATTCTTAGGTGGTATGAAGGTTGGAACAGTCATGAGGAATAAGCCACAAGCACATTCAGTTATGAGATTAGATGCGAGAACAAACAGCTGTCGCAAACCAAAAAAATAGAAAACAACAGATTAACTCTTAAGAACCATTGTGCATCATGAAACATGTAAATATGAAACATACCTGGAGCACATTGACAGTGAAAGTTCATAAAGCAATTGATAGTGCGAAACCATGGGAGGACGATTAATTGAGGCTCTCCGGATTGCTGCCTCTTTCGCTACTCTCAACCATTCAGGAGTAGCTATATTTGATGCTTCCCCACAGTTGAATCCTGTTAGAATACAACAGTCCTCATGAGGGCACTGAGAAAACCTAATTGCAAGAGAAAGTATAGTGATTGACAAGTAACAACGGAAGTTTACTTTTCCAATAAACCAGTATTACATGGACACTCAAATCTACCATGGTGTTTACAATAGATAGGCATCTTGTGTTTCATATATTGGATGGTTGTCCAGCTGAGATGGAGTGAACAAGGCTCAACGCCAAGTTTCACAACAAAACTCGGCAAAGAAGTAAATAGAAAAACTTCGAAAGATCTTCATAGCAAAGCACCCCTCCTCCCTCCCAACCTTTCTGCAGTGTCCTACAGTCCTCTGTTGTCAAGCTCAGACAGTTCAGTCAAGCCTTTGTATTGCACCCTGTCATCCAAACACCAGTAATAGTGCAATACCAAGACCAAAATAATGCATTGTAGGAGATGTTTCTCCTGTTAAACACTTGTCAATCTCAGGTTACCATCTCATTGAAATGGAGTTTACCAAAATATACCTACTTATATACTGTTACTGAAGAAAACGTCATTACATGATGCATTGAGTAGTGTGCAGATTAAACAACGCATAACTCAGCAATACATGATGTAAAGGGAAGCGGTTTAATGCCATTCAAGTGTTTAGAGTTCGCACCATGGCTGAAGCCGCAGTGATAAGATCCTGGAAAAGTAACAACAAACTCCCCTGCATTCTGCACCAATCTGTTCCATTGCACAAAACCAACTGTCAACTACAAGTCTACCACATGTATCAAACACAAGTCATCTTACGACGGAAGACATCACCACCTGCAGCATGGGATACCCAAGCCGATGAACACTTCAGGGGACATCACTGTTGTCTTTTCCCCCAGCATCGCGAAGGTCGCTGCAACCAAAACCACAATTCCATGCGATCACTACACAATCGCAACAACACAGATTGATCAATCAAAGGCTTCCTCAGAGACAACTGCACCCGACTCACCTAAGGGGTTCACCTCCCCGCCATACCCGTGCATGCGCACTACCTCCTCGAACGCGAGCGCCGCGTCCCGTGGCACCCCGTACCATGTCTTCCCGGCCCCGAAGTGCAGGTAGTTCAGGCTGTGCATCTCATGGTCCTCGACGTGCCACGCGAACCAGCTGAACATCATGGCCACATACACCATTGGCGAGGTAACCCCGGGGATCTCCTCCCGCATGAACCGCAGCAACGACCCGGGGCTCCTCGCCACGCCACGCATGTTCCACGCCGTCTCCCCGACATTCACCGGTGCGGCCGCCACCGTGCCCTGCGGCCTCGGGCGGCCGGCGCAGGGGGAGAACCCGGAGCCGGGCATGTCACTGGCGTACTCGACCGCCACTGGGCGGTCAGCGGCGGCGCGCCAGAAGAGCGCCTCCAGGTCGAGCGGCGAGAGGTGCTTGGAGGAGGCAGGGACGTTGAGGCGGGAGAGGAGAGCTTTACGGGAGGAGGCGGCCTTGGACTCGAACTGCGGGAGCGTGTAGAGCTGGGGAGAGCGCCATACGGGCTTGAGGGCGGGGCGGGGGCGGCGTGGGCAGAGGCCGAGCTGCTGATGGCGAGTGGGGAAGGACGGCGAGGGGTCGGCGGGGTGAAGGGCGGCGAAGGAGCGAGAGAGGTTGGAGAGGGTGGACTTCTTCGACGGTGGCGGGTAGGGCGGCACGATCTTACACAGGCCGAAGGGCGCGGCCGCGGGCTCGATTTTAAGGATGTAGGCGATGGGGTCCGCGAACTCTGCCGGGGTCGGGTGGAACTCCGGCGCGACGGGGAGGGATTTGAGCCACGGCGGCACCAGGTCGGCCGGGGAAGGCGGCGGCGGGGAGGTGGAGGAGCGCATGGCGGAGTGGGATTTGGCGGTGCTATTTGGGCATTTCGGAGCAGAGGAGTGGAGGGGTTTTGGGGTTTGGGAAGGGGGGAAGCGGAGGAGGGGGAGGTGGCTTTAGTGCTTTTACTGCAGCTGCAGCTGCTGCTGCTCGTGGTGTTTGATTTGGTTTGGTTTAAGAGGGGAGGGGGAGGGGGAAGAGCATTTTTTTGGTGCCACTCTACTCTAGTAGGACTGGTGTCTCCGCTGCTGCTGGTGTTAGCATTTTGCGTGATACTTCTTTCACATTTTTTGTTGTCAAAATTCTTATTTTAGTAATTTAACTTACAGGAAGTTTAATTTTATATCTCAACTTTTCCGAATGAAAAAAAAAATGTCCTTCCATTATAAACCTGTCAACTGTCACGGGCCTATAACAAGATTTCTTTTGACTAAGGACCACAGTTAATGGGCTTTTTTGTCCTTCAGAAAATTAAGATACTAAGATTAATCAGCGTCTAAAATTGGAGGATTATATTATACATTTTTTATTCGGGTGGGTTTTTGTATGGGCTGGAGTTGGGGAGGCCCAGTGGAGGCGTTTCTATCAATGGTATGATTCTCTTGTACCAAGATGAGGACATAAATGCCATCCATATTTAGCAAGTCCACGTGTAAGAAGGCCCAAGGTATTTTGGGTGTGGCCTGTGGGACGACCCGTCCCACGGTGAAAAAAGAAGCTTCCCATTCATGAGGAACACATGCACCTCACGCAGCAAGTCAAGTATACAGAAGAGAAAAAAATGTATCACGATCGAATCGCGCACGCTTTTGCTCCGTGTGCATAATAGCGTGCATGCAACAAAAAAAAGAGGTGATCCTTTCCGAGCATGCGAATCCCATGCGTCCAGCATAGAATGTTCTATTTGAACAGACGAAAAACAAGCCATCAACCTGTCAATTCATGTTAACCACATCGGCAAAAGATGATCAATAGAGCTGTCACGTTACATCAATGCTTTCATGATCATAACCACTTCAGTAGAGGATTCTCAAATCACGACACTGAAGGCATTAGTCCGAATATTTATACACACTGAAGGTCTCACCAGAAAAAATTTGCCGGGTTATCATCTGCAAACCAGGTGGTTTCAAAGTGAACATGCACTTCACGAGGTTCCATCAACCATTTCCTACTAGGTTCCACAGCATCATCACTAGAGCTAATAAAATCTTCACACTGTTATAAGTACACCTTCTTGTCTTCCTAGGATCAGCATGAGGTTCCATCAACCATTTCCATGCTGATGGAAAACAGATAGCAGGTCTCTCTGTGTTGTAACAGCATCTTTACAACAACATGACATCAACCTTCTATCAATTGTGTCAAGATTTGTGTGATGACAAGAAGTAGCAACACCGCTAATCACCAACAGATCAGGAGGATGTCACCTGGGAAGAAAGAAATGCTGAATATTTTGCTCGCTCTACCTTGTAGCGTTTCAACTCCTTGATTACCGCCAACAGCACATGCAAAGAAACTGGTGCAAAAAATGGCTACACAAAAGAACCATGTTGAAGAATTATCAGTGTGAAGCCCTACAATGTAGTCTGAGAATAATGCAGTTCCTTTTATGATTGGCATAACTGTGCGGTTATCATAAGCACTATGAGGTTGGACTGTGGAGTGAATAGTTTATAGTTTCTAGCATAGGAGCATGCCCCCTGAATGTTAAACAGTATTAACTTTGATGTCAATATTATTCTACTAACTCAGGAAAAAAAGGTTGACTTTAAGCTTGGGTCTTCAAAACCCATGCCTAAATAATTGAACAATAAAAAAAGATCTTCCCCTCCACGACAAGAAATTTCAAAAACCCAAGTCATAAATGGAACTCAGAAGTAGACATAGAAGTGAATACTGACCATGTAAATCGCAAAATAGTGCTCTATTGAAGCATAACTGATTGAAATAATGGATGGATGGAAAAAAGCATCCTCAGCCAGTGCCCTTGCTCTCGTTGCAGATACTGTATGACAACAATTCTTAGCAAATCTTTATCTAAATTAAAATAACTAGTGCAACAAGCATTTTCATAAACTTGCCAGCTGAAGAGTCGCATATTCCAAGAGTGGCATTTCTTTGAGCCAACTTTGCAGTTTCAAGAGAAAGCTCAACCTGGAAAGTAAAATGTTATTAATCAGAATAAATGTAAGTTCACCATTAACTGACCTTATACCGCAACCAAGTGTGAAGTGCAAGATCCACTGGAAACATGAACTTACAAGCATGCAAGAGTACACAGTAAGCTATAAAAATGAACTCCATGTGCTCTTCAAATGTTCAGTTGCTTTAAGAATTCACAGTTGAAAGGATACAAAGTAGAAGTCCTAGGTGATGCTATCTATTTAGCAACAGTCGGCAAAGACACAGACCTGTCTTCCAATTTCATCCATAACAATCATTCTTGGGAGCGATTGGACCTACCAACAGAGATTGCATTAGTGTCATGAAGAATAAATACTATATATCATTGAGCACCACTTCGATTTAAAAAAAAAATTCAAATGGACCATACCAAGCTGGAAAGAGACTCCAAAGTAGTGAGACATGACAAAAGATTGAAACATGCATGGTGTCGGTATAATAAGTCTAATTCCCTGCAAAAAAAGGAGGAAACAAGCATCACAATATTAAAATTTAGAGGATAAGATTTGTCAAAGAAAAAAAAAACCCTTAGAATTTGATGAGTTCAATAAAAACTACATGAGCTGCTAAATTTACATGTATCAGTGTTTCAGTGAATAGATGTCATCAACCCATGTGATACTTGATCTTCAACAATAATGCTTATTAGAGCAGTCAGCTGGAACACCTAGATATTCAAATTAAATTGACATCATCTATATGCGAAAAAACTCCCCCAGAACTTTCTTACATTTAGAAGGACAAAGAAGTAAACTAGTCATGAGCAATTTGATGAACACTACGGTACGATGTTTCACAAATATGCAAACTATGGAAATCAGAACAACTTCGTGATTTAGAGTAAAAATATGTTTTCTTATGGAACAATGACTATGAAATACAAATTTTATATTCAGTAACATTGCATTTTGTCATAGTAAACGAAAGCTGAACTGTGGTAATTCTAGCAAGGAAACTGAGAAATCATCTCACCATTCTGCAAATCCTTTCTCACTAACTAAAAATTTAGTTACCCCATTCCCGTCATGTGCATGGTAATTTGGTTTTAAACCAAATAACTGCCTCAGCTGTCCAATGAAGATTTCAAGCGTCTCCATAAGTTCCTGCTTCATATAGATGTATAAGCAAATGCAGTCTCTTGTAAAGAAGAAGGTTTATCAGAAAAAACAGAAAGAGCGAACAGCGGCAGAACAAAATGCACAGAGAAGACTTCACACATGAGCAGGCAAACATACAAAAAAGACATGAAAGTGACAAATTTCTACACACCTGCGATGACATTTTGTTCCTGGCTCCGTGTGCCTTCTCAGAGCCAACTGAACAGCCAGGTGGGTTCCAAATTACAACACCTCCCCACATCTAATATAACAGGAGAGCACTGTTAGCAAAATAGTTAGTTGGATGGCACAAAGGAGGGTGAAGAGTACGTACTGGGGATATAAATGCATTAGTTTTTGAACGTCCTCCATCAGGAAGTTGCAAATACAAAGGGCATTCCCTTACTGATGGAACATATCTGGTGATTATTGAAGACACTATTTCAGATAAGCATTTAAAACAGTTTGCTGAACTAAAATTAGACTTGCTATTCAGATTTTCAAGATTTTGTCTTCTGTTGTGTATACTTGGAAAAACCAAATCTAGGTTAAATGTCAAATATTCTGTGAATAGTTTGGTCTCCAGGAAAAAATGAAAGAAAATATGAGAATTGCATCATGCCACATGTACCAGAAGATACAGTATAACTGTGAAAATAAATGAAACATGGAATGGCAGGGAACAGTATATTTGTAACCAGAAGATAAAAGAAATATGCAAAACAAAAGGGAAGCTGATCTACTCATATATTTTATAATTTATTGGGGATCACAAAGATAGTATGCCTCTCAATGAAGAGTACAATCGCAACATGTGTCCATTATTTGGTTGAGATTTTTCATAGTTCAATGAACTTTTGTTTACTTAACCTAGTTTCAGAGTTGCAGAGATGGAGAACTATGTACGTTTGATGAATTAAAATCAGATTACTTGCTGTAGCTCGGGCAACCAATGTCTAGAAGGCTGAGAAAGAGGGAAGAACTGAAGTTGTACTATTTCAGACAGTGGTATCACTAATAGTTAGTAGTTTGTACTTCATGTTTATCTTATATCACCCATAAGGTGGGCTTACACTGATGATGCACAGGAACCTTGATATGAGCTGTACCAAGTAGGAAAGGAAATTTGACTTAGTGTCCACATTTATCTCTTCATATAGCTCACTTTCAATGGAACCACATGTTGATATTGACTTCAAACATATAAGAATGGGTAATGAATCCAAATATGATGAACCCTACATCCACCCCACCCCCGCACACCCCCCAAAAAAAAACTTTTTTTTTGTAAAGAACAAAGAAGAAAGGACAAAGGAAACAAACATAGATAGGATAGCACAATGAAAGCAAAGACAGGTTTTGTGTTGAAGAGCATACACTACAAATTGAAGAATTTTTGACCGCCCTGTAGCTGAAATTGATGTATCCAAGTGCCACTCGTTTGAGTTTACCTATTAATTCATAACGGAACTAAATTAGTGCAGCTGAGAGTTAAAACAATATGCATGCTTTGATGCTTACAAGCAGCTATCCATAGAATGCAGCAATGTGCAACATCAGATGGTCTACTGAACAAGACAGAAACATACAAAGAAAGGGATGTCTCCCATATTCAGGACATTGCCACCCAGCTTATCATTGAAATAAGAATATGACGACTTCGGAGTGTGGTACAAGACCTGAAAAGCAGTGGCAGTACAGTATTTTTATTAACATGAACAACTTTGCATGAGATGGAGGAAGAAAGCTTAGCTCAAACAAGGCAGATTCACACCTGACTCTCTACACTAATATCAGCAATTGGTTGCAATGCCTCAACCACAGGAGCCAACATCCTCTCACCAATCTTTTCAAACTCCCTACATGTGGCATGTGTAACTGTAAATGATCATAGCAAAACACATATTTTGGCTTTGCCTTAGCTAAAACAACCTATAGAACCTCCAATTAATACTAAACAAGGATTAAAACTGATATACCTGGTAAGTATTGCTATCATAGGTTTTGATGCGTTTACCTCATTAGTCATTAGTAGTGTTTGCCTCTATACATACAGCCTATCATAATTTTATAGAAATGCATATAACAAGAGCAAATTTATATTAATAATCTATGCTTGAGAATTAAGCAATGAATAAGTTAATACAGTGAGTACAGCACAAAGTGCACCTTTTGTTCTTACCAATCATTTACCCAATCGCCTGGATCAGCATTCAGCAAGCTAAACGAAAGAACAACACTCCCATCTGACCCAACCGGCATGAACTCGCCTTTTCCAATGCCAGCTTCACCCTCCTTGATGCCGCCATTTATGAAATACTTGACAAATACCTTCAGAATCACCGACACGGCCTCAGCCTCACCAACCTTCCCGACTATCCAAGCGTGCCGGTGCTTCCCAACCACAACCCTCATCCCTTCCCCACCATCACTCTCCACGACAACAACAGTGTAAACTCTCATCCCGTCCTCACCATTAGCACCCAATGCTGAGTGCAGCAATTCGTCCAACACCTCATCTCCGCGCGACAAGTCAGCTGCGGCCACAGTGCCACATTGCCACAGCGAGGCGGCATTGCGACTGCGGAAGCATCCTGCGGCGGAGTCGACGGTGACCGAGACGGAGAGGTTCCCGACGGCGGAAGCGGCCGGGAGGCGGGGGAGTTGGGAGGAGATAGAGCGCTCAAGGTGATCGGCGAGGGCGGCGTCGGTGGGGCTGGTGTCGGAACGAATGAAGACGGCGTGGAGGCGGCAGGGGAAGGAGGGCGGATTGGAAATGAGGCGGCGGGAGAGGGCCGCGATTGCGTCCGACGGCAGCGGCGAGCGGTGGATCTCGGTGGACTTGAGCAGGATAGGCAGCCCTAGAAATATAGAGATGACAGAGAGTTATAGGTAGACGAGTTAAAACATTAGCTCTGGGAGCTGGGTGAGGTGGGGGATTGGTACCGAGGAGGAATGAAAGGAAGACGGAGGCGGTGAGGAGCAGCCGCTTCGTGCCGGGCTTCGCCGTGCGGGGCGGCGGCTTGTCTCCGTCAGATGCAGTGGGTGGTGGAGAAGATGGGTCGCCGGAGGCTTCTCCGGCGGCGGGAGGAGGAGGTGAGGGTGAGGTATCGTCGCCGGCGATCTCCGCCATCGGTGGGGAGGGGGGGGCGTGGGTGGGTTTGTTCGCTGGAAGGGGAGAGTTGTCAGTTCTGTGCAGGGGTTGTTTGGCTGGCAGGTAGGACCAGTAATTTGGCCAGGTGGAATAGTGGAACTGCCTACGAGGAGGAGTTTTCATGTCCTGCAGTGACCGGAAATGGGCCCGGTTGCAGTTGGTTCGGAACCGATTTGTTACAGTGGTGTAGCTATCGGTGGAAACGGGTCAGGTTCAGATCGGATAATATTTAAATTCTTTCGGATACAAATACAGATACGGATTGTATGTGGATGCGGATATAGATATGAAAGAAGCGGATACGGATAAGAGCGGATATTTTACGGATACGAACACTGATATTAAACGGATTCAGAACGGATACAGTCACGGATATTAAATTGATTTGAAGTAGATAAAAACACAGATATTTATGAAATTAATATAATTATAATATAAAAACATTAACATGACAATTTTCTTACAAAATACTAACATCCATTCTTCCTTTGCTTCTTTACGTTAGATAAAATAAAAGATCTGTTCCCATTATACATGGCCGTGAAATGTCACATCCTAGTGTTCAAATCAAACCACTCATCTTCGCACAGTTCTCATAGCCTTCAACAGTTCAACTCCATTAATGGCCGCCTTAGACAACTCACAATTAACCATGATCACCTCCGCCGCCGCAACACCAATAACTACGTCCATGCTGCTACTACGAGCTCATGAGCTCCTTCCATGGTTGCTTCTCCTCGTTACCTTCTTTCTATTCAAACGACTTATTGCACCATTCAAGAAACGCACCACCTCACCTTCTCTCTCACCGTCCAAGAGGCCTCCCCCTCATCGCAACCTTCACTAGCTCGGCGCACTCCCGCATGCCTCCCTGGCCGCGCTCGCCGCCAAGCACACGGCGCCGCTCATGCTCCTCAGCCTCGGCTCCGTGTCGACGCTGGTCGTCTCGTCGGCCGAGGCGGGGCGCGCCGTGTTCCAGCCCCACGACCACGCGCTCTCCGGCCGCCCGCGGAGGCGCGCAGCCACCAAGCTCTCCTACGGCCTGCGCAGCATCTCCTTCGCGTCCCCGCACGACCCGTTCCAGGGCGGAGGGCGGAGCTGCGCGCCGTCGACTGGAGGCGGCGGAGGAGGTGGAGCAGCGTGCCAGGGCAGCGGATTTGGGTCTAGATCTAGATCTAGGGCCCGGGTGCGGGCCGTGCGGCGGATTTGGATCTAGGCAGAGAAGCAGAAGCAGCAAGCCAGCAACACATTATACACTAATAGTAATAGTCTAATAGAGATATATATACGGATCCGGGTACAACCCATATCCGCATCCGTATCTGAGATATTTTAGTCTAACCCGAACCCGAAAGTTTCAAAAACACAACATCCGCATCTGCATCCTAACCTAAGTTGGATCCGAATTTTTGTATCCGTATCTGGCTCCGTCCGGACGCGGAGTCGAGTTAAACCCGACCTGACCCGGCTCCATTTCCACTTCTAGGTGTAGCAAAAGCATATGCATATAGTCTATCTAATAAATAATCAACACACTGATTTTACTACTGTAAAAAAAAAATATAAGAACAGATTGAGATGTTTTAGTCTAAATTATCTTATCTGCTCAAATTTGTTGTAATCAATCTGCTGCAACTACCCCATTCACATGGTCTGAATGCGACCAACAAGGATATGCGGTGGTTTTTTATGGCCACTGTGAACTTTTGGATCATATAGTATACGGTTTAGATTAAGCTATTAGTCTTAAAAAAATTGCTCCTATTTTTGTCACTATTATCTATCCTAAATGTCCATTTTTATAGATTGGTATACACATATATAGTAATAATAGCATTGCATCGTATCCGAATGCTATGGTGGTTAAGTGGTCATGTAGACTCTTTATCATTTGTAGTAAGACTGCACAGTGTACTATAGATCTATGTGGGGTCCCATCGGATACATGATGATGTACGCAACCCAACATTCTACCCACATGGATAGTAGCATACCTAGTCTATAAACATTATCTCATAAAAACTAGTTTTCTCGAATAACATTCAGTTACAATAGTGAAATTAGAAACATGGATTTAAATTAAACATGATTACGACACAATAGTTTGTCCAAACTCATGGAACAACCCAGATTCATAGATTACAAAATATCAGAATTTTTATAAAAACTATACATCTAATTAACAAAATATAACCGATCTTGTGGCAGCTTCAAAAGTCCTCGTCTTCAGCTTCGAAGTAAGTAGGATCGTTGTTCTAGATGTTCATCTCTAAGTCCTCTAGGTCTTGAACCATTTCTGCTTCTCCAATGTCTTCTTCGACGAAATACTTACCAATCGAGAGATATAAATCTAAACAAACATTTTAAATAACAAGGATGAGTACAAAATATACTCAACAAGCAAAGCAATAAGAGATAATGCAATATACCCTAGTTTAACAAAATTAAAGGATACTTAAACATTAGATAAGTCAAGGAGTATGAGATTTTTCTAATAAACTTTTGTTGTAAAATGATCCTCAAATTATTTAAAAGGTTTTACTTAATACTTTACATCATAGGGCTGAGATCACATATAGGCCTTCTTTTCTGCCGTGATACAATTTCCAACTTGAGAACAAAGAGTGAGTATTTACATTTTACTCTACAAAGATGTACGACTTTACGCACAAAAACTATTGATTTTCATGTCAAAACTCGTTAGCATCACTCTACATTCTCGTTAATGCGTGACCAACTCAAGAGAACAAAATTTTTCTCAAACCTATCTACTAAGTATCCTCACTTCATTCATGAGAAATTACAATCGTATATATTTATACTTAGACGAGGGTTCGTAAATCAATCAGCAGAATACAATGATGCATGTATCTATACTCTCGTTTTCCCGTCCCACAATCGAATATGGCTAAACGATGAATCAACACTCTAAGTTGAAAGAACATCAAGTTTTTATGATTAAAAAGTCTTTATATATTCTTACATGGTTCAAGGTTCTTGGAACTAGGTATTTAAAACCAATAAAAACATATTATCTTGGTTGGATAAAAATCTTATTAGAAAATAAGTTATTCGGATTTTAGGCTAAATCAAAAGTCATAGTAATATCATTACTATTTTTGGATTAAGTGAATTATGTTATCCTTCTAAAAAGTATGCAGTAAATATGCATATTCACATTCATATTATTGAAAAATATATTTTGAATTAGTATAAGTTAATTAGAGGTCATTTTTTAATTTATAGGAAAATTGGGGATATATTAAAATTTAATAATTGAATTATACTCAAAATAATAAATTTTATTTGATTATTTTAACTCAAGAGAAATCTTCATATTTATTGATTTATATATTCTTAATTTTAAGGTTTAGAAATTATTTTATTTGTTGAAATATATTTTTAAGGTTTAACCTTTTTGTTACTTATAAAGAATATATAGAATATATATTAATATAGCCTTGAAGATATATTAATACAGTTAAATTAAATATTATATTTTTAGTTTAGAGTTTGAAAAAATTGAAACTAATTTATGTGTTATTTAAATAAGTCAGTAAAGCAAAATAAGGTAAATTTAATAATACAAAGTAAATAAATTTTAAAAATATATAACATAAAAGAAAGGTTTATATTTTTGATTATATTAAAACTTTGAATTTTAAAAGGTTAAGTTTCAAAACATCATTTTATTTACTGTTAAAACAATTAAAATAAACAAAATCTAACATTTAAAATAAAAATTAACAAAATTTTTTATTTATATTGGGCTTCAAACGGTCCAACTCCTCCAAACTGCGGTTGGGCCAGCCCAGGCCCAACGTACGTTTCACGCGCAGCCCACACACACAAACACGCGCGCGCACTGACACTGGCACCACACACACACACACTCACTCGCATCCGGTGCCCTTGGTTCTCCTGATCACCACTGCCGCGGCCATCGCCTTCGGCTCCTGTATCGGCTGCCGGTGATGGCTTGCTCCTGCGCCAGATCTGCCTCCTCTCTGCTACCGTTGCTTTTGCGCCCAAGATGGGCCTAGCGGCCTAACCCTAGCAACTCCTTGGCCTCGACCAAGCGCTTCGTCGGCGCCGCCGAACTCGCCTCACTAACAACACACGCGAACGCCCTTCATGGCGCACGCATCAACGGTCGCTTGTAGCCCGAGCCGCACTGTTGCCATCTCTCTACGGCGGCTTGTGGCCGCGCCTGGCCGCGTTCTAGCGGCGTGGCCGTGCTGGTAGCTTGCCGCACTTGTGGACGCCACACCCACCAACTCGCCGGCTGCCTGGCCATCGGCACTGCGGCCGGTAAGTCCCCTTTTCTCCTCTATTTCTAGTCTCTGGCTGTGGTGTCATTGCCCTGTGTTTGTGTTCTTGCTTGTACTTGGGATGGTTGGTAGCAATGTGTTTTGGTGTTTTGTGAATGATTGTGTTCGTGGGCCGAATGCCAGTAAGAATGTGGTATTAGTGAAAATTGTGCATGAATGCAAAGCTAGATGCTTAGGTTCAATTTTCACCTTTCTATTGTGATTCTTGTCTTCTTCTCTGTTCCTCTGTTGCCTTGGTTCCTGATGGTGTTCTGTGAGATGAGCAGAGAGAAGAAAGGACGAAAAGAAATGCTAATGTTGCCTTGTAATGCTATGCATAGTTGAGCTCTAGATGAAGCTTACCCAGTTCTTGCTATTTGAAAATGCAAATTGTGTGTACGAATATGTGAGATGTCTTTTGTATTGTGTTTCTCCTTGTTGGTGTCCCCCAGCAGAGGGTGCAAGGTGACTATTGTTGCTGTAGCAAGACCTTAGATGGCACTGTGCATGTACAAGTAGATTTAGGGCCTTTTGTGATTTTTGGAAAGCTTAGGGCTTTGTTGCAAATGTTTTAGGACTTCTTTGAAATTTCTGGGAAAAGTCTGAGGGCTTTTGTGCAAATACTCAAGACCTTTCTGTAATTTCAGAAAGCCTGGGGGACTTTGTGCAATAAGTCTTAGGGTTTGGCCGAAATTTTCAGGATTCTATGATTTAAGTTTAAAATGATGTGGATTGTCTCTCTATATTAATGAGACAGTCGGCAAATTGAACTCAGGTCTGAATTACTTTCCCTTCCTCTTTCCTGTCTCAGACTATAAGGAGACGTGAAACCACTCAAATCAACCCGAAAGAGACCCGATTTCTAGAATGATGGATGAAGACAACAGATCAAGGCTGAGCAGTAGTACTCGCACAAAAGACTGAAACGCAGTTGCGATGAACCCTCAAACAAATATTGCTAGTCCGAAAGCAAAATATCTAATGCTCCAAAAATTCGGAAATCTTGATTTGATTTTCGTCCGCAAAGTGACCGCTAGCTAGTTTCGTGACTTTAGAGTGTCAATCAGTTTTGTGGTCCTCACAAATGATCCATTGGATTTTGAATAAACAATCTTAAGCTATAAAATATTTATACTTAAGTCCAAAATATTCTCTAATAATATGAAAGAGAATCCTATTCAAAAGAAATTTATATCTAAGAAAACCTAATGAAATTTTTTTCTAACTCTAATAATGGGTGTACAGACTAAGCTCTAGGTTTTTGGTGAGAATCGGTCATCGTGAACTAGATTGGGAATGTAATGCCAGTTTAGAATATACATTTTAAAGCATTATAGTAGAAGATTTAAAAAATTCAGGACTAGATAAGTTGGAGAAGGAAAAAAAATAATAAAAACATAAGAAATAAATAAAAAATGAGCCGGAGTAATAATAAAAAAAACAGCCAAGTTCTGGTCTCGTGATCAGGTCCGAGAGTCGGTATGAGAACCGAAACAGGATCGAGTTCGCTCACGCTTTACGGGACCGAAAAACCAGCAGACATGGACACACAGTGATGGCTTCGTTTACGGCACCTCTCCACATCCGCACGCTCGGGTGCCTCGGATGACCACATAATCCGCAATTCGGATAAGCCTGTGCTCCTCATTCAATGCAGGAACATGGCAAAAAAAACGGATCAAATGTTTCCGTGCGTGCCTGCGCTGATGTTGGTCAGGACCCCCCGCGCGCACATGGGATTGGACCGGTGGCGCGAAACGCATCCACGTACGCCATCTCCTCCTTTCGCGCCACGAGTTTGGGGATTGGGTGTTTACTGTTGGATTGCGAGTTGTATCTCTCTCTCTCTCTGACCGGAACCTGCACTACTTGTTTACCGTAATTCTATGAACAAAGCGAGTACTTGTGCTGCTTTAAACAGTGACGTTTCAAGTCTCTTTACGGTGCAAAATGTTGTTATTTTTCTCTTTAGTTTCTTTTGATCAAACGCGTATTTTTTACTGATAACTTACCAGCAATGACACCGTTTTGTTGATATCTTTTGTCGCATATTAGTGGAACTTCTAACGCGCGGCCCTTTCTTACACACGAGCGGAAAAAAAATATTTTTTTACTCTATTGAGCGTGCATGAGACAGCAGGCGCTCGCTATGTTTTTTCATTCGCTACTTTCTCAATTTTTGTGTTGAGTTTTCTCTAATTCTTTTTCTCTAATAAATAAAAAACATTGTTTATTACTTTCTCTCCTCTAAAAATCTATCTTAAGAATCAAGTCACTAAAGAATAAGACTGACTTTTCGCACATGTATCACGCTCTTTCCCCTTTCCAAATAATAAGTGTATGGGAGTCAGACTTGGAGACCATGATATTATTGATGAAAACCATGGTATAAGCCAGGGTTTGGGTTTCTAGAATTGGAGTGATTCCCAAACACAGACGAGAGAAAGTCAATAATTTCAGTTCATTTCTAAGTTTTTTTTTGTTGTATTTTGGGGAAATTTTATAAACTAACTCATTCATATTTTCAAAAACCCCCCACCAGAAATTGCCTCTCGTAAGTATTTTTATAGTTTAAAAATCAACCTAACTTTAATTAGCAGTTACATTTAACAAAAAATATTAATAAATAATAAATTTATATTCATTGATATGTGAAGTTCACATATATGGCTACAAACTAGTCGAGTTCGACCGAGTTAAATTTTGCTCAGCTCAACTTATTTTAGAAATCGAATAAGTTCAAATCGAGTCAAATTAGAGATCAAATTGAGAAGTCAGCTCATACTTGGCTCTCGACGAGCTCAAACCAATCTCAAGCTAATATTGACCAAATATCGACAGCTATAAAATCAATTCAATTCGCAATATTTAGCTATAACAAAACTCATGAAATTCATAACACTCATAAAGCCTGACAAATTGACACTCCACTACGGCTCACAAGAATTTTAAGAATACATAAGTTCTTGATACTCTTTGGTATCAAGAACCTCTACTCTATGACATATTGTCTACCGCACAAATAACTTGCATATCACAAATCAAGTTTGATTAGTCAAAACATGACTTAAAATGCTTGAGAGAGAGAGAGAGAGAGAGCATTCTATCATATTTACTACATACTAATTTCTAGCCACAATAGAAGGATCACTCTCAATAAATTCAACCTCTTGCACTCTATCTTGTTGACATTGATCGCAAAAAGATAAAAAAAAAAAAAAAAAAAAAAGCCTACATGCATTGCTTTTATTACATGAATAACTTTATTATGTGAACAAATAATGATGTTTAAGTACTCACCTATTTGTGCTTCAATTTTGGTTAAGTGCCTCTTATCCAACTAGCATGGCACTTCAAAGCCTCTACTACACATGGGAGTAAATAACTTCGATAATTACCAGACACTTTACCTCCAATACTAAAAGCTGAGTTAGAAGAAACAATAATAATTGACATTGTAAGGATATCTTTTGCCTTTTTGGTACTATTGGATATCTTGATGAATTTAGTTTCCACCAAGCAAGTACATCAAAGTTGTTCTCATCGCATGTGACCAACTCATCGTCTAAGTATGCAAATAAAGCTAACCTAGAACTCCTTGTAGCAGTAACTCTCATGAAGCTACGTAATTGAAATTGCCATCGTATTGTTGTTTGAAGTTGTACTACATGAAGCTACATCAGAACTATTTCTATTGCTGTGTGTTGCTGCCTTCCTTGGTTTATGCTCGCCTTGATAAATCTCATATAACTTTTTCAATGTTGACTTTACTAACTTAAACATGCTTTCAACATCATTGCCAACATAAATCATGGGAAAACAAAAATGAATTAGCTTCATCTCGTACCTTAGGTCAAGAATTGAAGCCACGGCTAACAAAGTGTTGCATTCTCCCCAATATTTTTGAAATTTGTCGAGCATAATATTTCCCATACCTTTCAAACATGTATCATCAAACATAGTTACATCTCACTATACTTTCTTAACATTTACAATAAGAAAAAAAAATCATTAGCGATAGGATTAATCGATCCAAAAAACACTACTATTGTCATGTCCAACATCGCCAAAATATCATCCTAGCATAAAGTCTCCACTCATTATTAGAAGCTCCCATTTATAATTGGCTTTCACATCTGAATAATATAAAAAAATGCAACTTTAAAAGTGAAGGCACACTCAAGCATCATGTATGTAGACGCCGTCCAGTTGAGATATCAAGATAAAGTCCTTTTTTAGTTGGCAAATAGAGAGACTTTACAATCTCTGTGAATCTAAAAAAATGAGAAGAGGACTTCTTCAAATACTTTATAGTATGTCTAATCTTCTCATGGTTAATTACATTATATTTAGGGCTAACGAGGCTTTTGGGATAAAATTTTTTAAAATTAAAATTAAAATCCTAATTTAGTTCTATCTATTGAAATTTAAATAAAGAGATATTTAAAAAATCCAACCTACATCAAGTCAAAACCAAGCGAGTTGGTCTAGTCTTGAACTTAGTTTATTTTCTTTTCAAGTTAGAAAGATGCACAAACTCCGCTATTTTTTTGAGTTGATCTCAAGTCGAACCAAAAACTGAGTTGGATTTGAGCAACTCACAAGCTTCAAGATTTTTTGCACTTCTACCCACATGTCAATGACTAAAACTTTAATTTTTTTATTCTCTCTCTCCCCCTCTCTTGTCTCTCTCTATCAATGGCATTGACAGTAGTAGAAGAAGGCGGTGGCAGTAGCAAAATGCGGTAGCAATGGTAATAATAGAGAATGTGGCCCTCTATCGTTGTTGATGCTAGCTGGAGAGGAGAGAGAGAAAGAGTATGTGCGAGAAAGAGAGTAGGGGAGAGAGAAGAAAAATTTTAAAATTTGTCACTGGCATGTTGGGTTCAGATGTCAATGATTGTAAATTTAGTGTTATCTCCTTAAATCTAACTACTAACTAATAGTAGGTGGGTTTTTAAGCTGCAAAATATTTATGGAGGGTAAAATATTGCAAAATTTTTTGAGAGAGTTTTTCAAAATGTAAGTGATTTATGGGGTGTTTATAAAATTTCCCTATATATGCTCTTGTAATATGGCACTCCGACATCACTGGTACCGCCCGGTTTTACACGCACGTCCCGGTCCGAGTCGCGATCGCTGGTTATCGGCAGAAACCAGGCATGGACTGTTATTATTCACTGAGGAAATAGGGAGGAAGCACAAATGAGCAGTAGGAATGGCTCATTTGTGCTATCAACTGTCACCACATGTTACTAGTTGCTTTTTCTAATTTCATTCTTCAGATCAGTGCCTTTATTCGGCGCGTGTTTTGTCGGCACTAGTTTATGAAAGCAAGCTTGTTAGGAAATGTCAAAGCAAAAGTTTATGGAAGCTACCTTGTTAAATGTTAAAGCAAGCCTTGTCCTGTTATGCAATTAAGTGAAAGATAGCACTAGCATGTTTGGTAAACCTGCAACTGTTATTTTTTGCAATCTACATCCATAGAGTAGCCACTCCAGGCCAATTACTCTGCATGAGTGAAGTTTTTTTTTGTGCAACTCGACAAAGAGGCCAAAAACCGAGAAAAGCCATATGAACTATGTATTGTAAGTTCCAAGTTTGTAACACAAAAGCATTTACATGTCTTCAAATGAAGTTGGTGCAAGAAACAAGTAATATATTCTGACATTATATCCGTAGAATCATTATGTTGTATCCCTACAATACACCCTCAAACTCCACAAATCAACTCTGAACAACGCAGTTAGACTGAGCTGAAATCTTGCTCTGACATATCATATATGCAAGCGAAACTGCAAAAAACTGGCGAAAAAAGGGGAAAAAATAGAAGAATTCTACACTTGGATGAAGGTATGGCAGGGCACCCCCATGAGCTGTGCCAAGGTGGTCGACTTGAGCTTCCTTTCCTTAATGGCTGGGTCTTCCAGCAGCAGCACCTTGTCCTTGTCCTGGACTCCAACCATGTGTAGGTGCTCACTGTCCTCTCTCTCCTTCCCCCTGTACAGCAGCCTCTGCTCCCTGGGCCACAGGCCAGTCACCAGTGACAAGAGCACCTTCAGGTCCCCTGCATTTTGATCACAACTTAACAACCAATAGGAATTAAAGGCAGCAAAAGCATGCAATGCAATGCATGCACGTACCGAAAGTTGCAGTGGCGTCAATGGAGATGTCATGCCATTGCCACCCTGTGGACACCCTAACTAGTATGACATCCACACCTCCTTCCTCCCCTGCTGCCTTCCTCTTCTGCACCAGCATCCCCCCCGGCCGGACCTCCCACTCGATCTTCTCCCGCTCGGCAATGACACCGCAAATGTCTGCGGCGGCCACGGCGGCCGCGGCGGCAGTGTTCTTGGAGTGGCTCCTGAAGAGCCTTCTTGGACTTGGAATCTTCACCATTTCTTCTGTGATCTTTCTCTCGTTCTCTGTCTTTGTGTGTCTCTAGTTGCAGAGAGCCTTCTTGGTGCATAAGAGTGACTAAGAAAGGGGATTTTAAAGAGGGAGTAGCTGGCGAGATGTGCCGATGAGGACAAAACAAGAGGAGGTTGCCACGACAGGACAAGGGCGCCGTCCACCGTGTATGTTAAACAAATGGTAGATGCTTATATGGGTGTTTCTTTAAGTCCTTAAGCTATAGTTTAATCGACTCCTTTAGGCCTTAATGCTCTGATGGAGATGACACATGTAGATGAGACGGCGGGAGAGTTGAGAAGTTTTTAGTTTTATTATTTTAAGAGATTTTTGTTTGAAAAAGGGAGTTGAATGCACATCAGAATGGCAGTTGGAAAAGGAAGCACATGGGGAGGTGGTGAACACGGTTTGCATGAAACGCGGGCACAACGGAATCCTCTTAGCGGTTGGCTGCGCCTTGGTATACTTCTAAACAATATACTGTTTTATTCTTGCATGTATGGTTCATCGCCAAGCATATTGTAAGTTTCTAATTTTATCTGAAAAGGCATTGCTATGTGTACAAATAATTATTTTTTTTTGTGAAATTTTGTGAAGATGATGGACGGATCTTGTCGAAAACCATACATTTTTTATTTGTTTGCATTTACTGCACTCATAAATCTGAATTGATGGATTATGATTATTATTCATTGCAACTATAAAATCTAGCATAAAACATAATCGTGAAGATATTAACAAAATGTTGTGAATAATCGAGTAAGAAATGGGGTCAGTACATCACTACATGTCGAAACCAAATGCATGTATCTACATCACCAGAATTCACATCACCCTTTTTTCTGCATCTCCTGGTGCTTGTAGCTTAGCCGAAATGAAATGTATCCAGATACATCTGGGCAATGCAAAAGACAATCCAAAACGCCACTTTGCGATGATTGCTACGTAGGACAGCACATGCAGTGGGTCCTTCCACGTATTGTTATGTATTCTTCTACCGTTTCTTGAGATGAAAGAAAAATCGTACTGTAGTTTGCTTACTGCTTTAGTTTATGCCTGTACTTTCCATATACAATATGTTGAGCCGCTGAAGAACCGCCACGTTAAGGGTGCTGATTTGGTGGCATTAGACTATTAGTATTGGTTTTAGCAACTTCTTTCAGGATCCTTTTTCTCTTGTATGGGGTACAAAGTAGCTAGAGACAAGAAAGGCAGAGGCATTGCTTTCTTCTACTCTGGGTAGTTTGGTGATCGGTGGGTGTATACGGGCTTCATGGAAGTGGCGCTTTCATTTCAAGTTGCGGGTAGTTGGCGCTAAATGCATTTTGGAGGTTGGGTAGTCCTCTTACGTACGCGCAAGATATATTTAGGTCCAATGGTTGAGTTTATGACAACACAACATGTAGCCCACTAAGCTGTAGATCTACTGTCATTGATGCAGCTCAGTCCATGTCGGAAATATGATCACCTAATATACGTAAACTAAATTGTTGGACTACTTACGTCATGTTTGGTCAATTTTTGGCCCTCAGTTTTTAGGTTGGAGTTAGGATAATTCAGCGGTTGGTAAATTTTTTGAAGTCAAAGCACAATAAGAGTTCGTTAAAGTCATCTTTACACTAGAAAATTGAAGTAAGAGTTACTCTAATAACTCTAGCTTATAAGTTCACTAACATATTCATACAGTTGGAATAATTATATAGATTAATCATTGGTTATAATTAATATTATATTTTATTCGTAAGACATAAAGCATCAAAGTGGAGAAGTTGAGATCTTTTGTTAAACACTTTTAGAACTCTAACTTATAGTTTATTTTAAGATGGATGTATATGACTCTGATTTGTTTGTGATAGAAGTTGGAGTCAGAATTCAATCAGATAAGATCTTAATATTAAATAAATTAGCAACCCTTAGGTTGTGTAGCTGGTTGCTATAAGAAGTTTGAGGGTCATGAGTTGCCCAATATTAACTCAAATTTAGCTTGACTTGAGCTTGGTTAAGCCAAATAGAGAGTTTGAAACCTAATTAAAGCCTAGTTGAGCTTGACTTTCAAGCATAACCATTTGATGTTAACCGAACCAAGATGATCTCTGGCTTTGTTTGTGTTCTAGCTCAGTGATTTTTACACTGATAATCTATTGTCAAGTTTATTTGAGCCAAATTTGAAGTCTGTTTCAAGCTTGCACTAAATTTGAGACTTGATTTCTACTGGACATGAGTAAAACATGGGTTGAAAAAAATCCAAGAATCATTCGGGTAGGATGGACTCTATTCAATCCCGACCGCATGGACACACAGATTGGGACGGCTCGGTGTATTTTGCATTAAAAAGGACTACCAGATTAAACTAAGCCGGGTCTGATTTGATCTTTGAGTCTCAAAATTAAAATCCAGTCCTGTCTTATAGACATTGGGCTCAGACCGGATCGATTGGTCGTGTCAAGTTTCTACCAAGGCTAAAAATGTTTGAACTAATTAGGAATCGATATGGGCTAGCTGGCAAGCTCCTCCTGAGTGTGCTTTCGAGCAAAAGTCTGTTAACAAAGCAATGTCCAGATTTTGTTCTCCTTGTTAAAAAAGCCCAGGCCTTTCTCCGCAGTATACTGGGCCCCATCCGGCCCATTTCAAACGGAAACCGTAGCGACCGTAATAGCGGACCGTCATTATATACTACTTCACGGCATTTCATATTTGCAGGTCCAGCTTCACTCCGACCCCACACGCTCAGCAAAAGTAGAGGAGCAAAATAGTACGATAGCTCCCGACTAGGAGCTCGCAAAAACCCCACCCGCTGGAGGCCGGACGGAGACGATGCCGGAGACCATCATGCCGCCGCAGCCGAGGCCGGTGATGCTCGCCGACCTCAACGTTCATCCGCCGGAGAGCGACGGCGAGGATCCTTTACCCACTCCCAAACCTGCCTCCGCCACCGCCACCGCAGCTCCGGCGGTTGCTGCCGACATCTCCACTAGGTATGACAGCTTCGCTTCGATCCGTCTGTATAGAACTGCTTCTGCTTCTGCACCAGTGCCCCCCTGCAAATAGTTCGGAAATGGTTGTTCATCCCTGGGGCCTCGGGGACGTAACCCTAGGATTTGCTGGAGTTTGTGATTTTGCAACTGGCTGGAGGGAATACTGAAATGACATGATTTTTTTTTGGTATGGGGGTGGTGACTTAATTGCATATGCTCATCTAATAAAATTGTTATTTTCTTTGGACAATTTACAATGTGCTTCTTAGTAGCATTAGAATCTCTCGCCTGACGGTTTCACTAGATATCAAGCTGTGAGCACCGCTTATTCATTGAGCTATCAGATATTGACATATGATGGATGTGAGTTGCAGGTGCGGCAATGAGGGCAGCTCAATGAAAAACGTGGTTGCAACTAAGGACCATGATATTGGTGAATGTGAAGGTGAGATGTTTGTCAACATGCAAATCTATGGAAAGGGATGTGTTCTGTTGCAAGTTGATCACTTACATTTCTTCCTAAACAGATGCTGATCAACATTGTCAAGGGCCATCTGTTCCACGTGAGGAGAAAGTTAGCAACCTGAAAGCTGTGAGTTATTGATTTCAATGTTAAATATAGTTATCTATCGGAAAAGATGCACACTTATTGTTTTATCTTGCACTGTGAACAATAGCTAAGCAACAATTGTACTGAGCCAATTTCAACTATATATGAGACATGAGCATTAAAGTGTTAATTTATTCAAACATTCTACTTGTTTTGTGATAGTTTGGTGAAAATGTGGTGTTTATCAGCTCCTTGTCTTCATGTGTAGTTGTGGCCTGTGGGTGATTTGAATAGAAATTGTCAACATGTACGTGAATGAATATAGCATTTCTTTTGCAGGCTTTGGTCCATGTTGCACGAAAGATGCTTAAGAATGCCCATGCCCATTTTATGATGGGTTTAATGTATCAAAGGCTTGGTCAACCACAGAAGGTAAATGGGTTTGTATATTGAAAAGAACTATACTTATTTAGCATTTGTATAAAGCCCAATCAGTTGCAGAAAATTTCCAGGCAATATCAGCATATGAGAAGTCATCTGAAATATTATTACAAGATGAAGAGGAAGTGCGGAGGCCAGACTTACTCTCATCAGTGAGGATACACCATGCTCAGGTTCATCATCTTAATGAATAAAATGCATCTTATTTGTACCTCAATCATCATTTGTGTTGTTGGAGATCTACCTTTTTTCTGTTGGCTATCAAATATGTAGAAATTCAGTGCCCCTTATCTCAGCAAGTTTCTCATGCAGTGCATTTTGCAAATAAGCATGGGAGATACTTTTGATGAGGAGCTCGAAACAGGTGAACTGGATGAAATCCTTGTTAAACTGAAGAATTCAGTACAGTCAGACCCCAGGCAGGCAGCTGTTTGGAATACTCTAGGTTTAGTCCTCCTTCGGGGTGGCCAGCTGCAGGTACTAATGCACTGAACATGTTGCAATTCCCTTGTTGATCTCATGGAATCTTTGATCGCTGATGTTGTTCACCCCATCCAGAGTGCCATTTCAGTTTTATCTTCTCTCATGGCTGTTGCTCCAGATCACTTGGACTCCCTTGCGAATCTTGGTGTTGCATATCTTCAAAGGTGTGAAATGTCATATCACTTTTTGAATATTTCATCTAGACTGCTAATATTTATCAACTTCCAGTGGGAATCTCGATTTGTCTGCAAAATGCTTTCAAGAGCTTGTTCTGAAGGATCACAACCACCCAGCAGCTCTGGTGAACTATGCGGCTCTCCTTCTCTGCAAATATGGATCTACAGCTGCAGGTAAGTCAGAAAATCATTTACCGTACTCATCTATGTTTTGGACTTTTCCTCTGGTCACATGTCATCTGTGAATCTTTCACAGTTGCTTTCATATATCATTGAGCTCGACAAATCTAGAGCTGTGCAGAACCTTTGGCATTAATTTGAAACACCCAGAAATCAACTGGGAAACCCATGAAACGGGCATATAACCTTAGTGTTCAGACATAGTCAATGTTGCTATTGCTGTGGCCTGATACTCTAGTCAAATCAATCACACAAGCCAGTAATGCAAAATAGTTCGTCTTTTTGATGCTTGGACTTTCTATTTCCAGTAGTGCTTTTGTCTGAAAATCAGGCTCAAGCATCAGAATGATATTTTGATTAGTAGTTATTATTTTTTCATTTTGTCTAATACATTGTCACAAATCAGGAGGAACCAATGTCAGTGCAGGTTCTTATCTGCATCAGAAAGAAGCCTTAGCTGTTGCAAAAGAGTGCTTACTTGCAGCAGCAAAGGCTGATCCTAGAGCTGCATCTTTATGGGTTAATCTTGCAAATGCGTATTGCATGGCAGGTGAACATAGAAATTCAAAGAGGTGTTTGGAGCAGGTAATAGGTGCTGTTAATTTTCTTTTATCAGCATTTTATTTTATACACTTAAATGTTGTTCTGGTTCCACCACTGTTCGCCTTGCAAAATATTCAATGCTACTTGCACCTACTCTCTCCTTTTTTCCTCTGGGTACTGGGTGGTGTCAATATTGTTCTTGCAATGTAGGCGCTGAAGGTTGGGTGGCAGGGCAGTACAGAGCTGAGATCCTTACTTTGGAGTATGTTATTTTTTTTCTCAATAAGTAGATTCTTTTTGTCATCTCTTTTGTGCAGGCAGCCAAATTTGAGCCCAATCATATGCCAGCTAGGTATGCTATTGCAGTTCATCGCATCAAAGATGCTGAAAGGTCACAGTGTTCTGATGATCAACTTCTCTGGGCTGCAAATGAAATGGCAACAGTTTTAAAAGAAGGAGATCCTTCTGCATTTGATGGTCCAATTGCATGGGCAGGCTTGGCAATGGCTCACAGAGCACAACATGAAATTGCAGCTGCTTATGAGACTGAACAGATGGATCTGAATGAGGCAGCAGAGCGAGCTCTTTTTTCATTAAAGCAGGTGATTTTTTGCAAGCTATCACCAAAACAGGAAATAATAATTCCCACTATTTCCTTTTATGAACTTAGGTTCTTCTGTTTGACCTGAGCTGGCAAGTTTTAAAAGCAGGCAGTGTAAAGTCGTGAAAATAGATATTCTTATTTTAATATCTTATCTACAGGCAATCCAGGAGGACCCAGATGATGCTGTGCAGTGGCATCAACTTGGTTTATACAATATTTGTACTACTCAGTTTAGGAGATCAGTAAATTTTCTCAAAGCTGCAGTAGCTCGTTCCCCTGATTGTAGCTATGCTTGGTCTAACCTTGGTAAGTTTTGAGTTCCTTACTTTTTGTTCTTTAGCTTATCAATATTGAAGCGTGCTGATATGAGCTTCTTTTGGTTGGGGGGGGGGGGGGGGGGGGGGGGGGGGGGTGGTGGGGGAAGAGATCATGATGTTTTAGGCTTTGCTAAAAAACATCCCAAAAAAATGACCTGTTAATTTAAACATCTGGTTAGAGTTCTGGTAATCTTGTTGTTTACCTTTTCATCTAATCAATTGCAGGACTGCCCCAATTTTCATTACTCTAGACAGAGAAACTAATTCACCGTATCATTGATCTACTGAAGTTTCTTAGTTATTTCTCTGTCATCCATCATTGACTAATCGCTATGCACCATTTGATTGCTGTCTGATAATTGCTTCATGTTCTCATAGGTATTGCATTGCAACTATCTGATGATCTGTCCTCTGAAACTGTACATAAACGGGCACTCATCCTGTCTTCAAGCCATCATTCTCATGCAATCCTCTCTAACCTTGGAATTCTTTATCGTCAGCAAAGGAAGTTTGAACTCGCGAGAAGAATGTTATTGAGGTCTTTGGATCTGTGTCCTGGATATGCACCAGCAAACAACAACCTAGGCCTTGTATTTGTTGCCGAGGGTCGTTGGGAGGATGCTATAAGCTGTTTTGAGAAAGCTTTACAGTCTGATCCCCTGCTTGATGCTGCCAAATCGAACTTGACCAAAGCTCTGGTGTTGTCTCAGAAATAGTAGAACAACAAAAGAGAAAGGATGACATTGTGCAGGAGCTTCAAACAAGGAAGCATTCCTGTATGGACATATCGGATCTGGAGTGTCTGGATAGTCAGCTCAGAAATGAGAGAGATTGGCCACAGACAGTAAGGTGCAATACTCATTCAGAGATGCAGCTTACTGAGGTTACTTCCAGTTTTGACAAGGCTGCTGGCTTTTATCCGCATAGGATGGTTGCTCAGATTTAGCAGTTGCTGTGCTTCATTCTTACCGGTGCATCATATTATGGAAAATGTCCGAATTTTGAAGTAATTCTAACAAATCCTGAGTAAAGTTTCACTGCAACGATCATATAAATTAATAGCCAGTTATTGTTGTACATATGCCAAAGAAAATGCACTTTGCTGTACAAGTACTTGCTCTGCATTTTTCTTTTTAGAAATCAGTTTACAATACAGGGAGTCCGGGTTTGTTCATTAATCTCTTAAGGCTGAGCTCAATGTTGCTGCGGTGCTTGAGCAAGCCAAACGCGCTACCTTGGCTTGGCTGGAGCGCGTCATTGTGTGGTAAAGCGGCCATTGATTCGTTGCCTGCTGGTGGGCTCGGCGAGCCGTGCGCCAAGATAAGTAGTTGTGTTGGAGTGTGCTGTGGCTCTTGATGATGCGGTTTATGTTAGGTCCCGTGCCAATCCAACTTACATGCATTCTACAACTGACAAGTGGGATCGGTCGGGGCCTAGTGGTAATGGAATGTCTGTGACACTTTGCATGTGCATCGTTGGGTTGGCCTATTCAATGAGCAAAGTCTATTGATTCGCCACTGTTTATGACATAGTTGTCAGTATAAGTATATATCACAATTTTAACTCAAATAATTAAATTTTTACAGAAACAATCTAGTACAAAATACTGGCATTTTGCCTTAATTTGCATTAATATCCAATAGGGCCAAAATAAGGTTTAAAAAGTTTTAGCAAAACAATAGCGCAACTGACTATCCATAGTTGAAAACTTAATTGTGGTACTAAACCTCAAAAGATCGTATCAAACTCTTGAGTTTCAAAAGGTTTAGGTCAACCTTAAGTGACCTCAAATCAGCAACATGTCGAGCTCTTAATCTTCAAAAGGTTCAGGGTCAATCTCAAGTGTCAAATTAGCAACACGATTTTCCATTAGACCACAAATGCAAGTATAAATACAGAATATTCAACAAGTCACTTAAGACAAATGTAGATATAGTACAGATGTTGCAAGCAAAATATGATGGAAGATTTATGGAAGTAAAGTTAAGTTTTCAATATCATAAGAACATATAATGGATAAATAGATGGAAACTTAATCAACATATATAGAAATATAATTGTCAAATCACCATAACTAGCATTTGTTAAGAAAAAGTGGATTAACAGGTGTAGTTTCTCAACAAATTTGTCTAATTCAACATGAAACTCTCATAGTATTCCTCGAGTTTTTATTGTAAAACTTGGCAATCCTTGGTATTATGACATGATGCCTAGTGATATCGGCAGAATTTCTTGCCGCTCGTTCTTCCCTTAGCTGGTTCGAGGTCCTTGGGACCCAGCCGCATCAGTGGGGAAGGTGAGGGGTGTTTTGCCCTTGGTCTCAACCTTTACAATGACCGCTGGTGCCAGGATTAGAACGCTTGCAGTGGGCCACTACTAGCACTTATCCTGCATTCTTTTTTTGAGCGCCCTCTCTACAATCGTCCTTCTTCTTTGAAGGTCTACGCTTGCCAATTTCCTCTTTCCCCTCCCCAAAGTTCTTCCGTTCCATTGCCTCGTTACTTGTGGTGTGCTTTTCAATGATGCTAAAAAGCTCCTACACGGTCTATGGCTTGGTCATGGCGAACTTATGCGTGACGTGCTCATCCTCGACACCTGCGATAGAAGTGTCGATGGTGCTACTCTCCTTAATATTTGGGATTGAGGCAGGGATTTCTGAGAGACGACAGAGATTGATGAAGTGACTCTTTGTCCTGGTGCACACTAAACAACTTGTTTGCGTGTTTCGAGTGCTAATAGTTACCTTGGAAATTCACGCAGAAATCCTTGTATAGCTGTTCCCATGATCTGATCGAGTCAGATTGGAGATTGAAAATCTAGGATCTCGCAGTGCCCTCCAAAACAGTAGGCAAAAAACGCACCATAGTTGTTTCGTCTCCACCGGTTGTGAGTACGACAGTGGCATAGACTTGTAAGAACTACTCGGGGTTGGTTTTTCGCTATACCTTTCAGTAAGGGAAAGACGGAGCCCTCGTGGCCAGTACACCTCCCAGAGGAGTGTAGCCAACGCTTGATAGCTTTGTGAGGTGCGGAGAGTTGCCTTCTACCTATGTTGAGGCTCGTGGTCACCACTGGACTCATCGAAAGAACCGGATTTCCTTAATGACGAGGCCACGAACGGTTCATGAGAGCATTCTGAGAGTGGAACTGAAGTTCCAACTCTCTTGAAAACACTCGTACGCTTCCTTGTGCATTAGTGGGTTCGTCAGAAGGTGCCAGCAAGCCTGGAGCTTCCTACTCAATCGTTGTTTTTTTAGAAAGACTGTAGGGTACCGTTGATTCGGACCTACAGGAATAAAGGTAGAGGTTGGGACTCGAATTCAAGACCTCTAGTTTGCTACTTAGTGATTTTACCACTACACTAGAGATCTACATCTAGCTTGCTCAATCGTTAATACCACTTTGGACCGGCAAATGTGGCGGCACTGCAGGTGGTCATGCTATGCTTGAACCTCCTGCTACACAGTTTGAACAGCACCTGTCAAGTTCTGCACCATCTGGGCTAATGTTGCCAAGTTCAAGGGATGTAGGATTAGGCTCCACTTTGTTGCGCTCATTTGCTCACATCGAAGGATTGGGAGGAACTCTGGTGGCTTGTGAAGCTCATTTCTTCGGCATCTTCCAAGGATTATCACAACGACGTCATTTCCCATGGTCGGCGTCAACTATTGAGGAATTGCTCTAGCAAGTAGAATTTGTTTGTTATGTGGTAGAACACGCATGCACTGGTCTAAGTATAGAAGAAGAATGACACAAAGGGATTTTTATAGATTCAGGCAGAACGGATCCTTCCCTACGTCTTAGGGTACTATCCTGGGGCTCTGTAGATGAACCAAATAGTTCAGAAGTATCATGACTATAGTGTAAAAAGGGTTACAATGATAGCCGAGTACTGGAAAAGAATCCGGTCCTTTTCCAAGCGCTAAAATTATACAACTAGGTGCTGGAGTTTGTTCTTGAGTGTTGGTATTAGGTGTCTATCTAATCTCTTGATGGCCTTTTCGATTGTCTGATTCACCCCCCTTTACTACCTTAATCTCCTCTACTTAAAGCCTGCAAATACCGAATCAAATCCCCTTAAATGTCGTCGGGTAACTGCGGGGCGGTTACTACTTGAGTGGCAAATACGGAGGTAGTAGTTTAGTGCCTTATCTGCAGAGAGACCGTAGGCTAAGAATTAACTATTCTTGTTAACAAGTGGGGTTGCAATGTCAAGATCTCAGTAGTTCTTCTTCAATTTGATCCTTAATATGTGTATGGCGACGAGGGGCTCTTCTTGTGATGGTTTAGGCGCATTGGGTGTTCACCACGTAGACGGCGGTGATGATCGCGTCCAACAACTGTTGGACGCTTACCATGTGGACGGCGGCAATGATCATATTCAACAAAAATATGTTGTATTTGTAGGATTTTTGTCGCGATTTTGTTTCACGATAGAAGTTTTCTATCGTGGTTGAGGCACCTGACAAAACGGAATGATTTTTATTGCTGTTGAAGTCCATGATAAATCTTTTGTCACGTTTCTCATATGTGACAATTGATATATCACCACTCTTGAGTTATTTTGTAAATTTATTAAACTGTGGAATATTTTTTAATTATTTTTTTATTTTGAGTTATTAAAAAAAGTTATACAAGTTGTTTCCATCCGGATCGTGCAAAGGCCAAAAAGCGACTAATCAGAGCTCCATCGGCAGCAACCGAACCTTAACTCGACACCACCACCGGGGAACACAAATCGGCCGAGTAGACGACGACGACGACCTCGCCGACGATTTCTCCCACCCCCCTCTCCTCGACACCTTGGCCCCACCAGATGCACTCCTCCTCCTCCACCATCTCCTTTCCTTCCAGATCCTTCTAGACCTCTCCAGATCCTTCCGGGGCGCGTACGCGGGCGTGAGACATGGACAAGTCCAGCGCCCTCGAGTATATCAACCAGATGTTCCCCACGGGTACACACACTTCTCGAATCGAATTGTTTCCACTGTTCCACACGGCAATTTGCTTGTTGTGACACACAAATACGCTTGCGTGCTTGTGCGATTCCGAGGTTTAGTAGTGCTGCTCGAAGCATTCTAGTGCTTACGGTTTCCGTTTGGTTTTTGCAACTCGCAGAGGCGTCGTTGTCGGGCGTCGAGCCGCTGATGCAGAAGATACAGGGCGAGATTCGCCGCGTGGACGCCAGCATCCTCGCCGCTGTCCGGCAGCAGGTTCGCTTACACCCTTGTGATCTCATGATTCGTGTTGTGCAATGCCGTGCCTGGTCTGTACACTGGCTAAACTGGTGTTATAGTAAAAAAAAATTTAGTTATGATTTGTATTTGTTGTGAATGGTGCTGTCTGGAAGCTCTGGATTGGAACATATGAATTGCTTTCTTATGGTTATTCTGTATGTGATAATGGAAAGCTGTTGTTACCGTACAGAGTAACTCGGGGACCAAGGCCAAGGAAGAGCTTGCTGCAGCAACGAATGCCGTTCAGGTCATATTTTAAATCCTTCCTGATTCATTGTGATGTTCATTTTGTTTTTCCCCCACCATGGACCTGCCGGATTAATTAATTGAGCAGTCGGTTCAGGAGGTACCCTGATATAGTTCTTTAGCTTTTAGTGGGATATTAGGCTGAACACTTAAGTGCCCCTCGGAGCTTACTTTGTTGTCTATGAACAGGAACTGATGCACAAGATACATGAGATAGAAACCAAGGCAGAGCAAAGCGAAACAATGGTTCAAGAAATTTGTCGTGACATAAAAAAGCTGGATTGTGCTAAGAGGCATATAACCACTACAATAACCGCTCTTCACCGTCTTACCATGCTTGGTTAGTTTCTTTACTTTACTTTTTGGAAGATCCACTTCTAGAATGCATGTAGGCAAATGCGAATGTGTTTACACTTCTGCAAACTCAACTTTTCCTTTTATTGGTTACATGCAGTTTCTGCTGTCGAGCAACTTCAGCTCATGGCCTCAAAACGTCAGTATAAAGAAGCAGCTGCACAGCTAGAGGTGAGGCAAAGCTAATCAGATCGATACACTTGTAAATTTGCTAGCATTGGTCTTCATTCTTTCAATATTTGTATCACTTATGGTGAGCATAACAGTTGTCAATAGTTGTAATGGTGCACATAATGTTGACTGCAAAATTTCTACTTTTCACCTTTCTTCAGGCTGTAAACCAGTTGTGCAGTCATTTTGAGGCTTATAGGGATGTGCCGAAGATAACAGAGCTCAGAGAGAAATTCAAGAACATCAAGAAAATTCTCAAATCTCATGTGTTTTCAGATTTTTCAAGGTACACAACAAATAGAATGATTATAGGTTTTGAAAACTGATACCAAGCTAGTTACTACTAGGTGGCTGGAAGCCTGAAAGGCTGAAACCATTTTAATGCCTGTTCACTGGTGGTTACCGGTCAGGTGCTGGAAGTACAACTGGTAATAGATGAGTGGCCCATGACTCCGCCATGAACAGCTGTCCAAATTCATGTGTTATGTTAATTTTTTGTTTGTTTGCTCTTTTCAAGTAATATCACACATATATGTGTTTAAATGTGGACCTCTACCAAATAATAAAAAATCAAACCATCGCATAAAGGCCTAATACCTATTCCCTGAAGTGACCACTTTTCCAAATACTGGTTCCTGCTGGTAGAACTGGTCATTGGATGGTGACCAGCAGTTTTCTCAACGTTGAGCATGTATAATTACTGATAGCATAGTGAAACAATGGAAAGTTTTACTCGAGAGGCAACTATGCTTCTTTTCATATCCTGTATTTGCTGCTGTTGATGACCTGCTACTTGGTTTTTATTCAGCTTAGGAACTGGAAAGGAAACAGAAGAGACCAATCTATTGCAGCAGCTATCTGATGCTTGCTTGGTAGTTGATGCTTTGGAGCCATCTGTGAGGGAAGAACTAGTAAAGAATTTTTGCAGCAAGGAGCTTACTTCATACCGGCAGATCTTTGAAGGAGCAGGTCAATACCCTCTATATGCAATTTAGATCTGTCTGCTTCGTCATTGTGGTTTACAATTGCATACTCTTTTAGCTTACTTTTGTTTTTTTGATACTTCTAAATCAGAGCTTGCCAAGTTGGACAAGACTGAAAGGAGATATGCATGGATTAAGCGTCGGCTCCGGACAAATGAGGAAATCTGGAAAATATTTCCACCTTCCTGGCATGTTGACTATCTATTGTGTATCCAGTTCTGTAAGATCACGAGGTCTGATTTCATCCTGTACCCATTTTGTACTTGATGTTAATTACATAAGATTCTTCCTCCTTCAAGCCCATATCTACATTGAACAACCATTTATCACTTGGATCTTACTCCTATATTTATTGTAATATCATTCTATTCATTTTTGGTTCGTTGCATATGCTTCTGCTTAACTTTATAAAATTTATTCTTTTTATTCTCCTTTCTTCTTCCATCACCATTCGGCTGCAATTACTGCTGTAACAGTGAAGATTAATTCAATTCTTCTGCCACGTATATCAGCAATTGATGATGAGTTCTTTGCATTTTCAGGGCCCAGCTTGTTGATATCCTGAACAATCTCAAAGAAAACAAAGAAAAGCCAGATGTTGGAACTTTGCTAGTGGTAATCACAACCGCCCCCGCCCCCCCCCCACCCCCCCCCCCCCATCCACCTCTTTCTCTTGCACTAAATTTTGAAAGACAAAGATTAAAGAACCTAATGATTGAGATGACTATGTAAGTCAATGGCAATACCAGGATAAAACTTCTACATTGAACACTTATAGCTCCCTGTAATGCAGGCATTGCAGAGAACCAATGAATTTGAGGAAGAGTTGGCAGAGAAATTCAGTGGTGGAACTACTTCTCGGAATAGAGAACCAGGAAGTGACGATGAAAATGAGGGTGGGGAACACAACAAAATTGTTTCTGATATACGGAAGAAGTATGAGAAGAAACTAGCAGGTTTCAATGATGGAGCTGAACCGGTATCTTCCATTTGGTCTTCATTATTATTCTTTCTTTTGTTGGTGCTATATATTTTCTCAACTCTTCTGCAAATCTCTACTGCAGGATAAAAACAAACAGAAAGATTTGTCAGTGCCTGGTGCTGGGGTTAGTAGTCTATCTGCCATTGCACAATGCACATTTATTATTGTTTCCAAACAACTTTGGATGATGAATTGTATCATGTGTTGACACTCTGTTCTTGCAGTTTAACTTCCATGGTATTATATCATTATGTTTTGAAGCACATACTGCAGTGTATATAGAACTAGAGGAGAAAACTTTAATGGAGAATTTAGAGAAACTTGTCCAGGTACTAGGTGCTGTGACCTGCTTATAGTTGGAACATGTTGGTGTTTGCATTATTTTACCTTAAGTACGCTTTTCTATTCTGTCAGGAAGAAACTTGGGAAATAGAGGAAGGCAGTCAGACAAACATTCTGTCAAGTAGCATGCAGGTAGGGGAAATAACACAATGGTTCATACTCTTGTTTCTGGCAGGGTTACTGCTAGGTGACTTCTAGCCTTGTTCCGGTGGTAATTGGTCAAAACATGGTCAAATTCTGACCAGTTTCTGCCTGGAAATGGTTAGAAACCAGCTTGTTCTTTTCCTCTTGCTTCGTTTTGCAAGAATTTGTTAACCTTATGCTATTTGGTGTTATGAACTCAGACTAAGTTTGCCAAACCTGGCCTTCTAGTATATCTGGTGTGCTACATTTACAGCATTTACCAAAAACACCATGCTCATTTACTTTACAATTTCATTTTTGCAGGTATTCTTAATAATCAGGAGAAGCTTAAAGAGGTGTATCCTGTTGACAAAGAACCAAACATTATTCAACTTGTTTCAGGTAGGCAGATATCTCTAAAATCAGAGGGGACGCAAAATATGCCTTCTATACCCGTTTTTCTCTATATGGACAGATCCTTGTTATTTGCTCCTGCAAATGGTATCTTCATATGACACGCATAGTTGTGTGCTATTTATGATTCATGATTTTTGAATCTTCCAAATTTGTGTCTTACTGCTTAGATACTTGATCAGTTTTGTTCTGCTATCTACTATTTCCTAGAACAATGTGTGTTGCATCATGAACAACAGTAAATCTCCTTGAAGAGACCCAAGCCAAATTTCGACCTGGGTGAAGACACTAAAATCAATTTTGGACACAAACATTATATGTTTTGGCAATTGCATTTGTCAGAATGGGCTAATAACTTGGTTTTTGGGTATCTTTGTTATCTCTTATTTGCTTTGGAGGAACCATGAGTCCCAACCTCAGACATTGATCGTTTATTTGAAACAAGATAAAACAGTATCTCATGAAGAAGACACTTAAAAGTTCACATATGTGCCGGTCGATGGATGGAAGAGAGTATAGTAGAGGACAGGAACATGCCAATGGAAGAAGAAATGTACCATGGATGAGCTAGGCATAAACTATCATATGAGATATATCCATATGAAATATCTCTATACCAAAGGTCGGTGGTTATTTTAAGTGAATGCTGACCTCGGTGAGATTTTTGTGAACATGTCAAGTACATGTTAATAAGGTTCTATCCATCAAGATTTTATAATATGTGTGAAAGCTGCTGATGTTTTGGCCTTCAAATGGGTGCATTGCTGATAAAACATATTCCTTTTCTTGTTAGGTCTTTCAAAGAATTCTTAAAGCATATGCAACAAAATTATATGCCAGGTTACCAAAAGGTGGTACTGGTATTGTTGCAGCTGCAACTGGTACAGATGGGCAGATCAAGGTATTCTGGTTATCATTGTCTTGTTGTTTTCTAATTCTTGTTTTTCTTTTCTGTTAGTAGCATATTTATATCTTATGGCTGTTATGCAGACCTCTGACAGAGACGAGAGAATGATATGTTATATTGTTAACACTGCAGAATACTGTCACCAGACGGTAAGTTTACTTTGCTCTTCATTTGAACGACAGCCGGTAGAAAAGAAGATGAAACAAAATTATTACATTGTTGATCTCTTTCCATCTTGAGGAGACACAAACAGCATACTCAGACCAAATTCTAGGTCTTATACATTTTAGTCTCAGTGCATTCTGTTTTTCAGTGAATGCTTAAAATTTTTGCCCCTCAACAAACAATGTTACATCTTTTCTTATTTCTTTTTGCTGCTTGAAAAATTCTCTATAGCTCTTTCTTGTCATTGACTTTATAAAAATTTAACAGTCTGGTGAGCTAGCTGAAAATGTTTCTAAGATGATTAACCCTCAGTTTGTTGACAAGGTGGACATATCTGAAGTTCAGGTAAACCAATCGTTTTCTTTCCCTTATTTTCATTTGTTTTTATATTTGATGTGAATAAGTTAGCCATTAATTTCTTATGCTATTTCCTCGAGATTATTCTGAAAATCTCCAATACTTCAACACTTGCAGGATGAATTCTCAGCCGTGATCACGAAAGCATTGATGACACTTGTGCATGGCCTTGAAACAAAATTTGATGCTGAAATGGTTGCAATGACTCGTGTTCCATGGGCCACCCTTGAAAGTGTTGGTGACCAATCGGAGTAAGATTTTGTTAGATTCCTGTTATATTACATCCTTCACTGATTTGCACTTTCTATGAGATGCTGAATTGCATATTTCAACTGAAACTGAGAGTTAATAGAGAATAACAAATCACACGCTTTACAAAAGTAAAAAAAAAGAAAACTCCCCCTAGTTCTGATAGGCAACTGAAAACTGGAAATCTTTTTTACATAATGGAGTGTTGGTATAACAGATTGCACTTAATGTTGTTTGACTTGAAGGAACAGATCATCCTAGTTAACTGAGATCTCCTAGCCTGTAAAGAAGGTGTATATCCTTCACTTCAAATGGGATGGGACAATGTTTTGCTCATTCTTTAAATTGCACAAACCACCTTAGTTTTTCTCTATAAACATTTCTTGCATTGCACATTTTTCAGATCAGCAAATTCTATGCATGTAACATGATTACTTTCAAGTTTATAAATATCAGCTAATGAGGGTTTACTGTGCCATACCAGATATGTGAATGCTATCAGCTCTATTCTGTCAAGCAGTATTCCTGTGCTAGGCAGCCTACTTTCACCTACCTACTTCCAGTTTTTCTTGGACAAAGTAAGTTCAACGTACTTCTGTTTTGAGGGTAAAACCTTCTAGGTCCTTATCAGTTCACATCACATGCTATTTCCTGGCTCAGTGTGGGCTATTTAACTTTGGCACATTAATGTGCACTGTTTAATGCTATAATTGTGTTATTGTTCTGATGCAGCTGGCAGCCTCTCTTGGTCCTCGATTTTACCTCAACATATACAAGTGCAAGCATATATCAGAAACTGGTGCACAGCAGGTGCTTATTATCTCCACAGCTTTATTTTTTTTGGTTGGTTTTTTTTTTTTTTTGGGGTGGGGGTGGTTACCATTTAACACTTCTCTGTTTACCGTTGTTGCCTTTTTACTGCAGATGCTTTTGGACACTCAAGCAGTAAAGACCATTCTACTAGACATCCCAACTCTAGGGAAACAGGTAACCTTAACTTTTTAGTACAAAATCACAACTACATAGTACATGGCATCATGACCTATTTAATCTTTTGTATCAAATATTTTTTAGATCTATGAAAGGAAGAAATTCTGGCAGGATAGAGCAAAATGTATAAACTGTATGGGAAAAGCCATCTGTGTTTAACTGTTTAATGTTATTAAAAGAAGGTTGTTGGCAAACAAAAGCAACAAATTTATTTGTTCAAAGAAGGATATTGGCAGCAAAGGCAACAGATTTTCTTTCCATGCCAAGAAGATAGGCTTCATATTTTGAATATTTGCTTGCTAACTTATGTTTCATATTTCACATGTCTTTGATTTGTATGACAGAGTACAGTTGCTGCTAGTTATTCAAAGTTTGTAAGTCGTGAAATGAGTAAAGCTGAAGCACTCCTTAAGGTAAGTTGGTAAAAGGAACCATGAAATTTGATCGTCTACATCACTGTTGCTGAAAAGATACTTGACAGCATGATTAACTCTCAGAGAGGAACAAGCTAATAACATTACAAAATGCAGGTCATCTTGTCCCCAGTTGATTCTGTTGCTAATACATATCGTGCTTTACTTCCGGAAGGCACGCCTCTTGAGTTCCAGCGCATACTTGACCTCAAGGTTTTATGCTTAAAAATCTGGCTTCTTGTCTCTATGCTGATTACAACCTTCCATCATTCAGGTTAATGTGACACTTGACTGTTGTTCCCATTGTTGATTTGTCACAGGGTTTGAAAAAAGTGGACCAACAAGCTATACTGGAAGACTTCAACAAGCATAGCACCAGCATTAAACACCCAATTGTGGCCCCAACAGTTGCACCACCAGTTGCCGCTGCATCTGTCCCAACTGCACCAGTTGCAACTCCAGCCGTTTTGATCACACCAAGCGTGGCAGCCTTAACAGGAGCTCTGGCCAACCGAGAGGATGTGCTGGCACGTGCTGCAGCTCTTGGGCGGGGAGCAGCGACAACAGGGTTTAAGAGGTTCCTTGCATTGACAGAAGCAGCGAAAGATCGGAAGGATGGGCCATTCCGCAAGCTTTTTAATGCGTAGATTTTGCTCCTCATTATTATGATCACCGTTGCAGTGCACATAGTTATAGGAAATTCTTTCCACAACGTGATTCCATGTATTCTAACCTTCAGTGTATAATGAGTCTTTTTTTTTCTTCTTTTGCCATTTTTTTTACATTCTGCGGACAACTGAGTAGTTACTTAAGTCGTATCCAAGAGATTTTATCATATCTTTTGGAATAAGCTTAGCTTGCCTTCTCTGTTTCTAAGTTGAGGCTCAAGCGAACGGGACAGTTCTGGCAAGTGTTGAGTTCTTTGATTAATGCAAGAATATGTTTGGGTATGTTTGGTAGGCATCTACCTTTTATCAAGCCAAAAGTTGGTAGTGCTAACTCGATTTGGTGTCTGTTTACTTGGTGACAAACATTTGGAAAGCCAAACAACTTTAGTTAGGATTTGGCAATTTTTCTACACATCCATAGCAAGATTTGTGGTGCTCAATTTGTCTGGTAAACTATGGTAACAGTGTTGTCTATGATCGTGGTTTGACTATAAATTAAATATATTTTCATAGTCAATTTATTGGTTATGTTAGACAATTGGCTATAGTCACATTTTAACTTGGTAATATTTGGTGATCAATTAAACACATTCTTATTTGTGAAGACACATGAGAATTTCATAAAAGATCGTCTAACATGCAATACGAATATTCAGGTGTATCATAGCAATCCTGCATTAGAAGGGCCCAGCGACATGACATTACATCAAAGCTTGAATGAAACGACAAGTGCGCACAAAACTACACAGGCTATCCTTTTGTTTCGATAATGTTGCTAGTGCTTCAAGAAGTATGAATTGAAAGTTTGAAACAACCAACTCTATTTTGATTTAGAGAGCGTACAATACAAGCAAACATACTGGTAGAGTGATAGACATAAATTATATTGATCATATCACACAAGATGCCAAAAGAGATGCTGATCACTGACAAAATCCCAACTGGTTGGCCACTTCAGTCCCATGCATGAGAAGATTAGCACCTAGGAATAGGATATGCATCCTACCGAAAAAGGATATTCTCTTCACAATCATTGAAGAACGTTGCATTTCCTCTGGGATATCAACCTGGCATGTCACTTGCAAGTTATAACACATCACAGATGTCTGCAATTAATATACAAATCATTTCAGATTGCAGAAGTTGACAAGTAAACATCAACCATAAATTATAGAGTCGCATGTCGATATATCCATTGCTATAAAAAAGGAAAAAATGTTTGAAAAGTAATTTATGAAAACAACTATTTGGTTTGTATATTGGTATGATGGAGATTACAGGGAACCTGCAAGAAAAAGTTATTTCCAGAAAGATGTTCTTGGAAGGCTTTGAGGTGTCAGAAAAAGCTTTCTTTCTGCAGAGCAGAATAGGTTCTGTCATAGCTGGTCATTTGAGCATCTAAGAATTGATAATATCAGAGCTTGAGTGGTCCGGGGCAATGGAATGTTTTATTAAATAATATTTTTTAATTGAAAAATAGACACAAAAATGATTATTTTCATTAAATAGACCCAAACTGGATGTACGGTCTAGCATCATGGGTCGAGGTGATAAACTTGTTTTTAGTAAATAACAGCGACAAAGACTATGGTGTTATCATACCATGTAGGACAGATGAGACTAACCATATTAACAGATAGATAACACTACCGATCATAATACTACTTGAGTAAATTGTAATGCCATTTACTATGGTGTTACTATTGAACTTAACTATTTTTTAGAAAAAATGCTATGTAAAATGAGGGTAACTACTAAAAATTTTATTCATGTCGCGCTATCAATGATTATGTAATGTCATTGATTGTCACTTTACTATAAAAAGAGTAACAGTACAGTCATTGGCACTATCATACCATAGTTATAATTGAACTCACAATAGCGCTATTATTGGTGGCGCTACATCCCCAAAGGTGGTGTCTTTAGTCATGATGTTACCAGAAATCAACCAGCTACAAACAAAAGCTAAACATGGTGTGAAGTGAGCAGATTACATGCTAGATACAAATGATCTATTTCTTGTGTACACTACTGCTAATATGTGCAAAATCGACATCACAGAAATAGGTTTTGCATACAATGAAATGAACAGTAAGATTCCACGCATACAAGTAAAATTATAGTAGCAGATATTACAAAATGAAGGCGTGAAAGACGACTGAGGTACATAACTCGAACATTTCACCAAAAATAAAAAGAAAGTTACAAACCATTGTAACAGTTGCATGACTAGCGACTGAAAGGTTGTGTAGCACATGCCTTTTTGACCAGTACAGCACCTGTATGGTGCCACGTCTTTAATCGTTGGTCCAATCAATAATTGAAGGTCATTTTGCAATTTGTTTTTTAAGGGGTCATTTATGAAATTTTTTTAATGAGTTATTTAAAAAAATTCGCATCTTCCAAACTAACGTGATTATGACACAATCACACTACTATCATCATTACTAATACATCCTAGACTGGCAAGGTAGGACACTCCATCACCAGACAAGGTAAGACACTTCATCGCCAGACACTAATGAAGAGAATGCAACTATAACATTCATGACAGACGAAGCTGAATATTATTGATTCTAGGCACTGAATCAACAAAGGCATCTATCCATCATGTTCGTGACCGACAAGACCGAACAGTACCCAGGTGGGACCAACGAGATAAAAATCACATTTTGTGATAGTACCATAAACCAATAAGACTATGGATTTGCATACATGTATGGACATATGCATTGCATACATGAAAGACAGATTATAGGCTCAAAAGAGACGACTATTGGCAGTTTAATCAGATATTTTCTATAAATCCAATATTTATGATGTAATTAACTAAGAGTTTTATGAATTTTTAGGAATTAGAAATTGCACAATCTCTAATGTCAGATGTAATCTATAGGTGCAATATAAATATGTAATCAAGAGGACCTGTAATACGTAATTAAAGACGAATTAATAACGTGTTATTGTTATTTTTTATATGTATACTTATATTGACACACGTGTAACTTAGAGATTTACTCTTAAGAAGAAATTTCTCAACGAAACAACAATAAAGAATAAGAGTTAATAAAAAGATTCGGGGCAGTGGTTTGTTTTGGCAAAAATTTACTGCCAGTTGCGCATTTTGCCAACACAGCCCACATGCAGAAGCAAATGAGCAATTAGCGGAGCTCCTCGTGTTCACGAATTGGGAAGGCAGATCGGTTCAGTCCACTGTAGAGTGTAGACGGGTCCCTACGGACTCTCCAAAAGCAGAGCACACTTATCACAGCTTTATGAACTTAAAGTTAAGGTTCAATATGGAGCTTATTTAAAGATTACTTAAAAAAGGCTAATCTCCTCTTCCACTAAAAGTCCCTCATTTGGGAAGTTTTAGCTTCAATTTAAGCCCCCAAAATAGATACAATTGAATCGACTATTGAGTTAATTTGAAGTCTCTTTTGTATTGAGAAACTAAAACAATTTTATTCATGACATATTTGCGCGGTGAGTTTTTGAAAAAAAATTACTCTTAAACAAATCCTTAAACCAACAATTTAAATTTGATAGTTGGTGCTTATAAGTTGAATCTTCAATAAACTATTTTAAACATATTATCACTTGACAATTTAAACTTGAGAGTTGGTGTAAGAGAAGATGAATTTTAAGTCTTTAAACATCAACCGTAGCCATTATTGTTTGATCCATTATATATATAACTATCAAATTTTTTCAACACATATACAGGTTGCGCGTGGTATATGACCTTGTGTCCTGTGTCATTCTTTCCTTTGTTAATATCTCGTCGTGACTTGATTTAAGGCAGGAAGGGTTTCTTGGCTTTGTAATCTTGCGCCTGAAAAATACTCTGGAGTTGTTTGTCTTTGCCGAAAAGTTAGTGACTTCTGGTTGGTACTAACCAGTTGATGGATAATAATACAATAGAGGGAAGTACAATTAACATGTCATTCACTCCCTTTTTTCTTTAAAAGATTTTTGAAATTACTAATGATTTGGATCTTTGTCTCTATTGTGCTGGACTTTGTATGTGTACTTGGAACAACATATAAGTAATCTGATGGCATCTAATAATCTTATCATATCCATACAAGCACTTCTTAACTAGGACATCTGGACATGTATAGATGACAAATTAACAGCTAAACAAATAAAAAACACTAATATAGTTTGGTTAGCTGAGTTTCAAAATTCAAAGTGGAAACGGTCACTTGTTCATATTGAAGTGGCTCCTCTGCTAGGGGTGTAAAACGATGCGGACATGCGGATATGATAAAGAATTTCCTTATCCAAATAACAATTTTTTCTATTTCCAAATCTGACAAAAAATATTCGTATATGCATCTGAATCCAATAAAATCCAACAAAATAATATATTTGGAACTCTAAATTCAAATTTGAGTTTTTTTAATATGAAATTGCTGTCTAAATTTGTAGCATGTAAATTTTGTAAGCAAATTCTTACCTGAATAATTGAAATATAATACAAATTATTCAAAATGTGTTATCTATTAGTTTCAAATGAATTATTTTTATATTTGTAATATGAAAAATTAAAAAATCAAGAAATATCAGTAGTATCCGATGGATCCAAAATTCAATTCAAATTAAAAAAAAATCTGATTTGAATATGTATCGGATATTTATCTGATCTTATTCGAGAATATCTGAATATGAATATGAATATGAATATGGATCTAACTTAAAAATATAGATATAGATATAAATATAATTTAATCAATATCTGATTCATTCATACCCTTATTTTTCTTCTATATAGAAAAAACAATGGCATTATTAGCTCGTTGGAGAAGTTATTGGAAAACAAACCCCTAGGATCAAACGGATAAAAAGTCGAACCATCAGAATTTTTCTCTTCACCTCGATTTTGGCAATGGTTTGGGATCGGATGGCTAATGGCTAACAGGACAAACACTATGTGTCATAGCTTATGTGGTGGAGCAGAGGATCCAAATCCATGCTTATGCAGGACAGACAAACCATATGAGAAAGGCCATGTTGCACAAGCCTGTACTTTTGGACATTAGTGTATGTGCAGCACTGTAGGTACAAGCTGCCTACCTCAAGTCCAGAATCCTTATTAAAAGAGTTGTTTTGGGACTTGCATGACTGTTTGGCCGACTTCTATTTCAGTTTTTGGCTAAAATAAATATGAGTTTTTATAGGGCTCATCGAGAAATTGAAACTCTCAACCCGAGAATATGAAATTGAGGTCAAGTCAATTTATTGGTTGTCACCCCCATCCATCCGAGCACATCTTCTTAGGCTTATAAGCCAATTTTTGTTCATCAAATAACTTTTTTTAGTCTTTTAAATTTTTTCATCATAAACCACAATAACTGATTTCTTAAAAAAATCATACCTAAACTGAAGAGACCATTCGTCTATAGACTCAGAGAAAAATTAATACACATAAAACATATAAATAATCGACTGTTTGTATGGATGTGCCTGAATCTTCCAACTACATAATTCAAATCATAGAAACTAGGATTCATTCAAACACATGGAGTATAAATATACACAAAACATATGTGGTGTAAGTGGTGTTCAAAAAAACAAAACAAAAAGAACAAGCCAGTTGTGCGGGGGCCGTAACAGGCAAACACAATGCAAGAACAGGCTGTAATGACATCGAAATCATATGGACTACTTCTGACGAGTTTTGGATGTTTGCCGAGCAAACAAAAAAAAATGGGGAAAAAGGTTGGACAACGCAAAATATGGAACTGGGAGAGGCATGGGATGCTCATCTACTGGCATCTCCCTGCCCCAGCCCACAAAATGGTGGCTACTTCTTTGCTCAAAATTGACATCTTTGTTACATGCACTTAGTAATGGTCACCCCAAAAATAAGATCCCTTGTATTATCTATACTATTATATATCATCCATTGATATATCTCATCTAATATGCAATATTGATAGTTGATCCTACCCCCTAAACTACACATCTCTCATCAATGCTCAAAACTTCATCTTTAATGATGATTTCCTCAAATAATATCTTATGAAACTGTGTGGTTTTATGACACCTGTATGATGTAAATTAGTGTATATGACTAATAAGAAATGTCTGATTTATCATACATTTTCTGCATTACATGTTGTTCCATATTTATTTAAATAGATCGTAAATCAAAATTTTGGTAATGTGAATTGCATGTATACGTTTATTAGTATTTGATATGATAATGGGGAAGTGTCTGATACAAACTATGGATTAGGGACTAATATTCTAACCATATTGGTGTTGGAATCAAATCATTAATAGAAAAATCTTCTTAATCAACATTAAAATACTCTTGCAAATATATTATAGAGTTCTATCATTTAGACAATCATGCATAAAATACAATCTTGTAAAATCATCCGAAACCTGCGCTAACCAAAAAATGAGCGGCAACAATCATTATCTTAGAGCCTTAGAATATAGTCAAACCACAAAACAACAGGAACAATACTTATCAAGAATAATATGAGGCTGATATTTAACCACAAATCATTTGTCTGGTTTTTTCATATGTTCAGACATTTTTTTGCCCTAAAATATACACTTCACAATAAACAGCATCCCAAAAGGGCAAACATTACAGGAAACGGCCGTCTGAGCCGTGTACGCGTAGCAGTTGCAATTCAAAAACGGGATCGGTGGGAACGAGAATTTTTGAAGGGGGGGGTGGTGGGGGCCCTAATCGCAAACGCCACCCAATCAAATTCCCCAAATCACACACGCGCACACACACACACTCTCCCACCCCTCAATACTCCTATCGATTTCTTACCGCTAAAGAGATCTAGCGTGAGACCGTATAAGACGGCCTCTCGCTTCCACCTCCTCCTCCTTTCCTTCTCCCCTGTTTCCTCGCTTCGCTTCCTCCCTCGAAAGGCTTCTAGAAGGTTCGGGAGGTCCTCGCCGCCGCGGAAAGCCGGGGAAGGCGCGACACGGCAATGGCAGCCGTGGAAGCCGCGGCGGACGCGCTGCTCTCCTCCGCGAGCCGCGCCTTCTGCAGCCCCCTCGCCGTCTTCTTCCAGATCCAGGTGAGCGAGATCTCCGTCTCCTCCGAGCCTCTCGACTCCCTCTCTCCCTCGCTCCGCATTGCGGCATGAAATGGTTCGGTCGGCAGCTGCGAAGCGCGCGAAGTTTTTACCCCTTGGAGGAGTAATTTTTTACTGTAACCATCGGAACTTCATGTGGGGTTCTTATGGCGCGTGTAATGTGCGATCCTTACGTGGGAAGGTGTAAAATTTTGCGTTAGGAAACGACTTGTTTCCGCTATTGGATTATTATGATTTGGAGGTGGTGGTGGTGGATCATGTTTCTTCATCTAGAGCTTGCAAATGCTTGCAATTCTTAGGTTGTCATTTGTCATAGCTGTATATGCTTGCTACTTTATATGCTTGTTGATTTGTCGTCTTCGTTCAGACAAGTGATATTGATCTTTGTTTGTCTTACTCGTTTGACATGGACCACAGGCAGCTTTTGTATGTGTAATTTGTATGATTCTAGCTGTGTTGCTTCTAAGGTTGAGATTATAATGCTAATAATTTTGGATCATAGTTGTTTTGTCACTTAGGTTATTAGGCATTTGTCTCATTCATTTTGTTTACATCCATGAGAATACAATATCGTACATCTCCTGTAATATAGTTTAAAAATTTTCTTCTTACGTCTTAGTTTATATCCTTTGGTGCTTTTGGTTTTTCCTGTTCTATTATATTCTCAACTATAGCTTGCCTTGTTTCTAATGCAATTCCAACTTTTATGTAGGGGTGTTTAATTTGTTTAACACTTGCTCTTGGATGGGCTGTTGCCACATTTGTCAGGTAATATGGACCTTCAAAGCATCAATTTTGTAACGCCATTTTCCTTGATGATGTTTTGATAAGTGTAGAAATTGCGTGGTGACTAATTTTCCTTGTATGATGATATGATCTACATTCTCTTCCCAGAAAAAAAGTTATACGGAACATGAGGCGCAGAACTGTAGGGGGAAATAGTTTTGCATTTCTTTGCGATGACATAAATGAGCTTGAACACTCTGTTCAGGAGAATTTACCCAGGGTATCTGTAGTAATGCCTTTGAAGGGATTTGGCGAACACAATTTGCAAAATTGGAGAACTCAGGTATGTTGATACTGTGACATATTTATCACAATTTGTGTTTATACTATTGATGATTATGCCCTTTACATGCACACAAAAATACAGATTACCTCACTTTATGGAGGACCGCTGGAATTTTTGTTTGTAGTAGAAAGCAAAGACGATCCAGCTTATCATGCCATTTCTCGTTTGATCTCAGAGTATAAGGTAAGTGTGTAGGACCTTTAAGTAATCAATCATCTTATTGCTCAAGCTATGTCATCTCACCTCTCCTTAGCTCTCTTCATCTATTGTTATCTTATCAGATGATATAATTTTCAGGATAATTTGGAAGCAAAGGTGGTTGTTGCTGGGTTCTCAACAACATGTAGCCAGAAAATTCATAATCAATTAGTATGTAAAAGACTTCTACCCACTCCTAAATATTCTATTACCTCTAGAATATTACCTTATGCTCTTTGTTTTGTACCGCAAGCTTAAATAGTGCTGCTGCCTGCTAGTTTTGAGTATAGTAAGACCTAACCAATGTACAGTGCACACACCAAAGTGGTTGTTGATGGTACATGCATGCAGACTATGCTTACATGATTCTCTTGTGTTCACTGCTATGTCAACATGCTTTTTTGCCTTTTTCTGTTCTTTTGTTCCTAACTCTTGAAATTATCTAAAGAGCCTCAAGACTATGTATGGGTTATACCTTGTGAGTTGTGACCATGGGCTTTTGATAGTGAAGAGGAACTTGATACCAGAACTAATTCAAATTCGTTTGCTAAATTGGTTCATATATTGTTTTCAGAAAAGAAAATTCATCTCTTGGCCTTGTTGTCTGTTGGCCAAACAAGCCTTTTTGTTTTGATCCCCAGTATGCCTATTGCTAGATGATATTCTTGAATATATGTATTCCATAACTCAATGAAGTGACAGGGTAAATAAAAAGTTGCTTATGTGTTTCACCATGTCATTTTGAAACAGACTGGTGTTGAGAGGATGCATAAGGACAGCAAATATGTTTTGTTTCTGGATGACGATGTGAGACTTCATCCTGGAACAATCGGAGCTCTCACGAAAGAAATGGAAAAGAATCCTGAGGTATGCCTTTCTTGAATTTCATTCCTTTACTTTGCACAAACACCACACCCCACCCCACAATCCACACACACGCGTGTTGCTAATTTTCATTCTTCTCAGAGCTAACACAGTATGTTTCTTGCATTTGACAGATATTTATCCAAACCGGATATCCCCTTGACTTACCTTCCGGGAGCTTGGGTAGCTATTGCATATATGAATATCACATGGTATGTTGGTTTCTTTTACTATGACAATGCTTTTGGCCGTCTGGCCTTATTTCAAAGCCAACAACTAGTGCATCAAAAACTTTATGAAGGGTACATTGTCTATTTTTTTTGTAAAAGTTTTTTGCACTTTGATCATCTGCATCTCATTACTTGTGTAGGTTGAGATTTTTGTATTTTTTTCATAGCTTTGGTGGCAAAGAGATTCCCTGTCAGTTGCTTAAAAACTTACCTTATGGAATTGTAACACCGTGCAGCACAGTAACTGCCATTTGATGGTGTTTCATTCTAAGCACCATGAAATTCTGTTCATGAATCACCAGCTCTGGCTTTACACCACTTGATACCACCGCTGGTGGCTAATGATCATAATATCATTCAATTTTTTCATGGTCAATGGGGTCTGAATTTTTTAAAAGTGCAATATGACTGGACCATGCACTGCTTATAAGTTATAGCACATGAAAACATTTTTTTAAGACCAAAATATTACATTCTTGAGGTAATATTATTACTAATTTCAAGCTTCTTAGGTTTCTGGTCTGGCTGATTTGCAATGTGTCTTTGAAACTTCAGTTGCTTATGTAAAGCTAAACTACTAACTTTACAGCACTGTAGTCAGCTATGCATTCCCAGCATTCACTATGTCTCATTTATGAGTTTGCTTTCCAAGAACTATATTGGTAAATCCAGAAAGAAATCCATATCAATTGGTTGAAGATCGTTTACTTTTTGTGTGTATACCAAATTCCTGCAAAGCTGGGAAATGCTCTACAGTTTGAACTTGTTCGGGAGTGCCAGCTCTGTAACATACTAATGATCCTGAAAGCACAAACCATTCTGCTGAGGAATTTTCTTATTAGTCTGTACTGTAATAATCCGACCATTTGTGGTTTGTTGTTGTCCGTTGGGTCACTGAATATTATTTCTGTATAAGAGGTTTTCATAACAAGGGTGCTAATTCTATTCACTTTGTATGGTTGCAAACAATCTTTCTGCATGAATAAGTCTTCATGTCTCACTAATCTTCAATGTTCTAACAAGTAGTCTTCCTATCTGTCTATTTTATTTATTTATTTATATTGTGTGCTAATTACTGCTAACAACAATATTGCAGCCTTGTTCAATTGGATTTGCAACTGGTGGGAAGACTTTCTTTTTATGGGGTGGCTGCATGATGGTAAAGTCTCATTTAGCCTTTTTTCTGTACAGAAAAATTAAACAGTTTCACCTGAATTCAATGAATGAACTTTGATAATTTGTACAATTTCTTTTAGATGCATGCTGATGATTTTAGGCAAGATTTATATGGTGTTGTCAGTGGATTAAGAGACGGTGGTTACTCAGATGATATGACCCTGGCTGCAATAGCTGGTAATTTTCTGGCTGTCCAGTTAAGGGATTGTGTCCATATTATTACATAGCTGAAGCTTGAGAATGAGATACAGTTTGGTACTTTATTTTCTACGTTGAATGTCAGACAATGACCTTTTATGCCCAATCCCTTTTCCTCTTTGGGGATTCGGACTTTGCCTATATCAAATTTTGTGCTATACTTTGTTCATTTTTTATATACAACATCCACCTCCAGATATTTAAAGTGCTTCCTTTACAGGGCAGCATAAAAGGCTCATAAGTTCACCTCCTGTCGCTGTGTTTCCACACCCTCTTGCAAGTGATCTTAGTTTCTCCAGGTAGTGCAAAGTTTACTCTGGAATCGTATGCATTTTTGTTCTGGTCATAAAAACAAACACATGTGTATCTTGATTCTTGACTAATATCACGTCATGCATGTATCTGTTTCATTTTCATGCAGATACTGGAATTATCTAAGAAAACAAACGTTTGTTCTTGAATCATATGTATCAAAGGTTAACTGGATCATGAACCGTGCACTATTTGCATCCCATTGCTATTTGTCTTGGGGATTTGTTTGGCCCTACTTCATGGCTTTGATACATATTACGACTGCTCTGCGAGCACCATACAGCGAAACTGTAAAGCAGGCATCAGATTCATCTTGTGGTTAGCACTCTCTCTCTCTCTCTCTCATATCACTGTTTTCTAAGTTGGCTTAAACAGTCATCTAAATTATCAAATTATAAAAAATGAGCCTATGTCTTCCTGTTCTCAGAATGTCTCACCCAAGTTCTACCATGTTGTGACATGCTTTTCCAGGTTTAAAACTAGCGAGCTGCTTGTTTGTATGCACTCTTGTAGAACTTGTTTCAATGTGGAATTTGACCAAGGTGGAAATTCAACTATGCAACCAATTGTCTCCTGAAGGACCAAAAGTTTCTCTTGGTTCATATAACTGGGGGCTTGTAAGTGTATCTTCCAAAGCACCAATCTTTTTAGGGATCTCAAGTTTCTTGTGGTCATGATTTACGAATCTTTATTTTTGTTGGACTTGAATTTCAGGTGTTCGTTGCTGTGTTGGTAGACAATTTTCTCTACCCCATATCAGCATTTCGTTCTCATTTCTCGCAATCAATTAATTGGTCTGGTATCCGGTACTACTTGAGAGATGGAAAAATAAGCAAGGTACATAACATATTCTTTACATTTTTGGTTTGACCATTAACTTATTAGCCATTTATTTTTCTTTTGCAATTTTGCAAGAATTCACCTGGTAAAATGCACTTCGATGTTTTAGCTCGTCTGCGCACTTCATTTTTGTCATTTTGACCCTGCAGATCGAAAGAGAGAACTGTTCGAAGTATACTGATCTTGGAGGGAAGCATCTGTATGGCAAGAGGACATACCCTCCTAAAACATCATTGCTGAGTTACTTATCAAGATCTTTAGCACAATGGCATCAGCCGAAGAAGTATGATGTCTAGGATGGCCAACCAGAAACTCAAACCCGGAATTTTGTGGGGCTTCTTGTTGTACTCTTTTTTCTTTGATATTCTTTTCTTTTCTTTTCTTCTTTGATTGTTTATTGATTGTTAGGCTCATTCACTCTGATTGATTCTTATGGTGTTCAAGCCGTGCCACCCAAAAGATTTGCACCTCATAGTTCATGTAACACTATAGATATGTAACCACCTGATTGAAGACAGTGAAATGTTCCATATTGGTTTCTACTTTCTTGCTAGCTTTCTCCTGTTAATTCAGAAATTATGCTCTATTTTTCAGAAACGGAAGCGAGTGCAGTTTAATTTAATGAGTGTCCTTTCTGCTGGGTACTGTTGAGGGATTTGATTCTATTTATTTCGGCTCCGACTTATAAAAAGTTTTGATCAATATTTGAAAATAATAGGAGTATAAGATGAAAAGCCAGGTTCTTTTACTATAATTTTTTATATTCAACTTGACATTTGAAATTTTTGATAACTGTTAGAAGTGGAAATAGCCAGGGAGAACGGTGTGTGTTTTTGTGATTCTTTTTGTATAACTTATAGTTTTTTGTGATATGTATCAAGTATTTTGATTCACAAAAAAAAAAACCATATTTATGGAGAATGTTGTTACACATGTTCTATGTTGACGAAGACTTCCATGAGATGATAGTTTTGTAGGTGAATTGTTGTGGAATACTAAAATGAATTGAAATAGACATTTGTATTTTATAGGAGAATGCAAAAATTAATTGAAATAGATATGGAGTAGAATTTGTAACTTAATTTACTTAGCTGATGCTAGCATACCCTTTTCTGAACATGACGTGTTTATAGAAGGAATCCTGACCACTTGTATACTAGTAGTTTTCAATGCCTGTTTCTTCTTTACCAATTTAGTCGTTTATTTTTTAAAAGCGAGCAATCAAGTCCTCGTCATCAAGTTCTAATAAAAGTAATATTATGAATAAGCCTGTAATATAAAATGTAGTATGAAAATACTTCGGAAGCCAAGAGCATCTTCACTACTATAACAAACGATATATATAAAAAAACACAACTGAGAATCGCTTCTATAAATATTCCTTATTCATAGCATTCTTTTTAGAGTCAATTATTGTTGCATTTTGAATACAAAATCTTTGTTACCAACTAAACTAATAGTGGTCTAATTTCGACAGAAGTTCAAGCCGTCCTAAACAGGACCAAAATCATTGTTGAGTTGGTTCGTGGAATTCGTTCCAGGACGGCTGGGCAGAATATTAGCCTCCATTTCAACGCCTACTTGCACCGATGGAACTCCTGGAAACTGGAAACGCCAGATTACCGGTCTCCGATGGTGGCGTGGCGTCTCGTGAAGGCGTAATGCCTCAGCTTTGCCGGCTTGCGCACACAGGGCAGGCTAATAATTATTACCAACTCTCACAAAGCTCGGATAGTGATGGCATGGCACCAAATTCCAAATGACCATAGAGTCATAGACTCGCACTCTTCAGAGATGATCCTGCGATGCCACCACGACCACACACCCATTGTATCCCATTCGGCCTCGCACTGTGGAGGTGCGGTCCAACGGCGCCATCATAGGTCACAATTCCATCCTATGTAATGTAATAACTGCGGTGTCGTTACTTTGTTACTGCTGGAGGATAATGCACGGAATATGATGGGAGCAAGGCATTTGATTGTTGCGAGTTGTGGGCATCCCATTCGTCCCAGGAAAAATAACTTCTACAAAGAACTCCCGTTAAGTCTAGTGACATATCTTTAATATAGATCGCAGTCTAAAAATCTCAATTGGACCTCATACATGAGGATCCGGTCCTAACGTCACGTATTGATCCTTGAGTTGAATAGATGTTTTGAGTGCATCCAAGTCCAACTACTAACCTACTATCCATTAAAAGTTCATCAAAATTACGCAAACATGGAACGTGTGGCACGTCAAACTATCACCTAAAACCGTGGGCCGCGAAATCAGCACATGAACGTGCTGAACCAAAAGAGAAAAGAAGGGGACGAAAAAATAGCAGTACTGGCATGGAAGAGAGGGAACCGTGCGTGACCATCCAGGTGGGAGTAAAACCAAGGCGCAGCCCAAAAAATAAGCGAGATCCCACAAAGTTTTTTTTTGCCATCCGAAGACCACTTGCAACCACCGGTTGGTACTTTTTCCCCCGGTCTTCGCCAAGGTCCAGCAAAAACCACGCCGCCGCGGCCGATTTTTCTGCGTCCAGCCAGCGAAACCGCTCATGCGATCGAACTGTGCGCGTCACGACCCACGGGTGGGCGGGTGGCCCGCTAGGTTCTCGCGGCAGTTTGGCATGTGGCCCCTGTTAGAAATTTATGCATTTTTTTTTGTAAAACTTCAAATCCAAGAATTATGACAATATGTCAACTAGCAATTGTTACATTAATTGCTATTGCAGGATTATAAATCATAGGCATAAATATCACATATAAAAATACTATACTATACTAGTAAAACCATTATCAATTGTAAAATAGATGTGACAAAATGAATTTGTGGATTTGTTTTGTCAAAGTCAGTTGTTGTTAGAAAGACACTTACTCCTGTCTCCATAGTAGGTAAAGGTCACACGTTGTGCACACGACATATGGATTACCTTGAGCAACCACACTTAAAAAGCACTGCTCAAAAATCTATTCATTTCCTCCTGTATAGGATATGATTCAATAATAATTTCGAAGACACTGTTTACCCTAATCACAATGCAGTAAAGAAACTAAACTACTCACTCTAATCACAGTGCGGTAGAGTGCAGTGAATCAGAAGAAAAGAAAAGAAAGAGGAAGGAGGCGAGTCTTAATTGGAATTTTCAGAGATGTCTCTATGTTTTTAAAAGGACGAATTTGAAAAGATCTTACTTGCAGATGATCCATCACAATATGTCATAAATCACAGGCAACAACACACGTGAAAACATACATATGTGCATGCATGTGATTTCATATATAATTTTTACCACATCATACAACTACGATCCTTAGATTTTTTTTTAAAATTGTCAATCTAGAGTAGACAATAAAAGATTAAAATCCCAACTATGTCACCTAACATGTTTCCAATTTAATGGGTTTAATGCTTGTGAGTTTTTTACTCAAACCCCATGGCCATGGTGCGACCGTGCAAGTGGCACGTCGCTACGTGTTGGGTTAGGTGGCCCAGTTGCACGAATGTATTCGGGTTGGGGCCTAGTGTGGTATTTTTCATATACCCTTCTTGGGAATATGTTATTTATACAAGAAATTTTATGATAACACTATATGAGGTCAGTCCTTCAAATAGTAAGATTTCTTAGGTATTTTTATTTAAAAATTTGGTTTTTATGTAACCCTTCTTTGGGTTTAGGTAACTCATTATGGTTATAATGAAGAAATAACTCAAAATTAAGGCTTAAGCTTAGCTGGCTCCCAATCACCGGCCTTTGGTTTTAGCCTAAAATTAGCTAGTAGCTACTACTTTGTTAAACCAAAATAAGCATTATTCATCTCCAAACAATGAACTGTTTTTGGTGGAAAGGCTAAACAAAATTGGGGCAAGTGTTCTGCAAAACCAAGACAACTCATAATGTTTAACTTTTGTGATGTTTTATATTTGTGTAATGCTATTATGACATATATTATGAACATTATTACTATAGTAATGATTGTCATTTGGTTTATTTCTAGCTTCATATAAAATGTTGAGAGTCAATTTCGACCTGAATTTCAATGATATATGACATAATCAAATAACAAGCCCCGATTATAATGTATAATCACGTATCCGACTCGACCATGATTAATATAATTAGGGGTGAATATTTAAATCTATAACTAGTCAATTATCTGGTATTCTAAAGGATCAAATTATTTTTTGCTGGTCTAAACCACGTAAGCATTCCTTTTCAAACTCCTCAATCATCCAATTAATCTATTAGCTAGAAATAAGTATGATTCTCCTCACTTTTTCATCCAAAAAAATTCACAACAGAGTTGAATATATGAACTGTAAGGCATGGTCGAGGATGTATTTGATCAAGACTGTCTTGATTTGATAGCATATTTCTCTATTATCATATTTGTATTATATCTATCTGTTGGTAGAGAGTTGAGTCTTTTGTACCAATTCAATACTATAGTTATAACTCTTCAAGTCAGAATGATCCAGAAAATTCATAAAAGTTTTTCCGAGACACGAATACTTCCACTAGCAAGGACCCCAATGAGAATCCATAGTAAACGAGGGGCCGCACAGAATTTTCCTTTTATAAATAATCCACACAGAAAAAATTACAAAAATAACTCATACTGACTGTTTCTTCTTTTTTTATCTACCACATGTGCTTGTTGTGTCTTAGAGTGGCGAGAAACACTTGTCGAGTGCCAAACCAGCACAGCACATATGCATGTAACACCGATGATTCATGAATTTAGTTTATACATCAAAAATTCAATTTTTTTTGTATTAATATCTTTTGATATATAATTCGGATTGACAATCCATTTGAACCATTGGAATTATGAGACCAAAACAATTAGATCGACACAAATGGATCATCAATTAGAGTTATATATCACAAGATATTATATCTTATTTTATCTTGATATATATAAATTTGGTTGACAATCGGTTTGTGTCGATCTAATCATTTTGGTTTTACCATTCTATTGGTTCAAACAGATTGCCAATCCGAGTTATAGATTAAAAAATATTAGTCCCGAAGAATACAAAAATTGAACTCAAACTTTTCAATTAAATTATATTGAAATTTTAATTTTTTTATTTTACAGAACCAATATTTTTTTAACTGTAACTTAGATGGACGATCCATTTGAATCAGTAGAATGTAAGATCAAAATGATGAAATTGACACAATATATCTCAAAATATTGATGATTTGTTTGAATTGATCTGATTATTTTGATCTCACGATTCTACTAGTTCAAACGTATCATCAATTTAAATTATAAATAAAAAAGATATCGATGCCTAAAAAATCAAAATTTTGATGTATAAATTAAATTCATGAACCAATAGTGTTGCAAGTATGTGTGGTACAGCGGCATTGAGTTGTCGAACTGTGGATGCTCAATAAGCGTTTTTGGAATCTCCGGCAAATCATTTCTCACAATTATAGGACATGATAAATACACATAGAAGATAAAAAATACAAAAAATACAAAAAAAAAAGAAAGAAAAAGAAAAGAAAGAAAGAAAGTGTGATTTATGTTTGTAATTATTTTTTTTTCTGTGGGTTATCTAGTATAAAATAAAATTCGAGAGCACATGGTTGGCGAATACTGTAGGCGCACCCAGATCCGATCCGCCCGTCCATCTCTTTCCCCTTCTTCAAGACTTGCCTCTTTATATATCTCTCCACCTCCCCAACCCTTATCAGGTTACCCTATCATCTCGTCTCATCTCATTTCTCCCAACCTTTCAAGGTCTCCCCCACAAACACATTTCAACATGTCGGCCTACTGCGGCAAGTACAAAGGTATGCATAATCCATCTTCCCCTCGTCCTCTCGAATTTTTCTCCATATTTTTTCCTTCTATTTTGTTGATTTTATCGGTGCATGTGTACACCCATCAGTTGTTTGTTGTTAGATGCGTCAGATCTATTCTTGTTTAATAGATCTGCTTTGCGATTTGTCTTGTTTCATTAGATCTGTGGATCTTTTTAAACAATATTATGTGTGGGGTTAGATTATTTAGTGTTTGGCGATGTTTTTTTTTATTTCGTTTGGGTTTAGGTTCAGGTTTTAGATCAGATGCTGAGGCTTATCCTCAAGTTGGTATTATTTTGCATGTGTGCATTAATTAGGATGCCGTGAAGCTTAGATTGCTGCATATTAGTCTCCTGTTCGTATGTCTCTTGGTACTATTTGGGATCTGATTTCATATTTTAAATATCTAGATTTGTTAGATCTGTGAGATTGTTTTGCTATTTTCTGTCGCACTTACTAGTAAATACTGTGGTTCTATAATTACTAGGAGTATTTGTTGTCGTTTATGATGTCAATTTTTCGGTTGCATCTACTGTTATGTTTATCTAATTCCAATGATGTTATCGATGATTTAGTATTGATTATGTCGAGGAATTAGTATAATTTGTGTGATTATTAGTTAAACATCTGTATGTGTTAACCTACAGACGAGCTCATCAAGAACGCTTCCTACATTGGCACTCCCGGCAAGGGCATCCTGGCCGCTGATGAGTCCACTGGCACCATTGGCAAGCGCCTTGCCAGCATCAATGTCGAGAATGTCGAGGAGAACCGCCGTGCCCTCCGTGAGCTCCTCTTCTGCGCCCCTGGGGCGCTCCAGTACCTCAGCGGTGTGATTCTCTTTGAGGAGACCCTCTACCAGAAGACCAAGGACGGCAAGCTCTTTGTCGATGTACTCAAGGAAGGTGGTGTCCTCCCTGGCATCAAGGTAGACAAGGGCACAATCGAGGTCGCTGGCACCAACGGTGAGACCACCACCCAGGGCCATGATGACCTTGGCAAGCGCTGTGCCAAGTACTATGAGGCTGGTGCCCGCTTTGCCAAGTGGCGTGCTGTCCTCAAGATTGGGGCCAATGAACCTTCCCAGCTTGCCATTGATTTGAATGCTCAGGGCTTGGCTCGATATGCCATCATCTGTCAGGAGAATGGACTGGTGCCAATTGTGGAGCCTGAGATCCTTGTCGATGGGCCTCATGACATCAAACGTTGTGCGTACATCACGGAGATAGTCCTTGCTGCCTGCTACAAGGCACTCAATGAGCACCATGTTCTTCTTGAGGGTTCCCTCCTGAAGCCCAACATGGTCACCCCTGGTTCTGACTCAGCAAAGGTGACTCCTGATGTTATTGCTGAGCACACTGTCCGTGCCCTCCAGAGGACCGTCCCTGCTGCCGTTCCTGCCATTGTCTTCCTCTCTGGTGGACAGAGTGAGGAGGAGGCGACGAAAAACCTGAATGCCATGAACAAACTCCAGACCAAGAAACCATGGTCCCTGTCCTTCTCCTTCGGCCGTGCTCTCCAGCAGAGCACACTCAAGGCTTGGGCTGGCAAGCAGGAAAACGTGGAGAAGGCCAGGTCGGCCTTCCTTGCTAGGTGCAAGGCTAACTCCGAGGCAACCCTTGGAACATACAAGGGTGATGCTGCTGGCGGTGAAGGTGTCGGGGAGAGCCTTCACGTGAAGGATTACAAGTACTAAGCAGTCTTTTCTGCCGCACTATCTGTTCGGATCTTCTGGCTACCAATATTTAGGATGATGAGAGTTGTGGGTTTGGTTTTCTGAGTCCCGTCTTTGGATATCAAACATGGTTTTTAATAATCCCGAACTGATGCTACCTCTTTTGGGATGGTTATTGGTTATAATCCTTAAGTAGTTGCTATTTCACGTGTAATTTCCGGTGCTGTGTATGCTATATGCAGCTGGTTTTTGTTCTTTGGGCATCTAATTTTGTTGTGGTAGATCATCGCTCTGTTTTGTTGTTTATGTACCACTTGTGAATTGTGGACATATGTTACTTCTGCAGTTGAACCATGTCTGGTAAGCCTGTGCATTAGGGCATACGCTCATAGCTACTAGTGGTTCTGCCTTTGTTCTCTTGTGAACAAAATTGTCCACATGCCTCAGGCAGTGCCTACCATGACCTAGATGATCTTGGTTTTGGTTCCTGATTTTGTTTTCTTTTGAAGCAGTTTGGTTCCTGAATTTATAGTGTCGACTTGGGATCACTTGGAAGGTTGTAGCCAATGCAATTTTATCTCATCTGACTGAAGGTTAAGCAAGGGCATGTTTGGAACATAGGCAAGCACAACTCTAACCTTGCTTGGGTTGGAGAGCCGAGAACCCAGAAATCATAGCTTTGCAAGCTAGCCTATATTGCCTAGAAAATCCTCACCCCACGAGGAGAGAGTCAATTTGGCTCTCCCTTGCAGGTTCCTAGTAAGCATAAATCATGCGATCCGAGCGTGAGAATATTAATCTTTGTACAACCAACTCTTGCATTTTTGTATGCGATCTTGGATTATTTTTTAGTTTTTACATTGTTTTAATAGTATAAAATTACCATTAATACCAACAGGTCATTTTTTTTTAGAAAACTACCTTCACAAAAAACTCTTTTTATAAAACAATATATATGTGCCTCAATCATCCTTTGTGAGTGTACATGCTATAATTATGCAGGTGCACGTATGAATACAGTTATGCAAGTCACAAATGTTAGCAGTATGTAAGTGGTAACCACCAAAAAAGGGAACCCTCTGTTCTCCATGGAACCCTCTGATCTCCAGTTCTCAACATATCTATGGATCAATACACCAGATTGACAATCAGTGCTCACACACATCAAATCCAAAAGACAGACAACTCTTCCCTTTCTTTTTAAGAATTTGGCAATTTGCCAAAACAACAATGTCAAATGAGTAACACTTAAAAACTCCTTCCAACATTTTCTTCTGTACAATTATTATAAGAAAGGAACAATGCAAAGCCAGTTTAAGGAAATGGTGTTTTGGAAAGGACGGCTTTGGCTCTCATTGCCGGACTCGATCTGCAGAGGATGGTCGGCTATCGGACAACTTGTACACTGCTTCTCTGATCTGATATGCTCTCAAGACCGCGAGCTCATTAGACTAGGTAATCATAATAGACCAAGAGAACATTGTCGGGGACAATTAGAGGCAAGCTATCGATGTAGCTATGGAAGTGCCTCACATTTTCTTTCTCCAGGGTTACAGTGTCGATCACATCGTCATCACCGGTGAGCACCCAGAGGTCCCTGGAACGGACTCTTTTCAGGCTTCCACGGCAGAAGGGGCATGACTGAGATCTTGTGTACCTGCAATTATGCTAGATATTAGTTTGCATAGTTGACGGTGATGGTATCATGCTAACGAAGACTAATGTTCAGCAGTGATCAACAGAACAGTACTAGAAATGCAATTAGGGTTTTAAACAAGTTCAGGAATGGAAACCAGTGAACTGCTGGTAAAGATTTCCAGCGAACTCACAGTGATATGACCAGGTAAGTCACCGAATGTCAAAATCAACTCAGCCAACAAACTATCAGAGACCACTGATTTTGTCCAGTTTATGACGAAAACAGCAAAAAGCAACAAGCTAAGATTTCTTATTTCTAGTTATTCAGATAATATAATAGAAAGTGTTTATTTAAAAGAAAAATGTGAAACGCAGCAGCCTTAACTGGAAAAAATTGCTGGTAACTCTGAAAATCTAGCTAATTTCACCTGATTCCCCCATGTCAGGTTTAGCAATCGATGGTAATCGACAAATTACCATTGCTTTTTCCACCCCCTGAATATAACAACACATAACTAATCCAAAGCAATGCTGTTGGAGGAAGATGTTGACTACTTCAAAATTCCTATTGAAGGGCCTGATTGCTTGAATATTATTATAAAAAGCAACCAAGACATAATATATATACTTAATCTATGCCAGACAGGATAACTTGCGGATAACAACTTCCCTTGGTACACAAGTATCAATTCCCAGCTCAAAATCAAAACACATCATTTAGTGGTTTTGAAATATGGAATGTCAATGCGCTCCATGCCTCCTCTACTTAACTGAATAAATTACGAAGGTTTGTACTCCGTATTGTTGGCAGTTGGCCCTAATGCAATTTATTTATAGTTATGGCTCCACCAATTGCCTCCTTTTGATATCATTTTGCTGGACCATTGTCAAATGGCTTTTTAGGACTAAGTGCAGGGCTCTTAACAATGGTGTAAAATAACATAGATCATCCATCATTACTCTTAAAAAATGTCATATTCGATTAATGGACAAGACTAAAAAAATGAAACTCCAAAGATAGCACATGGAAGCACTGGATTTTATCAAAGCCCACCAAAATTGACTAAAAGAAGCATGTGCTAAACTAAACCATACAATAAGCTAAGTTCCAAGTAATTGGTGCTGTGGTATAAAAAAATTGAAACCATCTGAGCAGCCAGGTGGGTAGCAGCACAACTAAAATGCAAAGCAAAATGGAAATTTTCAACCTTTGTGAGAATGTAGCTTAAATCAGACTCATTGGAGAGAAACAATGGAATGCACAGCAATGGACTTGCAGTGCAGTTAAGACTATGTTCAGTAGGTTTGTTGAACAAACATCTCCACCTTCCTACTAACATTGAATGGCATGGGTGATAGGACTCTCACAGACAGCACAGTTTTAAAACAGAAATGCGTATGGATACTATCAAGACAACATTGTCGCAACTGCACGCTTTCTCAAAACCTTATCTCCTACATCACCTTACCTTGAGGCTATCCAAACCACTAGGATTTTTATAATGGCATGTGACATGGGGTCCAATTGATAAATACCCCAGGGCTAAGATACTAGTGCTTGAAACCACCTCAAACGGATAAGCAAGGACAATTAGGAGAAATTACCAGTCTCGGTAACAGTTGATGCACATGGCATGGTTGCAATTGGGAAGGACCATCTTGGTGCAAGTCTCCAAGCAAATGCCACACTCATCTTCCCTCTCTGCATCCCTATCAGCGGCGATCGTCCGGTCGCCGCCGCCGGCCTCCTTGCACCATCCTTTCTCCTTGAATTCCTTCTCCATCAAGTTGCCCTCAAGTTGTTGCAAGAATGGATAGATTATAGCTGCATTCCAAAACCCAAACCCCAAATAACATCATATCAGTGTAAAATCTAAAATAACAAAATCCAAAATCCCAAACCAAAGAAGTTCCTAAACATGTGTTCTTATATATGTATACCATAGAATTCTTTAAGGCTTGCCCTCCTCTCAATAGTGGATATGGAGGCATCCTCATCCACATAAACCTGAAAATTGAACCAAAGCCATATACACATCATCAACATGGCTCAAAATCTTCTCAAAAAATCCAATCCATCAAGCCAATACCTTGTAAACAAGAACCTCAAGGAGCCCTAGATAACTAGGGAGGGTGTATGACAGGGAGCAGCTACAGTCCATCCACTGGATAAGGTTCAGGATGATTGGGGCCATGGAACCGTAAGACAGCCTCATCTGCACACAGGCACCTCCATAGGCCCTGTGTATAGCATGTGCCCTGTAAAAGAATCACCAATCCATAAATACATGCCTAAAATACCAATATATCCCACTTATTCCAATCCAACAAGCCAAAGCAAAAGAAAAAAAAAATCCTCAAATAAGCTTCTTCTTTCTGCTTCCTCCGAGAAAAGCTAAAGAATCAAGAAAAAGATGAAAGAGAAAGGAAGGGAAGATTACAAGGTGTTGGCATGGTGGATATCAGCTTCTAGGGCCTTGAGAGAGCCCCTGAGAGACAAAGGCCTACCACCATGAAACATGACCTCTCAAGAATCTGATCAACCTATGCTTCTCTTCTCTTTTCCCCTTGAAGATCATAAACAGAGAGGATAAGAAGGGTTCAAGAAGCAACAACAGGGAAGCAAGAAAGGCAACCAAGACAGAAGCAAAGCTGTTTTGGTTTGGATTTGTGGGAAAGTGGCTTTGGTGTTGAAGGGGCCTTTGTCCTGTGGTCTTGGTCCCATTGGTTTTATAACAAAAGGGAACAGGTGAAGCTTGTGCAAATTGCAATTGCTTGCCTGCCTGGTTGCTTGGTAAGAAGTGAAAGCCTTGGGAATAAAGAAAGGGAGAGAGACAAAGAGAGGGTGGAGAAAGGCACAAAGGCTACACAAATAAGGCAAGAAAGATAATGGTGGGGGACTGAGGGGCAGTTACGAGCCCTATCCTCCTGTTCTCCATTCTTTCTTTCTTTTCTTTTTTTCTCAAAATTTATATATATTTTTTATTTTTCGTTTCTGATGGAAGAAAAAAAATAAAACAATCTCCCTGCTCCCCTAGGGTTTCAACTTTCAAAGACTATGCCCTTTTTGAATTGTTAAAAAGCTCCTTGAAATCAAATTATATCAAGTATACATATTTTTTATTCTATATTGTAGAATTCCTTAGATTTTTTCAAGAATTTTTTTACAAAAATTCTAGCGAATTCCATAGAAAATTCTACCAAAAAACTCTACAAAAATTTTACAAGATAGAGTTTAAAATAAAAACAATTTTCATGTTGTACTTTTTTATATGAGTAATGGATTTTTCTAAAAAATCATAATAACTACAGAAACACACACATTCGAATTGAGTTCACATGTTGACTCAAGTCTTGAAAGTCCAGTCGACATTCAGTTAACGATTTTGTACGTCTAGTCAGTAATTTTGCATGCACAATCAGTATTTTTGCATGTTATGTAATGATCGTTCACTTGGTGAAGATTTGAAAATCAAGTTTTCACTTTTTTACGTGTCACGTATAGATCACTAGCCTAGTGAACTAAAGATCAATTTGGAAATTTTTGGGTCATACATGTTATTTTTGAGGTTTTATTTTTTTATTTGAGTTATTTAAAAAAAGTTGAGATGGTGATGATGGATGATGATAACTAGGGAGTGGAGGACATTCGGAAAAAGCAGGGGATGGTGGGGGAGGTGGCTGCCCCTATCCACAATTCCACTATCACTCTATCAGGCAACCGGGGCCCGCGGTCCGTTTTCAGTGGGACCCATTTTGTTTCTTTCTCCTAGTGATTCATACTATACAGAGTGAAGTCAATTAATTTATCTGGAAATTATTATGTGTTTCATAGTTATAATTGGACTTTAATTATAACTGGAACTATGGCACTAAGCATAAATTGCTATTATGTGTGATTTTCCAGATTAAGGTAAGGGGCCATAAGAGATTTGGGGAGAATCCAACTTGTAATCTTAATCAGACAATTTCATATATCAACAAACAGAAAGTGGTAGTTAATTTAAAAAATGACAATCCAGCTGGAAACAGGTTTTGGAAAAAAAGAATCAACTAGGTAAACCTTATCTGTAAGATAAACAAATTCAACAGAAAAAATTGATTAATAAGAAGACAAATTTAAAATTTGAAACTGTGCTTTATGTATTGGTATATGGATATCCAAATATTGCAAGACTTGCTATGCAATTATTTTTACAAATGGTTTGGACAAAGTATAATGGTCTGGAATGCATTATGAGATTTAATAATTGAAGTTTTGCTTGGCTTGTATCTTGCCATTGCAGCATGGCTGGGCCCACTCACAGATTCCCACTGAAAGAAAAGTAGAAATCATATGATATCTCGCAGCATCATAGGTCAAGTCATTAGCACGAGTACCTTGTCACTCGCCTCACTGACAAGTAGGCCCAGGAAAAACATGGGCCCAGTTCCACTGGAGCAAGATGGTATCGTTGGGATTTTTTTATGCCTTTCTAGCGGGATAACTGGTCGGCTGAGTCTGCGAACGAGGGACATTGTCTCCGCATTTTTACATCACTTTTATCAGTTCGAATTCCCTTTTTTCCCCCAAATTTTGGCCTCGGTCCATACAAATTCAACCCGAAAATCTATGGAATTGTGCTTTTGTTTTCTTTGATTTTTCAATTGAGTTTGTTGGATTCCTTTCTTGTCTAGAGTTTTTTTTTTCTCTTGCATGATGGTTATAGAAATTTTGTGATTGGAATTCAATCCCAAAACTTTTTTTCGCTTATAGGGCTATTTAGATTAATGTTATATCTTTTGTAATTATTATTTGACTCAAGATAAAAAAAATGTGACATAAAAAATATAGTAAAAAACTTACATCTCAACTTTATATTTTTGCTTAAAAGATATAATAAATATACTGTTTGCCAGTTGCCACAAAAATGTGGCGCAAGACATTTTGTTTAAGTAAAATGCAGCATCAAACTAAATATGCATTGTATCTCTTACTATATCTATGTTCTAATTGACTTGTCATACTTAATAAAAAATCTTGAGAAATTTTGTATCAGATGGTTTAAAACTGTATATGAAATCACAAGTTTCAGAAGTGTCGCTAAATGACATATTTGGTAGATTAATTCAATTCTTATAGAAGAACAGTAGTACTACAAAATTTTTATAAAAGTCAAGATGAAGGGTGTAGATTAGAGTTAAGTGGTGCGGATGGTTGACATTTGTATGTTTTTTTTCTATGTTCTTCTATAGTTTATTCTTTATTATTTGTGAATTTTTATAATCAGTATGAGAATTTTAGTCCATATATCATAAAGAGAAATATAATTCACACAAATAAACACTCTAAAAAACAAGTCATCTTCAAGATATTGACTAAAGGCAAATATGAATGTGAAAAATACTTAAGATGTGAATCAATTTTTATAAAGTTTGTATGAAAAAATTTCGAGTACACATAGTTTTCTGTAGAAAAATGGAGGTTCAAATTCAGTCGTGATTTGTCCAGTTGCCGACTGATGACTATGACTAGGAAAAGAGAGTGGAAACAAAAGATCATACGCTTGATGAGGGAAGCTATGATCTCACTTTTAAGTGTTCGTGGCCATTGGATTCTACGAGTGTGAACCAAGGACGACGATTGCACCGGCACAACTGCAACCAAAACTTTATGTAAAAAATAAATGGAGCATTCCAATGTGCAACCTTTTTTTTTAAAAAAAATTGTATCATAAATATTTTTTATTTAAATTTCCACTTTTCTTCTCTTCTCCCTCTCCTCATCCATATATTCTTCCTCCATATTGCCGCCACTGTCGCCGTCACCCAACCCCACCTCATTTGTTGCTACACATTTCGTCCTCATCTCCTGCAGCTAGCTAGCCACCACCGCTTACTACCATCACTTATAACTAGTAGCGTCTCTACCGCGATGATACTAAGAAGACAAGTAAGTAAATCTCAGAGGGTTAGATACAAAGGTGGAAATTTGATCAATAGTAAGAAATGTTGCATGCAAGATAAATCTATTGCTACCTCAGTTCTCAATGTGCAGTGTGTCATTTTTTTTAAATTTTTTTTCTACAAATATGTGTCACATTGTGAATTTTAAGCATACATTCCCATATTATTCCTATTAAATTGGATGGATGAGACTTGTGTTTATGTGTAATTGAAGTTATAATTTTCGTCACAAAAAAGTGGTGTTTTAGACATTGATACAATCTCCAAAATTCAATTTTGACTACTAATTTACACTATAATATATTTACAAAACCTAATAAAACTATAATATTATAAAAAAATTCAAGACAAATCTACTTATATCATTTTTATACAGCTAATCTAAATATTCATAAAATTATTGTTGATAAAAACTAAAATAGTTTGACTGCACGCATTCTAAGTTGTCACTTTTTTGTGATAGGAGGTAATAATTTGCACATATATTTATTAGAGATATTATTGATGTGTATTATTAAAATATAATTGTCATAATAATTATAATTTAAAAAGGATGACAAATATTTAAAAACGTATAAAGTATTTGACATAGATACGGTGCTTAGCATTTATAGTAGCTTAAACTTGCTGACTATAGCAGCACTGAGACCCATGCACATCAAACAAAAATATGAAAATAATGGCCACCAATTCAGCTTGTAAGAAACGAAAACCATACACCTAGTCCGAAGTGTCCAACACAGCAGGGAGCCTCCACCTTTAACTTGGCCACTTGGGCGTCAGAAGTCGCAGCTCTGAAAAGGTATAAATTGGATAAAAGATCTTCAAATTTGTTTGAAGGAACAGTTAGGTTGTTAAACTGAAATTTTAGTTAGTCAAGTTCTCAAACTAATTTAATAATATTTAATGATGCTAATAAGTCGCTAAACTAAAGTTCAAATATAAAAACCCAAATAAGCCAGCTAGACAAGTTCACAGACCTACCACTACCCGTGCTAATCTAGAAGCACGTGATGTGAACTTTGAGCTGAAAACTAAAAAGCCTAGTCGACCATGTAATAAAGCACGATACGGGACGATACGACCAAATTTTTTGAGACCCAAGCCACAAAGAAGGGTACGATACGACTGCGAGGCTGGGGAGGCGGCCACTTGGCCTGACTCGAATCCGACGCGACCACGGCCTCCCATAATCCATCCTTGTCGCGGCGGTCGCCCACTATAATTGACTTCTGGACCCCTTCGTGCCGAAAGTTCCAGACGCGGCTCTGCGCATGATATGCTTTTCCTTGAGGAGGCCATAAGCTTCAGTTTAAAGTTGTAAGGTTAGCTTACTTGAGACATTATGGATAAGTTTGTATCGTGATTATGAATTATATGTATTACTACATACTATATAAGTTTTGAATTTTTAAAGATTATTTTTTTTATTGTCTAATCCGAACAATATTAACTATTCGTTTGATATATCTAGTGGTTAATATTTTAAGTTGATCCTGCTTCTATTTCATAAAATTACCTATTAAATCATCGATATAATTAATTATCCTCAATTAAATTTTATATGTAATCGTCATTATATATCTCAAATCAATGAATAATAATATTTGTTTTATAAATATTTCTACCACATTTTTATTTGATGATCTGTAAAATAAAATTTTGATTGATGTATATTCTACATGTACGCTTGCTAGTCCTACAAAAATTAGAGCCAAATGTTCATTCCAGTTTCCTTGTTCCTTTTATGTGTCCATTTGCATTTTCTTCTATATCAAACATAGCTTTGTATTATTTGTACTAAGTTTTTGTCCCTATCACATAAAGAAGGGAATATTGATGAACATATAAGGAGAAAATAAGCAAGTGGTACCCTAAATGTGAGGTATGACTAAAACTTGAGCACGGCCAAATCCATACTATTTTTTAATCATTTTTTGACGTATTTTTTTCAAACTTTTAGCACTTTTCTTATAATGTTTTATATGAACACCATTTATGGAATTTAATAGAAATGGGCTTGATTGCAATTCTTGGTGTGGTGTGGGGCTTCTTATACAAAATTGAAAAAAAGAGACAAAATTATAATTATTGTATTGTAATGGACAATAATATTGAAATTTACTCTCTTCGTTTATTTCAGAGAATTCACAATTTATTAGTACATTTTGACAACTGTGAAACTCTATTGCAAATTCTTAACGAAAAGGACATTTTACATAACGGAAATCCCTATGAATTCAGACAAAAGTTAATTATTCTAAATAGCATTTCGGTTTAGCATGTCTACCGTGCATGAGAGCTTAAAAATCATCGAAAACATGGAATTATTTATAGTCTAAGCTCTAAGGAAGAGTGATTGTGGAAGAAAAGGACTGCCGTTTGTTTCAACATGCTGTAAGACTTTTTAACCAAACAAAATTACTACTTCCAAATCCTGATATCAGTGGTCTCCCTTAAAATATTTTTCATGCTATCTCAAAAATTCAAATATATTGTGCTTAACCTTTATTTCTGTTGATAATTGCTAAAATGCATATACTATATCCATTCTCAAATATATATTAATTTTTTTTCATATTTTAATCACCAAGATAATCATATTTTTAACATTATACATATTAACAGTATCCCTAACAAATATATGTGTAAATTAATTTCAATTTCATATACATACAAAACACACAAGTGAACCACCCAATTTAATAGGGACAATGTCGGAAGGTTTATCTATAATTCATAAAATGACACATATTTATAGAAAAAAGATTTGAAAAAAATAGTATATATTTGAGAATGAATATAATAACTCGGTGGCTGAAGATGGTCCGACAATTCAAGCAATAATTTTTATAGCATGAAAATAAATTTTTTTGAAAGCATATTAGAGCTATGTAAAGAGTAACATGGCATAAAAAATAATGTTGCGATACATTTTTATCTGAAATTTAGCTGATAAACTTTTAGCTATTGCATTGTAACATTTTTTAATAAGAGATCCATTAACCCAATATTACGTATATCAATTGGGTTCTTGTTGTTTTTAGATTGGTTTTTATTACTGAAATCTACTAATAACAAAACTTAACTCATATAGGTTGTATCTAAATCTATTATAGAATTTATTTACAACTTTAGTCGTGCTTGTGTTGGTGTTGCAAAGTATGGCAGCTTGTCATTCTGGCCTTAGTAGCTGTCTTACCCAAATTTATGGTTCTTAGTGTAGGTCGGGTCGAGTCTTTACATCACATGCACCTGATCTAACCTAAATCGGGTAAGAATTGATCAATCAATGGGCATCTATCATGTCAAATCAGGTTTTAAGTTTGGTAGATGAAACTAGTTTCAAAAGAAAAATAATTTTCTAATAACTAATTTATGAAAATATTGTTATAAAGTTAAACATAGATACAAGTTAACTAACGCAAATAATGTGATATTTGTAATAGTTGATATAAAATATTATAAAACTAGTTAATATGATATAATGATACATATATATTATTATACTATCATATTTAAAAAATATATAATTATATAATCCACTTAGGATGGAACAGTGACATACCAGTCGCCCTTGCCTAAAGTCGGAGCATCCCGGATCGGGTCTCCGGCTCAAGTCAGTTTTGGGTAAAGGTTGTGAACCCTACCCAAATGAGAAGGAAAGAAGGGTCGGATAGAGCCAAATTGGGCAGGTAACCGGAGGAAATTTAGTTTTGTGATCTGACCCCTCGAGAGAAAAAAATTCAAGGTTCAGAAAAATGATTCGTCTTAAATCGTATCGAAGGCATTTGCGTGAGCGACAAGTCGATGACAGAATAGACGTACCACCGAAAAGCTTATATAGTTTAAAAATTCAACTGTACCGTCAATAAACAAAATTAAATTGAATTGCTTTAACAATAAACTTGTCGATGTAACAAATCTGCTGTGCAAGAATCAGGCGCAGACAAGACAGTCTCATTATTACGCCTTCGACTATTATGCACTCCGACATTCGCGACTTGATGAGCATTTGGAACACTACCATTTTGACTTTACATGTAATGGATTGGGTTAGGTGAAACGTTTATTATTAGCCGGCATACCTTCTCCCTGACCAAATAAGCAATTTTTGCAGCGACGTGCACTCAAAGAGATTATGTATACACGTGAAAGAAGATCATGTATTCAACTTTTAATCATCTTTATTTTCATATATATTTAATTCAAATATTATATTATTAAGTATATATGTGTGAGAGTTGAGTTAGGATAAATATCGAGTATGTGTTATTATTATAATAATATCTAAAATAAATTAGGCAAATGCTTGATAAGATACTCTATTTAAAACAGAAGTTTAAGATGTTTTATTGGTGAGTTAGAATAATATTTTAAGATGTAAGACATATAGAAAGTTGCTTAAAATACCAAAGATTCTTATTGGGTGAAACATGTTTATGTTTAAGATTGAACTACTTGATTAGCGCTTTTGATTTCTTAAGTGCCTCACATCCACACAATTTAGAATTTGAACTCGTATTTTTCTTAAAATATCTAGTTGTCTTGTCACTTAGAGCACAATAGCTTGACATCTCTCAATCATTCTGCTTCAATATGCGGCACGTGGAGGTAAGAGTATCATAGGATTAGACCATAAAATTGTGCAATAGTATAGAGACTTGGATTTATTACAGTCCAATAGTGAAAAATAAAACAACATATTTTTATTTTATATCATTATTTAATATAGCTCTTCGGGAGTGTGTCATTTTGGGGATTCCTACTAAATTAGATAACTCAAATCCACTACAATTACTGCCACTATAGTCTGCAGTGGGTCCCATGGATCCGGTTTAGAGGGGGCACTTTGTTTTATTATGCAGGCACTGATGTTTATATTATAAGAATTAATTTTGACACTGAGCTCAAAATGATCACGGATTTAACCAAACGGTCCATCTAAATGCTTGGACTATTTTGGCTGGTTGATGTACGCTTATTTCACTTTTTTAGTTTTTTTTCCATTTGGTCCAAAAAGTTTCCTTTTTCAAAAAGTGGAAGAATAAGAAAAGTTAAAAGGTACAGAACTACTCTTTCCTTTTCAGAGTCGCAGCTATTCCATATATTTTATGACTAAATTTGGTTGATAATTAGTTTTTGTCAAATTAAATATTTGCAATGTCAATAGAATTTGGTTATCATTCACTTCATGATCTATATTTGACAAACTAATTTGACTTTCATATACCGTTCATAGTCAAATATATAACGAATGATTTATTTCACATTTTAGTTATCGAATTTGATTTTGATTATTATAAGAATTGGTTATAAATCTTATAACTATGTTTTTAACTTTGCACCCTACTCCTATACTACAAGATTAGTCATGACCACATATTAACTTGCCTAATTTTAATACTCAACAAAGCATTCCCCATATTCATGTAAAATTGAAGTGCTCTTTTCGTCGGATACGATGTACCATTAAAGTAGTTTATAATGAGAATCCTCCTACATCGTACTTACTAATAATAGGATAATACCATTGGATTAGAGCACAGGTTGATTGTTCCTTATTTATATGTCGACCTGTATTCTGCTTACTATGAGTTGTTAGATAGGGTATTTGATGCAAGCTATGAGAGCATATGTGTCATAGAAAAAAGAGGTGACAGAAATGAACACAAAGAAAAAGGTTAGGTAAGCCTAAGCGCCAGAGTTCCTCCTCAAGATAACATCCAGCTTTTTGAGGGATGGTGGGTCTAGGGCATGACGGGCCTAGGCCCACTCAGAACAGATGCCCATAACACACAAACAACTTAGGCCCAATTAAGGCCGTAGTGGACTTGTCTAGTCGCCCATGCCCACACCATTTCTTTTAGTTTTATGAATATCCTGAATTATTGCATAAGGTTGGTTTAGGCTGTCTCCAACCCATCAACGCTTCGTGAGACATTTCAACAGAATATTCTCTAATATATTCTGTGTCACATATGTAAAGCACTTTCTCAAGCACCCCTACTCCAACCTATCGGCACTTCGCGAGGTGCTTCACATGGGGCCGCATATACAATATTTATCACAGATTAAAAAATCACTAAAATGAAATTCGGATAATTCAAAGACAACAAATTAAAATATAAATATTGTAAATAAGGTAAAAAATTTAAAATTATTTTTATTTAAATGGCACACGGTAAAAAAATGACACGTACTAAATTAAAATTCGGAAACAATCGGTCGTTAACGACCGCACAAACAACTACTCCTCGGTACCGTCGCCCCCGAAACGTTGCTATATGTGCTCGACAAGATCCTGCTTTCAGTTGCCGATGTGTTGGGTGAGTACGGATCGCATCATTTCGATCCAGCATCTGTTCGAAAATTGGCGGAGCACTACCATGGATAGTAGGCGGTGTTACGATTGATGTCTCTTGATTATCGTACAATTGAGTGATCGGGTCATGAGAGTGCCACTCATCCTCGATTATCATGTTACGGAGGATGACACACGCTTTCATAATATTGGCAAGGGTTCACCGTCGCCAAAATCTACCGGGGCCGCAGACAATAGCAAATGGAGCTTACAACACTCCAAACGTTCACTCCACATCTTTTCTTGCCCCTTTTTGATGTTATGCAAACAACTTGAGTTTCTCCGTTTGGGGCAAGGATGCGGTCTTCACGAAGACAGCCCACTCGGGGTAAATACTGTCGGCTAGATAGTATCCCATATTGTACTATGTTCCATTAACAGAGTACTGAACAGTAGGAGCTTGCCCGCGCAACACATAGTGAAAATGGGGGATTGGTTAAGCACGTTGATGTTGTTGTTGGATCCGGCGACACCAAAGAAGGCATGCCATATCTACAAGTCTCTGGACGTGACCGCTTCAAATATTATTGTAGAGACTCATTGATCACCACGGGTGAATTGACCCCTTCATGCAATTGAGCAATTGCGCTATTCCCAGTTCATGCAATAGATGCTTCCCAACATCCCAGGGAAACCGCGGTCCTCTCCTTCCTGGAGCAGACACCGGAGGTCTTCGACAGTAGGTTTACGGAGATATTCCTCCGCGAACCGATTGATGATTCCTTCGACGAAACGCTCCAGGCACCTAATGGCCGTTGACTTTCCGATGCATACGTACTACGTCGATGGCATCGGCGGGCGAGCCATACGACAACATGCGCAAAGCCGCAGTGCACTTCTGCAATGGAGATAACCCATTTCGGTTGAGGGCATCTCTCCTCTCGGTGAAGTACGGGGACCACCCCCCGAGAGCTTCAACAATTCACAGAAAGAGGGGTCTCCCCATTCGGAACCTTCTGCGAAACAAGTAGCTAGGGTAGATCGGAACGTCGGTGAAGTAGTCCGCGACTAGACGGTTATGATCGCCTTCGCGATCTCTTTTGATGTACCTTCTACTACCTCCTTGGCAGCGGTGCGAGGTACTAGCATCAATGCTGGCTTCAACATCACCAAGAACATGACGCAGAAGGGGTTCGACCGTCAGAAAGGTCTGTGCGAACCTCATTGTGAACTCTTCCATTTGGTTGATGGGCTTTGTCCTCAGCACTACTTGTGCTTGAGCTGGATGACATTTTTTTGGGGCAAGGCAAGGTCTCTTGGTGCTCCAAGAACAAAGGCTTCGGTTGTGAAGTTGAGATTACTGAGTTGTGAAGATGAGGGTATGGGGGGTTCAAATATTTAGGGGGAGAAACGAATCGATCACATGCGTTGGCCCCAACGGCTAAAATCCGAAGGCATCGCCACATGCGTCGACTCGAACGGCTAAAATCCAAAGGCATCGAGCAGATGTGTCAACTCCAATGGCTAAAATCCAAAGACATCGAGCAGATGTGTTAGCTCCAATGGCTAAAATTCAAAAGTACCGATCACATGCGTTGGCTCCAACGGCTAAATCTGAAGGCATCGATCACATGCTCGACTCCAACGGCTAAAATCCAAAAGTACCAATCGCATGCGTCGGCTCCAACGGCTAAAATCCGAAGGCATAGATCACATGCGTCGACTCTAACAACTAAAATCCAAACATTACGATCACATGTGTCGGCTCCAATGGCTAAATCCAAAGGGATCGAGTAGATGTGTCAGCTCCAATGGCTATAATCCAAAAGTATCGATCACATACCACCATGCGAACAGGTGTATCCAAAATGTCTTAAATTAATAGTGCGAGTATAATTTTAGAAATGAAAAGTACATTGTTCGGGCTACTATTTGTTCTTCATATCCTTAAGCTGCTCGTTGATGTATTCTATTACAGTTGCATGCGTCACCTTACAGTCATCCAAGAAATGAGATTTATCCATCATAAGTAGTTTCGTCAACGACTTCATAAATGCGGCCTTTTCTTTGCTTTTGGCTATCCCCTACAATTTATTGGCTATAGCAAGGGTTATATCGGCCACACTAGTAAGCTCGGTGTTGGCTTTGCCGATGCGCTCTAGGGTCTCCTCAGACGCCGACGATGTTTCACCCAGTTTGCTCTTACCCTTCCGCTTCTGTTTTGCCGCGTCCTGCCCTTGCGGTCGTGGAAGCTCGACGAGGTCATCGTCGTTTCTCGACAATGACGTGTGCATACCTTCTTCGTCGACGCGAGCCCTTTTTGAAGAATCGAAGTAGCTTTGGCACGACTTCGGTGGACCACGTACGACACTCTACCAGTGCTTCAGGATGAATGGATGACCAACCTCTTGCATGTACATGTCGCGTGCTTGCGACATCAACTGGTCGCCCGAATGACCACTGGCGTAGACATCCCTCAACCTGCACAAGATGCAATTGAACTGAACAACTTACTTATTGCTCTTTTGGCAATAGTCTTTGCAGTGCTTGAGGTCTCGTCTGCGATTACACGGGCTGCTTGTGTTGTACTCCTCAGTGACCTTCGACCAGTACGTGTCGAATTTTTGGTTGTTCCCATCAACCAGGTCGAGAGAGTTATTTAACCATGCACTGATCTGAATCAAAAAAATTTAAAATTGTTCAAAAAATTTTGTGATAAAATCGGGGAAAAAATGTGCGTTAACAAAATTTAATATTTAGATGAACACTCACAAGTCGCATGTCATCTTGTTGCAATAAGAGCATTCGTTTACGCGGTCGTCTAGTATTGTCGTCCTCCACGATCACGACCTTGGGCATGCTCTCCGGAGTGCCGGTATCCGATGAGGGGGTCGAGCACTCATTTCTTCTCGGTGCTTGCAGGGGCGACATTTCTGCAGGGATGGTCGAAACTCCGACAAAATGAGGATTCTGGCCGTAAGGGCCGTAGGGGGATTGTGCGTATGGATGCCTCGGTGCGTACTGCCCAGAGTGTGCATACGGATGTGGCTGGCCATATGGAGGGGGTGGAGCGAACGGTGGGTAACGCATCGGGTATGGGGGGATAGGGGTTGAAAACTGGGCGGATTTTGGCTGCTTGGTGCTTGGGCGTTATCCTCATATATATTCAGCTCGCCAAACCAATTGATATAACCGTTTGGGGATTGTTGGCCATTGAAAATTTTTTTGAAAAATATTGCGGGACTGAAAGTATAGAAAGTGTATGGTATGTGGTGTTGTTTGTGTGAAAATGAGGTGAAGTGTGCTCATATTTATAGGGGTAGGAGCACATAATTTTTCAGCATTTTTTGGTAATTTGTTCAGATTTTTTGGCATTTTTTTATGAATTTTTACACCCAAAAATCATTGAAATAAATCCAACAACTAATTTTAACGGCTATAATTCAACGGTAAAGTTTTTGTGTTGCTGACATGTGGGCCTGTGCCCAAAAATATCCCCAACTGCTAAAATCCGAAACCGCACATGTACTTACCTCCCTGCCATGTGGATCCACGCGTCAAAAGGGCCCACCTATCGGTGACAGCTCACGGCAACGTCCCAGTGCATGCGGCACGCGGCCTGAGCACACTCATACAGCTTCACGCGCTTTGTGGGGCCCGCGTGCCGCACTTAACTCACCGTTGCCACAGCAGCTGACATGTGGGCCGGTATTTACTTTGGGCCCACATGTTAGTTGGCTTTGTTTGAGGGGTACGCTCGCTTCAATCGATCGTGCGTGGGCCAGCAAAGCGCGTCGCGAGGCTGCGGCTGCAACTCCAACGCGAACGCTTCGGCTTACGAGGCGTCGGTCGGGCCCACCTATCGGACCTCGCTCGTGACGCGTCACCAGGCATCCTCTCTCTCCTCCATCGGCCGAAAAATTATTTTTTTAATGATGGGGCCCACGCGCAGAGTTTGGATGCGCCGGTGTTGAAGTGAGTCTTAAAAGTTACAAGTAACCGCTCTGAGCCAAGCATCCCAATCAGAATAGTAACAGTTAAATCTCTTGTAAATAGAATATGAGTTGGACATTATTGAATAAGTGGTTAAGAGAATCTTTAATTTTTGTCTTATATATACTTGTATTCTATAAAAAATAATTAATCTAATAAAAAATTCCATTGATCATTCTCTCTAATTTTTCTCTTTCTCTGTCTGATTCCACCACCTTCCGCCGTGGCTCGAAGCCGTCGTGCTTGCCGACCAGAAGCCGCAAACCATCAAGCTCTGTCATTGGCTCGATCTGCAGCCCTACGCCACACGCACTCGAAGCGCCGTCACGCCGCCTGCCGCCGCTCGCCTACTCGCCGCTCATCGCACTACTCACAGCAACCGCCCACATGTTGCCCCATAGTGCGTGCACCCCCAATTGAGGTTAGCTGACGATGGCGGCGACTAGAGTTTGGAAATCTGGGCCGCCTTTCTTCTAATGGGTTTTTGGGTCAAAACTCATTGGCCTGCCAAGGCCCATTGGTAAAATAAAAAAAATAGCGACTAGCAATTTTACAAAAATCTCTTGGTTTTTGGGAATTTACGGTAAAAATTGTCCTGTTGGCAATTTTGCAAATTAGACCATGAATTTTCCAGAAATTAGAAAATGAGTTTCCACCTTCTGAATTTTCATTTAGGTCCCTGTATGTTTTATTTTCTTACATTTAGTCCCCTGGCATTTAACTTTTCAGTTTTTTTACTTTTCTACTATTATAGTACTTTAGTATATTGATTTCTGGGCACATAAAAATTGCATAAAAATGCTAAAAAAATTGTAGAAAATGTATCCACTGTCTAGGGAATTTAATACCTACATACTTATTCTAGTTACATTCAAATTTCCCATATTAAATATTATTATGGAACAAAACTATAGGGAAAATATGTCTAACACCGTGAAAGGAGAACTTGTCGAGCTTGCCCTTGATGAGAACAATTATCTGACATGGGCTTTGAATGTTGAGATCCACCTAGACTCAAATAATTTGAATGAGACAATTGTTTAGGAGAATCAGTGCACTAACGCCCAGAAGGTAAAAGCACTTATCTTTCTCAAACATTACCTGTATAAGGACCTCAAGAATGAATACCTCACTGAGAATGATTCTCTAGCATTGTGGGAGTCCCTAAAGAGCTGTTTTGATCGGAGAAAGTCCCTAGTCCTTCCCCAGACTCGGTACAACTGGCTAAATTTATGTTTACAAGACTTTAAGTCTATAACAGTGTATAATTTAGCACTCCACCCATAGTGTCCCAACTGAAGTTCTGTAAGCAAAAAATTACAAAGAATGAATTGATAAAGAAAACTATATCCACCTTGCATGCCAATAACCTTGCACTCTAGCAGCAATACGGAGCTAAAAATTACACCAAGCACACAGTTATGATTTCTGCACTGTTGGTGGCAAAAAAACATAACCAACTACTCATGAAGAATCACAACACCCGTCCAACGGTTCTCAACATGTGCTTAAAGAACATGCCACTACTCAAAGAACCAACAATCCGCATGGACGTGGAAGAGGCCAAGAATCGGGTGGATAGTTCGGAGGGAGAGGACACCGAAACAATAATCAGAACAAGAACTAGAGTAAGCATAATGACAAAGGCAAATTTCAGGTCAGTGGACCAAGCAAAAAAAAACAAAGGCCAAAAGCCAATTTTCTATAGAAACAGATGCGAAAATCATTAGTCATGCACTGGGCGCTCTTCTCTATCTTCTGATGTCCTTAAAGATTTTCCTGAGAAAAGTATATGCTAGTTGAGGCCTACTAGTGGATGATGAAAGATAAGAAGGGTTTAGGAGACCAAGCGTAAAGGCACGCCATTATGCTTGAAGCAAACATGACTGCCCATTAGGGTCTACAACTCGAGGATGATGATGATAAGCTAGAGCATGGCACCTATGGGACATTTGTTTTTTATATCATCTTCACATTGTCATGTTAGACATGCCCTTTATGATCGATTTTTTTATGGACTTGTTATATTTTTTCTGTGAAACTGTTATATTACACTTTAATAATTTAATTTTATAGTGGCATAATATATTTTTGTTCGTACTGATGTTTAGTTTCAGTCATTAATTCATATATTATGCAATTTAGAACCTTTTTTTGTACAATTTACGGCGGATGAGAGAAAGCTACGTCTGGTAGACAGTTATACCTCGTATACTATTTTGAAAGATACAAAGTACTTCCAAACTCTAATAAAGAGAAAAGAGAGTGTAATGACAATTACAAATGATGCAGTGTCAATCATGGGCTCTGAGAGAGCCTTATTGATCTTTTCTATGGGTACAAAAAATTATCATAAATATTGTTTTATTGTATCCTAAATCAAAACATACTATCTTGAATTTTAAGGATATCCACGCAAATGGTTTCTATATTGAGACTGATAAAGAGAATGACACTAAATTTTTCTCATAACAAAATCCATTAGATGTCAAAAACAAGTGGTTGAAAAGCTCTTGTCTTTTTCTTTTAGGTTATACTATACTTTCATTAGACCAAATGAAAAATATGTTGCAATGAGCATAAAGTTTAAAGACCCATATTCCTCTAAATTATGGCGTGAGTGTTTGGGTCATCCTGAGCAAAATATGATACGTCTGATTATGAATAATTATACTGGCTATAATATGCAACTTAAAAATTTCCCTACACTTAAAGAGTTTATTTGTGATGTTTGTGCAAAAGGTAAATTAATTACAAGAAATTCTCATACAAAAATAAGGGAAGAATCACACTTTTTCTTCAAATAATTTAGGATGAGATATGCTGACCAATTGAACCAATATTCAAACCTTTCAAATATTTTATAGTCCTGATAGATGCCTCTACTAGGTGGACTCATATATGCTTGTTGTCCACCCGCAATCATGTTTTTGCAAAGCTAATTGCGAAAATTATTGAATTTAGAGCCTAATCTCCTGATCATCAAATCCATTCCGTTCGAATAAACAATGCCTGTGAATTCACCTCAAAAGCCATCGATGATTATTGTATGGCTCTGGGCATAAAAGTGAAGCATTCAGTCCCTAATTTTCACACTCAAAATGGTATTGTAGAATCATTAATAAAAAGAATAAAACTTATTTCTAAGTCTTTATTTCAGAATTCAAAATTATTCACTAGCAATAGGGATCATGCAGTTTTATATGATGCTCATTAATACAAGTCCGGCCTACTGCATATCATAATTATTTCTCTTTATAATTAGTGCGTGGGAAAGAACCAAATATTTCACATCTGTGAGTTTTTGGTTGTACTTTATATGTGCTGATATCACCACCCTAGCATATCTTTATGGGCCCCCATCGAAAATTAGAGATATTTTTTGCATATGACATTTCGTCAATTATTAAATATTTTGAGATCATGATAGGAGATTACAGCTCGGTATGTTGTTTGTGTATTTGATGAAGATCTTTTCCTGGTATTAAGGGGAGATAAGTTCCTAAATTTGGAATGATGTGAAATTTCATAGAATTAAAAAATATTCAATATTTAGATCTACGCACTAGTCAAGTTGAACTAGAAGTTCAAAAGATAATCAATTTACAAAATCCAACAAACAACCTGCTAGATAATTTCATTGATTATAAAGGAGTGACTAAATCTTACATACATGTAGTAAATGCACATAAATGAGTGGAAATACTCTAGGAAAATAGTAAATCCACTGTCACTCTCTTATGGCTGAAGCAAGAGAGACATATTGATGCAAAAGATCTTAATTCGTGAGACGTCCGTAGAGACAAAGGTCTAATAAAGATAATCAATCACTTCAAAAATCTAGTGAAAAGACCCACCCTGAAAGTGAGAAACCTCTTGAAAAGGTTCATCCTGAAGATGAGAACCCAACAATTTAACATGTGCACAACATAACGTTTGGATTGCAGAACAACCAGACTATCATTTCAGGAAAACATGAAGAGATGTTCGATATTAATAGTGAGATTTCCACGAATTATGTAGACACATGAGAGACTTATAATAGAAATACAACAGTTATCGACAACCATTTTTCTTGCACAATCACTCAAACTATCTCAGATGAGAATTTGGATCCAGAAGCGCTTGGATTGAGTCCAATGGAAGGAAGCACTTGAGGCTGAGTTACACTTGCTAAATAAAAATAAATTAAGTTTTCAGACCAGTACTTTGAATGCCACAAAGAAGTTATTCTTGTAGGATACAAGTGGATTTTTGTAAGAAAAAGAAATGAGAAGAATGAGGTGGTGAGATATAAAACGAGATTGGTAGTTCAAGAGTTTGCATAAAGACCTGGTATTAATTTTAATAAAACTTATTCTCCCGTTATGCATGAAATTACGTTCCACTATTTGATAATTGTGGCAGCCGACATAAATTTAAATATGCAGTTAATGTATGTTGTGATCGTATATTTATATGGGTAACTAGATTTTGATATTTATATAAAAGTCCATGAATGACTCAATATTCCTAATATGGTAGGGAATGATATTCACAACATGTGTTGTATTAATTGTAAGGGTCATTATATGGCCCAGAACAGTCGGATAGAATGTGGTATAACCAATTAAGTGAATTCCTCCTGAAGAAGGGATATGTGAATAAATATATATGTCCTGTATGTTTATAAAGAAGTCGTCGAATAGCTTCTGTATCATCTCGGTTTATGTCGATGTCTTAAATATTATTGGAATCACAAAGAAAATAGAGGAAGTGAGTTCATACGTAATGACAAAGTTTGAGATAAAAGATTTGGGTAAAATCAAATATTGTCTCGGCCTGCAGATCAAACACCTCCTTGAAGAAATATTTATTCACCAGTTAACATACTTGAAGAAGAATATAGAGAGGTTTAACATAGATAAATCTTATCCTCTCAGCACACCAATACTTAAATATTATTGGAACCACAAAGAAAATAGAGTAAGCGAGTTCATACCTAATGACAAAGTTCGAGATAAAAGATATGTGTAAAACCAAATATTATCTCAGTCTGTAGATCAACTACCTCCCTGAAAGAATATTTATTCACCAGTCAACATACTTGAAGAATATTGTAAAGAGGTTTAACATAGATAAGTCCTATCCTCTCAGCATACTAATGGTCGTGTGATCCCTAGAAGCAAACAAGTACCCATTCAGACCAAGAAAAAATAATGATGATAAATTAGGACCAGAAATTCTTTATCTGAGTGCTATAAGTGCACTATTGTAACTCGCGAATTGCACCAAATCTAATATTGCATTCATAGTAAGTTTGTAATATACAATGCATCTCCAAACTAAAGACATTGGAATGACATCAAACATATCCTCAAGTACCTCGAAGGTACAAAAAACTTGGTTTGTATTATCAGAAAAATCATGAAATGAGTTTGATGGACTATATGGGCGCTAGCTATTTATTCGACCCACATAATACCAAGTCTGAGACTGATTATGTTTATCTCTACGGCGATACAATCATCTCTTGAAGGTCTATCATATTGACTTTAGTGGCAACTTCAGCAAATCACTTAGAGATAATCATGTTATATAAAATCTCACGTGAATGTGTATTGCTTAGATAATTGATACATCATATCCAGCAGTCATGTGATGTTACAATTGAAAAAACCCCACTATCCTATACAAGGACAATACCGCTTGTGTTGCATAAATGAGTAGTGGTTATGTTTAAAGGAAATATGACTAAACACTTTGTTCCAAAATTTTTTTATCCTTGCGATCTTCAAAAGAGTGATGACTTAATAGTCTAGAAAACTACTAGATCTTGTGAAAAATTAGTAGATTTGTTCACCAAATCCTTACCTATGTTTGCTTTTAATAAACTTATATACGACATTGGAATGTGTAGACTTGGAAGACTGTTGTCTTCAAGGAGAGCAAAATAAGTCACACACTAACTATATTACTCAATACATTTGAGATCCAGAAGATCAGCTTATGTTGTATTTTTTTCTCTTAATTAAGTTTTTCCCATTAGATTTTCTTAATTAAAGGTTTTTAATGAGACAACTTTACAATGCAACAATACACGTGCGCTATGTACTCTTTTCGCCAACCATTTTTCCCACAAGGTTTTTCGACAGAGTTTTTAGTGAGACATACGTATATCGCGGTAATGTGTAAGAGAGAATGTTATAAATAGAATATTCTATGAACATTACTGATCTTTAGGGTAACCCTTAGTTTTGTGTTTATATATATTTGTATCTTGTAAAGAGATGATTAATCTAATAAAGAATTTCATTAGTCATTCTCTCTATTTTTCTCTCTATGTGTGATTGCTTGTGATTGATATGTGTAAAGTCGGCAGCACAAGTAATGATAATTTAACACAAAATCAACTTTTTATTACTCTTTACCAGCATGGTCCCTTCAAATTTATATACTTTGGAAGTTGTATCAAATGGAGGAAAACCTTGGCTAATTATTTTTCGATCACTATTGTCATTAGAGTAGAACTATACACTAGAAAATTTATGGATTTTATAGGATTGAATTCCTTCTTGTGTATACCTTTAATCTTTAAAATAGCTACACTGCACCAATCAAATATTCCAACCTCTATAACAAAAAGGAAAAAGATTGTAGATTGGACACTATAAGTGAGAGAACCTCCTTTGGACCCACCCACAGAAAGATTGCACGCAATGCATCCAGGCCATCCGTGTGAGACTGAGTAAAAAGTACAACCTCAAGACAGGAAAAAGAACTAGACAACAAGACCATCCGGTGTCAGTCAGGACACTCAGAGCGAGACGACTTAAGAGAACCCTCCCCGCCATGTGGGACCCACACCTGTCCTGTGCTTAGTACGCGACCTACTGGACAGTGGGTCATGTGTGGCGCCTGGCTGCATGTGGGGCCCACTGCTCAGGGTCTTTTTTTTTTGATGGCCCAGGGAAGAGCGTCCAGGTATCACTTCCCAAAGCGCCAAGTGGAGGTCGTCAGGCGGGGGAGCACATCTGTGTTTGGTGTTGCAATTGTTGCAAGTTACTACTAGACACTAGGTTACACTTTTTGTTGTTCTTTTCTCTAGGAAAACGAGCACAAAAGAATTGCATTTGTGACTTTTATTGGTTTCTTGCCCCCTGTGAAGTGAGGAAATCGGCAAAAAGCTGAAATTTTTGTGTTTTATAGTACCTTTTTCTCTCTGGAAATAGTGCTGAATTGGGGAAGGAACAAACCATATAGTACAAATTTTCTTCTTTCTTTGGCTTGAGAGATGTATGCATGGAAAGGGAGTTGAATTGTGGGCTATCAGAAGAGGCAATGGCTCTTGCTCCAACATTTGATCACCAAAAGATGACCTTTTGAGAGCATTCTAATTTAAGTTTATCTGTTTGTTGGTTTCTCTGGCTGTTCTTGTTGGATTCTTGGAGCAGACCAATAAATATGGGGGAGACAATAGCAGTGTTGAAGAAAGAACAAGATGAGCATGTAGTTGAAGTCCAGGAGAAGGCTGAGAAGGAGAAGAAGAGGAGGAGGTGCATGGGAAAGAAGGGTTATAACCCACAAAAGAAGCGGGCTTGTGTGGACTGCATCAAGAAATGCATCAGAACTCATGGCCGGGTCTCGCAGTCATCGTCTTCCGAGATGGCCCGCCCGATCCCGACACCACCGTCCTTCTTCAAGATCATGGTCGGATACTTCTCTGAGAGCATGGTATGAATTCTGCTTTGTCAATTGTAGTTCATTTAGCAGTATGTGCATTTTAGGCAAGTCCTAGGAATAGGGGAATAAGGCATTTGCACATACCACATTTGACAAGTTGATAGTGACCGGGTTGAAGAAATCAGTCTATAAATAGCATATTTTGGAATGGTCTATCAATTCTTTTGATGTTGTGTGACACCAAAAATTATGTAACAATTATATTTTTACACATGCAGAGCATACCACCTTCGTTTGCCAAGACAATCTTGGACCTGATGGACTCCAATGTTTATCTTGAAGACACTTTTGGTCTTCGCTGGCGAGTACGCGTGTGCTTGCGCGACGCTGTATTGTCGTTCGGGCATGGCTGGAAAAACTTTGTGCTGGACCACGCCGTCAGCGTGGGCGAGTTCCTGGTGTTCAGGCAGATCGCCAGGTCAGTCTTCACTGTGCAAATTTTTGCTCCCTCGGCATGTGAAAGGCTGTACCTGTGTGAGAGGAACAAAAGGCAAAGCCGGAAGAGGAAGACCCGACAGAAAGCAAGTGCTCCTGGCCTTCAGACAGTGAAAATAAGGAAGAACGATGTGGACGTCTGTAAAAAGAAACTATGTACCGATCCACGAAATGGTCCAGGCCTGAACAATTGTGACATGCCGCTTCGTGTCTGTGTCAACACTGACAAGCCCAAGGCTGTGTCTGAACTGCAATGTTGTAAAACATCACAAGCACCGGATGTACATGCTGTAGGATCACACGAAGCTGTGGAGGTCCCTATCAGATATCAAGATAAAGCTTTGGAGGTGAGCAAAGATGGAGAGATCGAAACTGATTGCACAATCTTTATGGAAAAAGAAACCAAATGCCATGCTCTTACGGTAGAGCACCCCACTTATGATGCCAATGAAACAAAGGCACTAGAAAGTATGGCTGGTACTGGTTTAACTTCTGACACGGAAGATATGGAAAATTTAGCAGTTGATGCAAATAATTCTCAAGCTTGCCCAGATTTAAGTTATTCTATAACGAGAAACATGATGATGATTGATACGGAGTCCTTGCACTCTCACCAAGATAAGCCAATGCAACTTCACGCTGCACTGGAACTAGAAGATGAGCACACTGAAACTAAAAACTGTGTGGGCTCTAATTTGCCGTCTGTTACTAATGCTGATGCTGATGGATCCTTGGCTATGATGGACCTTAATGAAGTGAGTATGGATGATATATTTCTGTCGGCTGATATGTATGAATTTGAGGGAAATGATTTGTGTAATCCAGAAGCATTTTCTGTTGAGCCAAATATGGAAGGGCTAAGTACTAATGGTCAAACTTCAGGTTTCAACTGTCTTGAGAATAGCACACAGAAGCTCAATTCTTCCATGGAAGTTGGACATTGTTTTGTGATGCTGGAGACATTGTCATGTGCCGAAAATAAGGAGATTACTGATGTACCTGGAACAAGTATAGATGCTGGTCATGTAACTAATGTTCCAATGCATGACATAGACATTAATGCATTGCCCACTAACGAGCTATCAGCATTTGGAGAGGACAACTCGTTTCGTGAGACAGTTGCTGAAGTACCTTCTAGTGAATGTGCATTTGACAGTTGTGATAAGGATAAAAATATTCTTTTGTTCCCTTGCGAGGGCAGCCAAGTTGTAAAACAAGAAGGTTAGTTTATTTTATGTCTGTTGTAAACAAACCATGCACAGATTCGCCTTGTGGTTTGTATATTTTCTAACATAGGTTTATTGAGCAACCATAAAGCTTTGGGATTTATCCCATCAGATTCTTCTGCCAAGCAAGATGGTCCAGGACAGAATGCTTCAGAAATCATGTCAGATAATCCAAGACCTCATAAACTTGTTGAACTCAGCGAAAAACCTCTGCAACCTGGTAATATATGTTTATTGCGGATTTTGGGTAACTCCACATGTAACATTTTTATTGTAGGTTTAAGAATCTGGTTCCAGATGCATGTGAACATTCAAACATGAAGTATATCAGTCTTTTCATGAGTTTATGGCAATATGCAGGGAATGCTTCTGAAGGCTTCCAAACTGAAAGCACTGAGACTGGTTATGTTCTTGCAGCAAACCACAGGAAGTTTTGCATTGCAGTACCTGCACCTGATCAAACTTGGCTTGTGAGTAACCTTGACTAATTGCTTGTTCACTATTTTGTAGGCAGTTAACTAAAGTTCAGCCCAAATACCAAAACCTAATGTTTGCTCAAGTTGTATAGATTCCTTACACAAGGGTGAAAATTAAATGTTTGCTCGATGTGAATGAACAGTACTTGTAAAACTTGCACTTACAGGAGCTCCCTAGTAGACTGCCGGTCCTGCCAAGAACAAGGAAGCAAGGAAGGAAGATAGTAATACTGAAGGATCCATGCTTGAGACAGTGGCCTGTGCTGTACCAATGCAGTCCGAAGTTTAATGGTTTCATCAGTGGCTGGGAGGACATCACCAGGGAGAACAACCTGCAGCAAGGCGACACTTGCGAGTTTGAGCTCTGCACTAACCGTGAACTATCCTTTCAAGTGCATGTCCCGAGACTTCCGTAGCCATTCAAGTTGTTAGAATAATGGAAACTCAAGGCTTTATCCTTCACAAGGTTGGTCATGCTCAGACAGCTTTTTTAGGACAATTGCTCTTGTCCTCTGATCCTTCATTCTGTAAGCCCAAATAATTTAAGTTTCATCCATATGAAGATTTCCTGTAAGTGTAACTCTTAGAACTATATAAGTTTGCTGTAAAAGGCTAAACACAGCACCTGTTCTGTTAATTTCACATTACATTCCTCATTGTGTGAAATTTCTTTGGAACTTGTTCCTTTTGGCTTTGATCGAAATGTTTCAATAATTCAATAGGTTATGGCTGGAATTATTCATGATACTTATTGAACTGTAAGTGCAAACTTTGGGTGTATTTTAGTATGATAAAAATTACCTTTTCCTATAACTTATAGTTGAGTGTGTAAAATTTGTAAACATGGCGGCAAACAAGGTGCAACTGATTTGGAATACCTCAAAGCTCTTCATGTATTTGTAAACGCCTTATCTAGGAAACAAGAGATTGCAAGAAACTGTAAAAGAGGAGCCCCAGAAATGATCTGCACATTTACAATGGCGCGGCTTAGATGCTCTCTTTTAGACTGTTTCCATCTGTATTTCTCCCTTGGGAGTATTTAGAATGTTTGAATTTGTGTTCTTTCTCTCTCAATAGTATATGGGCGTGGCTTACTTGTTCCCTTCTTTCGTGTTTCTCTCATGATAGTATGGGCATTAGCGCACTTGGTGTGTGTCACGAGAATGCGCATGCCAGAGGTTAGGGGTTTTGAGGTCTGTCCTCTGGGTAACGGGAATAGCGAGTTATCCACCTCAATTCGTTCAATCCATTGTGTAGAATGTCTGATTTTGACTTTGCCGTGTATAGGCGTCAGAAATCTTTTTCACTTGTTCATATCAGTTCATGTCGTGTAGGGTTAGAAATATAACGTGTGTAGACTTTCCCATACAAATATAAGATGGATTAGCCAAGTTGAACTTTGGTGCCACATGAAAGCACATGCATTTTTAATCCTGAGACCTCTTGAAGTATGTGGAAAACTTCAAAAGATTAGTAACTTACAGGGCTTAATGCCTACTAATTGTTACTCTAGGGTGATTTAGTAGGATCTGAACACTGGATTTCTTTGAACTAATTAAGATTATCTTGGAAGAAAGTGGAAAAGGACAAGTACCATGCAGGTCTTGACAAGCATAAAGACCAAAGCAAGGTGTTAGCATTATCAGCCCTGAAGAAAGCCGATGAATGATCTTAATTGAGATTTCATTCCCTCAAGTGCTGCCAGAAAAGTGAGATCTGATGCCCATTTGATAGGCTGCATGCTTCTATTTCTTGTAAAGTTGTTCCTATGGTGGATTTGAATAATTAATCATGGATTCTATAGTGGCTCTACCTTGTAGTATTAAAAAATTGGAACAAAGATTGAGGAAGAACACTGTAATCTGAAGACTGTGTTCAGGTGTGAAACCTATCTTGTAAAGGATAATCTAACTTAGGCACTTGATTTAGTGTAAATTACTGTGGAAAAGATCCTACATATCATTGCATACTTAAGCACCAACTTGTTTTTACCTGCATGGCTGCATTGCAGGTTTTTCACCATTATCCATCCAGAATTCCAATCGTCCATTATTCATATGATTTTCCAGCTAACTAATTGACCAATATCCATATGATTCAGAACTTCAATGTGCCTGTTTTTGTGTCTCCAACCACCAAAAAGATCAGGTTTCTGAAGGCATTTTTCTACAAAGTCTACAAAGGCATTTGAAAGCACTGCAGAAAACATTCAGATTCTCTCTGGAAATTCCAGCCCCGGAATCTATTTGCAGAGACTAAAATCAGTCTGTTGTAGACATGAGTGGCTGCTGATGATCACTGGAAACAAGCAGGTAGTTTCCATTTGGTCACGAGTATGCGTTGCGATCGGATAATATTCTTGGAAGCACAGGTCTATATTAGCTGGTTTCTGACAGATGTGGGAATCCCTTTTTTCCTGTCTGATCTGATCAGTTAGGACAGCTCCATAAGGACCATACCTCATTCAGTTCATATTCTCCAGGGGGGGAATAAAGGAATAATGTCCATATATGAGTATATGTTTCAACAATACGTACCTGTAGAGCAACATCAAAAGAAATGGGCAATGAACCAAAGAAGAAAGACAAAAAAATACAAAAATCACACTTTGATCCTTGATCTATGATCACATGAGCACATTTAAGATTTTGTTTGAAATACAGGAATTTCACAAGAACCTTGTAGAAAATGAAATATTTGGTGCTAATTTCTGAAATATAAGTAAATTGACTATTTTTTCTCGTTAGTTTAAATTTTTGATGAATTATTTAGTGCACAAAACTCAATATGGTATCAAAGTCCAGAAGTTTTGAGTTTGAAATCTGATTATAGTATTTTATAAGAAACAATAATTGAAGAGTTTGATAGTGAGACAAAGAGAATTCCAAAAATACACTAGGTTTCAACCTAAATTGAATCCACATTATAGGTTTAATGTTGAATTTGTTGTAAGACTATTTTCCAAACCCCACATAGTAGGAAACTAAAAGGAGCTACTAAGCGAGGAAGCCTGATTTCTAGAGGACTAGAGAGGAAGGACTAACTCGAGATCAATCATTTCAATAGCAGATAAGAATTGGGTTCATAGAATGAAAGGTGATCCATCATTTTACAATGAAAACAACATAAAAAATTCTGGACAATTTCTAAATCAAACCAATTGTCTTAATACATATGCAAAAAAAAAAAGTCATTATTGGCCCACCAAAAAATAGACCATCATTCAGTGTCGCCCCTCTCTTCCTCTCAGGCAACTGAGGGGTTGGAAAAAATAAAAATCTCCCTCTGAACAGTGCTTTAGTAAAATAAAAGAAATATACTTAACAAACACATGCATGTCGAAGCAAGAAAACGACCACGCGTGTACGGAAACACAACAGCTTTCGCTCCCGTGCGTTCATCCCTTGCTTGTTTGTGAAATCTAGATGTGAAGAGGAGTGTTGAAATATAAGTAAATTGACATTTCTCAGTTTAAGTTTTTGGATAAATTAATTATTACACAAAACTAAATACTAACTAACAGAAAAATTTATCTCAAGATTCTTGTGTTTGCAAAGAACAGTAGGTATGTATGGTGTGACATATATCCTGCTATTCCTTCCCTCAGCCTCTTAAGTCTAGTTCTCCATTTCTTTTCTTTGTGCCATTGTGGCAACCACATGGATCTGTGACTATGCTGTTCCCTACCCCCCTTGGCCCCCCTCTGTGCTTGTGGGTAGCCTCATCAGGCGCCTTTGCAGCAGAGAGTGTGGTCTCAACACGATGAGCTTTGTTAGGTGGAAGGAAAGGTTCTTCAAACAGAAAGACTTGTTGTTTGACATGCCATTGTAACATTGTAATGCTAGTCAAAGAGTACCCTCAAGAGTTGCACTCACAACAAAAGCACAGCACTAATCACTGACAGGAAGTTTAAAGTTTTTGCCTTGCCTGGTTGGAGAGTTACAGGGCACAAAAACAAGAATTGCTTGTGTTGCCTGTGTTTAGGTAGTTGAACTGCTTTCTTTCAGAATTGGGCCTTGTCATGAAGGGAAAGAGATTGCCTCTGCTTACTTTCCTCGAGCATTATCAGCTATGCTTTGATCGAAGACATGAACATTGCAACAGCAGGCCTTTTCCACGTAGAATCCTCTATAATTTGTCGGTGTTTATCGCAGAAACCGTACAGACATGACAGTGAAGCCTAAGCTAGTTCTATCTCTCTTTCAGCTTTTATCTGAAAGAAGTGTTAGGTAGGGCTTTCTAGCAGCACCAATATTGTGCTTGTTTACTCAACATGCTCATCTCAGTAGTCAATACTGAAGTAGCAACATATTTGGGAAGTGCTTCTATACTTTGAAAAAAAGGGGGAAACTGCACAAATCCTAAAGTGTGTTTAGAAGTTGATTTGCGTTTAACCATTATAAACTTTCCTGTTTGAGGACCCATATAGTTTTCTTATGAAGTATAGAAATTTAACACTTTGCTCCCACAAATTTGGCAGTGACAGTCACTAGTAGTTGCACAGTTCCAGAGGAAATGTACATCACAAAATTCATGGACCAATCTGCCACAAAAGGCGAAAAAAAACCCAAGGCAAGAAAGTTAGAAACTATCTAAAACATTATCCTGCAGCTTAGTGCTTGCAAAGGCAGGAGAAGAGCATAAAAAGGTTTCCGAAACAACATAAGTGTGGCAAGACTCAACACCATTTGACTGCACATTTTTGGCTAGTCCTTCTTGCTTTCTTACTCCATTACTTGACCTTTAGATCAGAGAGAAGTAAGCCCTACAAGCACTAAGGAGTCAAATAGCACTGACCAATCTGGCAAGTTCTGGAGAAGGATGTATATTTTTAAAACTTTCTTCCTTCAGTACAATCTCAAGCTGTGACACACAGTTGCCTACCCCATTGTGACTACTCAAAAAGGCTTCAAAGTGTTGCATAATTTTAACAATCATTTCAGTGCCACTTCAAAAGGCAGAGGATGCAGCCCCATGTGAAAGTGAAGGCACCAAGAATTCCTGTGCTTTTCTTGCTACTAAAATGCGCCTATTGTTAGTGCATGCCTTTTAGATAAGACACATATAAATCTTTTTCTCCTAGCCCTAGACTTGCTTTAGAGAATACAAATGGGGCATTTTGCCTTTTTAGTCCCACAATGAGGAAAAAATAAAAGGCAGATACTGTTGCCTTGTCATTAGAACCCTCATTTGGCATATCTGAACAGAAATTTCCAATGATTAAGCTCCTCATTGGCCTCACCTTGTTATGGTTTTGAAGCCTCCTTTCATATCTATTGCTAGTATAGCATCAAGTAGGTAGCATTTCAATTTAGAGTCTTTTGAGTCACTACTCTACCTTCATTTTTTTTAAAAAAAAAGCTGCAACTTTTATCTTCTTCAGTTGCTCCTGAGTCCTGAGGTTAGAGAGTTGCTGTTAGTTTATTGTTACTGCCTTTCAGTTATACTTCCACACAAGGTCAATTTTAACTGCAAATGCAGAATCTGCTACTTTAAGCATATATAAAATAATGCAATAATTGTCACAGAAGAAATTCCATCATTGGAGTCAATTTTATCAGTGCAAAGCACTGGATTTTTACTGTGAAAACAGGAAAAAGGTAAGATGCAAGATGCAACTCTCATCTCAAGCTACCAAGAAGCTGTGCAGATTAGATTTTAGAAAAGCTTGTTCTGAACACCTTGTTAATTCTCAAGGCACTAAAAAATCTTTAAAACCAGCAAATTTCACATGAGGTGGATCACACAAAGATGCCAAGAAAAGGACTGGGTGTAGATGGGCAAGGAGCAGATAGAGAGGAATCTACCGAGCTCATTGGCCACGAAGCAATTGCGGTGTTTGTAGGGTCTTATTGCTCCGTTTGCGTGGCCTCCCCACCCCACTAATCTCACTATCCATAGGAGGAGGAGGAGGAGGAGGAGCGCCCCCCTCCCCCCCAAACACACACACCCACACACCCCTTCCCTCTCATAAACCAAACAAAAGAAAGACTAATAAAGGCCTGAATCTTTTCATTTGCCACCCCCTCCAAGTACATAAATCGAATTATTGCTTTTGAATTATGAGAGAACCCACCACACTTGTGTTGCATGAGGACCTGTCCGTCAGCGGGCGTTACAGCTGTGTGGGAACGGATTCGTTGGTGCACACAGCAGCGCTCGCTAGCTCTTCTCTCTCTCTCTCTCATCCAATTAATTCCTTTCTTGCCGCGAGTGCTCGCATGAACATTCCCATGGCCCTCCCACTGGTAATATTTTAGGCGTTTGGGTGCAAACTTTGCTACCTTTCCACATTGGACACTAGGCCCTTTTTTCTTTGCTTTTTTCTAAGCTCTCGCGCTCGTCTACGGCTAGCATTAACACTTCCCGGAAGCGGCTCGGCACGTGTTCGGATGCGAGCCAAAGGGATCGGCTCCCTGTCTCTTCTGCATTGGCTCAGTTTCCGCCGTATCCGATGCCGAAGCGTATTCCACAAAGCTCCTTTTGTACTGAGGAAACGCACACCTTCCTGTATTTGGATAGGACCCATAAAGCTTGCAGAAGGCGGCCGGGGGCGGGGGTAACAGTGACGCCGGTGATGGTCCTGTCGTGTCGTGTCGGCTCGAGAATGGAGAACACTAGGGTTTTTTTTTTGCGTTTTTTTGGGATTCTTGTAGCCTCGAGCGGACAAGCACTTCTCTGATGGGTACAACTCCACGTAGGGTATAGACTAGACTAGCATGAGAATTTGAGGTTGTGGAGCCCACCTGTCAGTCGGGTGAGGAGTTAACTTCCGGTGATACAGCTTTCGGTTGCACTGGAGGTCACAGGATATAAATAATGAGGTGTATATGAGTAGAAGAATAGGACGGTCTTTCAGAGTTGCCAAATAGAGGCGGTTTGATTTGAGCCGTTGATGTAACGTCTGCTGACCACGATTTGACACGGTTGATAGGATTTTTTTTCTTTCTTTTGTTGAGGAAATTTCATGTGACAAGATTGGCACCATGGGAGGATCCATGAGGACCATGACACGTCGATAAAGTAAAGAGAAATGGAGAAAAAAAGAAATTCGCATCCGTGCTTTACTCAAAGGCGGGCTCTTTGACCTGTTAAAATTTTAATTCTTGCATAAGAATTATTTTCAGATATGTGTTGCTGTATGTACAAACAATCTATTGTAATAGAACTTTGTAGAATAGATAGGTAGCAGCTATGCCAAAGTTTATAGGAAGGGTTCAACTGTACTTTTTGGTGCAACTAATTCATATGCCATTTAAATAAATGTGTGCTTATTCCAATTTTGCTTTCAATTTCTTTAAATTAAGCATGAAAAAGTTGAACAAGAAGTATACATTTCTCTCCTTGAAATGTACAACTTTATTGTATTAAAATGGCTACAACGTCTAAAAAACAAAGTAACAAAGTCTCATTTGAAATGCAGTTTCTATATAGCTATAATCGCCACGTGTACAACTGTGCATCAGCCCATCTCATAATAAAAGAAAAAATTAGCTTAAAAAACGCTTAAAAATAAGATTTTTCTATAGAACAATAGATATGATGTTAATATGTGAGTTCTAAGTCAATATGTCAACAAGACATCAAAATTTTATATTATCATAGTGCAAATTATTCTTGTGATAAATTGACTCTAATAAGTAATTTTGTGCGAAAAATGCATTCTTCATCAATTTTAGAAAAAATAGATATTCTTTGAAATTGGTTCCCAGGTGAGCATTGTTGAAGCTTAAAAAGGAGGAAAAAAATTTGCAACCAAAAAGAGAAAAAAAAACCAGAAACAGAGACCTATTATTCCACTTGATGAGCACCGGTCACAGCTCACTTGCACAAGTCTTATTCCAAAGCAAAACCATTTTGCTCACAAAGCCAAAGCCTAGGCGAGAGAGAGAGACGCATAGAGAGAGAATAAAGTTAGTTAACCCAACGGGCGCCAATATTTATCAGCGTCCTCCGCCTCCTCCTCCTCCACTTCCCACCCTTTTTTTTAACCGCTTTTTAAAGCGCTCCACGGCCTCCCTTGCTTTCTTACTCCCTCCCCCCACTCCCTTGCAAAGAGCTGCGCGCGCGCACGCGGAGGGCGCTAAGCGTCTTGGCCATGGCCGACGCCACCGCCTTCCCCTACGGGCTGCGCATCCTCGTCGTGGACGACGACCCCACGTGGCTCAAGATCCTCGAGAAGATGCTCAAGAAGTGTTCCTACGAAGGTTGGAATCTTTTTTCGCTTTATCTGGTTCTTGGTCCCGATGGTGTTACGTTGTGCATGCGTGGTTTTTGCTTAAATTAGCCAGTGAAGGATCTGCGAATTCTCGCTATTTGGACCATGTTCTATTCTAAAAAGAAGTTCTTTTTAGCAAGTCCTTGTTAATTTTTCTGGGGATAAAGGCTGGATATTTCGTATTTGGATCTTGCATACGGCGTCTGTTTAGGTTGTCAGGTGAAGTTTCTTTTTATAGTGTTTATGTGCTTGTTTTGCCATGGTCTATTAACTGTTTGCTTAAATTTATCAAATAAATGAAAAACTTAGACGCTTTAAGTTTCAGTACACTGGTAAGTGATGTTGGTTTGTGTATTTATATTGATGGTTTATTTCTCCACAAAGCGGCTGCGTTTACTCCTTCATAATCTACTATTCAGTAAAATTCAGAGAACTTATTTCTTATGTTATCTTCTTACTTAACAATTACCGCAGATCAACTCCATGCTATTTTCTTTTAAGGCACTCGTAACTGGTTTTCGAGCTGGTGTCATTTTGATGAATTAGCTAGCATGCCTGGTACCTTTGGCTTTTAGACAGTGCAGTAAATTCGATTCCTTAATTAGTTTTCATGGTGAACTTACTATCAGTATGCAGTACCAAATGGTCAGTTTTTCCAAAAACATGAGTGCTAATGTAATAATATCAATTCTTTATGACTTAATCTGTGCCAATACCATACCATATGCATTCATATTTATGCTTATAGCTGAGAATTATCTGGCGCTTACACTGCAAATACTAATCCCCCTGCAGTTACTACATGTGGCTTAGCCAGAGGAGCTCTTGAAATTCTCCGGGAGAGGAAAAACAAGTTTGACATTGTAATTAGTGATGTCAACATGCCTGACATGGATGGTTTTAAGCTTCTGGAGCACATTGGACTTGAGATGGATCTGCCTGTTATAAGTCAGTATTCAATACCAACACCATCTCTCAGCAAGTTTCAGAGAAGAAATATATTCTATTTGATTCATAGAATAACTATTATCAAAAATATCAATTTGCTCCATTTTGTTGTCACAGTGATGTCCATCGATGGTGAGACTAGTAGGGTTATGAAAGGTGTCCAGCATGGTGCTTGCGATTACCTCCTTAAGCCAGTTAGGATGAAGGAGCTCCGTAATATTTGGCAACACGTATACAGGAAGAAAATGCACGAAGTGAAAGAGATCGAAGGTCACGATAGCTGTGATGATATCCAAATAGTAAGAAATGGTTGTGAGGGATTGGATGAGAAGAGCCTATTTATCATAAGTGACTCCGATTCCATGAGGAAGCGAAAAGATGTGGACAAAGACCATACAGATCAGGAGTTGAGTGATGGTGCTACGGTGAAGAAGGCTAGAGTAGTTTGGTCAGTTGATCTTCATCAGAAGTTTGTCAATGCTGTGAATCAAATTGGATTTGATAGTGAGTGCTCTCTGAAAATTGATAGTTTCCAATTATAGTCCTTGTTGCTATTCTTCCTATATTTTTGTATTCTTCCTATATTTTTGTAAAGTTTCATATGATCATATTTTGAAAGGCCAATTCTCATTATCTTGCAGAAGTGGGCCCCAAGAAAATTCTTGACTTAATGAATGTTCCAGGTTTAACAAGAGAGAATGTAGCTAGCCATCTTCAGGTATGACTTGTAATGTTTTAATAGTAAACTTTATTGTTCTTCTCTTCTTTTGTTAAAAAAAATTGAGTTCACGGGGAACTTTAAACACTAAAGGCTTTTAACTAATATCACTGAAAGTTTTGGACAGTGCATACTAAGTTCAAAAGAAACTTAGTTAGCTGCACTGCTAATTTTCCAATTCAATGTATCTGCTCTGCCATGACACATTTGTGCACCACTCAGGCACTTGAATGAAGAGCAGAAACTGCAAATCTATAATCTAGTAGCAAATGGTATGGAGTTTCTTCCGGAATAAGGATCACCACCTCTTAACAAAAGAGGAGTCATTTTTGTCAGAATTTGCCCTAGAAGTAAGTGAAAGATTCTTGATTGAGTAATTTGACATAAAAGCACATGTGGTGATCACTGTTGAGGCATTGACATGAGCTGCTTTAGCTTAACCATGATCATGGCAAACTAAATCTTTTTTTCTGTAATTGGTGGGAGAACTGAAGGGGATATAGACTATAGTTACTGAAGAGCTTCCTCTAAAAACTTGCAATTTGCATGTACCTGCATCCTTATCTTAAATCCTTAACATCACACCTTTGAAGCCACTGGGAAATAAATCCATAAGAAGTTTCGGTCAGTTCATTTACAGTTTATCCAAATGCTAAAAATAAAATAAAATAAATATCTTTGTGTTCCTTAATTATCCAAAATGTCGTTCTTGTATTCATCAACTGTTCACTATTTTTGCATTGAGAGATCCTGGTGTCCTAATAAGCAGACTAATTGTTATGCAGAAATATCGTCTGTACTTGAGTAGGTTACAAAAGCAAAATGACGAAAGGATATTGGGCGCTTCTGGGCAAGATTTCAGTCACAAGGGTTCATCAGAGAATCTTAACCTCCGAAACTCCTTCCAAGAGCAGCCAAGTAATTCTGCTAACGGATATCCGCATTCTTCTTCAAAACTACAAGCTCAGACCAACATGCTAGATCCTCAGTTAGAAGACATGAAGAGCACCGTGCCCTTACAGGTGTCCGATAAAAAAAGAACTCCAGTAAGTGATGTTGTTGACTCTCAGAAAGTTAGTAGTGCTTATCCTTTAGGCATGGTGCTGTCTTTCAAGGGAACACCATCCAATCAGGACAGGAAGAAATCGGAAACCATGGTGTTGGAATGCCAGGCATGGAGTGGAGGTGTGCCATCGAAGCAGTTTATGCAATATCCGAAGCATAACCATGAACGTTGTGACCTGTTAGGGGACTATTCATGCCTGCCAAAGCCAGACCTAGAGCACTCCATTGCTCCCAGTCATTTGTATACCCCCCCGCCCCTAATCTCGATGAGTTGCAGTATGGAAGGGGGTGTGAGAGACTTTTCAGATGTGAAGCCAGCTCTTCTTGACTGCATTAAGTCCCTATCACCACCATTGACATGTACAGTCGATTCCGTTTCTGTTCAGCATAGCAAGAGTGTTGTGACCTCCACTGAAGGTGACCTGAAATTTTCTAGTGTGGAAAGTGTACCCAGCATTAAAGATTGCTACTTTGATCAGACAAACAACCAAGGTACTCTACTTCCATCACAAGAACCAAGTCTCATAGGTGGCACGGATTTGGTTCCCATGCCTGAGGACCTGACAGGTTATCCGCTTCAAGGTCTCACCTCCTTCGAGAACATAGGACTGAATAGCATTGATTTATTTCACTACAATGATGCGATGCTACTGACCGGACTACAAAGTAACTGGTACGATGATCTAGAGTATAGCAGCGAAACAACAGACTACCCATTGATAGATGGATGTCTCTTTGCATAAAATACCACGGCTGCCTCCTTTCGACCATGTTGTTTTGTGAGGAAGAATTATGTTCTTTGGTACCTTCCAATATAGCACCTCTTGTAGGGCTACAGTGATCTAAATTGATCCTATGGTGGATGGATGTAATTGTAATCTTTCCACTTTGATAAATGCCTGTATTATAGACTGCACCGGTGGTATAATATATACTTTTTTGGGCATATTTTTAGCTATAATATGTACCTTATAAAAAACTGACATTTGAGATTGAAATCTTCCCTGATGCAGCAGCACTATACAGGATGCATCACATTGACACTACAGGCAAATACTTCGAACTTTTTAGTGATCCATCAGAAAGATTGCTGACTGCAGAGCGTGAAGTTATTGGCTGGTCTGAAAGACTTTCATCCAGAGGATCAATTTCTCTAGTTTGGTGGTCAAAATCACCGAAGACATGAAAGTGGCAAAGTTACTGACATCTGTTGTAATGCAGGAAATCAGTACCAAGATTGTAGGGGCATTTGGCTACAGGCCGCTGCAAAATTTTTGTCTTTAGAAAAAAGCCAACAGTGGTTGTCACTGAGGGCTTGTGCCCTACTTGTTAGCCTCACCGGCGACGGCTTGTTTTGGCCAAGTTTTGTATCATGCAGAACTGCAATTTCTGATTGCTGAGATGTCTGGTTGCCTTCTGCAGGTGGAAACTTGATTGATCTGAATTATCTAAAGCAACTGGATTTGAATGCATCTGTTGCTTCTCAGGGAATCTTCTTGGCTTCTTGTAGTTTTCTTGAGAATAGTAATGATAAAAAAATCAAGTAGCATGAATGCACCTCGAGATCTCGATTTTGTCTGTCTTTTTTTTTTTTTCTTTTGAGAAAATCTTTTATTTGCCTTAAAAAACATCTTCGAGACCAGGCATGGATTCGGATATGCTGTGGTTGCGCAGTGTTGCACAAACAAATGATGGCATCCTCAAAAAACCATGGGATAAAAAATTGGCAATTTTTTTGTGCACCTCAATTTCGTGCGCAACCTTCGAAGTACTCTAAGCGCTCAATCCAAGTTGTTTGTTCCATAATTAGATGGTCCTCGGCTTGTGCGGCCTCTCTGTTGTAATCGTTTTAACAATTGTAGTGGATCCTGTTCTCTGAGTTCTTTGTCATGCAGTTCAATGCGCGGAGGCCTGATTTGCTCTAGATTGCAGTTGCCGTCCTATTTGGAATCACGAAGGATCAATTTCTAATGATAAAGCGTTGTTTTTTATGTTTTGTTGTGAAACATCACGGTGTGCAGTTTGAACTAGATGTCCAAGAATACGAAACCGTATGACAACATAAAATGAAAGCAGTATCTAAATTCAAAACTGGCAAAACATGTGATACGCCTCATGCTCTTACGCCGTTTATGCATCATCACCAACATATAGTTCTTATATTCTATAACGAAACTCTATTTATTTTTTAGTATGGTGCTAGTTTTTCCTACCTCGTTTTACGTCTTACAGCCTAGTTGACATATTTAAGTGTTCCATGGTATGAATAGAGATCTAGATAGGACAGCGCGAAGATGGATTTTGGTATTCCGCGATTCATCTGGTTTAGCTTCAATCAGGATTTACTAGTCAATATATATCTTTTAGGGTAGGATATGTTTTAAAGTTTGACAAATAAAATAATTTTTAAAATAAAAAATAATATTATAATAAATATTTTTATAGAAGCATGATTAAAAAAAATTTAAAAATTAACTAATAAAAATTATATGATACTATTAATAATTGAATATAAGATTTCATAAAATTAATTAAATTAATGTATTTTTATTTATAAATTATATTGATATATTGAAAAAATATATAATTTTATATAATTGAGACGGACGGGTCAACCCTCTGCATCCATCCGTCCTTTCTTCGAGATAGGGTGCCACGTCCGCCGGTGGGATCAAATCATACATATCGGGTCGGGTCGGAGGAAAAATTAGAACAGCAGGTCCGAACCCGAACTGTAATGCAAATCGCAAACCACACATGAGTACATGACGGGGAAAGCAAATATAAAAAACGAACCAGCGGCATAGAGGTCAGTGAGTGTAAGCCCGTCAGGCTCTAACTCTATTAGGATCCATACGGGAGGAGATCGGCCAGCCGCTCGCCACCAATGGCGGCGATCACCGGCGCGCTGGCAGCCATGATCCTTCTGCCTTGGGCGGCTACGGCGGCCGGGGAGGGGCGGCGGCTGCACACGCTGTTCTCGGTGGAGTGCGGCGACTACTTCGACTGGCAGGCGGTGGGGCTCCTCCACAGCCTCCGCAAGGCGGGGCAGCCCGGCGGCGTCACCCGCCTCCTCAGCTGCTCCGACGACCAGCTCCCCTCCTACCGCGGCCTCCGCATCGGCCCCACCCTCCAGGTCCCCTCCTTCAGCCGCCACCCCCGCACCGGCGACTGGTATTCTTCTCTCCTTTCTTCACAACGGGAGTCATTTCTGCTCCTGTAACCTGTTATAATTTATTAATCCTCTATTAATTATGGCGCAACTGGAATGGAAATGTCATAATGCATTTTTTGTTTCCTCAAGAAATTGTTGTTGTGTGGATAATTGGTAATAACTTGCTCTAGAAACTCCTGGGATCCTACTTGCTTCTGATGAGAATTGAATTTCGAACTGCCTGATTCACAACTTGAAACTTTGCCGTTAATGATCCCCTATCCAGCGCGTAATTAGGTGACTGTGCATTGGGGAGGAAATGTTTGGGGTAGGATTTGGGATGGAGCAAACATTGTGCTCCTAGTATGGTGTGCGTTTGTGGTATTGATTGTGAAGGTTGGGGTGATTCATCTGTGAGGCCACTTGAATTAGTTACTACCGTACAGTAGCTCCTGCAGGGATAAACTGGATCTTTGGATGACTACGAGGGTAGAAATATATGCCTAGTGGAGGAAGAAGTGTTTGCAGTTTAAGATTCCTTGTATGAAGATTAGCTTATGGATCTACCTCTCCTCTTTCATATTCAGGTACCCAGCCATCAATAAGCCTGCAGGGGTGGTGCATTGGTTGAAGCATAGCCCAGAGGCGGAAAATGTTGATTGGGTTGTAATATTGGATGCAGACCAAATTGTTCGAGGCCCCATTATTCCTTGGGAGCTTGGAGCAGAAAAAGGCAAGCCTATTGCTGCGTATTATGGGTACGATTTTCACTTGGCATCGATTTTATCTTTTTTCTTTTCTTTCCCTTAGCGTGAGCTCAATTCATGGGAAAAAAAGAAGGATATTCAATAAATTACTGAATTATTCATTGGATTTAGACATTGTTAATACCCATTACCCAGTAATTGGACACTCAATTTTCCCATTGAAGCAGACCAATGCTAATAATGTGATTTGTTAATTAATTCATTTTTTTCATTTCCCTTTGGTACCAAATGTATGATTTCCTGCTTTTCCATCCTCCTTGCTAAACACATTAGAAAATGAAGAAAATTCCTTCTATAAGTTATAGCAGGAAAGCAAGTTCATAGGATGTGTTCTATTTATATCATGGGAAAACAATTACAATTTACTTTATGACATTGCCTGCTGCCTCATATTAGATCATTGGTAGGTAGCTGGATAGTCTGTGTTAATGTCTTATTTGCATCGGGATTCTATTTATTCTCCCTCTTATTGACTTCATCTATGTCTCCTCTGAACTAGGTATTTGAAGGGATGTGATAACATTCTCGCACAGCTTCACACTGCGCATCCAGAATTTTGTGACAAGGTCGGCGGTATTCTAGCTATGCATATTGATGACTTAAGGGCTCTTGCACCTTTGTGGCTTTCAAAGACAGAAGAAGTGAGAGAGGACAAGGCCCATTGGTCAACCAATATTACTGGTGATATATATGGTATGGGTTGGATCAGTGAGATGTATGGGTACTCATTTGGTGCTGCAGAAGTAAGCTGAATCACTCTTCTCCACTATGCGTCATTGCCAAAGTAAATATTTTCCACAGTATGTATTTTCTGTGACCTTGGTCTCTGCCTTCATTATATGATCCTCTTGAACAGGTAGGTCTCCGGCACAAGATAAATGATGACATAATGATATACCCAGGTTATACTCCAAAAGTTGGCATTGATCCTCTTATCCTGCACTATGGTTTGCCATTTAAAGTTGGAAACTGGTCATTCAGTAAGTTAGAACACCACGAGGATGGAACTGTTTATGAGTGCAACCGCTTATTCCCTCCACCTCCATTTCCTAGAGAGGTAAAGGTCTTCCTGATAATATTATATGGTGGTTTACTTCTATCTAGCTGTACTTTAAGGGCTTTTTGATATTGCTAACCTTATAGGTTGAGATGATGGAGTCTGATCCAAATGTAAAGCGTGGCTTATTTTTAAGCATTGAGTGTATTAACACTTTGAATGAAGGGCTTCTCTTGTATCATGCATCTGTTGGGTGCCCAAAACCACAGTGGTCAAAATACCTGAGTTTTCTTAAAAGCAAAAGGTTCTCAGAACTTACAAAACCGAAGTATTGGAGTGGTCAAAAGGTTGACAATAAAATAACAGTGCAACATGTTGTGTTGGCCAAAGCAGAGGGTGAACGCCCAAAAATTCATACCCTTTTCTCTACTGAATGCTCATCATATTTTGACTGGCAAACTGTTGGGCTCATGCACAGCTTTCGTTTAAGCCGGCAGCCTGGTAATATCACACGCTTGATGAGTTGTACGGATGAGGACTTGAAGAATTACAAGGGCCATGACCTTGCTCCAACACATTATGTTCCATCTATGAACCGACATCCACTGACAGGGGACTGGTAATGTATAGCTTACTATAGTCTCTAATCTTATATTTGAAGACCCAACCTATTAATTCTGTTCTTTCATTAGGTATCCAGCAATTAATAAACCTGCAGCAGTTCTCCATTGGCTTAACCATGTGCAGACTGATGCTGAGTTCATTGTCATCTTGGATGCTGATATGATCATGAGAGGTCCCATCACTCCATGGGAATATGGTGCAAAACATGGTCATCCTGTTTCAACTCCCTATGAGTAAGATTTTGCTGTAGTCTTATGGCATTTGGGGCATGTGCTCAGCCATGTAGTGACACTATTCTTCCTGTCTGTCAGAATCTGATTGGATAATTTGAAGCATGTGTTAGTCATGTAGTAATATTATTCTTCATGTCTGTCAGAATCTCATTGGATGACTTGAAGCGTGTGTTAGTCATGTAGTAATATTTTTATTGTTGTTGTTTAACAGATATCTGATTGGTTGCGACAACATACTTGCAAAGATACATACTCGGAATCCATCTGCATGTGACAAGGTTGGTGGTGTTATTATTATGCATATAGATGATCTCCGACGGTTTGCTTTATTATGGCTGCACAAGACTGAGGAGGTACGTGCAGACAAAGCCCACTATGCAACAAATATTACTGGTGACATATATGGGGCTGGCTGGATAAGTGAGATGTATGGTTACTCATTTGCAGCTGCTGAGGTATGTGTAGGTGGCATTTATATATTTAATTGTTCTTGCAAGGCTGAGGCTGCAACTGGCTGCAACATTCTATGCTCTTCAGGCTAGATTCATGCAAGTAATATGTGTGTCTGAACACTTCTAGCAGTTGATATCAATGCAATGTTACATTCAGAACTTGCAGAGTAGTATGGACACTTGTGTTCATTACTTTCAGAAAACTAGTAGACAGCATCATTTGGCATAGTTCTCTCATTTCAGCCAGTAAATATTTCCCTTATCTATTCCCTAGTCATTGTTTGATCTTGCCAGATGACGCTTTAATGCTTCACTTGGTATGGTAATACAGATTAACCTGAGGCACATTATAAGGAGGGACATATTGATATATCCAGGCTATGTTCCGCTACCTGGAGCAAAATACAAGGTTTTCCATTATGGGCTGAGATTTGGTGTTGGTGATTGGAGCTTCGACAAGGCAGACTGGAGAAATGCCGATGTGGTAAACACATGCTGGGCCAAGTTCCCTGAACCACCTGATTCATCTACTGTCTTGACAGAAGATCAAAATGCACGGGAGAGGGATCTTCTCAGCATTGAATGTGGGAGGGCTTTGAACAAAGCTCTGTACTTGCACCACAAGCACAGGAATTGCCCTCGACTGAACACCATTGACAGTACCTCTAAGAAAATTGAGAAAGTTTCATCCACTAGTGAAATTCAGAGAATCGTAGAGCAGACATCTAGAGATGAAGAAAATGTCAAGCACATGGATGTGATAAGGGAGGGCACTGTTGCAAGAGCTGCAGCCACTCTATCACCTGTACATGGATCAAGGAGAATTGCCAGATCTTCAAGGATGTGGATCATTGCTATCTGGGCAGTATCAGTTGTAGTGTTCTTAGTGGTGATCTCCATGTTCCTTTCCGATCGAAGGAGAAGTGTTTCAAGATCTAGGGCTTCTAGAAGCAAGAAGGCCCATGTCTGACTTTAAAACAAACAAACGATTTGCCAATACAACACATAAAGGCGCACAATCCTGGGTTTTTAGAGGCGAACAACATCTAATTGAACCATCAAAGATGGGCCAGAGGAGATTGACGGCGCAAATTCATTTTTGTTGATTTTTTGAATTGCTAGCAGATTTTGCTGCTTCTAGTGCCGTTGTATTTAATTTAATCTGTGCTTCCCTGGGTTAGCATGACGTAAAATATCATTTGTTGTTGACATTGTTGTTTTTCTATGTTATGTCAGTTAGTCTATAGAAAGATGAACGTGATTAACTCATCATTCAATAAGATTTTTGTTCCCTTCTAAACCCATGATTGTCGTGTATAATTATGTTTCCTGAGATACTGTAGGATTTTTCTATGATTTTCCTGTGCTGATGTGCTGGCAAAACATGCCAATAGTATGTCGTGATTTGTGATGGAACACTGGTTTATCCAGCCGCCAGTCACCCTAAAATAAATAAAGAAAGAACAATAATAATCGCATGACAATTTCGCATGACAATTTCGAAGTTACATCACTGGAAAATAGCAGGAAACAACTAGTCTAAACATCATCTAGGAGACGTGGGAGGACACCCAAGGTTTCTAAAAACGTGCTGGAGGTTACTTGGAACAGCACGAGTCATTGCCCACACAGCCAAGCAAATCTTAACCCACAGGACAATCTAATCCGACAAAAATAGTTTTGTGTAAAGATAACAAATATTTTCTCTAGCTTGACAAAGAAAAATATGACAAAAATGGTTTTGTGCAAAGATAGTGAACACTTTCCGTAACCTGCCAAAGAAAAAATTATTTTGTGTTTGAGATCTAAACAAATCTGATACTAATCGAACATTACAAATTAGTTGTCGATCACAAATCAAGTATCGTGCTAACATAAAATATTTGACCCATAAACTTTATACCCTATTTAGATTGTAGGAATTTCATAGAAATTTTTTAAAAAAGAATTTCTTTTTGTAATATATATATAGTTTTTCTACAATTTATATGTAATTTTTATCTTCTTTATCTTATATGACACTTACTGGAGAGAGGCTCATTTGCTATCAATTTTTTTTGAAAAAAACCCACTAGTATTTAATACTCCTCGTCTCACCATCACCGGCTCCCCACACTGTCGCACACACTCGCGCCCCACCACTCCAAAACATTTCGAAATTCCCAACCCTCGCAGCTCCCAACTCCTCGAAAACTTTTTCCCGCCCAAACCCCCCAAACCCTAGCCCGAGCTCGCCTCCGCCGGCGACATCTCCGGCGATGCACATCAAGGAGATATGCCTGGAGGGGTTCAAGTCGTACGCGGGCCGGACCGTGGTGTCGGGGTTCGACCCGCTGTTCAACGCCATCACCGGGCTGAACGGGTCGGGCAAGTCCAACATCCTCGATTCCATCTGCTTCGTGCTCGGCATCACCGACCTCCGCCAGGTGCGCGCCGCCTCGCTGCAGGAGCTCGTCTACAAGCTGGGCCAGGCCGGGGTCACCAAGGCCACCGTCTCTGTGGTCTTTGACAACTCCGATCGCTCGCGGTCGCCGCTCGGCTACGAGGACTCCCCCGAGATCACCGTCACGCGGCAGGCAGGACCTCCCGTCCTCTCTCCCGCTTCTGTTTATACGAGTGTTTGGGCTTCACGGGTGCATGCATGAGGGGATTTTTGGAAATTTATTCTAATTTTGCGCTTCTAAGTTTTAGAAATTAGAATTCTCTCTATGAATTGGTTTCTGTGGACTTTTGTTGTGGAGCCTGAGGAGCTAGGGTTGGTTATTTGTCTCTAATTTTGTTCGTTTGAGGCTTAGAGTTGGTGCGTGTGTTAATTGAAGAGTTCAAGTCGGTTTATGTGTTTGTTTCTGTGGATTTGGAGCTGATTTGAGTGGGTTTGAACTGTGAAGAGTTGGGGATTGCAAGGTACAAGTCTGGATTCATGACATATTTCAGCAGTTTGGTCATGTTTTTGTCAATTTAAGAGGTGAAGTTCGGGTACCTGTTAGTTTGTGTGGTTTATGAGGGGATGACAAGTTGGGGTTCAATGGCCTCAACCTGCAACATGGGAGAGGCTTTCAGTTCTATTTTCATGTTATCCAGGTATTCACCTTAACATTTGTATGCATGTGCCAATTTGGTTAGGTTAGAACTGCAAATATACTGCTTCCATTTTTGAATTGAGAATTTAGGTTTTGATGCTGTTTATTTTTGTTTTGGCGTTGGATACTTTGGGGAGATTGCTTGGATGTGAGGTGAGCTTAGGAGTCTTGGGGATGGGGGGCAATTTGTGCCCATTTCAGTGGATGTTGATCCTGATTTAGCCGAGTCCTGAGATTTCCAGCCGAACTTGTGGGAAATCCTTTTTCTATTGTCTTTTGTTCTAGTGTGGATCCATTTGGGAATTTGGTGCTTGATTTTTATGCACCTTGGTTTTGAATTGGTTGGCTTCAAAATGTCAATTCTAATTTTCTGTAGTTATTTGTGCACTAGATAACTTCATTGGTACTTATTAGTGTTTGTATATTCTTGTTCGTTCCCACTTGTTTGTTTAGGAGACAGGATTTAGATCTGCTTTATCTGTGGTTGTCATGACATGCAAAAGCATTTTGATTTCTCATATTTTACTGGAAGTTCTGAGTTCTGACCTTCACTAGTGTTTCTTATGGATTAATAGTGCTTTTCAAGTTCACCGAGCAGCAAGTGATTAATCTCTTGCACTTGTAGATTGTAGTCGGTGGTCGTAACAAGTACCTTATCAATGGGCACCTTGCACAACCTTCTCGTGTGCAGACCCTTTTCCACTCAGTGCAGCTTAATGTCAACAACCCCCATTTTCTAATTATGCAAGGACGCATAACTAAAGTATTGAACATGAAGCCTCCAGAAATTCTGTCCATGTTGGAAGAGGCAGCAGGCACAAGAATGTATGAAATGAAAAAGGAATCTGCTCTTAAGACACTTGAGAAGAAGCAGAATAAAGTTGATGAGATCAACAAACTCCTTGATGAAGAAATCCTTCCTGCATTGGAGAAGCTTAGGAAAGAACGTTGCCAATACATGCAATGGGCCAATGGTAATTCTGAATTAGATCGGCTCAAAAGATTCTGTGTTGCTTATGAGTTTGTTCAGGCTGTGAGAGTGAGAGATGGTGCACTCAACGAGGTCAAGCAAATTAGGACAAAGATTGTTGAGCTGGATGCAAGTACAGAAAAGTTAAAAGAGGAGATACAGGAAATGGAGAAGAACATATCTGTCTTAACTACCGAAAAGGAAGCCAAACTAGGTGGAGAGATGAAAGGTTTGTCGGAGAAAGTGGACAAGCTCTCACACTCACTTGTTAAGGAAACTTCTGTGATGAAAAATCAAGAGGAAACATTGAGGTCTGAGGAAACTGTTGTTGAAAAGGTAATGACATCACTTAATAGGCTGATTTATTTTGGGTAACTTTCTCTAACAAGGTTTGTTATGCTGGTTATTGTTTATGGTTTCTTACATGTATGAAATTATCAACAGATTCTCAAGAATATGGAAGACATCAAAAGATCTATACTTGAGAGAGATGCAGCTGTAAAAAATGCGGAGGATGGTGCTTCTGATTTGAAGAAGAGAGCAGAGCATCTGACAAGGGGGTTGGATGAAAGCGAGAAAGAATATCAGGTGCCTATTATTTGAAGATCACTAAAATATAATTTCGTAGAGAGTATCTTTTTTACTCTAATTAGTCAAGAGTTAATTGAATAGAATCCTCCTGTACCCAGGGTGTGCTAGCTGGAAAAAGCAATATAAATGATAAGAAATGCCTTGAGGATCAACTCAGAGATGCAAAAGCTGCTGTTGGTGAGGCAGAATCTGGACTAAAGCAGCTGAAGACAAAAATAAGCCATTCTGAAAAGGAGCTAAAAGAGAAGAAAGCTCAGTTGATGTCCAAACGTGATGAAGCTGCTACTGCCGAGAATGAACTGAAATCTAGGACAAATGACTTGGAAGCTATTAAAGCATCCATGGGAACACTAAATTATGAAGAGGACCAAATGGAAGCTTTGCAAAAGGTCTGTACAAATCTATCAAATAAGCAAGCATAAAATATATTGTGCATATGAGGAATTAAGTAGAAATATCTTACAGAAAAATCTGGAACATGGTCATGAACATTTTGTTTTCATTCTTTTTCTGCATCATTGTTCTTCCTCAGGACCGATCTGTGGAGCTAGAAGTGGTTCAGAAATTGAAAGACAAAGTTCGTGCACTCTCTGGGCAGCTGGCAAATGTTCACTTCAGCTATCGAGACCCTATTAAGAATTTTGACAGATCAAAAGTGAAAGGAGTTGTTGCTCGGCTCATTAAAATGAAGGATAGCTCCACAGCAACAGCTTTAGAGGTTTGTTTCAGCAGACTCTGCATTTTGTTTCCAAAGTCAAATTTGAATTTCTCTAAAGCAGCTGTCTCCAGACTGCGGAGGCCTTAGTTCAGTTCTGATAGTCAAATGATGCAGGTTGCTGCCGGAGGAAGGCTATATAATGTAGTTGTTGACACAGAAACCACTGGAAAGCAACTCCTACAAAATGGGGATCTTCGAAGACGGGTAACCATTATACCGTTAAACAAAATTCAAACAAGCACAATACCTAATAGAGTTCAGCAAGCAGCGACTAGGCTGGTCAGTATGTTTGTTTGGTATACTGTTAGGATGAAGCTTATTTGTATGAGATGTCTAAATGAGAGTGATATGCTGATTGTTATGTAGGTTGGTGCTGGAAATGCAAAATTAGCTCTAGTGCTGGTTGGCTATGATGAAGAAGTGAAGGTTGGAATTTTAAGAACAATTTTATTTTGCTATTGCCTCTGTTACTATTATGTGGTTTATGATGTTTGAACTGAACATGTTTGTCTATTAAACTAGCAAAATTTCGTAATCTTCAACTTTTCATATGCACAGTTGATTTTACATGATGTAATAATTGATGTTTCTAAGTTGTAGATTATTTGAAGTTCGATGCAGGTGTTTGTACTGATATTTGATTAATTTTGACAGTAGAATATTGAATGTTTTAACTGGTTGTCTCAAATTCATCCCTGAGTTATCACTTATTGTTTTCTTACAACCCATGTGCACAAGAAGAGCATTTTGCTTTCTTTATTATTCTAAGAAAATCTCTTTACCACAGAATGCTATGGCATATGTCTTTGGTTCAACATTTGTCTGCACAACTATGGAGGCAGCAAAGGAGGTACTTTTGCTATCTTGTCCTTTGCAAATTTGTTGGGTGCTTTTAATTTTAATTGAGCTTTGCCCTTCCAAGTATGGTCCAATTTTATAGACTAATTGTTACAGTTTATTTTCTTCTCATCATAGGTTGCGTTTAATAGAGAAGTCGGCAGTACAAGTGTGACACTTCAAGGCGACATCTTCCAGCCTAGTGGCCTTTTGACTGGAGGTAGCCGCAGGTAACAATGTGCCATAGCTACTATTTTATTTCTTTTGGTATTAACGTTTGAATATGATCTTTGTTTAAATTTGGTATTGCATGTTTCTTTGCTCTTTCTCTTGTTCGGAGCAATAACCAATGATTTGTTATGGAGAACCAGGATATTTTTATTTTCTCAAGGGAATGGAAATATAGATAGATGTTTTTTTTTGGTGTAGTATGTGGATAGTTTTGTGTGTTAACATGAAAGGTTTTTAGTGTATGGTTTTTCTTTTTGTGTTTCCTGGAGATGAATGACTGTCAGAAAGGTGAAACAACTGTCCCCTACTATATAGTTGTTTTACTGACTAATTTGATCAGTAAAGCATTTTTTGTTTGCTTTTGTGCTGACACAGAGGTGGCGGGTACTTGTTAAGTCAACTTCATGAGTTAGCTGAAGCTGAAGCTGATCTATCTGTTTGTGAAAATAAGTTGAGTGATATTGAGAAGAAGGTATTCATTCTCAAACGATGCTAATACATGCCATCTAGCATATTTCTTTGCCATGTTGAACTTGTATGGATTTAGGGGACCATCCAAACTCTAGACTCAAGGCCCATCATGTGATGTGAGATTGTACCACACTTCTAACTCCATTTTTCCCTTGGAGGGTTGCTGTGTGTATGTGACTAAAAGCGTGTGTGTTCACATTAAATTATTAATATTAATATATTATTGTTTTACTGCATGAGAAAGAAATACATGCTCACTAACAACAAAACCTGGCTTGCCTAGTAACGCTTAGAATTGGTATTTGATGCAATTGTAAAATTCAATTGTGAGCTATCTAACTTATCATGAATTTGTTAGATTTTTTAAATAATTCAGCTTGCTTTCTTAATTGGTTTAATGCCAATAGCTATCTCCCTTGCGATCTAACATTTTATGTATGGATTCTGTTAACTTTTACTTTGTAATGGTTACAGCTCTCTGACTGAGAGATGCACTGAATTTACTTCATTTTTCAGATTGCTGCGCTTTTACCTCGTCAGAAGAAATATATGGAGTTGAAATCTCAGTTTGAGCTAAAATCGTATGATCTCTCATTATTTCAGAGTAGAGTTGAGCAAAATGAACACCACAAGGTACCAGCTTAGGTCATCAGTATGGTTAGCCTATCGCTTCCAGCTACCTACTGGTATAATTTTTTTTTTTTTATGTGTACAATAGCTAGGTGAGCTCGTGAGAAAACTAGAACATGAGCTTCAGGAAGCAAAGCAAGAGTTAACAGAAAAGCAAGTGCAGTACAAGGAATGTGTCTCTACTGTTTCTGAGTTAGAAAAATCCATCAAGACTTATGGCAATGAACGTGAAGGCAGACTCAAAACTCTTGAAAGAAAGATCAAATCATTGAAATCGGAGCTGCAGTCCATGTCAAAGAAACTCAAGGTTGGTTTCCTGTTACATTGTTGCTTTAAGTCTTTCAATTTTCAATTTGAAATGCTTCCCATCAATTCATAATTGTTGAATATTCTAATTCTGATCGATTGTTGTAAATAAGTAGCAAGCCCTTGCTGAGGATTCATTTCTTGCAAGTTTCTAGGGACGCAGCCAGATAGTTTTATTTAGAGTATGGAACATTTTTTGCTGATTGAATTTTGGTGTGATATTGTTCATTCTTTTGTTTTTCTTGAACCTTATCTTGATATTTCAAATCTAAATAGAATCCTGATTTTTTTTTTCTTGTTGCTCATTTGGTGATAGGCCCATGAAACTGAGAGGGAGAGGCTGATTATGGAGAAAGATGCAGTTGCTAATGAGCTTGCTATGCTCGAAGAGCAACTAGCCACTTCAAAAGCTCAGATTAATGTTTTATCTGAAACCTTGGATAAGCAAAAGAGCAAGGTAGCACAAGATTCCATGCCATGGTTTTGTTCAGCTTGGGGCTATTTATGGAACTTTGTATTTCATTTTGTTAATGTTAAAATACTTTATTTTGCTTCATTCATGGAATGCAGGTTGCTTCTGTAAAGCAAGAGTATGATCAAGCTGAATCTGAGCTCAACTTCGGGCGTTCAAAACTGAAGGAATGTGATTCACAGATAAACTGCATTGTGAAGGATCAGCAAAAACTTCAGCAGCAACTTAGTGACTCAAATGTTGAAAGGAAGAAGATGGAAAATGAGGTACTTATTATTTGGAACACCCCCTTTATTTTTTTTCTTTGTTGTTGACATTTTTCAGCGGCCTGTTGTTTCTGAACTTAATGTATAGGTTAAGAGGATGGAAATAGATCAGAAGGATTGTTCTTCGAAGGTAGATAAGCTAGTGGAAAAATATAGTTGGATTTCAACTGAGAAACAGTTATTTGGAAAAAGTGGTACGGATTATGATTTTGCATCATGTGAACCTCATAAAGCAAGGGAAGAACTTGAAAAACTGCAAGCTCAACAATCCAGGTATATCTTATGTTTCTGTTAACTCCAATTCATTTGTGGAGTTGTGAGAGTTTGGTATTTGCTTCTGAGTGGTGTTACTCTTTTGACTGGTTATTCTGCAATATAAGCACCACTTATCAGTTAACTGTCCCATGCAGTCTTGAGAAGAGGATCAATAAGAAAGTTATGGCAATGTTTGAGAAGGCAGAGGATGAATATAATGATTTAATGTCAAAGAAAAATATCATCGAGGTAGGCCTTACCATGTAGGATTTCTCAGTTATCCCCGGAGAGATTTTAATGGCAACATTAATATTTCTATCATTTGCAGAATGACAAGGCAAAAATCAAGAAGGTGATTGAAGAGTTGGATGAGAAGAAGAAAGAAACCTTAAAAGTGACATGGCTCAAAGTAAACAAGTCAGTGTTAGAATCTTTAATGGTTTAGTGTTGTTTCCAGTTGATACTCCTCTGCATGGCATACTTCTGTCAGTGTGCTCTTTTTACTCATAAATAGAGGTACCTAACCATTTTGTTTACTTCTATTCTACAGGGATTTTGGATCTATTTTCAGTACCCTTTTACCTGGTACAATGGCAAAACTTGAACCTCCAGAAGGAGGTATTTTCTTGGACGGTCTGGAAGTTCGGGTGGCTTTTGGAACTGTTTGGAAGCAATCTTTGTCTGAACTAAGTGGAGGGCAACGATCCCTTCTTGCTCTTTCTCTCATCCTGGCGTTACTTCTTTTCAAACCTGCACCACTATACATATTAGATGAGGTATCTCTGCATATGATCCGCCATTTAAATGGCCACCGTAACATGTCTAATTTGGATGTCTTTTCAGATTGCACAGCACATATCATCGACAAAATTTAAAATATACACTAAGATAGTTTTTTTTAACGTTTTATGCAAAACTTTATACTTCATAGGCTATTCACTGATAGCCTGTGAACATGATTTCATCTTGTGTGGTTGGAAAAATTTTGTTCTTGCTTGAGTTTCTTAGTGTACTAAGTTGGCTCTCGTATGTTGCCGCGAGTATTAAGGAAATAGATTTGTAGATGATAAGGTATTGTATCTACAAATGAACGATTATGATTAGGTCTTGCGCTGATTTAACCAATTTTGAACTGCACGATCATGACCAAGTCTTGTCCTGATCCAACCAGTTTTGAACTGAACGATCATGAACAGGGTTTTTATTGATACGGCCATTTTTGAACTTAACTACAATGATCAGGTCTTGTATTGATCCATGTTATGCTTTAAAGTTCAAGTGCATACTTATATAGTCTACGAGTTAATTAGGTCAGAGTATGAGTTTCATAGATAAAAAATTTACATTAGTTCATCAGAGGCAAATGAATCTGTCTGGACACAATTTGTCTGATATGATTGGACAAAGGCCGATATTACCATACAATGTCCAACTAGTACAGAAACTTGGTCGTAACAATAGATATCTTGGTCGGACCAGTAAAAGAAATTGATTAAATCAATTAAACATAGATTTGGTCGTCATAGTGAAAATATTGGTCGTATCAGTAAAAAATCTAATTGAATTAGTAAAACAAACATTCGGTCGTGACAGTAAAAAAATCTTGGTCGTATCAGTAAAAAATTGATCGTTTAAGTAAAGTCAAAATTGGTCGTATCAATTCAAGACTTTGTCATGGTCGCTCAGTTCAAAACCGGTCGCATCAGGATAAGGTTTGGTCATGAACAAAGTTTGTACTGATACGATCAGTTTTCAACTGAACGATCATGATCAGGTTTGTACTGATCCATGTTATGCTTTGAAGCTCAAGTGGACACTCATATAGTCTACGAGCTAATTAAGGCAGAGTGTGAGTTTCAGAGATAAAAATTCTGCACTGGTTCACCAGAAACAAATGAATTTGTCCAAACACAACTTGTTTGATATGGTCGGACATAGTCCGGTATTATCGGACAATGTTCGGCTAGTGCACAAACTTGATCGTCATAGTAAAAATCTTGTCGCGCTAGTAAAAGAACTGATTGAGTCAATAAAACAGAAACTTCGTCGTGTCAGTAAAAAATTTGGTCACACCAGTAAAATAATTGATAATCTTGGTCGTATTGGTAAAAGAACCTATCGTTTAAGTAAAGTCAAAATTGGTTATATCAATACAAGACTTGGTATTAGTTTTGAACTAAACGATCATGATCATGTTTTCTCCTAATGTGACCAGTTTTGAACTGAACGAGTATGAACAAAGTTTGTATTAGTTTGTATTGATGCTACTAGTCTTGAACTGAATGGCCATGACTAGGTCTTGTGTTGATCCATCTTATGTTTTGAAGCACAAGTGGATACTCATATAGTTTAAGAGCTAATTAGGGTAGAGTGTAAGTTTCAGTGATAAAAATTGTGCACTAGTTCACCAAAAACAAATGAATCACTCCGTTCACAACTTGTTTGATATAGTCGGACAAAGTTATTGGATAATGTTCGATCAGTACACAAAATTGGTCGTGTCAATAAAAATCTTTGTTGTAGCAGTAAAGGAACTGATCGAATCAATAAAAACCTTTGTCGCAGTAGTAAAACAATTGATCGAATCAGTAAAACATAAATTTGGTCGGGACAGTAAATAATCTTGGTCGCATCAGTAAAAGACCTTATCATTTCAGTAAAGGCAAAACTAGTTGTATCAGTACAAGGCCTGTTCATCATCGTATAAATTCAAACTGGTTGTATCAGTACAAGATCTGATTGTGATCGTTCAGTTGAAAATTGGTCGTATTAGTATAAACTTTGTTCATGGTTGTTCAATTGAAAATTGGTTGTATCAGGACAAGATTTGGTTATGGTCGTTCTATTCAAAACTGAGCGGATCAGCACAAGACTTGTTCGTGGTCGTATCAGTTCAGAATAGGAAGCTCCACGGACGGGCACGAACAGTGAGATAGCCGGACGTGCCGCAAATGGTGATGACCGCAAATAGCGAAGACGCACTGTGCACTGCAGGACATATATGTTAGAGATGGACGCGCACTACATCGGGACAGGCATCGATGGTGTTGCGACCAGACGAAGAAGGCACGCGTCGTCGATGCATTGGAGTAGTGAGGCACACGATGGACGCAACGGCGCATGGTGGCAACAAAATGGAACACTGTTGGAGCATCAGATGAGTGATCGATGCGGGACGACATAGACGCGTCTCTCCGCCGCTTCATGGTTGTCTCTGTTTGTGCCTCAACGTCGCCGACAGCGATGGCGCCGATGCAGCGGCTGACGGCATCGATGGCTAGAACCCGAGGAATCGATGGGCGGTCGTTGATACAGTGAAGAGAGCCTGAGGAAACCTTTGCGCCCCGCAGCAATAAAAATCCAAGGCGCAAACAGATGGACGAGATCAGCCCGTAGACAAATCCAATGGCTCAGAGAGAAGTGGCATCGCAGTTGGCCCAGATAAAACTAAAACGCCGGTCCAACAGCCGAAAAATGCGACCATGATGTGGATAAACGTGGGATGAGTTTTTAAATTGTGTTGGTTCCAATTTCTATATCTATTAATATGACTTGGTGCAAAGTAGGCAACGGTATGAATTAGGAATGTTGTATACCACATTGCATTATGGCACGTTATGCTGGATGTGATTCTACTCCATCTTGGGATGTCCATTGTTGGATGGAGTGGTTCTGGGCTAAAAGGTATACCTCAAACCAAAAGGGCCTACACAAATGTGAAGATCGCAAGATCTTCTTAGGAAATATAGTTAAGTTTGCGTTCTATGTTTCATTCGAATATGGGTAAATTCATTCGCGACTAATTAATGGGGCTTTGCTCATTGCCACGATTAGATGGTTATGTATAAATCCAGGGCTTTGGGGGCAAAAAGATCACTAGGCTGATTTTTCTCTTAACCGCTGTATATCTCATATCATTCATTTACAGCTTAGGTGATCAGATATAATTGCAAAAAAAAAAGTAACTATCAAAATTGATATGGATCTTGTATTGCAGGTTGATGCGGCTCTTGATCTGAGCCACACCCAAAACATTGGTAGAATGATCAAGGCGCATTTCCCTCACTCTCAGGTAAGCTTGCTCCTCAAAAGGATCACAGCTAGTAGGGAGGATGGCATTGGTAAAATGCATACTAGGTGAATTTCGTATTTTCATTTCTAACCCTAGGCAAAAATGAAGATAAAGAAATATATTACATGAAAGAGGGCTGTTAATCACATGTAATTTTTGAAGCAGTTGCTTTTTTTTTTCTTTTCTTTTTGTGATGTTATGATCCAAATGTTCTTGCAAGTCGCATCTTTGTTCTCAAATGTTATTTCATCGATCTCGATTTTGACTCTTAGAAACTACATTGTTTTTTCCACAGTTCATAGTCGTTTCACTAAAAGAGGGAATGTTTAACAATGCTAACGTGATATTCCGAACGAAGTTTGTTGATGGTGTGTCCACGGTCACAAGAACAGTCCCTTCAAAGAAGAGATGATTGATTTACGCTGTGCATCTTATAAAGGTAAGTTAGGAATTTTGAAATTAAGTTGTGCAAACTTATGGTTGTTACTTATGGAAGTTGTTAAAATTGTGAAATGTTATTCTTTGTTTTGAACCGGTACAGTGCAGGAAGACCAGTGTGTGAATATAGACTTGTGGATCAAGTTCATTGCACGTGTCAGGCAGCAGAATTGTTGTGGACTCGCTGCGTTGCTTTATTTTGTTCTGTGCTAGGGAGTTCTATTAGCTTGTTTGTGTTGCAATCTCACGCTCCTCGCATGTCGGGTACAACATCTAAATAGGTGTTCATACATTCTTGTACCTATTCTTGTTACGTATGTATGTATTTTGATCTATCATAAGGTGTAGGCAAGCAGCTGAACCTTCCCCTTCCATGTATGTGAGTGTTAGTACTAGTGGTATAAAAGACTAAGTAGAGTAATTATCCTTGCTTCTTGTAATGTGTTTTACGACTGGTAGACGGAAAATTTGCCCAATCCCGATGGAAAAAAAAAAGCCCGCGGAGAAAAATGCCGGCGCAGGTTAGATGGGTTGTTTAGTTGAAAAAAAAATTTCCCCGTCACAATCCCGTCCCATCCATGCGGTAAAAAAAACCTCCCCCCATGATTTTTTTTCTTTTGGCCACCGCCTCCCTGGCGATCTCTCGCTCGCTGCCTCCCACTTCGTCGACGGCGGTTCTCTCCCTCATGATGGCCGCTCCCCTCCCACTTTGGCAATGGCAGCTTGCGGCGGTGTCTACTCATCCTTTCTTCTTTCTTCCTCCTCTTCTGCCATGTTGCTCATCCTCTTTTTCTCATACATCTTGGCTGAGGAGGGAGGAGAGGAAGATGCCATCTTTTCCTCAGATATGACGGCAAGGGGTAATTTTGGATTAAGTACATAGCAATGTACAATTTTTAATATTTAATATCTTTTTGGATCCAGGTATCTGAATTCTAGCTCTGGCTTCTACCTCTAAGTCACGATAGTGGGGTCCGGTTATAAGTCAAACTTTGCAAGCGAGAGTGTAAAAAAGTTTGCCTTTTTTATCGCTCGGAGTGCGCAATGCGAGAGGAGGATGTGCCCCATTGACATTGGTACGAATATTTTTTTGACCGTTACGTCAGTGCCAATCAATGCTGTTGACATGTGGGTTAAGTGGAAGGGTCCGCCTGTCAATCAAATGACGAAAACAAGAGAGTAAACAAATTTTGCTTTCTTTAACGCGCTAGTGCTGTGAGAGAGGACGGTGAGCCCCATACAGAAATGTATGGGATAATACATGAGCCCCAGTCCAAACCTGAAAACCTACATACAGAAATGTGAAGTGTGAGATTAAAGTCAATTAAATGCTCATGCCACATTATGACTGTATAGTGGACTATCTCAGCGTTTTATTAGTTTATGGGATAATACATGTGCATCAACATCAATCTATGATGGCAGTGTCCAATGGATGTTTTCAGATTGAAGCGACATGTGCATGGCGGACTAGTTCTCTAAAGGCGAACGGAAAAAAAAAAAAGAAAAAGGCTGCTACATTTGTTCTGAATTCAATTGCTGACCGAAACATAGTCTTTCCATCATCATTTTGTACTCGACACCTGGTATCTCTGTTATGTTCTTTATATTTTCTAATTTTTGGTGATAGTTTTGCAATTTATTGATTTTGTGTTGTTATCCTATTTGCACCTATTTTCTTTACTCAGCATCCATTCTCTTCTACCCTGACGGCCACGAGGTCAACGGCAGCGCCAACTATGGCTCGGTGTTTGTCACGCTCTGCACCCACATCGACTTTGGCTTGCTCGACCGGAGGCGCAACCTGCGGCTCTTGTACAATTTCATGGCAGGGGGGCGCATGCGTGGGCTACACCATGTTCATGACCAAGGCGGAGGTGGACGCGTCCGCAACGACTGCCTGGCCGTGCGCTGCATGGTGCACGTTGTAAGCGTGAGGGACGGGGAGGTCACGGGGACTGTTGCCACCATGCCGCACACCGGCGTCGTGACTAATGCATACCGGCAAGTGACCACCAGGACTAGCCAGCTCTCCGGCAGTGGCTTGCCACCACAGAGGGCGTTGCTTTTCTGATGGAGGCCATCCTAAGGCCCGTGCATTCTTAAGAGATAATTTGGTTTATTGATAACTTGGCCGGTGCTAGTTCTTATATGAAAAGAACCTTCTGTAGCAAAAATATATAATAATGCTTGGCCTTTTTAGATTGATTTTACGTCTATGGATGCTAATTAAGATGCAAATAAGTGGCATAATGCTCTTATTCAGGAACTATTGTCATCAAGAGTTCTCCAGTTAACTACTACTTCCTGAACATACATTAGAAAGACCTCATTCATAAACATTCAAACTTGACTAATGTGATGTAACACAATCTAACAAACAAGCAGATAAATGTGCACAAGTACATGGAGAAGAACGCTGATATATTTGCTGTTAAAATTTTTCTTTTCTATATTCACCTTTGGCATTCCAACACGAAGGCATGAATAATTTATCAGCATTAGTAGCATGTATCATCATTAGATATCAGGCGTCAAGAGTCCTAGTTAAAAATGATATAAAAGCAAAAGAAATAGGACAACAGAACAATTAGCCATTCAGCGCATAGTGAAGAGGAAAGTTCATGCTTATAATAGAGAAATATCTCTTTTGAGGATTTATAGAACATACATGAAAAATTTTGTCCAAATGGATTGCTAATAACACCTTTAGTCAGCTCGCAGCAACTCTTTATGACTAGTGAGAGAATTTATACCATGCCAGCAAATTATGCCAGACATGAAGCTGTGAACCCGATGTTCCTTGCTAAAATAAGCTGTTTAATAGAACTAAAGACGCAGACAAATTTTGTTACCTAGATGAATAAAGTTCGAGACGTGATACTGACACACTCAATCGGAAGGTTCGAGACGTGAAATTCAATTTTTCACAGTTTGATTAGTCCTGCCAAATTACAAGCACAGATTTAATGTCTGAGAAGGTTTAGCATATAACTTCCCAAAGAAAAAAAAAGGTAAATGTTCAGTGTACATTTACAGTTTAATTGTTTAACCAACCAGGATGAGAACGAGAAGAAATAAGATGATACAATTTTCGGAAGTGTAAATTTGCTCGTATACAAAAGTGTACATTTTGTAATGCCCACTGTAAATGGCCCACATGCATTCTCCAAGTTTGAAACATCTTAACCCCAGCTGACCACACCTATAACGTCACAAACTAGCTCAAATACATGCTTTACATGTATATGACTTAAAAAAAAGATTCATCATGCTAAGAAAATGTTTGAATACCATGTAGATTCTATAAGTTGGCACTAAGGACAACCATAAATTCACAACAACATCAATTATTCTTTTTGGTGTTTCTGCGTACCTACACTAACAATTCCAAAACATGCATTGCAACAAGTATGAGATAAATTAGATTTAAATTGGGAAAAGAACAATGAGGCACATCATCTTCTACAGACCAAAGATAGTATGCAGCAAAAAGGAATTTGAGATACTGGGCAGCTATTGACCAGATCATACGAAGTAACAAAGATAAAGGAGCCACAAAAGTTTCCAGATGTCAATCAAGCTAGTAGCTAGAGATGAAGGTTTTTTAGTTCTTCAAATTTCCCCCAGCCGACTAGCCCCAACCCCTTATTCCCTGAACACTTCCAAAAAAATATCCCCGTGCCACTCAAGACCTTTTTTTTTTTTTAATCAATTTCAGATTTAAACCAAGCCTTTTTTTTTTTTTCTATTATTGATGGTATGGCAGCTCCTAACATTTATCCACATCCTGTTATTACAAGCAAAACAACACTCTTGCTGAAATAAAAGTCAGTGCAGGCCACACGCAAGCATTGTCATCATCATCAACAGCACAACAACAACAATAATGATGAGCAGTAGCAAAAGTCCTTCTCTGTTCAGAGTACAGGCCACAATATGAAGTCAGTGCACATCAAGGGGGCTAACAACGTAAAGGGGCATCAATAACAATGAACACCAAGCTTTTCTATCTAGGGATGGACTACTTGAAGGTAAGAAAATCCCAGAATTCTTCTACAGAGACCTTATTAACACTTCATGCACAAATTTCAGCACCAACCTAATAATCTCCTCACCACTGAGCTAAGGCACTGTGGGCAAATCAGCCACATGACAATAGATGGTGCACGCCATGCAGGTGCCATAGAAAAGGCCTCAATCCGAGCTCTTCAAAATGCCCAAAAATTTCTATATCTAAACCACCAGAACATAAAGCAATATGATTTTCATACAGCATAGTAATGGATGAAACATGTTCCCCTGACGGACAACCACCATCCCAAGTGGTTACCACTCTATAGTCAACTAGATAGTATAGTAATTTCTTTTTAAAAAAGATTAAAAAGTAGAGAAAACCCCAATTTCATGGTAACCCAAGTGCACAGCATAGTGCTTTCTATATTGCCAGTCTTGTTTGCAACATATATTAAACAGAATGACTGGAGGAGGGCAGTCTTGCAAGAAGATTCTTAAATGGTGGCACTCAAACTATTCAACTATGACCAATATCACTATTGATGACAGTATACTAAACACATATTTGACTTTCTAGTCTTTTAGCAAATTAAAACCCCCACTTATGGACCAATTGGATATGTTCCATTCTGTTAGTTTTGCCAAAAATCAAAATGGATCGACATCCAATTGGTGGACATTGTGAAAACATTGGTGGGCAAAGTGTCCCACTTGAATCTGCTCCGCAAGCATTACGAATACACAGGGGTCAAATTTACAATGAATAGATGTCTACGGTTCGGACAATATGCCCATATCCATCAGTAATATATTTTATCACTATAACTTACACAAAACGAACCATCTCTCCGCATCATCTGGTTCTAACCAGGGGACAAACACCTACATATCATTCAGCCATTTCAGAGTTCAATCTGAGCAAAATAGCAAATAGATCAAATTCTCCACAATTACACGGCTTTGTCCCCATTATATCCGAACTCATGATCAGAACTACAAACTCCATACCCTACTCATCTAGCTTTCATCTACCATTCGTTTCACATTCCAAAGCAAAATGGCCCTAGATCACAGAGCCCTAAGTCAGATATTTGGCCCACAACCATGAAGTCCAAAAACTACACCATGTACCTCCACAGAAGAATTGACACGCCACATTACACATAAACATCATGAATCATATGCAGTCATAGAACCAGAACAATACGACCACTGAATTACACCAATAAAGCAGAAAATGTGCCATAATTCTCACTGATTACACCATGTAATTTTAATCAATTACACCAATATGGCGAGGCGGAGGAGATCGTGGTGCTCCGCTGGTGTTAGCCGGAGAAGTAGCTGATGGCGACTCCTATGACTCCTTGATTGGATTAGTGTTTGGTGTTTAGAGAGCGATGTGTGGGTATACAGGCTCTCAATTTCATTAGTGAGATTATTTTGCATCGAAGAGGGGAATTTCATGTGACTACTAAAATCCCGCGTGCGACATAATTCTCACTGACAATAATTTCCCCAGTACCCAAACAAGCTCTTAAGGTAGGAGAGGGATTAAACATTTTCCATGGAACAGAGGAAGATTCCATGTGATTACTAAAATCCTGCCCGCGATGTAATTATCACTAGAAATAATTTCTCCAGTACCCAAACAAACCCTTAAGGTAAGAGAAGGATAAAATTAAATCCACTCAAAAGGAAAAAGACTAATTTGACTCTTTGAAATAGAGATGTTAAAGTGAGCCAGAGAGAAAAATATAAGACCAAAAATGTATTTATCCTTATTTCAAAACTAAAAAGAAAATACATCGAGCATAATTTCTACTAACAAGACTAGAAAGGCCTATGACACTTCTTACATACATGGATATGATTTATTCTTCTAGCAAAATATGAAGAAGTCATAGTAGCAACTTGTGACACCGGCCAGAAAATTAGTGTAATCATGAGAATTATATAGAAGGCTTCATTTAACTCGTAGAGGACACAAATAAACATTGACATACCTGTGACGGTGATGAAGATACCATGAACCTACGATAACTGAAAAATAGATTTTGCGAGTAAGAAAGTTATATTAAAAGTAGATTTGAAGTCCCCTGATGATTGTTATTAAAAAAAAATTAGGGGAGCTAGAGGGAATTGGATCTGCTATAGTGTAGATCAAAATGAATACACGTGTAGGTCGTCGGATCATGATTCAACGGTCTAGATCAAATATAGTGAAAAATTAAAAGAGCATTTTTATTTTAGTCTGGACCGTCTAATTCCAAATCAAACGGTTTAGATTTGTTGCAATTTGCCGCAACTGCAGCGGATCTCTGCGAACCTAGAGGGGAAAATGAGTGGAGTACCTTGAGGAGGAAGGCCGATAAGGAAGGGTAACTAATAGGCGCATCAATATCACCTTCTTCCATCTTGTGAAAGGTGAGGTCCGTAGTGGCCATCTTTGCCATATGTGACGACTGGAGGGCAGCAATGATATGAAAAGTCAGGCTAGACAATGCAAAAATAGAGCTTACGAATATGAAAGATTGGGCCAAGGCGAGATTTAATAGCCATCAGTTCCAACGTCCTCGTCCCTTTGGAGACATGCATTTTGTCTGGGTGAAGGATCCACTTGGCCATTTGAAAGAAAATGACAAACAGAATGATCCCATAGATTCCATTTCTAAATTCAAATGGGAAATGCAAACTAGTGGTTATCGACTTGTTGCTAACTAGTGGTCAATTCAGAGCAGGAGTAAAAAAAAACCCATGTAGGGGTCGGGCGGTTTCCATGTTATAAGGATGAGATTGATATATGATATTCTGTGGCCAACAAATGTATTTACTTTTCATAATGAAGTTCACCTAGACAATAGATAATTTTTTATGTCCTTTTTCAATGGTTTCTCACAAATTTACAATCTATTTCCTTCCCTTTTTCCTTTTTTTTTTCTTGTGTGTCTTGTGTTGTTCTTTTCCTTTTTTGGTATTATGCTGTTTATTCATGATATTTTCTGTTACATCAATCGCATAAAGTGCTGTTATCCAATTTTTCTTTTCTTTTATCGTTTTTACATGGTTGTAAGTATCATATATCTTTTAATTGTAAGTACTTCACTTGTATGCGTAAGTGCATTTTTAGTTGTAAGCGCTTAATGTGTATGTGTAGGCACAAACATTATTTAGTTGTAAGTGCTAAATATGCATGTGTAGGTGCAAATTTTTTCAACAGTACGTTCTTGTGTAAGTGCAATCCTTTAGTTATAAGAAAAATACATAAATGAGTGTCCATAGACTTTACTTATAAGTTCTCAATGTGTATGTGTAAGTGTTGATCTATATATTTGTATTATATTTTTTAGAAGTTGAAAGAGAAAAATGATGGTGGTTGTCCTAATAAAAAAGATGAAAGGGCACTACTTAAAGAAAAAGAAAAGCATATAGAAGAAAAAAAAAAACCTTGAGAATGGTTATCCTAATATGAAAAGATGGAGGGCAATGTTGTAAAACAAAAAAAACCACTTAGTGGACTTCTACTAAATAGTCGTCCCCTAAAGAAAAATGAGAGGAGCTAGAGGGAACCAGATCTATTACAGTGCAGATCAAAATGAACACATGGGTATGCTGTCGAATCAAGATTCAACGGTCTAGATTAACCACAGTGAAAAAAATAAAGGAGCAATTTTTATTTTAAATTATTTTTCAATTTGGACTGTTCGATTATAGATCAGACAGTCTAAATCCGTTGCAATTATCTACCACTACAAGGGATCTTTGCACGAGTTAGAGTGGAAAGTGAGTAGAGTATCGTGTAGAGGAAGACCCCTCGTGGGATTGTAACTAATAGATGCGTCTATATCGCCTTCTCTCTGTGTGTGTTTTGTTTTGTTTTCTTTCCTTTCCTTTTGGGTTGATCGGGGGTTGTGCTGGATTTTCTCCTTTTGATCATTCGATGAGTTGATTGGATGTCAAATTGGTTGACTATCTGTTGATCATGTCTATATTTTCGTTTCTAACTTTCTGCATTGACCATCTTTTTAGCAGATGTTTTTGTCGTAGGCGACGGAATATTCGATATTTTCTTGATTCGAATACATTTCAGGTTTCAGCTGAAAAAAAGATGAGAAAAAAAGAAAAAAAAAATGTGTTAAGTTGTTTGTCTTTCTAAGACGAGTAGAGAATACAGGCTTTCAATTAACACATTTTGTTGGCCAAATCTACTCGTGTTTATGATACGAATAAAATTTGCTGCTCTTAGTTCGCCCAGTACTACCCTTTGCATGTGTACCAAGAACTTCAATCAGCATGAGACGCTGCTCCAAACATGTCTTTGGATATGGACATTCTGTTTCGAATGGTTACGACCAAATGCTGAGTCATGGAGTTGGTGGACGCTTTGCATCATACCGACCATATCATACAAATGATCCAATAGCGACGCCAATGCTGTGACGTGGTTTCTGCGTGTCGAGAGTTGGGATATATTTTTATGGTGTGTTTAATTGTCTGATATTGAATTTAATTAATATGTGTGGGTCATGTTGAGTGAGGTTAATATATAAAATAGTGTAGGCTGAAATAAAATATTGTTTAGTTGGTTAGTGTTAATACAAAAATATATAAAATAAAAAATACTATCAAAAACTAATAATATTTTATTTCACTTTAATAACTCGTATTATAACTTAATTATTTCTAATCAACATTAATTAATGTTAAGAATCATTAATATATAGTAATCATTCTCTAATCACACAACACTAAGAATCATTATTATGTCATGTTTCATTTTAATAATCTTTATTGTGACTTAATAGTTTTTAATCAATTTTAATTCATGTTAAAAATCATTACTACATGTTAATTTTTTTTAGTTACATAATTATATGGGTTAGATTGTAGAAAAATGGTGGATGAGAGCGTATCCAGCGGGTCAGATTTAAAGTCATTTTTTGTATCTGTTCATCTAAACTCAAAATCATGTATAACAATCAAACAAAAAATCAATTGTATTTCACGAGTTAGGCTCAATATGATGCATGCAAAGGCATGTTAGTGACGAATCAAAAAGCAGCCGCCATCATTCTTTGATCGCTCACAATATTAAAAACATCGTCACCTGGGGAGAGGCCATCTCTTGTAAAACTTCGAAGCCCTAATTAGGCCTTGCTCTGCTCCAACTTGTGCGCCTCTCCCCACCCAGCCATGACCATGGGTGGATACGAGGACGGCGAGATGGCCTCGACGTCCCACGTTGAGGCGTCAAGCGGCTCGCACATCTTTAAGGTCACCTGCTACTCTCTTACCCAAGGCATCGGCGTCGGCCGGTGCCTACGGTAAAGCACGTTCATACTCTTCTATCCCAACGGCCACGAGGTCAACGGCAGTGCCGCCTACGTCTCAGTGTTCATCAGGCTCTTGTTGACTTCTGTGATGAATTGAAGCTTGTGTCTGATGAATTAGAAATTAAACCTGCGAGATGATTCATATACCAACTCTTGTAAGGGAATGATGCATTTTAGAGTTCAATTATTATTCAGTGATGTCTCTTGAATGATTGAGTGGAATTGGATCAAATTTGGATTTCAATTGCATCTCCTTCTTTTGAATCAATTGTGTGTTTGATGTTTGTCCTATTATGATGCTTCTGTGCTGTGCAATGAGCTGAGACTCTGGAGGACAATTTAGATTCCAGTAGTCTCTGATTATTCTGAAAATTCTCAACAATTCTATGTTCTGCAGTTTCTGTATGCTGTGTTGTTATAGCTGATAGCATCTGAGCTGTGCACAGTTTTTGGTCTACTGGTCTGAGTGCTGAAAACTAATTCTGGTTCATTTGATCCTCTTTGAGTTCATGTGAGTTCAAACCTGGCTTATTGAATGATGCAAATATCTCTTGTTGTTAGAAGTTCTCTTTTGTTGTTTGGGAGATGTACTGAGCAATGTTTGAAACTTGGTGGTTGTATTAACCAATGTTTGAAAAAAAAAATTGAAAATAATTATAAGAAGCAAAAGGTTAATAAGAAAAAGATCATTTTTGAACCGAACCGATTTAGAAAGTAGTATGAGCAATTTATCCCTCTAAACTGGCCTTATCTAGAGGACTTCGAAAATTCATCACACACCCCCTTACTTTGCTTGGTTCACAAGTTTTCTTTTTGTTTTTCCATTTTTTGTTCCATCTCTCCACTGCTCTTCATCTCTTCCATGGAGGACACCGGTGCCGATGAGCCCCCGAGGAAGTCTGATGCTGGAGTGTGGGGATTCGGATTCTTCAGACGGTTGTCCACGCGGCGGGCGCGGCAGCTATCTCTCCCTTTTGCCCCGTTTCTTTCCTCTCTTGCTCGTCTCGACGGCGTCGCCGCCGATCCATCCTCGCTCTAGCCGCGGCCACCGTAGTTGCCCACCGCGTGCGCGCCCCTCGGCCTCGGGTGCCCGCGTCATAAAATAGAAATAAGAAAATAATTTACTCGCGCACGCCACGTGCTCGTCGTGCTCTGGTCGTGCGCGTGCGCTCACTGCACGCTGCCGTGCGCGTGCACCATGTCGGCCGCGGCCGTGCCCAGCCTCGGCCATGCGGCACATGTGTCTCCAGTGCCGCCGGCTCCGGCCACCGCCTCAGCGCCGACACACCAAGCCTCCAGGTACTATTCAACTACTACTACTACTATTTCCTCTACGGCAGGTGTGTATGCATGTGCGTACTTGTGTACCTGAATGCATGCATGCATGTGTGTATACAGTGAAGACGATTATGAATCAACTATTACAGGAATGGCTGGCTATCTTCTCATAAAAGAATCGAGCAGAAAAATCCATTGGCATGTTGCTTTAACCATATTTACCAAGAATCTTTATATAGTGAAGATTAGAAAGAAGCAACAGCGGTATATTGTTTAGTCATACAAATAATCAAACTATGCAAGACATTGTTGAAACAACGAGTAATTTAAGGGACTAATGCACAGTCACAATATACAGAGTAATACAAAATCAGTTGATCCATATGGATTGACAAATCAGTTCATATGGTAACATAATTAGAACGGACAAGATTTAACATGGTATCAAAAGAACATATAGCCATTCCAAAATAGCCAGCATTTCAGTTCTGAAATTTTGTAACAATACTCATCATACTAGTTGATAGTTTCAATGGATAACCAAATCAGTTCAAATCGGTTCAGTACTCATCATACAAAACAGTTCAGTACTAGTTACAGTTCAAATCAGTTCAGTTCAGTTCAATTCCAGTAACAAATCAGTTCAATTCAAATCCAAACCAATCCACATCAATTCAAAACAGTTCAGATCAGCTCAAATCAGTTCAGTACTAGGTACATTTCAGATTAGTATGATAACAATACTCATCATACAAAACAATTTAATTCCAGTAACAACTATAACCAATCCAACCCAATTTTTTACATGCATAACCATTCCACACAACTAAAACCATTCCAGTAACTAGCATTAAACTAACAACATTCGGGAACAAGAACAAAAGAACATATATCAAATAACACAATATCTAAATCTACTGAAACAAAGGAATAGATTTAAAAAAATTAACATATAAATAGATCTACTGAAACACAAGCATGGATCTAAGAATAAAATAACTAACTGGTTGTTGAAATTGTCAAGGAGTGATCAAAAGAAAAGAAGAGATGGAGAGAAGAATTGAAAATTGTTATGTACCTAGATCCAAAGTTGTCCCTTTTCACTGGATTTGTGAAAATCTATGAGCAAAATATGGCGTCCTCCTCTCCTCTCCTCTCCTCCTCATCTCCCTCCTCCTTGGCCATGATATGAAAGGAAAAGGAGGAGCAGATTTGTCAAAAAAGAGGGTGAGCAACAAGGAAGAAGAGGAGGAAGAAGGAAGTAGAGGATGAGCAGACACTATTGCGAGTCGCCATCGCCATAGTGGGAGGGGAGTTGTCGTTGCGAGAGAGAGATCGATCGATCGTGAGAAGTGGGGGAGATCACAAGAGAGATACTACTACAGAAATATAGTTTACTAATGGTTGAAAATCAGCATTACTAATGGTAAAACGTACCATTAGAGATGAACACGATAGTAAATGTAGATAATCTCTTTTAACGGTTCTCAACCGTCAATATAACTAACATTTTCTTACGGTTCTTTGCCAACAACTGTATGAAAAAATGTCACCTTTCTAAATAGAAACAAATTTTTACTAACGGTTCTAAACAATTATAATATTAAAATCGTTAGTAAAACTACACTTTGACTAACAGTTATAGTATTAGTACCATTAGTAAAGGTGTAGTTTTACTAACAGTTTTAATACTAGAACCGTTAGAAGAAGTATGGTTTTTTCATATATATATATATATATATATATATATATATATATATATATATATATATATATATATATAGGTACATACATAGTTTTTAACAAATAGTTCATAACACATATATATTGTAGATTTCATATACAACTAACAAGCAAAAGAAGCTAGATTAGAAGATTTTGCAAAGAGGACGCAAAGCGCTTCTTCATCAACCCTCCGTAGGTATAGCACTCTCTACAACAATTATTGTCTTGAGATGTATCATCTTTTTCTAGTGTGGATCCAAAATCTTCCATCATCATTCCACATGTGTGAATCCAAAAACAAATCAACCAACCTAATATTAAGCACACACAAAACAAAAAAGATCCCATCACCATTCCCAAGTGTGGATTTAAAAGCTATGAAGTAAAGACCAACAAATACAACTTAAAAGAGAAAAATATAAAAAAAATAACCATTCTCAAGAGTAGATCCAAGAACTATCTAATAATAAGCATTTTTTCATGGTAGAGTCGGTGTAGACGGCACTAGAGTGGACAAGGAGGAGTGTGGTGGCACTCTGGTGGTGGAGCTATAAATGGAGTAGAATAATTCTAGCACAGATTGAAATAAGAAGCTCATGAAGCATATATATATATAAGCGATCACTTTTTTCTAACGATACTGTTATAAAAATCGTTAGAAAAGAGAAATAGATTTATAGCATCATAAATAAGTAGTCACTTTCTTCTAACGGTTGTTCAGAAAAACCATTAGTAAAAGTTCTTAGTTAGATAAAGAATAATGCATATATTTTTCTAATGGTTCCTACCAAAGAATCGTTAGTAAAACTTCGATATTTTCTAACAGTTGTACAAGAATCCCGTAACGAAATCTTCCAACATATTGATAGTTTCTTCCTATTTACTACATATGTTTGAGCTAAAGTTAGATGACATCTTTCAGGGAGAGATTTGGAATGAAGAGTAGTGGTGAAGATGAGAAGTATGGGTTGGGATGGGTCGAAATTTATAGACCATATTACAACGAGTAGTTTTGGAAAAAAAATATTCCAACAGTTAGTTTCCAACAGTAAGTGTCCGACACCTAGGTTCCAACAAGAATATTTCTTCCAATGAGAATATCCCAATGACTAATTTTCAATAATAATATTTTAATTGTTTAAATGATGGATATATGATTTTACAAATACAAAGATAAAATAATTGATACATGAGATAGTGAGTTTTTTTTACTGTTAACCCAGAATTAAAAAATAATTTCGAAATTAACCCACAGTTGCGAAAATTTGTAAAAATGACCTGCCACGTCAGCTTGTCGACAAGCCGTTGTCGTGGTTGGGGAGTGCGACAAGTTACTGGCCGTGCGACTAGCAGCTTGTCGAGCTCTGGACATTTTAAAACATTTAACTGCGGAAACGGGGATTCGAACCCGGGCCAGAGGACACAGGAGCGAGCGCGCGAACCGGTTGGTCTAAGTAACTTATCTGTTATATAAACACTGGACATTTTAATATTGTGTATCTTCTTGTCGAGTTTTCAGAACTCGACAAGCTGCGGTCCCCTCTTTATTCCCCTGATTCTGTGGTCCAGTACACACTCACACACACACACTCATCCAAAACACACAACAACCAGCAGCTCACACACACACATTTGTAAAAACTCCGTCCTAGATCTAGCAAAATCCATCCGATAAATTTATCCGGTGTAGAAGAGAAAGTTGTAGAGAATTACGAGTTCTTCGAAAAGAGGTAAATTTTTTCGAAATGCATTTAAGATTCTGTTTATTATGTTGCTAATGACGTGATTAGGGTTTATATTTATGTTTATGTGTATATAAGAGTAGGTATTATGTTGTTTTTAGGAATATATTTAGGAAATATGTGCATTTGTATGTATGTTTGTAAAATAGATTTTTTTAAATGTATGTGTGTATGTATGTTTGGAAATGAATGTGTATATGTTTGAAAATAGGGGTTTATGTTTATAAATGTATGTGTGTGTTTGAAAAATAGATTTTAGAAATATATGTGTGTATGTTTGAAAAAATAGGGTTTTAAATGTATGTTTGTATGTTTGGAAAATAGGTATGTGTGTATGTTTAGAAATATATGTGTGTATGTTTGAAAAAATAGGGTTTTTAAATATATGTTTGTATGTTTGGAAAATTGGTTTTTGAAATGTATGTGTGTATGTTTAGAAATATATGTGTGTGTATGTTTGGAAAATAGGGTTTTTAAATATATGTTTGTATGTTTAGAAATATATGTGTATATGTTTGGAAAAATAGGGTTTTTAAATATATGTGTGTATGTTTGGAAAAATAGGGTTTTTAAATATATGTGTGTATGTTTGGAAAAATAGGGTTTTTAAATATATGTGTGTATGTTTGGAAAAATAGGATTTTTAAATATATGTTTGTATGTTTAGAAATATATGTGTGTATGTTTGGAAAAATAGGGTTTTTAAATATATGTGTGTATGTTTGGAAAAATAGGGTTTTTAAATATATGTTTGTATGTTTAGAAATATATGTGTGTATGTTTGGAAAAATAGGGTTTTTAAATATATGTGTGTATGTTTGGAAAAATAGGGTTTTTAAATATATGTTTGTATGTTTAGAAATATATGTGTGTATGTTTGGAAAAATAGGTTTTTTAAATATATGTGTGTATGTTTGGAAAAATAGGGTTTTTAAATATATGTTTGTATGTTTAGAAATATATGTGTGTATGTTTGGAAAAATAGGGTTTTTAAATATATGTTTGTATGTTTAGAAATATATGTGTGTATGTTTGGAAAAATAGGTTTTTTAAATATATGTGTGTATGTTTGGAAAAATAGGGTTTTTAAATATATGTTTGTATGTTTAAAAATATATGTGTGTATGTTTGGAAAAATCGGGTTTTTAAATATATGTGTGTATGTTTGGAAAAATAGGGTTTTTAAATATATGTTTGTATGTTTAGAAATATATGTGTGTATGTTTGGAAAAATAGGTTTTTTAAATATATGTGTGTATGTTTGGAAAAATAGGGTTTTTAAATATATGTTTGTATGTTTAGAAATATATGTGTGTATGTTTGGAAAAATAGGGTTTTAAAATATATGTGTGTATGTTTGGAAAAATAGGGTTTTTAAATATATGTTTGTATGTTTAGAAATATATGTGTGTATGTTTGGAAAAATAGGTTTTTTAAATATATGTGTGTATGTTTGGAAAAATAGGGTTTTTAAATATATGTTTGTATGTTTAAAAATATATGTGTGTATGTTTGGAAAAATAGGGTTTTTAAATATATGTGTGTATGTTTGGAAAAATAGGGTTTTTAAATATATGTTTGTATGTTTAGAAATATATGTGTGTATGTTTGAAAAAATAGGTTTTTTAAATATATGTGTGTATGTTTGGAAAAATAGGGTTTTTAAATATATGTTTGTATGTTTAGAAATATATGTGTGTATGTTTGGAAAAATAGGGTTTTTAAATATATGTGTGTATGTTTGGAAAAATAGGGTTTTTAAATATATGTTTGTATGTTTAGAAATATATGTGTGTATGTTTGGAAAAATAGGGTTTTTAAATATATGTTTGTATGTTTAGAAATATATGTGTGTATGTTTGGAAAAATAGGGTTTTTAAATATATGTGTGTATGTTTGGAAAAATAGGGTTTTTAAATATATGTTTGTATGTTTAGAAATATATGTGTGTATGTTTGAAAAAATAGGTTTTTTAAATATATGTGTGTATGTTTGGAAAAATAGGGTTTTTAAATATATGTGTGTATGTTTGGAAAAAAAGGGTTTTTAAATGTATGTGTATTTCGTTTTAGAAACTATGTGCACACAATAGAAAATATAAAATTAGGTTATTTTTAATTGTGCACATGCATACTGTATGTCTAAAAATTTGGTTTTGGACATATATGTGTATGTATTTAGAAATTATGAAACTAGGCTATTTTCAATTACATGCATGCATGCTCTATGTTTAGAAATTATGTTTTTTAAAATTAGGTTATTTTTAATTGTGCACATGCATACTCTATGTTTAAGAATTAGGTTTTGTAAAATATATATGTGTATGTATTTAGAAATTATGAAACTAGGTTATTTTCAATTACATGCATGTATGCATGCTCTATGTTTATAAATTATGTTTTTCAAATGTATATGTGTATGTATGGTTTTAGGATCTATGCGCATGTGTGTAATGGTGTCATGTTATTTACGCGTGAGATGAATGTGTGTAGGGAATGGATAGTCCGAACAAAATTTCCATATTTTATGGTGACGGCATAATTCGAGAGGGGCAAAGCGGGGTTGATATGAGCCGTTGCCAGTATGTGACGGGCGAGCTGAGTGTACATAACACCTCATTTCTAGACCTGAATTTGTGGATCCTGAATATGTTCGGGAAGCGGCCTCGCGATGAAATGGCTCTAATCGAAGGGCTCATCGTTCGTGAGGTAGATAATGAGCCATACTGGATGCTGCGCGAAATTAAAGGGGACAAATCTTGGAGTTCTTTTATTCGAAGAGTGGAAGACCCCCATGGCGGACTGCTCGGCCAGTTCGCGATGTATGTGCAGTTCTGCAACGTACGAGCAGCCGGGAGTGCGGTGGAGGGTGAGCCGAGCGTCATGCCCGGTCCTGCGAGATTCAGGGCTAGCGAGTGGTCGGATGTATTCTGCCATACTCGCGTAGATGTGTGCGAGGTACTGGATTGCCTTCCATCAGTGTCCGACGAAGATGATTCGACGGACTCGGAGGCATCCGATGGCTCTGATGACGATACTCCTGGTCCCCCGCAGGAGTGGCTAGATCACTCAGCATACAGTCAAGCTGTGTTGCCAACGGATTAGGGTTCGAGGTGGTCTTTCGAGCACGGTGGCTTACAAGTAGAGCAGGAGTTTCAAAGCAAGGAAGATCTGAAGAATGCCGTGGCGAGCTGGTCCCTCGCAATTAACTGGCAATATAAGGTCGTCAAGTCAAACCCCAACCTTTTTGTCGCAGCCTGTGTAACAGCAGGCTACCCATGGAAGATTCGTGCGATGCGGCCGAAGGACGACATCGGTTTTGTGGTGACAAGGGTTACCGCACACACATGCCTGCTCACGGAGGCGCTGGACAAACACAGGAACCTGACGTCGACGTACGTCGGTAATATCATCCAGCCGGCTGTGCGAGAGAACATTTCGATAATGCCGAGAGAAATAATGAAGCAAGTTGCCGATAGGTGTGGGTACACTATAAGGTATGGAAAGGCCTGGAGAGCAAAACAGAAGGCAATTGAGGGCATGTTCGGCACATTCGACCACGGCTACAACAATGTGATGCGGTTGCTGCGCAACATCGCTCAGACCAACCCAGGCACATTTTTAGATTTCTTCGATCAGCCAGCTACACGTCGAGATGGTAGCCCCATACAGAACACTCGGGTACTCCGTCGATTATTCTGGTCATACCGCCAGTGCATCGAGGCATTTGCTTATTGTCGTCCAGTCATATGCGTGGATGGTACGTTCCTGACTGGAAGGTACAAGGGCTGTCTCCTCATTGCTGTTGCTGCGGATGCTAACGACCAACTGCTTCCATTGGCGTACGCCATCGTCGAGTCTGAAAACTCAGAAAGTTGGTTGTGGTTTCTGGTCAACGTGAAGCGGGCGGTTGTTGGTGATCGAGAGAAAGTGTGCATCATATCGGACCGCCACCGAGGGCTGCTCCATGCCATTGAGGTAATGCGCGGGGCCCCAGATGCTCCGTACAAATGGGAGGATGTGCGCAGCCGTTGGTGCATGCGGCACATTGCAGCAAACCTTTTCACACACTTCCGCAGTAAACAGATCATGGATCTGTTCAAGTGGCTGTGCATGCAAAATCAACCGAGGAAGTTCCAGGCTGTGTTCGACAAATTGGAGGCTGCTGACAGTGAAGTACTCCACGAGGAGGGCCAGTAATGCTGCCGATGATGCGAACGTCAGCAAATTCTCCCAATGGATTCAGGACAAGGACATCGAGAAATGGTCCTTGCTGCACGACGAAGAAGGCGCAAGGTTTGGGATAATGACGACGAACCTTTCAGAGGTGTGCAATTATGTGTTGAAGGGAGTCCGGTGTTTGCCGGTGACTGCTGTAGTGGAGATGACATGGTACCGCACAGCCGAGTACTTCAACAACAGAAGTGTAGCCGCCAAAACGCTAGTCGACGATCCCATGAGAACCTTGCCAGATGTTGTGCAGTCGTACTTGACTGCCCGCATAGACAAGGCCCAGCGGCACGAGGTGACAGTTATAAACAGGCTGCACCGAATCATTCAAGTCTGCCTTCGGCAGAAGAACGTGAGCGGCCAACTGAGACCTGGACGGGTGCACGAGGTCATTCTTGGGGATGTCGCTGAGTGCTCATGTAACAAACCGAAGCTACTGCACAAGCCCTGCTCTTATGTCCTTGCTTCATGTGCGGCGCTCGGTGTGAGCCCTGCGCCTTACCTTTCGGAGTACTTCAGCCTTGACAACCTTTCAAACACGTGGAGTGGCGTGTGGAGAGTTTTTATGACGCTCGGTGAGTACAGAGTTATCCCTGCTGGCGAGACTACCTGGATCCCAGATGTAAATCTAAAGCGAACGGGTCCAGGGCGACGGAAGACACGCCGAATACACAATGACATGGATGAGTCACAAGGGGTAGCTCACGAGCTAGGAAATGCTCGATCTGTAGGCAGCCCGGACATAGCAGGAAGGATTGTTTGAATGCACCCGGACCATCGACATAGCCTTGTAATAAACTTTGTAATACGCTTATCATTTGCATCGGATTGTTGTAATCTGTTTGAAACCTTGTAATATGATTCATGTTATGTTACTTTCATGTCGTGTGCTATCCATGGGTATGATACTTTCAATAACGGTTCCCGATGTATGTTATGTTACTTTCAATAATGGTTCATGTTTTATGTTTTGACAGGCATGGCTGGCGGAGATAGAGATCTTCCTGAGCTACTGAGCAGTACATGTGATCGTGGCCATCGCGGCCGCATCTTGTCCGAGGGCGGGGACTTGGAGCCGCTGGTAGTCCGTGCTCCCTTGGAGTACTGGCCTCTGCATGAGGGCTATATCCCCATCCTGCGGGCTGCAGGTTTATTGCCGTTCGCCCGTATGTTGCAGATAGGTCAGCATCTCACACTGGACAGGTCGTTGATCACCGCATTGGTAGATCGATGGCGTCTGGAGACCCACACTTTCCACTTCCGCTGGGGGGATATGACAGTCACACTGGAGGATGTCAGCATGCTGCTTGGTTTACCTGCCAGTGGACATCCCATCGTCCCCCGGCCAGCACGCTTGGATTGGCGCGCACAGATGCACCTTCGATTTAACATCGTTAACCACGCCGACGAGATCCCGGCATCCAGGCGTGGTGTCCCCCACCGATTTCTGGCGCGCTACCGTGAGTGCCCCGATGATGCCCCCGCCGATGTAGTTCGCCAGCATCTCTTCGCGTACTTGCTGGTGACGCTGCAGTATATTTTGTTCCCTTCCACGCACGGTGACACTGTGTACACGTGGTTCATTCCTCTGGTCGAGAGTATCGTCGATGCCGACGCAGGGGCCATGCCGCGTTACAACTGGGCGATGGCAGTGTTGTGCGCGACGTACAGGGGCCTTTGCGAGGCATGCTGCAGGACCGCAGCTGGATCGTTGCTTTCCGCATGCCCTGTACTGCTGCAACTGTGGTCATGGGAGCACTTCCCCGTTGGTCGGCCACGTTTACAGCGGCCCATCCATCCGTACGTTGCGCCAGCCGACTATGATGATTGGGTGGACCGGCCGACCATGGGAGCCCGTTGGCTGGGAGGTCGGCCGAGGTGGTCATCATCACAGATTCACCGCTGTTACTTGGCGTACCTGGGAGAGTTTGATCTCCTATCGGACGCGCGCGTCATATGGCGGCCATGGACACCGGAGCACATCTCGCAGGTTGCACCGCATGGCATTTCCTCGCATTGCACCGCGGGCCAGGACTGCTGGCTTACACGCCGGCACATGGTGTTCTCACATGTGGTGGAGCCGTATTTTCCGGAGAGGGTGATGCGCCAATTCGGCCTACATCAGCAGATACCGCCCCCGGAAAGAAATCGACAACGCCATCTCCCGCGGCAGATTCACGTGTATGCCTCGAACATTTTCTATATCTCATGTACACACTCATATTTGTTTATTTCTTTGCTTTATGTGCATCGCGTCACCTTTTGCAGACAAACACGTAGAGGAAAACACTCTGACAACTGGCAGATCAAGAATTCCAAATGGGTCGACGAGTGGGAGAACCACGTGGCGACGGATGTTGTTGTGGAGGAGCGCCCGTATGACCCTGGGACGTCCCAGGCTTATCTTCAGTGGTACGTGCCACGCACCCGCACGCGACTCGCTCGTGCGGCCCCCCCATCGCCGACAGAACTATCACATCAAGACAGTCTTCGACTCGGCCTTGATGTTCATTTCCCAGGCCGGATACATCGCTCGGTACGTTCGTCTTCGCTGGATACTTATGTTGGTCTCTTATCTTATCTATTTTTCCATAGTTCCCATATGAGTTTCGCATGTGCAGGGTGACTTAGCGTTCGGCATCGACAGTCAAGCGGCAAACCTGTCGTCTCGCTTGGAAGGTCCTCCACGCTTCAAGGCGATGGCGCGTGCTGTCCTACATTCCATCCGTGTAGCAGCACAACGAATCTTGTTCGACGCTACTTGTGGCCGAAAGACAGATGCATCGGTTCCACACCGGAGAGGGGCCCGGCCGCCCAGCCCGATGTCAGCCCGGCCTAGCCTGGGTGGTGCTCGACAGAGCACTTCGTCAGCACGGCGCAATCATCGTGACACATCGCCGACCTGGGGAGGTGACATACCAGGGACGTCCGCCGGCCCATCTCGGCTTCATCGTTCCTCGTCAACGCACAGTGCTCGACGCAGAGATCTGCATATTGGGGGCCCGTCGACACATCGCACTCCCGATTCAGATGACTCTGATGATGACGACGGCATCCGTCGTCAACACGAGGACGACATTCGTCGTCAAGACAGGGACGATGCGAGTAGAGCGTTGGCAGAGCGGTTTGCGGCTGACGAGGATTGCGGCCAGGGTCATATTGAGCAGGCTCTCCAGGGACAGAGATACTCAGTCCCTTGGGAGTCTACTTGGGAGAGTTGGGGGGATCCCGCCCACGACCACATGCATGTGGATGACGATCGTGGGTACTACGCTCCGCAGGGGGCCGACCCCAGTGGGGTGGCACCACAGCAGGACAACCAGGAGTGGATTTCGCACATGTTCGGGTTGCACGACCCTCATGCACATCAGTACTACCAACCGGATCAGTTGACGCCTACCAAACTCCAAGATCACCCTCCACCGACACAGCCATCTCAGGGTCATGCAGGTACTGAGCGGCATGGTCCTTCTACCGCGGCTGGACAGCGATCACATGTGCCACCTGATCCGTACTCACCATCGCCTTTTCAGAGAGATAGACATGGGCATGGGCATAAGAGGGGTCGTCCGAACCCATAGCGGACATGTACTAACACTTTTATTTTCCAGTGTGTTACATTCAAAATGAATCATGCAGTTCACTAGATTTCTTATATATTTTTATTATATGATACATACTTACGTATATTTCTATAGATATATATACATATACATATACATATATATATGTGCATGTGTATATATATATATATATATCTATACAGTATGTATGTATTTATGTATGTACAGTATGATGGGAAAAACTCCTAGCCCAGCTGGTGGGAACTCTCTTCTACCTCGTTGTCCACCTGGGTTCGAATCCCCACTGATCTTGATTTGGGTTCACAGAATAGATTTTGATATTTTAGGGTTTGAGATAGATTAGGGTTGAACTGATCTTGTTACTGCCAAACATAAAAGTCTTTACAAGCCAGATTCAATTCCATCTCTAAATCTCAGATCTATCAATCCTATTCTGTTTTCGAAAACAGGATTCTAATTACCCTAAATACTCATAACTCAGATTTAGCTAAATCTTGCCCTAATCCAGATCAGATTATTCTTGGATTATGATCATGGGTATGTCAATACCTTAATCCAGAAAGTTGGCAGCCAAATCGTATCATCTAAGCCGTTTTCACATATCAGTCCAAATTATATCGTAATTTAGTCCTTTATTTGATATCTAGAAACCCAAAAAGGCTAAAATCTTCAGATTAATTCCAAATTCAAAATTTCTTCAGCAAATCTTTTTCAAATGCTATTTGATACAATTTTCTCTTCTGTGCAGATTACAAAATTACATTTTAAAGACCATAATTCAAAATCGACAAAACTCAGATCTTATTTTACCCTAAAGTACCCTATTTTCAGTTTATATCGAAAATCATCAAATCAACTCATATTTTATCAAATCTCTTGTTAGATGAGTATAATGTATAAGTTTATACTTATTTATGAAATCAGATTACAAATCAATCCGTAATTTAATAATTAATTTTTTTTTCTGCAGATGGAATTGCTGGAGCTTGTCGTGCTCTGGGAGCTCGACAAGTTCTTGTCGAGTTCTGGGAGCACGACAAGCACTTGTCGAGCTCCTGGAGCACGACAAGAGACTCCCCGTGCGACTAGTAGCTTGTCGAGCTCCCAGAGCTCGACAAGCTGATGTGGCAGGCCATTTTTGCAAATTTTCGCAACTGTGGGTTAATTTCGAATTTTTTTTTTAATTCTGGGTTAACAGTAAAAAAAACTCATGAGATAGTCTATGATTCATTTGCCTCTTTAAGTGCATCTTTGACACACTTCAACACAGCCGCATGCTTTTGCATTTGCTCGTCCTTGAATTTGATAAATCTGTCGTCACCAGTTTTGTATATGCCTTCACAAGTGCGGCCCTTTACCTCTTCTTTGTTGCATTACTGAGGGAGTTGGCCGCACGGCCATTTGCATGCGCTCCGTGTAAAATTATATTTCTCTCTAATTTTCTAGAGAGTTCTTATCATACAAAATATTAGCTAATTCTAGAATCTTCTTGCAAGATGTCTAACATTATAAAGTTCTAAGACTTTCTTGCAAAATGTCTAACTTTGTAGAGTTGTACAACCCACTTGCAAAATATTATTTCTTCTAATATTTTCTTGAAATAAGTCCTGTATTGTTTACTTTTAATAGGACAAAACAACTGCTTGAATTGATTTTTTCATATGTTTTATTTGATCAATTTTTGTCTCTCTTTTTTTGTTTTCTTTTGATGGTTTTGTTACATTTTTTTTTGAGATAATTTTTTTTTTCACATTCCTTCAGATTTTCACAGTTTTCTTTTGCAATTTTTAAAATTTCTTGTTCCTTAATTTTATTGGATCAAGATTAAAATCTAGATTTAATCTTCATGTTCTATTTCTCCTCATCTCCCTTCTCTCTTCCCCTCCCAATGCCGCCGCCACGTACCCCCAACCTATGTACTGTAGGATCAAGGATGCCGACTAGAGGGGGTGAATAGGAGGCTTTAAAACTTTTAAATTAAAACAACTTTTGCAAAGAAATAACAAATGAATGAATATTGCACAATTAAAAGAGAAAGAGAAAGCAAACAAAACACAAAGATTTTTCCCGAGGTCTCGGAGACTCGCCCGGTCTCCCTTAATCCTCATTGAAGCACTCAAATAAATGAGTCTTGCTTCAATATCCATGAAGGATATTTCTCACTAGTGGGTGCTCCTTGTCCACTCCGGAAAGGCGAGCACCTATGCCTTTTACAATCTCGCTGAACCTCTCCGACAATCTCCGAACGAGAGAGGTCAACGGCCACGCCACCAAACCGTCTAGGTGAGGGCGTTCACCAAGAATAATAAATTGCAAGGTCTCTTCTAAACCTCCAATACGCACCGAGAAATTCTAAGTATGCAAGGATGATACGAACTGAAAACTCGGCGAATCTCAAAAGCTCACGACATGATCAAAAGATCAAGATTTTAACTCCAAAATAAATGCTCAAGTATATGTATGAGAAGAGAACTGCTTGTTGTGTAAAACATCTGCTCAAAGCCTCCATTTATAGCTTGAAGAATCAAATTCGCCGTTGGAGCTCGCAAACAAAAGCAACAGTGCATACGACAGCATGACAAACTGACAGTCAATTTGGGTCACGACCAGAAAAAAGTAAAATCCAGAGAAAACTCAGCTAGCCGTTTGAGGTCGTATATGGAAATAAAACAGTGCAAACTGACAGTCAGTTTGGGATACTGACAGTCAGTTTCAAACTCAACGATTCACAAAATTTACAGATAAAATTTTGCTAGCCGTTTGTGGTCGTATATGGAAACTGACACCTCATACTGACAATCAGTATCACATACTGACAATCAGTATGGACCACAAAATCGACTAGTTAAAACAAAAACTCAAACAAATCAGCTCGAGGTCGAAATGCATACTGACAGACAGTATAGGTCAAAAAGATTCAGCTCAAAAAAACATACTCTCTGGACATTTGTCAGTTTAAATAGATTGACATTTAGAATGATAGTTAGTATAGCACACTGACAGTCAGCTTGAATAGAAACAGCCATAACTTTTAATCCAAAAATCCGATTGAAGTGTTTTATACCTCGTTTGAAAGATAATTTAAAGAGCTATCTTTTTTTATCAGAACCAAAAATTTGATCTGCCTAGATCTTTCTAAAAAATGCAAAAACTCTTCTGCTATCAAAAACTCAACTGAAAAACCAAATCAAATCCAATCGAAATGATTGATATGCAGTGACCTAACAGTTTCTTGGTTTATACTGGAAATGTAGAGGGGACTTGCAACCCCTCTTTATAGTACGGTTAAAACTAAAAACAAATTCCTAAACCGATCAATCTCCAAAACACCGAGATCGGTAAAACTGAAAACAAATCTTACCTCAGGTCCTTGCACCTTTAATCTTGCGATTTGTGTCTGTACCTTGCGACTTGTGCTTTACCTTTTTCACTTTGGTTTTATCTTGATCACCTTGTACGTCTTCCCAACTAAGATATGTATCAAATATCTCAAAAGCACAATTAGTCTGAAACGCTTATTTTCATTAATCATCAAAATCAGGCATAATGGCCTAGATGCAACATGCACGACCGCCCCTGGTGGCCGTCGGCAACCACGCCAGTATTGGCCACCTATTGGCCACCGCCTACCACTGCCCATAGCAATGTCGACACTGAGGACAATGTCGGCATAGCACCCCCCCCCCCCCCCCACAACACCGCCTCCCTCTCTCTTCCACCACTTTTCCCTCTTCCCCTGTGGCTACCACTTTGCACCAGTGCTCCACCGCCATCGGAGAAGTTAAGGAGAGAATTAGGTAAACCCCTAGAGGTTAGATTTAAGAAGATGGATTTTGATTCAATGGTAGAAACTGGTGTGAACAAAATAAGAAAAAAAAACAAGTATATACCATTTAACAAGTATAAGAAAAAACAAGTATTTCACAAAGTTTGTGCAGTTTTTCTCATTTAAAATAATTGTTATGTTCAAATATGCAATTTGTATGCAAATTATAGCATTGTTCTTTAGATGCTAATTCTTTTGCATGAAATTTCCTAAATTTTGAGTCATGCATGATACTTGCTGGTGGTATTTTATCGATATAATTCTCATATTTGATATCCTTTAGGACACCATTATCCTTTATGTTGGTATGGACTTTACTGTGTCGGGGGTTTTGGTGAAGGGTGCAACACCCCGAACTAGGGTTTGGAAGATTTGAATATTTCCAGAACACGTTTAAGTTCAAGCTCGCATATATTTTGAGACAGAGTAGAAACACAGATGTATTGGCAAAATAGATAAAAAAAACTTTATATTCAAATCATAAAAGTGCCTTACAAAACTGTAGATAGATCAATGAAATAAGATTTAAAGAAATAAATCCCAAAGCTAAACGTTGATACTCTTCATGCTAAGCATTTTCTGGGAAAAGATTCCCTCATTTGTAAGCGTGGTCTTGAAAATTCTCATCATCTGGTCCCACCTCTTGGTACGGTTCGAAAGTGTCTACATACACCACTGTGTAACTATAGTCATAAGTCTTTGAGACTTATCAAGACATGATATATTTATTTATTTATTTATAATTATGGACACGGAACAACTCATGGACAATCAATGCAACCAAGAGTCAAGTTTCCATCACTAAAGATGCACATAAATTTTGTAAAATAATAAAACAATGTAAAAACTCACTTTTAACAGTTCAAACTTCTATTGGTCAAATTATCGTACTTGTTGACGAATATTCACACTTAATTTATTTTGCAAAAGTGTTCTATACCACAACATCCGTTAGGTACGACTGTCAATGCCATACGTATCCTACTGCATTTTTTAACACATGATTGGTACTAAGGAAACAAAGTCTTTAGCCGTATAGCAGAATATAGAGCCCACCCAAACATATACGCACACACTGACTATGCACAAACTATTGTAATGAGCCGCAACCCACTACTTCAACTTTCACCACAACTACAGAAAAATCATGTGGGTTATATTGCCTATAGGGTTATTGAATTTAGTCCGCCCCATCCCAGAACTATGGTAATTATGAAACAAACATTGGACATTGACCAAATTATTATTAATTTAAACAATTTTATAACCTTCTACAACAACAACGAACAAAATCAACTTACGACAACAGATCTCGACCACAAATCTCAATAACAAATCTTGACCACAAATCCAAACCACTATTTATGCATGTAATGCCACTAAATCAACATATACATGCTTCCAATTATTTTGCACCAAATTAAAACATGCAATTTAGTGTATAAAATACTTATAGATTAAAATCAAAAATATATAATACATAATAGGTACAATATCCATCAAGGGTGGTGTACACAGCTTGCCTTGATTGTCTGATGGATCCGAAAACTCTTCCTCGAAAGTTGCTCTAGCGTCCGTCGATAGATTTTATGATTTCAGCCGCAAAAACAAACAAATAACTACTAAATTCAAAAAATTATTAAATAAAAAATACACAATGTTTCAATCCAAGGTTTCAAGACTTATTACGGATCTACAATTCAGATCTATAGCTTAGAAACTAATTAAAAACAGCTCTAAACAAACAAATAACTACTAAATTCAAAAAAATATTAAATAAAAAATACACAATGTTTCAATCTAAGGTTTCAAGATTTATTAGGGATCTACAGTTCAGATATATAGCTAAGAAACTAATTAAAAACTGCTCTAGGGACTAAACTGCAAATAAAATAATTACAGAAAGGTTCTTGGTCCTTAAAACCAATCTAACTCTCATCTCTCTTATGGAACAACCACAACACACAAACACACCTCACGAGTAGAAGAGCTGGCGGTGGTTCGGTGTAACTTCAGCGGCTCCAAACAACATTGACTTCTCTTCCTCTCACCGCGTTCGTACCGAATTTCTTGTGCTCTCAAGAGTTGAACCTCCTTATTTATAGTCTCATGAGATTTACCTTTTTCAATCTCATTCCAATTCTTTGTTTCCATATGAATATAATTACTTTCCTTTCTCCTAAATTCGGATCTCTTTCTAAATTTGTTCCTTCCTAACTTGGATATACTCGGTTGTGCTTGAATTCGAGTTCAATCCAGTCCAATTGAGTTCAATTGTGTCTCAATTTGGTCTAAAGTTAGAGATTTCAGGAATTATGGTTTTTAGCGAAATTTTGGGGCATCACAGCGGCCTTCCCTGCTATGAAGTACCTAATGGAGGAGGTAATTGAACACTATAGATGGTGAGTTGCATGTGTCATTGGGTTCATATGGCCCTTTGTATCAGCTGGATCCGTATTATGCGCACATGCCCAGCGCTTCTCAATTCCAAAAGCAGCCTACTACATAAGTGTGTTGGTATGGTTGGACTTTTTGTTCTGCTGGTATTTTTCTAATTTGGTTGCTCGCCCCTTAGGCACCCATTCTCCTTTTCTTCTTGATCATAGCTACAATTATGTTTCACTCTGGTGGTTTGATTTTGGTAAGTTTCATCCAATCTTATCCTATTTCGCTCAAGTTACATATACTTTATATTTTTCTAATTTTTTTCTAATATGTTTGTGTAGGCATCACTAACAAATGGGTGCAAACAGACCACTAACTAAGACTTCCACTCGAGGAAGATAGAATGTTGAATTTTAAACGGTGCTTGAATTTTTTTTTTTGATTTTTTTTCCTCTACACCAAGCACATTCGAGTGGCAAAGTTCAACATCACACTACGATTCATCCCCTTCACATGGCCCTTGGTAGATATGCTCTCATGCGCCACTACGAGAAGAAATGGACATGGCGACACATGCTCATGGCGGTGATGGTGCTACTGTAGCCGTCCAAAGACCTCATCTTAAAGGTAAACCACTCCACTTCTCTCTTGATTCTTTCCCCCTTGTTTGTGCCCATGGGGTCTAGCATTTGATCTTGGTACATGGTTAGTGGCACACACCATTAACCATGTCTTTGCATGTACTACTAGAATCTGGTTAGTGGTGCATGTTATGTTCTTGGTTACTGGATAGTGGTGTCCTTGCTTTGGTTGCAATTTATGAGTATCTATTAATGAAAAATTTGCCTAAAGACCGCTTTAGTATTATATTTTGTGCAATCAAATTTCTCTATTCAAAATTGTAACAATTGGACCCCTTAATCTAGTGGTGGGAAATGGATGCGGACAATCCATCTTATCTGATATCTATATCCGATAAAATGCGAATATAATAAGCAAATATCCATTCGAATAGTAATTCGAATCTGAATACGGATACTATCCGAATTTTTGTGCCGAACACGAATGCAAATGTAGTGTGCAAACATGCAATCAAATCAAATACAGATATAGATAATATCCGAATTCAAGTCTGCAACTTAACCTAATACTCAGCCTAAGCAAAGTCTCTTAGGACATGAAGTGATGAAAGTATAGACCCAAAGTAATTTAGGCCTTATATTATTGGTTACTATTTGTTTTCATGTTATATCATATTTAATATTTGAAATTCATTTAAATTAATTACAATAATTCTTTTAATTTATCGTTAAATATGTTGGATATTTGAATCCGACTTAATTAAGTATTTAATTCAAATTTGTATTCGTGATGATATTTGATTGTATTCGATTCCGAACTTAATTGCATTTATTTTAAAAATATATATGTGAATATAGTTTAACCAATATTCAATCATATTAGATTAATTTCTATCCCTATCTTAATCTATTTTACTATTAATTATGTTAAAATAATAGTCATTAACATATGAATCCTACGTGTTAGTCCAATCAGTCCAATCCCACATGTTAATGAGTCAACATATTGATTAAATTAATGGAGAAATGGACTAAAGGATCTAATTACTCCTATTTAAATAGCAGATGATCTATTTTATTCTAATTTCAAGTAAAAAAATTTAATTGGTCAAAATATGATAGTAGAGAGGTCTCAAAATACTATTTTCCCATTTACTACTTACTATTACTAGTTCTTGTTTAAGCTGGCACTAAGGATGATTCTTGATGCCTGTATGTGTATTATTGGAATACGGTCATAACGTGATATTGTCCGCAGATCAATTGACGGACAGCATATTTTTAGCATGTCATTGGGTGAACTGCCAACCAGTGGTGCAACCAAGCTCATACCTACAGTAGCAGCTGATATTGGCACATTGCATAATAGTACTAAAGTCTGATTTATTTGAATTTTTTTTTACAAATAACCCATTAAATTTTTTTTTTCAAAACTAATCCAAAACTTTTTAAAATATCAGAAATAACCTTCAGTAGTAAACTCCCGTTCGCTATTGAACTTCAGTCGCAGCCCAGTTTGCGACTGATTAGGTGGCACGGTCCAGAAGTAGTACACGTGGTCGTCACGGACTGGTGCGGTCGTCACAAGATGGCGTGGTCGGTGCGGAGTGGTCGTTGAAGATATTGAAGTGGTCGCAGTCGATGCAGGAGTGACCGTTGAAATGTCGAGTGATCGTCGGAGTGTCGAGTGGATAATGTCGGTGGTTTCGAAGATGGTGGTGGCGAGCGGTGTCAAGGTTGAGGGAGGCAGTGTGTGGCGACGGGATTTGGTGAGGCGCACAGATCTGGCTAGGGAGGTGGCGTTTGAGGAGAACGGTGATGAAATCGACGATGCAGTGCGGCGTGCAACAGTGCTGGCGCACAAGGAGCGGCGGCGGCGCGGTGTGGCGTTGCGCGGTGGAGATGCGATGAAAGGGGATGAAAGGAGAGAAGACTGGCGGCTCGTCGGCTCGCGAGTTCCTGGACCGTGCCACCTAATCAATCGCAAACAGGGCCCGCGACTGAAGTTCAATCATGAACGGGAGTTTGCGATTGAAGGGTATTTCTGATATTTTAAAAAATTTTGGTTTAATTTTGAAATTTTTTTATTGGGTTATTCATGAAAAAAAGCTCCGGTTTATTTATTGGGTTAGAAAACAGAGAAGTCCTGTCTTTCCGTTGATGTTTATGTGTTTTTTTTTTATAATTTGCTGACCCCTAATTTGATGGTCTCTAAGCAAACTAACGAGAATGTTAATAGAGCCTGTGCTAAGAAAATCACATCGGAACAAAATCATTTATGGATACAGATCGCTAATCTTAAACACGACAACACATCCGTCTCAATGAAAACAAAATATGTTTGGTAGTGCGACCATGTTATTGTCATCAGCCAAGCCTATACATGGAGTTTGAGACTAATCATACACATAAGAAAAAATTCAATAAACTGCCCTGGACTTCTTCAAGGCTCTGCCGGCCTCCGTCAGGAGCTCATCTATAGCCGGCCGGAGGCGACCTTCCACCAGTCGCTTGTACCCATCAGTGTTCACGACATCTCCCAGCCTGCCATTCGCTACGATAAACCTGCAGCAGAACGTCTGCAGCTGCTGGCATCGTTGTTGCTCCGCAAATGCCAGTATCGTCGCCGCAGTGTGTACATCAACGTCCCTGCACAGTCTCACCACGCATATCGCCTTCATCCTGTCTAGCTGGTACCTGTCGGCAGCCACGAACAACCGCTGGTTCATCGCCATCGTGGCCTCTTTGCTCCAGTCCTCAACGATCTCCTCCGTCTCAGGCAGTGTGTCGGTGTATATGAACCGCAGAACAGCGCCGAACACCGCCGGCTCCATGTCCTCAACGGTTATGCAATCGTTAGTCGACTGCTTAAGCTCCTTGGCGAAGACCGGCGACCGAACAGCGAGCACGCAGTTGTGCAGTGCGAACATCTCCCCACCGACGCAGAAAGTGACGTCGGCGTCCCTCCCGCTCTCCAACAAGCGGCCAAGGTCGCTGTGCACCTCGGTCGGCAGCACGGCGATGTGTCCGGTCGTTGGCCGGATGACATGGATACAACATGAGACCTTCATAGATTCATTGCGCACGAGGCCGCACAACCGCAGCTCCTCTTTCGTTGCCAAGCTGAAGTGGCAGGTTTGCCGAGCCACCATCATCCGCCTCGTGGGCATCTGAAGCGCCGGCGGGCTCTGCCGGTGATCTAGCACACCGAAATTAACAATCGCCATTATAGAGGCCTCAGTACCGCTGTCACGGCACCGCACTCTGACCCAGAGGCCATCGCGCTCGCTCAGCCGGCAGCTCGCGTACCAGTTCAGACCGCCGACGGAAAACTTTTTTGGATTGCCGTATCTTTCCTGTGAGAAGCCTTTGATCACCAGAAGGCACGTGGCTCTATCATAAACGGTGTAATGACGTAGACGAGGCGATGCAAACCTCGACAAGCTCGTCGAGGTGACGATTGGAGCAATTTCTACCATGCTGTCGTAGTGTTAGTGTCTTTGCGGCTGATACGGTCGGGGCGTCGCCGAATATTATTATATAGACCATAGAGACATGCGTGTAGTAGTAAAGATTTAGATCACGTCTCCTATTTCTTCTCGGTTTTGGAGATCTGGTTAATTCAATTGCGTTTGTCCGTGAAATGGAAGTGCTGAGATGAACTCATACCAAATGACAAACATGTTTGGCTTTGATTTGAAAGTTCCCAATTCAGTTACGGATTTGGTCTATAAAAGGAACTCTTTTTTGTTTAATTAGCAATGGAACAGTCAATCATATGATATCATCTCGGGTAGGAATTCGACAAAGCCTATCAAATTTGAAGAGGATATGAACTAGGATATGAGATGGAATTCAGCATTCCTATTAGTTTTAGATATGTACAACTATCGAACGAGTCAAGCCGTCGAAAAGTTTAGATCTATTTGAAACAAGTGTGTTGTACACCGAGCCGAATCCGGTTTGATTGTTGGATCTTAAATTCAAAATCCGACTCAATCTTATGGGTATTAGGTTTGACCTGACTCGGTTTAATTTTACACAACCTAAATGGTTAAATTTCTGAATAAAATTTATATATTAGTAGAGAAAATTTATATTGTGATCCTTAATTCAGATAGGAAGTTTAGTTTTGAACCTTAACTTGTCAAAGGGTAAAAAACATCTCAACTTTAGGTTTAGTTCCAAAACATACAAATATTCTATTTAAAAAATTATAAAGTATTGTGGCACTGTTTTACAAATACGTGGATTTAAAAAACTCTTAGTTTTCGATTTAGGTCTAAGATAGTTATCCTAATTAAAAAAATTAAGTTTTATATTATTGACGTGTAGAATCGATATTTACATATCAAAGACACAATGAACTTATTTTGGACAATGGTGGAAGTCGTGGGGTTATTTTGACTTTTTGGTAAAAATGAAGCCTTAAAATGGACTTGACAAATCATTGGTTGACTAAAATTAGACTTATTATGTATTAGTATAAGTTTCTTTTATTAGTATATAGTATATCATCGCGAAAAAAGAAGACTAATTTAGATGCTATGTTTTGAGATATGTTTGTAGTAATGGTGCTCATTGTTATTGTCTTGCTAGTATAAAATGAGTTGTGTTTGAACGAACTGATCCTGACTCGGCTCATTAAGAGTCATGAGTCAAAACGTAGGCTCAGTTCGTCTCACATGATAAGATGAGTCGAGTCTGAACCGTTCACGAGCTAGTAAATTTACTTGTTCAAATAGATTTTATAAATCGGGTCAGAAATATCTTGTGTTTGAAGAAGGGAGGTGAAATTTTTTATAGCTAAATTGCATATAAGTCTAAATGAGTCAAATCTGAATGAGCTAAAAATGAGGCTCATCTCAACTTATGGACTTAATTGAGCTAAAAATGAGGCTTGACTTTTTATCTCTTTCAAGCCAAACTAAAATCAAACTACACCCAATTTATTCACGAGTTTCAAATTTTAACCCTATGTCTCACTGAGCCTGATAAGTTAGAATACATGTGGATAACAATGAAACAACATGACTATTAAAAAAATCTTTCACATGTAATTACTAGAAGCATCATTATATGTATTTTAACTTATCTTATTGTTCCGTTGTTATTAGTTCACTATCATAGAATACTTTGACTAAAAACTTGCATGAATAATATAACACATGGTATAGCTCAGTTCAACAGATCTAATAATAGATGAATTTAGTCTATTTTACAACAATTAGGTGGACAAAAATACATGATTTTGCAAATATATGAATCTGAGTGGACAAAATTAAGAGCAAGGAATATACATTGCATGCACATCGTGAAGAAAGGGAGAGGCTCCCGATAGAGAACAACTTAAGATTTGTTAGCAACATGAAAATTTCAGAGAAAAATTTTTATTAGTTCTCAATTGAAGTTTTTCTTCTAATTTTTTTTTTGAAATTACTGTATTCTAAACAAAATAATAGATGCAATATTTTTCTTTCATCAAATCAAATGTATAAAAGGTTAGCAATAAAAAAGAAACCTTCGAGAGAGATGAACATATGATGTGTACAATTGTGCCTTTTAAAACTCTAGATCATGATATGATGCTGTCTCCTTCACCCTCATCCTCGAATAGTATCGGTATCTGTTTAGATTTTAGGTTTTCATTTTAACCCACATCTCCTCTCCCTCCCGTCCGTCGGCGCCGCCGCCTCCTCCCCCGTCCCCGCCGCGGCCTCCCCCTCCTCCTCCCACAGTCTTCTCCCCGCCGCGGCCTCTTCCTCCCATGGCCTCTTCCACCCGCGGCCGCCTCCTCTCGTACCCGCCCCGTCCCCGCCGCCGCAGCCTCCTCCTCCTCCCGCAGCCGCCGCCTCCTCTCGCGGCTTCCTCCCCGCCGCGGCCTCCTCCTCCCACGGCCTCCTCCTGCCCGCGACCGCCTCCTCCTCCGGCGGCCGCCTCCTCCCCGCGGCCGCCTCCTTCTCCCCACCGCGGTCTCCTCTTCCCGCAGCCGCCTCCTCCTCCCGCATCCACGCTGCCTCCCCGCTGCCGCCTACTCTCGCGTCCACGTCCGAATAACATTCGAATTTGATTCGAATCCGATCCGATTACACCCCTACTCTAGATCATGATATAAGCACGGACGCAATTTTACCATGCACCCCGAGTAAACCTGCACATTAATTCATGTCGCCGACAGCCATCTCAATTCCCATGCCCGCCTTCCCCAACGTCGAGACTGAGGGTGGCATATGCCACCTCGCCGTCGATGGCGACTTGCGCGCCGGAGGCGAGCCTCCAAATAACTTCTTGGAGTCCCAGAAGGTCCCCATAGGCGGGTACGACTGGACCATCCGTTGCCGCCTGGTAAACTGGCACAACGGTGGCGGCTCCAAGAGCCGCATCGAGCTCTTCGTCGGCTGCGTCCTGGTCCACGCCAAGGGCGGCCGCGGCCTCGACGTGGTCGCGACGTATAGCATGAGGTTGTTCAGCTCCCGTCCAAGCAAGACGGGGATACTGAATCCACGCAAATCGACGGGGATACCGATGTTGGAGAGTGGAGACACGCATGTTTTCCGGCCCGGCGATTACCACGGGGGGCCGTTCATGAACAGAGACGAGCTGCAGGCTGCAGGCATTAGCTCCAATGGCCGGCTGTTGGTCGCATGCACGGTGCAAGTCCACGTCTGCCCGGGCATGTCCGTGCCGCCGTCCACCTTGTGCCAGAACCTCCGCAACCTCTTTGAGAGTCGCAACCAGGACGCGGACGTCACGTTCAGCATCTGCGGGGAGGTGTTCCGCGCCCACCGCTGTATCCTTGCCGCGCGGGCACCGGGCTTTGAGAAGGAGGTCATCGGGGACGTGGACCCGAGCGCGCTCGACGTGCGCGTATCCATCGGCGACATGGAGCCACTGGAATTCAAGGCGATGCTTCTCTTCATATACACCGACATGTTACCGGAGATGGTGGAGCTCACCGGTGATGGCAGCAAGGAGGTCTCAGTTCGGATAGCCCAGCGACTGCTTGTCGTGGCGGACCGGTACGGGATGACGAGGATGTCAGATTGCTGTCAAGCTAGGCTGTGCCGAGACATCAGCGTGAACACCGCGGCGAGCACTTTGGCTTTGGCGGAGCGACACCAGCTGCACCAGCTCAGGGACTTCTGCTGCAAATACATCGTGTCGGATGGGAGATTTCCGATCGTCATGAAAACCGATGGGTACAAGCTTCTGACGTCGAGCTTCCCATCGATCAGGGACGATCTCCTGATAGAACTGACAAAAATGGCAAACAATCATCACCATTTGCTTTCATAAACATATCACACTTCGGTTTTTTTTTTCTTTTTAATGTATGATGAGCGTACAAATTCCTAAATTACAGCCGTAAATTGTTATACGTCCGCTGTTTTGACCGATTGCCCGGTTTTGGCGGTGTACATTCTTTTTGAATAAATATAGTGGTCGGTGCATTCCTCATTTTATCTGAGTTTTTTTTTTATAAATAATTAAGATTAAAAAAATAATTACAAAAATGACTCACAATTTCTGAATTTTACAAAAATAGACCGCCACATAAACCTGTCGCGTCCTGAGTATTCGATAATTCTCTAACTCTTGTAACGACTCGGTCTTGATACAACCAGTTTTAAACTGATACAACCACGCTCAGATTCAACACTGATACGATTGGTTTGTGCATTAGATACGACGACGACCAAATATAGTACTAATACGAGTATGACCAGGTCTAGATCTTATACGACCAATTTTAACTTGATACGACTACGACTGAGGAATCAGAGGACTTGTCGAGTCTCCAAGACTTAACAGACTGACATAGTTGTCTATTTTTATACAATTCGAAAACTGTAAGTTATTTTTGTAATTTATTTTTAATCTGAATTATTTATAAAAAACTACTTTTTATCTATTGTCCCATCACTTTTAATGGAGACTAAACCAATTCATTTATATTCAAATCTAATTCAATTTCATATCTTTATTATATTTTGATATAATAAATATGCAGTGTGACTAAAACTGATTGCGCACCATATAAATAACATACTACTAGACCAGACCTGTTTAATAATGTTATTAGGAGAGTGATTAATACATATTAAAGATTTTTAAGATGGATTAAATTGGATTAAAGATTATTAAGTTAAATTAAGGATTATTTAAATGTAACAAAGACAAAATAATAAATTCTAGAAATTTTTTTTTCAACTTATATATCCAAATTTGCATCACCAATACAGTCAACTTAACATCTCTTTTTAATCTATATCAACTCATAAATCAACCAAATAACCCGTAATTACATCTCCTTATCTTGTCCAAACTGCACAAACTCATCCTACGCAGCTAGATTGGATAAATTCAGGCATGCGAAGAGACCTACCTGATCTATGCAGAAAAGTAATGGACTAAAATGTCTTTATCCCTGTTCTTTGCCAGTAACTGCCAGTACATATCATACACATGGTATGCCGCTCCCTGCAGTGATATGCTCCCCTGACGACAACTGAAATAAACAGGTAATTTAACACACAAACAAACCTTCGCCTCGGACAAAAGAAAAAAAAAAATACTCGAGCAAACTTCAGAAGAGAATCCCCACGAGAGGGCGAACCAAGCATGATCATTCATGAGGTGCATTATCTCCAAAAGAGCTAGTTTTTACTCTAGCTCCTTTTACATTCAACTGCCTTTGCTAAATTGTACACATTACTAATTCAGAAAAGAAGAGGAAAAAAATAAACAGGTGCAGAAACGATAATTCAACAACGTATGCATTACTTAAGCGTGTCGAGCAACTCAAGGTAAAGAATCTGGTCAGATTATTGTTCATCCACATTCTTCAAATCACTTCATGAATCTGGATGTTTGACTCCAAAAGCTCAAGTCCTGGCAGCAGTTCTGAGTCATGGTAGGCAAATCTCGTGACTTGGTTCTGTCATTTCCTTCTCTGAGGATCCCGATCAAGACCATGCTTTCTCAAAGTTCTAATGTATTGTCGCATCAGACTGAACTTGTTAGAACCCAGATTGTACAAGTAATCCCATGTAAAGATTCCTGTCTTGTGCAAATCATCAAAAAGAATCCTGCGATACAACAACTGGTCACAAGGGTGCAGAAAATATAATTGTTACTAAGAGATAGAATTATCAGAACTACTGTTCCTTTCACAAAAGATGTTATTTTTATGATATAGAAAAAACCAACTATGAATTTTATTCTACTGGAAGGAATATGGTCCTCACCGGATGCCGTAGTTTCCTACAGATTCAGCTGACATCATTCCAACATGTCGCCTCCCAAATATGACCTGACAAAGGAAGTGCAAGCAAACTAACAATTGGAGTGCAAATGTTTAGCAACATAGCATTTCGGTAAAAAATGCACACTTGAAGCACTCTTCTAAAGGGGGTCATCATTGAGATTTTTTGTAGGGCTGATCAACTTTCCAGGTTTAAAAGCAAACAGCATGAATTTTTCCAGAATCATTCAAAGAAAATGGCTCTTCAGAAGCTAAAAAGAGAACAATTTTTTCCACTGCAAATGGCTACAAAGAATTCATAATAGAAAATGCAACATTATTAGGACAAACCAAGAAGTTCCAGAGGAACTAGTGTAGTATGGAGTAAGGAGTGCGAAAATTATACCAGAAGGTTACCTTCTCACCGCCTATTGATCTGATTTTGCTGTCAGCTGCTGGACTGTGTACTCTAAGATACTCAGCTGACAGATGGAATGAGCTGCCATCAGCGAATTGGACCTCTACCTGAGAAGAATCACAAATATAACATGATTGAAAATAGATAAACATTGCACAGCCAAGGCAATGTACTGTGAACACAAGAGGAAATTTTGCAATAACCTCATATTAATGTGAAATTTCAAAAAAAAGAAAACTTCCAAAACATGCAGTATGTACACAGACAAGTGCCGATCACGGAACGATTTTCACATTCAGACAAGGTGAGGTTTTCAAGAATAATGCTAATCGTTGTGCCCGTCGCTAATGGCATAATAATGTGGACAACTAAGCAATCAAGATTCAATCATGTGTCGTAATAATGTAGACAACTGAGCAATGAAAGATGCCCCCACATATTCTCATCCATCTGCACATCATATCACACGATGCTTTGGTACAAGGCAGTGTTGGCAATTAAGCAGTAGTTGCTAGTTACCTATACATGAACAGCAAATAACTACTAGTTTAGTCTCCCAAATCTACTCTAGTTACTCGCCCGTCGCCACTACGTGATTATTGACGATTCATCACACTTCTCCAAATGGAACAAGTTACGGATAGAAGCCAAAGAGCACTTGGAAGAGAAATGCTCGTCAAAGACTCAAAATTAGCAATCTTGGAACGGACTAGACTGCACATTTCAACAATGAAATCAGGTGAACTTGATGGGATCTGACTAGACTGCAGATTGAATTAGGCAAAATTGCCCCAAATTTGGAATCTTGAAGCAAAAGTAGTAACAATTGCCGCTGCAAGAAGTAAGAGAAGTCGATGGGATCCGAGGAGGAGATGGTTTGGGGGAAGCCGAGAAGAAGGGACTCACGAATTTGGGCGGGTGGAGCGCGAGCTTCGTCAGGCGCGGGGCCTGCGCCGCCGCTTGCAGCCGCCGGAGCGCCGCCGTCATGGAGGAGAAGGGAGAACCCGGCGGAGACCACTAGGACGCTCTCCGCATTTGGGCCACTGAACCGTACGAGTGCTACCACACCCCAGGTGGCCCAGCCCGACACATTTTGCGGCGTGTAAGTTTCCGCCAAAGCCCACTACCTTTTCACTAATAAACTACAGACCCCCCACGCGCGAGCCACACAAATCCGCACGCTCCGCGACAAAGGACAAGCTCTTGTTTGTGCCGCCTATCCCCTTCGCCCGCGTCCGTGCGCGCGCGCGGTCACCGCCGCGGTAATGCCGCTCGTGCTCGCGCAGCTGCAGGACATCCGGGACCGACTCTCCGACCGCCTCCGCCCCTGGAGCCGCTCCGCCCAGTTCTGGCTCCGAGCCGCCGACATCTACACCAGCTACAAGGTCCTAGTCCGCCTCCTCCTGTGCTATTGGTGCATGCGCTAGGTCTTTGTTGATATGTCCCTGAGGGGGTTTGTGCTTTGGTTCAGGTGTGCCAGATTCGTGCGGGGTTCGTTAAGGATGAGGAAGAGCGGGAGGCCATGTGGGAGCAGCAGCACGAGCTCGGCGCAGAGAAGATGTACTCCCTCTGCTCCGAGCTCGGCGGCCTCTTCCTCAAGGTGCTGTTTTTTTCTTTTTTTCTTTTTTTTTTTGGATTGTTTAGTTTATTAATTCTTAGATTATAGACTACATGATTTGGAGGAAATGTATCCGTGAGATCAACAGAAGGTACACTATCTTGTTCTTAGAAAAATAACTGTAATTATGCCCCAGTGCCTTATCTGTATGATCATGTTGTACTCTCTGTTCGTTTTTATCTTGTATTTGTGCTTTTTGATGTGCAATGGTTGATTTTAGTGCTCGATTGCACTGGATTTTGTACAGGCTGCTCAAATTCTGGGTAAGCCTGATTTGGCGCCGATGGCATGGGTGAAAAGACTTGTTACTTTGTGTGATAAGGCTCCAGCCACACCGATTGATGTGGTTAGAGATGTCGTGGAGAAAAATTTTGGCAAGAACTTTGATGATATATTTGAACGGTTCGATGTTGAGCCTGTTGGTTCTGCTTCTATTGCACAGGTTTGTGTTTAGAAACATCTCCATGTTTATAAGATCCAGGAAGTGTAACAGTAGTGCTTTGCATGAATGTCCATCAGTCTTAAATCTATAGAAGCACCATTTGCTTTTTTTCTACCATAACACGTACATACATTGTGAGCTTGAATTTTGTATGCTTATTGCAAAGTGATATAATTGGTGCAAATCATGGATGCCCACTCCTTATTAAATATTGCTTCATTTTTTGTTAGGTGCATCGAGCAAGGCTTAAATTTTCAAAGGCAGATGTTGCTGTCAAGGTTAGGACTCTCTGTGTCTTAGACCACCATTTCCTTATCTCAATGTGCTTAATGCATCATAGTGATTCCGACAAATCCAGGTGCAACATCCAGGAGCTGAACATGTGATGATGGTTGATATCCGGAACTTGCAAACATTTGTGTTGTTTTTGCAGAAGTATGACATCAACTTTGATCTGTATTCTGCCACCAAAGAGATGGAGAAGCAGGTATTTAGTCATTCCAATGGCAATGTTTTTCGTCTCTCCCAGTACACTTTTCTGCACCTGTCACTTCTCTGCATATTGTTTTGGTACTGATCAAGGAACTGCTTGGGCCTCTTACTACATCTATTGCTATGTTGACAAATACTAGGTTAGACCTCTCGATCTGCTTAAATTTAACTCCTTTTCTTTCTTTGGCAAAATTTAGCATTTCAATTATAGCATATCCATCCATACACCCACCCACACACCCACAAATAAAACATGCTTACTATTATTGATGGATTAAATTGAGCATAGGTGTTCTCATAAATACATATAGTTTTGATTTCTATTATAATTCATAGTTAGGTTTTAATTGATTCTGATTTTTACTGAAAGTAAAAGAACTGGCAAATTTTGCAAACTTCTATTTCCTACCAACCTGCACCTTGTGCTGGATCACAATGGTTGATATTAAATTCAAGATTTAATTTTTGCATTGATGCTTCATTGTTTCTTAAGATATGCTATGAGTTTGACTTTGTGCGCGAAGCGGCGGCAATGGAACGGATACGAGAATTTTTACGTGTCAACAATAAGAAACCTCCAGTTAGGGTGCCTCGTGTGATTCCTGGAATGGTTACTAGGTATGATGTCATATCTACTCAACTTAACAAAGTTATTGTGTCATTTAATTTCATCGGATCCTACTTCTGTCCTACATTTTCAAGTAGATATGAGGATTGATATCAATTGATAGGATTCAATGGAGCAATTTATAAGTTGTTCTTTGCTATTAGCTGGAACCTTGAATTGTTTGAGCTTTAGAAATGAATTTACAGCTGATCTGCATGTCTTTATATCTGCCCTGCTTGGGACTAATGTTCTCCTACATTGCCCAATTATGAATGTTATATTTCAGGAACAATTGAGTAGTCATGATTAATTCTTTTTATTTTGTTATTTCATCACATCGAGAAGTATGATGATGATTTTAAACCATGTTTTGCCATTTTTTATTTGTATATTGCATAGGTTTGAAATGCTGCAGTTGTGTCTAAATTTCTCCACTGTTCGATAAAATGCGAAATGGTGCTTAAGGTGCTTAATTGAGATACTGCAATAGCAATTTTATATTTGTTGAGCCAACTCCCTCTTTTGGTTCTTTGCAGATCAGTGTATAGGAGCTTATTCATGATATCTTCATTTGAATTAAATGGTACCTTTTGTTTGTTTTCTTTTAGAGAGGTGCTGGTAATGGACTTCATAGAAGGAACCCCAATAATGAATCTTGGCAATGAAATAGCAAAAAGGGGCATAGATCCTGGTGGTAAGATTGCAGCAATGGCAAAGCAGTAAGCCCCTTCATCTCAAAAGAGTATGGTTCTCATTTGCTTGGTTTACAAAACCTTACATTTCTCTCTCCTGATGTATTTTGTGATGGGTTAGTACAATTAAAATCTAATAAAATGTAATGTCTTCCTGATCCAGCTATAATTAGTATTGAGTAGGCCTTATAAAAATAATTTCTAATTATCCCTTCATTCCTTGCAAATTTTACCTTGGTTTAGAGCGTGTCCTTTCTTATGCAGGAAGATTTTAACAGATCTTACACTTGCTTATGGTCAAATGATCTTGAAGGATGGTTTTTTCCATGCAGATCCACACCCAGGAAACATCCTTGTGTGCAAGAACAATGAGGCAAGTGATTTACTTTAACATATTTCTTCCCTACCATTCTTTTTTTTTACTTGAGACCGACAAACCTTTTCTTGTGTGCCAATGATATTATTCTGCTAAATATTCTCTTATGGTGACTCTATACTAGGTAGCTTTACTTGATTATGGACAAGTGAAAGAAATGCCAGAGGATCTACGACTTGGTTATGCAAATCTTGTAATTGCAATGGCCGATGACGACTATGCTAAAGCTGAAGAAAGCTGCAGGTATCATCACAATTACTGGCCATGTTAGATGCTATTTGATGTAATTGTTTAAACTATATGAAGCAGGAAACTGGAATCTGTTGCTGTTATTATTTTGTGACAGAACAGCCTGCTCTGGCATAAAACCTAAATTGTATTATGTACATGTTTAAATTTCCAAACTAAAGGATAGAGCCAAGGGAAAGATGAAATTAGACCCTTGGTGAATAGTTATGGATATATTACCCATTTTTATTGTGGGATTAAATCTTTCAGGGAGCTCGGTATTAAAACCTGGAGCATGACTGATAATGAGCAAGAAGAATTTTTTCAATTAGCCCTTAGAATGTTTGATACTAGATTACCACCTGGAGTAACTGTTCTCTCGCCCTTTGCCGAGGATTCTTCACTGCATAAAGTTGGAGTGCAGGTATGATGCTGTGTATGATCCAAATTCCAAACATGTAAGAAGTAAAAACAAGAGACCTGTGTTATTCCTCCATTTTTTTTGTAAGCTGAAACCTTTTAAAGACATGGATGATATATATGTGTATCGGTACAGTTTTGCTTCCAGAACTGCTTCCTAATATGTCGTTTCTCTACCTGTTCTCCAATCTGAAGAGCTTCCCAGAGGAGCTATTTTCGGTTCTTCGGACGATGCAGCTGTTGCGTGGGCTAACTGTAGGAATGGGCCTTCGTTTCTCATGTGCACAGCAATGGAGACCAATTGCTGAGGAAGCTTTATTGAAGGCTGGAAGATTAAAAGGTATTGTGTTTTGATCAAGATACCAAGTATTGTGTTTTGATCAAGATAACTTGGCCTCCCTAATTGGGCCACGTGGAGTGGACATAGCCTATGACATGTTGTTTTCTGCATGCTTATGAAATAGTCAGATATTCCTTAGTATTCAGGTTATCTAATTCTCTTTGTTGCGTTGATTCAGCTGCGAGCTTGAGGAGGCCACGGAGAAGTTTTTTCAGATGACTGTTCTGGAGTAGAGACTAGAGAGCGGCTACCATAAAACATGATACATAAACATTCTGTGATGATACGGAGTTGCCAAAGGCTTGATGTCAATTCTTAAATTATAATACATGTACACCTTTTGTTGCTTTGGGCGTGTATTATTTCAACCATGATATCACAATTTTAGTCAATGCGATTGTTTTGACAAATCTAGGCTTCCAAGAGAGTTACAGGACATTTCTCCGATAACTGTTACACTTCTCATTAGTTAATTTTCCGCTCTACTAACATAATTTATCATGCTAGCTAGGAATTCCATTTGCTGGTTTGACATTGGTAAACATACATATTACTGCTGCATGGGTGGTAGAAGTAAAACCAACAAAAATGGGCTAAAGTTATTAACTGAACAAAATTTTACTCTACCATGGCAAAGCCCACGGTTTAATTTTGTCTTCTGAATAAGTGCAAATTAACTAGGCGATTGAATCAACAGCTTCATGGAAAAAAAACATGAACATTACACTTTGTTGTCTTTGTCGTACAAAACATTACATTTGTCATGGTTAAAAAAGAAGAGGAAATTAAGCCATCTCCTGCAGTCAGATCGGTTAAAAGGCCTACACAAATTTGTCAAAACAACAACTAAATGGAGGGGACTTATTATTCCAAGCGTTCAAGCACAAATAGCAACTTGAACAGTACTATGAGCTCATCTGCCACATCTCTCTTGAGCTCTTTATTTACTCCTTTTACCCCTCGAATTCTTCTTTCCTTCACCTCAGATCCAACCACAGAAGATGTAAAATAAACATGCGTGACATGCAATACATGCACATGCACTAGCTATGGATGTACTAGCATGCAGTACTACTACATACTCGTATGAATTTCCTGGGGTGTTGGAAATGTATACCGCGCCGCCGGCGGCCGCCAGCGGCGGCAGAGCCGCCTAGCATTTCCAGCATGAGGCGGCGATGACGGGCTTGCCCTTCCAGCCGAGCACGAGGCAGCCCTTCTCCTCGGCTACAGTGTAGCCGCCGACGCCACCGTTCTCCTCCAGCCACTCCCGCCCCTTCGCTGCCATTTTGATCGGCATGGACTGGAAGCCGGCGCGGCTCATGCGGCGGCGCCACTGGTCAGCGCGCTCGTGCCGCTCCACGCGCGCCGAGCCCTCGCACCCTACCACGTTGCGGATCTCAGCGCCGAAGAGGAACTGCTCGATGCGTGCGCGGCGCGAGTCGTAGCGCGGAAGCGCAGCGTCGAGTGCGTCGAATACCGCGGCGTAGTAGTGGAGCGCCTCCATGAACCGGCCGAGGAAGAACGGGCCGTTGTGGCCGGCGTCCTGCTCGACGAGCACGAACGCCTTGGGCGATAGCTTGCGGATGGTCTGCAGCACCGAGTTGAGGGCCCCGCGGCTCTCCTTCACCACGCAGTGAAGCTCGAGGATGCTGTTGATGGCGACGGCCTCGCCGGCGTCGATGCCGAGGTCGTCGAGGTGGAAGCTCTCGAGGCTGCGGTCAATGGCCTTGAACTCGAGGCAAAGGCCGAGTTCTTCGGCGTACGCCTCGAGCTCACGGCCGATGGCCTTCATGGTGTCCATGCGGGCACAAACTCCGGTGATGCGCACGCCCGCCGGCTTCCCGCCTGCACGGGCTGCGAGGCTCTCCAGAAGGCCTCGCCACTGGTGCCCACGGTCGAGACCCAGCGTCATGCCGAGGTCCACGACGTGGACGTTGCTCTCTCCCTCAAAGGCTTCCAAGATGGACGCGTTCGCCACGAAGTGCGCGAACCGCAGGTACGGGCACAGCTCGTACGCGAGCGCCAGCGCCTCGCGGCGCGCGCCGTTCTCGCGCCGCTCCGCGCACGACGGCGGGATGCAGAACGCCATGCTTGCCGGCCCCAGCGCCGGCGAGTGCGCCAGCGCCAACCGGTCAGCCAGGCCCTGCACGAAGCACGACGCCACGCGCTGGAACGCCGTGCCGTGCACGGGCGCGCCCGCCTGCAGCTCCCGCAGCAGTGCCGCCGCCTGCGCGCGGTCCCGGCACGCCACGGCCTCGGCGCACGCCACCAGCAGCTGCACGAGCCGCATACCATCAGCTCCGCCGCCGCCACCACTACCACCACCATCACCCAGCCGAAGCCCATCATCCGTTTCCGGAAGCGCCGTCGGACTCTCCAACGCCTCCATGGCCTCGACCTTCTGCTTGCAGCTCTCGAGGATATCTCGGAACCGCTGCTTCCGGAGGCGTGACGACTCGGCGGAGCCGGCGTCGGCTTGAGCAATCCAAGGTTGGTAAGGAGAGCTGTAGTAGTCGACCTTGGTGACCTTGGAAACCCTAAAGCTGAGCTCTGGGTCGCTGCCATCAAACTTTGCCTCCTCGTTGTTGTTGTTGTAGTAGTAGTAGTAGGGGTAGTCCAGTTCTTGGCTATTACCAGAAGGATCTTGTTGTGGCAAATGCATTGGCTGGGAGCTCCTGCAAGAATGCGAAGATATGCCCATGTGTTGTGCACCTAGGCCTTGTATCAAGTGGCACTAATTAACCTCTTACGTGATCGGTTCCACCTAGTTATATAGATATATGTCCAGGAGGCTAGGTTAACATAAAGCTCGTACGTTCCATCAAAAGATTAAAGTAAGAGGTGTATGCCCGGTTAAAGGAGACAGATCCTCTGCATTGCTGTTCAAAATGTACCATACTCCCAACCGAAATAAATGGTCTAGTTCACGCTTCAATGAGATTTTATATTTCTCACATGAAATTCTATATTATTCTCATGAAAACCTGGTAATTTCTCATCACCCATCATAATTTTTATTGATGGTACGATACATGTATAATGTAGAGGATCTCGTTTGTAGTACGAAAGGAGTCTGGTTCTTTTTGACGCGAGAGAAAGCAGACAAACAGGTAGTGTTAATTAAGCTGTTAGAGAGTAATATTTAGATTATAGAATAAAAACGAAGTTTAGTGGAGATGGGCCAGCTGAAAGAGTCTGGCGTCGTTACGAGCAAAGTTTTGAGTTTTGCATCGGCGTCCAACCATATTTGTTGCGGGGTTAATCGCTGGCATATCAAACAGGTGTATACACTGCAAATTTACCTATCTATCTACATCTATCAAGTTATCGGTCTATCTATATATATTACTAATTTCAAACTCCATAAAAAATCTCACATTAATAAAAAATCAAGAAATTTCCACTAAAATCGAGAAAAAAAAATTTAATCATCTATTTGGTGGTCTTGAATTATAACAACACAGATTTACGAAAAAAGTTTAACTAATATAATTCTAATACAAAATTATTAATTTCATACTCTATAAAAGCTTCCACGTTAACTGAAAAAGTAAGAAATTCCTAGTTTAATCAAGAAAAAATCTCTAGTTATCTATTTGGTGATTCTAAGTTATAACAGCACAAATTTATAATAAAATTTCTTAACTAATACAATTCTAAGAATAATTATTAAAAATTTCGAATTAAAATTATTAAATTCTGAAGCATTCACTGATATAAACACTAAAACTAAATATTAATGAAAAACTCCATAAGAGTTCCAACGTTAACCGAAAAATCAAGAAATTCTTACGTTAAATCAAAAATAAAAGATATGACCATCTATTTGGTGATCCAAACTTATAACAGCATAGAGTTATTAAAAATCCTTAAATAAAATAATTTATAGATAAAATATTAAAATTCCAAAATGAAAATAATTAAATTTCAAAAACCTTACCTGATACAAAATCCAAGACTAAATATTAATTAATATTAAAGAATAGGAATTAAAAATATTGATTTCCAAAAACTTTAACTAAAACAAACTCTCTAAAACTAAATATTGAGGATTAAAAATTCAAAATTAAAAATATTAATATCCTAAAACCTTAACTAATACAAACTCTCGGACTAAATATTAAGAAAATTTTAAAAATTAAAAATAAAATTATTAAATTTTGACAATTTAGAAAATCTTAACTAATACAACTATAATACCAAATACTAAAAATTTAGAGCTAAAATTATTAAATTTTTGAAAACTTAACAAATATAAACTTTTAGACTAAATATTAAAATGTAAAATTTAGAATTTAAATTATCAAGCTTCTTAACGCTTGACTAATATAAACTCTAAGAATAAATATTCACAAAAATTAAAATTTTGGAATAAAAATATTAAAATTATGAAATCTTAACTAATACAAATTATAAGACTATATATATATATATAATTTATCTCAATCATGAAGGATATATTGTTCTTTAATAGGACTCTCAGGGAACTTGGGCTATAAAAGAACATCCCATTTATATCTCAACTCTAAAAACAAACATTTAGAAAAATTAAAATTCAGAATTAAAATTATTTTTTAAAAATTTAAAACTTCTTAAGTAATACAACTCAAAGACAAAACATTAAAAATTTGGAATTAAAATTTTGAAACCATAACTAATATAAACTCTCAAACTAAATACTAAAAAAATAAAAATTCGGAATTAAAAGTATAAAATTTCTAAATACTTGACTAATACAAACTCCAAAATTAGATATAAAGAAAAATTAAAAATTCAGAATAAAATTATTAAAATTTTGAAATTAACTTCTACAAACACTAAGGCTAAATATATCAATATTTCAATTAGTTATTTTCTATTTTCTCTCTAACTATTATCTTTTGTTTTGAACTAAAAATTCTTACAAAGTACTCGGCAGATAAGAAATACATATACAAATAGTTGACCACATGTGATTTTTGATTTGTTGTGGTTCTGTTACCAAACACTCACATTTAAATTGTTGGATTAAAAATCGATTTTCTGGTTCTGGAAAAATAAGAAAGACCCACATGTTCTTGAATTATGTTTTTCATGTACTTTTTTTTTTTATCATAACAGACATCTTTTTATCTTAGGCATTCACAAACTAAACAACTCTCTAATCTTTCCAAACGAGTAGAAAAAAATATGATGATCAGACATAAATTTTAAATACGATATAAGTTATGAATAATTGAGGGTTATGGCCCATATATAAAAGATAAAACTTTTAAATTTATAATTCAATTACATTTTGTAATATTATAATTCATATCATTCAAATTTTTTTATTTGGAGTAAATAACTTTCTTTGTTTTTATTCCTAACTTAATTTAAATTCATATGGATCAAACATTTGTGTTTTTAATCCAATTAAGATTATTAATTTTATAAACTAGCCCATGCAGCTGCAAGGGTTGACGAGTAATATAACTAGTTACAGAGTCCATAAAACTCTCAGTTTAACCCAAAAATCAAAAATCTCACGTTAATCGAGAAAAATAAAAAAAAAACTTACCATCTAAGCGATGTTCCAGAGTTATAATGACTCATATTTGTGAAACAAATCCTTAACAAATACAATTCTAATAAAAAGTATTAAAATTTTGAAATTAAAATTACTAAATTTCTAAAACCTTAAATAATACAAATTCTAAGATTAAATATTAAAGAAAACTAAAATTCAAAATTCAATTTGCTAAATAAATCCTTAACCAATACAACTCTAAGATAAAATATTAAAAATTTAGAATTAAAGTTATAAAATGCCCAAAACCTTAACCAAGCTCTAAGACTAAATACTAGAAATAAATAAATTTGGAATTGAAATTATTAAATTTCTGAAATCTTAAATAAAAAGAATCTGTGACTAAATATTAAAAAAATTTAAAATTTTGGAATTAAAGTTATTATATTTTCCAACCCTTAATTAATACAAACACTAAGCAAGTTAAAAACAGAATTTAAAGATATACAAGAAATGAAGGATATCTTTAAGAGTCACTATCCGAATCATGAATTATATATCATTATCTAATTAGTCTTTTAGGAGATTTAGAGGCTGTAAAGGAGCACCCTCGTGACCATCCAAAGGCATTAAAGATCAACTCAACCACATCTCATCACAAGTCATTTTAAAGTCTTGCAAATAAAAAAACTATTCAAGTTTTATTGAGCTCTCTTCCTGTTTTGTTGAGTTCTCTCCCTAGTTCCCAGCTAAGGTAGATTTATTTGTATGGGCTAGCCACCAAACCCGCCCATAAAGATTCCTAAACACTTTTCAACCGATCTGCTATAATCATCATCTATGTGCTTTATCATATTTGATATACTGCATACCTTAAAATACTCTTTGAATTTGATAAGTACTTTTGTGTTGTTGCCTGTAAATTTATCGAGTAATGATCCTGAGAATTAGATGACGGAAATTTTAAATACCTTATAGTGTCAGGATCATTACTCCATAAATCAATGTACATAAATTTTACCTAATATATCAATATACTTAAATTTCACCAAATATATATGTTCTAACCTACAGAAATTGATTATTTTTACTTTTTCCTTAAATTTTATTGACTTTGCTATTATATTAATGCATATTTATTTGAACGATGGATCATGAATTGATTCTAATTGTTTATATTTGTAATGCTTCCCTTTTTATTATAAGTTTTTAGCTTTGATTTTTCTATTCCTACATTTTAGCTTTACATACATGTATATTTATGTTAACTATAGTACAATTTAAAAAAAACATATATTAAAACCACTAGCCTGTACGGATGCATGATTGACGACTAGTATGTTACTAACTACAAACACGGCAGGAACTCCCATGTTAATTAGAAAATCAATAAGTACCATACTAATCGAGAAAAAGAAAAAAAAAATCTAGCCTTTTATTTGGTGGACCACAGTTATAAGGGTTCAAATTTAAAGAAAATGTTCTTAACTAATACAACACTAAGACAAAATATTATTGTTGGGGGAATCCCCAGCGGTCCCACGAAGTCTCAAGGAGTCCCCGGTGAGACCCGGAGAGTCACCGGGCCCCCCGTGAGATCTGAAGGGTCACCGGGCGCCCGGTGAGACCCGGAGGGTCTCCAAGACCGGTGACACCCAGTGAGATCCGGAGGGTCTCCGGTGCACCCGGTGAGATCCGAAGGGTCTCCGGGACCCCGGTGACACCCGGTGAGGCCCGGAGAGCCTCTGGGCTCATGGAGAGCTGTTGCTGACCGTGGGGCCTCTAGGAAGCCCGTGGCGCCACGTGTCGAGGCCAAAGGACGTCCGTCAGGCCAAAGGACGTCTTCGCCCTTCCATCCAACGGTCGCAGCGAGGGCATTTTCGTCTTTTGCATTTCTTGGGGGCTATATATACCCCTCTTGTACCTCTTTTCAGGGAATTCCAATTCATTTATATTAACTTAACATTCGGTTCTCTTAGAGATCTCTCCCCGAGAGCTCACCTCCCCAGCGGACTCGCATCCGGAGAGAGCCAACAGGACTAGGGCCCCCACTGGGACCCGAACCTGTATAAACCTTTGTGTCACTTTCTGTGTTGCCCGGCGGGAGGAGACCAGTAACTCGGTCTGCTCGCGCCGCTGTACTTGTGCTGCGCACGTCAGAACCTGCCGAGGTATCCGTAATACCACGACAGTTGGCGCCGTCCGTGGGGACTCGTGACGAATCGCCATGGCTCCCCCAAGAACAAGAGCTCAAGCTCTCTCCCTTTCCGGTGGTTATGATCCCAGCGACCCGGCGCCGCCCCAGCAAGACGTCACCGTCGCAACGCTACCGTTCGGGAACACCCGGAGAGAGCTGCCACTTTCTTCTTCCAAAATCTTCGGTAGAGGTGTTCCCGTTTCCAGCTCGGCGACCGCGACCGCGACCGCGACCACGACCGCGGGACCTCACGCCCTACCCGGTGACGCCGATCCCGGTGACCCGGCGCCACCCCCCGAGACACGACTGCCCTGGCGCTTCCAGCCGGAGGCGGCCAGACCCAGGTACCACCTCTCACCTTTTCAATTACTTCCAATGGGCAGACCTTCGGGTCAACCCCGGTGACCGCAACCGCCCCTGCGGGGACTAGTCTCCCCCCGATGGCACACCCGGCACCCCGGGACACTTTGCCCGAAGCTTTGGTCGAAGGCCAACTCCGCTCCCAGCGCACCTTGGAGGAGTTGTTGCGCACATTAGCGCGGCCTCCTGCTCCCGTCTACCCGCCTCCGTATCCGTTCATGGGGGCACCGCCCCAATTTTTCATGGGGAACCCCGCCTTTCCCGGGCCGGGGATGTTCCTCGTTCCCGGAGGCGCGCCCGGGCCGTATCCGATCCCGGGGACACTTCTTGCGCTGGGGAGCCAACTCGTCTCTGAGCCCTCCCCTGCCTCGGGGAGTCACCCGTCCCCTGGTCCAGAACCCCCGCGAGCGGCTACCGCCGCGCCTGGGACAACCCCGGCGCCTGAGCCCGGCAGCCCCCGCGGGCCGACGCCCGGGATCGGTGCAGCGCCCGCCCCTGCGGACGCCCCGGGGACCCGAACTGCGACCGTTCCCGCCGCCGCACCGAGCGCGGACCCGGTGCATGGCCCGGCCCGCGCGCCGGCAGCGTCCACTGGGACTGTGGCAAACGCGCATCAGCTCCCTCCCCCTCCGGGGCCGCCCCCGCGGGCGCCCCCAGCGGATCAGACCCGCTTCACAAGGGAGGAGGTCGAGTGAATGCGTACCGCCAAGTCCGGAGAAACCACCTCCCGTCATCGGTCAGGGCTCCCCCGAACCCGCGGGCGCGCGGAGACGCGCTCCCAAATCGCCCGGGGGAAAAGACCGTTCAAAGAAGCCGCCACCACTCCTGAGGAATACCTTGACGCCCAAGTGGTCAGCTCAACCAACCCGGAAGAAAAGAGACGACATCGCCAAACCGGCGGACCGCTGCCACCCCTTCCAGACTCCGACAATGAGCACGCGTCCCCGGCAAGTGATGACGGAGACCATGGATCCCCCAAGGAAGTTGAGGGGACCAACCAACCGCTGTGCAGTCGTCTCCGCTGCATACACTGGCCGCGGCCTTACCGCCCGCCGCACATCGAGCATTACAATGGTGAGGCCGATCCTTACGAGTTTGTGCAGGTGTACTCGACAGCCATCTCGGCGGCCGGGGGGGATGAGACAGTGCAGTGCAATGTCTTCCCCCTCTACCTCACGGGCATCGCACGCTCATGGTTCTACAACCTGAAAGCTGGATCCATCAAGTCCTTCGTGCAGCTGAAACGCGAATTTTGCGCGAACTTCCAAGGCAACTATGTGCGGCCCTTAGACTCGTCCTAGCTCTACACCGTCCGGCAGAGGACGGGGGAGACTATCCGCAGCTTCTTTAAGCGCTTCGCTCAGGTGAAGAGCAAAGTGGCGCATGTCCCTGACTCCACGGTCATCGAAGCATGCAAGAGCGGGATACTCCCCGGGGAGCTCCACCGGAGGCTCTCTCGGAGCTGTCCCACCTCCGCCGACGAACTCTTCACCGTACTTGAGAAGTACGCCCGCGCGGAGGAGGACGATCTTTGGAAAAAGAACCAGGGGGCTCCTGCCCCCGCCGACCGGGAGGCCAGGGACCCCTCCAGCAAACGTTCCCGAAGAAGTGATCGTCGCGAGCCACGGCCTCGGGACGCTCTCGTCCTCGAGGGCGGAGGCGGCTCGCGCGACAGCGCCAAAGGCAATCGCGCCCCCCCTAAGTCAAAGGGTTACGCGGGAGGACAATCCTCCCGCGGGCGCGAAAGCCGCGCCAAGGAGAGCAAGGAGGGCACAGCCAACGTCTGGTGCACCTTCCACAGGTCGAATACCCACGCTACTCGAGAATGCCATCAGCTTCTACAACACTTCGCGGCCTTCCTCGACTAGCACGACCAGGGGGGAGGGGGCCCTGCCTCCTTGCCTCCCCCGACAGCTTTGCCCGCGCTCCCCGCTCCCACGGGTGAGCAGTAAAGACAAACGCAAGAAGGGAGCCCAGCTCAGGAGCTCCCCTTCCAAACCTCCCAAAGACGCATAAACGTCATTACGGGGGGATTTGCCGCGAGATGGGACTCCAAGCGCCAGCGCAAGGAGTATGCGCGAGAGGTGAAGGTAGTGGGGGTGCTGCATGCGTCTCCGCCACCAAGTGGTCGGACGTCCCCCTCACCTTTACGGCGGAAGATGCGCGCGGGGTTCGCTTCCCGCACGACGACGCGCTCATCGTCTCGGCTACAATCTACAACTGCCAACTGGCACGCATCCTCGTCGACGGTGGGAGCTCCGCCGACGTCTTATACCTGAAGGTGTTCAGGGAAATGCAAGTCGATGAGAAGCTACTGCAGCCCGCACTCGGGCCGTTACAAGGCTTCGTTCCAGGGAAGACCATCCACCCGGTGGGGAAGGTCGATCTACCAATGACTTTTGGCACCCCGGAGAACTACCGGACGGAAATGGTCCGATTCGATGTGGTGGACCTCCCCTCTTCATACAACGCTATTATGGGGAGGACCACGATCAACCACCTGGGGGCGGCGATTCACCAGAACTATCTCTGTGTGAAAATCCCTGGGCCTCACGGTGCAATCACCGTTCGAGGCGACCAGAACGTGGCCCGCGCTCTTTACGAACACGCCACCGCCGCCATCGGGAACATCAACGTGATCAAGACCCCAGGGGGAGTGCCCCCCCCTGAATCTCACGTTGCCCCGGCCGTTCCCCTCGGGAGGCCATTTTCGAGGGCACGTCCCGAGGGAGACCTTCGGAAAGTCCAACTGTCCGCGGGAGATGAAGAGAGAACCGTTAGGATCGGAGCAGACCTCACCGAGGAACACGCCGAGCAGCTCGCGGTTTTCCTTCGCGAAAACTCAGACGTTTTCGCGTGGGAACCCTCGGACATGCAGGGCGTCGCCCGGGACATCATTGAGCATAAGCTCGCTGTGATCCCCGGCCGCTCCCCGGTCAAGCAGAAGTTGAGGAAGTTATCCCTCGAGCGCCAAGACGCCATCAAGGTAGAGGTCTCCAAGCTTCTAGAGGCAGGGTTCGTGCGAGAAGTCCTCCATCCCGAATGGTTGGCAAACCCTGTCCTCGTAAAGAAGTCAAGTGGCAAGTGGAGGATGTGCGTGGACTTCACCGATCTCAACCGCGCTTGCCCAAAAGATAACTACCCACTCCCGCGGATCGACCAACTGGTCGATTCGACCGTAGGGTGCGAACTGATGAGTTTCCTCGATGCATATTCGGGGTACCATCAGGTTCGGATGGCTGCAGAGGATGAGGAAAAGACGAGTTTTATAACTCCTCTCGGCACCTTCTGCTATCTTCACATGCCCTTCGGGTTGAAAAACGCCGGGGCAACCTTCCAGCGTCTTATGACGCTGGTCCTGAAGGACCAAATCGGCCGCAACGTCGAGGTCTACATTGACGATGCGGTCGTCAAAAGCCTTCGCACCGCCTCACACATCGACAACTTGGCGGAGACCTTCTGCAGCCTCTGCAAGTACGGGTTGAAGCTCAACCCGGAAAAGTGTGCCTTCGGCGTACGCGGCAGGAGGCTGCTTGGCTTCTTGGTGTCCCAGAGGGGCATTGAGGCGAACCCCGAAAAAATTCGGGCCCTGCTGGACATGCCTCCCCCGCGTTCCATCAAAGACGTACAGAGGCTTGCAGGCCGCCTAGCCGCGTTGGGTCGTTTCGTCTCGCGGTCAGGAGAACGCGGACTCCAGTTCTTCAAGATCCTCCGGGATCTCGAAGGGTTCAGGTGGACCCCCGAGGCCCAGACGGCGTTCGACGCTCTAAAGAAGTACCTCGCGAGCCCTCCGATGCTCGTGAGCCCGTCCCCGGGGGAACCTTTGCTACTGTACCTTGCTGCGACCCCCGTCTCAGTGAGCGCGGTGCTCGTGAGAGAACAGGATGGGCAACAACGCCCTGCGTACTACGTCAGCGAGGCCCTTCAAGGGGCTAAGATGCAGTACACTAAGGTGGAGAAGCTGTACTATGCCCTCCTTATGGCGTCGCGAAAGCTTCGCCACTACTTCCTAGGGCACCTGGTCACGGTTCCGTCATCTCTCCCGCTGGGAGAACTAGTAAGAAACAAGGAGGCCACCGGCCGGATTGGCAAGTGGGGGGCCGAACTCGCTCCTTTCTCCCTCACCTTCACGGGCCGCTCTGCCATCAAGTCGCAAGTCCTCGCTGACTTCGTGGCGGAATGGACTCCGACCGCCGAAGCGGACGAAGGGACTCCCCTCGCCCCTCCCCGATGCCAGGACCATTGAACGCTCATGTTCGATGGCTCCTTGTGCCTCGCCGGGGCCGGCGCGGGGGTGGTTCTCCGGAGTCCCGAAGGGAAGATGCTGGAATACGCCGCCAGGCTCGAGTTCCCGGCTACAAACAATGTCGCCGAGTACGAGGCCCTGCTCCTGGGATTGCGCCTCGCGCGCTCTCTGGGAATCCGCCGCCTTCTGGTGAAAGGAGACTCCCAGCTGGTGGTCAACCAAATGGACAAGTCCTACTTGTGCCACGATACGAACCTGAGTCTATACTTGGGCGAAGTGCAGAAGATGGAGAGACACTTCGAAGGCTTGGAGGCCCGGTAGATCCCCCGACGGGATAACAATCGGGCCGACGCTTTGGCCCGGGCGGCCAGTGCCCGGGAACCTCTTCCCAAGGGCGCCTTTCTGGAAATCATCACAAGACCCTCGATAACCCCTCCGGACGCGAACCCTGAGGTTCGCGTCCCGGAGGTTTCCGAGATCACTCGGACTGCCTCGTGGATGGATCTCCTCATCTCCTGCATAAGGGAGAGGGGGAACCTTCCGGTGACGTTGAGGCGAAGCGTCTCCGCGCTAAGGCTAGGGCGTACGTTCTGCTGAATGGGAAGCTTTACAAGCAGGGGGCTTCCGCCCTTCTTCGCTGCCTCCCGCGGGCCGATGGACTCCAGCTCCTCGAGGACATACACTCGGGGAACTGCGGATCCCACTTGGCTCCGCGGGCGGTCGCGGCGAAGGCCCTTCGCCAAGGATTTTATTGGCCCACGTTGGTCCGCGACGCGCGGGATCTAATCTCCGCGTGCGAGGCTGCCAAAAGATGGCAAAAGACACCAAGCTCCCCTCCGCCATATTGCAAACCATCCCTGTTACTTAGCCCTTCGCGCGCTGGGGGATGGATCTCCTTGGTCCCTTCCCCCCTGCACCTGGGGGCTACAAGTACGTGGTGGTTGCCGTGGATTACTTCTCCAAGTGGGTGGAAGTTGAGCCCTTGGCCAGCATCACTTCCCGCGCGGTGCAACGATTTTTCTGGAAAAATGTCGTATGTCGCTTCGGGGTCCCCCAAGAAATCACCGTCTACAATGGGACCCAGTTCGACTCGCCATATTTCCGGGAATTCTGCGAAGGCTTAGGCACTACCCTCCATTTTGCCTCCGTGGCTCATCCCCAAAGCAACGGAGCCGTTGAAAGAGTCAACGGCATGATCCTGCAAGGCCTGCGCCGACGGCTTGAACAGACCGCCTCCAGGCGAGGCGCGTGGGCAGAAGAGCTTCCAAGCATCCTCTGCTCCATGCGCACGACCCCTAGCCGAGCGACAGGGCGCACGCCTTTTTCGCTCGTCTACAGGGCTGAAGCAGTTCTCCCCACGGAGATTGGTTTTCGATCGCTGCGGGTCAAGCTCCTCGACGGAGCTCCGACCGCGGCGCATCAAACCAACGAGGATAATCAACGGTTGGAGGTCGACCTCGTCGAAGAAGAACGCGACCGAGCGCTTCTCCACCACACCATCTACGAGCGCGAGATGGCACGCGCGTACAACCAGCGCGTGCGCGAAAGGGCTTTCCGCCTTGGGGATCTGGTCCTCAAGCGCGTGACAGACCCCCAAGCCCAGAGCAAACTATCCCCCAAGTGGGAGGGCCCATACAGGATCTCCGCGGTCCTGGGCTCGGGAGCATATAAGCTCTCCACACTTGAAGACCAAGAGCTGACGCACACCTGGAATATAACCTTGCTCCGCAAGTTCTATGTTAAGCCTCCGGGCTCGCAACCGCCTCCGCCGCACACTACTACAGAATTCATCATCACAGTCGGGTCAAAACAGACATCACAGACGGTTCTTACCCGTCAGTGATATTCGAGTCAGTGATAATCACGCACTATCACAGACGGTTTTTGATGTTTTCAACCGTCTGTGCTATATCCATTCACAGACTGATATAAGGTCAGAACCGTCTGTGATACTCATATTTCACAGACAGTTATAAGGTAAGAACCGTCTGTGATAGTCAGAGCCGTCTGTGATATTTGAGTATACACAGACGGTTTTGACATCAGAACCATCTGTGATACTTTAGTATATACAGACAGTTTTAACATCAGAACCGTCTGTGATACTCATACTATCACAGACGGTTTTAACATTAGAACCGTCTGTGATAGTGTGACTATCACAGACGGTTCTGTTCTCGACCGTCTGTGATATTTGAGTATACACAGACGGTTTTGACATCAGAACCATCTGTGATACTTGTACTATCACAGACGGGTGTGAGAACAGAACCGTCTGTGATACTTTAGTATATACAGACGGTTTTCACATCAGAACCGTCTGTGTTAGTATGAGTATCACAGACGGCTTTGATGTTATAACAGACTGTGATACTCATAATTCACAGACGGCTTTGATCTCACAACCGTCTGTGATACTCATATTATTACCGACGGCTTGGAGGTTAAACCAATCTGCGATATCAGCGACGGTGTTAATATTGAAACCGTCTGTGATAGTGTTATTATCTCAGAACCGTCTGTGATAGTCTGATATCACAGGCGGATCTGAGGTCAAAACCATCTGCGATGTGTTATTATCTGTGACTGTTATAATCTCAGACGGTTTGTAAGATCAAAACCGTCTGTGCATGCACAGACGGTTTTGATCTTACAAACCGTCTGAGATTATAACATTCACAGATGTCCTCTGTACAAATTGCATTTTCATATATACAGTTCATGAATTTCATACATGCATAGTACTCAAATATATACAGTCTCATGCATATATATTTGTACAATTGAACTCAGAATTATATTTGTACAGTACTCAAATATATACAGTTTCATATGCACATGCAGTACTCAAATATATTTGCACCCCTCCCTGTATAGCATTTCATATATACAGCACAGAACTCAGAAATATGTACAATTGAACAAATAAATGTAATCGACAATTAAAGTGTGTTAGATGTACAAATAAATGTAAGGCCGCACTAATACGAACCTTGCGGGTCCCTAAACTTCCCCTTGGGTGATATGACCTCCGAAAGGAAAAACTCAGCGAGCATCCCTCGGACATTACTAATCTGCCGAGGGTCAAGGCTTTCTGAAGGGAAGTCGACCCTCTGCAGCAAGAGTTGGTACATAAAAAATTAGCTGAATTAAGTTGTAAATTCTGTCAAATCGAGACAAATTAAGGGGAGCAGTTGTAATACCTCGGGGAAATCGGGCCGGTGAGGGGTGATGATCAGGTCATACATGTGGCGCATCACGTAGAACCCACATATATTGTCGTCCGGCTGCTGATGGCACTGCCAATTTACAGACCGAGAGTTAGGTGGGGACAAGTTATAAAATAAAACAGATTCAGTTGAAATTTGTACCGAAAATTGTAACCACTGAAACTTATCGGCTCGCCGCTCGTGTTGTGTCCCTACCTCGGCAAAGTACTTCGTGAAAGCCCTGTAGATAGTCAAAATTGACAGTTTGAGGATAGCCGAAATTGACAATTTGAGGACAGTAAATCTAGATGCATGCAAGACAGGTCCACATCACCTTCCGAATACATCTCGTGCGCCGGAATACGAGTACCCTTTCCTCTGCAATGAGTCAAGGTAGAACACCTTGTTGCTTTTCGGAATAAGTAGCAGCAGGATCCAGTGGTAGCTACATATTACACGTAGAGAATTAAAAATTTAATCTAAATTTGGGGGTGTGCACATGGAGACACTAATCTACGGGTGAAGTACTGATGAAAGCACTCACCTCTGGTTGTAGGGTACAAGTATATACTCCTTGTCGACCTGAGCAAGCAACCCTCTTTTGATGTAGTCGACAACGAAGTCTGTGTCAGTCCTAAACATCACCTCGGCTACCATCTGGGGGTCCAAAACACCAACAGGTATGCCCTTGGATTTGGCATAGTTGCCCATGCAGCTGCACGGAAGTAACCAATTAATAAATGACATATATCCGTATATGCACGGATAGTAGGATACTTACAGCACCCAAGACCGTAGGATTGACAAGTCGAGCGCATCTTTGTTTAGCAAATTGTGCAGGTCTTCGAAGGTCACCGAGTAGGTCCCAACGTCGTGATGGAACTCTGCCACGGTGTACTTGACCATGATGTGCGTCGGACGCTACGTCCTGGTCTGGTTTGTCCTCCTCATGTACCATGCATGCAGGCTCTGGCATGCTAACCCCATGCTCGAAATTGCGGTATCGGAGGCCATGGGCATCCCCAGAGAGAACGGCATGAGAGCTGGCGCACTCTTCTCGCTCTCCTTCGACGGGCTCTTCTTTGCTTTTCCCCTCATAGCCAGCTTCTTGAATGGTTGCCTCTTACTCGGAGTCAGCTTCGTCGTCAAAGGGGTATGCTGGCTAGTAGGCCGCGTCTCGGTCTGTGATGTCTACGATGTAAGAACCTACGTATTAGGACACTAACTCTGAGGGCTATTATTACAGTACAAATTATGAAACTGGTGGGGGAATTACCTCATACAGGACGATGTCTTTCTTGGGCCATTGCACGAACGTGTGCACCGCATCCCCGAGAGTGGTAATCTCGTCGTTCGGCGGCTTCTCCAATGGAAAACCCTTGCAATGGTCAAAGACACTGTCCACTTGGACACGTGCAAAACCCTCACATAGAGGGGCACCATGGATTGTGGCCCCCGCCATGCATGGTTGCGCCATCCCACGGGCAGCCTCGATCGGGAAGACACCGACCAGCACCATAAGCTTGCAGGAGGCGGGTTCCTACAAACAGTGCGCATTAACATGTTGAATTTCACCGCTTCTCACTTTCGAATGAATTAACATAGACAAACAGTGCGCATTAACGGTCATTACCTGCAGAGAGTCCACCGGATACTTTGGAGGAGAGGGCTCCGTCTGCGAAGACCCCGGCGCAGACGCGCAGCTACTACGGTGGCCAATGGGGGTCGGTACTTCCGCTGGGTCTGCGCCAGCTGCTAGAACAGGGGTGCCCTGGGTCGCCTTTCTTAGCTCTTCGTACATGGACCGCATCTCCGACAACTGCTGCAGGAGTGCTTTGTCCCGAACAGCGAACTCCGATCGTATCTCCTCCTTCAGCCGTTCATCGCGGGCTTGGTGGGATCTCTTTCTCCTCTTAGCCGCCTCCTCATCATCGGGGAAACCATGCCTCCAAGGCACAGTGGCGCCGAGGCCGCGCACGCGACCTGGATGCTCCTTGTTTCCTAGCGCCGCTGTGAGGATATCCCTGTCCCTCCTCGGGTTGAACTCTCCAGATGCCGCCTGCGCACTCAGCGTCACCTGCAACAGGACAACTTAGCAATACAGCCCATTGCATGCGTGTTATAAGGATAGTACGTGATCGGACAATCTTACCAGTCGGTCGATCACTTCCCTGTCCGCAGGGTTATTCACGGAGACACTTCCGGAGGAGTCCATCGTCGATCTAGCTCGGCACCAATTGCGGGCGCGCACGTCCGTTATGCCCGCATAAGGACTGCCGACCGAAGACTGTGAAGCTTCCTCGTCCTGCTTCCTCCACAGCGCCTTCTTCCCCACATACCCACCGGTGCCTAGTCTGTGTCGGTGGGTGTTCTTGGCCTGGTTAGCCTGGGCCTTCGCACTAAGCTCCTGGAACTCAGGCTTGCCCTTCATCTCTACGAACTGCTGCCATGCCTCGGAAGTCACGAAAGGGTAGTCATTGAAGGGGGTCGTCGACTCCTTCACATAGTGCCTGACAAGTTCGCTCTTGAAGTTCCTCCACGCCTTGTTTATTGACATAAGTGTCCTCCGGCGGACGGTGAAGTGGCGATCCTCCGGAATGTGAAACGCCGCCTGCACTTCTTCCCACAGCGCATCCTTGCACTCTGGGGGCACTTGACCCCAGTCGGAGGTGGTGATGGGCACCCGCTCCCTTGCCACTTTGCCGCATAGTGAGCGGTACTGACCGACAAGTTTGGGCGGAGCTTCCGGCACACCATTGTCGTCGAACTGGACGTGCTGCTTTTCCCCCTTGTTCAGACGCGCGCATGTCGTCCGGCCTCGCCCCTTTCCCTTCTTCTGCGGGGTCACGGCGGACGAGGCGACCTCCGGCCCAGGCGTCTCATCGCCAGCGAGGTCACCCTGAGTCCCCGAGTGGTGCATTTCGTCACCAGACATAGTTCCTAACATAAGTGAAAGAGAGAACAGTTTAAGTAAATATGCAACTAATAATTCTATAACAAAACCCATACAAGAATGACAAAAACGGTGGGGAGGCGATGGAGGTGATCGCGTCGGAGGCGGGAGGGCGATGGAGGTGATCGCGCCTGACGGTGGAAAGGCGATGCAGGTGATCGCGACGGACGGAGAGGAGAAGGTGGGAGGCGATGGAGGTGATCGCGACGGACGGTGCGAGGGCGGAGAGAGCTAGGGCAAACAAAGCTAGGGCGAAGTAGAATGAGCGGGATAAAGCCCGCCTTGAACTATGTACCGCGTCGGTATTATCACAGTCGGTTCTCACATATGAACCGTCTATAATAGTATATATCACAGTCGGTTCTCACATCGAAACCGTCTATAATAATCGTAGTCACCAGAGAGATTATCACAGACGGTTTTGAGTTGAGAGCCGACTGTGCCTGAGATTATCACAGACGGTTTGGAATTGAGAACCGACGGTGCACGTTAAGAACTCGAAGAGTCGGACACTGTTGAAAATATCACAGACGGTTTTATATATATAACCGTCTGTGATAATATTATCACAGTCGGTTCTCAAATAAAGACCGTCTGTGGTAATCTACATAGTGAGAGATTATCACAGACGGTTGTGAGGTTAGAACCGACTGTGCACCGTCTGTGCTAGGTCAAAACCGTCCTTGATAATCTCTCTATTGAACGTTAGTTTTACAAATTGAAACTGATCTGTAGCTTTCAACTCTGAATGCTCGAAAACATGTTTTAAATAAACACTCAGATATTTCAAATGTAGTCCAAATACTCTGTAAATTGGTTACTATGTACGTATATCCGATAATTGGTTACAATGTAGTCCAAATGCTCTGTAACTTGAGCATTCTCCACGTAATATTGTATGTTAAATTTACAAATGGGAACTTTCACCGACAATTTGCACGTACACAGCCATGTTATCCTCAACTTTCCACTTGCCGCGGCCCTGCAAATACGAGAATTACAGGAGATATAAGCTATGCCGATGGAAACAGAGAGATAAGACATACAGTTGATTACCTTTAAAGTATAACCCTTCCTGGTGATCCATACGCACGTAACTGGTTTCGTCGGTGTCTTCAGTATCGACTTGTACGCCATCTCCAAATGGAGGAATCTCATCAAATTGATTGTATTCCTCCTCGTTACGACATTTTCAACTCCAACAATCCTTCTCTTGCCATGAAGGACGATGTGCCACTTCTTATTGGCCGGGTCAGTGACATAAATGACCTGAATGGCTTGATTTGCAAGTATGAATGGCTCATCTTTATAAGCAACGCGATCCAGGTCCACAGAAGTGAAACCGTAACTGTCAACCTTCACACCCTGTGGGATTTGGACCCATCGGCATCGAAACAGGGGAATCTTGAACAGTACGTAATCGAGCTCCCAAATTTCTTCAATGAACCCGTAGTACGAGTTCAATCCACGTACTACCCTTGTTGGGCCTGTCTTGGTGAACCCCTCATGGAAAGCTTCTACGCTCACTCCACTATTTTGCACAGTGCTCTTTCGATCTTGAGCTTTCGTGTAAAATGTGTACCCATTGATGTCGTATCCCTGCCAAGTCTGTACAGTAAACGTGGGCCCTTTTGCCAACCATTTAAGGTTCTCACTTGCGGACTCTCCGGTGATTCGCACCTTCATCCACGCGTTGAATCGACTGTTATGTTGTCCCGTGATCCAAACCTCGGATCGGCGAGGATTGTCTTGTCGTAGCATCTCCTTGTGCTCGTCGATGTACGGAGACACCTCCGTCATGTGTTGCAAGACCCAAAAATGAGCTTTCGAGTACATATCGAAATCAGGAGTGATGGCTCTCCGTCCGATAGTGCCAACACCATCAAGCCTCCCCTCGTGACGAGACACAGGAACTCCTATTGCTTCTACCTCGGCCATGTAATCGACGCAGAACTCAACAACCTCTTCCGCTGCATAACCTTCGGCAATGCTACCCTCGGGCCGGGACCGATTCCTCACGTAGGCCTTAAGTACACCCATGTACCTCTCGAATGGATACATATAACGTAGGAACACGGGTCCACATATCTTGATTTCTCTGACAAGGTGGACGGTGAGATGGACCATGATATCAAAAAACGATGGAGGAAAATACATCTCAAGTTGACAGAGAGTTCGAACCACCTCGCTCTGCAAAGAATCCAGTCCATCGGGATCAATGACCTTGGAAGAAATTGCATTGAAGAAAAAACATAGCCTCGTGATCGTCTCTCTGACCTTATGCGGCAGAATACTCCGGATGGCAACAGGAAGCATTTGTGTCATCAACACGTGACAATCATGAGACTTCATACCCAGCAATTTCAAATCGCCCATTGACACAAGCTTTTTCATATTTGCGGAGTAACCCGATGGAACTTTAACACCATGGAGACACTTACAGAGTTTTGTCCTCTCAGCCTTGCACAAAGTGTAGCATGCGGGGGGGAGGTATATACGGCCTTTATCGTCCTCTCTCGGTGCTAGCTCGGGCCTGATTCTCATTTCGATCATGTCACGCCGCACATTGATGCCATCCTTTGTCTTCCCTGGAATGTTCAGCAATAGGCCGATTAAACTGTCACAAACATTCTTCTCTACATGCATGACATCAATGCAATGACGAACCTCTAAATGCTCCCAATACGGTAAGTCCCAAAATATCGATCTCTTCTTCCAAGTGTTCTTCGTGCGGGGTTTCAATTTACCACCCTTTCCAAACACAACGTCTATGTCCTTCACCCGTGAGTAAACATCTTTCCCGCGCGTAGGCTTCGGGGCTGAACCATCTTCGTTGTGGCCGTCAAATTCCCTCTTCCTCTTACGGTACGCGTCATTCTTCGGAAGAAACCTACGGTGACGCATGTACACTGTTTTCCTGCAATTCTTCAGCCACACGCTCTCAGTGTCATCTTCGCAGTGGGGGCAGGCTTTGGCTCCTTTCGTAGTACGGCCCGACAAATTTCCAAGGGCTGGGAAATCGTTGATGGTGCAGAATATCATAGCACGTAGGATGAAGTTCTCTCGTTTGTATGCGTCCCATACCTGCACCCCTTCGTTCCACATTGTTAGGAGATCCTCTATCAATGGTGCTAGGTACACATCAATATCGTTTCCGGGTTGTTTTGGTCCTGAGATAAGTAGAGACATCATGATGTACTTGCGCTTCATACACAACCAAGGAGGAAGGTTGTAGATACACAAAAGAACCGGCCAAGTGCTATGCCGACTGCTCATGTTACCAAAAGGATTAATTCCATCGGTACTCAACCCGAACCTTATATTCCTCAATTCTGCTCCGAAGTTAACAAATTCCCTGTCGATGTTTCTCCACTGCGAAGAATCAGCGGGGTGTCTCAACTTTCCATCCTTCTTCCGGTCTTCCGAGTGCCAACGCAGTAATTTTGCCTCTTTACGGTTTGCAAACAAACGCTGCAAGCGGGGAATGACTGGCAAATACCACAACACCTTAGCAGGAGGTCCTTCCTTTATCTCCGTGCAGTCGCCGTCGTCTGTTCGGTCCTTAGTACGCTTATAGCGGGATGCGCCGCACACCGGACAAACATGCATATTTTTGTAGTCGTTACGGTAAAGGATGCAATCATTAGGGCATGCGTGTATCCTTTCTACTTCCATTCCCAAAGGACACAACAGCTTTTTCGCTTAGTAGGTGTTTTTTGGCAACTCGTTTCCTTCCGGGAGCATGTCCGCCAAAAGATCTAACAGTGCTGTGAAACTCTTGTCGGTCCAGCTGTTGCTTGCCTTCAATTTTAACAGTTCAAGCACAGAGGCCAACTTTGTGTATTTCGACTTGCAACCAGGGAACAACGGCCTCTCTGAGTCCTTAATCAAGCGCTTGAATTTGCCAAACCCCCTTTCACTGTAATTTCCTTCGACATCACGCAACATGTCATCTAAATGGTCATCCTCTGGCATATCCTCGTCGAAGTCGTTGTTTGGATCCGGCATGTCCTGTTCCTCAACCTGAGTGGCAGTTGTTTCTGCAGTTGGCTCTTCTCCATGGTGGACCCAACACGTGTACCCCTTTTTGAAACCACGTCGGATCAAGTGGGCGACAATTTGAGATGAGTTGGTGAACATCTTAATATTCTGGCAGTCTACACAAGGACAGTACATATATGGTAAACCCTTCTTCGCCATGTCTTGCACAGCAACCTTTTCGAAATCAAAAACACCTTTCATGTATTCCTCACCCACTCGGTTGTCATTATACATCCAGTCTCGGACCATCTGCAATAAATCAAATTCATACACATGCTAATTAGTAAATCAATGGAGATCGATATTGATGATGAAATCAAGTAATGTGTACGCCTTGGGAGCAAGTAACCAACCTTGGTTCGATCCTCAAATTTTTGCCCCCAAATGCTCCCCCTGCCTTTCGAGATTTCGCTCTTCCTTGCCCCAAATCTCTTCGAACTGGACAGTGTAGGTCGAGCAAGAGAGTACGACTAGCTCAAAACATCCGCCAAAAGACCTTTTATACCAGGTTCAGTACAGACGGTTCTATATAATACCGTCGGTAATATCGGTGCATTATTGAAGAAAAGAAATATCACAGACGGTTATGAACTCCAAACCGTCCGCTTTACATCAGAACCGTCTGTGTATTTGATTATGACAGTCGGTTCTCACATCTGAACCGTCTGTGTTATCACATCCGACCGTCTACGTTATTATCACAGTCGGTTTTTACCTCAGAACCGTCTGTGTATGTTGTTATCACAGTCGGTTTTTACCTCAGCACCGTCTGTGATAACACAGACGGTTTTAAAGTCCGAACCGTCTTTAATATCCCGGTTTTTTTGTTTGCATTCGACTACTGGTCATCAGTTGTTCCACATGTTTTTCATATTTGGTTCTATCTTATTTCAATGTTAGTATTTACAAAAATGAACGTTCAGACTGTTTGGTTTTATCTTGTTTTTCATATTTGTTTTATATATATGTCTGAAATTAAAACCGTCTGTAATCTTTCAAGCAGAGACGGTTTTGAGTTAAAAACCGTCTTGATCGCAGCAGTATTTTCTTGTTAACATTTTTACACAGAACATCATTTGGTGATTATCAGTTACATAATCAATCGAAAGCCAGATATATAAGGAAAAAAAATTTCTTATTTCTTACAATCTTTCCATACATAAGAGATACTATTAATTAAGCGACCAATTGATTAGTGTCGACCTGTTCCGAAAGTAATTTACAAAGTTCTCCTAGGGACGTATTGGCATCAGTAGGATCTACACTGGCCGCCCTAGGAGAACTACCAATGGCTCTAAGACTATCAACATCATCTCTCACCAAAGGAGTGGATTTGGCATCAGTAGGATCATCCAAGAAATTAAAGTTGATACAACCAAGGTGGAGATAAAGCTGCAACTCAAAGCATGCACTCTGCCAAGTGCAGAATGGCAAAAGACATCCCCTCAGAATGCTTCTCCAGCGCCTCTTTTTTTTTTGGAGAGTTCTGCACAAGGCAGCTTTCTCCTCCTGCACATATGCTTCTCCAGCTTCGGAGTGGATTTGGACGTGGAAGTGTGAGCCTTACCCCAGAAAAGCTGATGATACAAAGGTGTTGGAGAGGGGATATTGGAAGGATTATTGTGGATCTCCAAAGGTGGAGTCGATGCAACTGGAGGGGTTGCAAGGGGCAATGTGGCAACACAGGCCTCAGCACCCTCTAGAGTCTTCGCTGCAGCTCCACTGTACGATCTTTCATCATTTCTAAGTCTCTTCTTTGGAGGGATCATTTCCTCAAGCACCTGTGGATTTCGAAATGCATTTGTTTCGAGGTAATCAAGTCATAAAAGAAAGATCTGCATTAGAGTTTCAGAGAGGACTTACTTTCTGAAGATCCTGATCGAGTTCATTCCTTATCTCTTCCTCATCACTCTCAATTTCAATAACCTCACTGGAATCTCGGCTCGCCATCAAGGTGGGAGTTGAGGAGGGAATAAAGACAGGGATTTAGGAGCTTCGCTATTTATAGAAACAGAAGGTGACGGTTCATATGCGCGGGTGCCTCGAGTTCTAAAAAGCGCACTAGTACTGGTTTTCAAGGCCAATAAATTCATGATATACAACTTCTCGGGAGATAAACTGCAACACGGCAAAGGAAGTTGAAGAGTCAGATTACATAATTCGATGCAAAATAAATTTGAAGTAAATAATTAAGTCTCTTCATCTGCTCAGTTATGATGTGCGGTTATCAACAATTGCATGTAGAGAATTGCACTGTTGGGACTATCACAGACGGTTGGGAGATCAAAACCGTCTGCTTTAATATTACAGACGGTTCTGATGTCCGAACCGTCTTTAATATGTCTGTTTACTATCACAGACGGTTTGGAGTTAAAAACCGTCTGTGATATTGATAGAGGTCGAGAATTCGAGGCGAGGAAGTTGAAGAGTCAGATTACATAATTCGATGCAAATTAAATTTGAAGTAAATAATTAAGTCTCTTCATCTGCTCAGTTATTATGTGCGGTTATCAACAATTGCATGTAGAGAATTGCACTGTTGGGACTATCACAGACGGTTGGGAGATCAAAACCGTCTGCTTTAATATTACAGACGGTTCTGATGTCCGAACCGTCTTTAATATGTCCGTTTACTATCACAGACGGTTTGGAGTTAAGAACCGTCTGTGATATTGATTGAGGTTAAGAATTCGAGTCGACTCGAGGACACTGTTGGGACCATCACAGTCGGGCCTTACGTAAAAACCGTCTCTAATGTGACTATCACAGATGTTTTTTACCTCAGAGCCGTTTGTGATATTTCAAAGCACGTTGATATATAACTTCTATATTCTTTTTATATTATTTGCATGGGACCTGCGACCTCTATATTGTTTCTATATTATTTCAAGGGCTCCGATCACAAGCCAAAGATCGCGATAGTCGTTCCTTGATCGCACACAGTGTACATACCTTTGTATGGTCGAATGTTCGACAAAAGCCAACGAAAGATAAAGAAAGAGGGAAGATTAATTGCATGCAGTCCAAGAATGTGCTGGAAAATTAGAAAGTTGACATAAGAACAAAGTTTTCAATAATTTGTTTCATCACTTACAAAAAAAAAGTAAAAATACAGAATGCTAGGTCAAGGAGTGGTCTTAGCCCTGGCTGCATCTAGAATAAAGTCAGTTTGACTTGCAGCTAGGACGCAGGACTCCTCCAGCGACAAGTTGTCCTTCTCAGGATCAACTACTTCAGCGTCGAGAAGGCCTGCGACCTCCCTCAGCTTCGCGATGGTATCCTTCATTGTCAAACCGCAGCCAGCGATGGTCATATCTGCGGCTTTCTTCTCCTCGCGAAGACGCCTCGTCCTCGCCCTAGCATTGTCACCATCCGTCTTCATGCGCTGAATGCGCTGGAAGAGATCGTCAAGGTCAAGCCGTAGCCGAGTGTGCTTCTCCGTGAGGAGCTTGTGCTCCTCCTGGAGGGCCCTCAGCTCGGCCTTGACTTTGGCAGTGTCTTCCACGGCTCCCCTTCCCTGTGCAAATCAACAGGTCAAGAATGTATTGAACATGGATTAACAATACAGGGGTAAGTCCAAAAGATTGAGAGTTCATACCGGGGAGGGCGAGGCTGACGATGCCATCGAGGATGCCATTGGCGCAGAGAAGCTAAGGAGTCAAACAGTCTGAGAACTATAAAAACTTGTAAAGTAAATGACAATTTTTCCACTGTCAATTTATAGAACTTCCAAAGCGATGCTTCGTGTTCTCCTAGGCGCCGCGCGCGAAGATCGGAGACAGAAATGATCACAGTTGAGAATTCGAAGCGCCGGTACTTTTCCAGTCGGTTCATACATCAGAACCGTCTGTGATAACTACACTATCACAGACGCTTCGTGGTTTACAACCGACTGTATAAATCACAGTTGGTTCTGTGTTCCGAACCATCTGTGATAGTCTAATTATCACAGACGGTTCGGAACTCAGAACCGTCTGTATATATCACAGTCGGGTTTTAGGTTAGAACCGTCTGTGATAATTAGACTATCACAGACGGTTTTGTGTTCAGAACCGTCTGGTTTACTCTCACAGTTGTTTTTGACGTCAGAACCGTCTGTGATATCTGAACATATTCTCCCGCCAGGCCTTCACAGACGGTTTTCCATTGAACAGTTCATACCCGTCTGTGCTGTGCCGTCCAGGATGTCTGTTTCTGTGGTAGTGGCACTTCCGCGGGGGGAGGCTTATGTACTCAATTCCCTCCCCGGCCGCACTTTCGCGGGGGTGGCGTTGTATCTCATCGCATGTTAATATAAGTGGATTTTGTGCTCAACTCTGGAATTTTTACGTCTTCATTAAATTGAATGGCTTTTTTCTACTTCACCGCTGGAATTCTTTTACAGGAGTTTTTCTTCCGCCTAAAAGGCGACGTCTCCTCTATAAAAATCCCCTCTCCGTGAGGATGCCCTCTCCGTGAGGAAGTGGGCTACCACAGCCTAAAGTCCCTACAACGGGAGCACAGCTCCCATTGGGCGGCTTACAGTAACCCCTCGTGGACTGAGGGGGTAAGCGGCAACCCAGTTTTCACAAACTGCGGTAACGAGTCACTTCGAGAGATTAGTCCCCCCTCGAACACTCTACACCCGCTACCGGGTTACGAAACCCTCCTAAGGGAATATACGTTGCCTTCCGCGGCAGACGGAGAACTCAGCTTTCGGAGTTTGCTCTCTCAAAGCATAATCCCTCCTCGGTCGTGCACCATCCATAAGCCCCCGGGACTCCCGCCGGGGAACCGCGAAGGTTTCCGGTGGACACCCCCGCCAACCCCCGGGACCCGACGAGGGACTACGCAAACTAAGCACCCGGTGTAGTCCAGGCCCCTTCACTCCTTACCCACAGCGCGTGGAGCTGAGCTGCACCCCGCTGTGGGGGGGGGGAGGAGGAAAACCCTGGACCCGAACAGAAAAACAACGGCTTTACGCGAAAGGCTTCAAAGTTTCTGAAGCAAAGGCACGACAAATAAACAAATCTACGTCTTAATTGATACAACATCACACTAGAGAACAACCCCCCCCCCTAGTAGGACGAAAGCGCCCCCTGGGTGAAACCCGGGCGCGCGAGTATGGCCCGGGGAGTTAGGCTCCCGCAGGAAAATGCCTCGAACGACTCCCAACAAGCAACTACAGCTAATAATCCCGGAGACCTTCTGAGATCTCCCGGGAGAGATCCTTGTACAAACTCCTATACGCCGAAGAGCCCGCGAAGGAGATCCTCCGGCCAACATTCGTAGCCGGCCGGGGGGAGTATCCTGAGCGGGGGGACTTTTAGAGCCCCCGACCTCGGTGGAGACAACTCGGCGCGACAATCGTCGAAGTTTCCCAAGTGCCACTCCGGGAGCCAACGCAGAAGGGCCGGCTCACCGGAGGCACCTTCCTTCGCGAAGTCGGCAAGAACGGGCTCGGAGTCTAGCCCGAAGGATGCTCCCTCGGCCGCCAGACTTAGTAAAATCGAGGCCGCCCGGGCACCACCTGGGCTAGACCCCCCGGGCGACCCTCGATCGCTCTCCAAAAGATGGTCTTCAGGGCAAGAAAGCCCTAGAAAGGCGACGTCTAAAGATACCTGCCGACAAGTTTAACACATTTAACGAAAGAACTACTTTATTCCAGTTGAAAGATATTTACAAGTTTCCGGGGCTTTCTAAGGAAGCCACCTGGAGCAAAAAAAGACCCAAAAGTAGAAGCCTAATCTAACCGGGGGGGGAGGAGCTCATACTTGCCCGTCCTTGTTCCCCCCCAGGGGGCCTTCCGTGCTGGCCGATGCGCCCTGACCCGAGCGCCGCCCGCCCGTCTCCATGGCGCCGGTGATCCGGTCGAAGAGGACCTCGGCAGACCGCTCCAACTCAGCCCGCCGAGGGTCGAAGAAGGCGGGGAAGCTCCGGGGGACAAGCTCCCCGATGACTCGGGCACCCTCCCCGCGATGCTCAACGAGGGCCGCCGCCAAGGCGATCACCGAGACGGCGAGGCCTCGCGCCCGCGCCTCCGCAGCGACCGGGATCAAGGCGACCTGCGCACCAGGAAAGTGCGTGGCCTCCCCGACCGACGTCGGAGCCGGGTCAGGGCCTGTCCCCCGACCGAGCTCGATCCCGAGCTCCTCGAGGGTAGTGCGGATCGCCCTACCCCCCGCGACCATGGCCTGGACACCTGAGGCTGCGGCCTCTCGCTCCACCTGCAGCTCCCTCTGTAGCCGAGAGGCCGCGTCCTCAGCGGCGGCGAGTCGAGCCTGCACCGCGGCGAGCTCCCCGAGCGCCCGCTCCTTCTCGGAGTGCTCCGAAGCCGCATCCCTGAGCGCCTTCTCCTTCCCGGCGCGCTCGAAGGCCGCTATGTCCTCAGCGGCCCGGAGGCGCGTGGTGAGCCGAGCCCTGAAGCCCCGGGCTAAGGCGACCGTCTGCATAGAAACCGTAATCAGAACGCAACTAACGAAGGAGCATGAGACAAGTAACTTACCCGAAGCCCGGAGGCGATGACCGCGTCGACGTCGCCCTCGTCGCCCCCCGGGTCGCTCCCTCGGGAGGCCTCCCCACCGGGCGGAGCACCCTCCGAAGTCCCGCCGTCAGAGGAGCCGGAAGCCTGATCCGGCGGCGCCGGAACCCCGGGGCGGACGAACAGGCCCTTACCCCTCCCGGGTATAGGGAGCGCCGCCGTCGCAGGCCGAACCGCCGACGAACCTGTCTCCGGGGCCAAAATCGAGGCCATCGACAGGCCGCCCGGCATCCGAAACCGGACGGAGACCTCGCTAGACGAGGGCTGCGGCCGGGTCCCCGCAGGGGCCGGAGGCGGCGAAGGACTCAGGGCGTACATCTCCGAGTCCGAGCCCTGACCCTCTCCGGCCGGGACGCCACCCAAGGGATCCGGCCCGCCCGGGGTGTCGGGAGCGGCGCCAGATGGCCTGGCAGCCGCCGTCGCAGTCCCCTTCGCGAGAGAAGGCGGAGGAGAAGACCGGGGCCTCGCGGGACTCCGGGCTCGGGACCTCGCGGGGCTGCCAGACGGACGAGACCGCTTCAAGGGTCCGCCGGCGACCTCCTTCCCCCGCTTGCGTGAAGCAGGGGTAGGCAGAGGGGTCCGGGTTGGGAGCCTCAACCCGAACGCCTCCGCGACGACGTTTCGGGGAGGGCCTTCCCCGATGACGCGCAGCACCCTCTCATGCTCGTCCTCGTAGTACCGGCCAACGAGGGTCGCCGCGACCTCTTTGGCCCGACTATAGGACCTGACTGCAAGAGCAAAAAATGAAGCAAATGTTAGGAAGAATTCCCCGGCGGGGAGAAAGAGTCCGAATACTTACGGTCCGCCACCGCCATCCGGGGTGGTCTGTGCGCCGGTGACATTCCCCTCCCCCGACGGGTGTGGAACGGTGCCACTCGGAGGAGGGCCATCTCCTCCGAGAGGTCCCGCATAGACCGCCGGGATCGAGCCTCCGCCATCGCGGAGAGGAGGCTCATCTCCGCCACAGTCCACTCGGGAGCCACCGGGCCACTAGATCGCGAGTACGTCGATGGCTCCCGAGAGTAGGTCACCCCCGGGTCTTCTACCCGGAGGTAGAACCAATGCCGGAGCCAGTCCCCCCAGTGGTCCCGGGAGGCCAGCACCAGGTACTCGTCGACGCGGCCCAGAGTCAGCTGGATCATGATGGAGCCGAAGGCCGATCTAGGGCCGCCCCTCCTCACCACCGGGCCCCTCGCCGCCGGCTCGTAGAAGTACCGAAGGAGCCGCATGGTGGGCGTCACGGCGGTCGTCTCGCACAACCATATGAACAAACCCATCCGAACAAGGGTGTTCGGGGTGAGGTAGTTGAGTGCGAGGCCGTATACCTGCAGGAAGTCACGTAGTAGCGGGTGCACTGGAAGCCGAAGGCCGGCCTCCACGAAGGCCTCGAAAGCCACCACCTCCCCGTCCCGGGGGCTCGGCACCTGCACCGTCGGGCCAGGGATCCTGATGTCTCCCGCCTGGAAGTAGCCGCGCTCCAAGAAGGCCTCAAGGGCCCCCAAGGAGAACTCGGTGGCCCCAAGGAAATCAGAGGTCACCTCCTCCGCAGGCAGCTCAGAGACCTTGGCGCGACTCTTCGGCGCCATCAGGGACGAACTTTGAAGAAACTGCCGGAAACTACCAGAAACTACCGGGAATTACCGGGAACCACCGGGCACTTCCGGACAAAAGTCACCGGAAACTACCAGGCGTTTCCGGGCAAAGTCACCGGAAACTACCGGAAACTACCGGGCACTTCCGGACAAGGTCACCGGAAACCACCGGAAATCACCGGGAGACAAATGGAGTTTGTGGGATTTCGAGGGCTTGTGGGCGTGCTCAAATTGAAGGTCCCTCCCCCCTATTTATAGGTGATGGGGAGGGCCCGGATGCCCGACATGTGTCCACAAAGCCATCAGAGCCGCCGAGCTGAACCGTCACGCGCAAAACGAGCCGACGCGGGCGTGGGCGCATCGAAACGATGCGTCGGTTCACGGATAGACGCGTCCCGTGGAGGAGCGGTTAAGAAGCCGAAGCGCCGCTGGGAGCGTAAAGGACTTCATGGAATACGAAGCGTCACAGTTTGGAGATTCACATACCCATCGGAGGCACCAAGAGCCCCCGAGGGCCTGGGGGCTGCTGTTGGGGGAATCCCCAGCGGTCCCACGAAGTCCCAAGGAGTCCCCGGTGAAACCTGGTGAGACCCGGTGAGACCCGGAGAGTCACCGGCCCCCCGGTGAGATCCGGAGGGTCACCGGGCGCCCGATGAGACCCGGAGGGTCTCCGAGACCGGTGACACCCGGTGAGATCCGGAGGGTCTCCGGGGCCCCCGGTGACCCCGGTAAGATCCGGAGGGTCTCCGAGACCCCGGTGAGGCCCGGAGAGACTCTGGGCTCATGGAGAGCTGTTGCTGACCGTGGGGCCTCTAGGAAGCCCGTGGCGCCACGTGTCGAGCATCCAGGCCGTCCGTCAGGCCAAAGGACGTCTTCGCCCTTCCATCCAACAGTCGCAGCGAGGGCATTTTCGTCTTTTGCATTTCTTGGGGGCTATATATACCCCTCTTGTACCTCTTTTTAGGGAATTCCAATTCATTTATATTAACTCAACATTCGGTTCTCTTGGAGACCTCTCCCCGAGAGCTCACCTCCCCAGCGGACTCGCGTCCGGAGAGAGCCAACAGGACTAGGGCCCCCACTGGGACCCGAACCTGTATAAACCTCTGTGTCACTTTCTGTGTTGCCCGGCGGGAGGAGACCAGTAACTCGGTCTGCTCGCGCCGCTGTACTTGTGCTGCGCACGTCAGAACCTGCCGAGGTATTCGTAATACCACGACAATTATAAATTCAAAATTAAAATTATTAAATTTCTAAAATCTTAACTAAAACAAAATCAAAGACTAAATATCAAGGAAAACTAAAATTTAGAATTAAAATTACTAATTTCTGAAACCTTAACTCATACAAACTCTGGGACTAAATTTTAAGGAAATTAAAAATTCAGAAATAAAATATATTTTAATATAAATTTCAAAAGTAAAACTAAAATAAAAATTTAAAAAGGAAGAAATATAAAATTATTTTTAAAAAGGTATTTTTAAAATGATACTTTGGTAGAAATTCAAATACAAAAAATAGGATGAAAAAAATCTTATAATATATTTTCCAAAAATATATGTTCACACCAATTTAGAAAATAAAATTAGAAAGTAAAAAAAATAAAAATAAAAATAATCTTTGGGAAATTGTTTTTTCCGAAAATATGCTTAATATAAATTCTAAATATAAAATTAAAAAATTAAATTCAAAATTAAATTATTTAATATTATAGAAAATGAATTTATTAACCAAAAAAATAAAAAATTAGAATTAGAATAATTAATTATGAAAATAACTAAACTAAGAGATAAAAATGACAATCTTAACTTTAAAAATTTAAATTAAATTGACATGGAGCCTGTATGTTTAGTAAGATTCTAAATCTAGATGGTATCTAATAAAAGAAATATATCTCTAAGAGGGTTTTTGAGGAGAACATTAACTGGCATTAAATCCTGATAGATCATGAAATTGTTCAAGTTTAGTTGAAAATTCTGAAGCAAATTTAATTGTACAGTCTAGCCACCAAAAACTGATCGAGAAGGCTCCTGAGCACTTTCTGATTGCTTCATTTGTAATCATCATCTGTGTGCCTATCATTTTTTTATATACTACAAACCGGTATTCTCTCTTTAATAGCGAAGCCAATCTTTTTCTTAAAAAATGCAATACCTTAAAATAGTAAAATGTTTTTTTAAAATTTCCACAAATACTTTTGTGGTGTTGACTGTAGATTTACGGAGCAATGGTCCCAAGACTTATATGAAGAAGAATTCAAGCAAATTATAGTCTTGACAAGATGAATATTGATGTAAATATCTATCTTTTCTTTCTCTTAGTTTTTCAGTTTAGTTTGTTTATATATTAATTATGTATCAATGTACTTAAATTTGAGCTGATATATAGGTTCTAATATATACACATTGATTGTTTTTACTTTTCCCCAAAGTTTACTGACTTTGATATTATATTAACGTAGATTTACTTAAATGATCAACCATGAATGGATTCTAATTGTTTATGTTTGTAATAATACTTTCTTTTTCATTATGAGCTTTTAGCTTTGATTCTCTATTTTTGATTTTTGCTTTAATTACATATATATGAATATTTATGTTAATCACAATACAATTTTAAAAAATATTTTTAGCTTTTATTTTCTTATTTTAGATTTTGTCCTTACATACATGTGCATGCATGCATACATACATATATATTTGTGTTAATCACAGTACAATTTAAAAAGATATTGAAATCATTAGCCTATGTAAATGTTCGGATCGACGACTAGTAATGTCTAATTTGAGAAGTAATTCTATGCTTTCCAAAAAAATAATCTATAAAATTTCTAAAGAAAATTGAGTACTTATTTTGTAGCTATTCATTGTTCCACTACAAACGTTTTACGATTTGCAATTTAAATTTTGGGAAAGCAGAAAAGCTTGAGTCATCTTTTTCTATAAACGATCTTTTGACTATTTTAGAGATGGTATGGTAGATGCAAAGGAAACACCGTAATTTGGTTCCTCAAGTTTGAGACCAGGACCATTTTCGGCCACGAGCTTTTCAACAACAACATTTTAGATCCTCAACTTTATATATTGATCTAAATTAAATCTTCTGAGTCACAACCAAATAGAATTTATTGATAGTTGTGTGACACTAGTCATAGGATTATCGAAAAAAAAAAATCAAACTCACAAATTACTCAACTCAAACTCAAGTTGAGTTGAATTCGAGTCGAATCCCAGACTCGAGATCTAATTCAAGCCTAGTTTATCGAGCATGGCTCGATTAGGTTCGAACATACGTGGATAAACATCATACAAGCAACCATCTAGCAAAGGCCACGATTGCACGGAGGTGAACCCAGCTCCCCAATCCTCCAGCCTCCAAAGCCTTCCAATTGTTGAGACCTAGCCGCCAGTTACCTTTCATCAATTCCTCCGCCCCCAAATCCTCCAAACTCCAGCGACCGGCGAGAGGCAGCACCAACGCGACCTCCCTCCGTCCAATATGCTCTATCCAGATCCAATATGCACCGGGCCGGGCCTCCCTTTGTTCCTCCGGCGAGCCTCCCACCGCCAGCGGACTGCCTCTGGATCGATCTCCTGTAGGTGAGCACGCCTCCGACCTCGGATCCAACTCCTGCCGGTGAGCACCTCCTATGATTTTGTATGTTGCATTGTGTAATCAGTTATCGAGCTCGAGCTCGGTTACTAGATTTGAACCTGGTTTGATCGAGCTTGAGCCGAGCCTGGACGGGCTCGCATCCAGCTCGGCTAGTTGACAACCCTATTCGTCAGCAAACCAGAGACTTAGTAGACTTGGATTTTTCAACATGCCCATAGTTGAGGGACTAAAATAGTAGTCTTGAAAAGTTCAATGTCTACACCGTATGCGAAGTACATTAATCAATTATTAATCTCGATAAAAAGAAGAGCAAGTACTCGCCGGCCCTAGGGAAGAGGAGACACAATCGTCATCGTTAAACTGGTATAAGCTATTAAGTCAGCCAAACTGATGTCCACAAAGAAAACCACAGCTGCACGCACGTTTGCACTCCAGAAATCAGACAGCTAAATTATGCCTATTCGATCGATACGAAACGAAAACAGAAAAAATAATGGAGAAAAATTAGATATTTTCAATGGTGACGTCACTAGGGACGCCATGTGCGTTGGTCGGCTCCATGATGGCACGATCATACTCCTAGGATGTGTATTTTAGTTCCAACAATACGATTTTAGTGCAATTAATTAGTATCTGCTGCCCTTCATCGACAATGATAGATTGATAGGTGCCATTCTGTCATGTTAAGCATAAACCTGATATTTCTGGTGAATAGAGATATTAGAGTATGATTTTTTTATTCACACTCTACGTGTTTATTTATATTTTTTCTCTCCATTCTATGTATGATAGGGACCTATAAATAATAAAGAAAGAAAGCAAAAAGATGAAAGTGGAACATACAAACCCAACCAGGAATGGAAATAGGATATGATTATCTTTTGATAAATCAACTTAACCCATCAAAAATAATATGATAAAACTGATAAATGATTTCATAATACCATATTACTTACCAATGTAAATTATAAAAATGAGACATCTGGTAAGAATTAATGTAAATTTTCTTCCAAAGCTGTTGGGTTCTAAACATGATCTTAGTTGAGCACGGATGTCGTCGACATGTCTATCAATGAAAATAACCATCAAAACCATCTGCAATTTGATTACAAGTCCATCCATCGAGATAACTACCAGATCTACGTCCAATTTGTTTGTTAGGTAAAGAACGCATTAAAGAAAAAAAAAGGGGGCCTTTACAACGATAATTTTGAAAGGGACATGGAAGTTGGAACTTGAAACAAAATACAGTAGAAATCTTGATACTTTGTTTTCCACTAATCGAAAGTCGTGTAATTTTCATGTTTCCTTTTGTCCAATGATCCGAAATGGTCGAAAGAGTTTGGAGACGACATTTTTTGTCGGATCATGTAGAAGAAAAATAAAACGATCGACTAGACACAAACATAAAATGACACGAAATTTAAATGAACAAAATATTTTTTATATTTGAAATGCAAAATTATACCACTCATATTCTCACTCCAAATTGCTTCTAAATTCGGAGCTATTTATAGAACTAAATGCAACAGTCATGCACTTGGTGGGACTGGAAACGTGCAGACGTGAACAAGAGACGTGCAACTCGGCCGAACTGCTCCTCCATGCAACAGACCAAGGACGTGGCCGAAATCCACAGCGTTGTGACCAAGTATAGCGGCAACCGAATGGCTAAAGTTGTCGACGTGTGCACTCTCTCAGATCACGTAGGAGGTTCTCTTGCTACGGCATTCAGAATCCAAGGTGCCAATGAATCAAGGACAAATGAATTAAGCTAATTGTCACGATGTATTTGTGATTTTTTTGTATTTTCAACTGCACTCATGAGCACTCGAGATCGGTCTCGGATCATCTAAGATCGAGGGTATGGCTAATTAATTATTACATCGTTTCATATCAACAATATTAGCCCAAACAAGTCTTGTTTCGGCAGCATGCATGATGCTCGATTGCTTGTTACTATCTAGCTTATCTTACATTGGCCTTCTTGCCATTAAGTATCGAAAATTACATAGTAAACTACAGTTTTACGATGGTGTTGTGCGGGCACATTGTCGGAGTCGCTTTCGCTATGAAGATGACGAATTTTGACTATTATGAATTTATAATAGTATCCTATCAGGGCATCTCGAATGCATGGAAGGATAATAAAGGACTTTGAGAAAATACAAAACTTGTCATATCACTTTAGTCTTTATAGATCCTCACCGCCCGTGGAAAGACTCGATAGACGTGAAATCATCCATCTACAAAGACCCAAACATCTTACCCACATGCAAAGGCTCCTAATAACACTTGCAGCTCGGCTATACGTTTATTTTTGTGTCTTACATTGCAATGGGTCCTTTTTTACGTTCAACATGGGGCCACTGCAGGAGCCAGGTGATCACGGGAGCATATCTACGGACTACGGTTTCATTGGCGCCCCTCTTAAATGACACTCTTAGTGCATGTCTGTTTATTCTATTGGAGATGCCCTAAATATGTGTAGTATGAAAGGTACATAAACATCACTAATGACGTGAGCAAACTCTACAACCAATCTTTGTGGCGAAAGGATCGAACTTCCCGTTGGTTGTTTAGTCCTTTCTTACGCGATGTTACCTCGTAAAGCTGAAAGGGACCTCCTCTCTTACATGGAGTTGCTTTTCCGTACAAAGGCATCTATTTCAAATATAGTTTTTTAGTATTGCTAACTGATATATGCTTATTTTCTTGCAATCTTAGTCGTGCCACTTTTACTTATTGAATCAAATCTTTCTACTTTTAAATCTAGTTTCTCTAGAATTCATCCATCCCAACTTCTAAGTTCTTTGAGTAGGAGTTCAGCAACAAAAAATGTCTGATGATGTGGCTAGTAGGCTAGATGATGGTGATGGGGATGACGGAGCACTGAGAGATTGTGCAACAAGACAACGGTGCTAGCTGCGAGTTACAACAATTGGTGGGGGCCATGATGATCAGTGATGTGGGTGGTGGGGTGGGCACTGCCGACCGAGCAGACAGTGGCCAACAGGGGGGGGGGGCACCAAGGCAGCGGAGACTGGAGAAGAGGTGGGAAGTGACAAGGAATTAGATACAGATTCCATGGTTATAAATATACAAACGCAAATAGTTGTTCTAAGCCTTCAAGGCTTGATCCATGAAACTATGCTGCCTTAAACATTCTACCACACTACCACAGGACAATCTGGGCTCTTGTCACAAGCTCAACCTTTCACCATGTAGTTATTTTGTGTTAGGCCCAGTCCAGTATGATGGCAGTGTTATGTTTACCTCCCCTCAAAATAAAACTGATGCTACTTAATCCCCATTCGGTTACCACCATTTACCAATATACACTCCGTGCAAGCTATCTGGCTAAGTATAATGCTAGAATCCCGGAAACTTCATGTTCAATTAGTTTATTTGTTTATTTTTAACATTTAGTCCTATAAACTCTCTCTTGTCTACACGTTTAATCAACTGCTCCTGTTCTATAGAAAATGCTCTGCAAGTGGCGGGCAACATTCGGTCCGGCCCGATAAGGTATAAGGCCAAGCTGGTTCTAGTTTTGAGTTTGCGGTCCGATGGTTGAACCAATCAGTGGTTAAACTGAGCTGACTCAACTTCAGACCGATTGCACTTTATACTGCAAAATGTACAAGGCAAATCTAGTTGCCCATAGGTCTGAGTTTAGGCCAAACCCACCTGAGTCCGAATGAAATCTGTCTTTTTCGCAACTTGACCCAACCGGCAATTTGCACAGGTCCAATGGGGACACTCATCCCGATTGGTGCACTACAAAATGATCCAAGAATGGAAGACCCCTGTGTAACTTGCAGATGCAGCATATTTTGGTATACAGATGCATCTGCTGTACAATGATACAACTCAGTTCTAATCTAAGATCTTCTTGTACGTGTACCACCGTGCAACGAGCAGGTACGCGACGAAATTGCAGACGCAGAGCAGCCCGAGTAGCCAGAAGAAGTAGTCGAGGTGGGCGCGGTTTATGTTGTCGGGGATCCACCCGGCCCCACCTCCCCGCGTCGTCGCCCATGCCACGACGGCGACGAGCACCGAGCTCGCGTAGTTGCCCAGCGCGAATGACGTGTAGGACAGCCCCGAGCAGAGGCTCCGCATGGCGTCGGGCGCCTGGTCGTAAAAAAACTCCAGCTGCCCGATAAACGTGAACACCTCGGCCGCGCCCACCACGAAGTACTGCGGCACCTGCCAGAATATGGACAGCGGCAGGTACTGGCCGTCAGGGACGTCGTACATGCCGTGGCTCGCGATGACCTGCCGCCGCGCGACCTCGAGCGTCCCGGCCACGAGCATGGCGGCCGTGAGGATGACAAGCCCGATGCCCATGCGGGTGAGCTGCGTGAACCCGCGGTCGCGGCCGGTGAGACGGCGAGCGAGCGGGACGATGGTGCAGTCGTAGAGGGGCACCCAGAGCATGACGCTGAGGGTGTCGAAGATAGAGAGCACGGCGGCGGGGACCTTGAAGCTGCCAACGCGTGGGTCCAGCGTGTCGCCCTGGAGGATGAAGGTGGTGCTCATCTGGCTGTATGCCGCCGAGAAGATGATGCCGGTGGCCCACACCGGGAGTAGGCGGAGCACGCATTTGAGCTCCTCCACCTGCGTCACCGTGCACAGCCGCCAAGGCGACGGACTCGCCCAGCCGTCGGGTGTCTCCACGGCGGCCTTGTCCAGGAACCTAAGACATGAGAACTTGTTCACTCGCATGTTATCTGAAAGACTGGTTACTTAAACTGAAAGTGATTTCTGACTTTGTTGCAAATATTAGGCACGAGCCGGAATTGGATGGTGAACTTTGATCCTTGATTCAGTAATAGACGCTTGACATTTGACAACTACAGGCTTGCAAGAAATCTTGTAGCCTCTGAAATCAAGGCACGTTGAAATGATTCTTGGACTGAAATGACTGGCAATAAATAAAATTCGAAAAAGAAAATGACATCAAATTGACTCATGAGGCATCGCAACAATGGCATTAAAGCGTAATCTAATTTAAGAATTTAAAGGTCTGTATGGAATATAGAAATTTCACAAAAATTTCAAAAAAACCACGTTCAATGATAATAGTTGCTTTTCTTTTATTAAAACTTCTACAGAATTTCTATATTCTAAACATGGTCTTAATTCTTAATTGTTCTCTAGAAAATATGTATATAATGGTGGAAAAAATCACTGTACTATGAAGAAATTAAGGACACAAACCTAAACTGACCGGTGTGCACAAGCCTCCGGCTCCCCTGTATCGCAGACTTTCCATCAGCAGCCTCATACAGCAACGACAAATCACTAGGCGTCTCCACGTCGTACTTTCTGAACGCCGCGACCACTACCTGCGCGATCCTCGTGAGCGGGCTGCCGCCGGGCGGCTGGTGCCGGTACACGGCCGAGCCGGCCAGGAACATCGCGACGGCAAGCCCGCTGAACATCGCCGGTATCCCCAACCCCCAACCCCACCCGATGTTGGCTTGCACCCACACTAGGATGGTGGCGCCGATGAGGGAACCGACGTCAAGGGACTGGTAGAACCAGTTGAAGAACGAGCTCTGCCGCCTCCGCTCCGCCTCGTCGGACTCGTCGAACTGGTCCGCGCCGAACGACGACAGGCACGGCTGCAGCCCGCTCCCCAACGCCACGAGGTAAAGCCCCGTGTAAAACGCCGCGCTCTGCGCCGCCGTCGCCTCCCTGACGACCACACTCACCGTCAACAGTGTATATCCCTGTTCGATCGAAAAGAACCAAGTCAGTTTTGTCCAAGACAGCATGTTGTAGTTTTCCATGCTGTTTGCTGTACCAAGACAGAGATAAGCATGAACAGCGCGATGGTCCAGTATCTTCCCAAGAACGCGTCGGCGAGGAACGCGGCGATCAGCGGCGTGATGTAGGTCGTGCCCTTCCAGTTGGTGTAATTGTTCGCGGCTGCTTTGCTGCCCTGGTGCAGCCGGTCCTTCATGTAATTCACCAGGTTCGTGGATACCCCGAAAAACGCAACGAACTGGCATGAATTGTTCGCTGAGCATTCAGACACAACACATTAGGCATGACACGATTGGAAACAAAAAAAATCTTGCAACGTTGTTTGAAATTTAGCAACTGTAAATGTTACCGAGGATGAAAACGCAAGCCCACCAGTTCCTCTTATCCTTCTTGATTGCCCGGTGACTGGTTTCGCCACCCTGTCTCTCATTTGATTCAACAGCTTCCATGGTCTCAGGACTGCCAACAAGTTTATGAATTCTGGGCTTGTAAAATTCAAGTAATTAAAATTCATATACTGTAATTTGCTATACTGACATGTATGCGTGTCATGTCTCCTAAAATCAAGCAAAAAAATTTCAAGTACACACCTTGTTACCGAACGATGGATGTTCTTCTGCTTGCACCTTCACCCATTGTTCTGGATATATTTGCCTTCAGATCTTAGTCAGGCGTTTGGCGAGACTAATGCTAATATGGAATTGTGATTGGACAGGATTATAGTGGCACCTCTTCTAAACAAAAAAAGATTATAGTGGCACCATGGCAAGGTGGAGAGATGGGCAAGCAACTGAGTGCAAAAGCACAAACCTGTGTTTGTACTGGTGTGGTGTCACAAGGTTACCTGCAACAGCCAAATTGGAACGGCACAAATCACTAGTGAGGAATATGTTTACACGTATGGATCATGCCATTGCATTTGGTCACGAAACGACGGCATAAATCTCTCTCTCTCAAACGTCAGCGAGGGGGAAGGGCCAATAATTTGTCTGTAGAAGGACGAGTGGTAGTGGATGGCGTCTCTTTCAGTTATCACAAAGTGCTTTCTATCTCCAGCTACTTTATGCCGTCTTCGTTGCCTACGACCTTTCGGTTTTTCCCGAGCGGAAACAAGAAACGCTATGAACTTTGGTATTTATAACATCTCATGTTGTTTAAATCATAATATATTCATACAGATGCCTAGGTTCATATGTTTAGATCAAAGCTAAAAATTAAGACAGCCACCGGTGCTCCATGCTGCCGTTGGCCACGACGTCGCCGAGCTGCAATGGACGCCGTGGAGTAGCCGCTGCGCTGGCGCGGCAACAGCATAGTCCAGTACGCCACAATCTCACAGGCAACAACCTAAACAAAGAAAATAGTAATTCCGATCCCATTTCGGATCACGTAATCTCAAAAAGGCCAGAAAATACAACCAATTACTTGTTGCATTGCACCGCTTCTGACAAATCAAATATTCAAAACTACATGTATATCAAAGATGAAAGAATTCACAGCCTAACCTTTCGCTGATCACACTTCAAGTCCATTGGTCTCCACAGACAAAACGATTATTACGCGACCTTCTCTATGCAGGGTCCATGGATTAGGCGAGAACAGAAAGCGGGATAAAACTCAGAAAAGAAGGAGTATAGATGCCCATTTCCGTCCGGCCCAGGTTGATATCACAGCGCCCAAATGCAAATTTCTTGGCCCAGCCTGAAGAATTTAGTCAGTGGTTGGGGACAAAAGAGCTGTCAGATTCCGACAAGACTAACCTACAAGTTTCGTCTTTTCCCATGTAGCTGTGATCGACCGGAATCCTACCCCTCGGATAGAAATTCTCGAATTGGACCCTCGCGTTAGTCCTAGTCGGCATTGGACTGATCTGCATTAGGACCTGATGGTCCTCGCATTTATATTCTAGAGGAATCCAGGACCAAAAATTAATTGGCCTTCTGGATGGCATCCTCGTATTAGAAGTAATCTTTATGAAAATCCTTCTCCTATATAAGATCTATAGTGTAAAACATAGGATCATGATTCAGATCATATGCATCTTACAAATGGATTGCAATATTGTACCAGTGCTCTACACTGTTACGTAACTTATGCTCTCCTCCCCATAAAGCAATTGATATTTGTCTTCAGCCAAACTTGCTTACTAATATGCATGGTCTCTGCGGGTGCAACCTGTTTAACTACGCAGGGCTTAAAAACCTAATATATCATCATGTGCTCCGCTCCTTTGGAGACTGCAGTACTACATAGTATAGTACGTACTAGTTCCACAGATGCATACCATATACAAAGGTCTTATTGCCATTAGGTCTAGATTATTTAGGAAATTTTCCTTCATGTTTTACCCCTCTCGGAGGTGGCTGTCGTGTTGATTGGAGCTAGTTTGTTTTTTCTTAAGGATTTATATTAGGTAAAAAAGACAACTTTATTCTCTCTTAATCTACCGTTAAATTTAAAGATACTAGTACTTTTAGAATTACTGTAAAATTTGTCCTTAATCTACTGTCTTTTTGTACGTGTACCACCGTGCCACGAGCAAGTACACCCCAAAGTTGCCCATGCAAAGCATCGCGAGGAGCCAGAAGAAGTCGTCGAGGTGGCCGCGGTTGAGGTTGTCCGGGATCCACCCGACCCGTCCTCCCCGCGTCGTCGCCCGCGCGACCACCGCGACGAGCACCGTGCTCACGTAGTTTCCCAGAGCCATCGACGTGTTGGAAAGCCCGGAGCAGAGGCTCCGCATGGCATCGGGTGCCTGGTCGTAGAAGAACTCCAACTGCCCGATGATCGTGAAGACCTCCGCCGCGCCCACCACGACGTACTGCGGCACCTGCCAGAATATCGACAGCGGCAGGTACTCGCCGTCGGGGACGTCGTACATGCCGTGGCTCGCGATGACCTTCCGCCGCGCGACCTCGAGGGTCCCGGCCACGACCATGGCCACCGTGAGGATGACGAGACCGACACCCATGCGCGCCAGCTGCGTGAACCCCCGGTCGTGGCCGGTGAGGCGGCGGGCGAGCGGGACGATGGCGAAGTCGTAGAGCGGCACCCAGAGAATGCCGCTGAGGGTGTCGAAGACGGAGAGCACGGCGGCGGGGACCTTGAAGCGGCCGATGCGGGGGTCCAGCGTGTCACCCTGGAGGATGAAGGTTGTGCTCATCTGGGTGTACGCCGCCGAGAAGATGATGCCGCTGGCCCACACGGGCAGGATGCGGAGCACGCATTTGAGCTCCTCCACCTGCGTCACAGTGCACAGCCGCCAAGGCGACGGACTCGCCTTGTCTTCGGGTGTCTCCACGGCGGCCTTGTCCAGGAACCTATTAGCGCGAGAAGACACGATGAGAGATTGCTTCATGCCATCCAAAAGACTAGTTACTGAAACTGAAAGTGATACAAGAAACTGCTGCAATGGGCTGTAAAACTGTAAATAATGCTGCTATTTCTCCCACACGTAGTTTGTATGCCCAATCACAAACGCCTACTTTGCCGCAAGAAATACAAGATGTCTAAATTAATAAAAGAAAATTTGTATTGGATATCAGGAGGTGAAAAATTGGATTCCTTAATCACCGAGTACTGCTATTTCTCCCTATCTTGCACGTACTTTGTACGTCCTGTGGTGGTGTATGCCCAATCACAAACGTCCACGTCGCCACAAGACATAGAAGATATGTAAATGAAAAAAAAAACTCGTATTGGATTTGAGGGGGCGCAAAATTGAATTCGTTGATTCTTCTCTATCCATTTAACCTCTGTTTTCTACGCGTCGGGACCGATATATTGCAGATCCTAAAACTTAGCCAACTAGTTTTTTTTATAATTAACCCACTTAAAAAAAAGATTTTTAAAACTAATCCACAGTTGTAAAAAATCACAAAAATGAACTGCCACGTAAACCTGTCGAGTGGTGGGAACTCAACAAGTTAGTTGTCACGTGCATACAGCTTGTCGAGTGCCCACTGCTCGACAAGAGGCCTTCGACCAGGGTACTTACTGCAGCAAAGGGTCGTAGCCCAACTGGTTTGTGCGTTCTCGAGTTCTCACGTGTAGGCCTCAAATTTAAATCCCGTTCCCGCGATTAAAAATATTTTTTACAGCTGGTGGCAGCTTGTCGAGTTCTGGGAACTCGACAAACTCCTGGTACAACCGTGGGTTAGTTTTGGAAATCTTCTTTTTATGTGAGTTAATTATAAAAAAAAAAACTCCTTAGCCAACACAACAATAAGATTTTTCTCTAAAACTTTATTTTGTTTTTTTTCTTCATGCTTTCATAAGTCGGTGAAAGGAACTTATCTTATTGTGGTACCATATAAACACAAGAGGACCTTTGAAAATCACTAAATCAGAATGTATTAAAATGCACTAGCTAGCACATTTTACTTGACAATGAGGTATTATTTTAAAGAAACATGGAGATATTAGTTGCAATATGATTATTTGTTAATTTAGACTTGATAGATTTTGTATTTAGTTGTTCAGTGCCCTTGTCCACAATTTTCCCGTCCAGCGCCCATGCCGTCAATGATCGATTGTCTAGTGTTAGAATTGTTGTAATTAAAGAATCATGCAATACTATCTCTGAATTTGGAAATGGAGATGTAAAATAAATTTTCACCAATAATCTTATTTCTTTTTTAAATATTTCAATTAAGTTCTACTTCTTTTAATTTTGAAAATCAAATCCCACTTCTTTTCAATTTATATCGATTTCATCGTTGAATTACTTGTTACTTAGGCTAATTAAACATTAACAAGTATGATAATTGGTATGATAATTGATCATTGGCACAAAACTTAGAAAAAATAATAAAAATATCATATAATCATTAAAACCTACTAGCAAGTTATTAAATTTTACAAAATTATAAAAAAAATTCACTAATAACAAGTAATAGGTGGGTACTCAAATGAAACAATTTTGAAAGAAATAGGATTTAATTTTCAAAATTAAAAATATGAACTTGATTGGATCAATTTCGAAAGAAATATGTCATCATTTTCAAAATTTAAAGAAGTGAGATTCAATTGAAATATTTAAAAAATATATATGACTATTTGTGAAAACTTCTTGGATTAAAAATACATCCAACTTGAATGGATTGAAGTTATTATTGGGATATATTTTAAATACTGTTGTCTAGAGTGCATGTGTTTGTTTTTTCTAAAAAATTTACATCATCTATATCACACATTTAGATCTAATTTAATCTTCACTATTATTTTCTCTTCCACACTCCTTCCTCCACTTTCTCCCAACCTACTACCTTAGACGTCCCCACCACCCCATCTTTTCACCTACTGACTACCTCCGCCTCACTACACTACCACCACAACCACCACACCATCTCAATCATGTCTCTCCGCAGCTGCCACCTCTCACCGTCTCCACCTACGGCCGACGACGCCACCGTGGTTAGAGATGCTAAGAAAGTAGTTAGGTGAACCCTAGAGAGTAATATCTATAAAGAGAAATTTGATCCAAAAGTGTAGCGAGATGCATAAGAAAAGAAAAAACAGGTATATGCTTATTAACAAATCTCATTTTAAATAGAGCTATTGCAATTAAAGAATAATCCAATCAAGTATAAGTAATGTATTCTCTTTAAAAATAATAGGAGTGGAGGATAAAATTTTTAAATCAAATGTCTCCTTAATTTATCTTCCACTAGAATTAGCAACCGGAAATAGTATCTCGTACATCAAAAGGGATATATGGTATGAGATGGTACACCCTACACTTTAGCGGATAAGAGTTTTTTTTATTAATAACCCACATAAAATAATCATTTACAAAACTAACCCACAGTTCGAAAATTTTACATAAATGGCCTGTCACGTCAGCCTGTCGAGTCCTGCGCACTCGACAAGCTACTTCTCGTGTTGAACAAGCTTGTCGAGTGCCCAGAGCTCGACAAATCTCTTATCGAGTGCTGAGGACTCGACAAGCCTCCTCCTCGACTAGGCGCCATGACCAATCGACAAGTTGTCATACTCTTCAGATGATTTAAAAACATATGCAGTGATTATAGATTAGTAAATGCATGACTTCTAGTCCAGTTGGTTAAAACACCACCCGCTCACCTCCTCAGCAGCGGTTCGAATCCTGTTAGCAGCAATTTAAACATTTTTTCGACCAGGCGCTACGAACTCAGGGAGGGTAGGTGTGAGGGTAGTGAATTAACCAGCTGGGTTCACAAGCTCTTCCACACGACAAGTAGCTTGTCGAGTGTCCAGAAGTACTCGACATACTGACGTGGCAGATCATTTGTGTAAAATTTTTGAACTGTAGGTTAATTTTGTAAATGATTATTTTATGTGAGTTATTAATTAAAAAAAACTCTAACAGAAAATTCTCAAAAGAGTTACAGAGTCGTTTTCCTTTTATCAAGGGTTAGCACGTGCTGGGGCCTAACCCACGTCAGCACGTGCAAGCTACGTACAAAGTCGGGAAGAAAAGCATTTTCGGTGTAAAAGTATGCAAATTTGTAACTGTATGAATTACTCTTGTTTGCATCGAGGGAATTTTGTAAATGTTTCATACATTCTGGATACTAAATTGTGATCCTTGATTTCAGTAAAAGATAGTTGACTACTAAAAGTGTCTGAAATGGTTGCATTAGAAATTGTTTTTTTTTTTTGGAGTGAAAATGACTAGAACAAAATAGAACCGTAAAAATGAAAAGGACATGAAATGGAGTCATTAGGCGTTGCAACATTACAACGTGCATGCACCAAACCTCCGCCGGTGCACATTAAACAATTTCTTTACAAGCAAATACAGGTACAATCCCAGTGTCATCAGGGACGTGATAGTTTGTTTTTTCTTCTTTGTCATTTTTCCCGCAAAAAATGTCGTGAACTAAAAGAGTATCATAGAAATTCACAAACAAAGATGCCACGGATTTTTTTAATCAAATAATACTTAAAAAATCTAGAATTCTCACATTTTTTTATAAGCGCTGCTTTCATGATACTTGCAAACAAAGATGTACTTCTTGTTCAAATTTTATGTATTTCATGTAAAATTCCAGTATATTAATGTTCATTATTCTTCAAAAGTTCAATGAGATATACTTGAAATGTACACTTCAGAACTCTTAAGTACAGTAAAATTGTACTTATTACTTCACTATTTCTTCTGTTGTCTTTTGAATTGTACTTATCATATATATAAATAATATTCATGGATTTAAAAATTACTTTATATTATTATCTTTGATTTTTTACTATTATATAATTATAAAAACTAACCATCAATGTTACATTTTGGAGATAAAAAATATGGAGAGTATAGTTCTAAATTTAAGAAATTTTTCTATATATCACTACAAAAATTCAAAAAAATAAAATATTATTATTTATAAATATGATATATCAGACATAAGTTTATATTTCATGGAAACACTCTACGATTCCTTATTAAATTTATAGCTTGGACAATATTAAAAGAGCTAATCGGGGAGGTATCGCTCCTAAAGTTGGCATCATGACCTGTCCAATTCGCGTGCACCAACCGTGGCGTCACTAAGACTTGAATGGAAAAAACACGTGTGACCAACGTTGGAAAAAGTATACACGCACCTAAACTGGTCGGTGTGCGCGAGCCTCCGGCTCCCCTGTATCGCCGACTTCCCATCACCTGCCTCGTACAGCAGCGTAGCGTCGCCCGGCGCCTCCACGTCGGACTTCCTGACCGCCGCAACCACCACCTGCGCAACCCTCGCGATAGGGCTGCCGCCGGGCGGCTGGTGCCGGTACACCGCCATTCCGGCCAAGAACATCGCGACGGCTAGCCCGCTGAACAGCGCCGGTATCCCGTACCCCCACCCCCACCCGATGCTGCTCTGCACCCACACCAGCACGGTGCCTCCGACGAGGGAGCCGACGTTGATGGAGACGTAGAACCAGTTGAAGAACGAGCTCTGCCGGCCCCGTTCCGCCTCGTCTGACTCGTCGAACTGGTCCGCGCCGAACGACGACACGCACGGCTGCAGCCCGCCTCCGAGGGCGACGAAGTAAAGCCCAGCGTAAAACACCGCGCTCTGTGCTGACGCAGCCTCCCGTACGGACGCGCTCACCGTCACCACTGCATACCCCTGTTCGAAAAGGACACAAAAAAGTGAGTTACATCTCATGACGACGTGAAACGTGCAGTTTCCGCCGGAAATCATGCTGTGTTACTAATTTGTTGTACCAAGGTAGAGATGAGCAAGAACAGCGTGATGGTCCAGTATCTCCCCAAGAACGCGTCGGCGAGGAACGCGGCGGCCAGCGGCGTGATGGACGTCGTGCCCTGCCAGTTGCTGACGTTGGTCGCCGCGGCTTTGCTGCCTTCGTGCAGCTGATCCTTCATGTAATTCACCAGGTTGGTTGCCAGACCGAAAAAGGCGACGTAACTGCAGCAGTTGTTCGCTGTGCACGCAGACCCAACCCAACACATTAAACACCACAAATGTAGATGAAAAAAAATGACTCATAATTTAGGAACTGTGAATGTTACCCAGGATGAAAATGCAGGCCCACAAAGTCCTGTTGCCCTTCTTGAACGTCCGGCGAGTTTCTGTTTGTTTCTGCAAATCATTTGATTCTACAGCTTCCATGGTTTCAGTTTGTCAGGGGTTCCTGAAAATTTATGCAACTTATGATTAAATGAGACCATTAATTCCAAGAACAGCAACATCAAGCCGATTGACATATACTGCAGTGAAGTGATGCAGTTTGATCTCACGTATCATGTCGATCTAATTGGTAGAAATATTGAGCTAAAAAGTTCATAGAATTGGCATACCTTGTCTCGGATTGATCAAATGCCCTTGTGCTTGCACCTTCACCCTACGTTTTTGATATGTTTTTGCTTCAGTTTTTAGCCACTTATCTGGCTTGCATAAAGCGACACAGGCTATCAGACTCCAGAGTGAGACTGGCACTAGTATGGAAACGGTGAATGGGGACTGACTGATTAGACTGGGTGTGTTTGGTTGGGTCACAAAAGTTAACAAGCTATACTGTGGTCATAGCCCATTTTGCATGACATGACATGACTAAAATATTAACTATGGAGATATATTTGATTGATAGATAATAAAATCAACAAAAATTAGTCAATAATTGTATGTTTGTGTTTGGTTTCGGGCAAATTTTATGTTATGATTATAGTAATAACTTTTGGTATTGTGTAGTGTTGGAAACATGTGTAAAAAATTTGTTATATTTGAATGTCAATCATAACTAAATTCATTTGAATAGCCAAATATTAGATTCAAACTAAACATTAATCAAATATGTTTGACACTATCAAGATTTAACTTGATAAATATGAGTTATTAATCAAATATACTCATAATGACACCTTCGATAAATGTAGCTTCGACAACAATTTTCTATTAACTCTCATAAGCTGCTTAATTTCTTGTAAAAATAATGTGAAATTGAAATTGTTGTGTTTCGAAACATTGTAATTTTTTTAACCTGAAAACTGACAAATTGGGACGGCAGAAATCATGGGTGAGAAATGTGATTCCACGTACGAACCCACAGATCATACCCATTCCATTTTATCACGAGTTTTGGGGACCCACTCGAGAGGATATCTCGTGGGCATATTTTAATCAGAAGTTTCCATTTCTTTGGCAGGCGAGGCCAATAATTTAGGCGTTTGATGGACTAGTGGTTGGTGACTCTGGCTGCTAACGCTAAGTGCTTTTTTATCTCCGGATACTTTAATAAATGCAGCATTCATGCATGCATGCCACTAATCACTAAAGTTGTGTTTGTCAGGGTCACTGCATGTACCGCGATGCACAGAAAATGGGAATTGTGCGCATACCAATGCTCCTTCTGCGACGACTCCCCGAGACACAGGTAAACACTGTCGAATCTTGTTGCAAATCACAGCCTGAAAGGTAGTCCTCACAGAAATTTTCTACCGGTTCCTAATACCTTTTTCAGTTTCGCTGCGTCCGTCGTACGATTCTACAGCAAGTGAAGCCATTTCAAGAACACAACACATGCAGATGAGGTGGAGGAAGAAGAAGAGTGATACATACATACCACACATTTTTTCTCCTCAGACTGGCATGCACATGGTACTGCCCCGCACAATGATTCGAAGTCTAGATGGTTTCAAGAGTACTACTCACTATGAAAGCGACGCTGCAACGCTGGCGCTTGCTTGTATGGAATGCAGTGGAGAGACGTGAGCAAGAGCAAGTGACATAAAATACTACAAAACTGTGGTTCTCGTGTGGTGCAAGCGTGCAACACAGCTTACATGTAGCAGATAAATGGGTCTGCTTCGATTGTACGGTGCAAGTTATCGGTGAAAAAAAATGTGCTTGCACGAATAATGTGATTCGTTGTCCCCATCCCATTTGGTCACCAAATTTAAGACCCACATGGCATGGAATTCACGGGCTTAAATGGTCTTTGTTTGCACGCTAGCCCAATAATTTGGGTTTGGATGGGGTTTGACCGGTGTTACACTGGTGCTCAGAGTCCAACCTTTTTGTGTTCGTCTCCCTCTACTGCGTTTTCATGCGCCAGTCTTGGGCGGCGTTTGGTTGCCCCCATAAATTCGGATTGATTCGATATATGAAGTTCATTTAATTTGAGATAGAGTGAGAGATAATTGTTTATTTGATTATATGAATTGATACAGATTGAATTGAGATGTTGTTTGATTGGTTGGATGAATAATATAAGTATAAAATACATGTATCAGTCAAGGTAAATTTTTTTAAAAAAAATTAATTTATCTTAAATCACCGTAATAACTCTTAATTCATCTTAATTATTCTTAGTTTACTCTAACGATCCTTCTTTGATTACTCTTTTAATCACTTCATTAGATCAGTCAGACTCACTCGTACTCTCAATTCTCACGTTTCTCTCAGTCTGACTCAAAACCACTTTTTACATTCTACAATCTGACTCATTTGTGTAAATTAAACAACTAAACACAGTCTGTAACAAAAAATTCTGCATCTCAGAACCAAACTAAAAACTATACAACCATCTGAGCACCCCTTAGTCTCTTAGTCTTTATATGTTTACATTGTTGCATATTATAAACATATCATCTTGCATATCAATTTATTGATATTTCTTATTTTATCTTTAAATTATTGTTTAGTCTCTTCATTATTTATGATTAATATCTAACATTGAACATTTTCTTATTTTCAGGTCAATTTTTTTTGTTCTTTTAAATTTAGAGTCTTCAAAATATATATTATATTACGCAATAGAGGAAGTTGTTTCTATTAAAACTCACATTCACCAAATGCAACAGTAGGCTCAAACGAAAAGAGAATATTGACCTAATGTTCTCACGGTCATGACTAGCATAAGATTTTCCAGATCATCATAGAACTTTTAATATAAATAGGAAAATTCATGGAAAATTATATCCTATTGACAACAAGTTCTATGGGATATTAGCGGTGATAATTGTGAAGGGGCAACAAGTTAGGCTGATAGAGTAGGAAAAGGGGTATATCAAAACTCATGAGTTCATTGATTCCATTAATATAGACAACAGTGGTACTATTAGACATAAGTGGAGATTTGTGGAGGAGGAGGCAGATGATGCCTACTTGAAGGACCCACATGGGGGGAGAGTGGAGATGGCGAGACGGAGTGGCAACAGAAGAAGAGGGTATCTTCGGTTGTTTTATCCGAGATGTGACACTTGAGCATTTTAAAGAGGTAAGCAAATGAGCCAAGCAAGCAACTACCAAAAAAAAAAAGTGAGGCACCACAGTCAATTTTACAATATAAGGAATATGCAAGATATTGTTATAGGTATAGTGATAGAACTATCTCTACAAGAGTAGTCATATTAGAGTGAGAGTGATTTTAGGGTTTATAAAATTTTTTTATACTATTCGCAAGAAAAATTTATAATATTATTGAGTAAAATTTGAATTCTAAGACTACAAAGAGTATCGATGGTGTAATACTCGCATAGTATATTATGTGGTAGTTTAAATTTTATTTTGTATTTATTGATACTAAACTAAAATAGAGTTGAGTTAATTTGATATTGATTTTATAAACCAAAATTTTAAAGAAACCAAAATAATTGAACTAAAAAAACCGAATATACACACCTTGTAACGTGATACCTACTTATAGAACAATTTTAGAATTTTGCGAGCATATCTTAATTTGTGTGTGACATGAATGAATAGCCAAACCTCCAGAAAGTTTAGAAGTGTACGCATTTTATGGACCTCAATAGAAGATAGCGGTTGATTGTTTAATTAACCGCTATCCATATAGTGCGGGGTTTATGAATAGAATTCATGTAGATTGGACTTAGTTATTTAATTAATATTTTATTTTCGCTTATATTAATAAAAATTTCGGAACGACGAGAGAAGGGGACGTAGTCGCGTTGCCACGGGCAGACGGAGCCATGCGCACCCATCGCGCGACGGCTAGCGTTTGGGATGGACCGCTGGTTAAGAATTTAATGGGCCGGGCCACCAAATTTTCACGTTTTTACTCAAGTTTTTGTACAACCGAGCGGGTACGGGCTAGGCTCGGATGAGCCGAAACACTTCAGTCTACAACAATGCCCGGTGCCCTCGTGTTGACCTGGCCCAGATAATGTACATGGACTTCGGTGTAAAGATTTGCTGCAAAGTGTTAGCCCAATGGCCCCAGCCAATTGTGTTAAAAATTGGGTTTTGTGAAATTTGTGTGACGATTTCTTTTATTTCTCCTAGAATACGTGTGATTTTGATCGGAAATCCAAAATATTCACTTAACCTGCCTGCGTACTATGGTTGTTAAAGTCAACATCCAGCTACTGTCTGTTTCCTAATTTAATTTAATTTTTTTGTTTTTTGATGTTTCAATATAAACATACTTATAATACTATATGCACTTTTAATATTAATCTAAGTCTGCATTTAGAATTTTAGTGCATTCTTAAAATTTTATTTGACATACTATTATTTAATGTTGACATTTGATAATTACTAATATAACAATAATATTTTTTTAAAATATAAAATATTTTCTATAATTATTATATCTCACAACATAATATAAAATTATATGACGTTTCAGACAGTGTCTAAATCATGGAAAAGCAAGCACAGTTGGATTATCTTATAAAAAGCACCTCTGTAGTTACTTGGCTATGTGGTTGTGCTTAATATCAAGTTTGTGCGCAAACACCGTTTTTTTTAGTCTGTTTATTATAGCAAACAGTGCTTTGACTTTCTTCAGCAAAAGATCCATTCAAACTTGCAGTCAAATTTGGATAAATTTGACGCAGCTTCTTTGCCTTGTTTCTCTCTCACAGGGAAAGCTTGACGTTGGTTCTTGAATGAGTTAGTTTTCATACCGTTGAAAAATTCCGATGTTTTTGTTCTCACAAAACAACAAACCTGAGAGGCTGAGACTAAGAACTCAGCAAAGCCCATTGCGAACTGTTAACTTGACGAATACAAAATTTGTTACTCCTACCATCAGTAAGTCGTATTTTACTAATCATTCCATATTTCCATCCATCCGCGTGAATCAAGTTGAACCAAGACATGCAAACATGAGATTTTTTTTTGCTTATTCAGTAATAGCACCACGTACTTCATTGTTGATTTGTTCAGAGTATAGGGGGAGCACCGAAACATCGTACATTTGTTACCGTTCGCCAATCGCCACATCATATTTGCTGGAATTTCGAGATACATTGGAACACTTTTTTATAGTTTACATCGCGAGTTATTTTGTAAAATAGCAAATCCAAAATTATTAATGCAAAATCGACGAGTGGTTCCTTTGTCTTACTACAGTATCTTGCTTTTCTTTTTCCCTCTCACTCCTCATCCAAATCAACAAATTAAAAATCCGGATTACTAGTCACAATAGTCCTACTATAATGCTATTTTACTTTCTGTACTACTCTTACTACTATTTTTATATTACATTTCACTATAATCTACGCTTGCTATTTTTTTTGTTGCATTTTACTATAGTGCTTAACTTTTGTATTACATGCCGTGAGATGCAAATAAAAATAGTGAGAACTCCAACAAAAAAAATAAACTATGGAATCTACAAATTATTATTAGACAAATATCATGTATGGTGTATGGATACATGGGATAAGAGTTTTGAGTGTGTATTCTCATAATCTTATTCATCTAATCAAAATTAGAATAACAAAGATCGACTTAGTTTACTATCTCATCAAAAATTAAAAAATTTTACTCATTTTGATTTGATAACTAACTTCTGATCTAACAGTTTAAATAAAAATATAGAGAAATATTATTTATTCTTTAGATAATAATACGAATTCCCCAATATAGCCCATAAACCAAAACAAGAAGAAAAAAGAAGGAAAAAAATGGCAAAACATAGCCGGGCAAGGCTTGAATCTCATTACAAGCGTCCTGACGGACAGCTCCACAATGATAATTCCCGTTTCCTTCTCCGTCCTTTCCTTCCTCATCCCCCCCAATCTTTTGAGTTTTTTCACCCCGCTTCCTTCTCGCTTCTTCCTTCCTTCTCCCACCTTCGCATCCAAACAACCCAACCACATCATCATACACAAAACACATGCACCCCACCAGTCACTACCATCTATCTCCTTTTCCTCAACCACTCCACAAAGAAGAAACCATCTCTTTTTATTGTTTCTAATATCTCTAATCTATCATCATCTTTTTACACTCCCGTTCGAATCATCCATCTAATTCCATCCCCCCAAAATCGACCTTTGAAAATCAAGAAACCATCCACGGGGAGGTTGAAACTCAGATCAGAGTAAGAATCCGCCGAAAAGATCTCAGAAAATATATATTGGGTTGTGGAATCAGATGTGTGGATCCAGATAGCCAGCCATGCCGGGCGTCGGCGTGAAGATCTACAGCGTGTTCTTCAAGCTGCTCCTGCGCCACCGCCTCCAGTCGCTCGCGGCGGTGGCGGCGGCGGAGCCGGGCGAATCGTCGTTCGGGGTGTCGTGCCGCGCGGACGAGGCGACGGCGCCGGCCAACCCATCGTTTTCGGCGGCGGACGGGGTGGCCTCCAAGGACCTCCACATCGACCCCCACTCCTCCCTTTGCCTCCGCATATTCCTGCCCACCCCACCGCCCAACCCGCGCCGCGCGAGCGACCCCGCGGCAGCCGCCGCAGCTTACCGAGGGTACCTCCCGCACGCCGTCGCCTCCCCGCGCGCCGCGGCCGCGTCGGCCCGGCGCCGGCTGCCCATCGTCGTGCAATTCCACGGTGGGGGATTCGTGTCCGGGAGCAGCAGCTCCGCGGCCAATGACGTGTTCTGCAGGCGGGTGGCAAAGCTGTGCGACGCCATCATAGTGGCCGTCGGGTACCGTCTTGCTCCCGAGAACCGGTACCCCGCCGCGTTTGAGGATGGCGTGAGGGTGCTGAGGTGGATTGCGAAGCAAGCGAATCTCGCGCTGATGAACAAGGCTGGTGGCGGGGTGGATACGTTCGGCGCGTCCACTGTTGAGCCATGGATCGCTGCCCACGGGGATCCAATGAGGTGATGAATGCTTCATTTTGCTTTGAGATTTCTGTCAATTGGTTGGTCTAGTTAATTGTGGTCTGGATTGGAGTAAAAAAACACAATAGCAGTGGGTGGGTAAGTCCAAGAATTCAGTGTCGGTGACAAGATTTGATAGATTCCATTAAAGTCATTGAGCTTGTTATTGCAAGCATTTTGTGGTTGGGTCTGTTTGATCAACATTGCTTCAAATGGCAATATGAAGTTTGTAAATTTTTCATGAATTGGCAATTGAGGACTAACATTTATAGATTTAAAACGTGTGAGTTTGTTTGCTGATAAAGGCGTAGCATTTAGTGTCAATAATTAAGCTTGCCAAACATAAAATTTTGTTATATCACACCATCTGTTAGCTGTTTGGGAGAGATAGTGAGCTCAGGGAAAAAGCATAGAGTACCTTGCAGGAAACAGATACACTTAGCATGTGCAAGAGACCATTCTTTGTGAAATTGTATGCAGTGAAGTTATGATAATTCAAAAGCTTCACATATGGTTAACATGGCTATTGAGTAGATGTATGCATTTTTGTAGTAACAGTCCAGGAATTTTTTATTGACCATGCTTTAATGCCTTAACCTATCACTGAGATTGTAATCCATCTGGTTCTTAGAATGGGTAAGTCATAGATGTATTGCTGATTCCTGTAGCAGCTATATTTACAAACTATTTTTAATGAACCTTCACTAAAGTTTGGTATTATATCTTCCAAATACTATTTTGAGTAGAATCTGGATTGGTAAGTTAGTATTCTTATCCATTCTCGCCCATAACTTGTCATTTCTTAAATGGTTTGGCATGTTGATCTACCATTTTCAGTTCAACCTCTCTTGCTTGATATTACACCTACTTGAGAGTTGACCCCTGAACAAATTTCAGTACCCATCTTAGTTCAACTTTACGTGATATAAATGGTTTTGGTGGATCCTGTCTCTTATCTTTGCTATATTAAACAAGCATTGGTGTCTTGCTATCTTGTTTGTCTATTTATTGTAGTTCCTTTTGTGCTAACTGTTTATATGTTGGTATACTGAAGTATAACCGAATCCTCTACCTTTTGCTTGGAGTAGATGTGTTCTGCTTGGTGCAAGCTGTGGCGCTAACATTGCTGATTTTGTGGCCCGGAAAGCGGTGGAAGATGGAAAGCTCTTCGACCCAGTCAAGGTTGTTGCGCAGGTTTTGATGTATCCTTTCTTCATAGGAAGTATTCCAACACACTCGGAAATAAGGCTTGCAAACTCATACTTCTATGAGAAGACCACATGTATACTTTCTTGGAGATTGTTTTTATCAGAGAAAGAGTTCAGCCTGGACCATCCTGCTGCCAACCCCCTGGCACCTGGCAGAGGAGGCCCACCACTGAAATGCATGCCGCCGACCTTGACAGTAGTTGCAGAGCATGACTGGATGAGGGATCGAGCAATTGCTTACTCTGAGGAACTCCGTAAGGTGAATGTTGATGCACCAGTTCTCGACTACAAGGATACTGTTCATGAGTTTGCAAACCTTGACATGCTCCTCAAGACACCACAGGCTCAGGCCTGTGCCGAGGACATTGCCATATGGATGAAGAAATACATATCCCTGCGAGGGCACGAATTCTCGTATTAGTTGTTATAGCAAGATCAGCATTGTGAAATAGACTTACAGTTAAGGGAAAGCATCAATCTAGTCATGCGGATGGTTGGGGAAGGACTGCGATTTAAAGGTGTGAATCCAGTTAGCATAATGTGAGTAATTTTTCATTCAAATCTTGTGTGTAATGTAGTGTGCAAATTGTAGACTGAACTGAAAGACGATACCCTTCCCCTGTAGAGCTCAATTCTTTTATTCCTTTGTACTCTTGTAATATGGAGTGATCTGAGCATGAAATCATCATTTTGAGAAGTAATCTCATTTTCACTATCCTTTTGGAATATTTTTGTCACTATATACCATACCTTGCAACATTGTACTCGTTTGGGATATTTCCTTTGTATTACCTTGTGTCATGTTTTGCAATTTTTGTACCCATATTGTATTCTGAATCTATCAGTCTCCTTAGGTGATTCAATCTAGTAATGTAGCCGGCTCTCCGGCAGCGGCTTGCCACCACCGAGGGCGTTGCTTTTCTGACGGAGGCCATCCTAAGGCTCGTGCATTTTTAAGAGATTATGTATAATTTGGTCTACAGATAACTTGGCGGGTGGTGGTTCTTAGATGAAAAGAACCTGCTGTAGCAAAATATATAATAATGCTTATCTTTTTTAGATTGATTTTACGTCTATGGATGCTATTTAAGATGGAAATAAGTAGCATAATGCTCTTATCCAGGGACTATTGTCATCAAGAGTTCTCACAGTTAGCCACTTACAGATCAGAAAGCATGTCTATAACACAATCTAACAAACAAGCAGATAAATGTGCACAAGTACACGCTGATATATTGATCTGTTACATTTTTCCTTTCTAGATTCACCATTGTCATTCCAACATGAAGGCATGAATAATTTATCAGCATCAGTAGCATTAATCATCATCAGATATCAGTTGTCAAGAGCCTAAGTTAAAAATGATATAAAAGCAAAAGAAATATGACAACTGAACAATTACCCATTCATTGCATATGTGAAGAGTAAAGTTCATGATTATAATAGAGATCTCTTTTGATGATTTATAGAACATACATGAAAACAATAACATATTTCTTTCTCAGGCAGTAAAACATTAATATATTAATATTGATAATTTAATGTGAATGCACATACTTTTAGTCACATACACACAGCAACTCTTCAAGGGAAAAATGGAGTTACAAATTTACAATGGTACAATCTCATATCACATGATGGGTCTTGAGAATGAATACATTCTTCTCAATCACTCAGCTGATTTCCACGAACAGATAGATCAGTCTCAGCTTCAGCTAACTCATGAAGTTGTCTTAACAGGTCCCCGCCACCTCTGCATCAGCACAAAAGCAAACAAAAAATGCTTTATCTGATCAGATTAGTCAGTAAAACAACCATATAGTAGGGGACAGTTGTTTCACCTTTCAGACAGTCATTCATCTCCAGGAAACACAAGAACAAGAAAAATCATACACTAAAAACCTTCCATGTTAACAGACAAAACTATCCACATACTACACAAAAAAAAAAAAAAAAAAAAAACTTCTATCTATATTTTCATTCCCTTGGGAAAATAAAATTATCTAGGTTCTTCACAACAAATCATTGGTTATTGCTCCGAACAAAAGTAAGGGCAAAGAAACAAGCAATACCAAATTTAAACAGAAATCCTATTCAAACGCTAATACCGAAAAAAAAAATATGAGATATTAGTGATGGCACATTGTTACCTGCGAGTACCTACAGTCGAAAGACCACGAGGCTGGAAGATGTCGCCTTGAAGTGTCAAGGCTTGTACTGCCAACTTCTCTATTAAACGCAACCTGTGATGAGAAGAAAATAAACTGTAACAATCAGATCCATAAAATCGGATCATACTTGGAAGGGCAAAGCTCAATCAAAATTAAAAGAACCCAACAAATTTGCAAAGAACAAGATAGCCTCCTTTGCTGCCTCCATAGTTGTGCAGACAAGTTTAGTCACTGTCAAAATTAATCAAATATCAGCACAAACATTTATTTTCCGAGTACGATCAGAAACCATAAAATAGTAACTCCACAAATTGCACCAAATGTCCCAAGTCATCCGGATACAAAAAAGTTCAGGCTTGTTCAGTACAAACATCCACAAAACAGTAAGATTAAAAAATAATCCAGAGACGAATACAAAAAATGTTCAGGTGCTTATTAAATTTTAACGTGTAGTCTAATCTCCCTTCTCCTCTCCCTTCTCCTCTTCCTTCCGTGTGATCTACACAAAAACATTAGAAAAAAAATTAGAAAAAATGAGATGCATATAATAACAGCGAAAAGACAAGATTAGATAAAACCTACCAAGTACACAGCAGCAATGTGAAAGCTGTTGCAACCAGGAGCAAGAAGAAAGCTAGATAGAGTGCCTCAGGGGCTAGCAGCCAGCAGGTGAACAGCACAAGCAGAACAGAAAGAAGAAACAGAGCAATAATACTGATGTAATAGGCGGCTGTTCTAAATAAACAACGCCGAGCATTTGCGCCCACACAGGAGGCAGCACTCAAAAAAGGGAACATAACGCCGACGCAAAATGCGAGCCACCATCGAAAGCGCGGCGATGCCTCCATCACAGATTTGACATCCGGCATGGCCACCACCAGAGCTATCGACAGTGTCAAAGTCATACCGAACATGAACAACATGGCATCCTAGAAGACTCAAATATAAAAAGAACAGATTAAAAGATGTCAAAATCGAAAGAATCAACCGAACCAAAAAAAAATAATTAAAAAAAAAAGAAAGCAACCTCAAAACCCAATTTCTGCTGAGGCCGCGGCGTCAAGAGGCGTCCGAGGAATCCGAGAGATGAAGAAGATGACCCCGAAGAGAGCGTCCCGGATTCATCGGCGACCTTGAGGTTTGCCATGGAAGAGAGAAGAAGTGCAGGCACCGATGAGAAGTGAAGTGAAGTGAAGGTAGGATCATGGAGAGGTATAAATAACAAGATGAACTTACAGCTCCGGCTACTCCCTCCTCCGCCTGTCGGAAACAGGTCGTGTTCTTCGGCGACAGAAGAAGCGGTGCTCCTGGTCTTCGGCGACAGAAGCAACAGTGCTCAGAAGTCAGAAGATCACAACTCGCCAGATAACAGAACAGCACCGACATCAGATCGGATCGCGCAGCTTTTGACGTCTTGACGATGACCACATGTGGAACAGGCGTGCTGCTGACTGGTGGGGTTCAGAATAAAAAGGAATGGAAAAAAAAAAACTCCTGAACTGACAAAAGCAAAGGGACTTTGGCACTGGCCGAAGCTTCTCCTGGTCGGTCCTGGGCAATACAATAAAAAACAGAACAGTGTTATGACCTATTATAGTTCTTTAAAATTGAACAGGCAAAACCATGTATTCAAATAAAGATCAAATCAATTATAAATTCATTCAAAATTTATTTGCTTGATTCCTCAAACATACACAACATAATTGTGAAATAAATTTTTACAAATCATCAAAATTTACATATGAAAAATGTTGCTAAAACTTTCATCTTACGACCCTGGTTTTGGAAGTGAAAAGCATTTCTGCATAAAACCATGCATGCATGTATCTTTGTAGTTTTATTTAAATACTGTCTAAAGGCGGGAGCGGTGGCCGGTGGTGATACAACCACGGCGATGGCTCAGGGTGTGACTAGGGTACACAAAGAGGCTATTGGGCAAGCAGGGACTCAACGGCGATCATTGGAGCTCGGCGTTGTCAGCGGCAGTGCACTGGAACACGGCCGAAGACACAAAGACAATGCCTGGGCGCGCTCTGGGCATGTTTGGACAATGTCAGTCACTGGCATGGAGTGTCTATAGGCTACAGGAGATGGAATTTTGGAATTTTGCTCACGTCGAAGTGTTTAAAATATGTCTTTTGCTTCAGCCTGAAGGTTACCAGGATTTTTTCTACAGTCTTCTGTTGATTTCTGAAGTGTCCCTTGTGTTAAAAGCCTAGCATGAGGTGGCATACGTGGTGAAAAACTTCTGAAACTTGGCTGATAAGTAGATGAGGGTATTTTGGTGATTTTGCTGTGGGTAGTGATTTAAGTACGTTTAGAATGGAAATTTTGCTCTAATGAATTTAAAATTACATGCAAGGACTTCTTTTTAATTTGTGAAAACTTGAGGGTTAAAACATAAAATAGGGATTTTCTGAAAAGAGAGTATCTTAATCAATTTACTGTTCATTAGTTATATTTTTAAGGATATTTTGGTAATATTTTAAACAATCACTAAATTCCAAGATTTTAATTATTTTTGAGGGCTTCTTTGAAAAGGGTCATTTTATAAATATTTTCTTCAGTTCAGGGTCGCTTTTGTAATAATATTTGTCAGATTTTTCATTACATGGGTTTTTTGTAATTTAACTCTTTTATTTTTATTTCAACAAGACTTTTCCTTTTTCATGATACAATAATCTAAAAGCTAGATTGAGACTATTCTTTTTAGCAATTAAATCTTAAATTGGTGAGACATTTAGTACTTTTGACCGGCTCTTTAAAATTCTTGTTTAGACTTAGATTTTTTGATTGGTGATAATTTTGTCAAAGAACACATTGAAAAAGCATAGATGATTCAAGACCTCGAGGATTATGAGTTGGATGTTGCTTACCCAAAACTCGTTTTCGTTAGATAATGTTCACATACTAATTATGTTATCATATAGATGGAATGTTAGGTCATGACAACTCACTCAATTTAGGCCCATCTCTCAACGAACATGTGCACAGTGTACAGAGTGCACACGAGACGCGAGGCGCTGTAGGTGCAAATGGGCTTATGTGTTTTGTAGAGCCTACTGTCTTCAACTCACTGACTACACTGTGTTCACCCCAATCAATGATGTATGGATTCCACTCGCTTTGATCTCACTTATTGGAAAAAGTCGTTGGGGTATTTTTTAATTATTTTTATGTGAAAAAATTCATAAATATTCTAAAATACTTAAAAAAAATCAGCAAAATTTCTATCCTGTTCTCCATAATCAGGACCCCATTTGATCATTACAACTAACAAATCTTACACTATTTTACACCACTTATACATTTGTTCCTAATTTTTTTTCTAGCATTTTATATGAATAGTAATCCCCCAATAATTTCACAAAATAGATTACTTCTCCTAATTCAGTCAGAGAAGATCCAAAAACACTTGATTATCCAAACCCACCCAATTTTCTTTATGTTAATTTTTTTTCATTTTCTTTATTAGAATTATCCACATATAATTTCTTTAATAATTACTACAACTATTTATCAACTATATCTTACAAAAATCACATTTTGATATTTTATGAGACCCATGTTAGAGTCTTTCCAAAAGTCAAATCATCAGGTGACTTAACTCTTAAAAGACTTCAACCTCACAAAAAACCTCTTCAACAATACAAGAATAGTAGTTTACCTTGAGAGCACACACTATTTTTCCCAACTGAGCACTTAAAAGTAGCAGCTTGTTCTTGCAAGGCTAAAAGCAGAGCTCGGTAAAGACATACTTCATACTTACAGAACAGAATTATATCTTCAAGTTTGCTTTCTCAGATTTTCTAGCTTATTGTCCAATCTCTGAGCACATGCATTAATCTTCAGGTACACTACGTAAGGAAAGCTAAATCTCAAACTTAAGTAAACTAAAAACAGCTACAGGTACTAATAGCTACACAGATGAAAGCAGGCAAAAGGTTAGGCAACAACGGTTTTGTGAGACAAAAAAAAGTTGACACAGCAGAAGTATTTCCACTTTGATTAAAATGTCAAACAAATGGCGGTAATCACTCAACATTAATCAAACATTCAGGCAAAAAGATTGGTTACATGATCTTTCACAAACTGTTTCTTGCCTTGCTCTGAATGAAAGGCTGCAGCGATAGTTCTCTTCCTAGATAGTCGGTTATGATCTCGAGGGGGTCCTTTGAGCCTCCTGGAGCCAATACCTGCAGTGATAAAAGCATATCAGAACACGAGCAGGACATTACCCTAATATGGAATCAAACTTCAGAAAATTTGATAGTGTGGATTGCGTAAGAGGACATTACTTTTCAATTTCACGAGCCATAAACAGAAAAATTTGTAGGTACCTTATTTCTGAACTGCAATCCTGCATGCTGATTTAGCAAGTCATCTTGAAACTTTGATGCAAAAAGATCAGCAGCAAACACCTACACAGTACAAATAGATATCTTTATACAGAGTATTTCAAAGGAAACAATGAAACTAGTATGCTTTGGGAGTTTCAGTTCGTTCAGACCTCACTCCAGATGTAACTATAACACACAGCATCATAACCAATGGCAATTCGAGGAAAACAAGAAGCTGGGCTGGTCCCTTCCAGCAAAGGTATACCCAGCATTACCTGGAAAGGAAGCATTATGTCTTTCGGTGGCCATCATCTTTACTCTAGATAATGAATCATTCACTTAGGATATACCTTTGGATGAAGATGCTTGAGTACTTCAACAATGTCCGTGTTCTCACTCGAATGTATTATTTGATCAACAAGACCTAGCAAAGCAAAATCGCAAGCTAAAACCAATGAGCAAGAAGATTGCTCTGCAGCCTATGAATCTGTTCTCAATCAAACATGGTCAGTTGAGCTCTCCGTCATTGTCAGAAAGAGCGCTAAAAAAAACTAACAAGAAAGTACCTTAAATCCTGCAAAAATGCTGAAATCGTGCACATTGCACAGTCTATCATCCATTCTCTCCCCAAAATATATTTTTTTATAAATATTATAATATCACTTATGATACATAATTTGATCCAATTTCCATGTTTGTTAATAGATAAAAATATAGTATCACCAAAAAAAAAATATGATGCAAGTGCTCAACAGAGAAAACCAGGTGAGTTCTAAAACCTGGTGAGTTACAGCCCCAGTGATTTAAATATTTAATGAAAGAAATCCCAAGCCATTATAATTAGGGTTCATTCATCAGATAGATGGTTTTTTTCTTATATCTTATTTTTATGAGAACTTATCAGCTTTTATTAAAGATATGGACCCTCCATTCTCACCTATCTTTATTATATATTTTGAAATAATACACTAGCTCATTATCAACTGCTGAATTAACAGGCTAAAAAGCAGAAACTCATTGATTCATTCAGAGAAAATATATCCACGAAATCAGGTGATTTGATTCATTAGTGGTAAGGAAAGTAGATGTGTTTCCACCATTCAAATTATAGATCAGCTTAGCAGAATCTCATTGCAGGATGATTAATGGGAGTAAAATTAAGACATGATCTTTCATCAGTACAAAGGCAAGTGATGAGAAGATAAAAATTGGTCAAGTTCATGTAAAGCTAAGCCAAAACGGTATGGTGCCCCATTAGTCCTTAGAAGTCTCAGAACTAGATAGCAAAATAACTAACATAAAAGGATCTCTTGTTTCAGTTTCAGGCCAGCAAACATATCACGCCTTCTCTTCAGTAATTGGCAAGCTTCACTAGTGATAGACTTGGTAATGTCCTACAAATCAGAACATACAACAGATTATCATTGATATTCAGAGTAAGTTCTGCCAGTTTAACAAGCAATTTATCAAAGGATTGTCGATTCAAATTTTCTCTGTGCACAATATGTATCATGTTTTTGGTATGCTGGTGAGTTCATTCTTTACCAAAAGCAAAAAGTTTGTTCAGCCCAACTGCTATTCTTGAACTATGTAAAAATAAGAAATTATTGTTTCTTATGCATTCAGTTGGATTTTTTTTATTGCCTATAATCACTTGATATTCCAAATACTTCCACTGTGCAACCCTCTAGATTCAGCTTTCTTGCATGTTATATTCTTCTTCAGAACAATATTAAAGATTCTGAAATATTATAACAGTACAACCATCTATAGTCTGAGCAACAAATAAATCACATGCAAAGTTGCATCACCTGATGGAAGCCAGACATCATTTTCAGAGAAATGCTCTCATAGCACCTGTGACAATGATGTTACATTACGTACCAGACGTGACAGTTTCCAATAAACCAAACAAAATGCTGACTTAGGGAAAGATTGTGCTTGCCAGTTCTCAAGTAGTAGGCTTGGAATTTCAGCAAAGTCCCCATCCAGTCGAAGACCCGAAAATTTAGAAAAGGTAGCTTTGTTGGACATATGATGGACCTGCAGGATTTTTGGATCAATCACTAGGATTTGTTATTGCATGTTCAAAAGATAAGGAGATTACTGGTATAGGCATAATCTAAATCCTTCTATCAAGATCAAAAACCTAAGTTCCTTTACTGTAATGGTTTGCAAGTAACAATGATCGCAATTATAGTGCTTAATGATATAACTAGCTTCAAGCAACACATATTTCTGCTAAAATCTTAACAGAAAACTACATGAATATGAAAGAGAAAGTTGGGATCAACATACCACATGGCTGAACTCATGAAATAGTGTAACAACTTCAGGGAAGCGTAGCAGTGCTGAATTCCCATCAAATTCTTTCGGACATTGAGATAATAGCACAGCAACTGGAACCTGTAACCAACAATTATTGCATTAAAAATATGATAAAATTCATAGCTCAGGTAAACTCATGAAGTATTTTCCATTGATTGTATTACGATGAGGATTGCTTCCACTCTCATAATTTGGATGTCCCATGTCTTCAATCAAGTTTTCTTTGGTAAGCCAGCCTTTTGAATTAAAAGGGAAACTAAAGAAACTTTGATATATGGTGATTCTAACAAGAAATTTGTGCTCTAATTTTCACTAGTGAATCTACATGAGACTGAGTTACCTTACGTGTACCATTAGAACACAGGCATCCATTCTGAAGCGTGACAACACAAGTATGGGCATATTTTCCTTCCCTGTAAGCAAAAAAGCAAGTAGCTACTCAATAGACATTCTTTAGTGATGATCCACATGTGGAAGTGCATGTGCTTGTGCTTGTGCTTTTTGTGTTGTATTTTTCCATTTTATTTCTTTCAAGGGCTTTGCATTTTCAGATATTGTAGTCAATTTATCACTTGCACATACAGGCCATGAGGTCCCTGACATTGACTTCAATATACTGCAGTTTGGTAGAGAACACAGCTGAAAATAACTTTCCCTTCATATATCATATGAAAGAGACTAACTTTCCATGCATTAGATAAAAGATATTCAAATGACATCATTGGAAGAACTAAGGCCCTACTTAGGAAGGCTTAAGCTTCTGCCAAAAGTGGCTTCTCAAAGAAACTGGGGAGAGGGGCTTAAACTTTTTAATGTTTCTCAATTCAAAATCGCTTAATCTTTTCTGAGAAGCCCTTTCTGCTGAATTCTGTTTGAGATGACTTAAACTTTTAACAGCTTTAAGATGAAGCCCTCCCAAATAGGGCCTAAATTATTAGGCTCCACTAGAATGCATGCAAAACAGACCTGCAAAAGATATCTAGATAAAAGTAACCCAAAAGATTGCTTGAACTCGCATCCTGAACAGAAAACACACGAACTGTATTATGCCAAACCTCAGTGTCCTTAAGTTCTTCAAATCTTAGGGCTGCAAAAAGAATAAAAAAAATAAAACATAAGAAAAATATCTCCATGTTCATATTCAATAATGGCTATTCTATGGAATATTGCTTAATGGCCAATGTTTTACCAAATAAATCCTGAAACATCTTCAACATTCCTGATATGACCAGGCTAACAGGGAAGTACTGTTTAATGTCACCAATGTCAAGATCAACATTTTTCTCTTCAGCTCTTTTCATATAGTATAGCAAATCTTCCATACTGAACGGAGCATCTCCCTCCTCCTTCCTCTGAAATTAGCAGATTGGGCAGTTACAAGTAAACTGCTGAATGGGGTGCAAAAAAGCTGCAGAAGCTCTTCGTTACTTCAAACCTTCAGATCTTTAAGTATGTTGAGTTCTCTACTAGCTAAATCGCTTAACTGCTCTGACATCTCCTCCAAAAACTCAAAGACCTGTAGGCAAAGCCTTTAGAACATGTGTATCTTTCTGGTGTCATATGCAAGTGAAAATGAGAGGGGAGATAACAGATAAAAACCATTCTAAGAGTCAGCATACCGGGTTGAGATCAAGATTGCATTTACCAGGTAGACTAGCCACAATAAGATATGTCTAACAGGAAAGTACAAACCTTCCTTGATGTCCTTGGCATTCTAGTTTCAATAGCAAAGTCAGAATAGTTTGAGTAACCCAGCAATCTTGCAAGTTCATGTCGTAGCTGAACCTGAACAGATAACAGAAATATGCAGTGTGTTAGTTCCAGGTTTTTTCCCAGCATGCAAAAGATGTACTTAGATGGTCAACAAAGAAATTTAGATGCTTCTTCCAGCATCAGATGCTTAACATTGAGTTTAAAATTTGAATACTTCTCAAGAGTTAGAAGTTAGAACATCAGAACCATGAAGCATTTTTTTTACCTCCTGAATAGCCTATGTAACTCATTATTGAGCATAAATAATACCATGGTTGAAGAGCATAATACAAAATGACTATTTTGAGGAGCTGGATCAATAAGAAAATCTTACTAACACAAAAGACCAATGCAACAGAGAATCAACTGATGCTCAGAGACAAAAGTAAAATCAGCAACCAAAAGATACAAGTTCATGTTATGGGCCTTTAGAACTGTAGCAATTTCATAAATGATATATATCCAGTCTAGCTTACCAAATTTTCGAGGACACCTAGATTCTCTTTTCCACCTTTCTTTCCATAAGCAACAGCAATTAGCTTCCTCGTAGAGCCAATCTTAAGGGCAAGAAAACAAACAGTTAGCAACATTTGCAAGTACTCCACAGCATAATCATATGATAGCGTCCTTTAGTATAAATTTAGTCTCCTGCTGATCCTGCTGATGTGACATGTCAGACAGTAATTACTTGCCACAACACTATGGCTACAATATAATGAGATGGATGCATAACAAGAAGCACAAAAGGATGGGGAACCTGACCTTACAGTGCTCAAGAATTGGAGTAGCATGGTAGTTAGTAACCAAAACCTTCAGCTTTCCATCTGTTTTTTCCAAATCCTGAGCTCACCATTTTTTTTTTCAAATAAAAAAGAGAAGTTCAATGTAACAGAAATAGTAACATAAGATTCAGAAGTATCAGTATTGTTTAATTTTATCCCCTCACGCTAAGTTCAAGCATTAAGTTGAAAAAGATGATTTTGGAACTAAGAAGCTCACCTTTAGGAATTCCAGAGGCATCCCAACTAGTTCTTCCTCGCTTAATAGAAGGAACTTAGAATTATCATTCATGTTTTGAATATACTTCAGACTTAGTTCATCAATACGAGACTTCAATTTCTCCATTTCATTTCTCTTGGTTGGAGTCAGTTTAGCCCCATTACATTCAAATTCTTTCACCTGCCACCAAAATAAGAGAAATCAGCAAGCAGGAAGCAGTCCAGTAGAACATCATTAGGTAAAGGACACCATATGCCCTTCAATAATTTTATGCTTCACAAACTATATAGTTCACATTCAACTTAGATTTAAAGCACCAACATGGTTGAGATTAAGTTATTAACCCCGTGAGAACAACATATTGTTGAAGAAATTCAAATTCAGTGAGAATATTAATCACATGAAAAGGTGCATCAGATAAACAAAAAGATATAATGGATAAGTATGCTCAATCAAGAATAATCAAACTATAGGCTCTACGTCAGACGTCAGTAAGCAATAAACAAAAAAAAAATATGGACATGCTAATCTTAACCAAATATATATATATATATATATATATATATATATATATATATATATATATATATATATATATATATATATATATACCAGTATCACATGCAGTGACAGAAATTCTATACCAAGCACTGGACAAATCTTGTTGCTTCAGGGCCTATTCTTTCACCTTTGCTGATGAATGCCTTAATTACAGAATAAACATCCTCACGCTGCCTGATCACCTTGCAGGAAATAATAAGGCTCTTATACTACAAATGCAACAAAATAATATAGAGGATTAGATAGGAAAATACCAGGCAATCCAGCTTCTTTAAGCGTAGAATACCATCAGTGGCTATTACTTTACAGAATCTTAGTATAAGAATTTCTTTTTTTCTTTCAGTCTTCACCTTTCATTAATCATAAAGTTAACACATCTATCTAATATCTACCTCCCATATGTATGATTATACATTAAAAAATGCCAGTTCATGCTATTTTCCAACAATAGGTACAAAACCGTGTATTAGAGGAAACTGTGCTAGTGCTACCCATAGTGTCATCTAATCAATTAAATATGAAATAAGTAACAACATTGCACCTGCACAGCATAAAGTGAGAATCTAATTTCCTCTCTGCTTCCGCACTGGCCCTGCGGACATCATCAGAAGGTGACACCATTCTTGGAAGCACACACAATTGAACCAGAGGGAATTGCTGAGCATCTAATTCAGCCAATGGTGCAATGGCATTTGCAAAGCTGACCTGCAAAAAGACATCATGTAAGCAAATACAGGATTTTGGTTTATTTCATGACATACTGGTATTTGTCTCTATACAACATTTATGGTAGGATAAGTGAGCAAATATTGGAGCATGCATATGTTTGGCCAGGTTGGAGGCATTTGCCATATCTGCGTCGACATGAACAACTTAAAACAGTTTGGTGTAACAAAATGTTGTGACATCACAATGTTGTATACATACTTTCTCTGGGGGGACTGAGGCCACCGAATCATGCGTCTCCTTCGACTTAGCAATGATGCGATTTGCTAATCTCGTGATCTCAGCAGCTGAGAGGTTAACTTGTGCACTAAAACCTGGAAGCTCTGTGACAATTAAATCTATTAGCCACTCAAAACACAAACACGCGCGCGCACACACGCATGCAAACCCCAAACTATCTCCATAAATCCACACCCTAAGAGCAAAATTTTACAAAACTTCGCAAAAAAAAAAACACTAATATAGTTCAAAAATAGACATTGCGTGTATATGCAAGGAAAAAGAATAAGGAAAAACGAATTGGGCGTCTCCACTCTCACAGCACAAGATATCAACAAATGCTGAAAGCTACATTGCTGTATAATTGAACAAAAACACTACAGATATGTGCAGCTTTCCCAATACAACAACACCAGAAGGGCTTATATGCAAAAAAAAATTCCAGGGTTTTGTAGCTCTTACCTCGACGCTTCCTCCGGCGGTGGGAGTCGACGGCGGAGAAGGCGATGTTGAGGCCGACGGCAACGAGCGCCACCACGCCGGCTACCGCGAGGGCGCGCCGCTCCCGTCTCCGGTTCGTCATCTCGAAGCTTCCGGAGGTTTCTAGAAGATTTTTGGGGACTGGGTGTGGGAGGCGAAGAGGAGCTTTCTTTATTGGGCGATGCAAATAGGCACACCTGCGGCCAACTGAATGAGCGGAGCTAACGAAGGGGAAGAATATATGCGAGATCTGGCCGGTGGTTTTTTGCATGGACGACCGGATTGAGATCTGGGAGGAAATTTCGAACCCGTCAAATAAATTCACAAACCCCGCAAACCGCTTGGAATTGCCACTTTCAAAATTTTATACTTTTTTATAAAAAAAAACTTTTTAAAATTTTACAGGCAGAGTAATAAACTGAATTAAATAAATCAGTAGAAAAATTATGGTAGTCCGAAAACAAATTTATTGAATGAGTACCAACTAACAATAAAATTTCTTAATTTTCTTAACATGCATATGATATGCAATTTTATATAGCCTAAAAAGTGAAAAAAAATTACATATTTCTTGTTTTTTAGAAGATCTATTTCTTGTTAATTTGTTGCATTTAGCACATTCATTTAGTTTGTAACTTTTCGCGCTTAGCACATCAAAAATTTCAAATTGGTAGAAATTTTGTAAGAAAAGATACAAACAAGACACTAAAGGCCCAACCCAGTCTGACTTTTCCTGCTAGGCCCGTTTCGGGCATTGCCGCTTCCAGCCCACTACCGTATGCCCACTAATAGTACTTTCTGGGCTCGCGTGGACGCAGGCACATTATCCAGGCCCACTCCGTGCCCACGTGGCCCAATTCCCACATGACACGTGCTTATTTTCTTGCACTACTCTTTCCCATGATGCTACAAAACCGAATGAAGTTTCTATAACAAAGGGAAATAGGTAACAAACAGAGACCTGTATCATTTTGTCCCTACTCCATTTTGGGATAGGTGGTCCGAACTCTGAAGCGATGAGTCCGGGAGTGATCTAAACTATCTGATCATACCAATTATACAGATAAATCGCCTAGAATAGAGATAAAAAAGTTGTATGTGACAAACAGCTGGTAGCCAACTAAGTACACGGTTCATCACAATGAATGCCTGGGCTACGTGCTGTGCCCAACTTGTAGTCGTTAGTGAACTAGTTTTCTCTCAACAAAGTGATGCAAGAAGTGTCCTTAATATATGGTAGCCACAGATTATGATGATCTAATGACTGCCAATATGAGAGAGAGGGGTGGCTTGGTGGTCCTGTATATTATACATGCATCACTCTCTCATGCGTCTGTGGGCCGAGGGCGCCAAAGGTGAAATCTACGGGAGGCATGATGGACAGGCAAAACAAAGTATGACATAAACGGGCGTGCCAGTGATACTATGTCGACACTGTATAATATACAGGACCACACCCTCTCGCACGAGTAATCTAACCACACGCTCGTAAATTACCAACCGCATGGCTCTCCTACGTCCAGTCGTTCGTGTCTCTATAGATCCATACACGATCGAGAGACTTATCTGGACACATGGAAGTTGCCATCTCCAAAGTTTCTGGAACATGACCTTGAAAACGAACGAAGACGCAAGGATAAGGTAGTACAACAGAGCAAGAACTAAAACGTCGTGGCGATTTTTTTTGTTTTTGTTTTTTGACACGTACTCATACGTTTCATATTAATACAACCCTCATTCTTTGTACATGTAAATTAAGGGAGCACCAAATCGGAAAAAAAAGGAAATATATATTATCCCCATCTACAAAATTTGTTCATATTTGATTTTTTACAGTTTTCAATAAATAATTTTGACCACTAATTTTTACTATAATATGTTAATAAAAATTATAAAAATATAATATTATAAAAATATTTTTACTATGAATTTAATCATATCATTTTTATATAGTCAATTTAAATATTTATAAATATATTAATAATTAAAATTAAACATATTTAACTACATACATATCATAATGACAGATTTTTATAAATGGAGAAAGCATACTACTAAGCCATATTGTCTCTATTAGATTAATAGATTAATTTAGCTATTAATGAATGATGTTACGGGAGGTAGAGTTTGAAAGGATAGGGATCTCTGTCTTACTTAAGAAAAAACAAATGATAATTTTTTTAGAATCTCAACTGTTTAATTAGATTTTGAATAGTTTAGATTAATATAGAAAAGAAATTGAGATAACTAACAATGCAAATTTCAAAAAAATTGCACATTTGTTTGTTCTCTAATGCAAAGGAGAGGGATCCAGTTTGAAAAAAAAAACTCATTAAGGTGCAAAGGGGGCTTTCTATCCTCCGTTTTTTACAATATCAATTATTTATCTTACAAAATTTTTTTAAAATTTTCATCTATCTTAATTCAAATAATTAATTTTTGAACAGATGTTCTATAAAAAAATAAATATCTTCTGTTTTATAAGAGGAAGGGATACAAATTCTGGGGAGGGGGAGATATGCAAAGAGATTAGTTAGTAAGTTGATAAAGCTCTTATCACAACAGAAAGAGATTCACTGCCGAACGAACAAAACAAGATTTGACAATCCAATCAGAATGCTGACGATTTTATATAATCTATCCTGTAAAAAGGCAGAGGGATTCATGTACAGATGAGCTGGAATTCGCAGACCTTTTTTAGCGCAAATCTCCATGCTTGCGGTAGACAAAAAGCTACAAATCGAAAAGGAGTACAGCATAGACTATAGAATGGTCCTCTTCTATAGGCTTTTTGCAAGTTGTACCGCACTAGTCTCGAGCTGGTTAGAGAGAGATCTACAGAGAAAGAGAAAGAACATTAGTAATATGTCCTTGTAACATCATGTTTTAGGGTGCTCGCGTCCAATCGGACTTGACACGTCGGTAAATGTTCGCGCCATGCATGGCACGCAACCTGAACGTGCAAAGATGGCGGCTGACGTGGACATGTCATGCACGGAGTGTTCATTCCAGTTTTACTAACCCTGTAAAAAACTAAAATAATAAAATTAGCAAATTGCAAAGATGAGGGTTGTGTTAGGTATTGGGGTGCATTTCAAAAATTTCTGTTTGATAGTGTATTTGGTTGTAGCAATTTGATAATTATCAAAATAATAATAATAATATCTTATGATAAATATTTTTCTCACATCTCACAACACAATATAAAAATACATTGTAATCCCAATTCTCAAATGGTGTTGACATCAGTAACATATCATGTACAATAATAGTGGAGTAAATCTTCTCATATTATCGGATTTATCAAATAAAACTTGCTCCATTTCTTCTCTATTATGTGTTTCTCTATGGTTCTACCTATTCATAATATATAAATTGAAATATTTGGTATAGATTCTATATATTATAGATAGGAAAACACAAAAGATAGAAAGAGAATATATGCACAAGCCTGAGCAATTAAAAAACAGTGGTCATATTTGGCAAGATGCGAAGAACAAAAAAATAAGTAGAAAACTGTACAATCTTAACGTGGGGGCCACGTGTAAGCGAGCCATGCCCAAGCACATAATTTGCCGCTTTGTCTTCTGAATTGTCCTTCTCGCGAACGATATTTTAGTAAACACATCAAGAAGTTAAACAAACATTATCTATTTCCAACTTAACTTGTTCCTACCAATTTGCAAGATACCTAGACATGGCAGATGCAATACTGACACACACACAAAGCTAGTCTTTTTGTATGTGTTTCTCTTGTACAAGGACAGAAGACTAACCGAACGAAGTGGACGCAAGTGTCTCCTGCCTCCTTGCGTTCCTATTCACATGTCGTTATACGTTGCTGACCATGCATGCATGCATGTGGCCAGGAACTAACTCGTGCGCACACATGCATCCCATGTACACATCTTTTGTACAGTGCACGGCTTGGCAACTTCCACCAACCACCAGGATGGCGAGATGCTATCCCAACACAGACCCAGATCTGATCTCTCTGGGTACCTGGGATCTTTGGCATGTCAGATTGCATTCAAAAAATTCTTCGCGGGGCACCTCATATGAGACCCACTAGCATCTATCTGATCATAATCTTCACCATGGTAATTGTTAACATGGTTTATCTGATCATGTTCCTGCAAAATAGAGGACATTAGTGGATGCCATGGTTTCAGGACATTGTATATTTCAGATTTATGCGTCTGCAAACATTGTAAATATTATTAAGCAGGACAAGAATAATTAGATGCCAAACTCTTGTGTTTATTTGACAGTGCATATGCCAGGTTCATCACCAAGTTAACAAGATGTAGATGCAAGTGTCATTTGCCAAACTCTTGTGTTTAGGATGCTGCAGTTTCAGGAATCCTGGATCCAGAAACTAAAATGGAACAAACAGCATAGTAGATGTTGGCCTTTATGATTTATACTTTTAATATATGAATGATCATGCTTATGACACAAGATTCACACCTAGATACCATCAAACAGATATGTCAATATTGTTGCAGACTTTTTTTAGGTAACATAGAACATCACTTTTAAAAGACTGATCCAGAGCTTAATGTGTGTAAGTGCATATCCATGTAAGAGAGTAGTCCCCAACTCTCCTAGTTCAAAGTTCTCAAAGCCATGTGCTGTCGGGGACACTTTTTTATTCTGCTCTTATCGTCCTCCATTTCTTCCCACCTTGCTTCTTTTGCTCAAGTTTGTCTCAGCCCTCAGACTCCGTCTCATGTCAATATAACAGTGCAATTCTGATCATCTTGGCCTTCTATTGCTCCCTGCCACCTTTTGTTGATTTCAAGTTTTCGACATCAGATGGAGTGCTTACAAGTATTGGATTGTGTCCATATAGTAGCGTTCACAATCTTGCTGGTTTGGATTCTTGTAGAGTTCGACAAACTGAAGAAGACGCACCCAGAACCAGGACATGGTGTCTTAGTTTCAGCAGAGAGGAAAGGGGCAGCCCTGTTCCTACCTCATATAATTGCACTCTGCAATGCTTCAATCTCATTGTCATATATCGGCTTTTGTGCCCTTGGGGTTTGGAAGCACCAAACGATATCCTTGGGCTTGATATTTGCATCAGTGTCTTGGGTTCTGGTGACTCTGTTCTCATTCTACTGCAAGCACAAAGGTGCAGGAGTTGTATGTAACTGGCCTGCAGTTCTTGTTTCTTGGTGGGTCTTCAGCTTCTTGTCAGAATCACTCCTCACTGCACTGCATTTTCTTCACCTCTTCAGCTCTGCAGCCGTCGTCAATTTCAGTTCACTTCCCTTCTGCTCCATCATCTGTCTGGTTGCAATAGTCATGAGGCCTTCCAAAGCAAACCGAGATGTACTGAACCAACCTCTGCTTGTGAGAGAAGACAGTGCCAATGACAGCAGCAGGGACAGGTTCTCCAACTCAGGGTGGTGGAGTCACCTCACATTCCGGTGGCTGAATCCAGTCTTTGAGAAGGGGAGTGAGGTCAGACTCGAGCTTGAACACATCCCAGCTGTTCCGCCGTTGGACACAGCGGAGCAGGCGTATGCATTGCTTCCAGAAACACTACACAAGCAGAAAACTGAACTGATGCCGCTGCGGCGAGCCATCATTTGCGCTGTGTGGGCACCTTTGGTCATTAATGCAGTCTTTGCAGGTAAATGGGCAGTTGAAATTTTCAAATAAGAGCTAACCTTTGTCCTCAACAGCTGTAATAATGTAGTGTTTGACTTTGCTTTGTTACCAGGGCTTAACACTGTTGCTTCTTATGTGGGACCGTTCTTGATCACCTACTTAGTGGAGCTCCTCTCTGACAATAACCCTGACAAGGGCCATGGCAATGGCTACATGCTTGCAAGCCTCTTCTTTGCTTCAAAGACAGTGGAGTCGCTGTCACAGAGGCAATGGTACTTTGGCGCCCGCAGAATCGGTTTCCGGGTGCGTGCTGCACTAATGGTATCTATCTACCACAAGTCCCTCCAAATGAAGAACTCGAGCACAGGAACCGGGAAAATTGTGAACTTCCTCGATGTCGATGTCGAGAAGGTCGGGGAGTTCTTCTGGTACATCCATGGTATTTGGTTGCTGCCCTTGCAACTCTCCTTGGCACTGGTCATTCTCTATCGTAGTCTTGGTGCAGTAGCCTCACTGTCTGCAGTCCTGATGACGGTGCTGGTGATGGTGAGCAACACGCCATTGGCAAAGTCGCATGAGAACCTCAACACAAAGATCATGGAAGCGAAGGACTCACGCATCAAGGCCACGGCCGAGGCACTGAAGAGCATGAGGATCTTGAAGCTGCACGCATGGGAGACTGCCTACTTGGACAAGCTCCTGGAGCTCAGGGATGTGGAGAGGAGGTGGCTCAGGAGGTATCTCTATACTTGCTCGGCAATTGCCTTCGTGTTCTGGGCCTCGCCGACATTTATCTCAGTTGTCACATTCGGCGTCTGCTTCCTCATAAAGATGCCATTGTCAGCTGGAACAGTCCTCTCCACGCTCGCCACGTTCAGAATCCTCCAAGACCCAATATACAACGTCCCAGAGCTCGTGTCCATGGTCACACAAACCAAGGTGTCCCTAGACCGAATCCAAGAGTTCATTATAAAAGAAAACCAGGGGAAGCCGAGCGGCTGCGGCAGCAGCAGTAACATGAAGGACTTGAGTTTGGCCGGTGCAGTAGACATTGAACCAGGAGAGTATAGTTGGGAAGTTGATAATAGCTCGAAGAAGACGAAATTTACACTCAAGATCGACAACAAAGTGAGCATCATGAAGGGGCATATGGTTGCGGTGTGCGGGCCAGTTGGCTCAGGCAAATCAAGCCTCCTTTGCAGCATCTTAGGGGAGATTCCAAGGGTCAGTGGTGCAGAAATGACAATTGTCGGATCGAGGGCATACGTCCCGCAGAGCGCGTGGATTCAGACTGGAACAATTCAGGACAATGTGCTTTTTGGGAGGGCTATGGACAGGAGCTTGTATGAGGAGGTGCTGCAAGGGTGTGCTTTGGATAGAGATGTGGAGCTGTGGGCTAATGGAGACATGACTGTGGTAGGGGAGAGGGGCATGAACCTTAGTGGAGGCCAGAAGCAAAGGATTCAGCTTGCCAGGGCAGTATACAGTGATTCTGATGTTTACCTCTTGGATGATCCCTTCAGTGCTGTGGATGCACACACTGGAGCACATCTCTTCAAGGTACAGCTATAAGAGCAACTCTGCAACTTTTTTAGCTTTCTTCATTACTTGCACATTTCAAATCTTTCTTTCTTTATAACTGTGTCTTCAAGTAGGTGCTGCACAAGTAATTTTCTGTAGGGATTTAGATATTCAGAAATGGAGTTTCTCATAGTATTATGAAGCAAGTATTATAAGCAAACAAAAATCTTAGTGCTTACGTCTTCTGTACTCAAATAGTATTTGATAAAAAGCAAGATATCATTAGACAATGAGTTACAGATTTACAGGTACCAACAACATCAGCTGCTGGCTAACAATATTTAAAATTATTGTACTTCAGGCTGTCTATATATTACTTTTTCCCATAAATCCCTAACTACTTGTCTATAAGCTATCTTCAGATCAAGTACAAAAAGTTTCATTATTTTCCGCAAATTGCCTCAGTATTTTAGGTTCTTGATATCATCAGCTTCAATTTTATGTAACTGACAAAAGGAAATCAATACATATAAGATATTTTAATTCCCTGTAAAATAATGAATCCCTAAATAATTTGTTGAAATCATGCAGGAATGCTTAATGAGGCTAATGTCATCTAAGACAGTTATCTATGTTACTCATCAGCTAGAGTTTTTGCGAGATGCAGATCTTGTTCTGGTAAGATATCAATACAATTTCCACACATGATTTTGTTTACTTATGATAAATAGCATATATTATAAATTTGGGTAGAAAAAGAATAAACAAATTACAGAAAATAGCATTGTCACTGGTCATGCTGTGGTAATTGCAGCCTGTTACTAAGAACATACATGTACATTATACAATTCTAAGAGATGCTTATGAATTGCCACGTACAGGTTATGAAAGATGGAAGAATTGTTCGATTTGGCAAATACGATGATCTGATAGCAGAAAAGGATGGAGAGCTTTCGAAGCAAATGGCTGCACATAACCAATCCCTTAGTCAGGTCACCCCAGCAAAAGCTCATGGCTCGACCAGAAGCACACAGCACATGCAGCAGCAGATGGAGCTCACAGAAATCGAACCAGATCACCACGTCATAGGGAAGGAATGCAAAGAAGATCGTGAATCTGGATGTGTCAAATGGGAAGTTTACCGCAAGTTCATCACGTCTGCATACAACGGAGCTCTCATTCCCGTGATTCTTGCATGCCAAGTCCTTTTCCATGGACTGCAGATTGCTAGCAACTACTGGATTGCTTGGGCAGCAGAGAAGCAGGAACAGGTGAGCAAGGGGAAGATGGTTGGAATATTTGTGTTGTTATCTGCAGCAAGCTCGGCATTTATATTGGGAAGAGCTGTGATCCTTTCAACAATTGCCATTGAAACTGCTCAGCAGCTCTTCTTAAGCATGACTAGGAATATGTTCCGAGCACCAATCAACTTCTTTGATACCACTCCATCAAGTCGAATCCTAAATAGGGTGAGCCAACAACCTCTTCATTAGAGCATAATAAATACTTCCTCTACTGTGAAATATAAGGTATATTTTGATTATATACATGAATTAAGAAAATACTAAGATCTAGAGAATATTGAAAGAAAATAACTAAATTATCCTCACTTATAAATACTTTGAAAATAAGAGTGAAAATACTAGTATAAGAAATCAGTCATAAATGATAGAGTGAGTGAAATAGTAAATAAGAGTTGAATAAAAAAAGTAATAATAAATTTATATATACCTATAATATTATGTAACAAGATTAAAAAAATTATATCTCTTATATTGTGGAATGCAGGGTGTACTCTCTCTTTAGTTCTCACAGCTTGATTTTCTGGTTTGCAGGCTTCAACAGATCAGAGTACACTTGATACAGACATCCCCTATAGGCTAGCAGGACTGATATTCGCACTCATTCAGCTCCTCAGTATCATTTTCGTTATGTCCCAAATTGCTTGGCCCATATTCATTCTATTTATAATAATAATCGCCATCTCCACTTGGTATCAGGTACAGCTTCATCCATTGCATATGGTATTTTGCTGCTTCCCCAGATTTAAAATTACACAATAGTAACTTGTAAATTTTCTGTAGAGCTATTACATCAGTTCGGCTAGAGAGCTTGCAAGAATGGTTGGCATAAGAAAAGCTCCAGTCCTCCACCATTTCTCAGAGACCATATCAGGAGCTGCAACCATTAGATGCTTTAATCAGGCAGATAAGTTCTTCAGAAAGAGTCTTGAACTAATTGATGATTACTCCCGCATCACATTCCATAATTCAGCAACAATTGAATGGCTATGTGTTCGTATCAACTTCCTCTTCAACCTAGTTTTCTTCATAATGCTAGTCATCCTTGTCTCCTTGCCCCGCAATACTATTGATCCTAGTAAGTCTTCTACTAAAAGAATTTATTACAAGCACCTAAACGATTCAACTTAGATTTATAGTTCTACCTCTTGTTATCTGTAAAACGAAGTTTGCAGTTAGAGATTCTACATATGTTTTATTATCTAAATGTATGACTTTGATTCTTTGATAGAAGTTGCATTGCTAGAGATGATACTATTTTTGACTTTGTCCTTCTTTAGGCCTTGCAGGACTCGCCGCAACCTATGGCCTAAACCTTAATGTGTTGCAAGCATGGGTTATATGGAACCTGTGCAACGTTGAGAACAAGATGATATCTGTAGAGAGAATTCTCCAGTTTTCAAACATACCAAGCGAGGCGCCTTTGGTGATTGACAACTGTAGGCCCCAAGAAACATGGCCATGGTGTGGAACTATTCAGATAGATGACCTCCAGGTGAAGTACAACCATGATATGCCCATCGTGCTCAAAGGCATAAGCTGTACATTTCCTGGAGAAAGGAAAATTGGAGTGGTAGGGCGGACAGGAAGTGGGAAGTCTACTCTCATCCAGGCTTTGTTTCGGGTTGTTGAACCATCTGCAGGGCGGATACTCATAGATGGTGTGGATATATCACTTTTGGGAGTCCATGATCTGCGATCTAGATTAAGCATTATACCTCAAGAACCAACTCTCTTCCAAGGAACTATCAGAACAAACCTGGATCCTCTACAGCAGCATCCAGACACTGATATATGGGAGGTAAGCTATCTATTGTGTTGACAATAGGCCATTTTACAATACCAAAAATTATCTCTTTTAACATCTAAAAGATGTAACAGAGTTTTGGGAAAGCAGTTTTCGTACCAAAATTTTGCTTGTTCTTCTAAAGGCGGATCAAAATTGTGAATGTTAGAATCCTTTATCAAGTCTAAAATTTGAGAATCTTCATCTTTCAGGTTCTATGTAAGTGCCGCCTTGAGGAGATTGTTAGAGAAGACAATAGGTTGTTAGATGCACCAGGTACTACAGAATTCCCTTTCCTTGCAGTAGTAGTTTTTGTTCCCATATCTTTCAAATTCAATGAGAGATGGAACAGTATATGTTTAGCTTATGTTACAGTTGTTGAAGATGGAGGGAACTGGAGTGTGGGCCAAAGGCAACTTGTCTGCTTGGCCAGAGTATTGCTAATGAAGAGGAAAATACTCGTTTTGGATGAAGCTACAGCTTCTGTCGATACTGCAACTGACAACATCATCCAAAAGACTATAAAGCAAGAAACAAACAATTGCACAGTTGTTACAATTGCACACCGGATTCCCACTGTCCTTGACAGCGACTTAGTCCTTGTGCTCGGTGAAGGTAAAAAACCACAAAAATTCAATTATTTTGTTTTCTAAAACAAGTTTTTGGGGATCATGTGCTAACAACCACCCAAAAAAAAGAAACAACATCGATAAATTTTTCCTTCCATTTTCTACTGCAGGAAGGATACTGGAATTTAATTCACCGGAAAATCTCCTAAAGGATGAATCATCGGCCTTTTCAAAGTTGGTGATGGAGTTTGTCGGGAGATCAAAGGTTGGTCATCGACCAGAGATCAGATAGAAGCATCAAGCGACTGTTCACAACACTCTACCTAGACCTGTATATATCAATAATGCCCTAACTAACTAGAAGGCCTCACCACTCAATACGATGCGCACATAGCAACAAGGAAAATTAGATGTAGTGACTTAAGATTACAACATTAATACAGACATACTTAGATTATAGATGAAAATTTCCTTATCTGGTCTTTCCAACGAACAGTCGCATATGGTGTAGACTCAAATTAATTTGCACAATGCCAGTGCTCCTAAACGTTCCTTCTTTTCTCCCAACCATTAGACGGGGATAAATTACCATCTTATGATGTGTAAACTGTTATATATATATATATATATGTGTGTAGTGTCTTTGTGTATATGGGCCAATTGGCTTATTTAGTCTATAAGACTCAATGAACTCTTTGTATCTATATATACTTGAATTTAACTCTAATAATATTGATTGTTATTATTCTAACATGCTATTAGAACTAGGAATTTCGAAACCTTAGATCTAGCCTTGTTTGTACTAACCAATCCCAGTGTCAGTCATCTCCGGTCGTCGCCGTTGTCCTCTCCGCCGTTGCTCGTGCTTCTCGGACGCGCCGCCACCTCTCCAGCTCGTGTCGCCGCCTTGACGATAGATACCAGCTTGCCTTGACGACTAGATCCACTTGTGCTGCCAGCTGCCGCCGTCTCCCTTGCGATCTAGACCAGATCTGGTCACGTTGCCTCCCATGCAATATGGACTAGATCTGGCCCATCTTGACGTCGCCACTGACTGCTTCACCATCCGTTCGACATCACACCGACCGGACCTGCTAGCACCGCCGCTACTCGCACCGCCAGCTACTAGCCTTGCCGCCGTCGGTCACTCTAGCGCCTTTTTCCTCAGTATTATATAGTGCTGCCACCAGTTGCTCGTTGCTGTGTACTCTCCTCAATGCTACTGCTTGTTGCATGCCCTCTCACTGATTCATTACTTTTAGTACTCTTCATGCTGGTGGTGTGCTTCTAGCCTCAGATATCAAACTAAATGGTCAGAATTACCGTGAGTAGGCCTCTTTGGTTCGTATGCTACTCTGATCCATTGGTCTTCTTTTGCATCTTACTGCGGATCCTCCTTCGGATGAGATGGAGAAGACAGCTGTTGTGGCTTGGCACACCATTGATGACCGTGTTATGGGCATTTTGTGCCACAATGCTGAGATCTCTGTTCAGATGAGTTTCATCAATCTTTCATCCTCCAGATTGATGTGAAAGTATCTTTAGCACCTCTATCAGCAGAGGAGTGAGACAGTTTGTTTCTCTCTTCGACAGTCTTTAGGGTTTACAGCAGCAAGATCTGTCTATTGAGGAGTTCTACAGTACATTCAACTATTTGTCATGTCAGTTGGACTCCATGATAATCTCTTCTTTCTCTGGTTGTACTAGATGTGCACCTAAGGAGAGATATGATGAGCAGAACCTTATGTTTGACTTCGTCATGCTTCTTCGCCTAGACTTTGAGCCCATTTGGGCTCAACTTCTTGGGCGTCCCTTACTTCCTACCATGGCTGAGGCTCTTGCTACCTTTATAGCTGAAAAGACTTGTCTTCACTCCCTTATTGGATTTGCCTCTGTGATTCCCCTGCATTTTGTTCTGGCAGTTTCTCCTCAGATGGCATCCTCCGATGTTAATGTTACTCTACCGACTTCTTCCACCTAAGTTGTCTTCTCTCATTGCAAGAGGCTTGGACATCGTGTTTAGCGGTGTTTCAAGCTACATCCTGAGCTAAAGCCACTGCGTGGATCGTCTCGTCGTGGAGCCGCCACCGCTGCATCTTCTCCAGTACTTGCTGCCGCTTCGGATCCACTTGCTACTCAGCTAAGTTAGCTTCAAACTCAAATGAGTCATCTACAGGCCCTTTTTCAGGAGCGTTCGTCATCTACGCCCTCTTCTGGTGGATCTGCTAGTATTGCAGCTTCCTCGTCCTCTGTGTCAGCTACTGCACTTTCTTGGGTTTTGGACTCAGGGGGCCTCCTTCCATATGACGTTAGATGGCTCTCATTTAGCGTCCTGTCAACCTATTATAGATGTTGCCTCTGTTCAGACAGCTGGTGGCATATCTTGTACACTCATCAGGGCACTCTGTCAACCCCTCACTTTATGATTCCAAATGTGTCTCTCGTGTCTCAGCTCTCTATGAGTCTTATGTCTGTTGGTCAGCTCACTGATATGCACTGCTTTGTTGAGTTTGATGACTCTTCGTGTTTTGTACAGGATCGTCAGACAAGAACTCTCGTTAGTACTAGACATCACCGTAGAGGTACTCTAGGTCTCTACATCCTTGATAGCTTGAGTCTTTCATCATCCTCCACTGTTGTCTCCACCACAAAGTTTTTAGTGTCTTCTTCAGTCACTGCATCCTCTGTTGCCTTCCCTCAGTGGCATCATCTACTAGGTCATTTATGTGGTTCTCGTTTATTTATTTTAGCTCGTTATGGTGTCTTAGGTCGTGTCTCTGTTGACATCAGTTTTGATTGCACTGGTTGTAAACTTGGCAAATAACTACAACTTCCTTATACTTCAAATACTTCTAAGTCTAGTCACCCTTTTGCTTTAGTTCACTCTCATGTTTGGGGTTCTGCTCCTTTGTTTCACAAGGTGGCCACAAGTATTATGTTATTTTTATAGATGATTATTCTTGTTATATTTGTGTTTATTTTATGAAACATCGTTCTCAGTTGTTATCTATTTATTAGTCTTTTGCACGTATGATTCATACTCAGTTTTCAGCTACTATTCAGATATTTCGCTCTAATTCCAAGGGTGAGTACTTGTCATCCTCTTTTCGTCAGCTCCTCTCTGCTGAAGGAACTTTTTCACAACTCTCTTTTCCTAGTGCTCATCCTCAGAACGATGTTGTTGAACGCAAACACCGTCACATTATTGAAACTGCTCGTACTCTTTTGTTTGCATCTCATGTTCCTCCTCATTTCTGGACTGAGTCTGTTTCTACGGCTGTCTATCTCATCAATATACAACCATCCTCTCGTCTCCATGGCAAGTGTCCTGAATAGCTCTTGTTTTTATCTCCACTGGGTTATGATCATCTTCGAATCTTTGGTTGTACCTGCTATGTTCTTCTTGCCCCACGTGAGCTCACCAAGTTAACTGCTCAGTTCGTTGAGTGTGTTTTTCTTGGTTACAGTTTGGAGCATAAGAGCTATCATTGTTATGACCCTTCTGTTTGGCGCATGCGCATTCTCGTGATGTCTCTTTTGTATAGAGGATAGACCTTATTTTTACTCTTTTACTTCTTGAGCTTCTCCCACAGAGTCTGTCTCTTTTCTATACCTACCTTCTATTCCTACGCCAGACATGACACCTGCTTCCACCGAGCCTTCTCTAGCTATGCCACTTTCTGTTTCTATACAATCTTGATTAGATTTTGATATTGGAAAGTGTAAATACTAAACACTCGACACTTAGCAAGAAAATACTTCTCTTATTATGAGGAATACTAGCTAGAAAACTATCTAGGAATCAGATAATCTCTAATTACAATTAACGGATATTTAAAGACTAAAACAACTAAGTTGTTGATGTAGGATCAAGGATGCCGACTAGAGGGGGGTTAATATGAGGCTTTAAAAACTTGTAATCAAAAGCAAAATCAAATAATAATTGAACAACAAAGAGGAGAAGACAAACACAATCGATTTTTACCAAGGTATCGGAGATTCGCCCAGTCTCCACTAATCCTCGTTGAAGCACTCAAGTCACTTGAGTTTTGCCTCAATACCCACGAAGGGTATTATCAACTAGTGGTTGCTCTTTGTCCACTCCGGAAAGGCGAGCATCGATGCGTTGTATACTTTTGCCGAGCCTCTCCAACAATCTCCAAACTGGAGAGGTCAACGGCCACGCCTCCAAACCGTCTAGGTGAGGGCGCTCACCAAGAGTAATATGCAGCGAGGTCTTCTCTAGACCTCCAAACATGCACCGAGAGACTACGAGTATGAAAATGCAATGAACTGAAAACACTCGATGAATCAGAAAACACTCGACTTGATCAACAGATCAAGATTTTATGTAGAAAACTAAAGCTCAAGAGTGTATAAGAGAATGATGCTGCTTGTTGTATAAAACTCATGTCCAAAGCCCATATTTATAGCCTCAAGAATCAAAAGAACCGTTGGAGCTAGGGCTGAAAATCAGCAGCACTAACTGGCAGTCAGTTACGTGTACAACGACCGACAAAATTTACAGATAAAAAATAGCTAGCCGTTTGTGGTCATATATGGAAACTTGAAACCCCCAACTGACAGTCAGTTTGACCAAAAACTCAACCAAAACAAATAGAAACTCAGATGAAAACAACTGTGGTCGAAACCCCAACTGACAGTCAGTATGGGCAAACTGACAGTCAGTTTAGTACAAAAATTTTGAGCCCGAAAAACACACTCTCTGGACATTTGTTAGTTAACACAAACTGACATTCAAACTGACAGTCAGTTCAGCAAACTAACAGTCAGCCTGAACAAAAACAACTATAACTTTAAATCCAGAAGTCCAAATGAGGTTTTTAATAGGTCTTTTGAAAGATAATTTTAAGGGCTACATTTTTGTCAACAGAAGCAAAAATCAGATCTGCCTATATCTTTCTAGAAGTTTGAAAAACTCTTCTGTTGTCATGTAGAAAGAATATCCATGTATATCTAGAAAAATCATCTACAATGACAAGACAATAACTATTGCCACCAATGCTCACAAAAGTAGTTGGTCCAAATAAATCCATATGCAATAATTCAAGTGGACTAGAAGTTGACATTGTACTTTTAGTTGGATGTGAGTTTGCAACTTGTTTTCCGGCTTGGCAAGCACTGCATAATTTATCTTTTTCAAACTTTACATCTTTTAATCCAACAACTAAATCATGTTTAACTAGTCTATTTAGTTGTTTCATTCCAACATGCCCAAGCCTTCTATGCCATAGCCAACCTTTAGATGATTTAGTGAACAAGCATGTACCAAGATTAGCATCATCTGAGTTGAAATCAACTAAATAGAGGTTGCCATGTTTAAAACCTTTGAAAATCAATCTATTATCATCAATACTAGTGATAATCACTTCTATTGGATAAAATGCACATATAAATCCAACATCACAAAGTTGAGCTACGGATAAGAGGTTGAAATTTAGAGATTCAACAAGCAATACATTAGATATGGAGAGATCGTTTGAGATGGCAATTTTACCTAAACCTTTTACCTTTCCTTTGCTATTGTCTCCAAACGTGATCTTGTCATATTCCGCACCTTCGTTATTTAGAGAGGAGAACATGATGTGATTACCGGTCATATGTTGAGTGCATCCACTATCGAGCACCCAATATTGTCCTCCGGCCTTGTAATTTACCTACAAAACAAAGTTAGGTCCTTTTAGGTACCCAAATCTTTTTGGGTCCTTGGAGGTTAGTTACCAAGGATTTTGGGACTCAAATGGCTTTCTTTTTGGCACCAATGATCGGGGTTCCAACAAATTTGACTTTAATATCGCCATTGTTCATTTTCTTTAAAACATAGCAAGAATTGAATATAAGAGATGAATTACTTTTGTTAGCATGGCAATTCTTTTCAATGTGACCTAAACTTTTACATTTGTTGCAATATCCCTTTTCTTTTACAAATACGGTTTTAGATGGAACAAATGCATGTTTTCCCTTTTTAGGAATGTAACCTAGTCCTTCTTTTCTTAAGGAGAACCTTTGACTATCTAGAAGGTGTCTTAATTTTGATTCTCCTACATAGCATTTAGCTAGATCATTGGTTAGTTTTTCAATTTTGTCCTTAAGTTCATTGTTTTCAAGACTAAGCACATTATCATCAATTTTAGGTCTAGATGGGAATTCAATTCAATCTTCACAAGATGTAGATATGCTAGAAGTAGACATCATGGGCAAGTCATTCAAAATATTGCAAGTGATGCCTATTTCATTACCCGTTTTGTTGGCTTTATGAGTAATTAGTGAGTCATGAGCTTCCTTAAGCATCTCATGAGTTTCTTTGAGACTCTCATAAGATGTGTTTAGCTCCTCATAGGAATTTTGAAGAGTTTTGTATCTCTTCTTCAATTCCTTGAATTTTTCCTTTTCTTTACTCATATAGTCATCAAAACCGGTGATCATCTCAACTAGGTCATCATAAGTATATTCATCTTCGTCACATGATACCTTCGATTCTCCTTTAGCCATGAGGCAATGAGGAGTGGAGAATAGAGATGGAGCTTCCTTGATAGCCACCCCGGCGAGTCCTTTGGGTGATGCTTCATCTTCATCTTCGGAATCGGAACTTGAAGCATCCAAATCCCATTCAATAAAGCAAGTTTGTCTATCCTTCTTCTTATAATATTTCTTGAAAACCTTCTTCTTGCTTTCTCCTTCCTTTTCGTACTTCTTCTTCATCGATTTTTCTTCTTCCTTGTTTTTGCATTGTGTGGAGATGTGACCTTTCACCGCAATCAAAACATCTTCTTTCTTCAAATGGGTTCCTCTTGGATGATTGTCCTTTCTTGAAGGACTTTCCTTGATATCTCTTCTTCATGAACCGCTTGAACCTTCTCACAAAGAGAGCCATTTCCTCATCGGTGTCTCTCTTATCACTTTCTTCTTCATTGTCTTCCCTTTTGGAGGCTTGAGCTTTTAGTGCTATGTTCTTCTTCTTGGAGTCGGAAGCCTCATCTTTCACTTCTTCTTGAGATTTCTTGAATATGTCATGAGTGAGAATCTCACTCAAGACTTCCAACGGAGTCACACTCTTCAAGTTTAAACGCACAAGTAAGGTTACAATTGTGTCTTATTTTGAAGGTAAAGCTCTAAGAAACTTATGACAAAATTCCACATTTGTGACATCCATACCAAACCCTTTCAACTCATTTACTATGTTATTTAATCGGTTAAACATCTCCGATACATCTTCATTGGGCAACATAGCAAACTTTTCAAATTGGCCCTTATGGATAAATAATTTAGCATCTTTGACCATCGAGGTTCCTTCATGAATATCCATAAGATTTCTTCAAATATCATGGGCCGTTTCAAGTTTACAAATTCTATTAAATTCACCTAGATTTAGAGCACTATAAAGAACATTCATGGCTTGAGCATTCGCTAAGGCATTATCTCTATCTAGGTTAGTCATGTCATCATCATCAAGAATTGCAAAGCCCTCATCTACCACTTTCCAAATCTTTCCACCCATGGCTTTAAGATAAACCATCATTCTAGTTTTCCAATAAGTATAGTTAGATCCATCAAAGAGTGGTGGTTTGTCAATATTGATCCGACCCTCACTAGTCATCTTTATCCTACTCCGGGATGGTTAAGTCCTCTAAAAATGGAGTCCTTACTCTGATACCAATTGAAAGGGATCTAAGATATCGACTAGAGAGGGGTGAATAGGCGATTTTAACAAATTAACAAATAATCAAACAATTAATAGTAAATGAGAGCAAATAAATAACACAAGATGAATAATGAACAATTTTAACACAAGGATATATCCCGTGGTCTCGGTGATTTACCGATCACCCCTAATCCACGTTGAGGCAAACTCAAATCTCTAACCGCTCCTCTATCTAGTCAACCTTCTCTCGAGAAGTGACCTAGATCTTGAGCCGGATTAGTGTGATGAGTTATCTAAACCTCGATTTCACTAAGGATGCACTTTACCGCTCCGGCAAGGCGTGCTCAACCCTTTCACAAGACGTTTTGAGGCTTCTTCACAACCTTCCTTGAAGAGTTCTCCAAAACCTTTCTCCTAGCCGTCTAGGAGCCGGCAAACTCCAAGAGTAACAAGCCGATGATGATCACTTAACCTTCTCCTAGTGCCACAAGATTGATTTAGTGATCTAAATGCAATGCACTAGAGGATCTCAAATGCACACTCTCACAAAATGAGAATTAGAACCATAGAGTGTATGAAACTTGCTTAAACTCTCAAGGATGATGACAATGTTCAACTTATGCTCAAAAGTTGTGAACAGGGCCGTGCATGGGAGTATATATACCCTCCACAATAAATATAGTCGTTACAGGCCGTTGGGAGAAAAAGATCACTTGGCAGTCAGACCGCAGGTATATGCCCGGTCAGACCGCCGCAATTGCAACGGCATAAAACAGGCGCAATAAATGCTCAACTGCCCTTGTCAGGCACACACACGGTCAGACCGGACCCAAATTCGGTCAGACCGTGAAACTGTCCAGAGACGACATAGTTTCTGGACACTTTATACGGTCAGGCCGATAAATACGGACAGACCGGCCATACGGTCAGACCGTAGTTCAAAAACACGGTCAGACCGATTTCTCGGTCAGACCGGTCTAATCAAACGGTCAGACCGTCATAGCTCAAAAACAACAGAAGGGTAAATCAAGAAGTTCCAGGAGACTGACCTAGGACTTAACTACGGACAGACCAACCTTATTAAGGAATAAACTACACTTAGACATAATGTCGGTCAGTCCGTGTGTTCGGTCAAATCGACTGAGACAGTGCTGCGCAGAAATGAGCTGAAACAAGCATTTCAAAGTATATGACCTTCTAGTATGCAATGCAAGTTGATTTTATGATTTGTGGCATATAGATGAAGTATTTCGCGATACACCACATGCTCCTCTTAATAGTACGGCAACTATCCTAAAATCTGGTCAAAATTCTTCTCTAATCACCTTAGACCGATAAAAATGGAAAATACCCTATTTCGTACCTTTGCCCTTTTGATCAATACCCTTTCTTCATCATGAGGCTCTTTCTTTGCCTTTCATTAACCTGTCTTTTAAGTTTCTTCTTGACACAACTAGGCAGATATCGTTAGTATAGCATTTGTAATTGTCATTAATTACTAAAACACTCTTTAGGGGCCTAGAAGCTACACATGTGCGACAAAGTGGTACACAAAAGAACATGGACAAGCCCAATTTCCACATCTCCAATTTGATCGAGAGGTCGCAATAGGGGTTGGCTCCTTCTCAACAAAGGAGTCATGATCCGGGAGGATCTTCAAGTCCTGATCGCATACGGATTCGCGACCAAGTCCTGATCGCATACGGCTTCGCGACCTTAACCGTGTTCGGAAAGGTTTCGCGACCATGGATTGGTTCGCGACCATGAAAAGGAATTTGTTCTCTGTTCGGAATTGTAATCCTATCCGAATATATATAATTAAGCTTATCTGTTTAGGATTAGTTAGTTAGTTATATGAGTCTAATACGTTTATGATTACTAAGTCTGATATGCACTCATACGATTGGACTATAAATACCTTGTGATAGGTCTAGTTTAGATCATCGAAAAGTCATATAACTTATTTGAGTTTTAGACACTTATAGTTCATCGACGTAGACAAGTGTGTCTAACGTTTGACGTGTAAGCCCTCTTTGAAATAAAGAGTTGTGCAATTACTTTGGGTTTTGGTATTTCCGAGTAAAATCCCGCTATTCCGCATATTAGAATCTGGGCGAGCCTAGTGCGAAAATCAAGACTAGGTCTCAAACGGATTAATCGTTAGAACAAATACAATAAATTGATCAATAGTACTAGTAAACCGAGATAAATTTACTGATAATCAATAGTACTAGTAAATCTCTTTATATTTTGGACAATACGACCAGTAAATTTTTCATTCATGTGTATAAACAGATTTACTAGTCGCATGACATATCGACCAGTTAATTTTTAGCTACCGATCAGTAAATTTACTATAAGGGACATATCGACCAATAAATTTAGCAGACGAAAAGAGTAAATTTACTAATAATCGTAGACAACACGACCAGTAAATTCATATCGACCAGTGCAAATGCATATCATATGACTAATAAATTCATTGTATAATCTTCGTCTGGTAAATTTACTATCCTTATTGAATAAATTTATTGCTTGTATGCCAACATTAATGCAGATAAACAATGTTTATGAAAAATTTACTGGTCGATTTGTATGACAGTAACAGTTCTTATACTAGTGTACATGTTACTTTTTCGCAGTAATTTGCCACCGTTATAGTTGGAAAGAGAATATACATACATGTGTATGGGCATGAGATGAGAAATCATCTTGTGTTGATCCTTCTATTGAACGTGGAGGTGTTAAATCATTTGATTGTGTATCAAACAAAACTCTGCATGTTCCTTGTTGTTTTCTTGGAGATGATGATGTATCCATTCTGCTGTAGTAAATCAATATGTAACGATTTTAAAAAGAATATGACCAGTAAATTATAATTAAAAATATAGTAAACTTAAGTAATCGGGACAATGAATTACCTGATTATACTAGTAAGTCTCAGAATTTACTGATGATCGCTTCGAATTTATTGCTCGAAACCGGCGAAGAGGATGACGGTCGCCTCTCTAATGTTTTGGTGGATTTTTGGTATCTGATGATGTGTGGGATGAGAGCGGTTTTGCATTTTTTACTGGTCGATATATGATTTCGGTTCCTATTTTTGAGGCAGTTCCTACTTTTTAGGATAATGTGCAGTTGTAACAAATCTCCCTTCGGTTTTTAGGGATAATCCCGTGTAAGTTACTGCCGTCAAACCTTCCGTCTGGTAAGTTTTCAGTTCCTATTTTTGAGGCAGTTGCTATCGTTTGTAAATTTGTAATCTCGGTGCACGATCCAACGATACTGAAGGTGGGTATAGAATAGTTATCTTAGGGGTAGGTATAGAATAGTGTCTATATATATACACACACAAACTTGGGTTTTAACTCTAAAAATATTGATTGTTTATTTTTTGTAAACAACTAATTGCATGATTCTTTCTGTATTTTTCCTTAGGTACTTATATTACTGGCGAAAACCCACATCTTTGAAGCAAACTAGCTCTACAGGCTAAAGAACAACAAGCATGATTACAAAGCATGGCAAATTGGTGGGCATTTCAACATTCGAAAAAATCTGTGTCTGAGGCAAAAGAACGAACGGTTGGCGGGCACGGGGGATCCTATGTGAGTTTCTTGCATACCGTTTAAGCGAGGCAACCGCCTGTTTCGTGTATCAGAATGATGCGTAAAAGCTATGAGCAAATGTATTGGAACAGTAAAAGATTACATGTGAAGAAGAATACAATAGGCAAAATTAAAGAAATTAACGGCTGGGATAACATAATGCAACAAGAAATCATGCATAGTTGGGTATTGCAGATTCATAACGTTTACTGTTCTTGAGGTGGTGTCATCTTATTGCCTAGTTCTTGATGAACCAGAGTGCGTTGGCTCTCCACTCCTCTTCTTTCCGGAGTTTCCGAAGCATCTCTAATGGTCGGAGCCTCCAAGAAGTTAAGGTAAGGCAATCTCTCTTCATATTTATGCATGTACGAGGACTCATACGGCACCAAGTCGTCTTCATTTTCTGTACGTATGGCCCATCTTGGAGCTCAAGCCACAGGAGGCTACGACGCCATGGATTCCACAGAAAAAAGTTTTAAATGTCTCTCCTTCACGTCGGGTCTTGGCGTCATGATGGAGATGCCCTTATCATAAGGGTTGAAAAATAGGGCCTTTTTAACGGCTGGCGCTGAGCACCGAGCACTACATGACATACAGAAGTATTGTCCGCTTACCGGAGAAAATGAAATCGTCGGCTCGAGAGCCGTGGTATTATAAATAGATTCTTAGATCATATTTGGGGCGAGTTATATATATATATATATATATATATATATATAAAATAAATAAAATGTGGATCTATGGGCTCCAGAAATTAATAGTAAACAGACAAATCATGGTTTTTACAAGGAGGCATTCAGCTGAGCTTTTACGTCTTTTACCAAAACAAACTTGACTTGTGGCCAAAACTTATATAAGGGGTTCTAGTTTATTCACGATGATAAATTCTGGCCTCTTATTGCTAAACAACTATTTTATGTCTATTCGATAAGATCATATTTGATCAAACATGTCTTACACTCGGCTTAGTCGTGACTATTTAACTAGTTTGGTCGGTTTTAAAAAAAATTATGATCAAATAACTAATTTTGGTTTTGGAGTACTAGAACCAAATTAACATAATTATAAAATAGTTATTTCGGTCTATTAATTTAGTTTTGATATTTAAGGCACAATATTTTTCATCACATAAATCAATAAATATATCATTTAATAATGCATATATCAAAGAATATGCATGTATTATGTTATTTGTACACTATATCATTTAAATTTAAAACATAATAATATTTTATTAATTGTAATTAGTCATACATACCAACATGAATACAATATATATTCTTAAAATGCACTAAATTTAAGTACATAATTAAGCTAATATTTATATTATTTCAGTTTTCTAAAATTAAATATCTAGGTTCGACTATTCCAGTTAGTTCAGTTTTTCTCACCCTATGCTAATTGCTTAACTAGTCTTCTTCATGGGTATTTTATTAAATATAACTGTCATACTGGTGTTTTAACTGCACACGTCGCGTCGCTAGTCTCCTATTCTAACAAGTCAACACAAGTTTAGTCAAGACTCAACAGCGCGAGGTGGTGACTGGATTGTCGGCTAGATCTCGGATTCCTGATATAAGAGCATCTGTCACCAGAGGTGTAAATTGGTCGGATTCACATGAAATATTTAGTCCAACTATATTTACATATATATTTTTAAGTTAAATCTAAATTTGAATTCAGATATGTTCAAATTTTGTTATTTTCTTATTACAAAATTTAAAAATAATTCATTTTAAATTAATAAATAACATACTTTGAATGATTTTTTGTTATATTTAAATTATTCATGTAAAAATTTTGATTACAAAATTGACATACTATAAATTTAGACAATAATTTCATATAAAAAACTCAAATTTGAATTCAAAGATATAAATATATCATTTTATTTGATTTTATAGGATTTGATGCAGATATAGGTATTTTTTTGTTAGATTCGGATATGGATTCATAGAGAAAAAAAATGTTATTTAGATAAGAAATTTTGTTTCCCATCTAGATATTATTGAATTCAATAATTACATAAGTCAGATAACTCATGTTCCTTTTACACCCTTAGCTGTCACTACACAAGAATCAAAGGAAGCGTGCTGGAAAAAAGACGGGAGAGTCAAAAGTTCCACAAACAAATTGAATTCTTTGTTTAGATTTCGTCATGCATACAGATCAGAGTCACAGCTAACGTCTTCCAACAGTACCCCGCCTTGCCACCACCGGGTTCTGGCGGATCAGAGCGGATAAGAAATTGCAAAAAGCAGTTGTAGCTCCACAATTGATATGTCTAGATATTCGGATAAAAATTATAGTTTAAATCTCAATATCTACGTATCATAAATTTAAATTATATTAATATATATTATTTGTTATTATTAAGATTTGATTTTATGATCTGACTATTTGTAATTCTTAAAATTACACTATTAACCTCCCACATCGAGAAAAGAACATATAATCCAATCAAACATTCTTCAGAGATTAAACATAAATTGCTTTTAAAAATCTTCATTTGTTGCATCAACAAAAAAAAACATAGCAAGAAACATAAATAGTGAGATTTGATGAAATAGGCAAATAAATACTCCTCAATGACAAGTTTTATTTTGTTTTTTTTTTGTTCAGACGTTCTTTTCGATAGAACATTTACCATTGAATTAAAGCAACAAGCCTGTAAAATTAAATTACAATTAGTTTATGCGAAGCAGAGCATTTGATTAGTCAACATGAGATGCATGCGTGGTAGCAACTACTTACAAGACCTGGTTCAAGTCGTCGCCTAGATCTTTCTTATGACTTCTTCGCCGCGAATTACTGCACAATTCCGAATTAATTTCTTCTTGTAGCTCAGTTTCCTCAGGCAAAACCGCAGCTGTCCGGTCATGCCGACCGTAGGCGCCATGGGAGTGCAAAGTCCGGCCAAATGCAGCGAGGTACCCGTACATAAATATGCTTCTCTTTTTTGCACATAATTATCTATGAATTCGAATGCAACTTGGCAAGTTAAAAAAATTATATCCGTATCTGAACCTGCATGCCATTAAACTCTCAACAGTAACCTATCCCTAATCTATATATGAAAATTTAAAAAGTTTTGTGTACAAACTAGAATCCTAATGGATTGCAAAAGCATACATAGCAGATACGGGTTTCGGCCACCCCCATGCATGCAAAGTAGCAAAATGGATAACACAGTGAGCATGTCGTCGTGGATAATGGAAAGGACCTGTGCAGGGTATGAACGTGGAGAGGTGGGCGAAGGAGCAGCAGCAGCGGGACATCGACAAGTGGCTACCGATCACGTCGTCGCGCACCGCCGAGTGGTACTCGTCGGCGGTGCACAACGTGACAGCCATGGTCGGCGCCGGCGTGCTGGGCTTGCCGTTCGCCATGTCCCAGCTCGGGTGGGGTCCCGGCGCGGCGGTGATCGTGGGGTCTTGGGTGATGACGCTGTACACGCTGTGGCAGATGGTGGAGATGCACGAGATGGTGCCCGGGAAGCGGTTCGATCGGTACCACGAGCTCGGGCAGCACGCGTTCGGCGAGAAGCTTGGGCTCTGGATCGTCGTGCCGCAGCAGCTCGTCGTCGAGGTCGGCACCGACATCGTTTACATGGTCACCGGCGGAGAGTCTCTCAAGAAGTTCCACGACCTCGTCTGCAACGGCCGGTGCAAGGACATCCGGCGCACATACTTCATCATGATCTTTGGGTCCGTTCACCTCGTGCTCTCGCAGCTCCCCAATTTCAACTCTCTCTCTTCCATCTCCGCCGCCGCCGCCGTCATGTCCCTCTGCTACTCGATGATCGCGTTCTTCACATCGGCGACGAAGGGGGCGTCGCCGGACGTTGACTACGGGCTTAGGGCGACGACCCCGGCGGGGAAGGTGTTCGGCGCGCTGAACGCGTTGGGCGCCATCGCGTTCGCGTACGCCGGGCACAACGTCGTGCTGGAGATCCAGGCCACCATCCCGTCCACGCCGGAGAAGCCGTCCAAGAAGCCCATGTGGCTCGGCGTGGTCATCGCCTACCTCATCATCGCGCTCTGCTACTTCTCCGTCGCGTTCGCGGGGTACTACGCCTTCGGCAACGCCGTGGATCCCAACGTGCTAATCACCCTGGAGAAGCCTCGGTGGCTCATCGCGCTCGCCAACTTCATGGTCGTCGTCCACGTCGTCGGCGGCTACCAGGTCTACGCCATGCCAGTGTTCGACATGATGGAGACCCTGCTCGTCAAGAAGTTCGAGTTCCGTCCCGGCCTGCGGCTGCGCCTCATCTCCCGCACCATCTATGTCGGTAAGGCCACGCGTACATAGATGTTTTTTTATTAATAATCTAAAATAAAAAAATAATTTAAAAAATCACCCACAGTTTACTAAAATTACGAAAATAACCAATCAACTCATTTAATCACGGTCTGAAACCGTGAGAGAACGACTGGGACACTCATTGCCTCTCACTAACGCGATAGAAACTTTTTCTCCATCCTATTTGTGACTAAACTGGGCGATTGATTGAGTGGTCGAATGGTCGAGCACTCGGGTATGCTTCGACCACTTGATCAATTTCTATCGCGGATAAAGTGAGGAAAATGTTTCTGTTACACTTGTGAGGTGTGATAAGTGTTCAATTTGTCCTCTCTTTATTCCATATCGCGATAATTGATTTATCACATTCAATCAGATCATTTTTACAATTTTGATAAACTGTGGATTATTTTTTAAATTATTTTTTATTTTAGATTATTAATAAAAAAAGTCATTCTCTATAAAAAAAAATAAAGAGTGTAAATATAATAATTTTTTAATAAAAAATACATACACTTTAGACATCTCCCACGTTAATTATGCTGGTGAAAAGTCAAGATTGACTAACTAAAACTGGCGAACTAAATTTGCAGCACTGACAATGTTAATCGGTATGACATTTCCGTTCTTCGACGGATTGCTCGGGTTCTTCGGAGGGTTTGCATTCGCGCCAACTACATATTATGTCAGATCACGCCTTATTCTTGTGTTAAATTTGAATTATTTCGATGTACATAATACATATTATTTAACATTAATGTTTGGTTTTGTGCAGCTTCCTTGCATAATATGGCTTATACTGCGCAAACCCAGAAAGTACAGTTTGTCATGGTGTATTAATTGGGTAGGTTCATTTAAGTCACATTCTTAAAATCTTAGTTTCTCAAGCTAAATCAGTCTTTTTTATAAATAATCCATATAAAATAAATAATTAAAAAAATAACTCACAGTTCTAATATTTTACAGAAATAGTGTACCACATTAGTTTGTCGAGCTCGACAAGCTACATGTCATGTGAGAGAGACTTGTCGAGTGTCCAAGACTCGACAAGCTGATGCTCGTGCTCCATGGTGGTCGTTAGAGGTTGGTCGTGGTCGAAGCGAGACTTGTTGAGTGCCCAACACTCGACAAGCAGCTTACCGAGCTTTGAGCACTCGATAAGTCCCTCCTACACGACATGTAGTTCTTCGGATTCGACAGGTTGATGTGGCAGGTTATTTCTGTAAAATTTTGGAACCGTAGGTTATTTTTGTAATTATTTATTTTTTGTGGGTTATTTATAAAAAAACTCGAAGGGAAATAGGAAATAGAAAATTTTGAAATTTGGATTAATTTTTAATTTTTTTATGTATTTTTAATCAGATTTGCATTGTGGTGGGAGTAGTGTTGATGATTCTGTCCCCTATTGGAGGTTTTCGACAAATCATGTTTGACGCCAAAAAATTCAGCTTCTACTCTTAAGCACTCCAAGACGAGGAACAACTGATTTGATGTGGCTTTTTGTTGTTTTTCTGATAGTATAATTATTTTTTTAGTATTAACCAATAACCAGTTCCATAGTGGATAAACATAGCCTGGAATTCTTATTTTTATTTCTTATAAAGACTTCTTTATCACACTATTGATGAGGATAGAAGGCGACCAAATTATCTTCTTTTTAATTGATTCGTACACTCATGTGTATCACTGGATGGTTCTCTATTTTAAAATGTAAGCAAGTTCTCATTTTTCGATATGTATTTAGTTCGTTTTTAAATAAATATCATTTTTATTTTTAATATTAGAACTAAAGCATAAGAAAAAAAATATTATAATAACTTTATTAAATATATTTTATTAGTGCATCTCTTAACTCTCTAAACTATATTTTTGTTTTTCAAAATATTAAATGAAGGGTATATAAGAAAAATGTTGCTTATAAATTTGTCATAAAATTTTAGAATGATTCTTATTTAAGAATAAATAAGAAAATTAGAATGATATTTATTTAAAAACAAAGAAAATACTTTACTAATTATTGTAGGTATCTGAACGAGCTTGAATAAGCTAATGGTGAGGCTGTTTATTTTGCGCCTTTTAGGGTGACTTCAGTACTTTAACTCATTCGAATATATAAATTCAATACATAAATCCAAGTTCCCTCAATTTCTTTTGGGTTTTAAGGTAGTTACAGCCTAAAATACTTGAAAAATATAATAGGTTAATGGGTTGAAATGTGTTGTTTGGGTGTTCCAATAAAATAATTCTAATACATCTGCTTTGGTTCTAATACGCTGTTAATTGGTCACCAGTTTCGGCTGAACTGAGCATGAATTCTAACCTTGATCATTTTGTTGCCGGCCGCCTACTGTGCACTGAGACCACCGTGAGGTCTCGCCGCGCGACCGCTGGCCGCCAACCGCGTCGTCACTGGCTGACTGGTTTTTCTCTTGTTCAATGTCAGACACGCTACAATTTTATGGGAAAAATATTCATCACTCACTGACATATGGCCCTCCTAAACCGCACCTTATCCTCCCGGCACCCCACTCCCTTAAACCCCACGGCGAAAGCAGCAACGGGCACCCAAAACCCAAAAATGGTGGGCACCGTCACCGCCACGGCCACCTTCCTCCACCTCGTCACCCCTCCCCTCCGCCCCAAACGCTTCAATCCTCTCCACCACCACCACCGTACCCGGCGCATCTCCGCCTCGGCCGCGGCCGGCCCCCCGGACGAAACCCCCGCCTCGGACCCGCCCGTCCTCCCCTCGGTCCTCCTCAAGAACACGGAGTCCGAGGAGGCGGCCCGTCGCCGCAGCTGGGTGGAGCACGGGTGGGCCCCCTGGGAGGAGGTGATGTCCCCAGAGGTGGCCTTCGCGCGCGCCAGTCTCAACGAGGGCGAGGAGGTGCCCCTCCAGTCCCCCGAGTCCCTCGAGGCCTTCCGCATGCTCACCCCGGCCTACCGCGAGAAGGTCGAGGCTGAGCCAGGCTACCTCGAGCGCCTCCTCGCCACGCGCCACACGCCGGAGCCCCTCCAGACGTCCTGGGCCGGCCCGCTCGCGCTCCGCCTTGTGCCGCCGCGAGACTGGCCGCCGTCCGGATGGGTGGTGGACCCCGACGAGCTGGAGTTCATAAGGGAAGCGCACAGGGCGGTCTCCGAGAGGATGGATTTGGAGGCGGCGAGGGTGACGAAGGTGGAGAAGGTGGAGGACGGTCCTACCGATTTGGCACTGGATAGGTACAAGGTGTTCTTGCGGCAGTACAAGGAGTGGGTGGAAGCCAATCGGGCCAGGTTGGAGGAGGAGTCCTACAAGGTATGACTTGATCCATGATTTGTGTAGTAGTTGGTGTGTAATTTATTAGGAGATTTTGTATGATACTGCCATGCATCGCACTAGTTTTATGCAAGAATTGTAGTTGAATGGTTACTGTGGTAGCAGTATAACTATCCATAACCCTTGCATGGAAACTTGTTTAGTTGTACATTGGATCGTGGAACGTGTAGTTCACTGGTATATGAACAGCCTTAAACCCAACTAATACTATGATACTAACTGGTTAACGCTTTGTGACGAGCCAAATGTTTGAAGTGATAAATATAGTTGAGTGTGTGTTGATTGCATTTCCTATGAACTGTGTAATCAGTAGCCTAGTACCAAGTGTTGTTATTGGTAGGACCTCAGGGTTTACAGTTATGGTCTTATGGGTTAGTGGTTCGATTACCTGTGAGCAATGCAGCTAGTTACGATTGTGCTTTGGATCAGCACAAATCTTGGACTAGTTGCAATTTGATTTCAGGTAAGCCATGTGGCTTCTTATGATTGTCCTGTATACAATGAAGCTGGTCATGACTGTGTTTTGTGATGGTATAAATCTAGACCTAGTATGTGAGTCATGCTTTGATTACAGTGATTTTGAGGCTCGGTTGTCATTCTTCTTAGTGTTCGTGGTGTCTCTCCTCATTCCAGGTTTCTAACAGTCTTTTTTCTATTTCTATTATGCAGTATGATCAGGACTATTACCCGGGTAGACGAAAAAGAGGTAAGGACTACAATGAGGATATGGTATGTTTGTTAGATCTCGAACATTCAGTGCCTGATCTCTTTTAAGTTTTTTAATCCCTTTAGTTATGTTGTTGATGTATCGGTTGCTTTTGTGCAGCTTGAACTTCCATTCTTCTATCCTGGACAGGTTCCACTGTAACTTTTGAATGTACCTTCATTCTACAATCTACAGCCGCTTCTTGATTGCTCGCACTTTAAACTTTTTATGACTGGTTGAACATACCTCACACAGATCTGTCATGGGAAAGTGACAACTGTGCACCTCTACCAGGGAGCTTTTGTTGACATCGGTTGTGTTCATGATGGGTATGTACTCTTAGATGCTAATTGTCATTTTCTTCTTTTGGTTGGTACTCACTACTCACAACTTTTTTCTACTTCATAGAGTTTAGTCTTCTGTTTCTAAATGTAAATTATTAGTATTTTTTTAATTGTAACCCTGACGTTCAATTGCAACATGAAATATGTACCTTGTCTAGCATATAACATCTCCCGATGTTTTTAGGTGGGTACCCATAAAGGGAAATGATTGGTATTGGATCCGCCATCACATCAAGCCTGGTATGAAAGTCTTCGTGGAGATTCTGGTTAGTAATATTGAATTTCACAGTCCCTGCAATGCTGGTACAATATTTGATAGCAATTAGGTAGAGTAAAGCAAGATACAAATTGTTAACGTTGTGACTGGGCTATGTCATTTGTGCTTTTGCACTGACCAACATCAAGTTTTGTTCATTCTTTACCAGCTGAGGCTGAAAAGTTTGTGCAACTTTTGTAGCATAGGATCAATTATCTCTGTTTGTTATCTGCAGGCCAAACGAGATCCCTACCGCTTCCGCTTCCCACTTGAAATGCGCTTTGTATACCCTAACATCGATCACCTAATGTGAGTGCCATTGATACCCCAACTTTTTATTCAGTGCTGATGCAATCCTGATGATATTAAGGATTAAATGGCCCTTGTCTTATCCCTTGTTTCTCTTTACTCAAAATTGACTAATGGTTGTACTCCTATTGCCTTTTCTGCCTACAGATTTAATAGATTTGACTTTCCACCAATATTTCACCGGAAGGAGGATACTAACCCAGAGCAGTTATGGGTGTGACTTAACCTCTATTCTCTTGTTTCTGAGACTTTGACCAATTTAGTAATTCTGGCAAGATCTTTATTTGTTCTCTTTCTGTCATTACTAATTCACCTTGTTCTTGAAAGAAGGATGATGGTCTCTGCCGCAAGGCAAGATCTAACGCGTATACTTGAGTATTATGTGTCATCTTATATTTATATCCATTGGCAGCGTGAAGGTGGCAGGCTGCCTATTCCTAGGAAAAAGCCATTGAAAGACATAGAAAAGCAGCCTTTGATATCAGACCATCCTTTTGTTGAAACGGTATTTCCCAACTGCAATTCTAACACTGACATGCTCACGCCCCTTGCCTCCTGTCTTACCTTTTTCAGACAGTTGTTTCCATTCAGTACGTTTAGCAGGAATATTTCTTGTTTGCAGCTATGGCAATGGCATAATGCAGAGCAGATGATTTTAGATTATGAGGAGGGAAATCCAGATAAATTCAAGGACACAACGTACGAGTCCGCAGTTGACATGTCTTCCTTTGATGAAGAAAACAGTGTTGAATACACTCAGGGATATTTCAAAGAAACCTTGCTGCAAAAGCAAGTTGTGGTATGTGATCAAGTGCACCTTCTGTTTACTGACAGTAGATTATCATACAATGTTGCTTCACAGAACAATAGCCCCATGATGATTTGCTGATTCTTTTTCTAAACAATTCTGTTAGAATATAAATATCAAAGAACTCGATCTGGATGCCGCTCGTACTGAGCGTCAGGTACCTTTCTCTATACATATGGAAGATTTGGTAATCTCTCATAATTCCTGTTTGCAATACTAATATTTGCTCAATGCAGCTGATCAAGAAACTGAAAAAGGAAGCAGAGGAAAGGGGAGAGGAGTACAAAGTTGGGAAGCTCCAACGAAACAGAGAAATGGACGAGTATGATCTGCTGCATTGGCGGCGTTCCTTTGAAGAAAGGGAAGCTCTTATGAGAGACATATGCTGGTAATCTTTCTACTGCTATTCAGTCTGCAAGCTTTATCAGTCCCAACACATAGGCACTAACTCTGAACTTAACAGTCGGAAAGCGCTTGGTCTTCGTATTGAGGAGCCTGGACGGTATGATGTTGATGAGACAGAGGTCTTTGGGAAGGATTACTACGACCCATCAAAGCCAATGTACCGGTATGACTACTGGGGAGAGCCCAAGAACACCGAAAAGACCAAGCTGGACAGGGATGCGGAGCTTCACAACCAAAAGGTTGTTGGAGATGCAAAGAAATGGTGTGAGATGTCGTACGACAATTATGTCCGGCAGAAGCTGCGGTGGGAAGCTGCTGAAGCCAAGGCAAAGCAGAAGAAGGCAGCAGAGCCACCAGAGGAGGAGGAGTATGACGACGGGATGGACCTTGACTTCAAGGAAATAACCTGCCCTGGTGCTCCACATACACGGTATATCACGAAATGATTGGTTAAACATATCACATTTCTTAGATATATTTTTTTCATTGGGCTAGAGGTGTGAATATGTGGATGACCTTTCACCTGGAAAGTATCAGCATTAGCAGCAGGCCTATTTTGGCAAAAAAAAAAAGCTCCTACTGCAGCCACAGTAGAAGCTGCAGACCATGCTGTTGGTTCTTGTTCAAATTTGTAGTTTGACAATTTTTATGTTCTTCAGACGAACAGCGATTTGTTTAAATTTGATTAACTTTAGGGTAAATAGACCCTCCTATTTCACCTGGTTTTCAAACACTGAAACAAGGCAATCATAGTATATGCTTCAACATTTAGCTAACTGCTGCTTGTACTTTTGGAAATGTACTACTAGACATACTGTAGCTGGGAAGTTAAGCTAACAATTTTAAGTCAAAACAAACCAATATGAAAAATTTTAGAATATACCCAAATGTAGTTTATAAACTAGAGCAGTTTATCTTTTCGACATTCTTTTTGAAACAGGACGGAGTTTGAGATTAATAATGGAGAAATATAGAGATAATAGGTTGCTTGGGTGGATCTTTGTTGGATGATGGATATATAGGCTAATCAATTAGTTAATCACATTTATACATCTCGAGTTTTCTGAAACTTGGCAGCATTAAATTCTCGTTAGGATTTTGATTTTGATGCTGATGCGTACAAGCTTGTTCGGGAAGGTTGATGTCTTTTTTTTATTATTATTTTCTTTTCCTTTTTGACATTGTGCGGCTGGAATGGAGAATGGCTACATTGCTACAAGTATGACGTCCCTCTCTTTCCTTCAATCACGAATTCACGATCCTGGAGTCCTGAGAAGGACATGTTGGAAGTGGTTTAAACTTCTTCAACAACTCAGTTTACTGGGTTTTGAACTTATATATAAGCTCAATAAACTATCTCGTATAGACTTTGACTTATTCTCGTTTTTAGTTCAAGAGGAATTTAACTTCATAGAATAAGGTGTTAAATAAGCTTCTTGTTTGGTTTTAATTTTAACTTATAAATCCATGAGTTCGAGTTGAAACTTGGTCAACATGTCTTGCTGACGGATTTTTTATGACTTTGTTTATTTACTTCGTATGAACACTCAAAATCTAGTTGTATTTTTAAGAAACATTTTTATTTCAATAATCTTTGATCTCTCAACACTCGTCACTTCGGATTTGAAAAGGATTGGTTGGATCCACCTGTACTGGTGGATTTTGGAGGAAGTTGCAGTGGATCAGGTTCAGGTTACTATTTTGGCATCCTCTCCTGCTGCTCTTCGGCTTAGCGTAGGAATTCGATCTGTCCGTCACTGATTTGGATCAGACTACTATCTTGGATCGTACAAAATTTCTTAAATTTCAACTAGATAATCTGCATTAAAAATCTGCAATCTTCTCCCTCTAAACAGTGTATGACTCTGTCGGTCTAATCTACCAGAATGGATTTCTGATATCTCCAGCATGTAAAGACTGCATTAAACACTTTTTTGTCCTGTACAGCTCTAATCAGGATTTTAAGACTATTTAAGGTGCAAGTGGTTATTTTTTCTTAAAAAATTTATATCATTTACAACACAAGTTAAAATCTAAATTCAATCTTCAATCCATATATCTTTTCATTTTCTTTCTCTTCGTCCTCTCTCCCACTGTCGTCGTCGCTGATGCCCTTCTTCCCCTGTCTTCTCTCTTTCTTCCTTGTCGACCAATACCGCCTACATCGAACAACACCATGCTACCTTGCCGCACCACCTCCCTATTTCCTTCACTGTCTCCTCTTCCCTGCAGCCGCTACCTCCCATCACCTCCACTCGTGGCCGATTGATTTGTCGCTAGAGAAGTTAAGGAGGGACTAGGTGAACTCTAAAAGACTAATTCAAAAAAGTGATTAGATTAAGCATGTACATCTGACAGTATTTTGGAGGCGATCATGACAACTAGTAGTTATCTTATTGCATTTCTAAAATTTTTAATTAGTACGTTTATATTAAAATTTAATTTTCAATGTTTGAATATATCCAATTTAGTATGTTCAATTTTACGTTTCAACATCCAAATTTAATAAGAAAATTATTTTCTTTATGTTAAAATTGCCTATTTTCTTTATTGGAATTATCTACGAATAATTTCTTTAATAATTATTCAATTATTTTATCAACCATATGTTGTAAAAACCACATTTCAAATATACGTGGGACCCACCTGAAGAGCCTCTCCGAGAGTTAAGTCATTGGAGTATTTAACTCTTGAAGAGACTTCACACGAGTGTCATGTAAAGAGCCCCTCCAAGAAACACTCCCATTGTAGTAATAGAGACTCTGCATATGTGGTACGAAATATTCCTTTGAAGTCTCATTGAAGATTATCTTAGTTACCCTCCCACGTGGTCATGTGGGTCTTCCTCTTTAAAGTACTCTACTCACTTTCTCCTCTAGCTTGCGCAGAGATCCCTTGAAGCTGTAGCAATTGTAGGAAATCTGGACTATCTGATATGGAATCAAACAATCTATTTAAAATAAAAAAAAGTTTCCTTTATTTTTTGGGGCATTTCGGTCTATGTTATCGTCAAAATCAGAAATTCGAGAAATGCCACTAAAAACGGCTAATTGGTTGTGTGCCATTGGGTTTTGAAATTTCTTCTGGAAATGCCATTCTGACTATACGGAGCTCTCACGACGTTAGGTCAACACGTTTGACCAGTAAAAATGACTGTAATACTTTTTTTTGTAAAATGCCACTGGAAAAGTGTGTGATTGGTGTATATGCCACTCGGATGAAAGTTTGGCACCATACTTGGTGCAATATGAAGGGAATTTTTGGTGCCATTTATTTTGACCTCTATATAATGGCTGGGGAGGGTAGCAAGATTGAAAGGGAGAGCAAGATTGAGAGAGAGAATGTCTAGTGGCTTTATTGGATCTCATGATGCATTAACAGCATCCAAACTTCGATGTGATTGTGGTTTGAGGGCAGTCAGGTACACGTCACGTATTGATAATAATCCTAACTAGGTGTTTTTGAGGTGCCCTAGATGGAAGGTAGATGTGTTTTTATCTTATTTTGTGCTTCTTTTGGATCTTATTTGTTGGTTTTGATCTTTTTTTTTTGCAATGTATAGGAGGGTGGGTGCTCATTTTGATTGTGGGAAGATTTTATTGATAGGTACATCAATGAGGAGATTGGAGAACAAGATGAAACTAGCATTGTAGGTCTAAAAAACAAAATGAATGAGCAATTAGTTGTGATAAAGGAGATAAGAACAAACTGAAAGCAGTAGTAGAGTTGAATAACGAGATTAGAACATTACACAAGATATCTGCAAATTGAAGATGATTTGTTGGATGTTGATGGCATGTATGGTTGTAAATTGGCTTCTTACTACTAGAATTTAACCACTGTATAGCATGGATGGTTTACTGTATGAAATGATGTGGCAGTATCAATAGCAACTTTTGTATGCAATGGCAGTATCAATATTCAATATGCAACAACTTTGAACATTACTTTCTAGCTGGATGTATGCCACTTTGCAACTGGTGAACTATTGGCTTTGAACATTACTGGATCAACTTTATGCAGTTGCATACATCCAAGTAATATGCATTATCAATGGCAGTAATTGGATCAACTTTATGATTGTTGCATCCAAGTAATAGGCATATACTAAACACAAACAAAACAGAAAGTAAAACAGAACAAAAGATACCAATTGCAGCACCATGTGACATAACAGAACAAAAGAATAGTATCAAACTAATACATCACAAGAACAAAAGCAAAATAAGTTCATTTATCAAACAAATGTTGGTTGCACTTTCTTCTTGGGCCTTGGGGGCCTTTCACTTGTTTTAGAAGTTGACATGCTCTTAGACTTGGAAGCAACAGTAACACTGTGAAAGAAAAATGTGTCATTGGCAATAAAAAAAATGGCATATGTCATATATAGTCAAAATTGGAACTATTTGTTTACCTTGTCGAATCATTTGATTTTAGTTGCTTTTGTCTCTTAACTCTTCGAGCTTGCTCAATACAATCATCGCTACTTGCGACTGATTGGACTGTGCACCCTTGTATTGCTTCTGATGATGCCCTAATCCTCCACATCTATTGCATTTATGCCTCTTCCTTACCCCTATTTCATCAGAACTTTTGATCCTCTGCTTTGTGGGTCTTCCTAGCTGCCTCTTGAGCATAGGTGGGTACAATTTGAACCCAGGATTGACAACATGCCACTGATTTTTGTCAGTTATTGGATTGAACTGACCCTCATATGCCTTTTTGAACCTATCTACAGAGTAATATTCATGCACATTGTCGTGGTATTGCGAATACCCCGGCAGATTTCCTGGACGATCCTAGCGAAGAAAATGCGGCGCGGATTGACCGGGTGACCGGTCCTCCCCCGCCGGACAAACACAAGAAGTAACACGGAGATTTATACAGGTTTGGGTCCCGGTGGGGGCCCTAGTCCTGTCGGCTTGCTCCCGACCGGAGTCGGCTGGGGAGGCTCTCCCGGAGGGAGGCTTCCGGAGCACACCTGTGAGTTTGGCTATTCTAGAAATAATGAATCACTTGTCTTACAACATGGGGTACAAGGGCTATTTATAGCCCCAAAAAGAAGCAAAAAGACTAAACTACCCCGGACGCTACCGTCGGATTTGAGGGGTAGCAACGTCCTTCTCCCGGTCAAGTGCCTTGGATGCTCGGCAGGTGGTCACTGATTCCCGAGGCGCTCCTCGTGTAACCTGCACGTGATCAAGAACCAAAGACTTTACCTTTAGAAGGGCGACGATGCCCAGGACATGCACCGGAGGCGATGTCCCCGAGCAAAAGGTGGCGCCCGGGACCGGCACCGGAGGCCAGGTCCCCGGGCAAAAGGCGGCGCCCGGGACCGGTACCGGAGGCCACGTCCCCGGGCGAATGGCGGCGCCCGGGGCAGGCACCGAAGGCCACGTCCCGGGAGCAAAAAGGCGGCGCCCGGGGTAGGCACCGGAGGCCATGTCCCCGGGCAAATGGCGGCACCCGGGACCGGCACCGGAGGCCAGGTCCCGGGAGCCAAAAGGCAGCGCTCGGGGCAGGCACCGGAGGCCATGTCCCTGGGCAAATGGCGGCGCCCGGGACCGGCACCGGAGGCCAGATCCCGGGAGCCAAAAGGCGGCGCCCGGGACCGGCACTGGAGGCCAGATCCCGGGAGCCAAAAGGCGGCGCCTGGGGCAGGCACCAGAGGCCACGTCCCCGGGCAAATGGCGGCGCCCGGGACCGGCACTGGTGGCCAAGTCCCGGGAGCCAAAAGGCGGCGCCCGGGGCAGGCACCGAAGGACACGTCCCCTGGCAAATGGCGGCGCTCGGGACCGGCACCGGAGGCCAGGTCCCGGGAGCCAAAAGGCGGCGCTCGGGGCAGGCACAGGAGGCCACGTCCCCGGGCAAATGGCGGCGCCCGGGACCGGCACTGGAGGCCAGGTCCCGGGAGCCAAAAGGCGGCCCCCGGGGCAGGCACCGGAGGCCACGTCCCCGGGCAAATGGCGGCGCCCGGGACCGGCACCAGAGGCCAGTCCCGGGAGCCAAAAGGTGGCGCCCGGGGCAGGCACAGGAGGCCACGTCCCCGGGCAAATGGTGGCACCCGGGACCGGCACCGGAGGCCAGGTCCCGGGAGCCAAAAGGCGGTGCCTGGGACCGGCACCGGAGGCCACGTCCCCGGGCAAATGACGGCGCCCGGGACCGGCACCAGAGGCCAGGTCCCGGGAGCCAAAAGGCGGCGCCCGGGGCATGCACCGGAGGCCACGTCCCTGGGCAAATGGCGGCGCCCGGGACCGGCACCGGAGGCCAGATCCCGGGAGCCAAAAGGCGGCGCCCGGGGCAGGCACCGGAGGCCATGTCCCCGGGCAAATGGGACACAACTTACCTAGACTTAGCCTCGCGGAGATTTCCCCCAACAGCAGCCTCCCATGCCCCCCGGGGACGATGCTCCCCGGAGGGTATGGTACATGTCACCGAGAAAATCTCTGGGCCAAGCCACCAGAGCCGCGACTTTTCGATTCTCGTGCCGCGCGCTTATGACCACGCTGTTGGGCCATAAATACGCTCGCGGTTCGAATCGGTGCCTCGGTTTGCGCGAAAACCCTTCGTTTCCCGCGCATGTTTTGAATTTCAACGGCCCAGATGTACCGCGAAGTGCCACGTGGTGCCCATATGGACCACGCTTCGCCCCTATAAATAGGGCCTTGGGGGACCCGGGAAGCTCATTTAAAACTTTCAAACTTCAGCGTCCTTAGCTCTCCCGGTAGCCCCCCTCCCGGTAGCTAGCTCCCGGTAGCCAAGCATCCGGAACCTTTAGGCGTCTAGTTCCCGGAAGCCTTAGCCACTGGAAAAAACCAAAGCTAATGGCGCCCAAGGGTCGAGCGAAGACCACGGAGGTGCCCCCGGAGGAAATCGCTTCGGATTTCCTCTGGGCGTCGGAGTTCACGGCCGGGGACTTGGAGTCCCTGGTCGAACGCGGAGTTGTCGAGGACGGGGACATCCGGGTCCCTGTGAAGAAAGACGGAGCCCCCTGCCCCAGGCCTGGAGAGATCGTGGCCTTCGAGGCCTTCCTCGAGGTAGGGCTCCGGCTCCCGGGGCATCCCTTGCTCCGGGAGTTTCTGAAGGAGTATGGGGTGGCGCTCAACCACCTAACGCTGAACGCCATCGTCCGGATGGGCCTCTTCATTTGGCTCTTCGAGATGGTGACCGGGCGGGAGCCCACCCTACGAGCCTTCCGATACTTCTACGAGCCGGCGGCGAGGAGCTCCCACTTGGTGAAGGGGGGACCCAAGTCCCCCTTTGGCTCAGTGATGGTGCAGATGCTACCGTCTCGGGTAACCGATTACCCGGCGGCGGCCTCCCGGGATCACTGGGGCGACTGGATCCGGAGGTGGTTCTACCTCCGGGTCCGGGACGACGAGGTGGTGTACGCCCCGGAGGCCCCCGCCTACAGCAGGTCGTCCGCGCCAAAGCCTCCGGTGTGGACGGACGAAGAGCTGGAGCTCCTCGGCAAGGTCATTATCTTCCGGGGCACCCGCTCTATGCGGGACGCCGCCGAGGAGGTGATGCTCTTGAGGATCTCCCCCTTCTCGCGCGGGAGAAGCGGGATCGGGATGGGCCCGGAGCAGTGGCCTCCGGTCAAGCCGGTGACCCGACGTAAGTCTTTGTTACCTGGTTCATTGCAGTTACAAATTTTTGAAAATTTGACAAACTCTTACCTTTCGCAGTCCGGCCGTACCTGGCGGCATAGGAGAAGGCGGAGAACCTCCTGGGGAGGTACTTCGCCGACGAGCACGAGCGCATCGTGCGCGTCGTGGGGAGGGCCCTCCCCGGAACTTGGTAGTCGAGGCCTTCGGGCTGAAGCTACCGGAGGGGAAGCCCCTCCCCACCCCCGGATCGCATAAGTGGGGGAAGGAAGCCGCCGAGGGCTCTGAGTCTAAGAAGGCCAGAGTTCAAAAAGCCCCCGGCCCGCCGACGACACCGGCCTCGACGCCGGCGAAGTCCCGGGACGAGACCCCCGGGACCGGGCGCGCCCGGGCGCCGGCCTGGAAAGAAGCAACACCCCCTCCCCCGAAGAGCCCCATGGAGGCTGGGGGGAAGGAACCGGCCACGGGCGGGGCGGCGTCCGATTAGGCGGACTACGCCCCGTCGCCGGCTTCAGTGGCGGCCCTCCCGGTGCCCCCTGCACCTTTGGAGCCGGAGAAGCTGGAGGTGAGATTTGCGGAGGCCTCGCCTCCGCGGGTGGAGTGGCCGGTGGACGAGGGGGGGAGCCCCTCAGTCTACGAGGTCCCTCCGGAAGTGGAGGCCCCGGGGGCCTTCCCGCCCGAGAAGGGGAAAGGGCTGATGGTTCCTCCCCGGGAAGGGACCCCTTCCGAGAGCTCCTCGGCCACTTCCACGGAGGCCACCTCCTTGGCGACGAAGACGCCGACCACACTACCAGACGCTCAGGTCCGGGGACCCCTCACCGGCCGCGACGGGACCGGCGTCGTGCGGGAGACCCCCTTGGTTTCCGTGGGGGAGGTCGCCCGCTACGCGGAGGGCCTACAGACCCAGAAGGTGCAGGCCCATTTTGCGGAGGGGACGCTCCATGAGCGTTTTGGAGAGCTCCAGTCTCTCCAGGCTCAGGTACTTACCCGAGTCGATGACGCCTTCTTTCGGGCACCTACATTTGAAATTTTCTAACTTTGGAGTTTGTAGGGGGCGGCCATTACCTGGGGCCTTGAGTAGCGGATCAGCCGGCTGCTGAAGGACGCGGAGGAGAGGGCCGCCACCTACCTGGGGTAGCCCGACGAAGCCCTCCAGGAGCTGGCCCGGGTCCGGGCCCAAGTCCACGTCTCCGAAGCCGTCAACGGCCGCCTTCGGCAGGAGGCCAAGGCGAAGGAGGAGGCCTTCCGGGAGCTCGAGGGTTCGAGCATCCGGGCGGTGATGGACGCGGGCTGTTCCGTCCGCTCGGCCCTCGAGAGCCTTGGCGTGAGCCTAGGCTCTGGGAGCAACTCGGAGGCGCCCCCGGCTACCCTCGCGGAGGCTGTGTGTTTTCTCAACGCACAGGTCTCCGTTATCCCGGAGGCCGCCGATGCCTGGGCACAGGGCCGGGCGATCCCCGTTGTTGCGGCCGCGGCGGGGCTCATTGAGCACCGGGGGGTCGGCACCCGGGCGATCGGGGGTCGCATCCCCCGGAGCTTCTCCTAGGGACATATTGCTGTCAGTAGGATCTACACTAACAACCCCTAGAGAATTAGCAACTGATCTAAGCCTATCTACATCGTCCCTAACAAGAGACGCACTACTGTTCCTAATCAAATCAGAGAGTTCCCGCTGTTGCTGAGCGTGGTCCTTCTCTCGACAGAACTGATGCGCCTCTTCACGGGATTGTTCAAAACATTCTGCCAGGTGCAGAATCGCCGAAGACATCTCTTCGGTCTTCTTCTCCAGGGCCTTCTCCTCCTTTGGAAGAACTTGCCTAAGGAGAAAAGGCAGAATCGTAGTAGGCTGATCACTAGGGCCTCCAATCTCCTACATTTGCAAAAGTTAGTTGTGCTAACTATAACTATCAGCAAAAGGAGATAAGGATCGTTACCTGTCCCTGCTCGTGACGGGTTGATATAGCCATCCTGGAAAGTAGATCATCCGATAAAAGCGGATGATCACCAGATGGTGGAAGTGCAACCTTCCCACCAGGAGATTGCTTCCCCAACACAAGTTGAGGATCTTCTGGTCGGGTAGTCACCGCTTGCCGACCAGAAAATCACTCACCCAAACAAAAGCAGGGAGTGTTGGAGTAAAGAACAGAAGGAAGAAAGAATGATGGAGATGGATCTTCAGGCATTTGAGGCTCCTGCTTGAGAACTTCCTCTTCATCACTTTCAATCTCAATGATGTTGTGATCTGCCATCGGGAAGTATATGAAGAGAAGGGTGAAGGCAATTCTTGAAAAACTTAACTGTGAGAAGAAATTGTGGGGCTCTACAATTCAAAGGTTTCAAAATTTATAGCCGCCAAGGTGACGGTTCACTTTCTGAACGCCTCGGGTTTTTAAAGCATTTACAATTTTATCTTGGGTTAAAAAACGTTTCAACAGCGCCATCATTACCTGTCACGTAATGCCCAGAACCCATCTCGGGGAACCAACCGTCCCACTTAGTGCGCCACTAAGCGGGGGATTTGAAGAGTCGGGTTAAAAATCCGATGCATGTCTTTAAAAAATTCGAAATAAACACGTCACTTCGTTTTCTTCGAATTTGGGGGCTAGCTGACGAGGATTGACACCCGAGTCAGTTCAAATAAATGCACTGTTGGTTCAGGACAGATTCGAGCCAGACACGTGCCTGGCGGTGCGAACTCAAGTCGTTTTAAGAAGCATCAGCCCGAGGTCGCAGGCTTTGCGCGATCAGACCGCAGTTAGTGCGCGGTCAGGAGTTCCTGTGCTATATGCGAACAGAACGCTGGAGATGTTGTGCGGTCAGCCAACACCCCGCTGTCAGAGCACTTTCGACCAGGGGATATGGGATTCACCTGTCCCTATAGCAGGAATATCCCAAGTATCCCGAAGATTCTTCCACGTGGAGGAACAACCGTCAGGAGGTTAATACGTGCAGTTATCCATGAATAACACGTGTTAAACCTGCGTGGGGGTTAAGAGCGGTTCTCTAAACCGCATCCAAGCAACTGTCTGATGCAGTTATGACATGGCACCCTTTCGACTGGTATAAAAGGGTGGCAAGATGCATCAAACAAAAGGAGAGCAGAAGAAGAAAGATCAACGTCTCTGATCAAAGCGAGATACAACACATCTGAACCACTCAAATAGCCAAGTCTACGGCCTAGATTAGGTAGTTTTTATAAGTTTCCCTGGCTTATTTCTATACACTTACATAGGAAAAATCTTCGCCTGTGAAGGTCTTTTCCCGCCATCTTGTAAATCTTTACCACGTATAGTGAAATCCCAACAGGACGTAGGGCTATTACTCTCACCATCGAGGGCTCGAACCTGTATAAACCTCTCTGTGCTCCTGTTCTCCATATTCCTACATACCTTCCCGGAGGGTCATCTTGAAAGGTCTCCCTATTATAAATTTTGCATAAGTTCGGCTGAGGACCCCGAGTCCGAATCGTCGACAATCTCCGGGACTATTAGGCGTAGGAGCCTTAGGACAGAGAATTTCCGGGTTAGGACCCGGGTTGTTCCGTTTCCGATGCCCACCGGAGGGGGAAGATGTCCTCCGGGTTGAATGATCAATAAAGCTGTGTTGTTGCTTTGTAAATCTTCTCTTGATATTTTTCTTGGATGGTCTGGACGACTTCTTTTGACAAGAATGAGCTAAGTTTTGGCTCGTTTTTCTTGGGTGGTCCGGACGACTCCCGGGGACTCCTTATCCCCCCCACCCACAGCGGGCCGGAGGGTAGCTCCGTGCGCTGTGGGGGTGACAAAGCCCCCGGGGTGAAGGTGACCTGTAGCATAAGAATTTTTCTAAGTTAGAAAATTCAAGAACGAGGTTTCGGGAAAAGACCTTCCGGGCGACAATCGTCCGGTTGCCGTGAGGACGGGGAGCCTGGAATAAGGTCTCGGGGGAAGAAACATCCGAGAAAACCCGATGAGATTTCCAGGAGACAATCATCCGGTCGCCGTGAGAACGGGGAGCCGGGAATAAGATCTCCGGGAAAGAAAAATCCGAGAAGGCCTGAGATTTTCGGGGATAGACCTTTTGGGAGACAATCATCCGGTCGTCGTGAGAATGGGGAGCCGGGAATAAGGTCTCCGGGAAAGAAATATCCAAGAAAGCCCGACACGTCCCGCTGGGGAGACTGTCGACTCCCAGAGGAGGATGTGCCTGATGACGGGTCTGAGTGTTTGGGTAGGGGACTAGTCTCCCAAAGTGACTCGTTACCACGGTCGCTGGGGACCGGGTTGCCGCTTACACCCTCAGTCCACGAGGGCTGATCGTAAGCCGCCCTAGAGGAGGGACTTACTGGGTCTGGGTCCACTTCCTCACGGGGAGGACGTCCTCGCGGGGAGGGCATCGCCGTTAGGGGCGATAATGTGAAGAACCTGCAATGAGACAGTTGAAGAGAAGAATCCAGTGGTATTGATAACGAAATGAAATACAACTCCTCCCCCCGCAAAGCTGCGAAAGGGGAGGGAAAGGTAAATACAATGTCCCTCCTCCCCCTCCGGCGTGATCGCTCTGGGGGAGGGGACAGGCCTGTGCAGGCTAGACGTAGAACTTGCGAAGTAAATGCAAGTTCCACGTGTGCTTCAGCTCCTGCTCTTGAAGGTTGGAGAGCTTGTAAGCCCCCGAGCCCAGGGCCGCAGAGATCCTGTAGGGGCCCTCCCACTTGGGGGAGAGCTTACCCTGGGCTTGGGGGTCTGTGACGCGCTTGATGACAAGATCCCCAAGGCGTAAAGCTCTCTCGCCCACGCGCTGGTTGTATGCGCGCGCCATCTCGCGCACGTAGATGGCGTGGCGGAGGAGCGCTCGGTCGCGTTCCTCCTCCACAAGGTCGATCTCCAGTCACTGGTTGGCCTCATTGGCCTGGTACGCTGCGGTTGGAGCTCCGTCTAGGAGCTCAACTCGCAGCGACCGGAAGCCAATCTCCGGGGGGAGGACTGCCTCCGCCCCGTAGACTAGGGAAAAGGGAGTACGTCCCGTCGCCCGGCTCGGGGTCGTGCGCATGGAGCAGAGGATGCTTGGGAGCTCCTCTGCCCATGCACCCCGCTTAGAAGCGGCCTGCTCGAGTCACCGGTGCAACCCCTGTAGGATTACGCCGTTGACCCTCTCGATAGCGCCATTGCTCTGGGGATGGGTCACTGAGGCGAAGTGGATGACGAGCCCCAGGCCTTCGCAGAATTCCCGGAAATAAGCCCAGTCGAATTGGGTCCCGTTATCAACAGTGATTTCCCGGGGGACACCAAAACGACAAACGACGTTTTTCCAGAAAAACCGCTGGACGGCCCGGGACGTGATGCTGGCCAAGGGTTCTGCCTCTACCCACTTTGTAAAGTAGTCGACCGCGACCACCGCATACTTGTATCCTCCGGGCGCTGGGGGGAAGGGCCCTAGGAGGTCCATCCCCCAGCGCACGAAGGGCCAAGTGATGGGGATAGTCTGCAGCACTACAGGGGGGAGGTTCGAACCCTTGGCCATCTTCTGGCAAGCCTCGCACGCGGAGACAAGGTCTCGCGCATCGCGCATGACCGTGGGCCAATAGAAGCCCTGCCGGAGAGCCTTGGCTGCTATGGCACGCGGGGCTAGGTGAGAGCCACAGCTCCCCGCGTGGATGTCTTCAAGAAGTTGGAGTCCCTCCAGCCGGGGGAGGCAGCGCAGGAGGGCGGAAGCCCCCTGCTTGTAGAGCCTCCCCTCCAGCAGGAGATATGCTTGGCCTTTGGCCCGGAGGCGCTTAGCCTCGGTCTCGTTGGGAGGGTGCCCCTCCACCTTGATGAAGGAGATGAGGGGGTCCATCCATGATAGAGTCCGGGTGATCTCGGTGACCTCCGGGACGCAAGGCTCGTCGCCCGTGTCGGGGGGAGGCCACCGAGGGCTTCGTGATGATTTCCAGGAAGGCCCCCTTGAGGAGTGATTCCCGGGCGTTGGCTGCCCGGGCCAAGGCGTCGGCCCGGTCATTGTCCCTTCTCGGGATATGCCGGGCCTCGAGGCCGTCGAATTGCCTCTCCATCTTCCGCACCTCTTGCAAATAAAGACTCAAGTTTGCGTCATGGCACAGGTAAGACTTGTCCATTTGGCAAACTACGAGCTGAGAATCTCCCTTCACTAGGAGGCGCCGGATCCCCAGGGAGCGCACAAGGCGCATCCCGAGGAGCAAAGCCTCGTACTCGGCGACGTTGTTGGTTGCGGGGAACTCGAGCCGCGCTGCGTACTCGAGTTCCTTCCCCTCGGGGCTCTGGAGGACTACTCCCGCACCAGTCCCGGCGAGACATAGCGACCCGTCGAACATGAGCGTCCAATGGTCACTGCGTCGGGGCGGCGCGGGGAGGTCTTCGTCCTCGGGCCCGGAGGCCAGAGTCCACTCCGCGACGAAGTCGGCGAGGACCTGTGACTTGATGGCGGAGCGGCCTGTGAGGGACAGGGAGAAGGGGGCGAGCTCGGGCCCCCACTTCCCAATCCGGCCGGTGGCCTCTTTGTTCCGCAGCACCTCCCCCAGGGGGAGGGACGACGGGACGGTGATGGGGTGTCCCAGGAAGTAGTGGCGAAGCTTCCGGGACGCCATCAGGAGGGCGTAGAAGATCTTCTCCATCTCCGTGTACCGAGTTTTGGCCCCCTGGAGGGCCTCACTCACGTAGTACATGGGACGCTGCTGCCCCCCTTGCTCCTTCACCAATACCGCGCTGACGGTGACCGGGGTCGCGGCAAGGTAGAGGAGCAAGGGCTCTTCTGGAGACGGACTCACGAGCATTGGAGGGCTCGTGAGGTACTTCTTGAGGTCGTCGAAGGCCTCCTGGGCCTCGGGAGTCCAGTGGAACCCCTTGAGCCCCCGGAGGATCTTGAAGAGTTGGAGGCCTCGCTCCCCCGACTGCGAGACAAAGCGGCTTAGCGCGGCTAAGCGGCTGGAAAGCAGCTGGACATCCTTGACGGAGCGCGGCGGGGGCATGTCCAGGAATGCCCGGATCTTTTCGGGATTTGCCTCTATGCCCCGCTGGGACACGAGGAAACCTAGGAGCTTCCCCCCGCGCACGCCGAAGGCGCACTTCTCCAGGTTGAGCTTCAGCCCGTACGCGCGGAGGTTGCGGAAGGTCTCCGCTAGGTCGTCGATGTGGGCGGCGGCGCGGGGACTTTTGACGACCGTGTCGTCTACGTAGACTTTGACGTTGCGGCCGACTTGATCTTTGAAGACCAGCGTCATGAGGCGCTGGAAGGTTGCTCCCGCGTTTTTCAGCCCGAAGGGCATGTGGACGTAGCAGGAGGTTCTGAGGGGAGTTATGAAACTCGTCTTTTCCTCGTCCCCTTCGGCCATCCGGACTTGATGGTAGCCCGAGTAGGCGTCTAGGAAGCTCATCAACTCGCCGCCGCGGTGGAGTCGACCAGTTGGTCAATCCGCGGGAGTGGGAAGTTGTTCTTGGGGCAAGCGCGGTTAAGGTCGGTGAAGTCCACGCACATCCACCACCTGCCATTTGATTTCTTCACGAGGACGGGGTTCGCGAGCCACTCGGGGTGCAGGACCTCCCGAATGATCCCCGCTTCTCGGGGTCGGGTGATCTCCCCCTTGATTGCCTGTTGGCGCTCGAGGGAGAGCTTCCTCAGCTTCTGTTTGATCGGGGGGTGACCGGGGGCCACCACGAGCTTGTGTTCAATGACCTCCCGGGTGATGCCCCGCATGTCTGAAGGCTTCCACGCAAAAACATCGGAGTTTTCGCGTAGAAAAGCTACAAGTTGCGCTGCATGTTCGTCAGGGAGCTCCGCCCCAATCTGGATGGTTTTGACCCCGTCTCCTGGAGATAGCAGGACCTTCCGGAGGCCCCCTTCCGGACGCCCCCTTCCGGAGGACCTTCCGGAGGCACAGCGACGTCTGATTTCGGGGGAGAGGCCTCCCCCTCGGGCGCCTTAATGATGTTGACACTTCCGATTGTGGTGGCGGCGCGCTCGTATAGAGCACGGGCCATGTCTTGGTCTCCTCGGACGTTGATCACGCCGTGCGGCCCGGGGATCTTTATGCAGAGGTAGTTTTGATGGGTGGCACCCCCCAGCCGGTTGATCGTGGTCCTCCCCATGATCGCGTTGTAGGAGGAGGGGAGGTCCACAACGTCGAAGCGGACCATCTCGGTCCGGTAGTTCTCCGGGGTGCCAAAGGTCATGGGGAGATCCGCCTTCCCCACGGGGTGGATCGCTTTCCCCGGGACGAACCCTTGGAGGGGCCCTGCCGCGGGCTGCAGAAGCTTCTCATCCACCTGCATTTCCTTGAAGGCCTTCAGGAATAGGACGTCGGCGGAGCTCCCGCCGTCCACGAGGATGCGGGCCAGGTGGCAGCTGTAGATGGTGGCAGAGACGATGAGCGCGTCGTCGTGGGGGAAGCAAACCCCGTGCGCGTCTTCTGCCGTAAAAGTGAGGGGGACGTTCGACCATTTGGGTGGCGGAGATGTGTGTAGCACCCCCACCACCTTAACTTCGAGCGCGTACTCCTTAAGCTGGCGCTTAGAGTCCCGCCCGGAGGCGGACCCTCCCCCGATGACGTTGATGCGGCACTGAGAAGTTTGGAAGGGGAGAGCTTCTGAAGGCTCCCCCTCCTGCGTTTGCCCCTGCTGACCCCCTGCAGGAGTAGGAAGGGCCGGAACAGCTGGCCGAGGGGGCAAGGAGGCCGGAGTCGCCCCTGTTGAATCTTGAGCCCCGATTAGGATTTTGGTGATTAATGACACCCGTTAGATTTGCGACTAATCTCTATATGTGAGACACAGGTAAATCAAAGGAGAAAGCATCAAGAAAAGACAAAGCAAGGTTATCAAGACTCCGTAAAGCGAAAACGACGAAAATCTCGACAAAAGTACAAATACCTAAACCTAGCGTCTTCTTGTTTTGAAATTTTCTAGGTTAGATGGTCGTACTATTAAGAGGGGTCTTAGCACAAGTATCTTGATCAACCTTGAAGTTTTTAGAAGCATATTTGCATTTGCTTTTGCCCCAAATCAAAAGCTGAGTAAAAAATTCAGAAGTCAGTTTTCGGTTTGTATTGGCCAGACAGTGTCTGATGTGACCGAACAATGTCTGGCCAATACAAACAATCTCAGTACTTTGCAAACACGCGCAACAGAGACAAATCCATTTGTCCGGGACATCTGTCCGGTGAAGGCCGGACATTGTCCGAAGTGACCGGACATTGTCCGGCCAGTACAAATGTTCGCAGCTTAGTGATTTGAGACAAATACACCTGTCCGGAGGATTTGTCCGAAGTGACCGGACATTGTCCAAAGTGACCGGACAATGTCCGGCCAATACAAAATCCTGGCTAGTGTTAGGGCCGTGTTAACAGAGACAAATCTATTTGTCCGGACATTTTGTCCGGACAAATCCTATATGTCCGGCCTATACAAAAATCTGGAGTATATTATGTTGAGTGTTAACAGAGACAAATACATCTGTCCGGACATTTTGTCCGGACAAATGTATCTGTCTGGCGTGTACACTTCATTTTTAACAAGGGTGTTAACAGAGACAAATGCATCTGTCCGGACATTTTGTCCGGACAAATACATCTGTCCGGCCTTCACATTTTGATTCAAACGGCTACTGACACTCGCAATTCACGTGAATAACGGTCAAAACTTTTGTACTGACCGGACATTGTCCGAAGTGGCCGGACAATGTCCGGCCAGTACAATTTTCGCCCAATCTTCTTGATTTCGACCGTTTTTGTTGAGAGTATAAATAGATCACTGTTGTAGATGTCAAGGACACACGAAATACACTTCATAAACCCTGAGCAACAGTGTGCAAGCTCTTACACATCCATTCTCTAGCAATTAGAGTCAAAACTTGAGAATTCTTGAGTGCTAGTTGAGTGAATTTGGTTCCAAGCCTTGTTGCATTTGCATTGTGTTCATCAAGCTTTGAGGTTGATCAAGCAAGGTGCTAGGCTTATTACTCTTGGTGATTGCCGTCACCTAGACGACCCGGGAGGTCCGGCGATCTCTCCATCGACGGTGTGTCGGAGAGGCCCGGCGAGTGGTTGTAAAGGCTTGGAGCTCGCCTATCCGGAGTGGAGAAGGGCTACCTCTAGTGGAATCGAAGCTTAAGCTCAAGTGAAGAGCGCTTCAACGAGGATTAGTGGAAATCGGCAAATTTTCGAGACCTCGGGAAAAACTTGATTTCTTCGGTTATCTCTACTACTTGCTTAATTTCCATTGTAATTGAATTGTTGCTAGTAGTATCATAGAAATTGCTAAATCTGAATTGAATTAGTTTTCCATACCCTTAGAATATTTGTTATTGCAATCTTAGGTTGTTAAACCCTAATTTAGAAGAAAATTTTAAAACCGCCTATTCACCCCCCCTCTAGTCGGCATCTTTCGATCAACACGTGGTATCAGAGCTCTAGGTCTCTCTTTTTTAGGCTTAACCGTCTAGGGAGAGGATGTCGTTGATCAAAGAAAACTATAATGGAAAGGTTCCCTTCTTCAAGGGTGACAATTATTGCTATTGGAAAATTAGGATGGCGGTTTATCTAGAATCCATTAGTCTTGATGTTTGGAGGGTCACTAGAGATGGTTTTAGGACTCCAATTGACTTAGAAAATCTCACACCTCTAGAATCGAAAACCTTCAAGCAAATGCTCAAGCAAAAAATGCCATATTTAATGGTCTTGACTTAAGTGAATTCAATCGCATTAGCAATCTTGATACATCCTATGAAATGTGGAAAACCTTAGAGGTAATTCATGAAGGAACATCAAAAGTCAAAGAAGCTAAGCTAATTAAATTAACTAGAGAATACAACTCCTTCTTCATGCTTGAATCTGAAAATGTTAGTGACATGTATACTAGACTAAATCTAGTAATCAATGATCTCAAAGGTTTAGGTACAAAATTTGAAGATATTGACATTGTGCGTAAAATGCTTATGATTTTACCATCGAGTTTTGATACAATTGTGACAGTGCTTATCAATGGCGATCTCTCTTCCACAACTCCTACCGAACTCTTGGGTACTCTTATCACCCATGAAATGCAAAAAGAAGAAAAGAAAGGGATCGTGGAAGCATCCGGATCAAAGAAGAAAAACTTGGCATTTAAGGCAAAAGTCGAGGAAGCCAAGGAGGATAGTTCGGATGAAAGCTCCGATGGTGATCTAGCTCTTCTTGTAAGAAAAACCCGCAAGCTCCTAAACAAGATCAACAAAAGAGGATTTGAGTTTGACAAAAGGCGAGGACCTCACAAGAAGACCGGATTCAAGAACATTATATGCTATGAATGTAATGAGAAGGGACACTTTGCCTCAAGATGTCCAAATAAAAAGGGTGACAATCAAAGATTTCATGAGAGGAAAGATGACGGTGAAGGGACAAAAGGCAAAAAGAAGCTCTTCAAGAAGTTCTACAACAATAAAAGCAAGGGCCAAGCCTATGTTGGTGAATGGTATTCCGGATCGGAGGAATCCGAATCGGAAGATGAAGTACCATCATCGTCTAAGAAAATGGCGGGAATTGCTATCGGAGAAGCCACTTCGTTTGAAGACAAGTCATCATTATGTCTTATGGCAAGTGATGATGCTAAGGTATCGGATCTTGAACCTTCCTATGAGGACCTTGTTGATATGGTTATGGAACTAAATGAGGCATTAGGTAGAGTAACTAAAGAGAACAAACTGCTTAAGAAAGAATATTCAACACTTAGTGAATTATATGCAGAACTAAATGACTCGCATGAGGCACTTCTAATAAATGAAATTATTGATTCTAAACAAACAAATGAAATAGGCATTACGTGTGATATTCTAGACGAATCAACTCATGATGTCTCTTTTTCAAAATCATTCACTTGTAATGTTTTAGAAATTAATCATGAAAATGTTTGTGATGAAATTGTTGATAACAACTCGAACTTGATTTTAGAAAATTTAGAACTCAAAGCACAAGTAGAAAAACTAAATCTAGGACTAGCAAAATGCTTTAAAGGAAAAGAAATTTTGGACAAACTTCTTAGTGAACAACGATGTTCATTTAGAAAGGAAGGCTTAGGATATGAACCAAACAAGAGAAAGAAATTGAGTACTAAAATGACTTTTGTAAAGGCCACTAATATGTTTTGTCACAAATGTCATAATGTAGATCATTTGCCGGAAAATTGTCCCTCAACTTCTAGAGCTAAAGAAAATAAGTATCACTCCCATTACATGCTAAAGAAAACAAAGCACGGAAGAATAATTGCAAAATTCATTGGTTTACCTCATCAAAATAAACATAAGAAGAAAATTTGGGTACCAAAAACTCTTGTTGCTAACTTTCAAGGACCCAAACAAGTTTGGGTACCTAAAAGCATCTAACCCTTCTTTTAGGTAAACTACAAAACCGGTGGGAGGCATTGGGTGCTTGATAGTGGATGCACCCAACACATGACCGGTGATGGAAGTCGGTTCTCTTCATTTGAGAATGGTTGCAATGACGTTGATAAAATCACGTTTGGTGATAATAGCAAAGGAAAGGTAATTGGATTAGGTAAAGTCGCAATCACAAACAACCTTTCCATCTCAAATGTATTTCTTGTTGAATCTTTGAACTTCAATTTGCTTTCGGTTGCAAAAATTTGTGATTTGGGCCTTAGATGCATTTTTGAACCAAATTGTGTTATCATTGAAAGTCTAGAAGACAAGTCTTTAATTTTCAAAGGCTTTCGATATGGAGATTTGTATTTGGTTGATTTCGGTTCAAAAGACTCTTGCATTTCAACATGTTTGGTCGCTAAAAATTCTTTGGGATGGCTTTGGCATCGTCGTTTGGCTCATGTTGGGATGCATCAATTAAACAAACTTTTAAAAAGAGATTTAATCCTAGGTATGAAAAATGTAAAGTTTGAAAATAATAAACTTTGTAGTGCATGTCAAGCGGGAAAACAAGTTGCTAGCACTCATCCCGCTAAAAATATTTTGTCAACATCTAGACCACTTGAGCTTTTGCATATGGACTTGTTTGGTCCATCGAAAACTCAAAGTATTGGTGGTAGTAACTATTGCTTTGTCATTGTTGATGATTTCTCTCGATTTACTTGGATTTTCTTTTTAAATCATAAATCCGATGCTCCAAGTGTGTTTAAAAGATTTGCAAAACGAGTTGAAAATGAATTTGAATTCTCCATCAAGAAACTTCGAAGTGATCACGGTGGAGAGTTTCAAAATTCTGATTTTGTTAAACTTTGTGACGAATCTGGAATCAAACACGAATTTTCCGTACCATATACTCCTCAACAAAACGGTGTTGTGGAAAGGAAAAATCGAACATTAATTGAAATGGCTCAAACTTTATTGGATGAATATAAAACCCCCACTAGGTTTTGGGCCGAGGCCGTAAATACGGCTTGTTATGCCATAAATCGGCTTTATACTCATCCTTTATTAAACAAAACTCCTTATGAGCTAATTATTGGAAGAAAACCAAACATCTCATATTTTCGAGTTTTTGGTTGCAAATGTTACATCCTTAAAAAACGCATGCATCTTGGAAAATTTCAAAGACGTGTTGACGAGGGCTTTCTTGTTGGATACTCGTCAACTAGTAAGGCTTATCGTGTTTTTAACATCATAACCGAATGCATTGAAGAACATGCAATGTTGAGTTCGATGAATCTAATGGCTCTCAAGAAGAGTATGAAGATATTGAGAATGTAGGAAATGAAGAATTACGAGAAGCTATGAAGAACATGACGATTGGAGATATCAAGCCCAAAGATGAAGATTCAAAGTCCCTCGATCAAGAAAATGAAGTAGCTTCTATGATTCCGGAAGCTCCCACTCAAGTTGATCTTGATTCGGAAATAAAGGAAAATGAAGATCAAACATTGCAAAATCCAAGACTTCATCAAACCATCACTAAAGATCATCCCGTCAATCAAATAATAGGTGATGTCGGTAAAGGTGTCCAAACTCGCTTTAGAATTGCATCTTTTTGCCAACATGCATCCTTCATTTCTAGTATTGAGCCTAAATGCATTGATGAAGCTTTAGCGGACCCGGATTGGGTAAATGCTATGCATGATGAGTTAAACAACTTTACTAGAAATAACGTTTGGGAACTTGTAGAACAACCTCTTGATCATAATATAATTGGTACAAAATGGGTCTTTAGAAATAAACAAGATGAAAATGGCATAGTTGTGAGAAATAAAGCTAGATTGGTAGCACAAGGTTATTCTCAAATTGAGGGATTAGATTTTGATGAAACTTTTGCTCCCGTAGCTAGACTAGAGGCCATTCTCATCTTACTTGCATTTGCATCATGTTTTGAAATCAAACTATTTCAAATGGATGTTAAAAGTGCTTTCTTAAATGGTGAAATTTCGGAACTTGTATTTGTAAAGCAACCACCGGGTTTTGAAGATCCAAAATATCCAAATCACGTCTATAAACTCTCAAAAGCTCTTTATGACCCGTAGGGGGAGGGTACCCCCCGCTGGGGTCATACGCGGCGGGTAAACCTCCAGAGACTGGAGGGACCGCCGGGTAACCCATAAACGGGGACATGGCCCCCGGATATGGGTATGGCGCATATGTGGGGGCCGGTGGCCGCACCAACACGCGAAGCAGCTCATCCATGGAGCGCTGGGTGCGGAGCTGGCCCTCCACTAAAGCCTCAAGCAGGGTGTCCCGGGGAGCGGGGGGAGCCGTCGGGGGGAGATTGGTCCCGGCCGAGGTTCCCGCAGCCACTGGGAGCGCCCCGGAGGTGGAAGCACCTAAGTTAAGAGGAAAGGTGGGAGGCGGTACCTGGGTCTGGCCGCCTCCGGGCGGAAGCGCCGGCACAGCAGTGTCCCGGACAGGCGGCGCCGGGTCACCGCGAAGGGTGCGGGCCCTTGTTCTTGGGGGAGCCATGGCGTCTTGTCATGAGTCCCCACGGTCGGCGCCAACTGTCATGGTATTGCGAATACCCTGGCAGGTTTCGTGGACGATCCTAGCGAAGAAAACGCGGCGCGGGTTGACCGGGTGATCGGTCCTCCCCCGCCGGACAAACACAAGAAGTAACACGGAGATTTATACAGGTTCGGGTCCCGGTGGGGGCCCTAGTCCTGTCGGTGTGCTCCCGACCGGAGTCGGCTGGGGAGGCTCTCCCGGGGGGAGGCTTCCGGAGCACACCTGTGAGTTTGGCTATTCTAGAAATAATGAATCACTTGTCTTACAACAGGGGGTACAAGGGCTATTTATTGCCCCAAAAAGAAGCAAAAAGACTAAACTACCCCGGACGCTACCGTCGGATTGAGGGGTAGCAACGTCCTTTTCCCGGTCAAGTGCCTTGGATGCTCGACAGGTGGTCGCTGATTCCCGAGGCGCTCCTCGCGTGACCTGCATGTGATCAAGAACCAAAGACTTTACTTTTAGAAGGGCAACGATGCCCAGGACATGCACCGGAGGCGATGTCCCCGGGCAAAAGGCTGCTCCCGGGACCGGCATTGGAGGCCAGGTCCCCGGGCAAAAGGCGGCGCCTGGGACCGGTACCGGAGGCCACGTCCTTGGGCGAATGGCGGCGCCCGGGGCAGGCACCGGAGGCCACGTCCCCGGGCAAATGGCGGCGCCTGGGACCGGCACCGGAGGCCATGTCCCCGGGCAAATGGCGGCGCCCGGGACCGGCACCGGAGGCCAGGTCCCGGGAGCAAAAAGGCGGCGCCCGGGGCAGGCACCGGAGGCCACGTCCCCGGGCAAATGGCGGCGCCCGGGACCGGCACCGGAGGCCAGGTCCCGGGAGCGAAAAGGCGGCGCCCGGGGCAGGCACCGGAGGCCACGTCCCCAGGCAAATGGCGGCGCCCGGGACCGGCACCAGAGGCCAGATCCAGGGAGCCAAAAGGCGGCGCCTGGGGCAGGCACCGGAGGCCACGTCCCCGGGCAAATGGCGGCGCCCGGGGCAGGCACTGGAGGCCACGTCCCCGGGCAAATGGCGGCGCCCGGGACCGGCACCGGAGGCCAGATCCCGGGAGCCAAAAGGCGGCGCTCGTGGCTGGCACCGGAGGCTACGTCCCCGGGCAAATGGGACACAACTTACCTGGACTTAGTCTCGCGGAGATTTCCCCCAACACACATACTCTTCTATGTTTGCCCCCCCTTATTGAGCATATGAAAGCCAATGCATGAGTGCATGGTTTCCCATTTAGTTGCTATTGTCTACAAGTGCAGAAACCCTTATCTAGGTGTACTGCATGCCTCCATTCAGTTCTTTGTACATCCCTCCCATTGACTTATGTTGTGTAGTCCCCACTCCTATTGACTTTGTATTTGCCCAAACTCCTACTAATTGCATTCAACTTTCCTGTGACAACATCCAGTATTGCACACTACAATTTGTTTTCAATCATTCTCTTTATGACAAACTTCTCCATGTTGGAAAACGGGCTCGCTACTCTAGTGCAATTTCAAATCTTTTACCCAAAATCCCAAGAAGCTTGCAAGCAATAGATCATAGATCAAGAGATTTATCACTAGATGCGCGGGTGCGACAACACAACAGAGGAAGAAGAGTCGATGTCGCGACCGGTTCGTGACCAACAGTGTAGCAATAACAGTCGTACCTCTACAGAAGTCCGCACGTCCAGGGAAGGAGCACCGCTTGTTCGTGTGCTAGCATCAGCACACGTGGCCAGGGTTGTACGAGATCTATCTCATTGATGGTGGTGGCAGCTAGAATAGATCAGATGAGAGATGCATGCCCACCGCACCTCCTTTTATAGGGCCTTGCAGATAAGTCCTACTCAAATGTGACCCCTAATTCAGGGCCTTACAGGTAAGTCCAACTCAAATGTGAACCCTAATCCTAATGGTAAACCCATTATCAATAGTGGACCCGTTTCAGATCCCATCCGAATTAATGCTCTAACCCGTTAAGTGTGTGACCCTGTAGGTTCGTGTATATTTGGCCGCGACCGGAAACAACTTCCCAAGTCACAAGTCATAAGCGGTCTCTAGCAAGACATTATGACTACTCGCATATACACGAAGATCATATCCGACGAACTATACAACTTATCATGGATTATCTCTTTGCTTCACGATACCAGATCGAACTCAAGGTAAGAAATGTGTCATCCTTGAATAGCTCGGTCTTTTCTTGATCTTGTAATGGACTAACCTTTTCATAATTGACTCTCAACTATATTCGGCACGACCATACACTTTCTTAGTCCAATTACATCAAGGGGCCTAAAGATATCTCTCTCAAGATATGAGAGGGGCAAATCCCATCTCGACTATTCATTTTCAACCACATGGTTCATAACATATCTGTGTGTCACTTTTATGACTACTTGATTAAAAGTAGTGGTTGATGACACCAAGTATGCTACTACGCATGTATGAAACCGTGATGATCTCATGTCTAAAGATAAACCAAAATAACTGTTAGAAACAAACTGATGACACATAAAATCTCAACAGTGTCTCAAGATGGGTCAATCCAACCAACATGTTCTCTAACATGTGTCTACGACATTGACTTGATATCTCATATCCATAGTCTGTGAAACTTGGCTATCAATCAATGATCGTGCTGACTTATCTTGCATTATTATTCCATGAAATGCCGAAAGTCAGGGATGTTTAGAATAAGTCTCACTGATAATGTCAACAATTCATATATCATAATAAAGAGTTTCACGAACAAGTCGCATACTTGTTTGATCAATAAAAGTGATACTTTATTCAAGGAATGTAATAACATTTTATTCGTAAAAATTCATAAACATATCATGATACAATCATCTCCATAATTGCCTCTAGGACATATCTCTATCAATCTCCCACTTGCACTATAGTTAATCATATAGGTATCAAATACCTATTGCTCTAGGGCATAATCTCTATCACTCTATTATAAGTGTCGATGATTGAAACTCTGGATTCCTCTATCGATCTTATGCAAGAAAAGGGTGTTAGAAGGTATGAGGCCAATCAGACAGATTCTCAAGATGTTCAAGGTATTAATGAATCTAAAGACACGGGGAGAGAGAATATCCATGTTCGGGCCCCCTTTAAGTTGGGTAATAGCACTACGTCCTGTGAGATTGATTATGTGGAAAAAAGAGTTACAGAGAGGTGGTTACAAAGTGTAGCTAGCTAATTCTATCTTTGCTAAGCCTAGTCTTCTTTCTGTGGTCGATGCCCCTCTCGATCCTTCCCTTGAAGGCCTTCTTATACTTGCTGAAGTGGTCGTCGGTTGTTCTCCTAGAAGCACGCTCCACGATCTCTCCTAACCGTCCCGAAGTAGTAGCTGTGAGGTCGTGGGTGTGGTAATTGCCGTAGATCATGGGTATGCGGTGGTTTGGCTGGCTTGACTCAGTCGTTGTTGAACCGCCTTACCTTCTTCGACGGTTATCTTGTCAGGGACTTATGATTATTTCGGGAAGAATCATATGGATCGTGATGAGGTAATATGCAAAGGTGATCACGTAGTACTACGACCATGATGCTAAGATTGGTTCTTGTATCCGTGAGAGAAGATGGTCACGGGACTATCTCTGTGACCAGACTGTCCTTGGATACAACATAAAATATAGGTTCTAAGATAACGAATGTCTCGATTTTGTGCGAAATGAACATGATTTTTGAGTTATATCCAGAATACCCTTGGATTATCCAACGTTCTTCCTTCTAGCCTTTGACGAGCATGGGTAGAGCTGCGGCCATAGTCATGTGCGACCATGTGGCGCTATCCGATCATGGAGGCCTAAAAACAACTAACAATCCTCGTTAACAAGTTGTTTGATTTTTTCCATCAAGTCAACAATTTGCAGGCCTTTGTGAGGACTGATCCAACTATTGAAAGACTCAAAAGGTTATTGTTTATGTAATCAGCTTGCACACCTCGAAGAATTTGCACCTAGACCAAAAATTCTTATGGTTCTCAATCAAATAAACAATAGCTTCAGGATGTTTCTCCTCTATGTTAGCAGTGTGTTTGTTATACCCCTCAATTGTGTAACTGAGAGCGGCTGGCCACATGTTTGTAGCAAAAACATCTCCCTTGAATTTCTTTTTTGAAGTTCTTAATCAGATACCTAAAACACTCTTTATGTTCAGCACCTCTGTACACCTTATTGACAACAAAGTCTACCCCTTTGCCTGCATCTGTACTTATAACTAAACTATGAGGAATCCCAGTTGCTCTATGTAAGTTTTGAACAAACCATTCCCAACTGTCCGATGACTCTGATTCTATGATGCCATATACCATAATGTATAACCAATTGTGGCCATCATTAGCACATGCTGTAACTAGTTGTCCCTTGTTCTTCCCTGTGAGATGAGTCGAATCCATTGCAATGTATGGCCTACATCCCCTGAGAAAACCATCAATACAAGGCCTTAATGCCACAAACATTCTCCTAAAGCAGATATTGCCCCTAGAAACCTCAATATCAATCTCTACGATACTCCCAGGAATTGTTCTCATCAGTTGTTCCTTGAAACTGTACAAAGTATTGTAGATATCATCTCACTTGCCAAAAATCTTCTCTAATGCCGCCTCCTTACCTGCAAACACCCTCCCATAATATACTTTGATATATATGGTAATGTTCATTTAATTTCTCTTGCAATACTTTTGGTCCAAGATTTGAGTTTGCCTTCAACCAATCTAACACCCTCTCACAAACCCATCCTGTTGATGCCATCTTATTAGAACACCTATTTACAGAAGAACATGTATGGACATGCTTATTAACTTTTATTTGCAACAATATAAAATGTCATTAGTGTCATAATTAAACACTGGTCGAAAGTTTACTGTATGAAAGTGTTCTTAGTGACATGCAACAAATACCTCAAAAGTTTTCTTTTCCTTACGTAGAAAAGCATTTATCCTCCACGGGCATCCTTCTTTCACACATCTAGCTCAATCTTGTTTTATTTGCCTTCTCAACATGGAATTGATAATCATGGAGGATAGCATGATGTCTGATGGCTTTCTTGCAAGCATCACCATCTACAAATATTTCACCTTCATTAATGGAAGGCTTCTCTACATCATCAGCATACGCTTCAGGCACATCTTCATCACTAGCTGCATCATCTACTTCCTGCTCTTCGTCATCAACATTTGGCACATAATCACTGTCAGTATCATCCCTGTCACTATGATAACTCCTATCACTATACACCTCCTATATATGAGTCAGCATCTAAATAAATATCCTTGTCTTCTATGTTGCATCTATGTTTTGATTATTAATGACAATTTGGATAAACTTTGATTAGTAGAAGTATTTGAAATATTATTTATTAAACCCCTATTTTGGATCTTTCTTATCTTGATTTGAAGTTGATGTTTCCTTGTTATGGTTTCATATTGATGCATATGTTGAGGGGGAGCTAATCATATTAGTCATCCATATTTGCATTATCATTGCATCAAGTTTGTGCTAATTATTTTGCTGACAACCTAACTATGTGTAACACCCTGAGTTTAGGGGTAAAAACTTTCTTTTTCATAAAGTCATGCATGCATGTATCTCTGTAGTAGTAGCAAGATCAGTCAACCATAATCTATTCTAAGCCCCAAAATCCCAAATATCTCAAAATCTTTCTTGTGAACCCAAATCAAGATCAGATTGCTCAGATGAGATCTATCAGTTACTCTAAACATAAAAGCCTTCAGAAGCCAGATTCAATTCCAACTCTAACTCTCAGATCTTGCAATCTTTTCTGTTTTCGAAAATAGGAATTTAATTAATATCCTAATTACCCTAAATACTCTGAACTCAGATTTAGACAAATCTTAACCTAATCCAGACCAGATTATTCTTGGATTATGATCATGGGTATGCCAATACCTTAATCCAAAAAGTTGGCAGCCAGATTTCATCATTTAAGCCTTTTTCACAGATTAGTCCAATTGTATCACGAATCAGTCCTTTTCTGATATCTGGAAACCCAAAAAGGCTAAAATCCTCAAATTAACTCCAAATTCAAATATGTTTTAGGGAACACCTCCCAAATGCTAATTAATACAAAATTTTCTTTTATCAGAACATCCAAATCTCTCTCCAATTATCTTGAATTCAAATCGACCAAAACTCAGATCTTAATTACCCTAAAATACCCTATTTTCAGTTTATATCAAGGACCATCAAATCATGCCAGATTTTACCAAATTTCTTGCTGGATGAGTATAAGGTATAAGTTTATACTCATCTATGAAATCAGATTGCAAATTATCTATCTCTAAATCAAAAATTACAAATCAGTCCAGAAATCAAACAAAGATTCTTGCAATTAGGTCCCTGGCTCGACCACACTTGCAGTTCACGACCAGGGCTCATCATCTTCGACCGGAGCAGCTATCTGCGACCAGATCACCAGCTTCTTCGACCTCGACGGCAGTGCAGTGCTTCGCTTCGATCAGCGCTGCTGTGACAGCGACCAGAGTGCCGTGTCGCCGTGCCTTTTTCCGCCGATCAGCGCAGCTCTAGCCCGTGCTTTTTCACAACCGTGTTTGCATGCGCACATGTGTTTGCACCTTAGCTATTGTCGTGGCAGTCCTTGTCCAGCTCATCAGCAGCTCGCGCGCCAAAGAGAAGCTTCACCTGCCCGCCGTTGCTTCAACCCGAAGGTACACCGGCACAAGCAACTTAGCCACCAAGCAGTGAGCTTCGCTTCAACCCTTCTTGCCTGTAAATAGCAACTCAAAGCAGCCTCTTCGTCACTACCATTGCTCTCCAAAGTTCTTCGGCAATTAACCAAATTTTCTTCGCTGCTGTCTTCTTCTCCGGTGAGCCGCCGAGGAGGTCGACGACGCCAGCACACCCCACTGCTCCAAACTTCAAATTGAAGCCACAAGTGAGTTCCCCTCATCAAACTCTCTGTGCTGTATCATTTAATTGAATCCCCGTGCCCCTCATCGCCGATGATTGCCGGAATTGCCAGAACCCCTGTTCTGGCTTTGCAATTCGATTCAATCCAAATTAGCCTTCGATCCAGTAGAGTAAATTAATCAGTGAGCTTTATTGAGCAAGCCAGTTCATCAAGATGTTGAAATTGAGCTCGAATCGAAGCTATCTCCAAGTTTGAGCTTCACCAGTCGCCGGCTCTTGCCGCCAGACTTCTCCGGTGATGCTCTGGCCAAATTGATCGTGCCAATAGCTTCCATATGCTTCCCTCTTACTCCTCGAGCAAGGAATTGAGTTCAAATCCTGTATAACGAAAAACCCCAAATCCAGTGTCATTTTCTCCGGCGCCGGCCACCGGAAATTTGTTCCCGGCCGATCCAGTTCCAGCCACCTTGTTGCTTAGATGCATCTCGATTTCCTGAACACTTTTGTCTACTAGCTCGACATCTAATTTGGTCTAAATCAAAAGTTATGGCTATGCCCTAATTTCTGTCCAGTGCCATGACTTGAAACTCCAGCCACCGTGTTCTTCGCCAGTTTTCACCACTTTCCGGCCATCTTCAACCTTGGAACCTGTTTAATCATTTGTTACTGTTATCAAGGCCTATCTCCCAGACAAAGTGGTGCAGCAATTGGAGCTCTAGATCAAAAGATATGGCAAACCCTAGTTTCTGGCCATGTCAGCCAGTGGCATTGAACCTTTTTACCTACTTCCAGCCATGCATTTTGAGCATGACTTTGTCTCTTAGACTCCTGATGTTGTGATCTACATTTTCTTCTTTTGTCACAACTTGAATTGAGCCCTCTATCAACCATTAATCCTTTGTCAACGCCTTGAACCGAATGTCAACCTAAAGACGTACATCGTTTTTGAGCAAACCAGCCGCGGACTTAATGTCATCTCCATACCCTAGAACCCTAAAAGTCCCTAGCGCGCATCTTCAGCCCTAATTCTGTGAGTTAGCCCTAATCAGCTTCTAAACCCAATTATGCCAGAATCATCGAGACATTTCATCTTTGCATTATTGCATGTAGTATAATAATGTATTGAAAAGGTTGTGATTCTTGGTTGCTTGTTTGATCTTTGCTCAGAGTCAGAGCCAGAGTTCGAGGACATCACTGCCGACCGGACATCAACTGCTATATTTTACAACGCGGAAGGCAAGTCATAGTCTTGATCATCTTGAACCTATATTTTATGAGTTGCTATGATATGACCTTGAATATTAGTAATATTGCATGTGAAAGAATGGTTGAGATATAATTTGGCAGTACTAAGCCGGATGCTTGTTAAAAGTGGAATGATCAAATAGTGAACCATGAACTATTATATATGTATTTATATATATTCATGAAATAAAACCCCTAGCCGTGATCAGAATTTTGGTATGAAATGGTGGTAGCATTGGAGGTGCTTAACTACAAAGTATGTGCAAGCACTGAAGGTGCATGATTGTGGATGGTCTGGTCACTGGCATATAAGGACTATAACCTTGTGTTGTGCGTCTAGTGGCATGAAACACGTGCTAACCGCAAACTTGGTATGGGACAGGCCTGAACAAGTACTTATGCGGATCGCACATGAAACCCCTGCATGAGATGGAAAACAATACACTAATTTCATGGAGTGCGGCTCCTCCACGTATTACTGAATGTAATCATGCACGTTGACCCAGTAATGGGAAGAGACTTAGGGGTGGGGGTAATACCCGCCATAACTGTGGTTCGCGAGAGATCCACAGGGTCAGGGGTGAATTATGAGTGAAACATGACAAAAGTTCTTGTTATCTCCACCTTGCCACTCACAGTATGAAGTGAGCCAGGGGTCCAATCATTTTGATAGGAAGGGCATGAAAGTGGAATATCTTGCGGGTAAATTGGTACCTCTCTGCAGAGTTAAAAATGTATTCGAATACTCCGAGCTCCCGGGTTTATAGGAATCTGCTGCGGTGGATTAAATCCACGGGGTGTGGCACAAGTATGTTTTCTAAATAAAATTTGATAAGTCAAGATTACCCAAATGACATGTGTTGTCATGAGAAGGGGTGTTGCCGTGGGCTGTCGTGTGTCGACGTGTCGTGGTAGTGCTATAATTTAGTGAACATAAATAGCGATGCTATGTTATGAAAAGTGCTGTCATGAGATGATATATGAAAGAAAAGATTATTTTACAAACATCCATAATTCTTGACTAGTCTAGGTTCATAACAACACTACTATATGTATCTACTCTTACTTATGACTTGCTGAGTACGTAAGTACTCACCCTTGCAACTTACAACCCAGTAGATGGAGCGTACTATGATCAAGAAGAAGGCGTGGAGAACTTCTTGGACCAAGATGAAGGCGAGCCAGATCCGCCAGATCCCTGATGTGTTGTTCTGCCATCAACTTCTCACTGTGGGAGGGCCACCTATCTTCTGCTGTGTAGTTGTTATTTTGCTAAACCATGTATGCCGCGAAGGTATTGTAATCTCTTTATGTAATATTACGACCAGCAGGCCACACTGCTTAAATATTTTGTAAGTTTTTCTGCGGCAATGTGAACATACTCCTGTGCTTGACTTATCCTGGGAAATCAAATGTATGCTTATATGGGATCAGCTGTAGCAAGCTGGGTCCCCACGGGAGTAGTCGTTGTCCCTAGATCGGGGCGTGACAAAAGCTTGGTATCAGAGCAGCATGAGAACTTGACTGTAGGACGACACCTTTATGAGTTGGCTACGCCAGGAAGACGTAATTTATGTAAAAACTATTTATCTGAAAACTCTATTTTAATAAAATTGATCTTTGTGGCTCCTAAAAACCTTTATTTCAAATCCTGTTGGTTTTCTAAAAAGAATCAGTAAGATAGCAAAAGCGTGTTTTGTTTAGCTGGGGGTGGTATAGATAGAGCTGGTGGATGCTCTTGATAGTCTTGTGATTCGTTGTTGTTTTTGCAATAGTTAACTTGTGTACTATGGCTAGAAGCCTAAATATTTTATGCATTAATGTAGTTTGCTTTAATTTCTGCATTGCTGTCTTAGTGGGCCTTAGTTAGTTAGATCTGTCTAGATTCTCTTCAAAGCCATCATGGTTGACACAAGGAGAACATCCCGAAGTGGCGGAGAGGGCAGAGAATAGACTCCGCAGGAAGAAGATCCTATGGCGAGAGACCCTTTGTTTCAACAAGGATCCCATAATTCTAATCCTCCCCAGAATGAGCAACCCAGTTTGCAGGAAAACTTTCAGTCTATGGAGAAGGAAAATATAGAGGGAGAGGGTCGGAAGCGAAGGATGCTCCAGCAAGCGCGGCCACAGACAAACCCAACCAGAGGAAGAGCCCCCATCGCCTCCAGTTTTCAACCATCATACCAAACTCCCAGACCAGCAATGGCGTTGTGCCCAAACTGCAGAGGAAACCATCTCCAAAAGGACTGCCCTCACATGAACATTCATTGTTTCCACTGCGGGCAGCGTGGACATCATAGAGAATTTTGTCCTTGGATTCAACTTCCATCATCCATCGCCAGGTTACAGGCAGGAACACAACCAGCAGCACCCAGAGTACCGGTGTCACAACCACAGAAGTTTAGAGGAACTCCACCAGGAAGAGGAGGAAGCATGGTTAACCGAGGAAGTGGAAGGGTAGAACACCAACTGCAACTCTAGGAGGAAAGCTAAACTACACCTCCATCCAAGAAGCGGGAAACGCCACCGACATTCTTCTAGGTAGATTTCTGATCCAGTCTGCATCTGCCTTAATATTGTTTGATCCTGGTGCTACAAACTCCTTTATGTCGAAAGCATTTGCATCTGAGATTGAAATGCATATAGCACCATTAGAGTACCCCATGATTATACAAACTCTAGGGGCTAGACTATCAGTCTACTCAATCTGCCCGAATATAACCTTCAGTATAGAAGGGGTAAAATTCGCGGTAAATCTGCTAGTTCTAGAACTGCAAGGTCTAGACATTATATTGGGCATGGATTCGTTGTCCCAACATAAAGGTCTAGTAGACTGTGATGAGAAAACCCTAAGTCTTGTCAGTAGCCAAGGGGAAAAAGTTTTATTTTATGCGAAAAGATCATCAACCAAGGAACCGCTAGGATCTGTTCAAGCACTGCAGAAGATATTCCTGGAACAAGTACCTATAGTACAGCTATATTCTGATGTATTTCCAGAAGAACTTCTAGGAATGCCACCCGATAGGGACATAGAGTTCTCTATTGAGCTTAAACCAGGAGCAGCGCCCATAGCAAAACGACCCTACCGGATGTCAGTTTCTGAATTAGAAGAGCTCAAGAGTCAATTGGAAGACTTGGAAAATAAAGGATTCATCAGACCTAGTGCTTCACCATGGGGAGCCCTGGTATTATTTGTAAGGAAGAAGGACGGAACCTTACGAATGTTTGTAGCTTATCGAGCTCTAAATGAAGTTACCATAAAGAATAAGTATCCATTACCAAGAATTGATGACTTGTTCGATCAACTTCGAGGAGCTAAAGTATTCTCCAAGATAGACTTAAAGTCTGGATACCATCAACTGAAGATCAAGAAGGAAGATATATCGAAGACTGCTTTCACCACCAAATACGGGCTGTATGAGTTTACAGTGGTACCATTTGGATTAACCAATGCCCCAGCAGCCTTCATGAATGTGATGAATAGCACATTTATGGATTTTCTTGACAAGTTTGTCATAGTATTCATAGATGACATTTTGATATATTCCAGGAGTACAGAAGAGCATGAGCAACATCTACACCTAGTCTTGGAAAGGCTACGAGAAACGCAATTCTATGCCAAGTTTGATAAATGTGAGTTTTGGATGTCAAGGATTGCATTTCTTGGATATGTGTTGACAGCAGAAGGAATTTCAGTGGATCCAGCTAAAATTTCTGCTATCAAGGAATGGAAACGGCCCACCTCAGTTCCAGAAATCAGAAGTTTCTTGGGATTGGCAGGTTATTACAGAAGATTCATACCAGGATTCTCCCAGATTGCTAAGCCTCTTACAAACTTGCTAAAGAAGGATGTTGCATTTGAATGGACCACTAAGTGCGAAGAAAGTTTTCAGAAGTTGAAACAGAAATTGACAACAACACCAGTCCTTACCTTGCCAGATAGCAAAGAAGATTTTGTAGTTTATTATGATGCTTCGAAGCAAGGAATAGGCTGTGTGTTAATGCAACAAGGTCGAGTAGTAGCTTACGCTTCACGCCAATTGAGGCCACATGAGGAAAACTATCCAACTCATGACTTGGAATTGGTAGCAGTAGTACATGCCTTGAAGATATGGCGACACTATCTCATTGGAAATAAATGTGAGATTTTTACATATCATAAGAGCCTCAAGTATATCTTCACTCAGACGGAGCTCAACATGTGTCAACGACGATGGTTAGAGCTGATCATAGATTATGACCTTAGCGTCCAGTACCATCTAGGAAAGGCTAACGTAGTAGCAGATGCCTTAAGCAGGAAGGTTTACAACCTGCAAGAAACAGTCATACTAAGGAACTCTTACCTACAACGAGAGTTGCAGAATCATCAAGTGGAAGTAGTACCACAAGGGACGGTAGCTACTTTAATAGTAAAGCCTCAACTTGAAGAACGGATAGGGAATGCCCAAAAGGAAGATGAGGAAATTTGCAAGATCAAAAGCCAAATCAAGTTAGGAAAGGCTCAAGGTTTTACTGAAGACAATCAAGGGATTGTGTGGTATCGAGGAAGGATCTGTGTACCTCAAAGTGTAGACCTTAAAGAATTAATTCTCCATGAAGCACATAAAACTCCATACTCGATACACCTTGGTAACACAAAGATGTATCAGGACCTGAAAACTCGATTTTGGTGGGATAATATGAAGAGAGAAATTGCAGAATATATTGCAAACTGTGATACATGTCAGTGAGTTAAAGCAGAACACCAGAAGATAGCCGGAAAGCTACAACCTCTACCAATACCACTATGGAAATGGGAAGAAATTGGTATGGATTTCATTATAGGACTACCTAGAACTCGAGGAGGATTTGACTCCATATGGGTTATTGTGGACAGACTCACCAAGGTAGCTCATTTTATACTAGTCAAAAAAGTCTACGATGGTAGTACATTAGCAGAGTTATACATGCAAAGAATTGTAGCATTGCATGGTATTTCAAACAAGATTGTCTCAGATCGCGGAGCACAGTTTACATCCAAGTTTTGGAATAGACTGCATGAAACCCTAGGGACCCAGTTGGACATTTGTCCAGAGAGACATGTTTTTTGAGCCAAAATTATTTTGTACGATGCTGACTGTCCGCATGCATGTCTGCGTGGATGTAGACATTTGTGTTGGACATTTTGACTACAGGACTATTTTTGAATTTTATAGAAACATCTAGGCTGATCTAGGTCTTACTTCTGTTGACAAAATTGTAGCCCCTTGAGTTATCTTTCCAACAAGCCAAAAAGCACCTCAATAGAATCTCTAGATAAAAAATTATGCTTATTTTACTGACAATTGCACAGATCCATGTGGACTATTCGCATGGTACACTAACTGTTAGCATGAATGTCAGCGTGTGTGCGGACATTTCTCCAGAGACGCATGTTTTTGAGCCAAAATGTTTTTGACCTATGTTGATTGTCAACATCACAATGCCAACTGTCAGCACATGTGTTGACAAAATTTCCAACAGCTACTAACTATGTCATAATTAACAGTTTATGGTCAATGCTGACTATCAGCGTGTACTGATTTTTTCCTGCTGCACGACCATAACGGCTAGTTGAATGTTGTGGGCTATATATATATATATGTGCTATGAGTAGGTTTTTGTGTATCTCTCTGAGCTAGAATTTGATACACACTTGAGCCCAAGTATTCTTGTATCCAAGACTTGATCTTTTGATCAAAAAGGGATTTATTAAGTTTGTGAGAGATCCTCCGAAAAGAACCATTTGCACTATTTGCATCATTAGAGTTTCTCAGTGATTGTTGCCAGTCAATAAAAGATTTTTGGCACCTCATTTCACATCTCTAGCAAGATCATGGTGTCTTTTGTTGGATCTAGGTAGATCTTAGTATCTAGGTTTTGATGATTAATGACATTTTGGATAAATCCATGATGATTAAAGTTAATCTGAAGATATTAGATTTGATGATTAAATGACAAGTTAGATAAATCCTGATTTAGCACAAGTAAATTGAATTGATTATCGGTAAACCCTGAATTGGATGTTTTTCTCAATTGCGGGTTTGATATTGATGCATATGTAGAGGATGAGCTCGGTGGTTGCATCAAGCTTGTGCTAATTGATTGATCAAGATGTTATATGTTAAATATTGAGGTTGATGACTTCAGTTGTGGATTTGATATCAATGCACATGTTGAGGGAGAGCTCAGGATGATTAGTTATCCATGTTTGTGCAAAAGGTTGATGACTCCGTGTTCTGGATTTGATATCTCTATGTATGATTGAGAGAGAGCTCATGATCTTAGTCATCCATATTGATTGATATCATAACTTGAGTAGTATGGATCGTGTGCGCATTTCTTGTATCATATATGGATCTATGTGATTGTGAGATTCATCCATTACTCATTTGTTGTTCATTGAAATTGGTTTTGTCATTTCACCGAAGAAAGAAATTGTTGAGTGAACTCCTGTGTGGAGTGATTTATCTGGTAGTGATTAATGACGAACTGCAAATGAGACTAACGTTTGTGCATTGAGTGTATATGTTCTAGTCTAAGAATGGTTGCAGGATAAAAGCGAGCAAGGGTGTGAAGAGGATGAAGTCGATATGAGATATCTCGAGCGAGGTCAAGCTTAGCAAGGTCGAGCTTTGCGAGGACAAGTGTCAAGCGGTCGAGCTTCGCAAGGTCAAGCTTAGCGAGGTCGAGCCTTGCGGGGACAAGCGTCGAGCGGTCGAACTTCATGAGGTCGAACTTTACCTAAGGTAAAATCCAAGATTAAGGATTGTTTTCTTAGGGTTTTACCAGTCTCGGTGTTTGGAGACAGACCGGATTGATAGGTTTCTTTTTACTAGTTTGATCGTACTATTAAGAGGGGTCGGAAACTAGTAGCTTGAATCTATCTAGTGCGGAAGCTCAGATGCATTCATATCATCTTGCACTAGTGTCTTGCATTACTAGTGAGTCTAAGTGTAGTTCATGTGCATTAGATTAAATGTTTTGAAAACTGCACTTAGTCGTGATCGCCAGCTGTTTAAATTGGTTTATTTATCTAGAACTGGTCGTGGTCGTATTTGCATATTCTGATCGTATCAGTGTTGATATGTGGTCGTGTTCGTGTCGCTTGTTTGCCGGCTTTCTGTTTAGGGTTTGGGCGTGGTCGTAGGAGTTCGGACTGGTCGTACCAGTCTTTGACTCGCTTGCGTACGCTCGACCAAACCCTATCGACCACCTGTTTTCGATCGGATGTCAATACATGTGTGGTCGTGGTCGTTGCTAAGTGACACAAATCACATCCGCGAGAAAACGGCAAATCCGTATGTGCAAATACTCTAAAATTGCATTTGAGATGATTTTTGGATTGAACATTTTGACAGTAGGAAAGTTTCTGAGTTTTCTAGAAGTTTCTAGACCTTGCTAGGTCTTCCTCCTGTTGACAAAATTGTAGAGCTCTGAGTTATCTTTCTAACAAGCCAAAAATCACCTCAATCGGATCTCTGGATCAAAAGTTATGCTTATTTTACTGTCAATGTGCAGTGGCCGGACAAATGCATCCGTCCGGAATTTTGAGCCGAAAAATGAAACGGACAAATGCATCCGTCCGGGGCTATCTGTCCGTTATGGCCGGACTTTGTCCGAAATGACCGGACATTGTCGGCCTGTACAAGTTTTTTGAGCCGAGAGTTAACAAAGACATATCCATTTGTCCAGACTTTTTGTCCGGACAAATAGTATCCGTCCGGCCTTCACAAATTTCGCCCAACGGTCACTGACACGTTTGCAACGGCTGAAATTTTTGTACTGGCCGGACAGTGTCTGAAGTGACCGGACAATGTCCGGCCCGTACAACTTTTGGCCCGGTTTCTTGCAAACGGCTAGTTTTTCGTTGAGGCTATAAATACTTCGTGTTTGGCTTCATTTTTGGGTGCTCAAAGAGTTCATTCTTCAGCTGAAATCCTAGCCAATTGATTTGCATTTGAGTTATTGCATTTATAGGCTAGAATTGAGCCCAAATCTTGAGTAGATTTGAGAGAGAGCTTGAGGGAGATTGTGTGAGTGTTTAGTGCACTTCATCTCCATTAGATTGCTAGTGCTAGAGTGTTGAGCATATCATTTGCATCATTGAGCTTCTAGCACGTGGTTGATTCAAGTGAAAGTGCATCCGGCTTGTTACTCTTGGCGATCGCCTTCGCCTAGACGATGCCGGAGGAGAGCCGAGATCTCTCCAATTGAAGGTTGTCGGAGAGGCCGGCAAAGGATTGTGAAAGGTGTGGTGCTCGCCTATCCGGTGTGGAGAAGGAGCAACCCTAGTGAGATATCCTTCGTGGATATAGAAGCGAGGCTCCGAGAGAGCGCTTCAACGAGGAGTATGGGATACCGGGCGAGTCTCCGAGACCTCGGTAAAAATATTGTGTAAATTGCGTATTTCATACTTGCTTTATATTCATCTTGACACAATTGCTAAATTCATCATTCTTGCTTGTCATATTGAATAGTTCATTTAGTTGAATGCAACAAATTGTTCAAATTGCCTTTAAGCCTCATTGTATAATTTAACTCAAACAATTATTCTTTAAAATTGCTTAATTGAAAAGAAATTTTAAAAGCCTCCTAATCACCCCCCCTCTAGTCGGCATCCTCGATCTTACATCTTTGAGCATACAAGTTATATTCATAAAAAGATTAGCCTTATTGCTTGACTTTAGAGCATTTGTGAGAGGCTAAGAGTGCTTAGTGCACATCGCCCATCATTGTGCAAGCTAGTTCTAGAGTGTGGGCATTCATTTACATCATTTGAGCTTCTAGCACTTGAATTTATTCAAGTGAAGGTGTACGACTTATTATTCTTGGCGATCGCCATCGCCTAGAAGGTCGTTGGAGGAGTGTCGTGATTTCTTCGTTGGAGTTTGTTGGAGAGGGCGACAAAGACTTGTGAAAGGCATTGGTGCTTACCTATCCAGAGTAGAGAAGGAGCAACCCGAGTGGAGATATCCTTTGTGGATATAGAAGTGAGGCTCACGCATGAGCGCTTCAATGAGGAGTAGAGGAAACTGGGTGAGTCTTCGAGACCTTGATAAAAATTGTTGTGTTACTTGGTTTCTCTTGTGCACACTTTATATTTGCTTTGACTTATTTTCTTCCGCTTACTCTTATTGTATATTGTATTTCATTTTCTATCTTGTTGAAGGCAACTTGATCTTAGATAGTTTTAGACCCTTTTGTGAAAACTTGGTTTTCCTTTATATCTTGCAAAAATTGTTTTAGTCGAAAAGACTTTAAAGCCTCCTATTCACCCCCTCTAATTAGCATCTTTGATCCTACAATCTACACCTACATAATCATTACTATCCGCATCCGCATCAGCATCAGCATTATTTGGGATACCGGTCGTAGCTTGTTGTCCAGTGTGGTCTGCGTCAACATCAACACTGTTAGGGACACTGGTTGTAGCTTGCTGTCCAGTGTGGTCTGCGTCGACATCAGCATTGTTAGGGGCACTGGTTGTAGATTGTTGTCCAGTGTGGTCTGCATCTGAACTGGTGTTTACTTGCTGTATAGTGGGGTTTACATCTGAATTGGTGTTTCCTTGTTGTTCTGTATCACTTGTTTGGGAAGACTGGGTTGCATCAATAGGCTCACATGGTGTGCATTGGGGAGGTGTGCCTGGGGGGCCTTCAATATATAACTACCCTGTTTCTTTGGGACTTGGGATTTTGAGGCAGCTTGCCTTCTTTTAGAAGGTTTCTTATGACTGAGTGATGATGCTAATGGACCTTAAAATCTAAGATAGACACCCTCAACTGAACTAACACTACCACAAAAACAAACAGCCAGGACGACACATCACAGACGGTTATGAACTTTTTAATGGAACACTGCCTGCGAAGACCTGTCGGGAGAATATGTTAAGTTATCACAGTCGGTTCTGAGGTCAAAACTAATTGTGATAGTCTAGCAGACGGTTTTGACCACGGAACCATCTGTGATATTCTACTTATCATAGACCGTTCTCAGTTCAAAACCATATGTGATAGTTCTGGACTATCACAATTGGTTCTCAAGTGAGAATCGTATGTGATAAGCAAAATATCACAGACGGTTCCGTTGTCAAAACCGTCTGTCAATATCACATACGGTTCTGAGTTTAGAACTGTAACACCCTGGTTTTGGGGGTGAAAAGTTTTTGCATAAAATCCTGCATGCATGTATCCCTGTAGCAGTAGCCAGATCAGCTAAACCCTAATCTCTCCCAAACCCTAAAAATCTCCAAATCTATTCTCTAGATCCAGATCAAGATCTGACCATCCAGATTTAACCTACCAGTTACCCTGAAGATAAAAGTCTTCAGGAGCCAGATCAAATTCTGACCCTAACTCCCAGTACCTAAGCCTTCCTCTGTTTTCGAAAACAGGAAAAATTCAGATTTACCATAAGTACCCCAGTTTCCAGATAATTGAGTTATCATGATTTAACCCTATCCAGACTCAAGTATCTTTTGGAATATGTTCCTAACTATATCCTCAATTTACTCCAAAAAGTTGGGAACCAGATTGTTTCATCTAAGCACTTTTCGCAGTTTAGTCCAGATTTTACTGCGAATAAGTCCTTTTCTGTTTACCTGGAAGCCTGAAAAGGCTAAAATCCACGAATCAATTCCAACTCCAGAATTTCTTCAGGGAACACCTCCCAAATGCTATTTGATACAGATCTCCTGTTTGATCAGACTTCAAAATTTCTCTCCAATCACCAGAATTCGAGATCGACAAAATCCAGATTTAGTTTACCCTAATTTTACTCTATTTTCAAAAATAGGTGAAATCCCTCAAATCTTATCAAACTTTCTCCAAATTTGAGCTAAATGGGTATTAATAGGAATATTATACTCAGCCATGAAATCAAATCTCAAATTAAACCTCTCAAAGACCAGATTTGCAATCTAGTCCAAAGCTAAACCAAAAATCATCGCAAATCAGTCCCTGGTTCGACCAGTGCTACTCAATCGACCAGATTGGCTATTTGGACTTCGACCAGCTTCAGTTTTCGACCAGCTCTGCCGGTTCGACCGCGCCTATTACAATCGACCACGAGCTGTTGCCTTGGACTTCGACCACGACCTGGATCCAGCACGCGAGCGCGGGGCCATCGACTTCGAGCACGCGCTGCTGCTGTTTTGCCTCGACCTGCAGCTACAGTACACGGTCAGTTGATTTCTTCGACCGTTGCTACGCCCGTGAACTCCTAGCCGTTGATCATCAGCATAGCCATCTTAGCCGCTGCCTCGTCGCCACGTGGTAGGTTCCTGTTCGCCACTGTGGATCGCCTTCTCCAGCACCGGCAAGATCTTGCTCTCCCGCGTTGCGCCCGACAGCCACAGCAAAATCGTGCCACGTTGCAGCCATGCCACGATCGGGTTTCACTTCACCATCTCTTCATCGCAGTGACAGCAGCGCAGCCGACACGACCGGTGAGGACGTCGTTTCGCCGCCTGTCTTCGCCGCCGGTCACTTCCCAGTTAATCCAAGCCGGCTTCAACTCCCCGTGCAATTGTAGACGTTGGGAGCCCCCACAGCCTCGCCTATTTAAACCCCCTGGCCTAAGCAACCATCTTACACTCCTTCACACCAGCAACCAGTAAAACTCGCCGTATTTCTTTTCTTCCCCGGCGAGCAGCAAGAAGGGGCTTTGGTGCCAAGCTTCTCCACTGCCTCCCTCTTCAATCCAGCACCCCCAGTGAGCGTCTCTCATCTCCCTCGTACTTCTCAAGCTTGTAATTTAGTTTAAAATGCTCTCTGTCGCCGGCAATCGCCGTGTTTCATCTAGAACTCCGATGAGCAATTAATCCTCAACCAGATCGATTCAACCTTCGAGATAGTAATCAAATATGCTCACTAGACCTTGCTTAACATCCCTAAGCAACCAAAATCGACAGACTTGCTGAAATATGAAAAACCCCAAATTGGAACTTTGCTTGTGAACTGAGCTTGCTGTTTAAGCTTTTCTGGTGCACCTCCAGCCAATCTAACTTCACCAGTAGCATTCTTATGCCCCAGAGACCCTCCTCAAGCAAGGAATTGAGTTCAATCACTTTAAATCAGAAATGCCCAAATCAGGTTTGAGTTAATCTTTTCTCCAGCCAATATCTCCTAAATCCAGCCAATCCAGCCATAGAAACTTTGCCATCTAGATGTTTTGGACCATTCTGAGCAACTTTGTCTTCTATCACGACTTCTAATTCGGCCTAGATTGTGAGATATAGCTATGCCCTAGTTTGCTGTACTGTTCATATTACATGTGCTCCAGGCCAGTCAACTTCTTTGCCGGTTTTCATCACTTTACAGCCATCTCCTGCCCTAGATCCTGTTGAGACATTTGTTCCTGTTACAAATGCCTAACTACCAGACAAAGTGGTGCATCATTTGGAGCCCTAGATCAAAAGTTATGGCAAACCCTAGTTTCTGGCCATGTCAACTCTATGTCAAACTATGCCAGTCAGTGGCATTAGCCCTGTTCACCCACCTCTGGTCATGCAAACCAGAAACTACCTTGTCAAACAGTTGCCCCACTACCTTGTGCACCATATGCTTGAATCAAAATCCATTTTGGCCACTAGAAACTGTTCAAACCATGTCAATGCCATTCTTGGGCATTGTCAGCCTATGTCAGCCAATGGCATTGGGCCAGTTTGACCCCTTCTGGGTATGCAAAATGAACATAACTTTGTCTCTTAGACTCCTGATGTTGTGATCTACATTTTATTCTACTGTCACAACTTGAGTTGAGCCCTCTATCATCCATCGACCCTATGTCGATGCCTTGAACCGAATGTCGACCTAAAGGCGTTCGCTGTTTTTGAGCGAACCAGCAGCAGCCTTGATATCATTCTGATATTTTGGAACATTTGGAACCTTGTAAACCCTTGACAACTAATCTTAACCTTGGTTTCCATAGTTTAACCCTAATCGCTCTCAAATCTTGTATCGCCTAAGTGTTCCTCCTTGCATTTTCGCATATAAGTGGATTAGTAAGAGTAGGATTGATTGTAATGCCTGTTTGCTTGTTGGATCCTTGTCCAGAGCAAGAGTCCGAGTTCGAAGGCTTCGTCGCAGCCCCGACTTCAACTGCTGTTTCTTACGACGCGGAAGGCAAGTCATACTTTGATCATATTGAACCTATATTTTATGAATTGCTATGCTATTCCATGAGTAGATATCTCATTAATATTGCATGTGTTGAGATCAATGATATTATGGCAGTGATTGATTGAATACTTGATGAATGTGAACTTGTTAAGATAGCAAGCCATGAACTAATAAAGGTATAAACATGTACATCTATATTCATGAAATAGAACCCCTAGCCGTGACCAGTATTTTGGTATGGAATGGTGGTAGCACTGGAGGTGCTTGGCTGCACTGGTTGTGCAGGCACTGAAGGTGCATGGTTTGTGGAATGATCTGGTCACTGGCATATAAGGACTAGAACCTTGTGTCGTGCGTCTAGTGGCATGAAAAACGTACCAACCACTTACCTGGTATGGGACAGGCGCAATCTAGTAGCTTTCTTAGTGTTATTAGTTCCCTGCATGGCTTGTCGATCCGGTTTCTCGCGTGGAAACTGGTGGGACGCAGTTCGTCCATGAGTGGTGTGAGATCAGAAAAATTATGAGAGGATAAGGTGTAAAGAAGGAAGACGCCCTACGCCAGATTAAGTCGTGCGCGACTGTAATCAAAAGAGGTTATGCGTCCTGCGGGAACATAGACCCAGGCTAGGAAGTAAGGCAGTGGGGAGGACCCACAACGGTACTTGGGACGGTATTGTCCATTTACCGGGCAGAGATACTGTTAACACTAGACTGCAAAACGTTGTGTGATCTCGGCCTTGTCACATGCGTATAAGTCGCATGGAGTTGGCCCGACTTGAAAGTCGAGTGAAAAAGTGGATTTAAAAAGAGGTACCCCTCTGCAGAGTTAAAAATGTATTCGAATACTTCGTGCTCCCGAGTTTTAGGAGTATGCCGCGGTGGATTAAATCCACGGGGTGTGACACAAGTATTGTTTTATAAACTAAAATTTGTTAGCTCAAGATTACCCAAGTGGCATGTGTTGTCATGATAAGGGGCGTTGCCGTGGGCTGTCATGTGTTGACGTGTCGCGGTACTACCATAATATAGAGAGCATATGATAACTAAGAGGCATGTGGATTTGCCTTAAGCATATGATAATTAAGAGGCATGTGGTTTATGCCCTAAGTTTATGAAATACTGCTATGAGTATAAGATTGAAAGGCTTGAATAAAAGTAATGTGATATGAGGAGATATCGCCTTGGATATGGGGTATATGTATCACCATCAATATGATTTATTTACTGCCATGAGTATGATTGGAAGTTGAATAAGAAATGAGAAAGAAATGTATTTTGAGAAAAACCCTTCACTCTTTCCCCAATAGCATAGTTCATGTCATTTATACTATATGTATCTCTACCTTCCCTATGACTTGCTGAGTACGTAAGTGCTCACCCTTGCAACTTATCAACAATAGATGGAGTGCTTCATGACCAAGACGAAGGCTTGGAAGATTTCGTGGATCCAGAAGGAAGAGAGCCAGTTCTGCCAGAGCCTTGATGTGTGTTGTTCTGCTGTCAACTTCTTACGACTGTGGGGGTTTCGCCTAGCTTCCGCCGAGTAGTTGTCTTTTGTTTTAATTAGACCATTTGTGCCGTGAAGGCATTATATTACTCTTGTTGTATCAGGCCAGCAGGCCATACTGTTTATCAATGATATTTTGTAAGTTCTCTGCTGCAATGAACTCCTGTGCTTGACTTATCCTGGGAAGTCAGTGGTATGTATATATGAGGCCAGCTGCAGCGAGCTAGGTCTCCACGGGAGTAGTCGTGGTACCCTGTGCGGGGCGCGACAAGAACCATCTGTGATAGTCCAAACAGTGTTCGACGCTTTGAATTATCAACAGTGTGTTGCGTCATTTCGATTGGTTTCCGATGTTCGCGCGGCGCCCTAGGCTAGGAACACGAAGCGTCATATTGGAAATTCTATAAATTGCCTGGCAGTGGAATTACCAACTACTTTTCAAGTTTTTCTAATTTTCAAACTCTTTAACTCCTTCGCTTTTCTGTGCCAATGGCATCCTCTGTTGCATCTAGGCCTTTATGCCTAACCCTAATTTTGATGATTAATGAAAACAAAGTGTTTCAGACTAACCGTGCTTTTGAGATTTTTGATACAGAGCGTGTTCGGGAAGAAATGCAAGATGATCAAGATGAACCCGACGTAAAATGGACAAGCACAAGTCACAAACAACAAGGTCAAGACGCAACTCGAGAAACGCAAAGGACCTAAGGTAATAAGAGTTTTTATTTTTCCGATCTCGGCGTTTGGAGTTAGATAGGTTAAGGACTTTGTTGCTTAGTTTTTAACCATACTAGAAAGAGGGGTTGCAAAGTCCTCTCTACATTTCCAACATGAACCGAGAAACTTAGGTCATTGCATTGCATTCTTTTGGTTGGATTTGATTTGAATTTGGTTTTGAAAGATTTGGATTTTCAGTTGAGTTTTTGACAGTAGAATATTTTTTCAAATTTCTAGAAAGATTTAGGCCGATATGGCTTTTGCTTCTATTGACAAAAATATAGCCCTTAAAATTATCTTTCAAACGAGTTATTAAACTCTCAATTTGGACTTATGGATTTAAAGTTATAACTATTTTTGTTCATGTTGACTGTCAGTTTGCTATGCTGACTGTCAGTTTGAATGTCAGTTTGTGTTAACTGACAATTGTCCAGAGAATGTGTTTTGCAGGCCAAATTTTTTTGTACTAAACCGACTGTCGGTATGACCATGCTGACTATCAGTTGGGGTTTCGACCACAGCTGTTTTTGTCTGAGTTTCTATTTAAACTGGTCGATGTTTTGGTCGAACTGACTGTCAGTTTCCATATACGACCACAAACGGCTAGCTATTTTTTATCCATAAATTTTGTTGGCCGTTGTGTATGTAACTGACTGTCAGTTTGGTGAACTGACTGTTAGTTTAAGTTGCTGATTTTCAGCCCAAGCTCCAACGTCTCTTTTGATCCTTGAGGCTATAAATAGAGGCTTTGAGCTCGTATTTTAGATAACAAGCAGCCTCCTCTCATACACATTCTTGAGCTTTAGTTTCTTATACAAAATGTTGATCTTTTGATCAAGTCGAGTGCTTTTCAGATCCACTGAGTGCTTTCGTTCATTTCACTTTGCATACTTAGAGTTTCTCGGTGATTGTTTGGAGGTCTAGAGAAGACCTTGCTGCCTATTACTCTTGGTCAATGCCCTCACCTAGACGGTTCGGAGGCGTGGCCGTAGATCTCTCCAGATCGGAGATTGTCGGAGAGACTCGGTGCATTTGTACAAGGCATCGATGCTCGCCTTTTCGGGGTGGAGAAGGAGCAACCATTAGTGGATAATATCCTTCGTGGATATTGGAGCAAGACTCAATTTATTTGAGTGCTTCAACCAGGATTAGGGGAGACTGGGCGAGTCTCTGAGATCTCGGTAAAAATCGTTGTGTTCGTTCTCTTTTCCTCTTTCTTATATTATTTGTTCTTGATTTCTTTATTTGCAATTATTTGTTTTAAATTGAAGTTTTAAAAGCCTCCTATTCACCCCCCTCTAGTCGGCATCCTTGATCCTACATCATCAGCCTCGCCCTCCCCGGTAAGAACTCTCAATTTTTTGGATTTACCCCTGTATTGTTAATCCCTGTTTAGTAAATTCTTGACTTGTTGATTTTCACAGGGAAGGGGAGCCGTGGAAGACTTAGACAAGGTGAATATCTCAAAAGGGGTCGTAGGCCTTCTTAATGCGCACGTAGCTGATCCTCAGAAGGACAACTTGTCGCTGAAGGAGTCCTGCGTCCTGGCTACAAGTCAAATCGACTTTATTCTGGATGCAGCTAGAGCTAAGACAAAACTCCTTGACCTAGCATTTTGTATTTTTACTTTTTTTGTAATTGATGAAAAACAGTTAATAAAAAATTTGTTCTTATGTCAATTTATTTTCAATTAATTTCCAGCACGTTCTTGGACTGCTATCTTCTCTCTTTCTTTATCTTTCTTTAGCTTTTGGCGACCATTCGACCATAGAAAGATATGTGCATTGTGTGCGATCACAGAACGACTATCGCGATCATAGAACGATTATCGCGGGGTGATTAAGTGCGAACAGGGAGCGCCAATCTTTGGCGGGAGTGAGAACAGTTATTACAAATGGTTATGAGCTAAAAACTGTCTGTGATAGTCAAGCACGGTTTTGATAGCCGTTTGCTATTTTGTGTTACAGATGGTTTTGATGTCAGAACTGACTGTGATAGTCTCAACAGTGCCTGACACTTCAAATTCTCAACAGTGTCCAACAATGATGAAAAATAGTTAATGAAAAATTTGTTCTTATGTCAATTTTCTAATTTTCCAACAATGATGAAAAACAATTAATGGAAAATTTGTTCTTATTCACAGACGGTTCTGATTTAAAAACCGTCTGTGATAGTTCTATCACAATTCATTGTTTGAAGTCAGACGGTTCTGATTTAAAAACCGTATGTGATAGTTCTATCACAATTCATTGTTTGAAACCGTTTGGATCTGATTTAAAAACTGTCTGTGATAGTTTTATTACAGACGGTTTTGACATGATAACCTAACAAGATATTTCTGCAATAATTCTACACAAATACACTAGTTCACACATTCAAGTACATGTATGAAACAGCAATACAAATACATAAATATCCACCAATACAAATACACAAATACACTAATTCACATGTTTGAGTACATGTCCCCAATAGCAATATAAATACACAAATATACACCAATTCACACATTTGATGTATATTACAAAAGTCACATTTGAAAGAGAACTTTTGCAATCAAACAACAAATATAACTACCGACTACAAGTTAGACTTGATATATCACAAATCAATTCATCTGAAACAGCAAATGTGTGAACCATGTTTGACTTAACCATAAGAGTTCGCCCGAGGAGCTGGAACTAGCGTTGAGTTACATTTGTCTTGGTGATGTCTTCTGGCTCAAACTCAATTCATCAATGCAAATCACTCAACTCTTGGTGATCTCTTCTGGCTTGAGTTGTGTTGAGTTGAGTTGAGTTGAGTTGAGTTGAGAAAGCCTGAGGAAATCACCAAGATAAATGTAAGATGCTTTCTATAGGTCCTGATTTGAGAAACACGCCGGGCTTGAGGATCTTCTCGACCGAGGCAACTAAGATCTCGCCTTTCACATCCTTGCAGCTCTCGACGGTGATATTCACCTTTTCTTTTGCCAACAAGACAACGTAGGTAGCGTACTACGACGATGAATCGTGAACTACGTTGCCTCTCATGAACATCGTCCAAGGACCTACACAGAATCATATTGAAAAGAAGACATATCGAAATGGAAGATACAAGAATAGCAAGATAATTTCCATCATAGGATTAGGGTAAACTAACAACGCTGAAATTTTACTTGCCTTGCTTGCAATGCCGAAATCTTGTCGAGGGAGTTGAAGCTACGATCGATCTTGGACTTGATTCACCAGAGAAACTAGTGGCCATCAATGGAGGTGCGGCGGCCATCAATGGTGGTTACAGGTTAGGGCTTGTCGTGCCCAAGGAGAAAAAAGAAGTGGAACGGTTCGATAGGAAGGAAAACTCCAGGGATGGAACAAGTATTTGTAGAGGTGGAACAGTTCGACTTCAAACAAAATTCCAGGGCATATTACAGACGGTTCTGAGATAAAAACCGTCTGTGATAGTCAAGCACGATTTGTCTGGTATTTGGTATTATAGACGATTTTGATGTCAGACCCGACTGTGATAGTCCTAACAGTGTCCAACGCTTCGAATTCTCAACAGTGTCCGACAATGATGAAAAACAATAAATGAAAATTTTGTTCTTATGTCAATTTTCTAATTTTTCAGCACGTTCTTCGAATATCACAGACGGCAGTTTTTAATACATGATCTGTTTGAGACCTAGTCTTGGTTTTCGCACTAGACTGGCTCAGAATCTAATATGCGGAATAACGAGATCTTACTCGGAAGTACTGAAACTCAAAAGATGATCGAAAACACAGCTCAAAGTAATTGCACAACTCTTTATTTCAAAGAGGGCTTTACACGTCGAACGTCAGGTCGTACTCGCCTACATCGAGGAACTATGTGTCTAAGACTTCAATATCCGCTGGGTTGTGTCGGGGTATTGCGAATACCCCGGCAGGTTTTGAGAATGATCCTAGCGAAGATTACGCGGCGCGGGTTGACCGGATGACCGGTCCTCCCCCGCCGGACAAGCACAAGAAATGACACGAGGATTTATACAGGTTCGGGTCCCGGTGGGGGCCCTAGTCCTGTCGACGCGCTCCCGACCGGAGTCGGCTGGGGAGGCTCTCTCCGGGGGAGAGGCTTCTGGAGCACGCCTGTGAGTGTAGCTATTCCAATAAAAGTGATTCGATCCCTTACAACAGAGGGGTACAAGGGCTATTTATAGCCCCAAAAAGAAGCAGAAAAGCCTAAACTACCCCGGAGGCGACCGTCGGATTGAAGGGTAGGACCGTCCTTCTCCCGGTCAAACACCTTGGATGCTTGACATGTGGTCGCTGATTCCCGAGGCGCTCCTCGCGTGACCTGCACGTGACAAACAACTCGAGACTTTACCTTTAGGAGGGCGATGAGGCCCGGGGTGGCGCCGGAGGCTATGTCCCGGGAGTCAAAAGGCGGCGCCTGGGGAGTGGCTGGAGAACACGTCCTCGGGCAAACGGCGGCGCCCGGGAGGGCACCGGAGGCCACGTCCCGGGGGCCAAAAGGCGGCGCCCGGGGAGCGGCCGGAGACCACGTCCCCGGGCAAACGGCGGCGCCCGGGAGGGCACCGGAGGCCACGTCCCGGAGGCCAAAAGGCGGCGCCCGGGGAGCGGCCGGAGACCACGTCCCCGGGCAAATGGCGGCGCCCGGGAGGGCACCGGAGGCCACCTCCCGGGGGCCAGAAGGCGGCGCCCGGGGAGCGGCCGGAGACCACGTCCCCGGGCAAATGGTGGCGCCCGGGCGGGCACCGGAGGCCACCTCCGGGGGGCCAAAAGGCGGCGCCCGGGGAGCGGCCGGAGACCACGTCCCCGGGACAATGGTGGCGCCTGGGAGGGCACCGGAGGCCACGTCCCGGCGGCCAAAAGGCGGCGCCCTGGGAGGGGCGGAGGCCACGTCCCCGGGCCAATGGCGGCGCCCGGGACGGCGCCGGAGGCCAGGTCCCGGGGGCCAAAAGGCGGCGCCCGAGGAGGCCCCGGAGGCCAGGTCCCCGGGCAATCGTGACGCAACTTACCTGGACTTAGTCCCGCGGAGATTTCCCCCGACAGCAGCCCCCCATGCACGCCGGGGACGATGCTCGAGTCCCCGGTGGGTATGGTACGCATCACCGGGAAAATCTCCGGGCCAAATCACCGGAGCTGCGGCGCTTCGGTTTCCGTGCCCCGCGCTTAAGGCCGCGCCGTTTCGCCATAAATGCACACGCGGTTTGAACCGGCGCCTCGATTCGCGCGCCCGTCCCTTCGTTTCCCGCGCACGATTTGAACTTCTACGGTCCAGATTGCTCCGCGGGTGCCACGTGGCGCGCATCTAGACCACGTCCCGCCCCTATAAATAGGGTCTTGGGGGGCCCGGAAGTTCATTCCAAACTTTCAGCCTTAGCGATTTTTGCTCTTCCGGTAGCCCTCTCCCGGTAGCTCTTTCCGGTAGTTAGCTCCCGGTAGCAGACGTCCGGAAGTTTTAGTAGTAGCCTCCTGAAAGGTTAGTCACTGAAAGAAAGAAGAGACTAACCTCATAGAACCCAAGGGTCGAGCAAAGACCACGGAGGTGCCCCCGGAGGAAATCCCTCCGGATTTCCTCTGGGCGTCGGAATTCACGGCCGAGGACGCCGAGTCCATGGTCGAGTGCGGCGTCGTCGCGGACGGGGACATCCGAGTCCCTGTGAAAAAAGACGGAGCCCCCCGCCCCAGGCCCGGAGAGGTCGTGGCCTTCGAGGCCTTCCTCGAGGCGGGGCTCCGGCTCCCGGTGCATCCCGTGCTCCGGGAGTTTCTGAAGGAGTATGGGGTGGCGCTCAACCACCTCACCCCGAACGCGCTCGTCCAGATGGGCCTCTTCATCTGGCTCTACGAGACGGCGACTGGGCGGGAGCCCACCCTCCGCGCCTTCCGGTACTTCTACGAACCGGCGGCGCGGAGCTCCCGCCTGGTGAAGGGGGGACCCAAGTCCCCCTTCGGTTCGGTGATGGTACAAATGCTGCCGTCCCGGGTGGCCGACTACCCGGCGGCGGCCTCTCGGGACCACTGGGGCGACTGGGTCCGAAGGTGGTTTTACCTCCGGGTCCGGGACGAGGCGGTGGTGTATGCCCCGGAGCCTCCCACCTACAGCCGATCGTCCGCGCCGAAGCCTCCGGTGTGGACGGACGAGGAGTTCGAGCTCCTCGGCAGGGTGGTCCTTTCCAAGAAGACCCGCTCAATGCGGGACGCCGCCGAGGAGACAATGCTCCTCCGGATCTCCCCCTTCACCGGCGGGAAGAGGGGGATCGGCATGGGCCCCGAGCAGCGGCCCCTGGTCAAACCGGTGACTCGACGTAAGTCCGCTCCCTGCATTGTATTTACAAATTTCTGGAAATTTGACTAACTCTTTACCTCTTGTAGTCCGGCCGTACCCGGCGGCGCGGGAGAAGGCGGAGAACCTCTTGGGGAGGTACTTCGCCGACGAGCACGAGCGCGTCGTGCGCCTCGTGGGGGAGGGCCCTCCCAAGAACTTGGTCGCTGCGGCCTACAGGCTAAAGCTGCCGGAGAGGAAGCCTCTCCCTACCCCCTGGTCGCACAAACTGGGGAGGGAAGCGGCCGGGGGCTCGGAGCCCAAGAAGGCCAGGGTCCAAAAGACCCCCGGCCCGTCGACGACGCCAGCGGCGACACCGGCGAAGCCCCGGGACGAGACCCCCGGGACCGAGCGTGCCCGGGCACTGGCCCAGAAGGGAGCAACACCTCCTCCCCCGAAGAGCCCCGTCGAGGCCCGGGGGAAGGAGGCGGCCGCGGGCGGGGCGGCGTCCGACTCGGCGAACTACGCCCCGTCGCCACCCTCAGTGGAGCCCCTCCTGCCCCTTCCGGCTTCTTTGGAGCCGGAGAGGCTGGAGGTGAGATTCGCGGAGGCCTCGCCTCCGCGGGTTTGGCCAGTGGACGAGGGGGGGAACCCCTCGGTCTACGAGGTTCCTCCGGAGGAGGAGGCCCCGAGGACCTTTCGGCCCGGGGCGGGGAAAGGTCTGATGATCCCCCCCCCGGGCAGGGACCCCCGTCCAAAGCTCCTCGGCCACGTCTTCGGAGGAGACCTCGGCCACGGAGACGCCGGTTACGCCGGCCGCGTTACCGGACTCGCAGGTCCGGGGACCCCCCATCGGCAGCGACACCGGCGCCGGGCGAGAGGTCCCTCTGCTTCCCGCGGGGGAAGTCGCCCGCTACGCAGAAGGCCTGCACACCCGGAAGGTGCAGGCCTTCGTCGCGGAGGGAACGCTCCATGAGCGTTTCCAGGGGCTTCAGTCCCTCGGGGCCCAGGTAACCCGAGTCGATGACTTCTTTCATTTATTTCCTGCACTTGAGATTTTTCTAACTCTATATTTTGTAGGTGGCAGTTGTTACCTGGGGCCTTGAGCAGCGGGTCGCCCGGCTGCTTAAGGAAGCGGAGGGCCGGGCCGCGGCCTCCGTAGGGTAGCGTGAGGAGGCCCTCCGGGAACGCGATGAAGCCCTCGCGGAACTGTCCCGGGTCCGGGCCCAGGTTCACATTTCCGAGGCCGTCAACGGCCGCCTCCGGGAGGAGGCCAAGGCGAGGGAGGAGGCGCTCCGGGAGCTCGAGGGCTCGAGCGTCCGGGCGGTGGCGGACGCGGGCCGCTCCGTCCGTTCGGCCCTCGAGAGCCTCGGCGTAAGCCTAGGCTCCGGGAGCAAGGAGGTGCCGCCGGCGACCCTCGCGGAGGCTGTGCGTTTTCTCAATGCACAGGTCTCCGCCATCCCGGAGGCTGCTGACGTTCGGGCACGGGGCCGGGCGATCCCCGTTGTCGCGGCTGCTGCGGGGCTCGTCGAGTTCCGGGGGGTCGGCGCCCGGGCGATCGGGGGCCGCATCCCCCGAAGCTTCCCGGACTCCTTCGAGCCGTCGCACCGGGAGGTTGAGCAGCTTGCCGGAGGATTCTACGACCAGATCATTCGGGTGAGATTCCCGGCTCCCGCGCCTCCGGCGGGGGACGTTCCAGCCCCGGCCTCAGAAGAAGCCCCCCGGGGGGAGGACGCCAACGAACATGTATGAGCCTCCCCCCGGGTCTTAGTTAGGGCCTTTTCTTGTTTTCTTAGGATTTTGATCCCGGTAGCTTCTTAGAAGAAGCCCCGGACACTTGTACAAAAATATTTTGAATGCAATGAAGTTAGAATTTTTTCTAAGTTTGAATTGAATGTTTTTGTTACTAGGGTTCCCGGGAGGTTGCTCCCGGGCGAAGGTCCGGGAGGGGCTCCCCGGGGGACGCTCAAGCGGCTTTAATCTTGCTAAGTCTTGTCTCCGGGAATCGCGGCGGGGACAGCGTCCGGGAGCCGATTCGATTGAGGTGGCGTCCGGAGTGGCACTTGGACAACTTTGACAATCATCGCGCCGAATTGTCCCCTCCGCGACAGGGGTTCCGGATGATACCTCCCCTCCGGATACTTCCACCGGCGGGATACGAGTTCTGGCCCGAAGATGTGCTCCGGGACGCTCGGCACCACGTACGGGCATTGTACCGGGACTTGACCCGGGAGCTAGCGGAGAGCCTCCGAGAGTATTAGGCGTAGGAGCCTTAGGGCGTAGAGACTCCCCCGGGTTAGGACCCGGGTTGTATCGTTTCCGAAGCCCACCGGAGGGGGAAGATGTCCTCCGGGTTTGACAATCAATAAAGCTGTGTTGTTGCTTCTTCTTTCATTGTCTTTTTATTTTTTCTTCTTGGATGGTCCGGACGACTCCCTTTCACAAGAATGAGCTAAGTTTGCTCGTGTGCGGTGCGGTCCACACCTGGGGGTTCCTTATCCCCCCGCCCACAACGGGCCGGAGGATAACTCCGCGCTGTGGGGGTAACAAGGCCCCCGGGATGGAAGTCACCTGTAGCACAGGAATTTTTCCAAGTTAGAAAATTTTAAAACGAGTTTTCTTGGAAGAAGACCTTTTGGGAGACAAGCGTCCGGTCGCCGTGAGAACGGGGAGCCGGGAATAGGGGCTCCGGGTAGAAAATGTCCGAGAAATCCGTGACTTCTCCGGGAGACAATCGTCCGGTCACGGTGAGAACGGGGAGCCAGGAATAGGGGCTCCGGGAAGCATTCATCCGGTCGCCGTGAGAACGGGGAGCCGGAGACGGGTCTTGAGTGTTTGGGCAGGGGACTAGTTTCCCAAAGTGACTCATTACCGCGGCCACTGTGACCGGGTTGCCGCTTACACCCTCAGTCCACGAGGGCTGATCGTAAGCCGCCCTACAGGAGGGACTTGCTGGGCCTGGCCCACTTCCTCGCGGAGAGGGCATCCTCACGGGGAGGGCTTCCTCGCGGGGAGGGCATCCTCACTGGGAGGGCGACCTCGCGGGGAGGGGCGTCCTCGCGGGGAGGGCATCGCCGCTAGGGGCGGTAATGAGAAAGACCTGCAATGAGACAGTTTGAAAAGTAAGACCTATGTATTGCTAATAAAATGAAGTACAGGGCCTCCCCCTGCGAAGTCGCGAAAGGGGAGGAAAATACAGTGTCCCTCCTCCCCCTCCGGCGCGAACGCTCCGGGGGAGGGGACATATCCGGAAGGCTAAACATAGAACTTGCGAAGTAAACGCAAGTTCCACGTGTGCTTCAGCTCCTGCTCTTGAAGGTTGGAGAGCTTATAAGCCCCCGAGCCCAGGACCGCGGAGATCCTGTAGGGGCCCTCCCACTTGGGGGAGAGCTTCCCCTGGGCTTGGGGGTCTGTGACGCGTTTGAGGACAAGGTCCCCAAGGTGGAAAGCTCTCTCGCGCACGCGCTGGTTGTACGCGCGCGCCATTTCTTGCTCGTAGATGGCGTGGCGGAGGAGCGCTCGGTCGCGTTCCTCCTCCACGAGGTCGATCTCCAAGCGCTGGTTGTCTTCGTTGGCCTGGTACGCTGCGGGCGTGGCTCCCTCCAAGGGCTCGACCCGCAGTGACCGGAAGCCGATCTTCGGGGGGAGGACTGCCTCCGCCCCGTAGACCAGGGAGAAGGGAGTACGCCCCGTCGCCCGGGACGGGGTCATGCGCATGGAGCAGAGGATGCTAGGGAGCTCCTCTGCCCATGCACCCCGCTTAGAAGCGGTTTGCTCGAGTCTCCGGCGCAACCCCTATAGGATCACGCCGTTGACCCTCTCGACAGCCCCATTGCTCCGGGAATGGGCCACTGAGGCGAAGTGGATGACGAGCCCCAGGCCTTCGCAGAATTCCCGGAAATAAGCCAAGTCGAATTGAGTCCCGTTGTCCACGGTGATTTCCCGGGGGACACCGAAACGACATACGACATTTTTCCAGAAAAACCGCTGAACGGCCCGGGACGTGATGCTGGCCAAAGGCTCCGCCTCAACTCACTTTGTAAAATAGTCGACTGCGACTATCGCATACTTGTATCCTCCGGTGTAACACCCTTGTTTTGCCAAACCCTAAAATAGCCAAAATCCACATCTTGACCCCAAACCCTAATCTGCTTCAGCCATTCCCTTCTAAATGTTGTTCAGAACATTTTTCCCTTCTGGATCATCTCCAAAATCCCATCCTAAAACTGAGTTTCGACCCTTGCCGTCTCAGAACCCTAATTACCCTAATTTTACCCTAAACTGCTTTTCCCCAATTTTGTCGAAACCCTTCAGATCTTGCCCGATCTTACCAAAATTTGGCCGGATAAGTTCTAATAATTTTATGCAACTTATCTGCGAAATCAGATTTCAGATCGGACCCTCAGATCTCCGAATTTGCAATCAGGCCCAAGTTCTATTCAAAATTTTCCTCACAGAACAGTCCCTGGAGCAAGTTTCAAAATTGCAGAACGGCCCAAATCTTCTTTTCAGGTCCATTCGACCAGCACCTGGTCGTTGCCTATGACCAACGCGTGTCGCCGGAGCCGCGCCGTGGTTTTCGCCGCGCTCGTTCGCCGCCGGCCACCGCCTCTTGTCGCCTGTGTTGTGAACAACTGAGCCACCCCGCGCGCACGTGCTAGCCACCGTAGCATCGCCATGTCCAGCGGTTAAACGGCTGCGCTCCAGAGCTTTGTTTTCGCGCGCGCGCCTGTTGCCGTGGCATTTGCATGGCACTACGTGTCGTTGCCGGAGCTGTGTTGCTGCCTCCGCATCTGAGGGCCAGAAGGCGGTGCCCGGGGAGAGGCCGGAGACCACGTCCTCGGGCAAATGGCGGCGCCCGGGAGGGCACCGGAGGCCACCTCCCGGGGGCCAAAAGGCGGCGCCCGGGGAGCGGCCGGAGACCACGTCCCCGGGAAAATGGCGGCGCCCGGGAGGGCACCGGAGGCCAGGTCCCGGGGGCCAAAAGGCGGCGCCCGGGGAGGGGCCGGAGGCCACGTCCCCGGGCCAATGGCGGCGCCCGGGACGGCGCCGGAGGCCAGGTCCCGGGGGCAAAAAGGCGGCGCCCGGGGAGGCCCCGGAGGCCAGGTCCCCGGGCAATCGTGACGCAACTTACCTGGACTTAGTCCCGCGGAGATTTCTCCCGACAGGTTGGTTTACATCCGACGTGAACCAACAGATTACGAGTCAGTGTGTGTTGAAGTTTGCGATCTCTGCACGATATATCGATGAGGTGCAATGCGATGTTGTCCCAATCGATATCTGTCAGGTGATCTTTGGGAGTCCGTATCTGTATGATCGAGACTCTCACTTCCATCGGCGAGCACAAGAGTATGAACTCACCAAAGACAGAGTTAAGTTCGTGATCAGTAGAGACATCCACGTCAGTACTTCGAACTTGATTACCGTGAATCAGGCCAAACGAATTGTTAATGCATGTCACAAGTATGTGCTTGTCATGATTTGACCCATTGGTCAAGGTGAGAGTACTCGACCAGCTTGTCGTTGGCGTGCCAACAGAATTCTGGTCGTTTGTCGGGACTGCTGGAGAAATACAGTGATCTGTTCGGGACTACCCAGGGTCGTCCGCCAAAGCGTCCAGTCGAGCACAAAATTCAGCTTGTGTTCGATGCGACACTGCCCAATCTGAGTATGTATCGCAACTCAGTAATGGAGAATGAAGAGATCAAGAGACAACTTAGTGAGTTGCTGAACGATGGTATCATTCAACCGATTAGTTCACCTTGTGGATCTCCTGTGGTGTTAGTGCCAAAGAAAGATGGGACTTGGCGTATGTGCATCGACTACCGAGCACTGAACAAGATCACCATCAAGAACCGGTACCCCCTTCCTCGTATTGATGACCTACTAGACCAATTGAAGCATGATATTGTCTTCTCCAAATTGGATCTTAAGTCAGGATATCATCAAGTCAGCTTCCGGGAGGAGGATACGTGGAAAACCGCGTCAAAACACGACAAGGTCTGTTCGAATGGCTGGTCATGCCGTTTGGTCTCTGCAACGCCCCGGCAACCTTCATGCGTCTTATGAATGACGTATTGAGACAGTTCATCGACGACTTTGTGATCGTTTACCTTGATAACATATTGGTTTATAGTCGTTCGTGGGATGAGTACCTCATTCATGTCGAAAAGGTGTTCGAACAGCTTTGACAACATCGACTTCGCCTCAACCGTAAGAAGTGCGAGTTCGGCTAGCAAACTCTACTTTACCTAGGATTCATGGTCGGCAACGGTACATTGCAAATCTACCCCGATAAGGTAAAAGTGATTCGCGAGTGGCTGCGACCGCGAACAGTTACGGATGTGTGTAGTTTTGTGGGAGCATGCCAATATCTTCGGAAGTTCATCTAACACTTCTCGATTATGGCTTCTCCATTGCATGCATTAACCAGGATTGATCAGAAGTTCGAGTGGACAGGGAAACATGAGGACACGTTTCTCTTATTGAAAAGGAAGATCAGCGAGGTGCCTGTGTTAGCTTTGCCGAATCTCCAGAAACCATTTGAGCTAGAAACCGATGCCTCAGGTTATGAGATGGGCACTGTGCTCATGCAAGAAAGTTGACCAGTGGCATATCACTTCGAGTTATTCCAGGGAGCTCAGAAGAACTGCCCGACTTATGACAAAGAGTTGTGTGCACTGCATCAGGTCATGAAACATTGGCGGTGTTATCTCTTGGGTAAAGAGATGGTTGTCCACACCAACCATTAACCGTTGCAATATTTGCAAACTCAGTCCAAGATACAACAAGCTCGGCACATGAAGTGGATGTCGTATCTGCAGCAGTTTAATCTGGTGATTAAGTACAAGAAGGGCGTACACAACAAATTGGCGGACATGTTGTCGCGATCACCAGTTACGACCCTCTGCTTATCAGCATTCATGCAGATCGAGCCCTCATGTCATGATGACTATGCAATATGTACAGTGAAGACTCTGATTTTCAAACAGCACTGACTGAGCTCGAAACAGGAAAACCTACGGAGTTCGTTCATCAAGAAGAATTCTTGTACAAGGGAAATTTACTTTGCATACCTCATAGAGCATCTCGAATTCAATGGTTGCGAGAAGCGCACACATCGAAGGTAGCTGGTCACTTTGGGGTTACAAAGCGTTGCAAAATCTTCACCGACATGTGTTCTGGCCGCGTATGCAGCAAGATGTGGCTAGTTTTGTTCGAGGTTGTGGTCTCTGCAGCATCTCGAAACCGGCAAACCGAAAATCAGGTTTGTACACTCCTTTGCCAGTTCCATCGCGACCATGGGAGAGCATATCCATGGATTTCTTGGGAGGATTGCCTAAGACCTGACGTGGCAACGACTATCTATTCGTGGTCGTTGATTGGTTCTCGAAACTGATTATTCTTATACCTTGTTGAAAGACTATCACGGGAGAACAAGCAGCTCGAGTATTCTTTCAAAACGTTTGGACACACTTCAGACTGCCGACTTCTATTGTGTCTGATCGCTATACCTGGTTCCTTAGTCACTTTTGGCGATCGCTCTGGACGATGATGGACACCAAGCTAAAAAAGAGTATTGCTTTTCATCCACAAACTGATGGTCAAACCGAGGTGGTAAATCGCACAGTCGTTCATCTCTTGAGAGGATATAACTCGAAGCACCTGAAGACCTAGGATGAGAGCATACCATACCTGCAGTTTGCTTTTAATCGAGTAGTGCATGGTTCGACTGGAAAGTCGCTGTTTGAGGTTTGTTTAGGATTTCTACCACAGAGTCCACTTGACGTGGGTTTGTGATTCCTACCTCAGCACAGAATAGCAAGGAAGCATCTGACCAGGATCGAGCACAAAAATTCCTGGAAGGTATTCAACGACTCCATCATGAGGTTGAATAGAACTTGCTGAAAGCTCAACTCAAGTACAAGGCGCGACATGATCGGCACCGAGTTGATGCGCAATTTCAAGAAGGTGATATGGTATGGTTACATCTGAGTAAGGAGAGACGTAAAGGGGAAGGTAAGAAACTCAAACCCATTCGTTATGGTCCTTTTCAGATTTTGTGGAAAGTAGATAATAATGCTTGTCAGCTCGAGTTACCTCCATACATGGATATTTACTCGGTTGTCAATGTTGAGCACCTCAAACTCTTCGAGCCTTAAATGCTGGATGATGAGCCAGATACTATAGTACCATCTGTTGAAGACTTGGTCTATCAACGAGACGAACCTCTACGTGAAGATGTGATTATGGATAAGAAGGTGACCACCACCCGCAGTGGCACAAAGGAGACTTTTTGAATCGGTCAGAAAGGTCAATGAGTACGTGAGGCAAAGTGGTACACCAGAGAAGATGGACAAGCCCAATTTCCACATCTCCAGTTTGATCGAGAGGTCGCAACAGGGTTGGCTCCTTCTCAACAAGGGAGTCATGATCCGGGAAGATCTTCAAGTCCTGATCGCATACGGCTTCGTGACCTTAACCGTGTTCGGAAAGGTTTCGCGACCATGGATTAGTTTGCGACCATGAAAAAGAATTCGTTCCCTGTTCGAAATTGTTATCCGATCCAAATATATATAACTAAGTCTATCCGTTTAGGATTAGTTAGCTAGTTAGTTATATGAGTCTGATACGTTTAGGTTATTGAGTCTGATACGTACTCATACGATTGGACTATAAATACCTTATAATAGGTCTAGTTTAGATCATCGGAAAAGTCATAGAACTTATTTGAGTTTTAAATACTTATAGTTCCTTCGACGTAGGCAAGTGTGCCTAACGTTCAACGTGTAAAGTCCTCTTTGAAATAAAGAGTTGTGCAATTACTTTGAGCTGTATTTTCGATCAACCTCTGGGTTTTGATATTTCCGAGTAAGATCCCGTTATTCCGCATATTAGAATCTGGGCGAGTCTATTGCGAAAACCAAGGCTAGGTCTCAAACGGATCATATGTTCACGTTAATTTGGTATTTACCAATGCCGTACTGAAATAATTTACTATTTACCGAAACCGAACTAAAATATTTTTTTTTGGTAAATATGGTATTCAATATGCAATACCGAAATTTTCAAAATACCCAAAAAACCAAATTTCCCTAATGCACACCTCTAATTTCTATCTTCGGAGAGTTGAAAAAGGACTAATCGGCAATGACGTTTGGATTGAATCGTGAAAAGTGATCAAATAAACTTATTTAGCTGAGAATTATTAGGACTGATATACAAGCATATTAATATACAAGAATTAGAGAAATCTAGGAGAAAATTATTCTACAATCAGATGAACTAAAACCTGAAATTAATAAAGGTGTTGATGAATAGTAATCACTAAAAATGAACAAAAAGGAAATATCTACACTTGGAGATGAATTTTGATTACTTACTAGAGAAAAATTTGTATAAGATAGGTAAAAGTTCATATCTTCTTTAACTGATTTGGATTCAGAGTTGTATGAAAGAATTTAACTAATTCTGGGGTTGGGGGGTTGAATGGTAATTAAGAAAATTGGAGACTAATTCGTAAATATTTAAAATAAAAGTTTAACAACATAAGTTTTTGATTAAATGAAAATAAGGCAAAAGAAGTATTATGAACTATTATAGCTTATGAGCGTTTCCGGAGTGGACAAATTAATTAGAGATTTATTTGGTTTTCACAATTTAGGGTAAGAGGTTAAAAGATATATTTTTATATGCAAATTACGTGGTTCATTCTTATTTGATAAAATAGATCTTTTCAAGAGAGACATATGGATAGTGGTTTGAACTAAAAAATTATATACATAATAATAATAACAACAACAACAACAACAACAACAACAACAACACGAAGAAAATATCTTTTAGGTTTTTAAGAATTTGATTTAAGTTTTTGTAATAATTTCTAAATGCACCTTTTAGAATTTTTTTTTGTCAAAATTTTATCGAATTTTCGTAAAACAAAATTTTTTAGACTGACGGCAATAGCCTGTTCTAGATGATGTGACTGTCAAAACCTTCGCGGATTGATGTCAGTGGGACCCACTGTCTGCTCTGTCTCATTTACATGGAGAGAGCGGTTAAAAAAAAAGTAAAATTGTTTATACTCACCTGTTGGTCCACCGTTTGCCTGACAGGTGGGTTCCAGATAAACTCTACCATATAAGGTAGTGTTTAAAATTTGATTACACTGTTCTGTTTTCATGGTATGGGCCAACCAACCACTCTCTCGCGCAGGAGAAGCTTTGGTCAAGATCTAAAAGTTCCTTTCCTTTTGTTAGTTTTGTCTCTCCAAGGATGATGCCTCTCACAATGCAGTAGTAATGATTAAAAAAAGCAAAATTGCTATACTCTCTCCGTGCTAACGAATGGTTGATATTGGGGCCCACAATCTTTGTACTGACTAAAAATTTTTATACACACTATCAGTTCCATTTTTTAATGTAGATCTCTTATCTTGTCAACTTCTCATGACATAGTATTAGTTAAATATTTAGAGTAACGACCAAAAATATCAGGATCAACTAAACATATTTGACCTCTCATAACACTCAAGTAATTTAATAAAAACAAAATTTTATATTCTATTATTCCCAACATATCATTAAAAGGGTGGTTAAACTTCCTCTTTTCCCTCGCATAACAGCGAATGTGGCTGGACAATTGATTCGTGATCAAATAAGCAGACCGACGTTAGTGGGGTCCATCGGTAGAAGCCAACCTCACCAATCAGCTGCATAGCCTGTTCCACATGACGTGACGTTATGGTCAAAACCTGTGTGATCCTATGTCGGTGGGTCCCATCGTCTGCTCTCTATCATTTCCAGCGAGATAGCGCTTTAAAAAAGCTAAATCTTTTTATACACACTCCCCTTGCGGTCCTTTGTCTGTCAGGTGGGTTTCGCATAATCTCTACCCCACAAGTCAGTGACGAAAATACCTTCACTTTGTCTTGTTTTCACCGTTTGGAAGTATATAAAAATCCCCATGTCAGAGGTGGGGCCCACCGTCCTCTCGCGCAAGGCACCCTGAGCGGTTAAAAAAGTAAACTTTTTAGTTTAGAATTACTTCTTGTTCATTCAAAAGCAAAATTTTTTAATCTCACCAACCACTTACCTGACATGTGGACACCGCTATATCTGTAACCCACGTGTAAATGGAACTAAATGGTACAAAATAATGTTAACAAATATACGGACAGGAGTCTGTGGGCCCACCGCTCACAGTACCATAGCCGTTAAAAGAAAGAGATAGTTTTTGTACTTACTATGAGGCAAGTAGCATACTGACTAGTGGATCCTATTTTTTACCTGCACTAATAGGACTAGAGTGTCGTGGCAGCCAAGACCAATGTGGATGGAGCACTGTAGCTATTCTGTTATGGTTGACGGGTGGGTTCCTTCTGATCTCTACCCCACAAGGAAGTGACTCAAATTTGTTTATACTGTCTTGGTTGTGTCCTTTGGCCTACTCAAAACACAAACTTTTTTTTCTCTAACAAAAGAGTTCTACTCGGAATGTTGATCTTCGGACCACGGCTTTGTTTTGTCGCTGTAAACTAGGACCAGTTTTAGACTGGCGAAGGAGGGAGTAGCTAGAGTTGGAATTCAGCCGGAGTGTTTAAAGTTCATCTCGTTGATTCTTTTATTTTTAGTATTTATACCTCTCCATGGACTCCAATTCTACCTTCACTTCTCATCGTTGCCAGCCCTTCTCCTCTCTCTTCCATGGACTTGATTTTTTTTTTCGCACTTCGGTTGATTCTTTCGATGGTTATTCTTTTGCATAAAATTCGTAGAATTTGAGGCTATTTAATTTGTTTTTTAATATTTAATGTCTTCTAGGATGCCATGTTTTTCTTTTTTGGTATGAGTTTAACACTGTCTGTAGTTTTGGCGTAGCCATTCCGGACGTCAAGTCTGTGAGGCATCTCAAGGTTTTCGACGGTGGTTTGCATTTTTTGTTAACTTTATTTTCCCAATTGTATCTGCTGGTTCTTATCTTGTGCAAATGCTCAACGCTCTTCATTTCGAAGAGCCGCCTTCTACATCAGTGGTTTTGCTCTGGTTTGTCTTTCTCTTCTGTTTGTGTTGTTCACCTCTTGATTGCTAGTCCTTGAGCGATCTTTTTTAGCTACTTTCTTGCCTTTCTTGCTCATGGCGGGAGCAAGCTTTCACTTTGTTGTTATTTATTTGGTAAGTTGTATCTAATCTTGTCGTTTCGTTGTAATGTGATGTATCTCTTTTTTTTTTAATGTTTTTGTGTAGTCCTCACTGAAGGAAGAGGAGAAGGCAGATTAGAGTACAGTGTTAAAATTTTGTAGTGCTTAAATTTTTTTATATTCGATTCTGGAGTATTGTTGACTCTTACTATTTTGTGGATGCTTGTACTGAATATGTCTGAACTTTTTTGTATCCGACACAGATGACTTGGGATATTTGGAGCGAAGATTTATAATTTGTGGATGATTCATTTAAGATTTAGTCTTGGTTTTAACACTAGACTTATCCAGATTCTAATATGCGGAATAACGAGATCTTATTCGGAAATACCGAAACCCAAAGTAATTGCACAACTCTTTATTTCAAAGAGGGCTTTATACGTCGAACGTTAGACACACTTGCCTATGTCGGATGAAGTATAAGTGTTTAAAACTCAAATAAGTTCTATGACTCTTCGATGATCTAAACTAGACCTACTACAAGGTATTTATAATCCAATCGTATGAATACGTATCAGACTTAGTAACCTAAACGTATTAGACTCGTATAACTAACTAATCCTAAACGGATAGACTTAGTAATCTATATTTGGATCCGATTACAATTCCGAACAGGGAACGATCGTGAAACCTTTCCGAACACGGTTAAGGTCGCGAAGCCGTATGTGACTCGACCTAAAGATCCTCCCGGATCATGACTCTCTTGTTGAGAAGGAGCCAACCCCTATTGCGACCTCTCGATCAAACTGGAGATGTGGAATTGGGCTTGTCCATCTTCTCTAGTGTACCACTTTGCCGCACGTACTCGTTGACCTTTCAGACCGATTCGAAAAGTCTCCTTTGTGTCACTGTGGGTGGTAGTCACCTTCTCCAGAATCACATCTTCGCATAGAGATTCGTCTCGTTGATAGATCAAGTCTTCAACATATGGTACTATAGTATCTGGCTCATCATCTAGCATTGAAGGCTCGAAGAGTTTGAGGTGCTCAACATTGACAACCGAGTAAATATCCATGTATGGAGGCAACTCGAGCTGACAAGCATTATTACCAACTTTCCGCAAAATCCGAAAAGGACCATAACGAATGGGTTTGAGTTTCTTACCTTCACATTTAAGTCTCTCCTTACTCAGATGTAACCATACCATATCACTTTCTTGAAATTGAGCATCAACTCGGTGCCGATCATGTCGCGCCTTGTACTTCAGTTGAGCTTTCAGTAAGTTCTGTTCAACTTCTCGATGGAGCCGTTCAATACCTTCCAAGAACTTTTGTGTTCGATTCTGATCAGATGCTTCCTTCCTGTTCTGTGTTGAGGTAGGAATCATAAACTCCATGTCGAATGGACTCTGTGGTAGAAACTCTAAACAGACCTCAAACGGTGACTTTCCAGTCGAACCATGCACTGCTCGATTAAAAGCAAACTGCAGGTACGGTATGCTTTCATCCCAAGTCTTCGGGTGCTTCGAGTTATATCCTCTCAGAAGATGAACGACTGTGCGATTTACCACCTTGGTTTGACCATCAGTTTACGGATGCAAAGCAGTACTCCTCTTTAGCTTGGTGTCCATCATCGTCCAGAGCGATCGCCAAAAGTGACTAAGGTACCGGGTATCGCGATCAGACACAATAGAAGTCGGCAGTCCGAAGTGTGTCCAAACGTTTTGAAAGAATACCCGAGCTGCTTCTTTTCCCGTGATAGTCCTTCGACAAGGTATAAGAATAATCGGGTAGTTCTTCTGAGCTCCATGGAATAACACGGAATGATATGCCACTGGTCGACCGTCTTGCATGAGAACTGCACCCATCGCATAACTTGAGGCATCGGTTTCTAGTTCAAATGGTTTCTGGAGATTCGGCAAAGATAACACAGGCGCCTCGCTGATCTTCCTTTTCAATAAGAGAAACGTGTCCTCATGTTTCCCTGTCCACTCGAACTTCTGATCGATCCTGGTTAATGCATGCAATGGAGAAGCCATAATCGAGAAGTGTCGGATGAACTTCCGAAGATATTCGCATGCTCCTACAAAACTATGCACGTCCGTAACTGTTCGCGGTCGCGGCCACTCGCGAATCACTTTTACCTTATCCGGGTCGATTTGCAACGTACCATTGCCTACCATGAATCCTAGGTAAAGTAGAGTTTGTTGGCCGAATCGCACTTCTTACGGTTGAGGTGAAGTTGATGTTGCCGTAGCTGTTCGAACACCTTTTTGACATGAATGAGGTGCTCATCCCACGAACGACTATAAACCAGTATGTCGTCGAGGTAAACGATCACAAAGTCATCGATGAACTGTCTCAATACGTCACTCATAAGACGCATGAAAGTTGCCGGGGCGTTGCAGAGACCAAACGGCATGACTAGCCATTCGAACAGATCTTGTCATATTTTAAACGCGGTCTTCGATGTATCCTCCTCTCGGATGCTAACTTGATGATATTCTGACTTAAGATCCAATTTGGAGAAGACAACAGCATGCATCAATTGGTCTAGTAGGTCATCAATACGAGGAAGGGGGTACCGGTTCTTAATGGTGATCTTGTTTAGTGCTCGGTAGTTGATGCACATACACCAAGTCCCATCTTTCTTTAGCATTAACATCACAGGAGATCTACAAGGTGAACTACTCGGTTGAATGGCACTATCGTTTAGCAACTCACCAAGTTGTCTCTGGATCTCTTCATTCTCCAATACTTAGTTGCGATACATACTCAGATTGGGCAGTGTCGCATCGGACACAAGCTGAATTTCGTGTTCGACTGGACGTTTCGGCGGACAACGCTGGGTAGTCTTGAACAGATCACTGTATTTCTCCAGCAGTCCCGACAAACGACTAGAATCCTCTCGGCATGCCAATGACAACGCTGGTCGAGTACCCTCACCTTGACTAATGGGTCGAATCATGACAAGCACATACTTGTGACATGTATTGACAATTCGTTTGGTTTGATTTGCGGTAATTAAGTTCGAAGTGTTGACGTGGATGTCTCTACTGATCACGAACTTAACTCCATCTTTGGTGAGGTCGTACTCTTGCGCACGCCGATGGAAGTGAGCGTCTCGATCATACAGATACGGACTCCCAAAGATTACCTGACAGATATCGATAGGGACAGCATCGCATTGCACTTCGTCGATATATCGTGTAGAGATTGCAAACTTCAACACACACTGACTCGTAATCTGTTGGTTCACGTCGGATGTAAACCAACCTAGCGGATATGGTCGCGGGTATGTGATTGTCTTCAAACCAAGTCGCCGAACCAGTCTAGCGGAGACCAGATTCTTTTGACTTCCGGGATCGAATATCGCTGCGACCACTTCGTGCTTCACCTGGATGTTGATGGTGAACAAGTCCTCTATTGGGTGATGGTCGTTCGGTGGATCCGAACCCTTCTCCTTCGGCATTGCCATCAGAGAAAGGTCGTATCCGCTTCATTTACCGAATTCACTCGGACAAATTCTTCGTCGGGTGAAGTCGCAGTAGCTGTGGCTGTTCTTTTCCCTGGTCCATTTTTCTTCGTTCGAAGTTCAGGATGAAGCTTGTAGCATTTGTCCTTGGTATGTCCTACAACTTGACAATGTTCATAAAAGGCACCTATGCCCGATTTTGAAGCGTTGTTCTTCATATTCGGCTTTTTCTTTGTCGAGGTCGCATTTTCCTTTGTGCTTTTGTCGCTGCGGGATTTGTTCTTCTTCTCGATCGCCATAGCAGTTGTGCTCGCGGTCGCGATGTCTTGGACGCCGAACAGACTTAGCTCAGTACTGATCGAATACTGAAGTCTAGATGTATACTTCTGAAATACCTGAGGATCGAACAGTGAGATGCCGATAACCATTGCTTGTCGCTGAAACTCTGTCGTATAGTCTTGGACGGTCTGGTCGCGCTATTGGTATAATCTGTGCCAACGCTCCCATCTCTCCTGAAGGTAATCCATCGGATGGAATTCTTGTCGCAGAAGTCGTTTGAATTGACCCCACACAAGGTCGTCAGCTTCATCACTAACGACAAGGGCCTTCCATCAAGTCTTGGCATGGTCCTTCATCTTCAAAGGTGCGAACTTTATCTTTTGAGCACTACTTAACCCTTTCAAGTCAAAATAGGTCTCAAGTTGATCGATCCAAGAATTCAGCTTCTCGGCATCGATCACCCCATCATATATGGGTATTTCAATCTTAGCGTCGACCTTGAAAGATCCGACAGCTAAAAAGAGGTGTTGGTGAGGTCGTCAATCTTATGGTCGCCTTCGTCTTCATCTTCGTCTGCCCTGCGCAAGTCTTCACCAGTCTTCACACCTATAACCTTTCTTGCTTCAGGAGGTACAATAATAGCCTGCTGCTTAATCCAAGTAAGCACAGTTTCTATGTCGGTGGAGAGTTTAGCCACTTGTTCGGCTATGTTAGCTTGAATGGAGGTATCGTCAGACTTTGTGGGAAACGCAATTGTAGGAACCGTCAATTGATCGCCTGGAGTTTCGTCGAAGGTTTTGTAACCCTGGCGAGTCTTCATCATCCACAAGATAGGAAAGTTGCTCTGATACCAACTTGATCCGTTTGAGACCTAGTTTTAGTTTTCGCACTAGGCTCGCCCAGATTCTAATATGCGGAATAACGAGATCTTATTCGGAAATACCGAAACCCGAAGTAATTGCACAACTCTTTATTTCAAAGAGGGCTTTATACGTTGAACGTTAGACATATTTACCTACGTCGAAGGAATTATAAATGTCTAAAACTCAAATAAGTTCTATGACTCTTCGATGATCTAAATTAGACCTATTACAAGATATTTATAGTTCAATCGTATGAATACGTATTAGACTCAGTAACCTAAACGTATTAAATTCGTATAACTAACTAATCCTAAACAGATAGACTTAGTAATCTATATTTGGATTTGATTACAATTTCGAACAAGGAACGATCGCGAAATCTTTCCGAACACGGTTAAGGTCGCGAAGCTGTATGCGACTCGACCTAAAGATTCTCCCGGATCAATGGAGTTAGTATTTTATGTTTTCTGATCCTTGAACATGCCTGTCAATTAATTGACAAAATAAATATTTGTATTGATATTTGACTAATTTTGATAGTAGTTCAACATTTGTCTGCACAACTATGAAGGCATAATTGTGCAGACCAATGTTGAGTCATTGTCAAAATTAGTCAAATATCAATACAAACATTTATGTTGCGAGTGAGGATCAGAAAACACAAAATACTAACTCCACAAATTACAAATCTTGTGCATCAAATGTCCCAAGTCATCTCAGTCGAATACAAGAAAGTTCATACATGATCAGTACAAGTATCCACAAAATAGTAAGAGTCAACAATACTCTAAAATCGAATACAAAAAGTTCAGGCGCTAAAAAATTTTAACACTGTACTCTAATCTCCCTTCTCCCCTTCCTTCAGTGGGGACTACACAAAACATTAAAAAATGAGATACATATAATTACAGCGAAAAGACAAGATTAGATAAAACTTACCAAATACATAACAGCAAAGTGAAAGATTGCTCCAGCCACAAGCAAGAAAGTAGCTAGAAAGGATGCGTCAGGGGCGAGCACATCCAGGAGGTGAACAACACAAGCAGAAGAGAAAGATAAACCAGAAAAACAATGATGTAGATGGCGACTGTTCGAAATGAAGAGCATCGAGCATTTGCACTCAGATAGGAGCCAGTAGATACAATCGACAAAATAAGGCCAACGAAAAATGTAAGCCACCACCGAAAGTCCTGAGATGCCTCCATCACAGACTTATGTCCGGAATGGGTACCACCAAAGCTACAGATAGCATCAAACAAAGTACCAAAAAGGAAAAGCATGGCATCATAGAAGACATCAAATATAAAAAAAACAGATTAAAAAGTTTCAAAATTCTGCGAATTTTATGCAAAAGAATAAGCATCGAAAAATCAATGGAAGTTCAAACAAAAAATCTAAGTCTATGGAAGAGAGAGGAGAAGGGCATGCATCATTGAGAAGTGAAGGTAGGATTGAAATCCATGGAGAGGTATAAATACTGAAAAAAAGGAATCAACCAGATGAACTTTAGGCTCTCTGGCTGAATTCCAGGTCGTGCTACTCCCTCCTCCGCCTATCTAAAATTGGTTCTGGTCTTCGGTGACAAAAGAAGCCGTAGTCAGAAGATCAACATTATGAGAACTCTTTTGTCAGAGAAAAAAAAGTTTGAGTTTTGAGTAAGCCAAACGATGCAAACAAGATAGATTAGACAAATTTAAGTCACTACCGTGTGGGGGAGAGATTATGAGAAACCCACCTGTCAGCCACATAACAGAACAGGTACGGTGTTTCATCGACATTGGTCTTCGCATTTTTGGCTGTCACGACACTCTAGTCCAGCTAGTGCTTTTGACATGAGGTAGGGAAGAAATATGATCCACTAGTCAGTATGCTACTTGACTCAGTAAGTATAAAAACAATTTCTTTTAATGGTTATGATGCTGTGAGCGATGGCCTATAGACCGCTGTCCGCGTATTTGTTCATGTCATTTTGTACAATTTAGTTGCATTGACACGTACGTTGCAGACATATATAGAGATGTCCACATGTCAGGCAATCGCTTGAATGAACGGAAATTAATTCTAAACTAAAAGGTTTGCTTTCTTTAACGCTCAAGATGCCTTCGGCGAACTCCAACGACGACGGTTGGGGTGGCTCGCGTTGACAGTGGTGGAGGACTGCTCGTCGCTTGCTCGGTGTGATGGGACGGTCACGTGCTACGAGCGGTGGGAGCTCGTGGCGAGCGCGGCATCACCGTTGGAGGAGAAGGAGATGCGACTGAACGTGTTTTGCAGGCCCCACCAAGAAAACGATCGGCCAAACGTACCCACTAAATACTAAACCTGACAAGTGGGTCCAGAAAATTAAAAGGCCTACATGTCATAGACTGTTGCTCGATTCTAGCGTAAATGGCATAAATGACGTGGGCCCCACCGCAACGAGGCTCATGCCAGTGTCAAGTCGCACACGGACCACATAAATATCTACTAACCACGTCGACAGTTGGGTCCCAAAATTTATGGCCCCACACGTCAGTTGCACATTGTATATTAAACCGGTAATAAAAGAGTTAGGATGATGTGGGGCCCACCAAACTCGCAAACCGCGTGAGTGCGCTACCTCGTTGACTATGTCCACACGCCCGAAGTGCGCTCCACTCGCTGACCGGTGGGTCCACGCGTTTTAGGGCCCACATGTCATTGAAATAAGGGTTAAAAACTGGTTGGATGATGTTTAAACTGTGAATTGTGCTGCGCACGGGAGATTTAATGGTCAAAAGAGAATGACATGTGGGGTCTAACTTCTGTTGGCCCACATGTAAGTTACTGGAAAGCATAAAAACGACCGTTGGATGATTTTTTGGCCATGGCCCATCTGCCAGTGTCACAAAAAGTGGCTATTGGATTAATAGCCCTTAGAATTAGATGTTGGTGCTTTTTTAATGTTTCTTGGGCTTAAAAAACCCCAAAAAATTCCAAAAAATTCCAAAAAATTCCCAAAAATCACAGAAAATTTTGACAGCCCTCTCCTATATAAAAGGCATGTTCTTGAGCCATTTTCACACAAAAATCTCCATCCATCTAAACAAAACCCATTCCAAATGCTTGCAAAATTCTTGCAAATTTTTTTAAAAATCCAATATGGATTGTAATCCAGCAGGCGGTTTCATTAATTGATTTGGTTCATCCCATTCTCATGGCGAAAACACCGAAAGCCCAGACAACCAATAGTGGGAGGGTTCTTCACAGCCACCATATCCACCTAACTATCAGCCATATCCACCGACTTACCATCCGTACCCACAGTATAGCCAAAATTTTCGTCCCTATCCACCACACAGCCACGCAATTCCACCACCCCCACAATATAGCCAAAATTTTCATTTTGTCTGTATGCCACTGACCTATCCGCAGTTTTCTCCACCTCAACCGCACTTGACGTCTGTGTCCGACAACGGCACTCCAGATTCTGCTCTAGCCGATCTAACGGCCCAAGTCGTCATCGATGACACCAACACCAATGCTGTTGTGGACGATGGCCGAAAGATGAAGCACTTACCGTGGTCCACCGATGACGACATAAAATTGATAATAATTTGATTTCCGTATTGGAGTAGGGCAACGTATTTACACTTGACTTCGTTATTCAATTTTTTTTTGACAACATGCAAATTAGCTCTTGGCTCAACAATTCGCTCGATCCTATTGACGGAAACAATAGGAAGTGCGACATGTACTGGGCGTAGCAGCGGCATACAACGAAATGGTGCCGACAAGTAGGAGAAGAGAGACCAAACACTGTAAGGACCACTGGCAACAAACCAACAAAAATGTGGTCCAATTTAATGGTGTTTGGCTTCAATTGAATGAAGTCTATGCCAGCGGTCCACGACCAACTCATGACGCAGGTCCGCGAGATATACAAGACGGAGATGGGTCATCCGTTCATCTTGGATCATTGGTGGACAGCGGTTCGCGGTCAACCTAAGTGGTCTGCATCTTATGTTGATGCTCTCAACAAAAGAAGCAGATTGTCCGAGTTGGGCACCTACACGTCATCGTCCAACAACAATGACGTGCCACCAGCGGAGACACGGCCAGAAGAACGAGATGCTACTAAGGTGAGGCGCAGAGGCAAGGGAAAGGTTGATGGCTTGCAGGATTCTATGGCGGCAATGAGAGCAGATCTCGATGCCTTCATCCAAAATCAACCTAACTGAGCCGACAAGAGGAAGGACATAGTTCGTATGTCGGATAACTTGTGCGATGTGGCGAAGTCGAAGGAAAAGTCCACTTTGTATAAGGCGTACTGGAAAATGATGGGTCTCGACAAATCCATCTTTGACGATGCACAAAAAGCGGAGTACGATGCAAGGATGAAGATTCTGAGAGAGAAACTTAATGCGGCTGACGATTAGATATTTTGACTTTGAATTATATCTTGTAGCCAACCATGTATCCTCCGTTATTAATCTATATATGATTCTCTATTTAATTTTAGCCGTTCGAATATAGCCGTTGGAATCTAGCCATTGGAATATGGTCGTTGGAAAATTGCCATTGGAATATAGCCATTGGAATACAGATGTTGCAAACTGGTCGTTGGACTTTTTGTCTTTTATTCACCCCCTCCACAAAGTTTCTCCTCACAATCCAGCTATTTTCTCAAATGACCCAATTCTTGAGAAACTCAGTTTCAGTAGCCACTCACAAAATGTCATTTAGCTCTAGTTCGAGCACACATAGCTCCAAGAAGGATACCATGAACCAAATTGAGGATTTCTTGGTGGTATTCATAGAGGAAGAGGAGGAGGAAGATTGTATTATCGCTGGTCTTTACGCCTGACTTGATGCTTCATCATCCCGCGGACGCCGCTGAAGCAGCAATATGAGATATGTTGAGAGAGACCGCAAAGAGAGGCATCAACGGATTGTCGCGGACTACTCCGAATATTCAGTCTACCCCGACAGTATCTTCCACTGGCGTTTTTGGATGGGGAGACCCCTCATTCTGCGCATAGCCGAAGCTCTAGGTGGGTGGTCCCCCTATTTCACCAAAAGAAGGAATGCCATTAATCGATGTGGACTCTCCCCTTTACAGAAGTGCACCGTAGCAATGCGTGTGCTCACGTACGGTGGCCTCGCCGATGCCGTCGATGAGTACGTGCGGATAAGGGGGTCCACGGTGATTCAATTCTTGGAGCATTTCATACAAGGTTTCATCGACATATTTGGTGACCAATATCTTCGCAGCCCCACCGTCGAGAATATCCACCGACTATTGCAACAAGGAGAGTCCCGTGGCTTTTCAGGTATACTGGGAAGTATTGATTGCATGCACTGGGAATGGAGAAATTGCCCCGTACCATGGAAGGGATAATTCACTCGTGGAGATTATAGAGTCCCGAAGATTATACTTGAAGCGGTAGCTTTGTATGATCTCTGGATATGACATGTTTTTTGGTGTTGCAGGCTCCAACAACGATATCAATGTGCTAAACCAATCGCCTTTATTCACCGATGTGTTGAAAAGGCGGGCTCCTCATGTTCAGTACACTGTCAACGGCCGACAATATAATATGGGGTATTATCTCGCCAATGGTATATACCTGTAGTAAGCTGTCTTTGTGAAGACGATACGGCTCCCACAGACGGTGAAAGATCGCTTATTTGCGCAACACTAAGAAGGAGCGAGAAAAGATGTTGAGCGAGCTTTTGGAGTTCTACAGTCTCGATTTGCCATTGTGCACGGTACGGCACGATTTTGGCGACAGTCAACCGTCGCGAAGATCATGCGGGCTTGCGTCATCTTGCACAACATGATCATAGAGAACGAATGCGACGACAATGCCGAAAATTATGACTACAATGATCATCCGAGCACATCCACAGTAGTATTGCTTGTGATCCACACTGGGGGTACGCCTTTATTCGAAGATTACTTCAAAGAAATGCTGCCACCCATGCTTAGCCTACACACACACAACTAAAAAGAGACTTGATTGAGCATATTTAGCAACGTTTCGGAGAACACACCAACGAGTAGTATCTTATCATATTTCGTAGTAGACATTTATTTACAAATTTAATTTTAGTTTATTTTACAACGATAACATGTACTACTATTTGAATTTTAATATCTATTATTTTTATGTCAAGTGCAATTTTTAAATCTAAAATTTTATTATTTATTTTTTGATCTCAAATGCCGAATTTAATTTCATAAGTAATATGTTAATATATTATTAATATTAAAATTCATGAATTAATACAAATTCGTTAAATATATAATTATCAAATTATATAGAGTCAAACCATTGGAATGCTTGGCTCTTACTTAGTGCTTAGGAGTGTGGGGCCTACACTAAGAGCCAATCACTTGGTGTCCATCTGATGAATCGACTATGGTTATTTCATATCCCTTTTTCTAAGCTGATGAATGTTTGATTTTTACTTGGCTCTCTGAGATAGTTCTCGTATGCGTGATAGAAAATATTCTGTTTAAGAGTCAAATAAGAGCCAAAAAAGTTGGAGACAGCCTTATGCGAGAGGACGGTGGCCCCCACCTTTGACATGGGGATTTTTATGTTCTCCCAAACAACGAAAATAAGATATAATGAAGGTATTTTCGCCAATGGCTTGTAGGGTAGAGATTATGCGGAGCCCACCTGTCCAGAAGGGAGTGTGTATAAAAGATTTTGCCTTTTTTTTTAAGCCCTATCTCATTGCAAATGACAAGAGAGCAGATACTGGGACCCATCGACATCGGATCGCACAAGTTTTGACCATGCCGTCATGTGGAACAGGCCATGCAGTTGACTGGTGGACTTCAGAAGAAGTGGTCAACGCGTAAGCCATTCGTCTGACACATTTTCTTTTTTGAACCGCTTGATGGCTTCTACCGGTGGGCGCTGTTGACACTGATCTGCTTATTTGATCAGGAATCAATTGTCCAACCACATTCACTGTTATGCGAGGTAAAAGGAAGTTTGGCCATCCTTTCAATGATACGTCGAGAACAATAAGAGTATAAATTTTTTTTTTTCTTTTTTTAATCGCTTGAGTGCCATGAGAGGCTAAATAAGGTTTAGCTGGTCGCATTTTTGACTGTCCAACTGTCATTAAAAAGTAAAATTGATAGTGAGTATAAAAATTTTTAACCACAAACATTGGTTCGCTGAGTTGTGGGGTACAGAAATTGTTAGGCCCTCATGTTCATTCGTTGGCACTGAGAGTATAGCAATTTTGCTTTTTTTTTAACCGTTGCCACTGCATTACGAGAGGCATTGGTTCTTCGAGAGACACAATACCGAATAAAAAGGAATAAAAAAAAGAAAACTTTTGAACTAAGAAAAGGAAAGGAACTTTGTGAATTCTGCCGAAACTTCTGCGCGAGGGGATGATTGGTCCTACTTTTTATTGGGCCATACCATGAAAACAGAAACTAATGGTTGGATATTTTTGTTGAAAACTAACCATTGAAAATATTCTTCTTTACATATAAATTTCAACCCACCCCAACCCACACTTCTTATCTTCACCAATACTTTTCGTTCCAAATCTTTTTCCCTAAAAAATGTCATGGAACTCTAGTTCTAACACATGTAATAAAGAGAAAATGACCATTAATACATTGGAAGATTTCATTGTGGGGTTCATAGAGAAAGAACCGGCCATACAAGAGTTAAAAGCTCACATCAAGGGCAAGTTAGAAGCTTCTATCTCATGCCGCCGTCGCAATAGTACAAAGTATATCGACAGGGATCGTGAAGATAGTCATAACCGTCTTATACGACAGACTACTTCTGCAATGATCTGATCTATTTAGACTACTTGTTTCGTCATAAGCTCCAGATGAGAAAACCCCTCTTTCTTCATATCTTTGAAGTTCTTTGTAAGTGGTTCCTTTTTTGCACTGAAAGGAGAGATGTTACTAATCGTAAGGGGCTATCTCCTATATAGAAGTGCACTACGATGAGACTCCAAAACAAGTGCTTGGAGAAATTTGTTGTTAGAGTCATCGACAACTTCATCAAGAAATATCTATAATGACCCATTATCAGACAATAAAGAGGCTATAGGTTTCTCAGATATGCTGAGAAGTATTGATTGCATAGACTGCGAATGATTATGGTGTTCCTACGATTATACTAGAAGTGGTCATCTCCCAGGACCTTTAGATATAACATGCATTTTTTGTTGTTGTTGTTGGCTGCACAACGACACCGATGTGTTGAATCAATCACCCTTGTTCACTGATATTTTACAGGGGTGAGCTCCTCAAGTTTAGTACTTCGTCAACAAAAGACAATACAACATGTATTATCTAGCTAATGGTATATAACCAAAGTGGGCCGCATTTGTTAAATGATACTCTTACCTCAGATAGACAAGTACAGGTTGTTCGTACAACATCAAGAAGAAGCACGGCAAAACATAGAACAAGCTTTGAATACTACAATTTCGGTTTGCATTCTTTACATCCCCACTCACTATTAAGAACGCTCAACCCTCGTAAAAATAATGCAGACAGTGAAATCTTGCATAATATGATTATTGAGAATAAACAAAATTTTGATGACCCCTTCTATTATTTCAACGACAATCAAAAGACTTCCACCATAAACACCGCCTCTTATAAATCATTGTGCTCCGTTTGCTTTCGCTGATGTAATCACAAAAAATTCTGATATCTGTCTAACCAATACATACACAGCTCAAAAATGATTTGATTAAACACATTTGACAGTATTTTTGGAAACAGCTCAAAAGTGATCCTAAATTTTAAGTTTTCATGTTTGAATTTATCGAATTTAGTATGTTTAATTTTATGTTTTCACGTCTGAATTTAAAGTTTGAAACATCTTAACCCCATCTGACTACACCTATAACGTCACAAACTACCTCAGATACATGCTTTACATGTATATGACTTAAAAAAGATTCATCATGCTAAGAAAATGTTTGAATATCCATGTAGATTCTATAAGTTGGCACTATGGACCACCATAAATTCACAACAACATCAATCATTCTTTTTGGTGCTTCTGCATACTTACACCAACAATTCCAAAACATGGATTGCAACAAGTATGAGATAAATTAGATTTAAATTGGGAAAAGAACAATGAGGCACATCATCTTCTACAGACCAAAGATAGCATGCAGCAAAAAGGAATTTGAGATAATGGGCAGCTATTGACCAGATCATACCAAGTAACGAAGATAAAGGAGCCACAGAACTGCTTGTTTCCAGATGTCAATCGAGCTACTAGAGATGAAGGTTTTTTAGTTCTTCAAATTTCCCCGAGCCGACAAGCCCCAACCCCTTATTTCCTGAACACTTCCAAAAAAATGTCCCCGTGCCACTCAAGACCCCCCCTTTTTTTTTTAAACCAAGTCCTTTTGTTTTTCTATTGTTGATGGTATGGCAGCTCCTAACATTTTATCCACATCCTGTTATTACAAGCAAAACAACACTCTTGCTGAAATAAAAATTTGCATTTTGTGATGAATCCGTTAGATAATTGCCACTTGTCTTGCCCAACTATTCAATAGCTCTTAGCCTGATGAAGGAAGGAAATATCTGACCTACAAGAACTCCCCAATTAGCAAAAGTAGAATATCACAACAACATGAATGGCAAAGAGAGGTGCGACACAAAAAGGTTCCAAGCCGAACTGATGAACTTCTTTACATCTCTAGGTTGTTTTTAAACATGTGATAGCCAACCAAACACAATAAATTAAAGAATTTAGGATCACCAACTTTGAATAAACATGTCAAGAGTAAGTGCTAGACTAGCAACATAGATGCAGGCATGAAGAAATTAAATGGTGTTTGAGTTGATAAAAAAATTATATTGTCAAAAGAAACAAGGTTTTATGAATAACAGCACGTGGATAAAGAAAAAAAGAGATCCCTATAATGATTAGCAGTATCAAGAGATGGCACACACCCAAGCACTGTCAACATCATCAACAACACAACAACAACAATAATGATTAGCAGTAGCAAAAGTCCGTCTCTGTTCAGAGTACAGGCCACTATATGAAGTCCGTGCATATCAAGGAGGCTAATAACGTAAAGGGGCAACAACAACAATGAACACCGAGCTTTTCTATCTAGGGATGGACTACTTGCAGGTAAGAAAATCTCAGAATTCTTCTACAGAGACCTTATTAACACTTCATCCACAAATTTCAGCACCAACCTAATAATCTCCTCATCACGGAGCCAAGGCACTCTGGGCAAATCAGCCACATGACAATAGATGGTGCACACCATGCAGGTGCCATAGAAAAGGCCTCAATCCAAACTCTTCAAAATGCCCAAAAATTTTCTGTATCTAAACCACCAGAACATAAAGCAATCTGATTTTCAGACAGCATAGTAATGGATGAAACATGTTCCCCAGCCGGACAACCACCATCCCAAGTGGTCACCACTCTACAGTCAACTAGATAGTATAGTAGTTTCTTTTTAAAAAAGATTAAAAAGTAGTGAAAACCCCAATTTCATGGTAACCCAAGTGCACAGCATAGTGCTTTCTATATTGCCAGTCCTGTTTGCAACATATATTAAACAGAATGGCTGGAGGAGGGCAGTCTTGCAAGAAGATTCTCAAATGGTGGCACTCAAGCTATTCAACTCTGACCAATATCACTATTGATGGCAGCATAATAAACACATATTTGACTTTCTAGTCTTTTAGCAAATCAAAGCCCCCCCACTTATGGACCATTTGGATATATACCATTCTGTTAGTTTTGCCAAAAAGCAAAATGGATCAACATCCAATTGGTGGACATTGTGAAAACATTGGTGGGCAAAGTGTGCCACTTGAATCTGCTCTGCAAGCATTACAAATACACAGGGTCAAATTTACAACGAATAGATCTCTAAGGTTCGGACAATATGCTCATATCCATCAGTAACATATTTTATCCCCATTGTAGGGCACTATAACTTACACAAACGAACCATCTCTCCGCGTCATCTGTTTCTAACCAGGGGACAAACACCTACATATCATTCAGCGAATTTCAGAGTTCAATCTAAGCAAACAGATCAAATTCTGCACAATTACACGGCTATGTCCCCATTACATCCGAACTCATGATCAGAAGTACAAACTCCATACCCCACTCATCTAGCTTTCATCTACCATTTGTTTCACATTCCAAAGCAAAATGGCCCTAGATCACAGAGCCCTAAGTCAGATATTTGGCCCACAACTCTAAAGTCCAAAAACTACACCATGTACCTCCACAGAAGAATTGACACGCCACATTACACATAAATCTCATGAATCATCATATGCAGTCATAGAACCAGAACAATACGACCACCGAATTACCCAATAAAGCAGAAAAATGCAGATACGAATTGGATGCAAACAACTTGAGAACAAAATGCCCTCACCTAGAGAATCACAGTGAGCATGCCATCGAGGAGGAACCTGGGGAGCGCGTAGTAGTGCTGGCGTTCTCTCCAAACCAGAACCTGGACCATCAAAACCCTAAGGCCACGGCAGCAGCAGCAACAGCATCGCCAGATCCTGGCCTATCGAAACCCTAACGCCAGTACGCCACAACAGCAACAACAGCACCACAACCAATCCAGCCAAACATATACGAAAAGAAGCGTCCAATTAGGGTATGAGTTAAGGAACCATTATGGCGAGGCGGAGGAGATCGTGGTGCTCCGCTGGTGTTAGCCGGAGTAGTAGGTGACGGCGACTCCTATGACTCCTTGATTGGTTTAGGTCTTTAGAGTTTGGTGTTTGGAGAGCGAGGTGTGGGTATACAGGCTCTCAATTTCACCGGTGAGATTATACATAATTCCTAATGATCTTTAGGACCCGAGCAAGCTGTTAAGGTACGAGAGGAATCAAGCAGTTCCTCTCAAACATTTTTTTTATAGAATAGAAGAGAATAAAAGAGGAATCTATGTGATTATAAAAATCTTATCCGAGACATAATTCTCACGTGAAATAATTTCTTCAGTATCTACATAAGACCTTGAGGGAAGAGAAAGATAAAACTAAATCCATCTCAAAAGTAAGGAGACTAATTTGACTCTTTGAAATGTGAGCAAGAGAAAAATATAAGACTAAAAATGCATTTATCTTTATTTCAAAACAAAAAAGAAGTTACATCAAGTATAATTTCTTCTAACAAAATTAGAAAACCTTACGACACTTCTTACACAAACGGATATGCTTTCTTTTTCTAACAAAAGATGAAGAAGGCATTGTAGCAATAAAAGGCAACGGCATGAAAAACCCTGAAATCATGAGAATTATATAAATGGCTCCCCATGCATCGACGAAGAAACAAATAAACATTGACATAATTGTGACGATCGTGAAGATACCAAAAACCTACGATAATAGAAAAAATAGATGTTATTAATAAGAATATTATATTAAAAATAGATTTGCAGTCCCTTGATAATTGTTATTAAAGAAAAATAAGCTGAGTTAGAGGGAATTGGATCTACTATAGTGTAGATCAAAATGAATACACGTGCAGGTCGATCCAAATCAATTACAATGAAAAATTAAAAGAATATTTTTTTTTAATTTTAAATCATGTTTCAATTTGGACTGTCCAATTCCAAATCAAATGGTCTAGATTTGTTGTGATTTGCCGAAACTGCAACGGACCTCTGCGAACCTAGAGGGGAAGTGAGTGGAGTACCTTGTTGATGAAGACCGACATGGGAGGGTAACTAATAGGCGCATCAATATTGCCTTCTTCCATCTTGCGGAAGGTGAGGTTCGTAGTGGCCGTCTTTGCCATGTGTGATGGCTAGAGAGCAGCAATGATATGAAAGGTCAGGCCAGGAAGTGCAAAAACAAAGCTTACGAATATGAAAGATTGGGCCAAGGTGAGATCTAATAGCGATTAGTTACAACTTCCTCGTCCCTTTAGAACCATGCATTTTGTTTGGGCGAAGGATCTGCTTGGCCATTTGGACTTGAAAAAGAAAATGACAAACAGAATGATCCCCTAGATTTCATTTCTAAGTTCAAATGGGAAATGAGTGGTCGTCCACTTGTTGCTAACTAGTAGTCAATTCACATGTTGGAGCAAGAGTAAAAAAAAAGCATGTGTAGGAGTCGGGCGGTGTCCACCTTCTGGGGATGAGATTGGTATAGGATATTTTGTGGCCAACAAATATATTTACTTTTTATAATGGAAATCACCTAGACAATAGATAATTTTTTATTATTTTTCTAGGTGTCATAAATGTTAGGTTACTCTATTATATATTCAATCATTTTCCTCTTTTATGTCCTTTTTCAATGGTTTCTTACAAATTTGCAATCTATTTCCTTCTCTTTTTCTTTTTTTTTTTCTTGTGTGTTTTGTGTTGTTCTTTTTCTTTTTTGATATTACGTTGTTTATTAATGATATTGCGTTGTTTATTCATGATATTTTCTGTTACATCAATCACATAAAGTGTTGTTATCCAAATTTTTTTCTTTTATCATTTTTACATGGTTGTAATATCGTATATCTTTTAATTGTAAGCACTTCACTTGTGCGGCGACCTGACATACCACCCACATGATAGTACGCTCGATCTTCGAACATTTCCCGAATAAAGTCATATTATCCAAAAAATGTTCGTTACAGAGTAGCGGAATTGAAGCATGGTTTAATTACACATGGCTTAACATAATATGGTACTTAGTTACAGATACATACATACGTATGCTTATTTAGCAGAGGAATAGTTCAGAGATGGTCGCGATAGCCACTCTCCATCGCCAATGTTGAAGTAGGTGGAATCGAAATACAATTTTCTTCCTCTGGATAAACCTCTTCTGCTGCATCAGTCGGATCACATCGCCGAAGGAGTACTTAAAAGTCTAAGAAGGATATACAAATAGTAAGGATGAGTGCCGAGGCACTTAGCAAGTAATTTGAGAATATAAATGCGTCACGCATACCGCAACTATTCCAGAAGATTTTATTATATTATCTCATATTAACCAGAAAAAATTTTCTATTCTAAATTCATTGCAGTGATTGTAAAAGACTCCATTTTAAGAAAACTCTACTGAACACTTATACCACAGGGTGAGACCACATATAGGCTTCCTTTCCTGCTACGACGCAACTTCCAACCTGGAAGTAAGGAGTGAATATCTACATTTTACTCTGCAGAGGGGTATCACTTTACCCACAGAATCTCCTGATTTCCATGTTGGTGTTCGTCAACAGTACTCTGCATTTCTGATAATGCGTGACATCATCAAGAGAACAAAGTTTTTTTCAAACCTTCTACTAGTTCCCTCCACTGGTATGGTACCGCCATACCTTCATAGTCGGACGCATCCGCTACGACCACCAATTGAGCCTATAGCTCCAGAGCCCGCCTCAAGGCATTCTCCCTTCATACCTCCATCATATCATACATAGAGATGTGAGTTGGGCCGTGCCGGGCCGGCACGGCACGGGCCCGTCGGGCCAGTGGCGTGTGTCGTGCCGTGCCCGGGCCGGCCCACGGGCTGTCGTGCCGGGCCGAAACGGCCCGTTTGCTCGGCGGAGAGGCCCGGCACGGCACGATAGCCCGCAGGCCGCAGTGCGTGCCGGGCTGGCACGGGCACGGCCCGCTTCGTCCTCGACGAGATGGCGCGGGGGCTCCCAGAGCCGACGGTGGCGCCAGTGTGGGACCGCGATGCGATCCCGGACCCGCCGAAGCCGCCGCGCGGCCCTCCGCCGTCGTTCACCGCGTTCAACTTCGTGACGCAGGTGGTCGAGATATCGCCGGAGAGCATCGCCCGCATCAAGGAGGTCTTCAAGAACGAGACAGGGCACACCTGCTTGACCTTCGAGTCTTCGACGCGGTCACCGGCCCGTCGTCCTCCTCTGGGGCTCTGCCTTTCCGCCAGCCGCGCCGGCCCATCGTCAAAAATGCTGCTGCCGTCGCTGGCGCTCGCCACGGGAGCCTATAGATCCGTGCCGTCCCTGCTGCAGCGATCGGCGGAGTGTTCCTCGGCGCTGACGTTGCTGAAGCTGCTACTATTCTCCTGAATCTCCTCGTCGTCGTCTGACGACACCAGTGACGAGACCGGCGCCGACGAGAGCCTCACGCTTGTGAGCAGAAACTTGCTATGCCGCCTCGTCAGCTCGCTCGCCGTGTGCACTGGCACAGGATCTGCGGCGCCAGATTTGCGACGCAAGGAGGGCACGGTGGCCCAGATCTGCTGTGCGAGGAGGGCGTGGCGGCACGGCGACGCCGGCGCGGAGGGCGTGGTGGTTGAGGAGAGGAACTGAGAAGCTCCACGTGCGACGGGCCAAATGCTAGATTGAGTGTTGGGCCGGCCCGCATGTTAACGGGCCACTTCGTGCCGTGCCGGCCCGGGAACGGCCCGCAGTATCGTGCCGTGCCGTGCCGCCCGTGGGCTGCGTTTTGCGGCCCAGCACGGCCCGGTCCCCCGTGCCGGGCCGGCACGGCCCGTTTTCTTTCGTGCCGGGCCGGGCCGCATGCCGGGCCAAAATAGCGTGCTTCGGGCCGGCCCGGTAACGACCCGGCCTAACTTACACCTCTAATCATACATAGCATATACGTTCCCATTGCGCAAGTGTACTAGTTTCCGGATGAGATAGTTGACTGGGCCCGTCCCATACCATATTTGTGGTTGATACGGGTATTACGGCGCTGGGTAGAAATGACAATTGGTTGTATCCTTAACTTTATAATCATATTTTTAATACAATATTCGAGCCCTCCTTCGGCTCTCCTCAAGATTACTCAATTCCATCTATAACATTTTCATCAATTTATTCAACTTCCATTCTCAACACTTTCATCAGAATTACCCAAATCCATTTACAACACCTTCATCAAGACTAACCTTTATCTTTTTATAAAATATTCTTTTTGATGCAAGATGATAAAAGTACATAGATTATCAAATAGAGAATAACAACATAAAATTAACCAAACATGATCGATATGGTCAAGAATAATACTTGCCTTGCTTTTTGTAAAATCCAGTTGAAGGAGCTACCAGGGTATTGATCTTATTGTGCTCACCTCGCTTGGCTATTTAGACGTCAATCAATAAGCAAACAAAAATAATAGTTAATATATATATATATATATGTTTGATGGTGATCCAGGGGTCGAATGCTGGGATAGTGGAATGATTTGGATGACTAGGTTGCGTGAAAGGTGCTAGATAGGATTAAGAAGGATGGTCGAAATGTGATGATATGTTTGGTTTAAATCCCAATTGTGGGTTGAGTTTAGGAGACACGATCGAGGAAAGTCTGGGTACGGTCAATAGTGTGATCAGTGTAGGAATTGACTTAGAAATAGGAAAAATTCTATCTGGTGTTTGGATTAATGATCGGATTATGTATATAGGTAAGGTTAAGGGAGAGGTGGACAAGGTGAAGCGAACGGATCTTCAATTTGAGGTTCCTAAGGTTGCAAACGACATAGGCATGTCGATGAGAATGGAATTAAATGCGGACTGACAAGGCTTAGGTTGACCTGCTAGGATTTCCTTCGAGGAGTGGGTCGATAGCCAACTGGAACATGGCTAGGTTTTGGTTGGATGGTCGAAACACTAGGACAAAGTCAAATTTTAGATTGGACGCGAACGCGGCGCCGTTCGGACATCGACGGATGACATTCGTTTGGGATGACGAAATTGGAAATAGGTTGAAATGAGGTTTTCTCGCGATACGACAATCGAAGAAAATGTAGGAAATAAGATCAAGGACTTGGTAAAGTGATTTTCAATTTCCATGGATGAAAGTGGTTAAACAGGGCTAATGCCACTGGATGACATCAGCTTGGCATGGACTGACAAGGGTTGGCATGAGCTAGAAATTAGGGTATGGCTGTTTATGGGTTTTGGGCTTCGATTGCTTCGCCAATTATGTCTAGGAGGTAGGCGAGGATGGCAGGAACTCAAAGGAAGTAGCTTTGAGTACTAGGGTGGACGGGGATGAACGACGGCGAGGAAGGACAGTGGCGACACGACACAGTGCACTGTTTTGGCATAGATGTTGGCACACAAATTGGGAGTGCTCCAGTGGGTTTCATGAGACGTCGTAGTTGGCAACTATGTTTGCTTCAGCGAGGCATGGCCGGAGGACAAGGTGGCACCGTCAAGGACGGCCGGCGGTGACGGCGCGGCATAGTGGCAGCACGGTGGAACACATGTAAAAGATGATTTTGCCACTGGGGCTTTGGCACGGGGCTCTGGGTCATATGGGAGTGGCACATCAATATTCTTCTCGTGCTCGAGCTGACGCTTTGGTCGGCGACGAAGCAACAACGGCCGACGACAGGTTTCGCCGTGGCCAAATGGGTAAAAGCGAGAACTCACCGCTGTGGGATTGATTTGGACAATAAGGTGAAAAGAGAATGTTGTAGGGAGGTTACCTGGGTCTCAATTCGGCGTAGATGCGCCAGATCGAGGATTGGCGGCGCCGGCAAGATCATCAGTGACGTAGCCGTGGGGAAGAAGCTCGATTTGGGAGTTTCATGCACGAGGCCTCTCAATCCAATTGAGTTGGTGTAGGGCAAGAGAGGAACAAGGGAAGCTTGGCGGTGCAGCCAATTTCGACGGTGGTCGATGGCGGCGAGCTGCGGCCGGAACAGAAGACGAGGACGACAGCTTCAACGGTGTTGGAACAATGTGGCAAGTTGATCCCAAAATTGATGGCATAGGTATGCTCCAAGGATCCCTACAATGGTGTAGCTACAGGGAATTGGATCGGGATGGCGCTGACAAGGAGCTCGGGAATGCGGCCGGAGACGAAGAAGATGAGGTTTGGGCTTTTGTGTTGTGGTGTTTTGAAATCCAATTCTTTGCTACGGGAGTGAGAGAGACATGTGAGGAGGCCAATGGTCTGATCAATTTGGCCAGAGGTCCGCTGAACGGAGCTGGCGACGACGACGCGACGTCGTGGAACAGGACGAAGTGGGACTCATCAAGTGGCCGGGTTCTCGGGAATTCCTTTGAAGGTGTGGTGGTTCGGGATCGTTTGCGCTCTTCACACGGCCAGGGAAGAAGACAGGCGGAGGCTGCATGCTGCGGTTGATGTGGAGGGTTACTGCTACTGTTGACGCGGAGGCTCTTGTTCACGCGTGTGTATGTGTTTGTTTGAAATTGTGTATTTGGATGTATAGATATATATGCATGCAGAGATGGTGCAGAAGGTTTTTAAAGTAAAGAAATTCAGTGGTTGGCAAAATGTTACAGAAGGATCATTTTGCGATTTTGGAAACATGCTTTGAGCTGAACTGGGATTTACCGGGTGCAACAAGATCCAGGTATTTGTGCGAGTTGCTGTGTGGGGGTGATATAAATATGCATTTAGATGTAACTCTTTGACGAAAAAGGGGCAGAAGATGGCTTGCTGAGGTGTATATATATGCATCAATCTGGTGTGGTTTGAATGTAAGGTATACACTACATTTGTGCGACTAAGAAGACTTGTGCAGGTGTTTGCGTATGCATTTGTATATATATATATGTGTGTGTGTGTGTGTGTGTGTGTATCTAGCTGGGCTGTGTGTGTGCACACCTATGTATATGCAGGTGCCAAGCCTGAAGGTGCATTGGATCCATAAGTCTGAATGTTAGACTGAATTGAGTAGAGAATATGCACAGAGGATTTGTAAATATGAAAGTTGATTGGACTAAATTGCAAACCTTCATAATCTAGAAATAAGTTTGAATTTGGTTCAATGAGGATAGTTCACATGAGAGGCAGTTAAAGATGTCTGGAGTAAAATGCGGTTGAATAAAAGACGAAAACGAAAATAGAATTAGGGTAAAAGAGAGTAGTACTTTTACCAAAATGACTGAAAACATGAATAACTGAGTATTGGGGCTGAATCTGAACTTGGTACAAAAGAGAAACTTGTGTTGGATAGTAAAATGAACACAATAGTTTGATTAGATTCCAATTTGGAGCTGATTTGAAGGATTTAGCCTTTTTGGCCTTTGAAAACAAGAAAAAGACTAATTCATCATAAAATTTGGACTAAATTGTGAAAAGTAGCCAAATAAACTTGTTTGACTGAGAAGGTTTAGGACTGGTATGCAAGCTTATTAAGATTCACGATCCCAGAGAAATCCTGCAGAACTCTACCTTGGAAGTAGTCGAGCTGAAGTCTAAAAGGTTAAGTAGGGTAATTAGAATATCTGAATAATTCTGTTTGCAAAAACAGATTGAGGTGAGTGATTATGGGTGCTAGAGGTCGAATTCGATCTGGCTTCTAAAGGATTTTATACTCAAGATGATTAGAAGACTACATCTGAGTAGTTAGATCTTGATTTGGGTCTGAAATAGAGATTTTGAAATTTTTGGGTTTAGATAAGAATGAATCTGGACTGAAACACAATTTCTGGATATACTTGGACCGATTTGCAATTTCAGTGAAATTATTAGTTAGGGCTGAATTGGATTTTACCAATGTGGTTCAATCAACTCAACAAATATTTTAAGGTAGGTAATTGACAAGATTTGGGGTTTTTGGGTGGTTTTGAACTGAAACGAAAATAGGGTAATTAGGGTACTTATAATTTGGGTTTTGTCGAAATCAACTATCTGAGATTTCGGATGAGACTTTGAGATCCTCACAGAAGAAGCTTTTGTATTAAGTAGTGCATTGGAGGTATTCCCTGAATCAGATTGAGATTTGGAGTTAATCTATGGCTTTTAGCTTCTCCAGGCTTTTGGAAAATCTGAAAAGGACTAATTTGTAATGCTTTTTGGACTGAATTGCAAAAATGATTTCGTTGATGTGGTTCTGATGCCAACTTTTTGGCATAGGCTTATGTTATAATCTAGATCATATTCTGGAAGAAATCTGATCTGAATTGGTTCAGAATTTGGTTAAATCTGAGTTCTGAATCTTAGGGTATTTAGGGTAATTAGGAGTTCTGGTTTTTGAGAGCAGATCTGGGATTAGTCTCTAGGTTTTAGGATCTGAGTTGATCTTGACACGGAAGACAATCCTGACAAAAGATCAAAGATCCTATCTGATCTGTCCGATTGGGAGTATGAGCTGTCTGGAAGAACTTGGTTGATTCTGGGTCTAGATGGACTGAACTGCAACTAAGAAAATCAGGAGGTTGAACTAGTTTGAAATTGTTTTGTGATAACAGTGACAATCTAAATTTTTGGATAAAATATGGTCAAAGGTATTGTAGGCTATTTTGTAAATCAGAACTTAGTTTATAACTACTCATGGTTCTGAATCATATTAGAACAGAACTATTGCTTAAAAGAAATAGTCTTGCACTTAGATATCATAAATAATTATCATTAGATGATAAATGGTATTTTATAGGAAATATAAAATAGTGTTTTTAGTAAAATAGGTACATATGCATACATACACATGATTGTGCATATATGCACAGGTACATTTAAGGAAAATATATTTAACTAGTTGCGAATTAATTTTTATATTTTAGTTAAAACTTCTTAGAGAGTACTCTTAAAATTAGCTTTGCAGTTAAAACAAAAATGAAATTTTCAGGTTCAGGTTCTTGTAAAGCAAAGTTTTTAGGCCCTATTTTCGGGATGTTACAACTTGTATGCGTAAGTGTATTTTTAGTTGTAAGTGCTTAATGTGTATGTATAAGCACAAACATTATTTAATTATAAGTGCTAAATATGCATCATGTGTAGATGCAAATTTTTTATACAGTACATCCTTGTGTAAGTGCAATTTTTTAGTTATAAGCAAAATACATAAATAAGTGTCCATAGGTTTCAGTTATAAGTCCTCAATGTGTATGTATAAGTGTTGATCTCTATATTTGTATTATATTGTTTAGAAGTTGAAAGAAAAAAGTGATGGTGGTTGTCCTAATAAAAAAAGATGAAAAGGCACCATTTAAACAAAAACAAAGGCACATAGAAGAAGAAAATAAAAATATTGAGAATGGTTGTCCTAATATGAAAAGATGGAAGTAATGTTGCAAAAAAAAGACTACTTTGTATTTAGTGTACTTTCACTAAATAGCCACCCTCTAAAGAAAAATGAGGGGATGACCCTTTTGAGACTTAGTTTTGGTTTTCGCACTTGACTTGCTCAGATTCTAATATATGAAATATGGGATCTTACTCAGAATTACCGAAACCCATAGTGATCGAAACACAGTTATAAAGATAGCACAACTCTTTTTGAAAAGAGGGATCTTGTACATGTCGGACGTTATGACACACTCGCCTACATCGACTAATGAACTATAAGGTCTATGCCTATGTGTTAGATGATCTAGACTCGATCCTATTACAAAATATTTATAGTCCAATCAATTGAGATCGTATCAGACTTAGACTCTACTAACTAACCCTAATCGTATAGGACTCAGTTATGTATGTTGATCGGAATACAATCCAACCAGACAGAGAGATCGAATCCTTTACGTACTCGACCTTTCACCCCAGACTGCGACTTGGTGCTTGCCACCTTGGACTGTGACCTTGGGCTGCGTTCTTGCGACCTGAGATCCTCCCGGATCATGATTCCCTTGTTGAGAAGGAGCCAACTCCCGTTGGTGACCATTGATCAAAACTTGAGATGTGAAAATTGAGATTGTCCATCTTCTTGGTGTACCACTTTGCCGCACGCGCTTGTTGATCTTTCCGGCCGATCCGAAAGACTCTTGTGTGCCGCTGTGGGTGGTAATCGCCTTCTTCTCTAAGAACACGTCGTCATGTAGAGGTTCTTCTCATTGATAGATGATCTGGGAGGATCTCAGGTCGAGTTCGAAATGGATTCGCGACCTTAGAAAGGTTTGTGACCTTGGGAAGGATTCGATCTCTGGTCAGAATTGTAGTTCAATCCATATACATATAACTATTGTGAAGTCCTATTTTTGTTTTGCACAGGCCAGACATTGTCTGTGATGGTCGGACAATGTCCGGCCAATACAAAATTCTCTCAGCACTTGCAAAACGAAACCAAAGACAGATAAATCTGTCCGGTGCTTCTGTTCGGTATGGGCCGGACATTGTCCGTGATTGTCCGGCCAGTACATATCTCGTGAATTAATTAAAAACACTAGAGACATTTGAAACCGTCCGGGGGCTTTTGTCTGGGATGAGCCGGACATTGTCTGGAAGTGGCCGGACATTGTCCGGCATGTATAAAACTTGTGAGCCTTAATCGAACAAGTAAACAGAGACATATATATATGTCCGGGGTTTTTGTCCGGACAAAAGGTATCTGTCCGGCCTTCACAAAATGTGTTGAAACAGTAACTGACACGCATGCCGTTGTGAGTAACAGTCACTATTGATTTGTACAGACCGGACTTTGTCTGATATGGCCGAACAATGTCCGGCCTGTACAACTTTCGCCCTGTTTCTTGCAAACGGCTAATTTCTTTGAAGCTATATAAACCCTTCGACCTTGGCAGCTTTTTAGCAATTGGTTCATCTCAAAAACTCTGTGCAAAAGCTTGCCTAACCTCTCACACTCACTCTCTTGCATTTGGAGCAAAATCTTTGAGAAAATTGTGGAGAGCAAATTGAGAAGAGTTGCATTTGAGCCATTTGCACTTGCATCCTTGTTTTTTAAGCTTTGTGTTTGATCAAGTGAAGTGCTGGGCTTATTACTCTTGGTGATTGCCCTCACCTAGACGACCCATAAGGTCCGGCGATCTCTCCATCGATGGTGTGTGTCGGAGAGGCCCGGCGGTTGGGTGTAAAGGCTCGGAGCTCGCCTATCCAGAGAAGAGAAGGGATGCCCTAGTGGAATCGAAGCAAAAGCTCTTGTGTAGAGTGCTTCAACGAGGATTAGTGGAAATCGGCAAATTTCCAATACCTCGGAAAAAATTTGATCTCGTTCGGTTATTTCTTTGCTTGCTTCATACTTATAGAAATTGTGATATTGTGTTTTTTCCCCCTAAGATTGCAAAACTTAATTTGTGACATCTTCTAGATTATTTGTGAGTTGATATTGCAATCTAGGATAAAGTTATTCAATCAAAATTAATATTTGTAAAACCGCCTATTCACCCCCCTCTAGTCGGCATCCTTCGATCAACACGTGGTATTAGAGCTTAGGTCTCTCTTTTTAGAACTTAAATGTCTAGAGAGAGGATGTCGTCGATCAAGGAAAACTATAATGGAAAGGTTCCTTTCTTTAAGGGTGAAAATTATTGTTATTGAAAAATTAGGACGGCAGTTTATCTTGAGTCTATTAGTTTTGATGTTTGGAGGGTTACTAGAGACGGATTTAGAGCTCCTGTTGATTTAGAAAATCTTACACCTCTAGAAACAAAAATCTTCAAGCAAATGCTCAAGCAAAAAATGCTATATTCAATGGACTAGATTTAAATGAGTTCAACCGCATTAGTAATCTTGAAACATCATATATGAAATGTGGAAAACCTTAGAAGTAATTCATGAAGGTACCGCTAAGGTTAAGGAAGCTAAGTTAATTAAATTAATTAGAGAATATAATTCTTTCATTATGTTTGAAAATGAAAATGTGAGTGACATGTTCACTTGACTTAACCTTTTAATCAATGATCTTAAAGGTTTAGGTACAAAGTTTGAAGACATCGACATTGTGCGCAAGATGCTTATGATTTTACCAACGAACTTCGACACCATTGTGACCTCACATCTACAACTCCAACCGAGCTTTTGGGTACTCTCATTACCCATGAAATGCAAAAGGTGGAGATGAAAGGAATTGTGGAAGCTTTCGGGTTGAAGAAGAAAAATTTGGCTTTTAAGGCCAAGGTCGAGGAGGCCAAGGAAGATAAGCTTGGATGATGGATCCGATGGTGATTTATCCCTCCTTTTGAGAAAAACCCGAAAACTCCTAAATAAAATCAACAAGAAGGGGTTTGATTTTGAAAAGAGGCGAGGACCGCACAAGAAAACCGGATTTAAGAACATTACATGCTATGAGTGCCATGAGAAGGAGCACTTTTCTTTGAGATGTCCTAATAATAGAAGTGATCATCAAAGATCACAAGAAAGGAAAGATGGCGGAGAAGGCTCGAAGGGCAAAAAGATGCTCTTCAAGAAGCTCTATAACAATAGAGGTAAGGGCGAAGCTTGCATTGGAGAATGGTACTCCAGATCGGAGGAGTCCGACTCGGATGATGAAGCTCCATCAACCTCCAAGAAGATGGCGGGAATTGCCATTGGAAACGCCTCTTCCTTTGAAGATGAGTCATCTCTTTGTCTCATGGCAAGTGACGACGCAAAGGTATCGGATACCGAACCTTCTTATGACGAACTTGTTGATATGGTTATGGAATTAGATGAGGCACTAGGTAAGTTAACTAAGGAAAACACAATGCTTAAAAAGGAATATTTAACTCTTAGTAATTTTTATGATGAACTAAATGACTCTCATGAGGCACTACTAGTTAAGGAATTTGTTGATTCAAAACAAACTTGTGACATAGGAATTACTTGTGATATTCTAGATGAATCACCTCATATTGTCTCCCATTCAATATCGACTACTTGTGATGATCTAGGAATTAATCATGAAAATGCTTGTGATTCGGTTGTTAATAATGATTCAAATTTATTTCTAGAAAATCTAGAACTCAAGACACAAGTGGAAAAATTAAATCTAGGATTAGCAAAATGTTTTAAAGACAAAGATATCTTTGATAAACTTCTTAGTGAGCAACGATACTCATTTAGGAAAGAAGGTTTAGGAGATGAACTGAATAAAAGAAAGAAGTTGTGTACTAAAGTAACTTTTGTTAAGGCTACTAATATGTTTTGTCACAAATGTCATGATATAGATCATTTACCAAATGCTTGTCCCTCAATTTCTAAAGCTAAAGAAAATGTGTCTCACTCCCATTACATGCTCAAGAAAAATAAATTTGGAAAAATGATTGCTAAATTTATTGGTATACATCACCTAAATAAACATAAAAAGAGAATTTGGGTTCCAAAAACTCTTGTCTCTAACTTTCAAGGACCCAAACAAGTTTGGGTACCTAAAAGCGTCTAACCTTTCCTTTAGGTGAACTACAAGACCAGTAGAAGGCATTGGGTGCTTGATAGCTGGTGCACCCAACACATGACCGGTGACGAGGATTAACACCCGGGTCACTTCTAATGAACTTTTGGTTCAAAGACAGGTTCGAGCCAGACACGAGTCTGGCGATGCGAACTCAAGCCGTTCTGAGGGGCATTACCATGAGGTCGCAAGCTCTACGCGATCAGGTTGCAGGCTTTGTGTGATCAGGCCGCAAGCTTTGCGCGGTCAAAAGTTCGTATGTTATACGCGAACTGGATATCTGGAATGTTGCGCGGTCAGCCAACATCCCGCGGCCAGGACGTTTGTTGACCAGGGAACTTGGAGCCTATCTGTTTTGTTGTCCATACAACAGGATATTCCAAGTATCCCGAAGATTCCTCCACGTAGAAGATCAACCGTCGGGAGGTTAACACATGTAGTTGTCCATAACTAACACGTGTTTTAACCTACGTGGAAGTTAACAGTAGTTCTCCAAAAACCGCATCCAACCGTTCAAGCAACCGTTTGATGCAGTTTCTTCATGTGGCACCCTTTCGACCAGTATAAAAGGGTGGCATGGAGTATCAAGAGGGGGATCAACCAATTGATCAATAGAAGAATCAAGAGATTCAACACCACTCAAATAGCCAAGTCTGCGGCCTATATTAGATAGTTCTTTCAAGCCTCCTTGGCTTTACTCTGTACATTTACATAGGGAAAAACCCTTCGTCTGTGAAGGGGTTTTTCTATCATTTTGTAACCCTTTGACACTCATAGTGAAATCCTAACAGGACGTAGGGCTATTACTCCCATCATCGAGGGCTCGAACCTGTATAAATCTCTCTGTGCTCCTGTTCACCATTGTTCTACATACCTTTCCGGAGGGTCGCCCTGAAAGGTCTCACTACTTACAAATTATGCATAAGTTCGGCTGATGACTCCGAGTCCGAATCGTCGACAACCGGTGATGAAAATCTTTTCTCCTCTTTTGAGAATGGGTGCAATGACATAGATAAAATTACGTTTGGTGATAATAGCAAAGGAAAGGTAATTGGATTAGGTAAAATTGTGATCACGAACAACCTTTCCATCTCAAATGTATAACTTGTTGAATCCTTGAATTTCAATTTTCTTTCAGTTTCAAAAATTTGTGATTTGGATCTTCGATGCATTTTTGAACCAAATGAAGTTACTATTGAAAGCGTAAAAGACAAATCTCTAGTGTTCAAAGGTTTTTGATATGGAGATTTGTATTTGGTGGATTTCGGTTCAAAAAACTCTTGCATTTCAACTTGCTTGGTTGCCAAAAATTCCTTGGGATGGCTTTGGCATCGTCGTTTGGCTCATGTTGGAATGCATCAATTGGACAAGCTTTTAAAAAGAGATTTGGTTTTAGGAATGAAAGATGTAAAGTTTGAAAAGAATAAACTTTGTAGCGCTTGTCAAGAGGGAAAATAAGTTGCAAATACTCACCCCGCTAAAAATGTTTTATCAACATCTAGACCACTTGAGCTTTTGCATATGGACTTGCTTGGTCCATCTGAAACTCAAAGTATTGGTGGTAGCAATTATTGCTTTGTTATTGTTGATGATTTCTCTCGATTTACTTGGATTTTCTTTTTAAATCATAAGTCGGAAGCTCCAAGTGTTTTTAAAAGATTTGCTAAACACGTTGAAAATGAATTTGAATTCTTCATCAAGAAACTTCGAAGTGATCATGGTGGAGAGTTTCAAAATTCTGAATTTTTTGAGCTTTGTGATGAATCCGGAATTAAACACGAATTTTTCGTGCCCTACACTCCTCAACAAAATGATGTTGTGGAAAGGAAAAATCAAACATTAATCGAAATAGTTCGAACTTTGTTAGATGAGTATAAAACCCCCAATAGGTTTTGGGCTGAGGCCGTCAATACGGCTTGTTATGCTATAAACCAGCTTTACACTCATCCACTTTTAAACAAAACTCCTTACGAGCTAATTGTTGGAAGAAAACCAAATATTTCATATTTTCGAGTTTTTTGTTGCAAATGTTACATTCTTAAAAAGCGCATGCATTTTGAAAAATTTTAAAGACGTGTTGACGAGAACTTTCTAGTTGGATATTCATCAACTAGCAAGGCTTATCTTGTTTTTAACTCAATAACCAAATGCATTGAGGAAATTTGCAATGTTGAATTTGATGAAACTAACAGCTCTCAAGAAGAGCATGAAAATCTTGAGAATGTAGGAAATGGGGAACTACAAGAAGCAATGAAGAACATGACGATTGGGGACATCAAACCTAAAGATGAAGACTCAAAGTCACCCGTTCAATAAAATGCTCTTATGGTTCTAGAGACCGCTACTCAAGTTGATCTTGATCCGGAGATGAAGGAAAATGAAGATCAAGCATTGCAAAATCCAAGACTTCATCAAACAATCACTAAGGATCACCTCGTCAACCAAATAATAGGTGATGTTGGTAAAGGTGTTCAAACTCGTTCTAAAATCGCATCTTTTTGTAAGCACGCATCATTCATTTCTAGTGTTGAGCCCAAATGCATTGATGAAGCTTTAGCGGACCCGGATTGGGTAAATGCCATGCATGAGGAATTGAACAACTTTACTAGAAATAATGTATGGAAACTTGTAGAAAAACCTCTTGATCACAATATTATTGGTACAAAATGGGTCTTTCGAAATAAGCAAGATGAAAATGGCATAGTTGTAAGGAATAAAGCTAGATTGGTAGCACAAGGTTATTCTCAAATTGAAGGATTAGATTTTGATGAAACCTTTGCTCCTGTGGCTAGACTAGAAGCCATTCGTATCTTACTTGCATTTGCATCGAATTTTGAAATCAAATTATTTCAAATGGATGTTAAAAATGCTTTCTTAATGGTGAAATTTCAGAATTTGTATTTGTAAAGCAACCGCCGGGCTTTGAAGATCCAAAATATCCTAATCATGTTTATAAACTTTCAAAAGCCCTTTATGGTCTTAAGCAAACTCCTAGGGCTTGGTATGAATGGTTGCGAAATTTTCTAATTTCACAAGGTTTTAAAGTTGGAAAAATTGATACAACCCTCTTTACTAAAATTATAGATGAAGATTTCTTTGTATGTCAAATCTATGTTGATGATATAATTTTTGGTTCCACTAATGAATCCCTTTGTTAAGCTTTTGGTGAAACTATGTCAAAGGAATTTGAGATGTCCATGATCGGTGAGTTGAGCTTTTTCCTTGGGCTTCAAATCAAGCAAATCAAGGAAGGAATTTTCGTGAGCCAAAGAAAATACGTAAAGGATTTGCTCAAGAGATTTGGAATGGAGGATGCAAAGTCAATCAAGACCCCCATGGCTACAAATGGTCATTTGGACATGGATGAGAGAGATAAACTGGTGGAACTCAAATTATATCGTTCTATGATTGGTAGTTTATTATACCTCACTGCTTCTAGACCGGATATTATGTTTAGTGTATGCATGTGTGCTAGGTTTCAAGTCGCCCCTAGAGAATGTCACTTCATTGCGGTAAAAAGAGTATTTAGGTACTTAAAACATACACCAAACATAGGTCTTTGGTATCCTAAACATGCTAGTTTTGATCTTCTTGGATATTCGGATTCGGATTATGCCAGTTGTAAAATTGATAGAAAAAGTACTTCCGGTGGATGTCAACTTCTAGGAAGATCATTAGTCTTATGAACTTCTAAGAAACAAAATTCGGTTGCACTTTCAACCGCCGAGGTGGAATATGTTTCGGCCGGTAGTTGTTGTGCACAACTTTTATGGATGAAGCAAACATTGCTAGACTAAGGCATAAAAGTCAATTGTGTTCCACTTTTATGTGATAATGAGAGTGCCGTTAAAATTGCTAATAATCTCGTTCAGCACTCTCAAACTAAGCACATTGACATTAGACATCACTTCTTAAGGGATCATGTATCAAAAAGGGACATAGTGATTAGTCATGTTTCAACCGACAATCAATTAGCAGACATATTCACTAAATCCTAAGATGAGTCAAGATTTAGCAAGTTAAGAAATGAATTGAATGTTATTGACATATCAAATGTTATTTGAATTCTTGCTTGCTTAGAATGGTCTTTTATTGTGCTCTTATCTAGTATATATATATATATATATATATATATATATATATATACAGGAAAATACCCAGGCACAGGTCTGGCCTATCTCGACAAGGTAAGGCTAAGATAATGGTTCTAAAATAACAATGGAGATATGAGAAGCACTATTGCTATTTTTAGAAACCAAGGATGAAAACCTAAAGTAATGCAAAGAAAGAAAACAGAGAAATATTAAACATGCAATGCAAAATAAAGAAGATAAATAGTAAATATGCAAAAGAAAGAAGATAAACAGTAAATCACATAACAAAAGTAATAATATAAAAATAGTAAACTAGAACAAGAAAGAAAAGAGATAATAAGAACAGAAATATACAAAAGAAACAATTATATTAAGAAAGCATGATACTTACAAAGGCAGAAGGCGAGTGCTTCTGCTACCTTCACACACGTACAAGTTCATGTTCGGTTAAACGTTCAAGTTCAGTACATGTGTTCAGTTTAGTACATGCATTCAAATTTTGTACAAATTTTACACTCTACAACTCTCTATATAGAGTCTTTATTTAGTGCAAGTCTATTTACAATACTACTTAGATTTTACAAGTGAGGTGGAAGTTGAAGTGGAAATGGGATGAAAGAGTGTTGTGGATGTGTGTTCTCTTCTCATTTGTGTGCTTCTTCCAACTTGTTTCTTCTTGCTTGAGAGACTCCTCCTTTTATAGGGGTCTTGGATGTATGTAGATCCTATTAGAAGGACTCTTTCAATAGTGTCTTCATATAATTTTGTCCTTTTGAATAGTATTGTCATATAATTTGTCCTTGTTGTCTTCAAGTGGAGTGCCTTTTGACTCTTATGTCTTGTCAATATTGTCTTCAAGTAGAATACCTTTTGACTCTTACATCTTGTCATGTTTCCATTATTGATGTATCTTGGAATATTTTAGTCTTCATGAAACTTCTTCATCTTCAGATTTTGTTAATCCTTTAAGGAGGTAATAAAATCTAATGTCTCGTCCTGATCTTCTTGCTTAAATATGGAATAATAATTAAACTTTTGAGAAGATGAGGTTCCAGAGTTACTGGCTTGTGAACATTTATCTTCTAGGCTTCAACATGGAGCCCTTGAATCTAACGGCTGTGGACTTTCTTGTATCATTTTGAACATTGTTTCGTAGACTTGAAGTTGTAGCTCAGCTTCTGATAGTCCTAGTTTATTTAGGAGTAATTCCTTTGTAATCTTTTCTTTTAGTTTGATCATGTTAGATTTGTGAGACTTTGTTATGTTCCCTTTTCCTTGCACAATTGGTTTTATGTCAAACTTATCCCACCATTTTACCTGATATTTTCTCATTATGGCAACCGGAAATTGGTTGTGACATAACTCCAATTCCCACTTCATAATCCAAGGCATTCCTGTCTCTGAACAGAATTGCATCAGGACAAAAGGATATTCCTTCAGATCTCTGGTAGATTCTTTAGCCACCTTCTTCATAACTTCCTCTAGAAGGATTTCTGGAATAGCTCCTATCTTGAGCCAGAAGTTTTTAAAGAACCAAAGTGGTATATTGGATAATTTTTCTTTGAAGCGGATAAACCATGAATGCTTCATTTGAATATTTTGAAGTAGTAGAACATTTTGCCATGCATCTTGATAGTCCCAATAATTATATTTGTTAGGACTATATGAATAAAGTGGTCTAGATATATATGGGTTGGAAGCGGTATCCCATTCTTTCAAATCTATAATTTTATTGATGAGTAACTTGGTATATGTTGTTTCCTTGTCAATTCCCATAGTGTGATATATTTGAGCACTTCTAGTTTCAAGCAAGATTGCTTCATAATATTTTTGATCTTTGTTCGGAGATTTAGGCACAAAATATGATTGTTTTGGAAAATACTTGGTTATAATATTTTTGAGACCAAGGTTCAAATCATTGAATTCCAAAGGCAATATATGTTCCTCTGTTTTGAGAATATATTGAGATGTATGCCCAAAATCTTGTGGCATCATTGAGGGTTTTTGAGTTGAACTTTCAGGATATATATTGGAGAGTTTTTGTTTGCTTGGGGAGTACTCAACCGGCCTCCCACTTGTTGATATATCCCTCTTTGGGGCCATGTCCCTGTAAAAATTCACGAGACAGGAAGTCTGGGAGTGAATTATTTTCTCCCTTAATATGTTCAATTCGAAAGTCAAAACATGATAATATTGCTTGCCATCTAGCAAATATTTGCTTTGAAACCAGATTTTCGACATCGTTTTGAAGGACATCTTTTGCTGCTTTACAATCGATTCGCAGCAGGAATTGCTTATTTAGAAGTTCTCCTTGAAACTTTGAAATAACCTTGACAATTGCCAAGATTTCTTTCTTGATGGTAGAATAATTTTTCTGAGCATTACTCCAAGTCCCCAAAGTGAACCTGACTAATTGCTCAGAAGATCCCATCTTTTGTTTTAAGATACCTCCGAAGCCTATGTCTGAGGCATCAGTCTCAATAATTTTGAGAGCATCTTGATCTAATATATGTAAACAAGGTAATTTCTTAACCTTGTTCTTAATCTGTCTAACTGCCTGAGTATGACTCGAGGTCCAGGCAGGAGGATCTTTTTCCAATCTATCTGTCAAGATTTTTCTGTCTTTAGCAAGATCTTCATAAAAATCTGAAACATAATTTAAACAACATAAAAACCTTTGTAGTTGCTTTTTATCTTTTATTTCATCTGGGAATTTATCAGCAAAGTCAATAACCCTAGCAATAGGTGTGACTTGATCAAAACGAATTCTATACCCCAGAAATTGAATATCAATTTGAAAAAGTTTCATTTTTCTAGCTGATACTACGAGGCCATTGTACATAATAGTTTTGTAGAAAATATTTAGATGTTTCCAATGTTGATCAATATCTTGAGAGAATACCAAAACATCATCTATGTAGACAATGATAAAAGATGTGTAGGGCAAGAAAATTTCATTCATTATTCTTTGAAACTCAGAAGGTGCATTTTTTAAACCAAAAGGCATGACATTCCACTCATAGTGCCCAAAAAGAGTGGTAAAAGCAGTTTTATACCTGACTTCTTCTTTTATTTGAATTTGCCAAAACCCAGATTTCATATCAAATTTTGAATAAATTTTAGCTCCTTAGATTCTCCTAATTAGGTCTTGTTTATTAGAGATAGGATATCTAAACCATTGCAGTACTTTATTCAAGGGTCTATAATTAATTACTAGTCTAGGCACACCCCTTTCTTTTTCGGCAGCATTTTCAACATAAAAAGCAGCACAACTCCAAGGAGAAGAGCTCCTTCTAATCAGATTTTTTTGCAAAAGATTTTCAATTTCTTCTTTGCAAATTTCAAGCAGCCTTTATTCATTTGTATAGGTCTGGCTTTAGTGGGAATATTTTCTTCATTAAAATCAGAAATGTAAGGCAAACCCACAACATGTTTTTTCCTATGCCAGAAAGTAGAAGGGAGATCAGAACAAATTTCTTTAGTAAACTTTTCATGTAAAGTTTTCTGCTTCTTTTGAAAATTAACATCATCAAGAATTTTATCTATCCTAATATTTTGAATCTTTGAAGAGATCTACTGAATAAATTGCTCTTTGTAACATATGATTTCTCTAAGCTGATTTAACATAGTCTCACTAGGTTTTGAACAAAATTTGATAGTAACATTCTTACCTTTAGTCTTGAATTGGATACCTTGAGTAGTTACCAAAAAGGGTCTTATAAGAGACAAAAATGATGTTCCCAAGATGACTCCCTGTCTAAGATTTCTAACTAAAAGGAAAGAGGTTTTGATACAAACTCCACAAATGCAAACATGAATTCATGGATTTTATACCTCACTTCTAAAGGATTACCATCAGCTGCATTAATTTTATGAGTAGTTTTTTGAAAATATCTTAGAGGGACTATGCCTTCTCTAATGCAAGTAACATCAGCTCCTGAGTCAAGCAGAGTTTTGTGTTTAAAGATATGACCATCAGGAAACTTATATAAAATCTCAGCATACTATTTTTGTTTGAAATATTTTTCTATTGAACTGACAAAATCGTCAGAAGTTTCTTTCAATCCCAAATCATTTTGGAAAACATTTTTAGGAGTACTAAGTTTATGAAAATTCAAGATATGAGTTTTCTTTTTAAGATCTTGTAACTCTCTCTTTATAACATTTTGTTCTCTCTTCAGATCATTAAGCAAAAATTGCTTTTCTTTAAAATCTAAAGTCTTCTGGATGTCTTTTTCTATGCTGAAAAACCCTTTATTATGAATGGACTTTTTATTGAATTCCTTAGGGCCTTTAATCAAGGATATATATTTTTCCAGTTGACTTCTCTTCTCTCCTGGACCTTGAATTGAATCAATTGTATCCAAAATAAATTGCTCAATATTTGTAAGAACCTGAACACCTTCATCAGGGACTTCTTCTGATCTTATAGTGAACAATCGTCTATTACATGTACAAATAATTATTTTCCGATCATTTGAATCTGAACACAACAGAGATTGTTCTTCGAGATTAAAACATATATCATTTTTATGCTTTATATCTCTGTTTCTCTTTTTTCTAGAATCATACCAATCTTTTTGAGCTCCAAGGCAGAGACTAAATTCCCCCAAGAAGTTTTGCTTCCCAACGTATAATTTAGAGAGAATATGAATCTTATCATTATTATCTCCGAAATCTGATATAATTGCACATCTTATATCAATTAGTTGTTCTTCATCAATCAATTTTTTGTTCTTTCCTTCATAATTTTCTCCACAATTGCTAATATTGCTCTGATACCAAGGAGTAGCTCTAGTGGCATTTTTTACAAGAGAATTGATTCTTTGGTCAGGATCATGATCTATTTTCTTAGAATAGCTAACTAGGCTATTAGATAGAATCATGGGATTTTCCTGCCACAAATCTCTAATCACCATTTCTGAAATTCTCAATTCTTCATTACTCCTGGACTCAAAATGTTGGTCTTCTTGATTCTTCTTTTTAGTGCTAGTCTCAGGATGATGAAGGCTAGAGAGGGGATCTATTTTGACCATCTCAGTTTGGTTGACAAGAATATTTGAAGAAATTTCTTCTAGACCTTGATGATTTAAGAGATGACTTGTATGTATAGGTTTATCAAGGGTACTCTCAACCAACTTTTCTAAAGAGTTTGTATATTTGAGTTCACCAAAGGTACTCTTATCTGGCTCTTCTGAAGAACAAGCTTCTTTAAGGACCTGAACAGGCTTAGAAGGAAGATCAAACATATCAAATTCTGCACAATTACACGGCTATGTTCCCATTACATCTGAACGCATGATCAGAAGTACAAACTCCATACCCTACTCACCTAGCTTTCATCTACCATTTGTTTCACATTCCAAAGCAAAATGGCCCTAGATCACAGAGCCCTAAGTCAAATATTTGGCCCACAACTCTAAAGTCCAAAAACTACCCCATGTACCTCCACAGAAGAATTGACACGCCACATTACACATAAACCTCATGAATCATCATATGCAGTCATAGAACCAGAACAATACGACCACCGAATTACCCAATAAAGCAGAAAAATGAAGATACGAATTGGATGCAAACAACTTGAGAACAAAATGCCCTCACCTTGAGAATCACAGTGAGCATGCCATCGAGTCTAAGAAGAGGTTTATCTATTTCAAAAATAGTAGTTTCCTTGGATGCCTTCCAATTCGCAATATTTTTTCCCGCATCCTCAAAATATATAGAAGAACCACTTTTAACCGACATTGTTTTAACGGACCTTTCCTACTTGAGGCTATAGCCCTAATAGCAGTGCTCAGAGTCCTGATCAGCCAAGACGTCTTTTAGTACAGAAGAGAGAGTAATGGACAGTTTCCAGTCAACGGCAAGGACAACTCCCACAATTAAGATCAACCTCTTTCCTTTGCAGTGTTCCTTTCGCGATTTACGCCCACCAAACGCCTATCACACGGCTAAAAGGGCGACGCTACCTCGGAACCCCCGACAAAGCCAACAGGGATCTCCCCTGGACCTACTATACCAACTCCTCCCTCCCCCCGGACGAAAAGACGACGGGGCTTGACCGAGACGGCCGGGCTCTGATACCAGGAAAATACCCAGGCACAGGTCTGGTCTATCTCGACAAGGTAAGGCTAAGATAATGGTTCTAAAATAGCAATGGAGATATCAGAAGCACTATTGCTATTTTCAGAAACCAAGGATGAAAACCTAAAGTAATACAAAGAAAGAAAACAAAGAAATATTAAACATGCAATGCAAAATAAAGAAGATAAATAGTAAATATGCAAAAGAAAGAAGATAAACAGTAAATCACATAACAAAAGTAATAATATAAAAACAGTAAACTAGAACATGAAAGCAAAGAGATAATAAGAACAGAAATATACAAAAGAAACAATTATATTAAGAAAGCCTGATACTTACAAAGGCAGAAGGCGAGTGCTTCTGCTACCTTCATGCACGTACAAGTTCATGTTCAGTTAAACGTTCAAGTTCAGTACATGCATTCAAGTTTAGTACAAATTTTATACACTATGACTCTCTATATAGAGTCTTTATTTAGTGCAAGCCTATTTACAATACTACTTAGATTTTACAAGTGAAGTGGAAGTTGAGGTGGAAGTGGAGTGGAAGTGGAAGTGGAGTGGAAATGGGATGGAAGAGTGTTGTGGATGTGTGTGTGTTCTCTTCTCACTTGTATGCTTCCTCCAACTTGTTGAAGAACTACTCCTTTTATAGAGATATTGGGTGTATGTAGATCCATGAGAAGAACTCTTTCAATAGTGTCTTCATATAATTTTGTCCTTTTGAATAGTATTGCCATATAATTTGTCCTTCTTGTCTTCAAGTGGAGTGCCTTTTGACTTCTATGTCTTGTCAAAATTGTCTTCAAATAGAATACCTTTTGACTCTTACATCTTGTCATGTTTCCATTATTGATGTATCTTGGAATATTTTAGTCTTCATGAAAGAAAATTTCATCTTCATCTTCAGATGGTTGAGCTCGATTTCCTTGATAATAACATTCGTCTGGAGGAAACCAGTTTTCTAGCCATCTCATCATGGTTCTGTAGTTTTGCAGTGTATTGTTGTCATCGTTATATTATGGTCTTATAATGTAATGAAGATTTTTGTTTAACCGAATATCTCGATTAACAAATACCCTCATTATTTGGTTCTGAAAAATCATTTCATAGTCAGGATCTGTCGTGGTATTACGGATACCCCGGCAGGTTTCTTCGGACGTGCGTAGCACGTGTACAGCGGCGCGAGCTGACCGAGTTACCGGTCACCTCTCACCGGGCAACGCAGCAATTGACACAGTGAGTTTTATACAGGTTCGGATCCCGGTGGGGGCCCTAGTCCTGTTGGCACCCTCCGGACGCTAGTCCACTGGGGAGGTGCTCTCTCGGGGAGAGAGGCCTCCAAGGGAGCCTGTTGTTTGAGTGTGTTGTAAATGAATTAGAGTTAGTTACAAATGAGATACAAGGGGGGTATATATAGTCCCCAAAACATGCAAAAGACCAAAACGCCCTAGCTACGGCCGTCGGATCGAAGGGCGCTGATGTCCTTTGGCTAGGGGAACGGCCCGGATGCTCGACACGTGTCCCCGTCAGCTCCAAAAGGCTTCTCTGGTCAGCAGCCATCCTTCCAAGGCTCCGGGTGCCACCGGGGGCCCGGTGACCCTCCGGGACTCACCGGGGGTCCAGTGACCCTTCGGGACTCATCGGGGGTCCGGTGACCCTCCGGGTCTCACAGGGGCCCCGATGACTCTTCGGGACTCACCGGAGGCCCGGCGATGCTCCAGGTCTCATCGGGGGGTCTCACCGAGGGCCCGGTCACTCTTCGGGACTCACCGGGGGCGGTGACCCTCCGGGACCCGGTGACTCCCTGGGACCCGGGGCCCAGGGACTCTTCGGGACCCTGCGGGGACCCGATGACCTTCCGAGACCCTAGTGAACCTCCGCGGCCCGAAGACTCTCCGGGACTCTCCGGGGGCCCGAAGACCCTTCGGGGACCCGGTGACCCTCTGGGACCCTCTGGGACCCTCCAGGGACCCAGTGACCCTCTGGGACCCTCCTGGGACTCAATGACCCTCCGGGACTCTCCGGGACCCGGTGATGCTCCGGGTCTCACCGGGGGCCTGGTGACTCTCAGGGACTCTCCGGGGGCCCGAAGACCGTCCGGAGACCTAGTGACCCTCCGGGACTCTCTGGGACCCGGTGATGCTCCGGGTCTCACAAGGGGCCCGGTGACTCCTCGGGACCAAGAGCCCGGTGACCCTGGGATCCGCTAGGGACCATCTCCGCACAAAGGGTCGAGGCGGTCCGGAGACCCCGCGGGACCCAGGACCCGCTGGGGACCTTCTCTGCACGAAGGACCAAGGGCGTTTGGGAGGTCCCCTGGGGACCCATGGCCTGGAGGCCCGGGGAACCATCGGGGACTTTCTCCGCACGAAGGCCCGAGGCGTTCTGGAGACCCCACGAGACCAGGGGCCCGGAGGCCCAGGGAGCCACCAGGGATCTTTTCCGCACGAAGGACCGAGGCACTCCGAAGACCTGACGGGACCCGGGGCCTGGACACCCAGGACCCGCCAGGAACCTTCTCCGCACGAAGGACCGAGGGCGCTCGGGAGCTCACTTCAAAGACTACCCGGAGGTACAGGATTTTCCCCAACAGGATCTATCTTGACATGCTGCTCGAGTTCAGAGGACTCCATCCAATGCCTCCATGCTTTGTGGATTTTTTCATATGGTTGGTTCAGTATTTCTTTGTCTTCTTCTGTCAAATCATAGATTTCTCAAAGCGAGCTATCAAATTTTCCTTTCAGCACACAAATGTGATGACTTGCCGGCCTCAAGGGTTGTTGGAATTTTGGGGGAACTGAGCGAAAGAATATTTTGTAGCGACCTCGAAGATCACTTATGTTTTCACAAATTCTTTTTACTACAAATCCAAGATCGGATTGTAGTATTTGATCTAGCGTTCTATAAACGGCCCGCAATAAACCTTGATCTAGGAGAGTTTGGAGAGAAATAGTGACGAGGATTAATACCCGAGCTAGATCAAATAAATGCACGACTGGTTCAAAGACAGATTCGAACCAGATAAGTGTGTGTTGATGTGAACTCAAGTTATTCCGAGAAGCACAGGCATGTGGTCGCAAGCTTTATGCAATCAGACCGTAGCTAGTGCGCGGTCAAGAGTTCGTGTGCAATACGCGAACAGAAGACTGCAGATGGTGCGCGGTCAGCAAACAACGCGCGGTCAGAATACCTTCGACCAGGGGACGCGGGATTGTTCTACCCCTACAACAGGGATATCCCGAGTATCCCGAAGATCCTTCCACGTATGGAGACAACCGTCAGAAGGTTAATATGTGCGATTATCCATGAGTAACACGTGTAAAGCCTGCGTGGGAGTTAGGGGCAGTTGCCAAAATTACACCCGAACAACTGTTCGATGCCGTTATGCACTGGCACCTTTTCGACTAGTATAAAAGGGTAAGCCGGTGCATCACATCAGGGGATCGAATCGAATCAAGAGATCGTCGAATCAAGCAACCAAAACACCTAAAGAATCGAAAGACAGTAGTCTAAGTTAGATAGCTTTCTCAAGCCTTCCAGGCATTGCTTGTACAAACACATAGGAATAATCTTCCCCTGTGAAGATCTTTTCTATAACTTTATAACTCTTTTTACCATACATAGTGAAATCCCAACAGGACGTAGGGCTATTACTCCCACCATCGAGGGCCCGAACCTGTATAAACTTCTCTGTGCTCTAATTATTTTTGATTCATCATACCTTCCCGGAAGGACACCCTGAAAGGTCTCACAACCTACAAATTCTGCATAAGTTCGACTAAGGACCCTGAGTCCGAATCATCGACAGCTGGCGCCCACCGTGGGGCCTTTCTCAAGGCGTTCTAATTTTCATCTGGAGGTTCGCTGAATCATGGCTGGAGCATATGATTCCGACAACGATTTCGATCTCGAGGATTATTCTCACATTCCGATGCCTTCTCCGAGCGATCCTGTCCCGATGGAGGAAACTGGAGGCGAGGACGTCCTAGAGGTTGATTCGACCCTTCAGGTCATGTCTATCGACCAGGAGGCAACTAACGCAAGGTCAGAACCCATTGAGGTTCTTAATGCGTTAGAAGACAAATCCGGTCCGTCATACGACCCTGCTGAGGGGAAGAATGATGCTGACCAGGAGATCAGCCCAGGGAGGTTCGACCCTGATAACCTCCATCGTCTCTTTGATTTTGAGTCTGACTCGGAACAAACCGAGATTTTTTCTCCCTCGGCGACCTCTCTCCCTAGATAGTTCGCTGCCTTGTCGGAGGAAACTCCTGATCAACGGGCTGCTAGGGAAGAGCAGGAACGCAAACAAAAGGAGGATCAAGATCTCAAGAAACAAGACAATGAACTACGCAGAAATACCCTAGAGGCTCTTCAAGATGCGCAGGCTCGTTACGATGCTGCTCCGAGTTCTTCCCGATGATCACGTGGTCGCAAGCGCGACCAGACACCCTCTTTGCCTCCGGAGCGTTTCCCGGTGCACGAAGAAACGGTGACACCTGGTGCCCCTAGGAGAAGTACGCATGGCCGGCTCCGATCTATTGCGGAGGTCATGCGTAATTTTTCTCCTACGGTCACGGATGCGCAGAAACCGGCCTTCACCAGAATCCTGGCAGAGAGGTTAGATGAGGTCTCATCTGACGCGACCCCTACGGCTTCTTCCCGATCGGCGACACGTTCCCACAACCGAGAGCACTCTCACTCTGGTTCTAGTCGACGGAGTCACCCGACACCTGTACCATCCCGACAGGACAAGTCCAGGAGGGCGCAGGATTCTCGTGATAGGGATCGGGTTCCTGTCCACTCTCGTTTAGGACCACGAGTGGCTTCTCCATTGCGTGAGGTCGCCTGCGATCCGGTCGAGAGCCATAGGACAGTTCACGGTCCCTACGTTGGTTGTAAAGCCTTCTTGTCCGGCCTTCATGCGGTCGTTTGGCCAGACAAGTTTAGACCAGGGGCCATAGAGAGGTTCGATGGAACTCAAAACCCTTCCGAGTTCCTTCAAATCTACATTACTGCCATCCAAGCGGCAGGGGGCGATGACCGGGTCATGGCCAACTACCTGCCAACAGTCCTCGAAGGACCGGCAAGAACCTGGTTGTTCAACCAACCCGAAGGTTCGATCTATAATTGGGAAATGCTGTGTGATGCTATCCTCAGCAATTTCCAAAATTGTTATCAGAAGCCGGGTAAAGAGGATGACCTCCATCGACTACGGCAAACTTCGACCGAAACTCTTCGTCAGTTTGTCAAGAGATTTGTTGGGGTGAGGAATACCATCCCGAACATATCTGATAGCTCTGTTATTAGGGCATTCAAACATGCCGTTCGATATCGGAGATTCACCGAAGACTTGCTCATCCATCCTCCTCGATTAGTAGCCGATCTCTTTGATATGGCTGATCGATATTCCGACGCAGCCGAGGCTGTCGAATGGAACCGAATGGTTGATAAAGGTAACCTACCGTCTCAACCAGGTCTCAAGGACGCTAGGAAGGAAGATTCAAGTAAGAAGCTGGAATCTTCATCAGGCCGAAAATCGAAGAAGTCGAAAAGGAATCGCTCTGAACAGTACCGGGAGGTCGCAGTCGCAGAGAAGCCTCCTTTGACCAAAGGTAACAAGCCTTTGTTTAAAAATAAAACTGCTTCTGGTGGTCGTAGTGCCGACCAGCCAGAGAAATCAACTAACCTGCAGGAAGGCAAGAAATGGTGTCCACTCCACAACTCCGCAGGCCACGACCTCAAGAACTGCAGGAGTTGGTTGAAGCAGTTAGATGACTTCTACCAGGGGGTTGGACCGATGCCGACCTTACCAATTAAGGAACAAGCATGTGGGTTAAGAGACGCCGACGGGGATGAAAAGATGTCTTACCAGGTACCTCATAATCATGTTAATGTTATTTTCGGAGGTTCCTCCTCTTTTGTTTCCAAAAGGCAATTTAAGGACTTTTATCGAGAGGTTAACCAAACGGAGACATCCCTTGGTGAACCTCAATACCCCCGTTGGTCGGATACACCTTTGACGTTTGATCGCTCTGATTGTCCTGAGGGACTTACTCGACCATTGAGACTTCCTCTGGTCATTACCCCTATTATCAGTAATGCGAGAGTCGAAAGGGTCCTGATCGACGGAGGAAGCTCCTTGGACATTCTATTGGTCAAGGCGCTCGACGAGATGCAAATTCCTCGTTCAAAAATTAAGCCCATAATCCACCTGTTTTATGGGGTAATTCCTGGTCCCTCCATGATGCCGCTGGGACAGGTGGTTCTTCCAGTCACACTGGGAGAACCGGATAACTTCCGAATAGAATTAGTTACTTTTGATGTAATTGATTGTGATTCGGCTTACAATGCAATCTTTGGCAGGCCAACTCTTGCTAAGTTCATGATTGCAACGCACTATGCTTATCAGTGCGCCAAGTTGCCTGGCCCCAAAGGTGTCATCTCGATCCGAGGCAGTCGCAACATGGCACTGACGTGTGACCGGCTATCTTTGGAGATGGTGGACCAACTTCCCCTCCGGGACGCTCAGGTCGCCACAGTCGCTGCTGACGCGATCAAAGCTGCTCCTCGACCAGATGAGAAACTCAAACTAGTTCCATTGTACCCTCTTGGTTGGATCAGGTCTGGATGACAAATAGGAACTCGAGCTCATTACTTTCCTCCGGGCTAACGCAGATGTGTTTGCGTGAAAACCATCCGACATGCCTGGTGTCCCAAGGGAGGTAATCGAGCACAGGTTAGCGATTTGACCTGGACAGCGACCAATAAAGCAAAAGCTCAGGCGTTTTGCTGTTGACCAACAGGAAGCCATCCGAGAGGAGTTGGATAAACTCCTGAAGGCCGGGTTTATTCGCGAGGTCGATCACCCGGAATGGTTTGCAAATCCGGTCATGGTCCGCAAGTCAAATGGTAAGTGGTGCATATGCGTCGACTACACCAGCCTCAACAGTGTCTGTCCGAAGGACGACTTTCCCCTTCCCCGCATCGACCAGCTGGTCGACTCAACTGCGGGTTGCGAACTGATGTGTTTCCTGGACGCTTACTCAGGATATCATCAAATTAGCATGGCAGAAGAAGATGAAGAGAAGACTGCCTTCATCACCCCGTTCGGCACCTACTGCTACGTCAGAATGCCGTTCGGTCTCAAGAACGCAGGTTCCACGTACCAGCGCTTGATGCAAAAGACCTTTCTTTCCCAGATAGGGCGTAATCTCGAAGCATATGTAGACGACTTGGTTGTAAAAAGCACTAAAAGATTGTCTCATTTAGATGATCTCGCTGAAACCTTCTGTAATTTGAATCGCTTTGGAATAAAATTAAACCCGGAGAAATGTTCTTTTGGGGTTTCTTCAGGAAAACTTCTTGGTTTCCTTGTTTGTTCCAGAGGCATTGAAGTCAATCCTGAAAAAATCAGGGCTATTCAACAGATGAGGTCTCCCTCGACCATGAAGGATGTTCAGCGCCTGGCAGGTCGCATGACGGCCTTAAGTTGGTTCATATTGCGACTAGGCGAGAGGGGACTACCTTTCTTCAAAGCCCTGTGAAAACATCACAATTTTGCGTGGTCCGATGAGGCCGAAAAAGCGTTTCAGGAGGTGAAGGCATATTTATCTAGTCCACCAGTCTTGGTATCTCCCGACAAAGGAGAACCATTACTTCTCTATTTGGCGGCCACGCCACACGCGGTCAGCGCTGTCCTGATCGCGGATAGAGAAGGAATACATAGACCCGTCTACGATGTGAGCGAGGTACTTCATGGCCCAAAGGAGCGATACCCTGAGGTCCAGAAGATACTTTACGCACTACTGGTGGCTTCCCGTAAGCTACGACATTACTTTCAAGCACATAAGATCACAATGCCCTCATCTTTTCCATTGGGGGATATTGTCCGCAATCCAAAGAAATCTGGTCGGATCGCAAAATGGGCTGTCGAGCTCGGTGCTTTCGATATCCATTTCACGCCCTGCACCGCAGTCAAGTCTCAGGTTTTGGCCGACTTTGTGGTCGAATGGACCAATCCTGAGCCACCCGCGTGGGTACCCGAGGAATTGGAGTGCCCCGATCACTGGACAATGTATTTTGACGGCTCTCATAGTTTTCAACACTCGGGGGCTGGAGTGGTCTTAGTTACGCCTCAGGGCGAACATCTTAAGTTTGTCTTTTAACTACACTTTGTTGCGACCAATAACGCAGCAGAGTATGAAGGTCTTCTTGCAGGGCTCCGGGCAGCAAAATTCCTCGGAGTCCGTCGATTAGTGGTGAGGGGAGACTCACAGCTGGTCGTAAACCTGGTAAACAAGGAGTACAGCACCTCCGATGAGACAATGGCTCATTACCTGGGGGAAGTGAGGAGATTGGAAAAACACTTCAGTCATTTCGAAGTCCAATACATCCCGCGAAAGGACAACATTCTCGCAGACCAATTATCCAAAATTGGGTCCTCACGCACATCCGCTCCAGCAGGAGTGTTCGTCGAACACTTGGAACATCCTTCGATTATGACTTCGGTCGAGGATGATCCGGTAACAGTCTGCGTTACCAACCTCGGACAGGAACAGGATTGGACTCATCCATTGAGAGTCTATCTTGAACATGGGACCTTACCCGAGGACGAAACCGAAAGCGATCGGTTGATTCGAAAAGCGCGTCTATACAAACTCATCGAAGGAGTTTTGTATAGGAAAGCTACTCAGGGAGTATTCATGCGCTGCATATCTCAGGAGGAAGGTAAATACGTCTTGAGAGAAATTCATGACGGTGTATGCGGTGCACACGCGTCATATCGTACACTAGTCGGAAAAGCTTTTCGACAAGAATTCTACTGGACTTCGGCACTCGATGATGCCAAGAATATGGTCAAGATGTGTCCTCAGTGTCAGTTTCATGCGAGACAGGTTCACCAACCTGCCTATGCGTTGCAAACCATTCCCCTTGCATGGCCTTTTGCGGTCTGGGGGATGGATATTGTCGGTCCTATTCCACAAGCGGTCACTGGATACAAAAGTTCTTCCATAAGAACATTGTTGCTCGATTTCGTGTTCCGAATCGTCTCATTACGGATAACGTTTCTCAGTTTGCTAGTGGTCTTTTTCTGGATTACTGCGATCAGATTGGAACCAAGGTGTGCTTTGCTTCTGTGGCTCATCCACAAAGCAATGGTGCCGTGGAACGTACCAACGGGCAGATATTGCAAGGCATCAAGAAACGTGTTTTCGACCGCCTTAAGACTCGCTCGGGGGCTTGGGCAGACGAGCTCTACACCGTTCTTTGGGCACTGCGAACTACCTCTAGTCGAGCCACCGGTGAGATGCCCTTCCATCTGGTCTATGGGGCTAAGGCCGTATTACCTATGGAAGTTAGTATTGGATCTGTTCGGATAGATCAATTCAAACGAATTGATCAGCGCGAACAGCGATCGCAAGATCTCATCCTCCTATAAGAAAAGCGTGATCGCGCTTTGATAAAGTCTGCGGTATATTTGCAAGCTTTGCGCAAGTACTATAATAAAGGGTGCGACCACATAGTCTTCACGTGGGCGATCTGGTTTTACGTAAAATACAACCAATCCAATCGCAACAAATTCTCCCCGAAGTGGGAAGGCCCTTATGCTATTGTTTCGGTGCCGCGACCAGGATCAGCTCGGTTAGCGATGGAGGATGGTCGAATCTTATCCAATACTTGGAACATCGACCAACTACGCAAGTTTAACATGTAAGTATCCAATCCCTTTTTCTTTTCAATTAGCATGGTTTAATAAAATAAGCGCTTCTTTGTTGTTTCATATGTCGAATATTGCCTTTTATGCCCATGTATTACGAATTTGGCTCGCGGGCTGGTCGCCGGTGGTTATATCGTCACAATGCCCTAATCGGATTCGCTGGCCAATCTCATGACCACTTCCAGATAAGACACTCCTCAATAAGCCTTTTCTCAATGCACACGGGGTTTACTGGTATGTCCTTGGTCATCTGGGTGGCTGCCGGTTTGCAACAAGGTTAGGCATTGCATCGAATATAATTACCTGGTCAAATGTCCTTGGTTGTTACACCCATATTTTTCCTGTGCTTATAATACTAAGTCTTCAGTATATATAACCACAGGCGGGGGCTAGGGGAATATGGATACAATATGGAACAACAAAAAGTGCTTTCTTTCGGAACAAAACCAAAAAATGCATGCATTGCATTGTATAAATTGTATCTGTAAAGGTACAAAGGTTTACATAATGCCGAGCTCGATCAAGAGTTTATCTAAGAGAGGTCTAACTTCCTCCATGATAGCCTCAAGTTGGTCTTCACTCTCGATCTTTGCCTCTCCTACCAGTGGATTCAGATCCAGATCTGGGCCATGGTGGAGACGAAACCAGCAGAGAATGGCAGAGGCGGCTGATCGGACTCTGGTTTTCATCGCCTCTTGTTGTCGCTTAGTATCTTCAGGAAGATACTCGAGGAGTGATTCCACTTGGGCTACGACCAATTTAGACCAGTCACTAGGGCTAAGGTCGTCTGCTGTGGTTTCGACCACATTAGCCCTTAGAAGACCGGCTACCATCTTTAACTTTTCGAAGATGGATATGCTTAAGTCTTTGTTTTCCCTGCGGACAGAGTCGATGGTCATCTGGAGATCTGCATTCTCTTGACCAAGCTGGCTTATTTGATCAGCTTGCGCTGCAGTAAGAAGGTCGTTATAAACAGTCCAAGCGACAAAGTTAATTCGTTCTGGTCGGAAGTTGACTTACATGAGAGCTGCGATCGCAGTTGTTTGAGCTCGGCCTCTAGATGTGAAATTATGGTGGCCGCGCTGAGCTCATCATTTTCCCGATCAACAAGGCTCTTCTTCATGAAGGCGTTTTCTCTGCAACAAAAAAGACGATTGTCATGACAAGTTTGTATTCAGGCAAACTAAAGCACATTTTCCTTACTGTTGCAAGCAATCCTTTTCCTCTTGCATGGCCTCAATGCTATCCACCATAGCCATCGATCGGGTCGCCATGTGAGTCAATTCCTATGTCATGGAAGCGAATCAGTTCCAAAATCTGAGTAATTCTGTGCCAAACTCAGATACCATGAGGGGTATTCGACATACCTCAGTGTATTCCCGAAATGACCTGTTCTTCAAGATGGTTGGAGGCCGAGTCGACGGACTCGCCTTATCCCCGATGGGAGCAGCAGATGAATGTCCCTGCTGAGCCTCGGTCGCAGATTTCAATACTTGCGATTGAGCCTCCGCATCCAACTCGTCCATAATGGCCCGGACGACTTTCTGGACCGGAGGGATGGAGCTTTCTTCACCAGAGGCTTCAGCGTCAGAAGGAACTTCAACCCTCGCCGAGGCCGTTGGAGGGTTTGGCGCTGAATCTCTACGCCTAAGCAAGAAAAGAAACCGTTAGTTTCAGAGATGGTTGCCACAACCCGATCCGGTATAAACAAAAGGGAATTCTTACCGTAATTGAAATCCCATCAGCTTCTGGGATTTCGAAGATGGTTCCCCAAGAGAAAGAGGACAGTTGTTGTCTATCCTGGTCTTTCTCTTTGTGAACAAGACCTTCTCTTTTTCTCCCTATGTATACCAGCCTGTAAGCATATACATGAGGAATGATGAAGATCCGAATGGTAAGAATCCTTACCGGGGTAACCTACTCGGTTGGCAGGGATGCACCCGATGGTCTGGGTGTCTCGTGAACCACCTGTGCTGGCACTTCATCCGCGACCCTGAGGTTGGAAGTGGTCGCGGGATCTTGCTCCGTTATTCCCGCCCCTGTCGCCAGGAGCGGAGTAATCGCCTTCCTAGGACTAACAAGAGTCGAAGGAGGGATTTCTTCTCCCTGTACAAGCATGGCTTGATAAACATGCATACAGATGAAATTTTAAACTCAAGATTGCGTGGAATCTTACCGCGGTCGTCCCTTCGACCAAAGAGGGAGAAGTTACAGATCCTGAAGCCTCCTAGGCTTCAGGAGCAGAGGTCTCACCCGCGACCACGAGGTTCTCGGTGGCCGCGAGGTCTGCAATAGCTGTCTCTGCGGGCTGAGGTAGCTCTTCACCGGCTTGAGGAGCGATCGCCGTCCTCTTCCGGTGAACCAGAGGAATGTCGTCTTCCTCCTCCTCGCTTCTTTCACCCTGTACGACGAAGAAGTAATTCTAGTTCACACCTGGGGTAACAGAAGGCACATGATATCTTACCGCAGTCTTCTTTGCGGTAAGGGGCGTCCCATGCGAAGAGCCTTCCCCGAGAAGTTTCTTGGATTTCTTGGGGTAGGTTCCCTTGCTCCAGGCCTTGAAGAGACTTTCTTCACTCTCTTCATTGTCGACTTTCTCAGGAAACCGACGCTATGCTGTCCCAGTGCTCTTGTTAGTACAAGACATGCATATGACTTACAGAAAGAACATAACGAGAGATGACATACCTTTCGACGTTCTTGTCTAAGGTCGTCGCCGGCATGGATCGATCAAGCTTTGGGGGCGAGGTGATCCCTTGGTTCCCTCCACTTCGGCACTATATGCCCTGAGGAGGTAGTTTATCCACTTCTCGACTTCGGACGAAGGCAAAACTATGTCACCAACAGACCAGTTAGCGAACATGAAAGAAAAGCGTAAGACTTCGTTGGCTAAGTCACATACCATTATTATAGTCCAAGGTGCTGTCCGCCATGGACTGTATCTCCCAAGCCGGATGAGCCCTTTCGCGTAGGGGGCTCACCCGATTCTTCACGAAGTCGCGAATAACATCGCGAACTATCAGTCCCTATTGGACTAAGTGAAGAATCACCTCGGCTTGCTTCTTCTGCTCTGCATTCAGAGCAGGGAGGGAATCCAACTCGCTGGACTTCTCTGGCCGCGAGTTCTCAAACCACAACCCGCTCTCGGACGAAAGGGTGCAGTAGAACCATTTCTGGTACCACCCGTGCACGGAGTCTCGCAGGGGTGGGAAGGGATACTTTTTCTTCTCCCTTATCCGGAAATAAATACATCCGGCGGCGTTGGCGCTCTTCGACCACGCCGAGTAGTAGAAGCGTCAGAAGAGATCCATACTGGGATACACTCCGACGAAGGCTTCGCATAGGTGCTGGAAGACCGCCAGGATCAGGATCGCATTTGGGTGGAGATTCACCAACTCCAACTCATAGTGCTCCAAGATCCCCTTCAAGAACCGACTCTCAGAAAATCGGAACCCGCACCTCAGGTATTCTTCGAAAACCACCAACTCGCCCTCTTGGACGATTGGGGTTTCTTGATCTTTCCCCGTGGGTCGCCAGTTGATCAGCAATCTTGGGGGAAGGATCTCTTCCTTCTCCAGCGCCATCAGGCTCTCCTCCGTATGGTGAACTGATCGGCTCCAAGATGTCATTTTTGGAAAAGATTGTGAGAGAAAAGTTGGTGGCTTTGGGGGCGATGGAAGATGAGGAACGAGGGTTTTGAGCGGCGGAAGTTCTAGGGCTGGAGGCTGGATGTGTGGCTTCCTCAAGAAGCTACCTGCTCCTTGTATAGGCCCGAGGAGACGCTCCACTGAGAGTAACGTTCCATTGAATATTCTATTCATTTCCTATAATGGATGTTTCCTCTGGTAAACCCGTTATGCGTTCCCTGTACCGAATCCGAAATGAAAGGTTTTCTTTGTTTCGAATTTGAGGGCTAAAAATGGGCACAAAAACGTGAAAAGATTTACAAAGGATTTTCGGAGGACATTTTCCTTCTTGTTTCTTGTAAACTTTCACAAGTTGATCATAAAGATATTCTATGATTCAACTGTTGGCATACGGTTGTTTTTTTATCAGATTGCTGTATTATTGGAACTATGTTTCTGATCGGATTCCAATTCTAGTCGAAGTGTTGGTCTGATCGAATTTTGGTTCTGATCGCGGTAACCTTCCAGATCGAACCTCAGTTCTAACCGTGGCTTTGAAGTCTGATCGCAGTATCAGCACTAGTCGCGGTATAACATATTAAATGCGTTTCTGGTTGTAATACCGGGACTTATCTGTGTATGAGTGGTCGTAAAAACACTACTTGTGGTCACATTTTCACACAGAAGTTATGAAGAATTTTCATGTTATGTAAGGTAAAAGAATTCTTTATTTCTGACAATCTTTACATACAAAAGGGATGCCGGCGACCAGAGCGTCGACCTGATCCGAGAGCGGTTTACAAAGTTCTCCTAGGGACATGTTGTCATCAGTAAGATCTACATTGACGACCCCAAGGGAACTAGCAACTACTCTAAATCTATCTACATCATCCCTAACAAGAGACGCACTATTATTCCTAATCAAATCAGAGAGTTCTCGTTGCTGTCGAGCATAGTCCCTCTCCAGGCGGAATTGGTGCGCCTCTTCGCGGGATCTTTCAAAACAATCTGCCAGGTGCAGAATTACCGAAGACATCTCTTCGGTCTTCTTCTCCAAGGCCTCTTTTTCCTCTTGGAGAGTCTGTTCGAGGGGAGGAGATTGAACCTCAGCAGGCTGGTCGCTGGGGGCTCCAACGATTTTCGTCTCCTACATTTGCAGATGTTAGTTTTACTAACTATAACAACAAGCAAAGGGAGATGAAAGTAATTACCAATCCTTGCAAGTGACAGGTTGATATACTTCCCCCAGAAAGTAGATCACCCGATAAAAGTCGAGGATCATCATATGGTGGAAGTGTAACATTCCCACCAGAAGATTGCTTCCCCAACACAAGTTGAGGATCATCTGGTCGTGGAAGTACAGCTTGCCAACCAGAAAATTGATCACCCGAACAAAAATGGGGATCATTGGGAGGAAATGGAGAAAGCTGAGAAGAACGTCCCTCCAAAGGTGGAGATGAAGGTTCGACCTGCCGAGGTGTATGAACAGGAAGAACTACGGGAACCAAAGGAAGAGAGAGCAATGATGCATCTTTCACCTTTGTTCTGCTGGAGGATCCCTCCTCAACCTTGGGTTTCTTCCTTGAAGGAGACAGATCTTTGGACATCTGTGAATCCTGCTCGAAAACTTCTTCTTCATCACTCTCAATCTCGATGATGTTTTGGTCTGCCATCGAGAAGTGTATGGAAGGGAAGGGAAGATGGCTTTGGAAGAGACTTAGCCGAGAAGAACGATTGTGGAGCTTTGAAGTCCAGAGGCTTCGGTATTTATAGCTGCCGGGGTGACGGTTCAGTTTCCGAACACCTCGTGTTTTTAAAGCATTTACAATTTTACCTCGGGTTAAAAAATGTTTCTACAGCGCCATCATTACCCATCACATATTACCCAGAGTCCGTCTCGGGGAACCAACCGCCGCACTTAGTGCGCCACTAAGTGGAGGATTTGAAGCGTCGGGTTAAGTATCCGATGTAAGTCTTGAAATTTGAAGCAAACACGTCCCTTCGTTCTCTTCAAATTTGAGGGCTAGCTGACGAGGATTAATATCCGAGCTAGATCAAATAAATGCACGACTGGTTCAAAGACAGATTCGAACCAGATAAGTGTCTGTTGATGTGAACTCAAGTTATTCCGAGAAGCACAGGCATGTGGTCGCAAGCTTTACACGATCAGACCGTAGCTAGTGCGCGGTCAGGAGTTCGTGTGCCATACGCGAACAGAAGACTGTAGATGGTGCGCGGTCAGCAAACAACGCGCGGTCAGAATACCTTCAACCAGGGGACGCGGGATTGTTCTACCCCTACAAAAGGGATATCCCGAGTATCCTGAAGATCCTTCCACGTTTGGAGACAACTGTCAGGAGGTTAATACGTGTGGTTATCCATGAGTAACACGTGTAAAGCCTACGTGGGAGTTAGGGGCAGTTACCAAAACTGCACCCGAATAACTGTTCGATGCCGTTATGCCCTGGCACCTTTTCGACCAGTAAAAGGGTAAGCCGGTGCATCGCATCAGGGGATCGAATCGAATCAAGAGATCGTCGAATCAAGCAACCAAAACACCTAAAGAATCAGAACACAGTAGTCTAAGTTAGATAGCTTTCTCAAGCCTTCCAGGCATTGCCTTGTACAAACATATAGGAAAAATCTTCGCCTGTGAAGATCTTTTCCATAACTTTGTAACTCTTTTTACTATACATAGTGAAATCCCAACAGGACGTAGGGCTATTACTCCCACCATCGAGGGTCCGAACCTGTATAAACTTCTCTGTGCTCTAGTTATCTTTGATTCATCATACCTTCCCGGAGGGACACCCTGAAAGGTCTCACAACCTACAAATTCTGCATAAGTTCGACTAAAGACCCCAAGTCCGAATCGTCGACAAATAGTTACTCTATATGGACCTATCTCCAAACCTCTAAAATGTTTTAAATCTATCTCCGCCCTTAACACCAAAAAGCGGTGTTTTGGTTGGAAACAAATAGTTGTATCTATGGTAAAGAGAGGAATAATCGCTTTGTATAGAGTTATCCCATGGGGATCCTCTTTACCCAAATAGATATCTAGAAAATAATCTTGAAGTCCCATAAAGACTCCCAATTGTCTTTCTTTAAATTTTTTCCAGATTAAATCTATAATGTCTTTACTAAAGTAAGACATTTCTTCGTCTAATTTGAAGCTTAATCTAGGAATTAAATGTTCAGCTGCAGAGTTATGCATGATCTTTTGGTGTTTTATTATTCCCTTACTATATGTTAATCTATTTATAGGGAATGATTGAATAGATGTTGCGATAGGTTGAATGGATGAGTGCAAATTTGATGATCCACATGCCTACTAGTATGAGGTGACTGATCTATAGGAATTTTCTGTGATCTAGATGCATGATCTTCTGGGCTATATTCTCTACATGAGGATGCGAAGTAATATGCCAATGCATTGAGTGCTGAAGCCTTGTCTAAGGCAGATCTAGATTGCCAAATCAAGTTTAGCAACCCTTGTTGTATTTTTGTAGCAGGAAAATTATGATTAAAACAGCTTTGTCTCCTTTGAGATGATAGTGGCAGGTTCCATGTACTGAATTTTATCAATTGATTTCCTTCTGGCTTCTCCATTTTCCTGAAAAAAGGATTATCTTGATGATCTATAAATATATTTTGGACAAAATGCTCTTTGTAAGGAAAGACTTTGTCATATGATCTAGAAAGATTTCTTCCGGCTTGGAAGAGAATATCATCTCAGCCCATTTGCCTTTTATTGTAAACTGAATACTACTATTAGTTACCAAAAATGGTCTGATAGCTGAAAGAAATGTTGTCCCTAAGATAACACCTTGTTTGAGATCTTTTACTAAGAAAAAAGAGATTTTGATGCAGACTCCAGAGATGCAAATATAAATTTCAGGAATCCTATAACTCACGATCATAGGATCACCATTGCCTGCATTAACTTTGTGTGCAGTTTTCTCAAAATATTTTGAAGGAAATATCTCTTCCTTGATACAATTTATATCAGCTCCTGAATCTAACAAAGTTTTATGTTTAAAAGCATAACCATCAGGGAATTTGTATAGGACTTCTGTATACCATTTTTGTTTGAAATATTTTTCAATAGAACCAATAAAATCTCCATCATTTTCTTTAAGCTCAGGCTCTATATTAGGAATGTTTTCAAGATTATTTTGTTTGTGAGATTCTAAAATTTGGATTTTTATTTTAAGATCAAACAATTCTTTTCTGAGAATATTTTGTTCTTGCCAAAGATCCTCAATTAAAAGCTTCTTTTCAATTCCTCTAGAACTCCTGATCTTTTGAAAGACCTCGTCAATAGTGAAGAACTCATTATTTTGGTTTGATCTTACCTCAAGATCTTTGTTTCCTCTGATCATGGAATATATTTTTCAAGCTGACTTCTCTTTTCTTCATAATCCTGAATTGAATCAATTGTATCCAAAATAAATTGCTCAAAACTTGTTAGGACCAAAATACTTTTTTCAGATTCTTCTTCTGAAATATCCTGCTCATAACAAGAACATTTACTGTTTTCACAGCAATTTATATCAGAAGTATAGTCAGCCTCTGAATCAATGCTATTTAGAATTTCTTCTAGTTTTCCTTTAAGGTCCTTGGGATCTGATTCAAGCAAAGCTTGGATTTTCTTTTTAAAACCATTCCTGTAACATCTATTGGCAGTATGACCCTTTTCTCCACACTTAAAACAAGTAATATCTTTGTTTTTATCTTCTCTGTTGTGGATCTTTTTAGGTTTTCTTTTCCTAAATCTGTCGTTCTTTGGGTGTCTACTATTGAAGTTTTTTGCTTGATTTTTCTTTTTTCATAAAGATCTTGTTGGAAACCAAACTGATAACAAAAATCCCCTAATTATCTTTTTCCCAACATGTTTTGTCTTTTAAGTTGATCCTTAATTTTGAGATTATTACAAAGATCAGCCCCAACAAGCTGAATCTTTTGAGTGATTCTTCCAATATCTAGAGACTGATAGTTGATACTACCTCCTCCTTCTTTTCTTAATAAATTTCTTATTTTTTAGCAAATAAGGGAGGTAGGCCAAAGATATATTTTTCTTTCCAAAATTCTTGATTGGGGTCAGGAAGAGTATAGAGTTTTGATAAAAATGTGTCTTTGTACCATCTAAAATCTGATATTTTTTTCCACCTCAAATTGATCAGTTGTTCTCTAGTCTTTTCGTAGATATCATCATAGTTTCCAGCAAAATGATAGACAATATTGAATAAGAGGCTGGTAATGGCATCGGAGAGATTACCTGGCAAAACATTTCCTTCCGGATCAATCTTAATGGCCCCTAAGATGTTTTCCTTTTGCTCAAGAGTAAGATAATGATCCCACCATCCTCTAAGCTGACCAGAGAATCCTGTGGCAATCATGCCTGCCACCTGTTTATCATTGTTGCCATTGACCCTACAGGCATTGGCATACATAACCATTTGATGACAAAGGGTAAATATTTGATATTCAGTTAAACCATCAAGATTCCATTCTACAATTTCTTTTCCACTAAAAGAAACCATAGAACTGACCTAAGGCATTTCTTCAAACTGCAAGTCTGCAAAGGTTGGTCTAGGATAATAATTTCTTGTCCTAGAAGTAAGTGTGACGGGTTTAAAGGCTGAAATCTTGTTTACTAATTCATTCTTATTTTCAACTTCACCATCAGAAATATGATTGATAATTTTGTAAACTTTTAGGCTATTCATTCTGCTAGTTAATTCAGAGATAAGGTCCTGTGAGCCGAAAGCCTTTTGCTTTCCTAATCTAGTATTAGGATCTAAATTTTGAGGAATGAAAATAGGTAAAGCAGAATTTGAGCTAGAAGAAATATTAACCTTTACCTCAGGTTTATTTTGTTTGCTACCTTCTACCAAAATATTTTCAATCCTATCAGTTTGTTTTCCCAAAGCATGCAAGGAAACATTTGCAAAATTTTGTTGTTCCATAAGATGACTAATATGCTCTGTCCTGGTAGGCTCTACTGAAGAAGTTTTGTTCATAACCTTAAGGGGACAGGCTTTGATATTCTCAGATATCTGAACAGATTCAAAAGGGGGATGAATTGATTCCACCACTTCTCCACTAGAAGTCTTCCAATCAGTGGAATCCATTTTGATAACTGAGACTTGCTCTCTTTTCTCAAACAAATAATCTTCGACGTGAATCCAAAAAGAATCTTCATACCAGTCGAAGAAGAATATGTTTCTCTTTTGTTTCATCATATCAGCATACCAAAGGTCTCTAATTTTGGTTTTGAAAGGTTCTTTGACTTTGTTGAAAAATCTTTCTTTTGTAATCTTGTTTTTAGGAAGATTAAACTCTAATCTGAGAAGAGGTTTGTCTATTTCAAACTCAGGTTTTTGAGCAAATTCAATGACATTGACCTCAAAACCTGAGACAGAAGTCTCATAGGTGCTATCTTCATAAGTAGCAAAGGCGACATTTTGAGGCTTAACTTGATGTGACACTGGGTGCCCGATCTTCCGAAAGGTACGTGATAGATCGATTGGTGGAGCTTCGACGTAGAACGATCCGGCTTCAAATCAGGCACGATCTGAACCCTGCAATCGCAACACCACTACTCCGTTGGTTATCAATCTCACGTGAGCGTGATTGACCTCGCCAAGAAGGCTTATCCCTGCTGCGAATCGAGAACACAAGCAAGAACACGGAAGAAAGCAAACTGAATTGCAAATACGAATGATTAATCTCACAAGTTGGGGTCTCACAAACCGATCAAGCGGCGAAACTGTTCGAAGACAGAATAATCTAAGCAAAACCCAATCCTAACTCGGATGACGGCTACTGAATATAAGGTGTTAGGGTAGGCCAAGGAACCCTGGACGCGCCCTAATGGGCTCCAACGAGGTACATGGGCCAACGGCCCAAAGACGGTGGCGTAGTACCCTGACAGATTCTGGATGCTGACTTGTTTCGATGATTCCCATTGGCTCCGGTGGAATTTTGACGTGAGACTAGTTCCATTGGAAAGCTTATCTCCTTAGCTTTCCAACGGTATATAAAACGTCGAAAACGGAGTCCGTATGCGTCCTGGGCGACGATTTTAGTGCAGACTGCTCCTGGATTCCGAGGTGGACTCGAACTTCGAATTGGTGACGGGATGGGCTTCAACTCCAACTCAAATTCGACGTGGTTGTTGGCCTCCTTTGCTTCCTTGCGGATGGGCTTCACCTCCAACTCGAATTCGACGTGGTTGTTGGCCTCCTTTGCTTCCTTGCTGGTCTCCATGCTTGCGGTGATCCTCTCCATGATTCCTAAGTATAATAGCATCATTAAATAGCAATCCATCCTCGAAAATACAATGCAATTCACTTAGGAGCGAGTTCACCTGTTGATGAAGTAGTCGTGCTCGAGCTCTTGTTATGGGACCTTCAAGGGCCGGTTCAATGCGCGTATCTGAAGGTATGATGTCCTCATCATAACTGGTCTCCTTTCATATCTCATGGAAGGTCTTGACTGAATAAAGGCTGTTCTTTGTGAGGAGAAAACTACCTCAACATCTCCATCTGGGGTTTCAGTCAAGGATTCTAACTCAGTTTGTTGAAGAGGTTTAGGATCAATAACTTGGAAAAGAGTCCATTTTTCAGGGAGAGAGATTTCATCACATTTTAAAGTTTTTGGGGTTATAGAGTTGTTTTTGGGATTGGCTTGAAGTAAAGTAGTTAGACCTTTTGGTGTATGTTGTTTGGCACAAGGGGCTAAAGTGGTCATGGCTTTGTAATAAACTCGATAATTAACAGAGATATTTTCACTACCAGGTTCAAGATCAAAGCCAGATGTTTGAAGATTTAAGGTCAAAACCTTTTTGATATTTGCATCTGTAAGAAAAACAGAAAAATCAGAGAAAGTGTTGAAAAACACTGGCCCATTACTAAGACTAGCTTCAACCAGTCCTAATAAAGAGTCAGAGAACTTTTTATTTCTGGTATCTCTTAAACAAGCCAACACAGAGATATTTAACCCTTTTCTGGTTAAAGATTTGATTGCAATTTGGACCAAACCGATATGCAGATAATTATATTGAGGTTTAGCTCTAATACAGTCGATTTCATTTTCAGATAAAAGATGCAATGTTTCATGTAAGGAACTAATAGAAAGTGTTTTTTCAATTATTTTTATATAATAATCAGATCTTAAACTAAAAGCTCCTATATGATATAGTTCTCTAATATTAACCTTGGGTATTTTCCAGGTATCAGAGCCCGGCCGTCCCGGTCAAGCCCCGCCGTCTTTTCATCCGGGGGGAGGGAGGAGTTGGTATAGTAGGTCCAGGCGGAGATCCCTGTTGGCTTTGTCGGGGGTTCCGAGGTAGCATCGCCCTTTTAGCCGTGTGATAGGCGTTTGGTGGGCGTAAATCGCGAAAGGAACACTACAAAGGAACGAGGTTGATCTTAATTGTGGGAGTTGTCCCTGCCGTTGACTGGAAACTATCCATTACTCTCTCTTCTATACTAAAAGATGTCTTGGCTGATCAGGACTCTGAGCACTGCTAATCAGGCGGTTGCCTCAAGCAGTCAGGAAAAGTCTGTTAAGACGATATCGGTTAAAAATGGTTCTTCCATATGCTTTGCAGATATAGAGAAAAGTATTGCCAATTGGTGTATATATATATACTTATAATTATACATATGTATATATATATATATATATATACACAAGTAATGTAGGCATTTATGCCAATCACTTCCTATTTTGAAGAAAAGACCAAAAGATCACCTCTTCATCTCTTTTCAACAAAACTCGGATGACACATTAAGGGGGAGTAACTTCAAGCTCAGTGAATATTTGTATATCCCAAATTGTGTACATGGATGAAAATTATACACATATTTTGTTAAAAAGATCATTTCCAAATCAAAAAGGTGAAAAAGTACTCAAAACTTTCAAAATGTGCAAAATTACCTCAAAACCTTCAAAAATATGTTTCAAATATGTTTTCAAAGGTTTTGAAAGTGAAACAAAAGAATTTCAAGCTAAAATGCAGAATTTTTACAAAATTGAAGACTTAGAGATCTTGTTTTTGCCCAAAATGACTTATTTCCATAAAACAAGATGGGTTGAGTTTTGACAAAAACTTTCTACATGAAACACTTAGAACTCAATCACCTGAAGATAGTTCGTGTTGAACTTTTCTCAAAAGACCTACGATTTTTAAGTTATCACATTTCCTAGGTCGGCCGAAAACGACCATTGACCTGAAAATACCCAAAATGTGCATTTTATGAATTTAGCTATTTGAGCCAGATTTACGTCCATGTTTTGGCTTAAAATAGTATTTCAAATTCATACAAGTCCAAACATTTCACAAAAATCCAAGTTTCATTGAAAATTGAAGATTTGGTGAAAGTCCGGTTGTTTTACTCGTTTTACTCGAAAACCTCCTTTAGGGGCTCATATCAAGATCTTCTTTGACTCTTATCCATATCAATGTTATCCATCTCTATTTCTAACATGATATTTGAGCCCATTCTAAAACTTAATTCCTTTTTGAAGCAAATTTGCTAAAATCTCACATTTTTAGTAGATTCTGCAGTTTATATGAATTGTCCAGACTTTGTCCACCCTGTGCCGGACTCTGTCCAGCCCGAGCGGACTCTGTCCGGCCTGTGCATAGTTGGGCAATTAATAAATCTCTCGATCTCTTCTTTTTTCCCCAAATCGTTTTAGACCAGAATTTTCTCTTTCCACCCTCTCTCTCCCACCAAGCTCTCCCCTACACTGGACGAAAGGATCAGTCCGACCAATATTCGTCCGGTTCGAGATTTTGGCTCCAGTTCCTCTTCTCCCTCATTTGGCTTGGTCAGATTTCTTCCTCTCCCTCTCCCTTTTCCTTGCAGTTCATCTTGATTCACTTGCTAGGGTTTGAAAATTTTTCTTTTTGCATGATAAAAGTGATGAAATTTTCATGAAATTGAACTTAAATACATATTGATTCCTTATGCCTCTACTAATTTGAATCATCTTGTAGAGATGCATGCCATGAGTATTGAAATGTTCTGTTTAGGAATACAACTACATGATATAGCTCTTGTGAAAATGTGATAAACACCTTGGATTAACTGTTGAACTTATGTTTTCATCATTTCCTACAGATTAGTTTATCGTAGTTCTGTGACATGCATGATATAAGTATATCGATGTTAAAATTGGGTTAAACTAGATGTTTCAAAAGCATAAGACTAAATAACTAGGGCTAAAATTGAAATAGATCATAACTAAAATGTAGTAGGTGAAAATATGAAATCTAAATGTGTTTTTGATGATATTTTACTAATATACATGAATGTGATGCGCTTCAAATCAAGTCAAATGAAACTGAGTGCATATGAGAAAATTGTAAAAATACGTTTTAAAATAAATTGATCACGATTTCAACTTTCATAAGCATGATAGCTAGTGATGTTATTGACATATCTTGCTTAAGAGTTATGAAATAGACCTCAAGACAAACTTGGTGACACTTTTGATTAATCAAAATGTAAAGACAAAAGACTTTTCAAAAATTCTTAAAGGGTCATTTAAAAGTGCATTTGAGGATCATGCATTTCATTGCATTCTCTTCCTATCTTATCGGATCATCTTCTTATCAAACTCTATATCAATCTTTCTCTCCACAGAGTCAGCATGTCGGGATGAGTCAAACAGACTAGTCGTCGCCATGGCTCTGGATCTTCTCAATCGGCTCAACCCATCGATTGGGATGCGTTGGCAGTAAATGAGGATGACGCTGCTAAAGCTCCTCCCATGGACTCCCCTGTTGCAAACTCAGATTTAGATGATAGTAGCAGTGGCGGTGATCAGGGGCCTAGGGGCGCTCAAACTTTTTCAGCTAGCACGGTTTGACGGCTTCGCCGAAAGAACCCATATGAGCACCCTCGGTCTTGCACTGACCAAACTTCTGGAATGCCTTCTAGATGTCTCAGTATAGCACTCGGTTCTCCTCTGCCAAAATTTTCGGACATCAGGCGATCGATTGGAACCTGATTGAGAGCAAAGTCCACTATCCTCTAAAAGGCAAGTTTCTAGCAATCAATATGTGTTCGTTCACTGAGATGCATGAAGAATTGAAATGGAACGAGGATATTATTCGATCCTTCTTTGCATCCCTTCACATTGCCTCGGACCAATCTCATATCATCTTCATGAACAACAATTCGATGAAGACACTCACCAAGGCGCAATTCAAGGAAGCTCTTTAGATTGAGCATGTTGACCACAGTCTCTTTGCCTTGGATGAGGTACGAGTTGAAGATTTCGTCCATCTTTTTGATAATCCAGACCCAAACATCGGCAAAATCTCTCAGTTGATTCCTCCGGTTGCAATACTTGAGAAGATCAACCGGATGACCATTCTGCCGAAGATTGGAGATCGAGGGGCCATCACCTCTACTATGCTATGCCTTCTGAAGGCTCAGATTGACAAGACCCCATTTGATATCATTGAGTTTATGTTCCATGAGATGCAGGTGGTTCAGATGGATCCGCAGAGGCTTTTGCCCTTCACGCCTTTTATTGCTCACACCTTATCATACTTTGGCCTGCACCGAGCATCTCGTCCTACTTCGATGGAGTACTACCGGATGAAGAGTCTGCAGATTCTCATTCGTTATGAGACTCAAGTAGCGCAACCAGTTGATGATGATGAGCAGATGGCAGACATTTCAGCTACGGTGGTGATCCCTCTCCACTTCAGTCCTATTCTATATCTCCTAGCCCAGATGTCTCTGCCCCCCTATATGATGATCATGGAGTGCCTCGACCAGATGTCCATGCGCTTCAAGGCCCGTTTTGATGCAGTTGACTCCTGTCTTAACTCCATCGATCATCGGCTAACATCATCGAGCCTCGACTAGATTCCATGAGACAGGACATCTCTGAGCTGCGCGGGCGTTTTGATGCAAGACAGTATCAGCGTTGCCGTCGCAGTGACTCTTCCTCTGATCATCCTCCGCAGCCTTAGATCATATAGTGGTCGATAGATCTCTTTGTTGTGTGTGTATATGGACATGGTGGTTATATGCTTGTATGGTCTACTCTCAGCTACCTTGTATGTTGTATGCCTTTCTCCTTTTGTGGTTGTTTGATGCCAAAGGGGGATATATATATATATATATGGCTGGGCTATGTGTGTGCACACCTATGTATATGGAGGTGTCATCCAAGAGTTTGAGTCTTGGACTGAATTGCAAATAATCATCACTTGGAGGTTAGCATGGACTTAGTTCAATACAAAGGTTCCCATTGGATAATCAATTTAGGGATGAATTGGATTAAGGTGAGAACGAAACGAAAATGAAAACGAAAATATAATTAGGGTAAAAGTGAATAGTACTTTTCCGAAAATGAATGAAAATGCGAATAACTAGGTTTTGGGGCCGAATATGAACTTGGTACAATTGGGAGACTTGTGTTGAATAGCTAAAGAAACATGATGGTTCAATCAGATTGGAATTCGGAGATGAATTGGAGAATTTAGCTATTTTGGGCTTTTGGAAATAGGAAAACGACTGATTTGTGATGAAATCTGGACTGAATCGCGAAAAGTGGTCAAATGAACTTGTTTAGCTGAGAAGTTTTAGGACTGGTATGCAAGCACATTAAGGCTTAAGATTTCAGAGAAATCTAGGAGAAAGCTCTTCTGGAATTAGTTGAACTGAAGTCTGAAAATGTTAAGTAGGGTAGTTAGGGTAATTAGGAATTCTAGTTTTCGAATACAGAATTGGATTTAGTTTCTCGGTCTTAGGAACTGAATTTAATCTCGATGTTGAAGACAAATCTGTATAAGATAGGTAGGAGATCCTATCTGTTCAGTCTGATTGCAGTTCTAAGCTATCTAGGGACATTAGGCTAATTGTGGGCCTGAAAGGACTGAATTGTAGTTAAGAAAATTGGGAGGCTGGACCAGTTTGTAAATGTTTTGAAATGAACTTAATAACTAGCTTTTGGATAAAATATAACTAGGGTAAATAAGTGTTGTAGGTTATTTTGTAAATTAGGGTTTAGGTTCTGGAGTTAAGACAAAAGGAAATTATTTAGGAGTAGGTTTTAAAAAAAATTTTATGCTCTATTTTTGGGTTGTTACAGTATGGGACGGGCATAGTCAAGTATCTTATCTAGAAACTAGTACACCTCCACAATGGGAATGTATATGTGTATATATTATGATGAAAGAATGACCCAAGGCGGGCTTGGAGTTATAGGCTCAACTGGTAGTCGTAGCGGATGCGTCTAACTACGAAGGTATGGGAGTACCATACTAGTGGAGGAAACTAGTGGAAGGGTTTGAAAAAGGCTTTGCTCTCTTGATGATGTCACGCATTATCAGAAATGCGGAGCACTGTTGACGAACATTGACATGGTAGTCAAGAGATTCTGTGGGTAAAGTGATACCCCTCTGCAGAGTAAAACGTGGATATTCACTCCTTACTTCCAGGTTGGAAGTTGCGTCGTGACAGGAAAGGAGACCTATAGGTAGTCTCACCCTGTGGTACAAGTGTTCAGTAGAGTTACTTAATAACTTGAGTCTTTTACAATCACAAATGAATTTATGAATAAAAACTCATCCTTGCTAATATAATATAATATTTCTTTGACTAGTTAAGGTCTGCATGATACATTTATACATCCAAATTGCTTGCTGAGTGCCTCGGCACTCATCCTTCTATTGTAATTCCTTGTTAGACTTTGAATACTCCTTGGGTGATGCAATGCCGACCGATACACCAGAAGAAGAAATTTATCGAGGAGAGGACAACTGCGAGTTTGACCCAACCTACTTCGACATCGACAATGAAGACTGACCACCATAATCATACCTAAACTATCTCCTTTTGCTGTAATAAATATACCTATGCTTGTATATGTAATTAAACTCTTTGTTATGTTAAGCCATGTTTAATTAAGCTATGTTTTTGTTTCGCTACTCTGTAACGAACATTCTCGGATAAGATGGTTTTATTCGGAAATGTTCATAGACCGGACATGCTACCACGTGGGTGGTATGTCAGGTCGCCGCACCAATGCCGTACCAAAATAATTTACTATTTACCGAAACCGAACTAAAATATTTTTTTTTGGTAAATATGGTATTCAATCTGCAATACCAAAATTTTCAAAATACCGAAAAACCGAATTTCCCAAATGCACACCTCTAATTTCTGTCTTTGAAGAGTTGAAAAAGGACTAATCGGCGATGACGTTTGGACTGAATCGTGAAAAGTGATCAAAAAAACTTATTTAGCTGAGAATTATTAGGACTGATATACAAGCATATTAAGATACAAGATTTAGAAAAATCCAGGAGAAAATTATTTTGCAATCAGACGAACTAAAACCTGAAATTAATAAAGGTGTTGATGAATAGTAATCACTGAAAATGAACAAAAAGGAAATATCTACACTTGGAGATGAATTTGATCACTTACTGGAGAAAAATTTGTATAAGATAGGTAAAAGGTCCTATCTGCTTTAACTGATTTGGATTCAGAGTTGTATGAAAGAATTTAACTAATTATGGGGTTGGGGGTTGAATGGTAATTAAGAAAATAGGAGACTAATTAGTAAATATTTAAAATAAAAGTTTGACAACATAAGTTTTTGATTAAATGAAAATAAGGCAAAAGAAGTATTATGAACTATTATAGCTTATGAGCGTTTTTAGAATGGACAAATTAATTAAGAGATTTATTTGGTTTTCACAATTTAGGGTAAGAGGTTAAAAGATATATTTTTATATGCAAATTATGTGGTTTATTCTTATTTGGTAAAATTAATTAAAGATATTATTCGTTAGCTCAAAACACTACCCATATATACAAGAGGTTAAAAGATATATTTTTATATGCAAATTACGTGGTTCATTCTTATTTGGTAAAATAGATCTTTTCAAGAGAGACATATGGGTAGTGGTTTGAGCTAAAAAATTACATCATAATAATAATAATAATAACAACAACAACAACAACAACATGAAGAAAATATCTTTTAGGTTTTTAAGAATATGATTTAAGTTTTTGTAATAATTTCTAAATGCACCTTTTAGAATTTTTTTTGGTGAAAATTTTATCGAATTTTCGTAAAACAAAATTTTTTAGACTGACGGCAATAGCCTGTTCTACATGATGTGACTGTCAAAACCTTCGCGGACTAATGTCAGTAGGACCCACTGTCTGCTCTGTCTCATTTACATGGAGAGAGCGGTTAAAAGAAAACGCAAAATTGTTTATACTCACCTGCTGGTCCACCATTTGCCTGACAGGTGGGTGCCAGATAAACTCTACCATATAAGGTAGTGTTTAAAATTTGATTACACTGTTCTGTTTTCATGGTATGGCCCAACCAACGAGTTTTTTTATAAATAACCCAGATTAAAAAAAATTACAAAACTAACCCACAGTTACAAGAATTTACAAAAATGACCTGCCATGTCAGCCTGTCGAGCTTCCAGCACTCGACAAGTTGGTTGTCGTGTTTTGACCAGCGTGTCGAGTGAGGATTCGAACCCAGGTGGACGATGTGGCAGAAGAGAGTTCCCACCAACTGGGCTAGGAGCTTTTATCTGTTCTAGTACTACAGGAGTTTTTAATATTGAGAAACATGTATATGTATATGTATATGTATATGTATATGTATGTATGTATATAGATATATATATGTATATGTATATGTATATACATGTATATGTATGTATGTATATGTATGTATGTATTATATATATGTATGTATGTATATATGTATATATATATATGTATATATATATATACATATATGTATATACATGTAAATGTGTGTGTATGTATATACACACACACATATATATATCTATACATATATGTATATGTATATATATCTATACATATATATATATATATATATATATATATATATATATATATATGTATGTACATACATGTATGTATGTATGTATGTATATATATGTATGAATGTATATACATATAATAAAAATATATAAGAAATCTAGTTAACTGCATGATTCATTTTGAATGTAACACGCTGAAAAATAAAAGTGTCAGTACATGTTCGCTATGAGTTCGGACGACTCCTCTTATGCCCATGTCTATCTCTCTGAAAAGGCGATGGTGAGTACGGATCAGGTGGAACATGTGATCACCGCCCAGCCGTGGTAGAAGGACCATGCCGCTCAGTACCTGCATGACCCTGAGATGGTTGTGTCGGTGGAGGGTGATCTTCGAGCTCGCTCGGCGCTAACTCATCCAGTTGGTACTACTGATGCGCATGAGGGTCGTGCATCCCTAACATGCTCAAGACCCAATCGTCGTTGTCCCTCTGTTGTGCCACCCAATTGGCCTCGCCCCCCTGCGGAGCGTAGTACTCACGATCGTCGTGTTGATACATGTGGTCGCGGGCGGGCTCCCCCCAGCTCAGTTGCGTAAACCCCCAACGAACTGAGTGTCCCTGTCCCTGGGCCGCCTGCTCAATATGAGCCTGGTCCCAATCTTCGTCAGCCGCAAGCCTCTCTGCTAACGCCCTACTCGCATCCTCCTCGTCTTGATGACGGATGTCGTCCTCATTGTCGGAGTCATCTGAATCAGGAGTGCGATGTCGCGACGGGCCCCCAATATGTAGATCTCTGCGTCGAGCACTGTGCATTGACGAGGAACGACGAAGCCGAGATGGGTCGGCGGACGTACCAAGTACGTCACCTTCCCAGGTCGACGATGTGTCGCGATGACTGCGCCGTGCTAACGAAGTACTCTGTCGAGCACCACCCAGGCTAGGCTGAGCTGATATCGGGCTAAGTGGCCGGGCCCATCTCTGGTGTGGAACCGATCCATCTATTTTTTGGCCACAAGTTAGGTCAAAGAAGAGTCGCTGTGCTCCTATACAGATGGAATGTAGGGCACCACGCGCCACCGTCCTGAATCGTCGTCCTCCCCGAGAAAGGCTAGATAGCAGGTTTGCCGCCTGCGTGTCGATGGCCACCGCTATGTCAGCCTGCACATGCAAAATTCATATGGAAACTTTCGAAAAATAGATAAGATAAGAGATGAACATAAGTATCCAACCAAGAGGAACGTACCGAGCGATGTATCCAGCCTGGGAACTGAACATCAAGGCCTAGTCGAAGACTGTCTTGATGTGATAGTTCTGTCGGTGAAGGGGGCTGCACGAGCAAGTCGCGTGCGGGTGCGCGGCACGTACCACTGAAGATAGGCCTGGTACGTCGCAGGGTCATACGGCCGCTCCTCCACAACAACATCCGTAGCTGCGTGGTCCTCCCACTCGTCGACCATTCTTGCTCTGCCAATTGTCGGAGTGTTTTCCTCTACGTGTTTGTCTGCAAAGGGTGACACGATGCACATAAAGCAAGGAAATAAACAAATATGAGTGCGTACATAAGATAGAGAAAATGGTCCAGGCATACACGTGAATCTCCCGCGGGAGATGGCGTTGTCGATTTCTTTCCGGGGGCGGTATTTGCTGGTGTAGCCCGAATTGGCGCATCACCCTCTTCAGAAAATACGGCTCCACTACATGTGAGAACACCATGTGCCGGCGTGTAAGTCAGCAATCCTGGCCCGCGGTGCAATGCGAGGAAATGCCATGCGGTGCAACCTGGGAGATGTGCTCCGGTGTCCATGGTCTCCATATGACGCATGCGTCTGGTAGGAGATCAAACTCTCCTAGGTACACCACGTAACAGCGGTGAATTTGTGACGATAACCACCTCGGCCGACCTCCCAGCCGATCTACCCAGTCCTCGTAGTCCACTGGCGCACCGTACGAGGAAGTGCTCCCATGACCACAGCTACAGCAGTACAAGGCATGCAGACAGCAATGATCCAGTCGAGGTCCTGCAACATGCCTCGCAAAGCCCCCTGTACGTCACGCACAACACTGCCATCGCCCAATTGTAAAGTGGCATCTTCGTCGTGCAGCAAGGACCATTTCTCGATGTCCTTGTCTTGAATCCATTGGGAGAATTTGCTAACGGTCGCATCATCGGCAACATTGCTGGCCCTCCTCGTGGAGTATTTCACTGTCAGCGCCTCCAATTTGTCAAACACAGCTTGGAACTTCCTCGGTTGATTTTGCATGCATAGTGGCTTGAACAGATTCAAGATCTGTTTGCTGCGGAAGTGTGTGAAAAGGTTTGCCGCAATGTGCCGCATGCACCAACGGCTGCGCACATCCTCCCATTTGTATGGAGCATTTGGGGCCCCGCGCATTACCTCAATGGCATGGAGCAACCCTCAGTGGCGGTCCGATATGATGCAGACCTTCTCTCGATCACCAACAACCGCCCGCTTCACATTGACCAGAAACCACAACCAACTTTCCGAGTTCTCCAACTCGACGATCGCATACGCCAATGGAAGCAACTGGTCATTAGCATCCGCAGCAACAGCAATGAAAAGCGTGCCCTTGTACTTTCCAGTCAAGAATGTACCATCCACGCATATGACTGGACGACAATAAGCAAATGCCTCGATGCACTGGCGGCATGACCAGAACAATCGACGGAGCACCCGAGTGTTTTGTATGGGGCTGCCGTCTCGACGTACATCTGGCTGATCGAAGACATCCAAAAATGTGCCCGGGTTGGTTTGAGCGATGTTGCGCAACAACCGCATTACATTATTGTAGGTGTGGTCAAATGTGCCGAACATGTCCTCAATGGCCTTCTGTTTTGCTCTCCAGGCCTTTGCATACCGTATAGTGTACCCATACCTATCAGCAACTTGCTTCATTATTTCTCTCGGCATTATCAAAATGTTCTCTCACACGGCCGGCTGGATGATATTACCGACGTACACTGACGTCAGGTTTCTGTGTCTGCCAAGCACCTTCGTAAGTAGGCATGTGTGTGCGGTAACTCTTGTCACCACAAAACCGATGTCTCCTTCAGCCGCATCGCACGAATCTTCCATGGGCAGCCTGTGTTACGCAGGCTACGACAAATAGGTTGGGGTTTGACTTGGCAACCTTGTATTGCCGGTTAATTGCGAGAGACCACCTCGCCACGGCATTCTTTAGATCTTCCTTGCTCTGAAACTCCTGCTCTACTTGTATGCCACCGTGCTCGAAAGACCATCTCGAACCCTGATCCATTGGCAACACAGCTTGACTGTATGCTGAATGATCTAGCCACTCATGCAGGGGACCAGGATTATCGTCATCAGAGCCATCGGATGCCTCCGAGTCTGTCAAATCATCTTCATCGGACACTGATGGAAGGCAATCCAATACCTCGCACACACCTACGCGAGTATGGCAGAATACATCCGATCACTCACTAGCCCTGAATGTTGTAGGACCGGACACGACGCCTGGCTCACCCTCCACTGCATGCTCAACTACTCCTACGTTGTAGAACTACACATACATCGTGAACTGGGCGAGCAGTCTGCCATGGGGGTCTTCTACTCTTCGAATATAAGAGCTCCAAGATTTGTCCTCTTCAATTTCGCGCAGCATCCAGTATGGCTCATTATCTACCTCCTGTAAAATGAGCCCTTCAATTAGAGCCATTTCATCACAAGGCTACTTCATGAACATATTCAGGATCCATAAATTCAGCTCCAGGAACGAGGTGTTATGTACGCTCAGCTCGCCCGTCACATATTGGCAACAGCTCATATCAACCCCACTTTGCCTCTCGCGAACTAAGCCGTCGCCATAAAATATGCTAATGTTTTTTCCAAATTCTCCATTCCCTACACACATTCGTCTCACGAGTAAATAACATGACACAATTATGTCTGACAACTCTATGAACCCATTTCTAAATACATACACATATACATTTACAAAATCTAATTCTTAAACATAGAGTATGAATGTGTACAATTAAAAATAACCTAATTTTATATTTTCTAAAAACATACACACATGCACATAGTTTCTAAAACCATACACATATACATTTTAAAAACATACTTTCTAAACATAGAGCATGTATGCATGCATGTAATTGAAAATAACCTAGTTTCATAATTTCTAAATACATGCACATATACATTACAAAACCTAATTCTTAAAATAGAGCATGCATGTGTACAATTAAAAATAACCTAATTTTATATTTTCTAAAAACATACACACATGCACATAGTTTCTAAAACCATACACATATACATTTAAAAAACATAATTTCTAAACATAGAGCATGTAGGCATGCATGTAATTGAAAACAATCTAGTTTCATAATTTCTAAATACATACACATATACATTTACAAAACATAATTCTTAAACATACAGCATGCATGTGTACAATTAAAAATAACCTAATTTTATATTTTCTATAACCATACACACACGCACATAGTTTCTAAAACCTTACACATATACATTTGAAAAACCTAATTTCTAAATATAGAGCACGCATGCATGCATGTAATTCTTAGACATAGAGTATGCATGTGCATAATTAAAAATAAACAAATTTCATATGTTCTAAAAACATACACACATGCACAAAGTTTCAAAAAACATACACATATACATTTAACAAATCTAATTTCTAAACATAGTTGCACATAATTAAAAATAACCTAATTTCATAAGTTCTAAAATATACATTTAAAAAACCTAATTTATAAACATAGTTGCACATAATTAAAAATAACCTACTTTCATAATATATAAAAACATACACATTATATATTTAAAAAACCTATTTTATAAACAAAGTTGCACATAATTAAATATAACCTAATTTCATATTTTCTAAAATATACACATATACATTTAAAAAACCTAATTTAGGAAAAACATACACTTCCAAACATACACACATACATTTCCAAACAATCACACATACATTTAAAATAACCTAATTTTCAAACATACACACATAGATTCAAAAAAAATCTAATTTCCAAACATACACACATACATTGGAAACATACTCACATACATGTCCAAACAATCACACATAAATTTAAAAAAACCTAATTTCCAAACATACACACATACATTTCAAAAAACCTAATTTCTAAACATACATACACATGCCCATATTTTCTAAACATATATCCTGAAAAGATAATACCGACTCTAGTTGTTTTATACACATAAACATGAACTCTAATTACATCATTAGCAACATACTTAACAGGATCTTAAATGCATTTAAAAAACTTACCTCTTTTCGAATAGCTCGAAATCCTCTACAAATTTCTCTTCTACACCGAATAAATTTACCGGACGAATTTTGCTAGATCTAAACTAGAAGATTGAAGATGAGAGAGAGAGAGGTGTATATTGTCTGCTGTGTATGTTGTCTGCTGTTTAGAGAGGTAAGAAATGGGGGAGGGCACCAGAGAGATAATAAAACTAGCAATTTGTCGAGTGCCCAGCACTCGACAAGTAAAACAATATAATAAAGTCCAACGGTACTAAAACAACTAAAGTCTCCTAGCCCAGCTGGTGGGAACTCTCTTCTACCACGTTGTCCGCCCGAGTTTGAATCCACGCTCCCGCAATATAAATTCTTTTTTGGTAAAACGCGATCATGGCTTGTCGAGTTCTCGTGGTCGAGGGGCTCGACAAGTGAGTTGTCGTGCCTTGGGTGCTCGACGCATTGGTCGTACGCGACAGTCAGCTTGTCGAGCATTGGAAGTTTGACAGGATGACGTGGCAAACTATTTTTGTAAATTCTTGCAACTGTGGGTTAATTTTGTAATTATTTTTTTAATCTGGATTATTTATAAAAAAAACTCCCCAACCAACCATTCTCTCGCGCAGGAGAAGCTTCGATCAGAGATCTAAAAGCTCCTTTCCTTTTGTTAGTTTTGTCTCTCCAAGGATCGATGCCTCTCACAATGCAGTGGTAACGGTTAAAAAAAGCAAAATTGCTATACTCTCTCCGTGCTAAAGAATGGTTGACATGAGGGCCCACAATCTTTGTAGTGATGTCTGTGGTTAAAAATTTTATACTCACTATCAGTTCTATTTTTTAATGTAGACTTTCTATTTTTTTAACTTCTCATGTCAATAATATTAGTTAAATATTTAGAGTGGTGACCAAAAATATCAGGACCAAGTAAACATTATTTGACCTCTCATTTAACGGATAGTTAAACTTCCACTTTTACCTCGCATAACAGCGAATGTGGCCGGACAATTGATTCGTGATCAAATAAGCAGACCGACGCCAGTGGGGTCCATCAGTAGAAACCAACCTCACCAGTCAGCTGCATAGCCTGTTCCACATGACGTTATGGTCAAACCTGTGTGATCCAATGTCGGTGGGTCCCATCGTCTGCTCTCTATCATTTCCAACGAGATAGCGCTTTAAAAAAACTAAATCTTTTTATACACACTCCCGTTTCGGTCCTTTGTCTGTCAGGTGGGTTTCGCATAATCTCTACCCCACAAGTCAGTCACGAAAATACCTTCACTTTGTCTTGTTTTCACCGTTTGGAAGTATATAAAAATCCCCATGTCAGAGGTGGGGCCCACCGTCCTCTCGCGCAAGGCACCCTGAGCGCTAAAAAAAAGTAAACTTTTTAGTTTAGAATTACTTCTAGTTCATTCAAAAGCAAATTTTTTTAATCTCACCAACCACTTGCAGACATGTGGACACCGCTATATCTGTAACCCACGTGTAAATGGAACTAAATGGTACAAAATAATGTTAACAAATATGCGGACAAGAGTCTGTGGGCCCACCGCTCACAGTACCATAGCCGTTAAAAGAATGAGATAATTTTTGTACTTACTATGAGTCAAGTAGCATACTGACTAGTGGATCCTATTTTTTACCTGCACTAATAGGACTAGAGTGTCGTGCCAGCCAAGACCAATGTGGATGGAGCATTGTAGCTATTCTGTTATCTGGTTGACGGGTGGGTTCCTTGTGATCTCTACCCCACAAGGAAGTGACTCAAATTTGTTTATACTGTCTTGGTTGCGTCGTTTGGCCTACTCAAAACGCAAACTTTTTTTCTCCGACACAAGAGTTCTACTCAGAATGTTGATCTTCGGACCACGGCTTTGTTTTGTCGCTGAAAATCAGGACCAGTTTCAGACTGGCGAAGGAGGGAGTTGCTGGAGCTGGAATTCAACCGGAGTGTTTAAAGTTCATCTCGTTGATTCTTTTATTTTTAGTATTTATACCTCTCCATGGACTCCAATTCTACCTTCACTTCTCATCGTTGCCTGCCCTACTCCTCTCTCTTTCATGGACTTGATTTTTTTTTTCGCGCTTCGGTTGATTCTTTCGATGGTTCTTTTGCATAAAATTCGTAGAATTTGAGGCTATTTAATTTGTTTTTTAATATTTAATGTCTTCTAGGATGCCATGTTTTTCTTTTTTGGTATGAGTTTAACGTTGTCTGTAGCTTTGGCGTAGCCATTCCGGCGTCAAGTCTGTGAGGCATCTCAGGGCTTTCGATGGTGGTTTGCATTTTTTGTTAACTTTATTTTCCCAATTGTATCTGCTGGTTCTTATCTTGTGCAAATGCTCAACGCTCTTCATTTCGAAGAGCCGCCTTCTACATCAGTGGTTTTGCTCTGGTTTGTCTTTCTCTTCTGTTTGTACTGTTCACCTCTTGATTGCTAGTCCTTGAGCTATCTTTTTTAGTTACTTTCTTGCCTTTCTTGCTCATGGCGGGAGCAATCTTTCACTTTGTTGTTATTTATTTGGTAAGTTGTATCTAATCTTGTCGTTTCGTTGTAATGTTATGTATCTCTTTTTTTTTAATGTTTTTGTGTAGTCCTCACTGAAGGAAGAGAAGGCAGATTAGAGTACAGTGTTAAAATTTTGTAGTGCTTAAATTTTTTTATATTCGATTCTGGAGTATTGTTGACTCTTACTATATTTTGTGGATGCTTGTATTGAATATGTTCGAACTTTTTTTTGTATCTGACACAGATGACTTGGGATATTTGGTGCAAGATTTATAATTTGTGGATGATCGATTTGAGATCTAGTCTTGGTTTTCGCACTAGACTTGCCCAGATTCTAATATGCGGAATAACGGGATCTTATTCGAAAATACCGAAACTCAAAGTAATTGCACAACTCTTTATTTCAAAGAGGACTTTATACGTCGAACGTTAGACACACTTGCCTACGTCGAATGAAATATAAGTGTCTAAAACTCAAATAAGTTCTATGACTCTTCGATGATCTAAACTAGACCTATTATAAGGTATTTATAATCCAATCGTATGAATACGTATCAGACTTAGTAACCTAAACGTATTAGACTCGTATAACTAACTAATCCTAAACGGATAGACTTAGTAATCTATATTTGGATCCGATTACAATTCCGAACAGGGAACGATCGCGAAATCTTTCCGAACACGGTTAAGGTCGTGAAGCCGTATGCGATTCGACCTAAAGATCCTCTCGGATCATGACTCCCTTGTTGAGAAGGAGCTAACCCTTATTGTGACCTCTCGATCAAATTGGAGAAGTGGAAATTGGGCTTGTCCATCTTCTCTGATGTACCACTTTGCCTCACGTACTCGTTGACCTTTCAGACCGATTCGAAAAGTCTCTTTTGTGTCACTGTGGGTGGTAGTCACCTTCTCCAGAATCACATCTTCGCATAGAGGTTCGTCTCGTTGATAGATCAAGTCTTCAACAGATGGTACTATAGTATCTGGCTCATCATCCAGCATTGAAGGCTCAAAGAGTTTGAGGTGCTCAACATTGACAACTGAGTAAATATCCATGTATGGAGGTAACTCGAGCTGACAAGTATTATTACCAACTTTCCGCAAAATCCGAAAAGGACCATAACGAATGGGTTTGAACTTCTTACCTTCACATTTAAGTCTCTCCTTACTCAGATGTAACCACACCATATCACCTTCTTGAAATTGCGCATCAACTCGGTGCCGATCATGTCGCGCCTTGTACTTCAGTTGAGCTTTCAGTAAGTTCTGTTCAACTTCTCGATGGAGCCGTTCAATACCTTCCAAGAACTTTTGTGCTCGATCCTGATCAGATGCTTCCTTCCTGTTCTGTGTTGAGGTAGGAATCATAAACTTCATGTCGAATGGACTCTGTGGTAGAAACCCTAAACAGACCTCAAACGGTGACTTTCCAGTCGAACCATGCACTACTCGATTAAAAGCAAACTGCAGGTACGATATGCTTTCATCCCAGGTCTTCGGGTGCTTCGAATTATATCCTCTCAGAAGATGAACGACTATGCAATTTACCACCTCGGTTTGACCATTAGTTTGCGGATGAAAAACAGTACTCCTCTTTAGCTTGGTGTCCATCATCGTCCAGAACGATCGCCAAAAGTGACTAAGGAACCGGGTATCGCGATCAGACACAATAGAAGTCGGTAGTCCGAAGTGTGTCCAAACGTTTTGAAAGAATACCCGAGCTGCTTCTTTTCCCGTGATAGTCTTTCGACAAGGTATAAGAATAATCGGGTAGTTCTTCTGAGCTCCCTGGAATAACTCGGAGTGATATGCCACTGGTCGACCTTCTTGCATGAGCACTGCACCCATCGCATAACCTGAGGCATCGGTTTCTAGCTCAAATGGTTTCTAGAGATTCGGCAAAGCTAACACATGCGTCTCGCTGATCTTCCTTTTCAATAAGAGAAACGTGTCCTCATGTTTCCTGTCCACTCGAACTTCTAATCGATCCTGATTAATGCATGTAATGGAGAAGCCATAATCGAGAAGTGTCGGATGAACTTCTGAAGATATTGGCATGCTCCCACAAAACTACGCACGTCCGTAACTGTTCGCAGTCGCGGCCACTCGCGAATCACTTTTACCTTATCCGGGTCGATTTGCAACGTACTGTTGCCTACCATGAATCCTAGGTAAAGTAGAGTTTGTTGGCCGAACGCGCACTTCTTACGGTTGAGGCGAAGTCGATGTTGCCGCAGCTGTTCGAACACCTTTTTGACATGAATGAGGTGCTCATCCCACGAACGACTATAAACCAGTATGTCGTCGAGGTAAACGATCACAAAGTCATTGATGAACTGTCTCAATACGTCATTCATAAGACGCATGAAAGTTGCCGGGGCGTTGCAGAGACCAAACGGCATGACTAGCCATTCGAACAGATCTTGTCATATTTTAAACGCGGTCTTCGACGTATCCTCCTCTCGGATGCTAACTTGATGATATTCTGACTTAAGATCCAATTTGGAGAAGCCAACAGCATGCTTCAATTGGTCTAGCAGGTCGTCAATACGAGGAAGGGGGTACCGGTTCTTAATGGTGATCTTGTTTAGTGCTCGGTAGTTGATGCACATACGCCAAGTCCCATCTTTCTTTGGCATTAACACCACAGGAGATCTACAAGGTGAACTACTCGGTTGAATGGCACCATTGTTTAGCAACTCACCAAATTGTCTCTTGATCTCTTCATTCTCCAATACTGAGTTGCGATACATACTCCGATTGGGCAGTGTCGCATTGGATACAAACTGAATTTCGTGTTTGACTGGACGTTTCGGCGGACAACCCTGGGTAGTCTTGAACAGATCACTGTATTTCTCCAACAGTCTCGACAAATGACTAGAATCCTCTCGGCATGCCAACGACAATGCTGGTCGAGTACCCTCACCTTGACTAATGGGTCGAATCATGACAAGCACATACTTGTGACATGCATTGACAATTCGTTTGGTTTGATTTGCGGTAATTAAGTTCGAAGTGTTGACGTGGATGTCTCTACTGATCACGAACTTAACTCCGTCTTTGGTGAGGTCGTACTCTTGCGCACGCTGATGGAAGTGAGCGTCTCGATCATACAGATATGGACTCCCAAAGATTACCTGACAGATATCGATAGGGACATCGCATTGCACCTCGTCGATATATCGTGCAGAGATTGCAAACTTCAACACACACTGACTCGTAATCTGTTGGTTCACGTCGGATGTAAACCAACCTAGCTGATATGGTCGCGGGTATGCGATTGTCTTCAAACCAAGTCGCCGAACCAGTCTAACGGAGACCAGATTCTTTTGACTTCCGGGATCGAATATCGCTGCGACCACTTCGTGCTTCACCTGGATGTTGATGGTGAACAAGTCCTCCATTGGGTGATGGTCGTTCGGTGGATCCGAACCCTTCTCCTTCGGCATTGTATCAGGGACAAGGTAGTATCCGCTTCATTAACCGAATTCACTTGGACAAATTCTTCGTCGGGTGAAGTCGTAGTAGCCGTGGCTGTTCTTTTCCCTGGTCCATTTTTCTTCGTTCGAAGTTCAGGATAAAGCTTGTAGCATTTGTCCTTGGTATGTCCTGCGACTTGACAATGTTCACAAAAGGCACCTATGCCCGATTTTGAAGCGTTGTTCTTCGGATTCGGCTTTTTCTTTGTTGAGGTCGCATTTTCCTTTGTGCTTTTGTCGATGCGGGCTTTGTTCTTCTTCTCGATCGCCATAGCAGTTGTGCTCGCGGTCGCGATGTCTTGGATGCCGAACAGACTTAGCTCAATACTGATTGATTTCTGAAGTCCAGATGTGTACTTCCGAAATACCTGAGGATCGGACAGTGAGATGCTGATAACCATTGCTTGTAGCCGAAACTCTATCATATTGTCTTGGACGGTTTGGTCGCGCCGTTGGTACAATCTGTGCCAACGCTCCCATCTCTCCTCAAGGTAACCCATCGGATGGAATTCTTGTCGCAGAAGTCGTTTGAATTGACCCCACGCAAGGTTGTCAGCTTCATTACTAGCGACAAGGGCCTTCCATCAAGTCTTGGCATGGTCCTTCATCTTCAAAGGTGCGAACTTTATCTTTTGAGCACTACTTAACCCTTTCAGGTCAAACTAGGTCTCAAGTTTATCGATCCAAGAATCCAGCTTCTCGGCATCGATCACCCCATCATATATGGGTATTTCAATCTTAGCGTTGACCTTGAAAGATCCGACAGCTAAAAAGAGGTGTTGGCGAGGTCGTCAGTCTTATGGTCGCCTTCGTCTTCATCTTCGTCTGCCCTGCGCAAGTCTTCACCAATCTTCACACCTATAATCTTCCTTGCTTCAGGAGGTACAATAATAGTCTGCTGCTTAATCCAAGTAAGCACAGTTTCTATTTCGGAGGAGTGTTTAGCCACTTGTTCGGCTAGGTTAGCTTGAACGGAGGTATCGTCAGACATTGTGGGAAATGCGGCTGTAGGAACCGTCAATTGATCGCCTAGAGTTTCGCTGGAGGTTTTGTAACCCTGGCGAGTCTTCACCATCCACAAGATAGGAAAGTTGCTCTGATACCAACTTGATCTGTTTGAGACCTAGTTTTGGTTTTCGCACTAGGCTCGCCCAGATTCTAATATGCGGAATAACAGGATCTTATTCGGAAATACCGAAACCCAAAGTAATTGCACAACTCTTTATTTCAAAAAGGGATGCACTATGTATATGGAGGTGTCATCCAAGAGTTTGAGTCTTGGACTAAATTGCAAATAATCATCACTTGGAGGTTAGCTTGGACTTAGTTCAATACATAGGTTTCCATTGGAAAATCAATTTAGGGATGAATTGGATTAAGGTGAGAACGAAACGAAAATGAAAACGAAAATATAATTAGGGTAAAAGTGAATAGTACTTTTTCCGAAAACGAATGAAAAAGCGAATAACTAGGTTTTGGGGCCGAATCTGAACTTGGTACAATTGGGAGACTTGCGTTGAATAGCTAAAGAAACATGATGGTTCAATCAGATTGGAATTCAAAGATGAATTGGAGAATTTAGCTATTTTGGGCTTTTGGAAAAGGAAAACGATTGATTTGCGATGAAATCTGGACTGAATCGCGAAAAGTGGTAAAATGAACTTGTTTAGCTGAGAAGTTTTAGGACTGGTATGCAAGCACATTAAGGCTTAAGATTTCAGAGAAATCTAGGAGGAAGCTCTTCTGGAATTAGTTGAACTGAAGTCTGAAAATGTTAAGTATGGTAGTTAGGGTAATTAGGAATTCTAGTTTTCGAATACAGAACTGGGTTTAGTTTCTGGGTCTTAGGAACTGAATTTAATCTCGATGTTGAAGACAAATCTGTATAAGATAGGTAGGAGATCCTATCTGTTCAGTCTGATTGCAGTTCTAAGCTATCTGAGGAAATCAGGCTAATTGTGGGCCTGAAAGGACTGAATTGTAGTTAAGAAAATTAGGAGGCTGGACCAGTTTGTAAATGTTTTGAAATGAACTTAATAACTAGCTTTTGGATAAAATATAATTAGGGTAAATAAGTGTTGTAGGTTATTTTGTAAATTAGGGTTTAGGTTCTGGAGTTAAGACAAAAGGAAATTATTTAGGAGTAGGTTTTAAAAAAAATTTTATGCTCTATTTTTGGGTTGTTACAGTATGGGACGGGCCTAGTCAAGTATCTTATCTAGAAGCTATTACACCTCCACAATGGGAATGTATATGTGTATATATTATGATGAAAGAATGACCCAAGGCGGGCTTGGAGTTATAGGCTCAATTGGCGGTCGTAGCGGATGCGTCTGACTACGAAGGTATGGGAGTACCATACCAGTGGAGGAAACTAGTGGAAGGGTTTGAAAAAGGTTTTGCTCTCTTGATGATGTCACGCATTATCAGAAATGCGGAGCACTGTTGACGAACACCGACATGGTAGTCAAGAGATTCTTTGGGTAAAGTGATACCCCTCTGCAGAGTAAAACGTGGATATTCACTCCTTACTTCCAGGTTGGAAGTTGCGTCGTGACAGGAAAGGAGACCTATAGGTAGTCTCACCCTGTGGTACAAGTGTTCAGTAGAGTTACTTAATAACTTGAGTCTTTTACAATCACAAATGAATTTATGAATAAAAACTCATCCTTGCTAATATAATATAATATTTCTTTGACTAGTTAAGGTCTGCATGATACATTTATACATCCAAATTGCTTGCTGAGTGCCTCGGCACTCATCCTTGCTATTGTAATTCGTTGTTAGACTTTGAATACTCCTTGGGTGATGCAATGCCGATCGGTACACCAGAAGAAGAAGTTTATCGAGGAGAGGACAACTGCGAGTTTGACCCAACCTACTTCAACACCGACAATGAAGACTGACCACCATAATCATACCTAAACTATCTCCTTTTGCTGTAATAAATATACCTATGCTTGTATATGTAATTAAACTCTTTGTTATGTTAAGCCATGTTTAATTAAGCCATGTTTTTGTTTCGCTACTCTGTAACGAACATTCTCGGATAAGATGGTTTTATTCGAAAATGTTCATAGACCGGACATGCTACCACGTGGGTGGTATGTCAGGTCGCCGCACCAATGCCGTACCGAAATAATTTACTATTTACCGAAACCGAACTAAAATATTTTTTTTTGGTAAATATGGTATTCAATCTGCAATACCGAAATTTTCAAAATACCGAAAAACCGAATTTCCCAAATGCACACCTCTAAAATCTGTCTTTGAAGAGTTGAAAAAGGACTAATCGGCGATGACGTTTGGCCTGAATCGCGAAAAGTGAGCAAAAAAACTTATATAGCTGAGAATTATTAGGACTGATATACAAGCATATTAAGATACAAGATTTAGAGAAATCCAGGAGAAAATTATTCTGCAATCAGACGAACTAAAACCTGAAATTAATAAAGGTGTTGATGAATAGTAATCACTGAAAATGAACAAAAAGGAAATATCTACACTTGGAGATGAATTTTGATCACTTATTGCAGAAAAATTTGTATAAGATAGGTAAAAGGTCCTATCTGCTTTAACTGATTTGGATTCAGAGTTGTATGAAAGAATTTAACTAATTATGGGGTTGGGGGTTGAATGGTAATTAAGAAAATAGGAGACTAATTCGTAATATTTAAAATAAAAGTTTAACAACATAAGTTTTTGATTAAATGAAAATAAGGCAAAAGAAGTATTATGAACTATTATAGCTTATGAGCGTTTTTAGAATGGACAAATTAATTAGAGATTTATTTGGTTTTCACAATTTAAGGTAAGAGGTTAAAAGATATATTTTTATATGCAAATTATGTGGTTTATTCTTATTTGGTAAAATTAATTAAAGATATTATTCGTTAGCTCAAAACACTACCCATATATATAAGAGGTTAAAAGATATATTTTTATATGCAAATTACGTGGTTCATTCTTATTTTGTAAAATAGATCTTTTCAAGAGAGACATATGGGTAGTGGTTTGAGCTAAAAAATTAGATCATAATAATAATAATAACAACAACAACAACAACATGAAGAAAATATCTTTTAGGTTTTTAAGAATATGATTTAAGTTTTTGTAATAATTTCTAAATGCACCTTTTAGAATTTTTTTTGGTGAAAATTTTATCGAATTTTCGTAAAACAAAATTTTTTAGACTGACGGCAATAGCCTGTTCTACATGATGTGACTGTCAAAACCTTTGCGGACTAATGTCAGTGGGACCCACTGTCTGCTCTGTCTCATTTACATGGGGAGAGCGGTTAAAAGAAAACGCAAAATTGTTTATACTCACCTGCTGGTCCACCATTTGCCTGACAGGTGGGTGGCAGATAAACTCTACCATATAAGGTAGTGTTTAAAATTTGATTACACTGTTCTATTTTCATGGTATGGCCCAACCAACGAGTTTTTTTATAAATAACCCAGATTAAAAAAAAATTATAAAACTAACCCACAGTTGCAAGAATTTACAAAAATGACCTGCCATGTCAGCCTGTCGAGCTTCCAGCACTCGACAAGTTGGCTGTCGTGTTTCGACTAGAGTGTCGAGCGGGGATTCGAACCCAGGTGGACGATGTGGCAGAAGAGAGTTCCCACCAGTTGGGCTAGGAGCTTTTATCTATTCTAGTACTACAGGAGTTTTTAATATTGAGAAACATATATGTATATGTATATGTATATGTATATGTATATACATGTATATGTATGTATGTATGTATGTATATATATACATATATGTATATACAGGTAAATGTGTGTGTATATATACACACACACATATATATATATATATATATGTATGTATGTATGTATATATATGTATGTATGTATATACATATAATAAAAATATATAAGAAATCTAGCTAACTGCATGATTCATTTTGAATGTAACACGCTGGAAAATAAAAGTGTTAGTACATGTTCGCTATGAGTTCGGACGACCCCTCTTATGCCCATGTCTATCTCTCTGAAAAGGCGATGGCGAATACGGATCAGGTGGAACATGTGATCACCGCCCAGCCGTGGTAGAAGGACTATGCCACTCAGTACCTGCATGACCCTGAGATGGCTGTGTCGGTCGAGGGTGATCTTCGAGCTCGCTCGACGCTAACTCATCCGGTTGGTACTACTGATGCGCATGAGGGTCGTGCATCCCTAACATGCTCGAGACCCAGTCGTCATTGTCCCGCTGTTGTGCCACCCAATTGGCCTCGCCCCCCTGCGGAGCGTAGTACTCACGATCGTCGTGTTGATACATGTGGTCGTGGGCGGGCTCCCCCCAGCTCAGTTGCGTAAACCCCCAACGAACTGAGTGTCCCTGTCCCTGGGCCGCCTGCTCAATATAAGCCTAGTCCCAATCTTCGTCAGCCGCAAGCTGCTCTGCTAACGCCCTACTCGCATCCTCCTCGTCTTGATGACGGATGTCGACCTCATCGTCGGAGTCATCTGAATCAGGAGTGCGATGTCGCGACGGGCCCCCAATATGTAGATCTCTGCGTCGAGCACTGTGCATTGACGAGAAACGTCAAAGCCGAGATAGGTCGGCGGACGTACCCGGTACGTCACCTCCCCAGGTCGACGATGTGTCGTGATGACTGCGCCGTGCTAACGAAGTGCTCTGTCGAGCACCACCTAGGCTAGGCCAGATTGATATCAGGGCTAAGTGGCCGGGCCCCTCTCTGGTTTGGAACCGATCCATCTGTCTTTCGGCCACAAGTTAGGTCAAAGAAGAGTCGCTGTGCTCCTATACGGATGAAATGTAGGGCACCACGCGCCATCGTCTTGAATCGTCGTCCTCCCCGAGAAAGGCTAGATAGCAGGTTTGCCGCCTGCGTGTCGATGGCCACCCCTATGTCAGCCTGCACATGCAAAACTCATACGGGAACTTTCAAAAAATAGATAAGATAAGAGATGAACATAAGTATCCAACCAAGACGAACGCACCGAGCGATGTATCCAGCCTGGGAACTGAACATCAAGGCCTAGTCGAAGACTGTCTTGATGTGATAGTTCTGTCGGCGAAGGGGGCTGCACAAGCAAGTCACGTGCAGGTGTGCGGCACGTACCACTGAAGATAGGCCTGATACATCGTAGGGTCGTACGGCCGCTCTTCCACAACAACATCCGTAGCTGCGTGGTCCTCCCACTCGTCGACCCATTTGGCATTCTTGCTCTGCCAATTGTCGGTGTGTTTTCCTCTACGTGTTTGTCTGCAAAGGGTGACACGATGCACGTAAAGCAAGGAAATAAACAAATATGAGTGCGTACATGAGATAGAGAAAATGTTCCAGGCATACACGTGAATCTCCCGCGGGAGATGGCGTTGTCGATTTCTTTTCGGGGGCAGTATCTACTGGTGTAGCCCGAATTGGCGCATCACCCTCTCCAGAAAATACGGCTCCACTACATGTGAGAACACCATGTGCCGGCGTGTAAGCCAGCAGTCCTGGCCCGCGGTGCAATGCGAGGAAATGCCATGCAGTGCAACCTGGGAGATGTGCTCTGGTGTCCATGGTCTCCATATGACACATGCGTCCGGTAGGAGATCAAACTCTCCCAGGTACTCCACGTAACAGCGGTGAATTTGTGACGATGACCACCTCGGCCGACCTCCCAGCCGATCAACCCAGTCCTCATAGTCCACTGGCGCACCGTACGGATGGATGGGCCGCTCTAAACGCGGCCGACCTACAGGGAAGTGCTCCCATGACCACAGCTACAGCAGTACAAGGTATGCGGACAGCAATGATCCAGTCGAGGTCCTGCAACATGCCTCGCAAAGCCCCCTGTACGTCGCGCACAACACTGCCATCGCCCAATTGTAACGTGGCATCTTCGTCGTGCAGCAAGGACCATTTCTCGATGTCCTTGTCTTGAATCCATTGGGAGAATTTGCTAATGGTTGCATCATCGGCAACATTGCTGGCCCTCCTCGTAGAGTATTTCACTGTCAGCGCCTCCAATTTGTCAAACACAGCTTGGAACTTCCTCGGTTGATTTTGCATGCATAACCGCTTGAACAGATCCATGATCTGTTTGCTGCGGAAGTATGTGCAAAGGTTTGCCGCAATGTGCGGTATGCACCAACGGCTGCGCACATCCTCCCATTTGTATGGAGCATCTGGGGCCCCGCGCATTACCTCAATGGCATGGAGCAACCCTCGGTGGCGGTCCGATATGATATAGACCTTCTCTCGATCACCAACAACCGCCCGCTTCACATTGACCAGAAACCACAACCAACTTTCCGAGTTCTCCGACTCGACGATCGCATACGCCAATGGAAGCAACTGGTCATTAGCATCCGCAGCAACAGCAATGGGAAGCGTGCCCTTGTACTTTCTGGTCAAGAATGTACCATCCACGCATATGACTGGACGACAATAAGCAAATGCCTCGATGCACTGGCGGTATGACCAGAACAATCGATAGAGCACCCGAGTGTTTTGTATGGGGCTGCCGTCTCGACGTACATCTGGCTGATCGAAGACATCCAAAAATGTGCCCGGGTTGGTCTGAGCGATGTTGCGCAACAACCGCATTACATTATTGTAGGTATGGTCAAATGTGCCGAACATGCTCTCAATGGCCTTCTGTTTTGCTCTCCAGGCCTTTGCATACCGTATAGTGTACCCACACCTATCAGCAACTTGCTTCATTATTTCTCTCGGCATTATCGAAATGTTCTCTCACACGGCCGGCTGGATGATATTACCGACGTACACCGACGTCAGGTTTCTGTGTCTGTCCAGCACCTCCGTAAGCAGGCATGTGTGTGCAGTAACTCTTGTCACCACAAAACCCATGTCGTCCTTCGGCCGCATCGCACGAATCTTCCATGGGCAGCCTGGTGTTACGCAGGCTACGACAAATAGGTTGGGGTTTGACTTGACAACCTTGTATTGCTGGTTAATTGCGAGAGACCACCTCGCCACGGCATTCTTTAGATCTTCCTTGCTCTGAAACTCCTACTCTACTTGTATGCCACCGTGCTCGAAAGACCATCTCGAACCCTGATCCATTGGCAACACAGCTTGACTGTATGCTGAATGATCTAGCCACTCATGCAGGGGACCAGGATGATCATCATCAGAGCCATCGGATGCCTCCGAGTTTGTCGAATCATCTTCATCGGACACTGATGGAAGGCAATCCAATACCTCGCACACATCTACGCGAGTATGGCAGAATACATCCGACCACTTGCTAGCCCTGAATGTTGCAGGACCGGACACGACGCTTGGCTCACCCTCCGCCGCACGCTCGGCTACTCCTACGTTGTAGAACTGCACATACATCGTGAACTGGCCGAGCAGTCTGTTATGGGGGTCTTCTACTCTTCGAATGTAAGAGCTCCAAGATTTGTCCCCTTTAATTTCACGCAGCATCCAGTATGGCTCATTATCTACCTCCTGTAAAATGAGCCCTTCAATTAGAGCCATTTCATCACGAGGCTACTCCCCGAACATATTCAGGATCCATAAATTCAGTTCCAGGAACGAGGTGTTATGTACGCTCAGCTCGCCCGTCACATATTGGCAACAGCTCATATCAACCCCGCCTTGCCTCTCATGAACTAAGCCGTCGCCATAAAATATGCTAATTTTTTTTCCAAATTCTCCATTCCCTACACACATTCGTCTCACGAGTAAATAACATGACACCATATGTCTGACAACTCTATGAACCCATTTCTAAATACATACACATATACATTTACAAAATCTAATTCTTAAACATAGAGTATGAATGTGTACAATTAAAAATAACCTAATTTTATATTTTCTAAAAACATAGACACATGCACATAGTTTCTAAAACCATACACATATATATTTTAAAAACATAATTTCTAAACATAGAGCATGTATGCATGCATGTAATTGAAAATAACCTAGTTTCATAATTTCTAAATACATGCACATATACATTACAAAACCTAATTCTTAAACATAGAGCATGCATGTGTGCAATTAAAAATAACCTAATTTTATATTTTCTAAAAACATACACACATGCACATAGTTTCTAAAACCATACACATATACATTTGAAAAACATAATTTCTAAACATAGAGCATGTAGGCATGCATGTAATTGAAAATAACCTAATTTCATAATTTCTAAATGCATACACATATACATTTACAAAACATAATTCTTAAACATACAGCATGCATGTGTACAATTAAAAATAACCTAATTTCATATTTTCTATAACCATACACACATGCACATAGTTTCTAAAACCATACACATATACATTTGAAAAACCTAATTTCTAAACATAGAGCACGCATGCATGCATATAATTCTTAGACATAGAGTATGCATGTGCATAATTAAGAATAAACAAATTTCATATGTTCTAAAAACATACACACATGCACAAAGTTTCAAAAAACATACACATATACATTTAACAAACCTAATTTCTAAACATAGTTGCACATAATTAAAAATAACCTACTTTTATAATATATAAAAACATACACATTATACATTTAAAAAACTTATTTTATAAACAAAGTTGCACATAATTAAATATAACCTAATTTCATATTTTCTAAAATATACACATATACATTTAAAAAACCTAATTTAGGAAAAACATACACTTCCAAACATACACACATACATTGCCAAACAATCACACATACATTTAAAATAACCTAATTTCCAAACATACACACATACATTCAAAAAAAATCTAATTTCCAAACATACACACATACATTGGAAACATACTCACATACATTTCCAAACAATCACACATACATTTAAAAAAACCTAATTTCCAAACATACACACATACATTTCAAAAAACATAATTCCAAACATACATACACATGCACATATTTTCTAAACATATATCCTTAAAAGATAATACCTACTCCAATGGTTTTATACACATAAACATAAACCCTAATTACATCATTAGCAACATACTTAACAGAATGTTAAATGCATTTAAAAAAATTACCTCTTTTCGAAGAGCTCGGAATCCTCTGCAAGTTTCTCTTCTACACCGAATAAATTTACCGGACGGATTTTGCTAGATCTAAACTAGAAGATTGAAGATGAGAGAGAGAGGTGTATATTGTCTGCTGTTTAGAGAGGTAAGAAATGGGGGGAGGGCACCAGAGAGGTAATAAAACTAGCAATTTGTCGAGTGCCCAGCACTCGACAAGTAAAACAATATAATAAATTCCAACGGTACTAAAACAACTAAAGTCTCATAGCCCAGCTGATGGGAACTCTCTTCTGCCACGTCATCTGCCTAGGTTCGAATCCCCGCTCCCGCAATATAAATTCTTTTTTGGTAAAACGCGGTCGTGGCTTGTCGAGTTCTCGTGGTCGAGGGGCTCGACAAGTGAGTTGTCGTGCCTTGGGTGCTCGACGCGCTGGTTGAACGCGATAGCCAGCTTGTTGAGCATTGGAACCTCGACAGGATGACACTATTTTTGTAAATTCTTGTAACTGTGGATTAGTTTTGTAATTATTTTTTAATCTGGATTATTTATAAAAAAAAAACTTCCCAGCCAACCATTCTCTCGGGCAGGAGAAGCTTCGGTCAGAGATCTAAAAGTTCCTTTCCTTTTGTTAGTTTTGTCTCTCCAAGGATCGATGCCTCTCACAATGCAGTGGTAACGGTTAAAAAAAGCAAAATTGCTATACTCTCTCCGTGCTAAAGAATGGTTGACATGAGGGCCCACAATCTTTGTACTGATGTTTGTGGTTAAAAATTTTTATACTCACTGTCAGTTCCACTTTTTAATATAGACCTCCTATTTTGTCAACCTCTCATGTCAGTAGTATTAGTTAAATATTTAGAGCGACGACCAAAAATATCAGGACTAACTAAACATTATTTGACCTGTTCGAATTGATTCGTGCGGACAGATCCAATACTAACTTCCATAGGCAACACAGCCTTGGCCCCATAGACCAAATGGAAGGGCGTCTCACCGGTGGCTCGACTAGAGGTAGTCCGTAGCGCCCATAGAACAGTATAGAGCTCGTCTGCCCAAGCCCCCGAGCGGGTCTTAAGGCGATCAAAAACACGTTTTTTGATGCCCTGCAGTAGTTGCCCATTGGCCCGTTCCACGGCACCATTGCTTTGTGGATGTGCCACAGAAGCAAAGCACACCTTGGTCCCAATCTGATCGCAGTAATCTAGAAAAAGACCGCTAGCGAATTGAGAACCGTTATCTGTGATGAGACGGTTTGGAACACCAAATCTTGCCACGATGTTCTTATGAAAGAACTTTTGTGCGGCGGAATCAGTAATGTTTCGTACCGGTTCGGCCTCAATCCACTTTGTGAATGTGTCAATGGCTACGAACAGAAACTTGTACCCATTGACCGCTTGTGGCATAGGACTGACGATGTCCATCCCCCAGATCGCGAAAGGCCATGCGAGAGGAATAGTTTGCAATGCATAAGCAGGTTGATGAACCTGTCTTGCATGGAATTGACACTGGGGACACATCTTGACCATAAGCTTGGCATCATCGAGTGCCGAAGGCCAGTAGAATCCTTGTCGAAAAGCTTTTCCGACCAGTGTCCGGTATGACGCGTGTGCACCGCATACACCGTCATGTATTTCCTTCAAGAGGGATTTTCCTTCCTCCTGAGATATGCAACGTATGAATACTCCTTGAGTACCCTTTCTGTACATAATCCCATCTATGAGTTTGTACAGACGCGCTTTTCGAATTAACCGATCGCTTTCGGTTTCGTCCTCGGGTAGGGTCTCATGTTCAAGATAGACCCTCAATGGATGAGTCCAATCTTGTTCCTGACCGAGGTTGGCAACGAAGGCTATTGCCGAATCATCCTCGACCGAAGTCATGATCGAGGGATGGTCCAAGTGTTCGATGAACACTCCTGCCGGAGCGGATGAGCGTGAGGATCCAATTTTGGATAATTGGTCTGCGAGAATATTGTCCTTTCGCGAGATGTATTGGACTTCGAAATGACTGAAGTGTTTTTCCAACCTCCTCACTTCCCCCATGTAATGAGCCATTGTCTCATCGGAGGTGCTGTACTCCTTGTTTACCTGGTTTACAACCAGCTGTGAGTCTCCCCTCACCACTAATCGACGGACTCCGAGGAATTTTGCTGCCCGGAGCCCTGCAAGAAGACCTTCATACTCGGCCGCGTTGTTAGTCGCGACAAAGTGTAGTTGGATGACATACTTAAGCTGTTCGCCCTGAGGCGTAACCAAAACCACTCCAGCCCCCGAGTGTTGAAAACTGCGGGAACCGTCAAAGTACATTGTCCAGAAATCGGGACATTCCAATTCCTCTGGCATTCACACGGGTGGCTCAGGGTTGGTTCATTCGACCACGAAGTCGGCCAACACCTGAGACTTAACCGCTGTGCGAGGTGTGAAATGAATATCAAAGGCTCCGAGTTCGACCGACCATTTGGCGATTCGACCAGATTTTTCTGGATTTCGGATGATATCCCCCAGAGGAAAAGAGGAAGGTACTGTGATCCTGTGCACATGGAAGTAATGCCGTAGCTTACGGGAAGCCATCAGTAGCGCGTAAAGTATCTTCTGGACCTCAGGGTAACGCTCCTTAGGTCCATGAAGTACTTCGCTTACATAGTAGACGGGTCTGTGTACTCCTTCCCTCTCTGCGATCAGAACGGCGCTGACCGCGTGCGGGGTGGCTGCCAGATACAGAAGTAACGGTTCTCCTTTCTCGGGAGACACCAATACTGGCGGACTAGACAGATATGTTTTCACCTCCTAAAACGCTTTTTCAGCCTCATCGGATCATGTGAAATTATGATGCTTCTGCAAGGCTTTAAAGAAAGGTAGTCCCCTTTCGCCTAGTCGCGATATGAAGCGACTTAAGGCCGCCATGCGACCAGCCAGGCGTTGAACATCTTTCATGGTCGAGGGTGATCTCATCTGTTCGATGGCTTTGATTTTCTCAGGATTAACCTCAATGCCCCTGGAACAAACAAGGAAACCAAGAAGCTTTCCTGAAGAAACCCCGAAAGAACATTTCTCCGGGTTCAATTTTATTCCAAAGCGATTCAGATTACAGAAAGTTTCAGCAAGATCATCCAAATGGGACAACCTTTTGGTACTTTTTACAACCAAGTCGCCTACATATGCTTCGAGATTACGCCCTATCTGGGAAAGAAAGGTCTTTTGCATCAAACGCTGGTACGTGGAACCTGCGTTCTTGAGACCGAACGGCATTCTGACGTAGCAGTAGGTGCCGAACGGGGTGATGAAGGCAGTTTTCTCTTCATCTTCCTCTGCCATGCTAATTTGATGGTACCCTGAGTAAGCATCCAGGAAGCTCATCAGTTCGCAACCCGCAGTTGAGTCGACCAGCTGGTCGATGCGGGGAATGGAAAAATCGTCCTTCGGACAGGCACTGTTAAGGCTAGTGTAGTCGACGCACATGCGCCACTTGCCATTTGACTTGCGGACCATGACCAGGTTGGAGAGCCATTCCGGGTGATCAACCTCTCGGATGAACCCAGCCTTCAGGAGTTTGTCCAACTCCTCTCGAATGGCTTCCTGCCGATCTACAGCAAAACGCTGGAGCTTTTGCTTTATTGGTCGCTGTCCAGGTCGAATTGCTAACCTGTGCTCGATTACTTCCCTTGGGACACCAGGCATGTCGGATGGCTTTCACGCAAACACATCTGCGTTAGCCCGGAGAAAAGCAATGAGCTCGAGTTCCTATTTTTCATCCAGGGCTGATCCGACCCGAATCGTCTTAGATGGATCATCTGGGTACAAAGGAACTTGTTTGAGTTTCTCATCTGGTCGAGGCGCAGCTTTGACCGCGTCGGTGGCAACAGCGGCGACCTGAGCGTCCCGGAGGGGAAGTTGATCGACCATCTCCAAAGATAGTCGGTCGCACGTGAGTGCCACGTTGCGACTGCCTCGGACCGAGATGACACCCTTGGGGCCAGGTAGTTTTCCGCACTGATAAGCATAGTGCGTTGCCATCATGAACTTAGCAAAAGTTGGCCTGCCAAAGATTGCATTATAAGCCGAATCACAATCAATTACATCGAAGGTAATCAATTCTGTTCGGAAGTTGTCTGGTTCCCCCAGCGTGACTGGGAGGACAACTTGTCCCAATGGCATCATAGAGGGGCCTGGGATTATGCCATAAAACGGATGGATTATGGGCTTGATCTTCGAACGAGGAATTTGCATCTCGTCGAGTGCCTTGACCAATAAAAGGTCAAGGGAGCTCCCTCCGTCGATCAAGACCCTTTCGACTCTCGCATTACTGATAATTGGGGTAATGACCAGAGGAAGCCTCAATGGTCGAGTTAGCCCCGCAGGACAGTCAGCGCGATCAAACGTCAAAGGCATATCTGACCAACGGGGGTAGTGAGGCTCACCAAGGGATGTCCCCGTTTGGTTAACCTCTCGGCAAAAGGTTTTAAACTGCCTTTTGGAAACGAAAGAAGAACCTCCGAAAATAATATTGACATGATTTTGAGGTACCTGGTAAGCCATTTCTTCGTCTCCGTCGTTGTCTCTAAGCCCGCAAGCCTGCTCTTTAGGCGGTAAGGTTGGCATCGGCCCAACTCCTTGGTAGAAATCATCCAATTGCTTTAACCAACTTCTACAATTCTTGAGGTCGTGGCCTGCGGAGTTGTGGAGTGGACACCACCTCTTGTCTTCCTGCGGGTCAGTTGACTTTTCTGGCTAGTCGGAATTTCGACCACCAGAGGTAGTTTTATTTTTAAATGTAGGTTTATTACCTTTAGCCGGAGATGGCTTCTCTGCGACCGCGACCTCGCGGTACTGTCCAGAACGGTTCCTCTTCGACTTCTTTGACTTTCCGCCCGCTGAAGACTCTGATTTTTTGCTCGACTTTTCGTTCCTAGTACTTTTAAGGCCAGGTTGAGGCGGCAAGTCCCCCTTGTCGACCATTCGGTTCCATTCGACTGCCTCGGCTGTGTCGGAGTACCGATCAACCATGTCGAACAGATCGGCCACCGATCGAGGAGGGTTAATAAGGAGGTCTTCGGTGAATCTCCGGTATCGTACGGCATGTTTGAATGCCCTGATGACAGAGCCATCAGATATGTTCGAGATGGTATTCCTCACCCCGACAAATCTCTTGACAAACTGCCGAAGAGTTTCGGTTGAAGTTTGCCTTAAACGATGGAGATCGTCCTCTTTCCCCGGCTTTTGGTAACAGTTTTGGAAGTTACTGAGGATGGCATCACACAGCATCTCCCAATTGTAAATAGAACCTTCGGGCTGATTGAACAACCAGGTTCTAGCCGGTCCTTCGAGGACTGTGGGCAGGTAGTTGGCCATGACTCGATCATCACCTCCTGCCGCTTGGATAGCAGTGATATAGATCTGAAGGAACTCGGAGGGGTTTTGAGTCCCGTCGAATCTTTCAATGGCCCCTGGCCGAAACTTCTCGCGCCAAACGACTGCGCACAGGCCAGGCGAGAAAGCTTTGCAACCGACGTAAGGACTACGAGTTGCCCTGTGACTCTCGACCGGTTCTCGAGCGACCTCACCCGACGGCGAAGTTACTCGTGGTCCCAGACGAGAATGAACAGGTATCCGATTCCTACGAGAATCCTGGGTTCGCCGGTACTTGTCCTGTCGGGACGGTACGGGCGGCGGGTAACTGTGTCGACCAGAACAAGAGCGAGAATACCCTCGTTCATGGGAACGTGTCACCGACCGAGAAGAGACGGTTGGGGTCACTTCCGATGCGACCTCATCCAGCCTTTCGGCCAGGATTCTAAAAAAGCCCGGTTTCTGCCCTTCTGCGACCGTAGGAGGGAGGTTACGCATGACCTCTGCGATAGACCGCAGCTGACCATGGGTACTTCTCCTAGGGGCACCAGGCGTTAGGGTTTCTTCGTCCACCGGGTAGCTCTCCGGTGGCAAAGAAGGGGTTTGGTCACGCTTGCGACCACGTGACCGTCGAGAAGAACCCGGAGCAGCATTGTAACGAGTCTGCGCATCTTGAAGAGCCTCTAAGGCTGTTCTGCGTAGTTCGTTGTTTTGTTGCTCGAGATCTTGATCCTCCCGCTGTTTGCGTTCCTGCTCTTCCCTAGCAGCTTGCTGATTGGGAGTTTCCTCCGTCAGGGCAGCAAAATGCCTAGGGAGAGAGGTTGCGGATGGAGAAAACATCTCGGTTTGTTCCGAGTCAGACTCGAAATCAAAGAGACGATGAAGATTGTCGGGGTCGAACCTCCCTGGGCTAATTTCCTAATCGTCGTCATCTTTCCCCTCGATGGGGTTGTATGACGGACCGGATTCACCGCCTAGCGCATTAAGAACCTCGATAGGTTCTGACCTTGCACTAGTCGCTCCCTGGTCGATGGACATGACCTGGAGGGAGGATTCGACCCTCGGGAGATCCTCTCCTTCTGTTTCCTCCATCGGGACAAGATCGCTTGGGGAGGGCATTTGAGTATCAGCATAATCACCGAGATCGAAATCGTTCTCGGAATCATACAAAACTCCGGCCATGTTTCAGTAAACCTCCGGAAATAATCAGGACGCCTTGAGAAAGGCCCCACGGTGGGCGCCAGCTGTCGACGATTCGGACTCGGAGTCCTCAGCCGAACTTATGCAAAATTTGTAAATAGTGAGACCTTTCAGGGCGACCCTCCGGGAAGGTATGTAGAACAATGGAGAACTGGAGCGCAAGAAAGTTTATACAGGTTCGGGCCCTCGATGGTGGGAGTAATAGCTCTACGTCCTGTTAGGATTTCACTAAGTGTGGTAAAAAGGTTTACAAAATGGAGGAAAAAGCCCTCACAGGCGAGGATTTTTCCTATATGAGTGTACAAAAGGAAGCCAGAGAAGGCTTGTAAAAGCTATCTAATGTGAGCCGTGGACTTGGCTAACTTGAGAGATGTTGGATCTGTTGATCAATCTTCCGATGTCCTGATCGATGCTTCATGCCACCCTTTTATACTGGTCGAAAGGGTGTCATGTGAAGGAAACTGCATCAAACGGTTGCTTGAACGGTTGGATGCGGTTTTTGGAACTGTTCTTAACCTCCACGCAGGTTAAACACGTGTTATTCATGGATAACTGCATGTGTTAACCTCCTGACGGTTGATCTTCCACGTGGAGGAATCTTCGGGATACTTAGAATATCCTGCTGTATGGGCAACCGAATAGATAGGTTCCAAGTACCCTGGTCGATAGACGTTCTGACCGCGGGATGTTGTTTTGACCGCGCAACATCTCGGATATCTAGTTCGCGTACAGCATACGAACTTCTGACCGCGCACGACTTGCGGCCTGATCGCGTAGAGCTTGCGACCTCATAGTGATGCCCCTCAGAATAACTTGAGTGCGTATTGCCAGATACATGTCTGGTTCGAATCTGTCTTAAACCAAAAGCCCATTAGAAGTGACCCGGGTGTCAATCCTCGTCAGAGACCCCTCTTTCTCCGCATTGCCGAAACTCTAGGTGGGTGGTCCCCCTATTTCACCAAAAGAAGGGATGTCACTAATTGCTGTGGACTCTCCCCTTTACAGAAGTGCACTGTAGCAATGCATGTGCTCACGTACGATGGCCTCGACGATGCCGTCGATGAGTACGTGCGGATAAGGGGGTCCACGACAATTCAATTCTTGGAGCATTTCATACAAGGTTTCATCGACATATTTGGTGACCAATATCTTCGCAGCTCCACCGTCGAGAATATCCACCGTTTATTGCAACAAGGAGAGTCTCATGGCTTTTCGGGTATACTAGAAAGTATTGATTGCATGTACTGGGAATGGAGAAATTACCCCGTAACATGGAAGGGATAATTCACTCGTGGAGATTATAGAGTCCCGAAGATTATACTTGAAGCGGTAGTTTCGTATGATCTCTGGATATGGCATGTTTTTTTGGTATTGCAGGCTCCAACAACGATACCAATGTGCTAAACCAATCGTCTTTATTCACCGATGTGTTGAAAGGGCGGGCTTCTCATGTTCAGTACACTGTCAACGACCGACAGTACAATATGGGATATTATCTCGCCGATGGTATATACCCGGAGTGGTTTGTCTTTGTGAAGACGATACCGCTCCCACAGACAGTGAAAGATCGATTGGTTGTGCAACACCAAGAAGGAGTGAGAAAAAAATGTTGAGCGGTCTTTCGGAGTTCTATAGTCTCGGTTTGCCATTGTGCACGGTGCGGCATGATTTTAGCGACAGTCAACAGTCACGAAGATCATGCGAGCTTGCGTCATCTTGCACAACATGATCATAGAGAACGAATGCGACGACAATGCCGAGCACTATGATTACAATGATCATCCGAGCACATCCACAGTAATATCGCCTGTGATCCACACTGGGGGTACACTTTTATTCGAAGATGTACTTCGAAGATATGCTGTCACTTGTGCTTAGCCTACACACACGCAACTAAAAAGAGACTTGATTGAGCATATTTGACAACGTTTCGGAGAACACATCAACGAGTAGTATCTTATCGTATTTCGTAGTAGACATTTATTTGCAAATTTAATTTTAGTTTATTTCGCAACGATAACATGTACTACTATTTGAATTTTAATATCTATTATTTTTATGTCAAGTGCAATATTTTTTTTCGCAAATGCCGAATTTAATTTCATAAGTAATATGTTAACATATTACTAATATTAAAATTCATGAATTAATACAAATTCCTTAAATATATAATTATCAAATCATATAGAGTCAAGCTATTATAGTGCTTGGTTCTTATTTAGTACTTAGGAGTGTGGGGCCTACACTAAGAGCCAATCACTTGGCGTCCATCCGATGCATTGACTATGGTTATTTCATATCCGTTTTTCTAAGTTGATGGATGTTTGACTTTTCCTTGGCTCTCTGAGATGATTTTCGCACACTTGACAGGAAATGTTCTGTTTAAGAGTCAAGCAAGAGCCAAGAGAATTAGAGACAGCCTTATGTGAGAAGACGGTGGCCCCACCTTTGACATGGGGATTTTTATGTTCTCCCAAACAACGAAAATAAGATATAATGAAGGTATTTTCGTCAATGGCTTGTGGGGTAGAGATTATGCGGAGTCCACCTATCCAGAAGAGAGTGTGTATAAAAGATTTTGCCTTTTTTTTTTAAGCGCTATCTCGTTGCAAATGACAAGAGAGCAGACACTGGGACCCACCGGCATCGGATCGCACAAGTTTTGACCATGACGTCATGTGGAACAGGCTATGCAGTTGACTGGTGGGGTTCAGAAGAAGTGGTCAACGTGGAAGCCATTCGTCTGAAACATTTTTCTTTTTTGAATCGCTTGATGGCTTCTACCGGTGGGCGCTATTGACATCAATCTGCTTATTTGATCAGGAATCAATTGTCCAGCCACATTCGCTGTTATGCGAGGTAAAAGAAAGTTTGGCCATCCTTTCAATGATACGTCGAGAAGAGTATAAATTTTTTTTTCTTTTTTTAATCGCTTGAGTGACATGAGAGGCTAAATAAGGTTTAGCTGGTCGCATTTTTGACCGTCCAACTTTCATTAAAAAGTGAAACTGATAGTGAGTATAAAAATTTTTAATCACAAACATTGGTCCGCTGAGATGTGGGATATGGAGATTGTAAGGCCCTCATATTCGTTCGTTAGCACTGAGAGAGTATAGCAGTTTTGCTTTTTTTTTTTTAACCGTTGCCACTGCATTACGAGAGGCATTGGTTCTTCGAGAGAAATAATACCGAATAAAAAGGAATAAAAAAAGAAAACTTTTGAACTAACAAAAGGAAAGGAACTTGGTGATCTTGCCGAAACTTCTGGGCGAGAGGTGGTTGGTCCTACTTTTTATTGGGCCATACCAATGAAAACAGAAACTAATGGTTGGACATTTTTGTTGAAAACTAACCATTAAAAATATTCTACTTTACATATAAATTTCAACCCACCCCAACCCACACTTCTCATCTTCACCAATACTTTTCTTTCCAAATCTCTTTCTCTAAAAAAATATCATCTAACTCTAGTTTTAACACATATAGTAACGAGAAAATGACCATTAATACATTGGAAGATTTCATTGTGGGGTTTATAGAGAAAGAGCCAGCCATACAAGAGTTAAAAGCCCACATCAAGGGCAAGTTAGAAGCTTCATCTCATGCCGCCGTCGCAATAGTAGAAAGTATATCAACAAGAATCGTGAAGGTAGTCATAACCGTCTTACATGGCAGACTACTGCAATGATCTAATCTATTTAGACTACTTATTTCGTCATAGCCTCTAGATAAGAAGACCCCTCTTTCTTCGAATCTTTGAAATTCTTTGTAAGTGGTTCCCTTTTTCACTGAAAGGAGAGATGTTACTAATTGTAAGGGGCTATCTCCTGTATAGAAGTGCACCACGATGAGACTCTAAAACAACAAGTGCTTGGAGAAATTTGTTGTTAGAGTCATCGACAACTTTAACGAGAAATATCTCTAATGACCCATTATCAAACAATAAAGGGAGGCTATGGGTTTCTCAGAGATGCTGAGAAGTATTGATTGTATGCGCTGGAAATGATCATGGTGTTCCTACAATTATACTAGAAGTGGTCACTTCTTAGTACCTTTAGATATAACACGCATTTTTTGCTGTTGTTGGCTTGCACAACGACATCAATGTGTTGAATCAGTCACCCTTGTTCACTGATATTTTACAGAGGTGAGCTCCTCAACTTTAGTACTTCGTCAACAAAAGACAATACAACATGTATTATCTAGCTAATGGTATGTAACCAAAGTGGGCTACATTTGTTAAAATGATACTCTTAGCTCAGGTAGACAAGGCTAGGTTGTTCGTACAGCATCAAGAAGAAGCACGGCAAGACGTGGAACAAGCTTTGAATACAACAACTTCGGTTTGCCATTCTTTACGCCCCCACTCACTATTAAGAACACTCAACCCTCGTAAAAATAATGCAGACATGTGTCATATTGCATAATATGATTATTGACAATAAGTAAGATTTTGATAATCCCCTCTATGATTTCAACGACAATCAAAAGACTTCTACCATAAACACCGCCTCTTATAAATCATTGTACTCTGTTTGCTTTCGTTGATATAATCGCAAAAAATTCTGATATTTGTGCCCAACCAGTACATACACAACTCAAAAATGATTTGATTAAGCACATTTAACAGTGGAGACAGCTCAAAAGTGATCCTAAATTTTAAGTTTTAATGTTTGAATGTATCGAATTTAGTGTGTTTAATTTTATGTTTTCACGTCTGAATTTAAAGTTTGAAACATCTTAACCCCATCTGACTACACCTATAACGTCACAAACTAGCTCAGATACATGCTTTATATGTATATGACTTAAAAAAGATTCATCATGCTAAGAAAATGTTTGAATATCCATGTAGATTCTATAAGTTGGCACTATGGACCACCATAAATTCACAACAACAGCAATTATTCTTTTTGGTGCTTCTGCATACTTACACCAACAATTCCAAAACATGTACTGCAACAAGTATGAGATAAATTAGATTTAAATTGGGAAAAGAACAATGAGGCACATCATCTTCTACAGACCAAAGATAGTATGCAGCAAAAAGGAATTTGAGATAATGGGCAGCTATTGACCAGATCATACCAAGTAACGAAGATAAAGGAGCCACAGAAGTGCTTGTTTCCAGATGTCAATCGAGCTAGTAGAGATGAAGGTTTTTTAGTTCTTCAAATTTCTCCGAGCCGACAAGCCCCAACCCCTTATTCCCTGAACACTTCCAAAAAAATGTTCCCGTGCCACTCAAGACCCTTTTTTTTTTTTTAAACCAAGTCCTTTTGTTTTTCTATTGTTGATGGTATGGCAGCTCCTAACATTTTATCCACATCCTGTTATTACAAGCAAAACAACACTCTTGCTGAAATAAAAATTTGCATTTTGTGATGAATCCGTTAGTTAATTGCCACTTGTCTTGCCCAACTATTCAATAGCTCTTAGCCTGATGAAGGAAGGAAATATCTGACCTACAAGAACTCCCCAAATAGCAAAAGTAGAATATCACAACAGCATGAATGGCAAAGAGAGGTGCGACACAAAACAGTTCCAAGCAGAACTGATGAACTTCTTTACATCTCTAGGTTGTTTTTAAACAAGTGATAGCCAACCAAACACAATAAATTAAAGAATTTAGGATCACCAACTTTGAAATAAACATGTCAAGAGTAAGTGCTAGACTAGCAACATAGATGCAGGCATGAAGAAATTAAATGGTGTTTGAGTTGATAAAAAAATTATATTGTCAAAAGAAACAAGGTTTTATGAATAACAGCACGTGGATAAAGAAAAAAAGAGATCCCTATAATGATTAGCAGTATCAAGACATGGCACACACGCAAGCACTGTCATCATCATCAACAACACAACAACAACAATAATGATTAGCAGTAGCATAAGTCCTTCACTGTTCAGAGTACAGGCCACTATATGAAGTCCGTGCATATCAAGGAGGCTAATAACGTAAAGGGGCAACAACAACAATGAACACCGAGCTTTTCTATCTAGGGATGGACTACTTGCAGGTAAGAAAATCTCAGAATTCTTCTACAGAGACCTTATTAACACTTCATCCACAAATTTCAGCACCAACCTAATAATCTCCTCACCACGGAGCTAAGGCACTCTGGGCAAATCAGCCACATGACAATAGATGGTGCACACCATGCAGGTGCCATAGAAAAGGCCTCAATCCAAGCTCTTCAAAATGCCCAAAAATTTTCTGTATCTAAACCACCAGAACATAAAGCAATCTGATTTTCATACAGCATAGTAATGGATGAAACATGTTCCCCTGCCGGACAACCAGCATCCCAAGTGGTCACCACTCTACAGTCAACTAGATAGTATAGTAATTTCTTTTTAAAAAAGATTAAAAAGTAGTGAAAACCCCAATTTCATGGTAACCCAAGTGCACAGCATAGTGCTTTCTATATTGCCAGTCCTGTTTGCAACATATATTAAACAGAATGGCTGGAGGAGGGCAGTCTTGCAAGAAGATTCTCAAATGGTGGCACTCGAGCTATTCAACTCTGACCAATATTACTATTGATGGCAGCATACTAAACACATATTTGACTTTCTAGTCTTTTAGCAAATCAAAGCCCCCACTTATGGACCATTTGGATATATACCATTCTGTTAGTTTTGCCAAAAAGCAAAATGGATCAACATCCAATTGGTGGACATTGTGAAAACATTGGTGGGCAAAGTGAATCTGCTCTGCAAGCATTACAAATACACAGGGTCAAATTTACAATGAATAGATCTCTAAGGTTCGGACAATATGCTCATATCCATCAGTAACATATTTTATCCCCATTGTAGGGCACTATAACTTACACAAAACGAACCATCTCTCCGCATCATCTGGTTCTAACCAGGGGACAAACACCTACATATCATTCAGCCATTTCAGAGTTCAATCTAAGCAAACAGATCAAATTCTGCACAATTACACGGCTATGTTCCCATTATATCCGAACTCATGATCAGAAGTACAAACTCCATACCCTACTCACCTAGCTTTCATCTACCATTTGTTTCACATTCCAAAGCAAAATGGCCCTAGATCACAAAGCCCTAAGTCAGATATTTGGCCCACAACTCTAAAGTCCAAAAACTACACCATGTACCTCCACAGAAGAATTGACACGCCACATTACACATAAACCTCATGAATCATCATATGCAGTCATAGAACCAGAACAATACGACCACCGAATTACCCAATAAAGCAGAAAAATGCAGACACGAATTGGATGCAAACAACTTGAGAACAAAATGCCCTCACCTTGAGAATCACAGTGAGCATGCCATCGAGGAGGAACCTGGGGAGCGCGTAGTGGTGCCGGAGTTCTCTCCAAACCAGAACCTGGACCATCAAAACCCTAAGGCCACGGCAGCAGCAGCAACAGCATCGCCAGATCCTGGCCTATCGAAACCCTAACGCCAGTACGCCACAACAGCAACAACACCACCACAACCAATTCACCGGCCAAACATATACGAAAAGAAGCGTCCAATTAGGGTTCGAGTTAAGGAACCATTATGGCGAGGCGGAGGAGATCGTGGTGCTCCGCTGGTGTTAGCCGGAGTAGTAGGTGACGGCGACTCCTATGACTCCTTGATTGGTTTAGGTGTTTAGGGTTTGGTGTTTGGAGAGCGAGGTGTGGGTATACAGGCTCTCAATTTCACCGGTGAGATTATACATAATTCCTAATAATCTTTAGGACCCGAGCAAGCTGTTAAGGTACGAGAGGAATCAAGGAGTTCCTCTCAAAACATTTTTTTTATAGAATAGAAGAGAATAGAAGAGGATTCTATGTGATTATAAAAATCTTATCCGAGACATAATTCTCACGTGAAATAATTTCTTCAGTATCTACATAAGACGTTGAGGGAAGAGAAAGATAAAACTAAATCCATCTCAAAAGGAAAGAGACTAATTTGACTCTTTGAAAAGTGAGCAAGAGAAAAATATAAAACCAAAAATACATTTATCTTTATTTCAAAACAAAAAATAAGTTACATCAAGCATAATTTCTTCTAACAAAACTAGAAAGCCTTACGACACTTCTTACACAAACGGATATGTTTTCTTTTTCTAGCAAAAGATGAAGAAGGTATACTAGCAGTATGTGGCAACGGCATGAATATCATTGAAATCATCATAATTATATAAACGGCTTCCCATGCATCGAAGAGGATACAAATAAATATTGACATACTTGTGACGCTGATCAAGATACCAAAAACCTACCATAACAGAAAAAATAGATGTTATTAGTAAGAAAATTATATTAAAAATAGATTTGCAGTCCCTTGATAATTGTTATTAAAGAAAAATAAGCTGAACTAGAGGAAATTGGATCTACTATAGTGTAGATCAAAATGAATACACAGATCAATTACAATGAAAAATTAAAAGAATATTTTTTTAATTTTAAATCATGTTTCAATTTGGGCTGTCCAATTCCAAATCAAATGGTCTAGATTTGTTGTGATTTGCCATAACTGCAACGGACCTCTGCGAACCTAGAGGGGAAAGTGAGTGGAGTACCTTGTTGATGAAGACCGACATGGGAGGGTAACTAATAGGCACATCAATATTGCCTTCTTCCATCTTGCGGAAGGTGAGGTTCGTAGTGGCCGTCTTTGCCATGTGTGATGGCCAGAGAGCAGCAATGATATGAAAGGTCAGCCCAGGAAGTGCAAAAACAAAGCTTACGAATATGAAAGATTGGGCCAAGGCGAGATCTAATAGCAATTAGTTACAACTTCCTCATCCCTTTAGAACCATGCATTTTGTTTGGGCGAAGGATCCGCTTGGCCATTTGGACTTGAAAAAGAAAATGAAAAACAGAATAATCCCCTAGATTCCATTTCTAAGTTCAAATGGGAAATGAGTGGTTGTCCACTTGTTGCTAACTAGTGGTCAATTCACGTGTTGGAGCAAGAGTAAAAAAAAAAGCATGTGTAGGAGTTGGGCGGTGTCCACCTTCTGGGGATGAGATTGGTATAAGATATTTTGTGGCCAACAAATATATTTATTTTTATAATGGAAATCACCTAGACAATAGATAATTTTTTATTATTTTTCTAGGTGTCATAATGTTAGGTTACTCTATTATATATTCAATCTTTTTCCTCTTTTATGTCCTTTTTCAATGGTTTCTTACAAATTTGCAATCTATTTCCTTCTCTTTTTCTTTTTTTTTTCTTGTGTGTCTTGTGTTGTTCTTTTTCTTTTTTGAAATTACGTTGTTTATTAATGATATTACGTTGTTTATTCATGATATTTTCTGTTACATCAATCACATAAAGTGTTGTTATCCAATTTTTTTCTTTTATCGTTTTTACATGGTTGTAATATCGTATATCTTTTAATTGTAAGTACTTCACTTGTGCGGCGACCTGACATACCACCCATGTGGTAGTACGCTCGATCTTCGAACATTTCCCAAATAAAGTCATATTATCCGACAAATGTTTATTACAGAGTAGCGGAATTGAAGCATGGTTTAATTACAAATGGCTTAACATAACATGGTACTTAGTTACAAATACATACATACGTATGCTTATTCAGCAGAGGAATAGTTCAGAGATGATCGCGATAGTCACTCTCCATCGCCAATGTTGAAGTAAGTGGAATCGAAATACAATTGTCTTCCTCTGGATAAACCTCTTCTACTGCATCGGTCGGCATCACATCGCTGAAGGAGTATTTAAAGTCTGCTTTTTGGAAATTCACAGGTGACCAAAGAGTTGATTCCTCCAGAGTAGAAACCCAAGGTTGACGAGGGATCCTCCAGCGGTACAAAGATTGGGGACGCATCATTGCGCTCTCCTTCCTTGTCCCATGTAGTTCTTCCTGTTCATGCAACTCGGCAGGTTGAACCTTCATCTCCACCTTTGGAGATCCATAACAATCCTTCAAAGCCTTCTCCTTCTTCTGATCAGCTTTCTCCATTGCGATCAAGCGATCCCCATCTTTTGATGGGTTATCAATTTTCTGGTAGGAAGGTTGCATTCCCGCGACCAGATGATCCTCAACTTTTGTTGGGTGATCAATTTTCTCGTGGGAAAGTTGCACTTCCACGACCTGATGGTTCCTGACTTTTGTCGGGTGATCTACTTTCTGGGGGAAATACTTCATCCTCTCACTTGTGAAGATTGGTAATTATTTTCATTTTCTCTACTGGTCGTTTTAACTTGTAAAACTAACACATATATGTGCAGGAGACGAAAATTACTGGAGCCCCCAGCGACTAGCCTGCTGAGGTCCAACCTCTTTCCCTCAAACAGACTCTCCAGAAGGAAAAAGAGACTCTAGAGAAGAAGACCGAAGAAATGTCTTCGACCATTCTGCACCTGGCAGAATGTTTTGACAGATCCTGCGAAGAGGCGCACCAATTCCACTTGGAGAAGGACTACGCTCGGCAGCAGCGAGAACTCTCTAATACGATCAGGAATAGTAGTGCTTCTCTAATTCAGGATGATGTAAATAGGCTTAGAGTAGTTGCTAGTTCTTTTGGGGCAGTCAGTGTAGATCCTACTGATGCCAATATGTCCTTAGGAGAACTTTGTAAACTTCTCTCGGATCAGGTCGATGCTCTGGTCGCCTATATCCCTTTTGTATGTAAAGATTGTCAGAAATAAAAATTTCTTTACCTTACATACCTTGATTTCTCAAAAAGAATTATGCAAGAGTTAATTTGAATTGAAACTCTTCACAATCTCTGTGCGAAAATATGATCACAAGAATGCCTTTGCGAGCGCCCATACACAAGTGAATCCAAAGTAACAAGTCTTTCAATCAGAAACGCATTAATATGTTATACCGCGACTAGTACTGGTACTGCGATCAGAACTGAAGCCGCGATCAGAACTGAAGTCGCAATAAGAACATAATACCTTGATCGGATGATAACCGTACACGTTACGATTACCTATTTGCAGTGATCACAGAATAGCATTGCGATCAATATATAAATCTTGAGACGATCACAGAACTGCATTGTGATTAACACATGAAAATTAATTTACAAACGACGGGAGGGATTATTTCCTCCATAATCTCTGCAAAATTTTCGTGTTTTTGTGTGCACCCTAGCCCTTGAATTCGAAACGGAAATTATAAAAATATATTTTGTTTCGGATTCACTGTAGGGAGTGCAAAACGGGTTTCCAGAGAGAAGGCACCCATTATGGGAAATTAATAAAGTATTTGACGAAGGGTTGCCTCGGGCATATAAAAGGAGAAGGTAACTTCCGAAGGAAGCTACACAAGCCAAAACCCTTCATTGGCCTTAGAGTTTCTCACCGCACAAAACCCTCTTTTGCATTCCTCATCTCCGTCGCCTCCAAAGTCACCACCTTTCTTCTCAATCTTTCGCAAGAAATGGCATCCTGGAGCCGATCCATTCACCACACGGAAGAAAGCCTGGTGGCACTTGAGAAGGAAGAAATTCCCCCTCCACTGCTGCTGATCAACTGGCGACCAGTGGAGAAAGACCAAGAAACCCCAATCGTCCAAGAGGGCGAGTTGGTGATCTTTGAGGAATACCTGCGCTACGGGTTTCGATTCCCAGAGAGTCAGTTCCTGAAGGGAATCTTGGAGCATTATGGGTTGGCGTTAGTGAATCTCCACCCAAATGTTGTTCTTATCTTGGCGATCTTCCTGCATCTCTGCGAAGCTTTCGTCGGAGTGCTTCCAAGCGTGGAGTTTTTTCGACGCTTTTATTTCTCGGCATAGTCGAAGAGTGCTAATGCTGCCGGGTGCATCCACTTCCAGATAAGGGAGAAGAAAGAGTACCCCTTCCCACCCCTCCGGGATTCTGTACACAGGTGGTACCAGAAATGGTTCTACTGCACCCCTCCGTCGGAGAGCGAACTATATATGGTTCGCTAACTCCCGACCGGAGAAGGCCAGCGAGCTAGGCTCCCTTCCTGCTCTGAGCGCAGAGCAGAAGAAACAAGTCCAAGCCATTCTTCACTTAGTCCAGCAAGGCCTGACTGCGCGCGACATCATTCGCGACTTTGTGAAGAACCGGAGAAGCCCCCTACGTGAAAGGGCTCATCCAGCTTGGGAAATCCAGTCCATGGCGGATAGTACCCTGGACTACAATAACGGTATGTTCTTTAATCAACAAAACATGCATTTTTATTGACCAAAAAATGTCGTATTGGTTAACATGCTTGTTTGTGACGCAGCTTTATCTTTGTTTGAGATTGAAAAATGAACAAATTACCTCCTCAAGGCGTACAGCGCCACTGTGGAGGAAGCCAAGGGATCGCCTCGCCCCAGAGCCTAATCAACGCCGGCGACGATCTCAAACAGGAGCGCCGAAAGGTATGACCTTTCTTAACAAGCTCTGTTGTAGACCATTCACCCGTCTTGTATTGCCAAGAACATTTGGAATCATACAGCTTCTGGGGAAGTTTGCTGAGGTGACGCGTCCCAGCGAGAATGTTGGTCCCTCGGGGAAACCGGCTACGAAGAGGTTGAAGAGGACCCCCTTCAAAGCCCGTAGCGAAGGAGCCTGCTCCCAAAAGGCCTAAGAAGACTCTAGGAGAGGCTTCTTCGCAGAAGAAAACCCTTACCGCGAAAAATTCTGCGGTAAGATACTCAGTACCCCCTATAACCCCAAGTGCGAGTAGAAATTACTTCTTCATCGTACAGGGTGAAGGGAGCGAGGACGAGGAGGATGACATTCCTCTAGTTCGCCGCAAGAGGAAGGCGATCGCTCCTCAAACTAGCGAGGTCCTGTCCCTGACCGCAGGGACAGAGACGACTACAATGGGCCTCGTGACCACTGATAATCCTGTCGTTACGGGTGAAATCCTAATGCCTGAAGCTTATGAAGCCTCAGGACTTGCAACACCTCCCCTTCTGATAGAAGGGGCGACTGTGGTAAGATTTCTCACAATCCTGAATGCCTTCATTCATCTGTGCACATCCATTGATTTATGCTCATACAGGAAGAGGAGGACGACATTCCCCTTATCCACCGCGAAAAGACTCCTGCCAGTCCTGGGGCAGTGAGTAATCTACTCTTGTTGACAGAAGTGGGAATAACTGAACAGGACCCCGCGACCACTACCAATCTCATGGTCGCGGATGAAGTCCTAATGCCTGTGGTCCAGGAGACTTCATGTAACACCCTGAGTTTAGGGGTGAAAACTTTTTTTTCATGAATTGCATGCATGCATGTATCTGTAGTAGTAGCCAGATCATTGTCTTTATCAAACCCTAAAATCTCCAAATCTAACCTGTGAACTCAAATCAAGATCAGATTGCTCAGATGTGATCCATCAGTTACTCTGAACCTAAAAGTATTCAGAAGCCAGATTCAATTCCATCTCTAAATCCCAGATTTGTCAAAACTTCTGTTTTCGAAAACAGAATTAAGTTAATTACCCTAAATACTCTGAACTCAGATTTAGCCAAATCTTGATCTTATTCAGAGCATATTATTCTTAAATAATGATCATGGGTATGCCAATACCTTAAACCAAAAAGTTGGCAGCCAGATTTTATCATCTAGACTCTTTTCACAAATCAGTCCACGAGATATCGCAAATTAGTCCTTTATCTGATATCTGGAAACCTAAAAAGGCTAAAATCTTCAGATTAACTCCAAATTCAGAATTTCTTCAGCAAATCTCTTCTAAATGCTATTTGATACAATTTTCCCTTCTGTCCAGATTTCAAAATCTCATCCTAAATGCCAGAATTCGAAATCGATTGAAACTCAGATTTCAATTACCCTAAAATACCCTATTTTCAGTTTATAACAAAAACTATTCAAATGTGCCAGATTTTATCAAATATCTTTACCAAATATTTTGTTGAATATAGTTTGCCAGATCAGTGCAATCAATTTCAGTTCAAATCTTCCAAATCTCCAGATTTACAGATCAATCCAAAACTCAAAATCTGAAATCACAACTTAGTCCAAATTCGACCAGAGCTCTCAGCTGATTTTCGACCAGAGCCCCGCCGTGCTTGTGCGCCGTGTTTGCTCGTCGCCGGCCAAGCTTCGCCTACGCTTGTGGCCGTGCATGCTTGTGTGTACGTGTCCTCACTTCAGTTATCGTCGTGGCAACGCCGATGAATAGCCACCGCCCCCGTGCGCGACCAGCAACAGCAACCACAAATTTTGTCAGTAACTTTTGTGCCGCGCCAGTTGTTGTCACCACCGCTTGCTCCAGCTAGTGCTAAGTCCCGATGAAGCAACAATGTGATCAGCTGTAGAACCATTGTCGCCGTCGCATCACCGTTCATCGTTGTTTCTTCACCGCTATTGCTTCTGCGCCCAACCAATCAAATCCTTGGCGCCAATCTCTTCGCTATCCCCTCTTCGCAAGCTTCTCCATGCCTATTTAAGCATCCCTGTACCCAGCAGCTTCTTCATACTGTTGATCGAAGGATGCCAACTAGAGGGGAGTGAATAGGCGGTTTTTAAAATTTTCTTCTAAGCTAGTGATTAACAACCTAAATTGCAATAACAAGTTTCTAAATATGTGAATGACAATTCAATACAAGTTTTGCAATTTCTAAAAGATTAAGAGCAACAATTCAATCACTAAGAAAATGAAGCAAGTAGTAGAGATAACCGAAGAGATCGAGTTTTTCCCGAGGTCTCAGAAATTTGCCGATTTCCACTAATCCTCGTTGAAGCGCACTTCGCTCGAGCTTATGCTTCGATTTCACTAGGGGTAGCCCTTCTCCTCTCCGGATAGGCGAGCTCCGAGCCTTTACAATCAATCACCGGACCTCTCCGACACACACCATCGATGGAGAGATCGCCGGACCTCCCGGGTCGTCTAGGTGACGGCAATCACCAAGAGTAACAAGCCTAGCAACTTGCTTGATCAACCTCAAAGCTTGAAGAACAACAATGCAAATGCAAGGGCTTGAAATCAACTTCACTCAACTAGCACTCAAAATTTACTCAAGTTTTGACTTCAATTGCTAGAATGGATGTGAGAGTGTTTGCACACTATTGCACAAGGGTTTTGAGATGTATTTCGTGTGTATGTGGCATCTACAAATAGTGGGATACTTATACTCTCAGCAAAACGGTCGTTTTTAAAAAAATTGGGCGAAAGTTGTACTGGCCGGACATTGTCCGGTCACTTCGGACATTGTTCGATCACTTCGAACATTGTCCGGTCAGTACAAAAAACTTGACCGTTACTTACGTGTAATTCGAGTGTCAGTAGACGTTTGAACCAAATTGTGAAGGCCGGACAAATGGATTTGTCAGGACAGATGCATTTGTCTCTGTTAACACCCCTGTTCAACAATACTTGTACACACCGGACAAATGGATTTGTCCGGACAAAATGTCCGGATAGATGTATTTGTCTCTGTTGACACTCGAATTAAAACACTCCAACTATTTGTATAGTCCGGACATATGAGATTTATCCGGACAAAATGTCCGGACAAATACATATGTCTCTGTTAACACATGCATTTTCAATTGCTCAGGAGTTGTATTGGCCGGACATTGTCCGGTCACTTCGGACAATGTCTGGTCACTTCAGACAAGAGCCTCCGGACAAATACATTTGTCTTAACTTAACGTGCTGTGAAAGTTTTGTATTGACCGAAAATTGTCCGGTCACTTCGGACAATGTCCGGCCTTCATCGGACAGATGCACCGGACAAATGTATATGTCTCTGTTGCAAGTTTTGCAATGTTCAGAAGTTGTTTGTATTGGCCGGACATTGTCCGGTCACTTCAAACACTGTCCGACCAGTACAAAACGAAAACAGAAATATGAATTTTTACTCAATTTCGATTTTAGGGTAAATGCAAATGCAGATATGCTTTTAAAAACTTCAAGGTTGATCAAGAGACTTGTACTAAGACCCCTCTTAATAGTACGACCATCTAACCTAGAAATTTTCAAAACAAGAAGGCGCTAGGTTTAGATATTTGTACTCTTGTCGAGATTTTCATCGTTTTTGCTTCATGGAGTCTTGATAGTCTTGCTTTGCTTTTTCTTGATGCTTTCTCCTCTGATTAACCTACGCCTCACACGCAAAGGTTAGTCGCAAATTTTACGGGTGTCATTAATCACCAAAACCCTAATTAGGGCTCAAGATTCAACACATACTTCACCGGAAATCAGCTAAATCCCAAATCTTTCCTGTTTTCGTTTTCATCTCCGGCGAACCGTCGAGGAGGCTCACGGTGCCAGCACGCCCTGCTGCATAAATCTTCAAATGGAAGCCACCAGTGAGTTCCCCTTATCCTTCTATCTGTGTGATAGTATTTAATTGCTCACCGGTGACCTCTAACGCCGGTGATCACCGGAATTCCTGATTTGCCCTGTTCCAACAATGCAACTTGATTTATCCCAAATTAGCCTTCGAATCTCTAGAGTAAATTGATCAGTGAACTGAGTGTAGCAAACCTGTAAGCTCAGAATCCTCAATTGAACTCAAATTGAAGCTTTTGAACTTCACCAGTAACTGGCTCACGTCGCCAGGCCATACCGGCGATCCTCCAGCCAAATTGACGTCGCCAGTAGCTTACTCGTACCCCTCTATCACTCTCCAAGCAAAGAATTGAGTTCAAACCTCCTGTATCAAAAATGCCCAATTTCAGTGCCTTCTTCTCCGGCGCCGGCCACCGGAAAGTTTTTCCCAGCAGTTTCAGCCCTAACCACTTTGTCCAGTGTGTGTGCCTTGAACTCCTGAGCATTTTTGTCTTCTAGCTCGACACCTAGATCGGTCTAGATTGAAAGATATAACCTTGCCAAGATTTGTGTCCAGAACTGTTCCAGTGCAGTGAGTTCACTGCAGTTCATCACCGGATTTCTTGCTGTCCGGCCATCTTCAGCCGTGGATCCTGTTATGACTTTTGTTCCTGTTACCCAAGTCTACCTCCTAGACAAAGTTAGCACACCAGTTGAGCCCTTGAACAGCATTTTATGCTTAGCCCTAGTTTTTTACATTGTCAGCCTTATGCCAGGGCTTGTCAGCCAGTGGCATTGGCCTTGTTTACCCACTTCTAGTTGTGCAATTTGAGAACCACTTTGTCCACTGAATTTGTAGAGTTGTGATCTACATTTTCTTCTTCTACCACAACTTGAGATAAGCACTCTAGCTTTTCTTAAAGCTATGTCAAAGCCTTGATCCGAATGTCAATCTGCTGACATTCGCTGTTTTGATCAAACCAGCCACAAAATTGATATCCTTGTCGCAACCTTGAAACCCTAAGATCATTTAACACCCATCCTTAGCCCAAATTCTTTGAAACCCTAGAATCTCGACTCAGTTCAGCTTGCAATCCAAATTATCTCCAATATCGTTCAATTATTCTTGTAAAGCATATCTGCATATAAGTCATAAAACATTTTAATATAATAAGTAATCATTGTGTGTTTGTTTGTCGTCGAGCAGATCCAGAAGCTGACTTTGAGGATTTTGCCTTTGATCCGTCATCAACTGCTGTATCTTACGACGCGGAAAGCAAGTCATATTCTTGGACATCTTGAACTATATTTTAAGAGTTGCTATAACATAACCTTGAATATAGATAATATTGCATGTGAAAGATTGAGAATGGTTGAATTATGAATTGGCAGTACTAGACTGGTTATCTGTGAAATGTGAAATGAACAAGTTTTGAGCCATGAACTATTATAGATGTATTTATATATATTCATGAAATAAAACCCCTAGCCGTGACCAGAAATTTGGTATGGATGGCTGTAGCACTGGACGTGCTAAACTGCAAAGGATAGCAGGCACGAAAGGTGCAGGGTTGTGGATGGTCTGGTCTGGTCACTGGCATATAAGGACTAGAACCTTGTATTGTGCCTCTAGTGGCATGAACAACGTGCTAATCGCAAGCCTGGTATGGGACAGGCCTGAACAAGTACTTATGCGGATCGCACATGAAACCCCTGCATGAGATGTGTAGTGATGCACGATTTACACGGAGAATGACTCCCACACATATCACTGAAGGTGATCTTGCACGCTGACCCAATAATGGGAATAAGCAAAGGGGTGGAGGTTTGGGTACAACCTGTCACAACTGTGGTTCGCGGAGACCCACAGGGTCAGGGGTGAATTGTGAGTGAAACATAACAAAAGTTCTTGTTATCTCCACCTTGCCACTCACAGTATGAAGTGAGCCAGGGGTCCAATCATTATGATAGGAAGGGCTTGAAAGTGGAATATCTTGCGGGTAAATTGATACCTCTCTGCAGAGTTAAAAACGTATTCGAATACTCCGAGCTCCTGGGTTTATAGGAGTCTGCTGCGGTGGATTAAATCCACGGGGTATGGCACAAGTATGTTTTCTAAATAAAATTTGTTAAATCAAGATTACTCAAATGACATGTGTTGTCATGATAAGGAGTGCTGCCGTGGGCTGTCGTGTGTCGACGTGTCGCGGTAGTGCTATAATCTAGTGAACATGAATAGTGATGCTATATTATGAAAAGTACTGTCATGAGATGAGATGAGATATGAAAGAAAAAGGTTATTTTATAAACATCCATAATTCTTGACTAGTCTAGGTTCATATCATCACTACTATATGTATCTACTCTTACCTATGACTTGCTGAGTACATAAGTACTCACCTTTGCAACATTCAACTCAGTAGATGGAGCGTACCTTGATCAAGATGAAGGCGTGGAGAACTTTGTGGATCCAGAAGGAGGAGAGTCAGTTCCGCCAAAGCCCTGATGTGTGTTGTTCTGCCGTTAACTTCTTTTGTGGGAGGGTCACCTATCTTCTGCTGTGTAGTTATTATTTTGCTAAACCTTGAATGCCGTGAAGGCATTGTAATCTCTTTATGTAATATTAAGGCCAGCAGGTCACACTGCTTAAATATTTTGTAAGTTACTCTGTTGCAATGTAATATACTCCTGTGCTTGACTTATCCTGGAAAGTCAAAGATATGTATATATGGGACTAGCTACAGAGAGCTAGGTCTCCACAGGAGTAGTCATAGTCCCAGTTTCGGGGCGCGACACTTCAGGACCAATGGCTTCATCCTTACCGACCGAAGAAGTTACCCCGGTAAGGACCCTTACAGGCTTGGTTTTCATCATTCTTCATGTGTGTTCTTATAGATTTGCATGCACACAGGGAGAAAAGGACAAGGTCCTATTTAGGAAGAGGAAGACCAGGACAGATGATGACTGTCCACTTTTTCCCGGTGATGAGGACATCACTCCTATGGATGCGTCAACTTCTCCAACACCTCTTGTGCAAGGACCAATTACAAGGGCACGCGCACGTCAGCTAAATTACCAGGTGAGCTCATTCCTAAGTTTATGTGAGACTACTGTAGAGGGCGAGTTGCTACCTAATGATATTGTTCTTGTACTTAGGAATCATGGTTTGGATCAGCGAGGATGTCACGATGCACCAAGACGAGCCAAGGTTCGAGTTGATCCCAAGATGGACGCTGGTTCCGACTGCAGCGACACGTCTGTCTTCAAATGGATGCCCAGGCCACATACAAACTCCGTTTTTGACGTTCTACCACTTCACGGAAAGCCTAGGAGATAATCTTTCCAACGCATCTAGTCCCGTCGCCAAAATCTTTCTAAGTAACTGGGAATCATCCAAACAGTGTGCGCGAGATAGAGTCGGGCTAGTACTGCGTCACCTCTTTTTGGGCCTTCGGCCCATGTATCTTAGTTAGGCTGCAACCTAAACCCTAGCCGCCACCTCTCTATCTCTCATATACATACTCTATAGCCGTCACAGGGAGACTGGGGTTTTGCTTAGATTATTCTGCCTTTGCAGTTTCGCCGTAGATCGGTTTGTGGAACCCCAACTTGTGAGCTTAATTCAATTTGATTTGCAATTTTCAGATTGGTTCTTCTACGTTTTTGCTTGTGCTCTCAATTCGCTTGCAGAAATTAGCCTTCTTGGTGAGGTCAACCGCGTCTTGGCACGGTTGATAACCAACGGAGCAGTGGTGTAGCGATTGCTGGGTTCGATCAGTTCTCATCGGAAGCCGGATCGTCAACGTCGAGATCTCCGCCAAATCGACTTATCATCTACCTGACGGAAGATCGGGCACCCCATGTTTCATCAAGTGGTATCAGAGCCAAGGTTGCCCGTCAGGTATCCCCTTTGTTCGTCGTTCATCTTCTACCTAGAGTTCAGAAAAAGCCAAAAAAAAATTTGTGATCATAATCTTCCGCTGTCCAAACCATTTTGAGCCTTTTGCAATTTTCGTTTTCAGTTTTGCATTGTTGAATTTGTGTCCGTGGTCATCGTCGTATTGCTGGTCAATTCGTGTTCTTGGTTTAGGTCGAGTATCAAATCCCAATCCTAAATCGAAACCAAATTCGAGTCGCAATCGGTTCGGATTTCCTTTTGCGTTTCTGTTTTTATAAAGACAATATCTTTGTCTTCTGAACACCAATTTGGGCGATTAAATAGTCTAAATTGTATCTCTCGAAGAGATCTACAAATTTGTTCATTGCACCAAATTCCAGAAACGCCACATTCATGGCGAAAATCGCGTTGGAAGTTAATCTGTTTCATCTCGGAGTAATCTGTACAGCCTGTATTTCGGGGGCCATATCTCCTAGTTCCAAACTCAAAATTGGGTGTTCCATATATTCAAATTGATGAGAAGGAATAGGGATACAATTTCCTAGTTATAAGTTTTTGCGTTTGAGGTCTCTAAGAGCCCCAAATTATTATTGGAAGTTTCTGCAGAGTATCTTTGGTAAACTGCCGAGAGTATTGTGATAGGTTTTGTGCGTAATTCCTAAGTTTTGAGTTGTAATCCATCCTTTGCAGCACTCTTGTAAAAAAAAAAGAAAAAGGCAAGTTCAAAAAAAAATATTAGCCAAAAAAAAAAGATCAGAAGTGCTTGCATCCTTTCATGTCCATCGCCTGTACCGATCACTTTCCTTGCTTGAATTAGTTTTAAGAACGCATTTAGGCCAGCAACTGTGACACGTACTTTAGACATTTATTCAGCTTTGTTATCTGATTTCGGTTATTGCTAATCATTTGCTTATATACAATTGCCTTCTGAGCTTGTTGGGGGAAATCTCCGCGAGATTAAGTCCAGGTAAGTTGTGTCACATTTGCCCCGGGATGTGGCCTCTGGTGCCTGTCCCGGGCGTCTCCTTTTGGCTCCCGGGACCTTGCCTCCGGGGCATGTCCCGGGCGCCACCTTTTGGTTCCCGGGACCTGGCCTCCGGTGCCGGTCCCGGGCACCGCCTTTCGCCCGGGGACGTGGCCTCCGGTGCCTGCCCCGGGCGCTGCCTTTTGGCTCCCGGGACCTTGCCTCCGGGGCATGTCCCGGGCGCCGCCTTTTGATTCCCGGAACCTGGCCTCCGGTGCCGGTCCCAGGCACCGCCTTTCGCCCGGGGACATTGCCTCCGGTGCATGTCCCGGGCATCGTCACCCTTCCAAAGGTAAAGTCTTTGGTTCTTGATCACGTGCAGGTCACGCGAGGAGCGCCTCAGGAATCAGCGACCACCTGTCAAGCATCCAAGGCACCTGACCGGGAGAAGGACGTTGCTACCCCTCAATCCGACGGTAGCGTCCGGGGTAGTTTTGTCTTTTTTGCTTCTTTTGGGGCTATAAATAACCCTTGTACCCCCTGTTGTAAAGAGGAGGATTCATTATTATTGGAATAGCTAAACTCACAGGTGTGCTCCGGAAGCCTCTCCCCCGGAGAGAGCCTCCCCAGCCGACTCCGGTCGGGAGCGCGCCGACAGGACTAGGGCTCCCACCGGGACCCGAACCTGTATAAATCTCCGTGTTACTTCTTGTGTTTGTCCGGCGGGGGAGGACTGGTCATCCGGTCAGCCCGCGTCGCGTTTTCTTCGCTAGGATCGTTCACGAAACCTGCCGGGGTATTCGCAATACTACGACAATTGGCGCCGTCTGTGGGGACTCGTGACAAGACGCCATGGCTCCCCCAAGAACAAGGGCCCGCGCCCTTCCCGGTGATGCCGGTCCCGGTGACCTGGCTCCACCCGTCCGGGACACTACTGCCCCGGTGCTTCCGCCCGGAAGCGGCCAGACCTAGGTACCGCCTCCCACCTTTTCTCTTAACTTAGGTGGTTCGACCTCCAGGCCGCTCCCGGTGACCGCGGGAACCTCGGCCGGGACCAATCTCCCCCCGACGGCTCCCCGGGACGCCCTGCTCGAGGCTTTAGTGGAGGGCCAGCTCCGCGCCCAGCGCTCAATGGATGAGCTGCTCAACGTGTTGGCGCAGCCACCGGCCCCCACATATGCGCCGTACCCATACCCGGGAGGCTATGCCACCGTTTATGGGTCACCCGGCGGCCCCTCAGCTCTCCGGAGGTTTGGCCTCCCCGTATGCCCCCACCGGGGGGTATCCTCCCCCTGCAGGTCATACGTCCGGACCCTTCCCGGCACCCGGGTCCTTCCCGGTGCCGGGGGGCTACTTCATGCCCGGGCCCCTCGTGGCGCCGGGGGGATACCCCGTTCCAAGCCCATTCCTGGGGCCGGGGGCCCATTACATGCCGGGGGTTTTCCCTACGCCGAGAGCCAGTCCCGCCCCGAGCGTCGCGTTTACCGCACCGGGGGCGGTCGACAGAGCAGCTCCCGTGCCTCAGTGGACCTCCCCCCGCATCGGCTCCCCGGTTCCGGACGTCGCCGCGAGGGCTCCCCCCTTGCTGGTTCCGGATATTACAAGGGCTTCCCTCTTTCCAGTTCCGGTTTTCGCCACTGGGGCTCCCTCCACTTCGGTCCCGAACGTCGCCGCGGGCGCCCCCTCCCCGGTTCCGGATGATACAGGGGCTTCCCCCTTTCCGGTCCCGGGGGTCTTCGCAGGGGCCTCCCCACAGCTGGCCCCGGTAGTCCCCGGGCCGGAAGCTACAGTGCATGAGCTCCCTCCTCCCCCGGCGGAACAGGCCCGTTTCTCCTGGGGGGAGGTCGAGCGAATGCATACGACCAAGTGCGGGGAAGAACTTCCCCCGGACCGCGGTCGCGGGGAGCCTCGCTCTCGCACCAGTCGGGGGAAGAGACCCGCCGAGGAGCCAACCTCTCCAGGGGAGAGCCCGGACGTCAGGGAACTCAGCCTCGGTCCAGAAGAAAAACGTCACCACCGCCACTCCGGCGGACTTCTCGGGCCGCTTCCCGACTCTGATAATGAGGACGTGTCCCCCGTCAAGGGAGACAATGACCGGGACTCTCCCCGGGAAGTGCAGGGGGCTAACCAGCCCCTATGCCGAAGACTTCGAAGCATTCGGTGGCTGCGGCCTTATCGCCCGCCGCACATCGAACACTATAACGGTGAGGCTGACCCTTACGAGTTTGTGCAGGTATACTCCACAGCCATCTCCGCAGCCGGGGGGGACGAGACAGTGCAATTCAACGTCTTCCCCCTCTACCTCACCGGGATCGCCCGCTCCTGGTTCTACAACCTGAAGGCTGGCTCCATCAAGTCTTTCGCACAGCTCAAGCGTGAGTTCTGCGCGAACTTCCAGGGGAACTACGTTCGCCCCCTGGACTCCTCGCAACTGTACACTGTCCGTCAAAGGACTGGGGAAACCATCCGAAGCTTCTTCAAGCGCTTCTCCCAAGTGAAAAGCAAGGTGGCCCACGTCCCCGACTCTACAGTCATCGAAGCTTGCAAGAGCGGGATCCTCCCGGGGGAGCTCCACCGGAGGCTCTCCCGGAGCTGCCCCTCCACCGCCGACGAGCTCTTCAACGTACTCGGAAAGTATGCTCGGGAGGAGGAGGACGACCTTTGGAAGAAGACCCAGGGGGCTCCCGCCCCCGCCGATCGGGGGGCCAGGGACCCCCTCAAATGCCCCAGGCAGTGAGGGCGTAACGAGCCACGGCCTCGGGACCGACGCCACCGGGAAGCGGCCAACTGTCGTGGTATTGCGAATACCCCAGAGGTTTTGTGAACGATCCTAGCGAAGATTACGCGGCGCGGGTTGACCGGATGACCGGTCCTCCCCCGCCAGACAAACACAAGAAATAACACGGAGATTTATACAGGTTTGGGTCTGGGTGGGGGCCCTAGTCCTGTCGGCGCACTCCCGACCGGAGTCGGCTGGGGAGGCTCTCTCCGGGGGAGAGGCTTCCGGAGCACACCTGTGAGTTTAGCTATTCCAATAATAATGAATCGGTCCCTTCACAACAGGGGGTACAAGGGCTATTTATAGCCCCAAAAAGAAGCAAAATTCTAAACAACCCCCGACGCTACCGTAGGAAGATTATATGTATGGAGTGGCACACAATTCAGTAACAGATAGTAATGCTGAATAAATGTCCAAAAGCACTTGCCCTAGTTGCTGATCTAAACGTGTCCTTATTCTAGCTGCGGCAGAAAGCAAGGAATATATAGAGACAAGCAACAAGGCGTCAGAATATATGAACAAATATCAGCACAGCAGCAACACTTCGATCAGGCACGGTAAAAGCACCTACCTCTGCTCCTGTCCTCTTTTTTTTTTTTTTTTTTTTTTTTTGCTCTACGCTTCTTCACAATTTTTTTTTTTATCTTTGTGCGGCTTGTTTTTTTTATGCACTTGCCTTTTTCACCTTTTTTTTTTAAAGATATCAATAGTGGCGCATATGAGAGATTACAAGATATATACACAAACACTCAATTTTCTCTCGCTGGAAAAAAAAAAAGATCTACTATGCAGAAACTTTCTATGCTGTTTTCGGATTTTTGGAGGCCTCAAAAGCTAAAACTTATAACAGAAAAGTTGTAGATTGTTTCGTGCTGATCAATTTTCATATATGGAACACCAATTTTGGATAACGGATCTAGGAGATATGGGCCCCGCAATACAGTCTGTGTAGGAAATCCGAAATCAAACAGATTCACTTCCAACGCGATTTTGGACTTCAAAACGGCGTTTCTAGAACTCCTCACAATTGACAAAGTTGTAGATAATTTTCTGTAGATGTCCACGGATATAAAATTTGCCTAATTTTGAGTCCGTATGCGAAAGTTATGGCCGTTTTACGGAAGGACTCCGAATTAGGGTTTTCTAGACGGCACCTCTCCGAACTCAAGGGTGTTTGGAGTGGATACGATTCCAACAAGGACACAAACGGCGATTGGTGACTGGATCGGTGTAGGATATGGGATGCAGCGGAGATGAAACACAACTAAATTAAGACCACGATCTAAACCAGCAACACGACTCGACTATGGACACAAACTCAGTACTACGGACTCTGAAACCGAAATTGTGCAAAGGCTAGGCACGGTTCTAGGTATGGTAGACTATGAACTGCAATTTTTTTTTTTGGCTTTTTCGTGGACTATAGGACGAACGCAAAACTAAATCAAACTAAGGGAAAAGGCGAACCTGACGGTAACCTTGCTCTGATACCACCTAATGGGAACGGGGATGCCCGAACTTTCGTCAGGTGGAGGATAAGTCGATTAGGCGGCGCGAGACACACACGATCCGACTTCTTGATCGGCACGATCAAAACCCCTGCAATCGCAGCACCACGCGTCCTCTGGTTATCAACCGTGCGCTGCCCGGTTGACCTCGCCACGAAGGCTAATCCCTGCCAGTGAATCGAGAACACAAGCAAGAACAAGAAAGATGCAACTGAATTTGCAATTGAGGATGAAGCTCACGAGTTGGGGTCTCACAAACCGATGAACGGCGACACTGTTCAAAGACAGAATTGATCTAAGCAAAACCCAAGTCTAAACGGCAGCCATGGCGGCCATATATATACTGTATGGGGCGGCCATGGGGTGGAGGAGGAAACCCTAGGGGTACATGGGCCTTGGGCCCAAAGTGGAGCGTCGCAGCGCACGTCAGATTCTGGTCGTAATCTTGTTTTGATAATTCCTGTTTATCCGTAAGGAATTTGGACATGGGACTGGATCCGTTGGAAAGCTCTCGTCGTTCTCTTGTCCGTAGAGTCCAAGAACGTCAAAAACGGACTTCTTATGTGGCCTGTACGTCCATTTGAAGTTGGACTATGCGCAGATGGCCGAACCGGACTCGCGGATGAATTGAGCTCACTTGTGGGCTGGCCTTGGAGCGACGTGGCTTGTGCGACCTTAGAGGTGTAGAGGCGCCTTTCTTGAGCACGTCTTGTGTTTGGGGAGGTGGCCAAGGTGGAGGCCGAACTTGTGGCGGCGACAGCACAAAATCCAGACGACGTACGTGCTGCCAGCTTTCGCGTCCTGGCCAAGGTGGCGGACGATGACATCTTGATGACCACCATGTTGATGTCGTCTTGGTCATAACCATGATGTACAAGGTCTCATCAACAGTCCCCGAGAAAATGGCGGCGCCCGGGGCAGGCACCGGAGGCCAGGGTCCCCGGGCAAATGTCGGCGCCCGGGGCAGGCACCGGAGGCCAGGGTCCCCGGGCAAATGGCGACGCCCGGGGCAGGCATCGGAGGCCATAGTCCCCGGGCAAATGTCGGTGCCCGAGGCAGGCACCGGAGGCCATAGTCCCTGGGCAAATGTCGGTGCCTCGGCCAATGGCGGCGTCTGGGACCTGCCCCGGAGGCAAGGTCCCGGGAGCCAAAAGGCGGCGCCCGGGACATGCCCCGGAGGCAAGGTCCCGGGAGCCGAAAGGCAGCGCCCGGGGCAGGCACCGGAGGCCACAGTCCCAGGGCAAATGGCGGCGCCCGGGACCTGCCCCGGAGGCAAGGTCCCAGGAGCCAAAAGGCGATTCCCGGGGTAGGCACCAGAGACCACGTCCCCGGGCAAATGTGACGCAACTTACCTGGACTTAGTCTCGCGGAGATTTCTCCCAACACACCCGGACTCTATCATGGATGGACCCCCTCATCTCCTTCATCAAGGGGGAGGGGGAACCTCCCAATGAGACCGAGGCTAAGCGCCTCCGGGCCAAAGCCCAGGCATACCTCCTGCTAGAGGGGAAGCTCTACAAGCAAGGGGCTTCCGCCCTCCTCCGTTGCCTCCCACGGCCGGAGGGACTCCAGCTTCTCGAAGACATCCACGCGGGGAGCTGTGGCTCTCACCTAGCCCCGCGTGCCATTGCAGCCAAGGCTCTCCGGCAGGGCTTTTACTGGCCCACGGTGATGCGCGAGACCTTGTCTCCGCATGCAAGGCTTGTCAGAAGATGGCCAAGGGTTCGAACCTCCCCCCATAGCGCTGCAGACTATCCCCATCACTTGGCCCTTCGCGCGCTGGGGGATGGACCTCTTAGGACCCTTCCCCCCAGCGCCTGAAGGATACAAGTATGTAGTGTCGCGGTCGACTACTTTACAAAGTGGGTAAAGGCGGAACCCTTGGCCAGCATCACGTCCCAGGCTGTTCAGCGGTTTTTCTAGAAAAAAGTCGTTTGTCGTTTTGGTGTCCCCCGGGAAATCACTATTGATAACGGGACCCAATTCGACTCGGCTTATTTCCGGGAATTCTGTGAAGGCCTAGGTCTCATCATCCACTTTGCCTCAGTGGCCCATCTCCGGAGCAATGGGGCTGTCGAGAGGGTCAATGGCGTGATCCTACAGGGGTTACGCCGACGACTCAAGCAGGCCGCTTCTAAGCGGGGTGCATGAGCAAAGGAGCTCCCTAGCATCCTCTGCTCCATGCGCACGACCCCGAGCCGGGCGACGAGACGTACTCCCTTCTCTCTGGTCTACGCGGCTGAGGCAGTCCTCCCCCCGGAGAATGGCTTTCGGTCGCTGCGAGTCGAGCTCCTAGACGGAGCTACGATCGGAGCGTACCAAGCCAATGAGGCTAACGAGCGACTAGAGATCGATCTCGTGGAGGAGGAACGCGACCGAGCACTCCTCCGCCACGCCATCTACGAGCGCGAGATGGCACGCGCATACAACCAGCGCGTGCGCGAGAGGGCGTTTCGCCTTGGGGACCTTATCCTCAAGCGCGTCAAGGACCCCCAAGCCCAGGGCAAGCTCTCCCCCAAATGGGAGGGCCCCTACAGGATCTTCGCAGTCCTGGGCTCGGCGGCTTACAAACTCTCCAACCTTCAAGAACAGGAGCTGAAGCACACGTGGAACTTGCGTTTACTTCCCAAGTTTTACGTCTAGCCTACACAGGCCCGTTCCCTCCCCCGGAGCGATTACGCCGGAGGGGGAAGGGGGACCTTGTACTTACTGTCCCCTCCCCCGGAGCGATTGCGCCGAAGGGGGACGGGGACGTTGTAATCACCGTTCCCTTCCCTTTCGCGATTTCGCGAGGGAAGGTGTTGTATTTTGTTCCATTATCAATACAACTGGATTTTTTCTTCAACTGTCTCAATGCAGGTTCTTTATATTACCGCCTCTAACGGCGATGCCCTCCCCGTGAGGACGCCCTCCCCGTGAGGAAGTGGGCTCTCATGACCCAAAAAGTCCCTCCCGTAGGGCGGCTTACGATCACCTCTCATGGACTGAGGGTGTAAGCGGCAACCCGGTCCTCAAGGACCGTGGTAACGAGTCACTTTGGGAGACTAGTCCCCTACCCAAATACTCAAACCCGTCATCGGGCACATCCTCCTATGGGAGTTGATGGTCTCCCCAGTGAGACGGCATTCTCGAATGTTTCTTCTCCGGAGACCTTATTCTTGGCTCCCCACTTTCACGGCGACCAGATGATTGTCTCCCGGAAAGTTCACCTCCGGAAATTTCGTCGAGTTTTCTCGAATGTTTCTTCCCCGGAGACCTTATTCCCGGCTCCCCGTTTTCACGGCGACCGGATGATTGTCTCCCAGAAAGATCACCTCCAGAAATTTCGTCGGGTTTTCTCGGATGTTTCTTCCCCGGAGACCTTATTCCCGGCTCCCCGTTTTCACGGCGACCGGATGATTGTCTCCCAGAAAGATCACCTCCGGAAATTTCGTCGGGTTTTCTCGGATGTTTCTTCCCCGGAGACCTTATTCCCGGCTCCCCGTTTTCACGGCGACTGGATGATTGTCTCCTGGAAAGATTACCTCCGGAAATTTCCTCGGGTTTTCTCGGATGTTTCTTCCCCGGAGACCTTATTCCCGACTCCCCGTTCTCACGGCGACCGGACGATTGTCTCCAGGAAAGATTATCCCCGGAAACCTCGTTTTGGAATTTTTTAACTTGGAAAAATTCTAATGCCACAGGTCTTCATCCTCGGGGCTTCGTCACCCCCACAGCGCGCGGAGCGACCCTCTGGCTCGTTGTGGGCGGGGGGGGGGGGATAAGGAGCCCCCGGGAGTCGTCCAGACCATCCAAGAAAAACGAGCAAACTTAGCTCTATCTTATCAAAAGAAGTCGTCCAGACCATCCAAGAAAAACAAGAAAACACAGCTTTATTAATCATTCAACCAGAGGACATCTTCCCCCTCCGGTGGGCATCAGAAACGGTACAACCCGGGCCATAACTCGGAAATTCTCTACGTCCTAAGGCTCCTACGCCTAATAGTCCTGGAGGCCCTCCAATAGCTCCCGGGTCAGGTCTCGGTACAACCCGTGTATGCGGCATTGAGCTTCCCGGAGCAGGTCCTCGGGCCAATACTCGTAGCCCGCCAGTGGAAGTATCCGAAGAGGGGGGATCATCCGGGACCCCGGACGCGGAGGGGATAGTTCAGCGCGATGATTATCAAAGTTATCCCAGTGCCACTCCGGATGCCACCGCAACCGGATCGGCTCCCGGACAACGTCCCCGCTACGTTCCCCGGAGAAGAGGCTCAACAAGATGAAAACGGCTTGGGCATCCCCCGGGGGGCACCTACCGGGGCTCAAAGGCCTCGCCCCTGGGGAACTTCTTCCGAACCTTCGCCCGGGAGTAGCCTCCCGGGAAACCTGGTAACATTGTATTCATTCAAGACTTAGAAAAATTTTCAATTCTATTGCATTTCAAAATGTCTTTTTACAAGTGTCCAGGGCTTCTTCTAAGAAGCTACCGGGAGCAAAATACTAAGAAAGCAAAAAAGGGTCCTAGCTAAAACCCGGGGGGAGGCTCATACTTTGTCATTGGCGTCCTCCCCCCGGGGGGCTTCCGCCGGGGCCGGGGCATCCACTTTCCGAGGCACCGGTTCGAACCGCGAGTGCATTTATGGCCAAACGGCGCGGTCATAAGCGCGCGGCACGGGAATCGAAGCGTCACGGTTCCGGTAGCTTGACCCAGAGATTTTCCCGGTGACATATACCATACCCTCCGAGGACTCGAGTATCGTCCCCGGAGGGCATGGGGGGCTACTGTTGGGGGAAATCTCCGCGAGATTAAGTCCAGGTAAGTTACGTCATATTTGCCCGAGGAGCCCGGGCGCCGCTGTTTGCCCGGGGACATGGCCTCCGGTGCCTGTCCCGGGTGCCGCCGTTTGCCCGGGGACATGGCGCCGGTGTCCTTCCGGGGATAGTAGTCCTTGATCCCTTGTCACATGCCAGTCGCGTGACAAGCGCTTCGGTCAGGTGCGGGTCGCGTGACAAGTGCCTCGGGAATCAGCGGCCACCTGTCAAGCATCCGAGGCACCTGGCCGGGAAAAGGACGTTGCTACCCCTTGATCCGACGGTAGCGTCTGGGGTAGTTTAGTCTTTTTGCTTCTTTTGGGGCTATAAATACCCCTTGTTGTAAGGACAAGTTGCTCATTATTGCTAGAATAGCCAATCTCACAGGTGTGCTTCAGAAGCCTCTCCCTGAGAGAGCCTCCCCAGCCGACTCCGGTCGGGAGCACACCGACAGGACTAAGGCTGATCCGTTTGAGACCTAGCCTTGGTTTTCGCACTAGGCTCGCCCAGATTCTAATATGTGGAATAACGGGATCTTACTCGGAAATACCGAAACCCAAAGGTTGATCGAAAACACAGTTCAAAGTAATTGCACAACTCTTTATTTCAAAGAGGGCTTTACACGTCGAACGTTAGGTCGCACTCGCCTACGTCGAAGGAACTATGTGTCTAAGACTCAAATAAGTTCTTTGACTCTTCGATTGAGTTCGATGATCTAAACTAGACCTATTACAAGGTATTTATAGTCCAATCGTATGAGTACGTATCAGACTTACAGACCTAAACGTATTAGACTCATATAACTAATCCTAAACAGATAAGCTTAGTTATACACATTCGGATCGGATTACAATTCCGAACAGGGAAACGAATTCCTTTTCATGGTAGCGAACCAACCCATGGTCGCGGACCCATATGCGATCAGGACTTGGTCGCGAAGCCGTATGCGATCAGGACTTGGAGATCCTCCTGGATCATGACTCCCTTGGTGAGAAAGAGCCAACCCCTGTTGCGACCTCTCGATCGAATTGGAGATGTGGAAATTGGGCTTGTCCATCTTCTTTGGTGTACCACTTTGCCGCACGTGCTCGTTGATCTTTCCGATCGATTCGAAAAGTCTCCTTGGTGCCACTGCGGGTGGTAGTCACCTTCTTCTCCAGAATCACATCTTCACGTAGAGGTTCGTCTCGTTGATAGACCAAATCTTCAACAGATGGTACTATGGTATCTGGCTCATCATCCAGCATTGAAGGCTCAAAGAGTTTGAGGTGCTCAACATTAACAACCGAGTAAATATCCATGTATGGAGGTAACTCGAGCTAACAAGCGTTATTACCCACTTTCCGCAAAATCCGAAAAGGACCATAACGAATGGGTTTGAGCTTCTTACCTTCACCTTTAAGTCTCTCCTTACTCAGATGTAACCATACCATATCACCTTCTTGAAATTGCGCTTCAACTCAGTGCCGATCATGTCGCGCCTTATACTTGAGTTGAGCTTTCAGCAAGTTCTGTTCAACCTCACGATGGAGTCGTTGAATACCTTCCAGGAACTTTTGTGCTCGATCCTGATCGGATGCTTCCTTGCTGTTCTGTGCTGAGGTAGGGATCACAAACTCCATGTCGAATGGACTCTGTGGTAGAAATCCCAAACATACCTCAAACGGCGACTTTCCAGTCGAACCATGCACGGCTCGATTAAAAGCAAACTGCAGGTACGTTATGCTTTCATCCCAGGTCTTCGGGTGCTTCGAGTTATATCCTCTCAAGAGATGAACGACTGTGCGATTAACCACCTCGGTTTGACCATCAGTTTGCGGATGAAAAGCAATACTCCTCTTCAGCTTGGTGTCCATCATTGTCCAGAGCGATCGCCAAAAGTGACTAAGGAACCGGGTATCGCGATCAGACACAATAGAAGTTGGCAGTCCGAAGTGTGTCCAAACGTGTTGAAAGAATACCCGAGCTGCCTCTTCTCCCGTGATAGTCTTCCGACAAGGTATAAGAATAATCATTTTGGAGAACCGATCAACGACCACGAATAGATAGTCGTTGCCACGTCGGGTTTTAGGCAATCCTCCCAAGAAATCCATGGATATGCTTTCCCATGGTCGCGATGGAACTGGCAAAGGAGTGTACAAACCTATTTTTCGGTTTGCCGGTTTCGAGATGCTGCAGAGACCACAACCTCGAACAAAACTAGCCACATCTTGCTGCATATGCGGCCAGAACACATGTCGGTGAAGATTTTGCAAAGTCTTTGTAACCCCAAAGTGACCAGCTACCTTCGATGTATGTGCTTCTCGCAACCATTGAATTCGAGGTGCTCCACGAGCTATGCAAAGTAAATTGCCCTTGTACAAAAGTCCTTCTCGACGAACGAACTCTGTAGGCTTCCCTGTTTCGAGCTCAGTCAGTATTGTTTGAAAATCAGGATCTTCACTGTACATAGTGGCATAGTCATCATGACATGCGGGCTCGATCTGCATAAACGCTGATAAGCAGAGGGTCGTAACCGGTGGTCGCGACAACATGTCCGCCAATTTGTTGTGTACGCCCTTTTTGTACTTAATCACCAAATTGAACTGCTGCAGATACGACATCCACTTCATGTGTCGAGCTTGTTGTAGCTTGGACTGAGTTTGCAAATATTGCAATGGTTGATGATCGGTGTGGACAACCGTCTCTTTTCCCAAGAGGTAACACCGCCAATGTTTCACGGCCTAATGCAGTGCGCATAACTCCTTATCATAAGTCGGGTAGTTCTTCTGATCTCCCTGGAATAACTCGGAGTGATATGCCACTGGTCGACCTTCTTGCATGAGCACTGCGCCCATTGCATAACCTGAGGCATCGGTTTCTAGCTCGAACGGTTTCTGGAGATTCGGCAAAGCTAACACAGGCGCCTCGCTGATCTTCCTTTTCAGCAAGAGAAACGTATCCTCATGTTTCCCTGTCCACTCGAACTTCTGATCAATCCTGGTTAATGCATGCACTGGAGAAGCCACAATCGAGAAGTGTCGGATGAACTTCCGAAGATATTGGCATGCTCCCACAAAACTACGCACATCCGTAACTATTCGTGGACGCGGCCACTCGCGAATCACTTTTACCTTATCTGGGTCGATTTGCAACGTGCCGTTGCCGACCAGGAATCCAAGGTAAAGTAGAGTTTGCTGGCCGAACTCGCACTTCTTACGGTTGAGGCGAAGTCGATGTTGCCGAAGCTGATCGAACACCTTTTCGACATGAATGAGGTGCTCATCCCACGATCGACTATAAACTAATATGTCGTCGAGGTAAACGATCACAAAGTCGTCGATGAACTGTCTCAAAACGTCATTCATAAGACGCATGAAAGTTGCCGGGGCGTTGCAGAGACCAAACGGCATGACCAGCCATTCGAACAGACCTTGTCTTGTTTTGAACGCGGTCTTCCACGTATCCTCCTCTCGGATGCTGACTTGGTGATATCCTGACTTAAGATCCAATTTGGAGAAGACAACAACATGCTTCAATTGGTCTAACAGGTCATCAATACGGGGAAGGGGATACCGGTTCTTGATGGTGATCTTGTTTAGTGCTCGGTAGTCGATACACATACACCAAGTCCCATCTTTCTTTGGTACTAACACCACAGGAGATCCACAAGGTGAACTACTTGGTTGAATGACACCATCGTTCAACAACTCACCAAGTTGTCTTTTGATCTCTTCATTCTCTAATACTGAGTTGCGATACATACTCAGATTGGGTAGTGTCGCATCGGACACAAGCTGAATTTCGTGCTCGACTGGACGTTTCGGTGGACGACCCTGGGTAGTCTCGAACAGATCACTGTATTTCTCCAGTAGTCCCGACAAACGACCAGAATCTTCTCGGCACGCCAACGACAATGCAGGTCGAGTACCCTCACTTTGTCCAATGGGTCGAATCATGACAAGCACATACTTGTGACATGCATTAACAATCCGTTTGGCTTGATTTGCGGTAATCAAGTTCGAAGTGTTGACGTGGACGTCTCTACTGATCACAAACTTAACTCCGTCTTTGGTGAGGTCGTACTCTTGCGCTCGCCGATGGAAGTGAGCGTCTCGATCATACAGATACGGACTCCCAAATATCACCTGACAGATATCGATAGGGACAACATCGCATTGCACCTCATCGATGTACCGTGCAGAGATTGCAAACTTCAACACACACTGACTCGTAATCCGTTGGTTCACGTTGGATGTAAACCAACCCAACAGATATGGTCGCGGGTGTGTAGTTGTCTTCAAACCAAGTCGCCGAACCAGTCCAGCGGAGACCAGATTCTTCTGACTTCCGGGATCGAATATCGCTGCGACCACTTCGTGCTTCACCTGGATGTTGATGGCGAACAAATCCTCCGTTGGGTGATGGTCGTTTGGTGGATCCGAAACCTTCTTCTTCGGCATTGCCATCAGAGACAAGGCCGTATCCGCCTCATTAACCGAATTCACTCGGACAACTTCTTCGTCGGGTGAAGTCGCAGTAGCCGTGGTTGTTCTTTTCCCTGGTCTGTTTTTCTTCGGTCGAAGTTCAGGATGAAGCTTGTAGCATTTGTCCTTCGTATGTCCCGCGACTTGACAATGTTCACAAAAAACACCCGTGCCCGATTTTGAAGCGTTCTTCTTCAGGCTCGGCTTTTTCTTTGTCGATGTTGCACTTTCCTTCGTGCTTTTGTCGCTGCGGGATTTGTTCTTCTTCTCGATCGCCATAGCAGTTGTGCTCGCGGTCGCGATGTCTTGGACGCCGAACAGACTTAGCTCAGTACTGATCGATTTCCGAAGTCCAGATGTGTACTTCCAAAATACCTGAGGGTCAGATAGTGAGATGCCAATGACCATTGCTTGTCGCCGAAACTCTGTCGTATAGTCTTGGACGGTCTAGTCGCGCCGTTGGTACAATTTGTGCCAACGCTCCCATCTCTCCTCAAGGTAGCCCATCGGATAGAATTCTTGTCGCAGAAGTCATTTGAATTGACCCCACGCAAGGTCGTCAGCTTCACCACTGGCGACAAGGGCCTTCCACCATGTCTTGGCGTGGTCCTTCATCTTCAAAGGTGCAAACTTCACCTTTTGAGCGCGACTGAACCCTTTCAGGTCAAAGTAGGTCTCAAGTTGATCGATCCAAGAATCCAGCTTCTCGGCGTCGATCACCCCATCATATATGGGTATATCAATCTTAGCGTCGACCTTAAAAGATTCGACAGCTAAGGAGGTGTTGGCGAGGTCGTCGGTTTTGTGGTCGCCTTCGTCTTCATTTTCGTCTACCCTACGCAAGTCTTCACCAGTCTTCTCACCCGTAACCTTCCCTACTTCAGGAGGTACAATCATGGCCTGCTGCTTAATCCAAGCTAGCACGGTTTCCATGTCGGTGGAGAGCTTAGCCACTTGTTCGGCTAGGTTAGCTTGAACAGAGGTATCGTCAGACATTGTCGGAGACGCGGCTGTAGGAACCGTCAATTGATCGCCTGGAGTTTCACCGGATGTTTTGTAACCCTGGCGAGTCTTCACCATCCACAGGATAGGAAAGTTGCTCTGATACCAACTTAATCCGTTTGAGACCTAGCCTTGGTTTTCGCACTAGGCTCACCCAGATTCTAATATGCGGAATAACGGGATCTTACTCGAAAATACCGAAACCCAAAAGTTGATCGAAAACACAGTTCAAAGTAATTGCACAACTCTTTATTTCAAAGAGGGCTTTACACGTCGAACGTTAGGTCGCACTCGCCTACGTCGAAGGAACTATGTGTCTAAGACTCAAATAAGTTCTATGACTCTTCGATTGAGTTCGATGATCTAAACTAGACCTATTACAAGGTATTTATAGTCCAATCGTATGAGTACGTATCAGACTTACAGACCTAAACGTATTAGACTCATATAACTAATCCTAAACAGATAAGCTTAGTTATACACATTCGGATCGGATTACAATTCCGAACAGGGAAACGAATTCCTTTTCATGGTCGCGAACCAATCCATGGTCGCGGACCCATATGCGATCAGGACTTGGTCGCGAAGCCGTATGCGATCAGGACTTGGAGATCCTCCCGGATCAAGGGCCCCCACTGGGACCCGAACCTATATAAACCCTCGTGTCACTTGTTGTGTTTGTCCGGCGGGGTAGGACCGGTCACCCGGTCAACCCGCGTCGCGTTTTCTTCGCTAGGATCGTCCACAAAACCTGCCGGGGTATTCGCAATACCACGACAATTTGCATCCTATTAGTTTCTCGGTGATTGTTAGAGGTCTAGAGAAGACCTTGGATCTTATTACTCTTGGTAAACGCCTTCACCTAGACAGTTTGGAGGCATGCGTGTTGATCTCTCCAGTTCGGAGTTTGTCGGACAGACTCGGCGTGTTGTAAAAGGCATCGGTGCTAGCCTTTCCGGAGTTGACAAGGAGCAACCACTAGTGGATAATATCCTTTGTGGATATTGGAGCAAGACAATTTATTTGAGTGCTTCAACAAGGATTAGGGGAGACTGGGCGAGTCTCCGAGACCTCGGTAAAAATCGTTGTGTTCGTTCTCTCAATATTTTCTTATTAATATATTGAACTACATTTTATTCTTCTTTTTGCAAAAGTTGTTTTAAATTAAAGTTTTTAAAAGCCTCCTATTCACCCCCCTAGTCGGCATCCTTGATCCTACATATGGTGGATAGCACATCGGGTATGGTGGGGGAGGGGGCTGAAAACTGGGCGGATTTTGACTGCTTGGCGCTTGGGAGTTCTCCTCATCTAAACTAGGCTCGCCAAACCAATTCACATAACTGTCGGGGGAGTGTTGGCCATTGGGAAATTTTCTGGACAAAATTTGACCAAAAAGACAATGAAAAGTGTGTGGTTTGGGCTTGTATTGAGTGCAAATGAACTGAAGTTTGCTCATATATATAGACAGAGGAGCATAGAATTTTTCTGCAATTTTTGGTGATTTTTTATGAATTTTTTGGCTCAGAAATGAATAAAAAAATTGAAACGACTAGTTTTAACGATCTATTTTCCCTCTCGCTGATAGGTGGGACTGGCAAAAAAAAACCGCAACGACTAGTTTCTGAGCCTTGAAAACCCCCCTCTGGCTAATAGGTAGGCCCCAAAGCCAACCGGGCCCATCAATCAGTGACCCAAATGGCATACAGTGGCGGGTGCACAAAGCACGGGACGCACGCGTCACAACGCGTTTTGTGGACCCTACCAAAACGCGTGGCTCACAACTCCACCTCACACACCGCCACTAACATGTAGGCCGTGACGCGTAGTTAGGCCCACTTGTCAGTGCGGGTGACACGAGGGTACGAGATGCACGCGGCAGAGAGAAACGGGACCCACAAACCGCGTCCCGGGGCGTTTCGCGCGGTCCAACACGAGCGATAAGCGCACGAGGCATCGCAGGCAGAGCCTATTCGCGAACGCTTTATGTAGCGTTCTCTCCTCGCGTGAGTTTTTTAATATTTTTTCATGGTAGGGTCCACGTGACAAAGCCCGGTGACACCGGCGTTGAAGTCAGCCTTAGGACCTCAGCATATTCGTCCAAAGACGACTACTTCGATACCTCCATCCAATCAAGCACACATAATATAACGCTGTTCATGAGAGAGACAGAGAAAGCACACCAATAGGAAATATTTGGAAGTAGAATTAGAATTTTTTGTACGGATATCCCAGAATAAAAAAACAATTTTAAAAATAACGCTTAATAAAAAAAATTACAAAAATGGCTTCAGTCGCCATTCCAGATGGCGATTTATGGCATTTCGCCTTCAGTCGCCATCTGGAATGGCGACTGAAGGCCACGTATCTTCAGTCGCCATCCAGGATGGCGACTGAAGACCGAAAATGTGTTTTTTTAAAAAAAATTCTTGACAATTGTGTTTCTTTTAAAAAAAACAATAAAAATTGTATTTTTTTTTAAAATAACATTCAAATTTGTGTTTTTTTTTAAAATTAGCATTCAAATTGTGTTATTTTTTAAAAATAACATTCAAATTTGTGTTCTGTTTAAAATTAACATTCAAATTTGTGTTATGTTTAAAATTAGCATTCAAATTAGTGTTTTTTTTAAAATTAACATTCAAAATTGTGGTTTTTTAAATTAGCATTCAAATTTGTGTTTTTTTTAAAATTATCATTCAAATTGTGTGATTTTTTAAAAATAACATTCAAATTTGTGCTCTGTTTAAAATTAACATTCAAATTTGTGTTATGTTTAAAATTAGCATTCAAATTAGTGTTTTTTTTAAAATTAACATTCAAAATTGTGGTTTTTTTAAATTAGCATTCAAATTAGTGTTTTTTTTTAAATTAACATTCAAAATTGTGGTTTTTTTAAATTAGCATTCAATCTGTCGAGTATGATGTTCCCAAAAACGAAAATGAACATAAAAAAATAGTGAAAACATGAGAATACTAATATAAACCAAAATAGTACAACCATGAGAATCGATATAATGTTCCATAAAAGGAGAACATAAAAAAAAAACTACTGTCGGCCCCTCTTCGGACGATGCCTCCGGTCGCGCTGAAACGGCGATGGCGAATAGGTGCTGCGCGGATGCACTGTCCTCTGCGAGGGCTGTCGACCGGGAGGCTGAGCACTCGGGTCCTGCGACGGTGGAGGTGCCTCACCAAGCTGCGAAGATGCCAACTGATGTTGGCTCCGATCGGCGTCGTCTCTCATCTGCAACATATCGGCATACTGAGCATACGATGGGTCGCGGACCACCTGGGGGTCGGCACGGACCGACTGACGAGGAATGTATGGTGGGTGCCTAGCAGGAGACCGAAGCGGACCAGCCGACGGGATAGGCACCGTCTGCTCAGACATAGCAATGTACTCGTCGTCTGAGTCGAACGTGACGTCGAAGCCCAATCCAGAATCGGAAGTGTGTGCAGAAGGCGGCGCTCGGGGACCCTCAGAGATCCGTACACCACCACGCGACGAGAAGTCCACGTGAGGTGCAACACCTGTACGGTACGAGCGAGCCGGGGGCCCACCGAGATAAATGGGTGTGGCAACGGCCGTACCTGAAGGGCCGGCTGTGTCGGGATGAGGAGCGGCTGAGTGCGACGGCGTATGACTGGGTCGGGCCCGTGGACGTGGAGGTGCAACAAAAGTCGACGAAGTGGCGGCACTCTCAAGGGTCAGCTGCGAGGCGAGTCGGTCGACGTAGGCGACGGCCCTCTCGTACTCGTCGGGCGTGATAGGCAGACCTGCTTGCCTCCGCTGGACTAGTGGCCGTGTCACGGAACTGATCGCACGGATGCCGTCAGCCTGCAAGACGGTAAGACAATGGGAGGCAGAAATAAAAATAACAAGTAGGTCATGGGCTGGCGGCATGTACCTGGCGGTGTACCCAAGATGCGTGATATCGGTCGTATGTCTGATGCACGCTCGGAGCAGGCACGTCTGCAGGCGCCGGAGGTGGCGGGGCAATGCGAGCTGCGGTGCGAGGGAGGTACCATCGGAGGTAGTTGCCGTATGTCGTGGAATCGTACACCCTCTCCTCACGCACGACATCTATCGCTGCTGTCTGCTCCCAGCGACGAGTGTAAGGAGACTGTCGGTCCTGCCAACTAACAACCTTCTTGCCCTTGCGACTCTGCCTGCAAAAAAAACAAAAGTGTTCAGTTATTTCACAGAGCCAAAACACTATGCGCGGAGATAATGGAGAACTTACTCGTGCTGGTCATGCGACAAACAATGCGGGGCGTCTGGAGGAGGGATCGTCTGGAATAAGCCAAACTGGCGCATCACCCTCCAAGGAGCGTACACCTCCAACATATGGCTGAAGACAAGAATACAGCGGGTGAGCCATAAATCCCGGTCCTCTGTACACACCACAGAGATCGCGCCGCCGGCTGTGCTCTCGATATAGCTCGTCGTCCAAACCCTCCATATAACACGAGCCGGATGCAACAACTCCAACTCGCTACTGTACGCACTATAGCATGCATGCACCTGAACTATGGCCCACTGCAGCTCATGTTGCAACCAGCGACCCCCATGGTAGGGCGATCGATCTCATCCTCTGCATCCCTAGGCGGGTGCCCCTCCGGAAGTGCAACGGGCGTGTCGGTGATGAGCGGTCATCCGACATGTATGTGCTCATACGACCACAGCAAAAGAAGTAGAGGAGATCCGGCCATGTTCGCCGCTCGGGCACGCCGAACGCAGGCGTCGCACAATCCTCGATACGTCGCACAGAGAACCGCTGACCCCCAGCTGATGCGTGGGATCTGATCGATCGGCGTGTCCGCGAGCATCTGCGCCAGTGGAACAAGCCAACGATCCACTGTGTCGCCGTGAGTGCCTGTAGAAAAGCAAAAAAATAGGAATTAAATTCAACAAGAGAATGGAAATAGCTGTGCCTATAATATGTTTGAGCATACCAGTGAACATGAAGCCCCCGAACAAGTGCAGCAAATACGCCTCGAAGTGTCGGCTCACAGTCCACTCATCTGCATCTGCTGGGCACGTCCTGAAGTGAACAAGCCAAGTCGCAGGAACTCCGACGTCGTGGTGGAAGGGCTCCTGGCCCAAAGGTAGTGGATGAAACCTCTCGGCGAGCATGCCGTCCCATCCGGCGGGAGTGGGTGGTGGTACCCAGGCCTGCCCGTGAATCGGGAGTCCGAACAACATGGCTACATCCTCCAGGGTAATGGTCATCTCCCCCCACCGGAAGTGAAATGTGTGCGTCTCGGGTCTCCACCTGTCCACCAGAGCAGAGACGAGTGATCGGTCGTGCCTGAAAGTCTCCAGTCTGGTGATCATCCTGCTAAAAGGAAGCAGCCCCGCCGCCCTCAGCCGTGCGATGTATCTCCCGTCGAGAGGCCAAGACGTGCCGGACGATCGCAGGCAGAATGGCTGAAGCTCCTCTCCGGATCGCACCGCTCGAGACCGATGACGACCGTCGTAGTACTGATCAAGTAACTCAAGAAACTGTGGACGAGGGTGAGCCATGCCTGCAAACAAGAACATTAGGTTAGTACATCATCAAATACACAGCAGGAACGAATAAGTGTTGCACAACATTACTCAGTCATGTTCGACTAGGTCCGGATGCATCAGGACATGTCCTCCTCGTGTGGACGGGCTGTCGGCAAATGGCACACTTTCGTAGCTCATCGCGTTCTGCGTTATCCATGTCATTGCCAATTCGCATTTTCCGCCGTCGTCCAGGGCCTTTCCGCTCCAAGTGCGGTGGTGGAACATATCGGATCTCGCCTGCCCTACACGACCGATCTCTGTAGTGCTGCTGAGTCCCCCAAATCTCAAAGTCTGCAGTCCATGTCTCGGCAAGGTACCGTGAACCATAGTAAACTGAGAGGTACATCTCGCTCGACTTGTTGTCGTGCGCACACGCGGCCATCACATGAGAGCACGGTTTATGCAATAGAGTTGGCTTGTTACAAGTGCACTTGACACCGTCTTCAAATGTCACTCCTTGCCTCTTGATTTGTCGCATGTATCCACCCCCCACGTTCTTACTGCGCAGATAAACGACCCAACTTTGCCTTCTACTGTTAGGAATGCACTCGACTGAGTGTTTCTGAGTGGCCGCGGCTTTCATTTCTAAGTACCTTTGTACTTCATGAGGAAATTTTGGTGGTGTCACCCGAAGCAATGCTCTTGCAGCTGTACCTCTCTCGTAGAAGTATTTGGCCGTGCGATGCCATGTAAATTCCACAATTCCAGTGAGCGGCAGACCTCGCACCCCCCTCAACACAAAATTGTATACCTCCGCCATGTTAGTTGTCATTACGCCATATCTGGCACCTCCCTCATCGTGCAATAGAGACCACTTCTCAGGAGCTTTGTCACTGATCCATTCACTAAATTTCTTTGGCCTTGATCTTCGGGTGCGTCGTCTCGCCACATCTGTAGTCTCCGCGACATTTTCTTCATCTTCTGGATGTTGTGAACTGCTTGCCTCTGACCTTTGGGATTTACCTAGATCTGAAGTTTCTTGTTCTAACTCATCCCAAAGTTTTTGGAACTTATGGCTTTGGTTCTGATCGCACAACCGCTTGAACTTCTTCATAAGCCGTGCACTCTTGTAGTGTGTGAAGAAGTTCGCCGCAAGGTGTCGTTTACACCACCGACTGATCAAGTCATTCCAGCTGTACTGCGGGTTCTCAGTGGACAACATGAACTCAATGGCACTTAACAGACCCTTGTGTCTATCATGGATTATACATACATTCCGTCTGTCTTTCACGACTGTTTGTTTTAGGTTTGCAAGGAACCATACCCAGCTGTCTGTACTCTCTCCTTCCACTAAGGCGTACGTCATGGGAAGTAGCTGGTTGTTTGCATCTGCAGCAACTGCTGTCATCAGAGTTCCCTTGTACTTCCCAGTTAGAAATGTGCCATCCACGCAAAGTATTGGCCGCATGTACTTGAACACAGAGATTACTTGACCAAATGACCAGAATATACGCTCCATATACTCAGCTCCAGGAACTATCTCACCATTTCTGCCGACAACTGGGCTATGGACCATATCCATCACAGTGCCAGGGTTGGTGTCAACGATTTGTTGGATCAATCTGGGCACATAGTTATATGAATCATAGAAAGATCCAAATAACATCTCAAGACCAAGTTTCTTGGCTCTCCATGCCTTCCCATATTGAATGATGTACCCAAATGTGTCATTGATCTGGCTAACAATTTGTTTTGGTGGCATATCAAGATTTGCATGAAGGTTCGACAAAATTACACGTGCCACAAATGCGGAGGACATATTTCTATGACTCTGTGATACTTCTGTCACCGAACAGTCGTGTTCGGTGATCCTGGAAACAATGAAGTGCTCATTGTCCCTGTACCGAGCAATACGAACATAAAATCGACATCCTTCCACCTTGCACTTCACTGCGTACAGTCGCGGAGTTGTTCTGTCAACCTTGAAAGACCGACGTAGTGTCACGGACCACATCGCCACGGCTTGCTTAGCCTCCTCCTTGCTTCGAAAATTTTGTCCCAATGTTAATCTGTGCTCACTCCCTGCCGACTCCGAACTGCGATCGTCGTGGATTCGCGCATGCTCAAAACCACTAGGATCTAGCCATTGTTGTGGAGGTCCCATTCCATGATAGTCTTCTTCACCAGAGGAATCCGCATAGTCTGCGTCCACCTCCGACCCTTCACTGCCTGAAACTTCCAGACCCTCGTCTTCACCTTCGTCGGCATAAACCTCATCCCCAGGCCAGAAATACCCGCCCATGAATTCTGCGTTGGGCATATCCGCAGAATTATAAGTCAAGGTTGGATCATGTTCGTATGTTGTCCTCCAATTAATGGTTCGGGTACAAGTTCTGCTCCCGGTTCTGGTACATTGTCTAACTTTGTCACATACAGTATGCAGTCATCTGGCCCATGATTGGGATTTATCACCCTCCTAACAAAAGAACCCCATGATCTATCGCCTCTAAGTTTACACAATTTCCAACAAGATGTCAAACCAATAGGCACCAGCGCTTCCATGACAATTTTGTGTAAACATGGGTCAATATTTAGGATGTCCATGACTCGGGTCTTAAGGTCTTCAAAATTAAGAACATTAAGATCATTCAATTCCATGTCTACACGGTGACATCCACTTAGGTCATCTCCAGATGGTCCATTTCTAATGATTTGTTCCCCGTGAAAAATATAGACTACTCTTGTTTCCGACATTGTCTACAACATAAGTATTACAAACATCAGCTATCATATCTTCAATATATTTTGCACATTACTCTATACTCATCCTTAAGACATCTGCGACTTATTTTTTAACATCTTAGAAGTACACTGCATTAATGATATTGCATCACATCTAATCAAATATGTATTTCTGCACATTTTCTACGAATAAACCGTATGTCCTAAATTATCGATTCACTATTTATTAATCTAATTTATTCGCTCAATACATAACATTTCTACATAACGGATCTACAAATACAACACATCTACATAACAGATCTACACATTTCTAAAACAGATCTATACATTTTTAAAACAGATCTACACATTTCTAAAACAAATCTACACATTTTTAAAACAGATCTACAAATTTCTAAAACAGATATACAAATACAACACATTTCTAAAACAGATCTACACATTTTTAAAACAGATCTACAAATTTCTAAAACAGATCTACAAATATAACACATTTTTAAAACAGATCTACACATTTATAAAACAGATCTGTAAATTCCTAAAACAAATCTATAAACCCCTAAAACAGATCTACATTCTATACTAACTATCAGTAAAAAAAAAATTTACCTTTCTTTTTTCTTCTTTTTCTTCTTCTTCTTCTTCTTCTCCTCTTCTTCTTCTTCTCCTCCTCCTCCTCCTCCCCCTCCTCTTCTTTTCTTTTTTCCCCTCTCCTCCTCCCCTCTCCTCTCTTCTTTTTTTTCCCCTCTTGCTCTCAGCCGTGAGTGTGTTCTGGGTTTTTTTTTTCGTTTCCAAACACAATCGCCCCGGCCCCCCTCTTATATAAACCCTATCAGTCGCCATCCCAGATGGCGACTGATGGTAAAAAGCCTCAGTCGCCATCTGGGATGGCGACTGATGGGCCATTTTCGGTAAGTCGCTATCCCAGATGGCGACTGAAGTCATTTTTGTAATTTTTTTTTAAACGTTATTTTTAAAATTATTTTTTTATTCTGAGATATCCGTACAAAAACTTCGTAGAATTGCCATTGGTGCAATGCAACAATTAGTTAATTAGCAAGCAAATAAGTTTTTAAGTCTATATAATAGTAACGTATATTGCTAGGATTAGACAAGACCAAAGCAACCAAGGAGCCAATAAACCATGGGGGATGGTGGTGATGGCTCCACCGCCGACTCCGCCGCGATCTCCTCGCCACCCGTGGCCGCCTTCTCTTACTTCGCCGTCTTCCACAACTACCCCCTCGTCGCCGCCGTGCTCGGATTCGCTGTCGCGCAGTCCATTAAGTTCTTCATCACATGGTAATTGATTTCTTGATTTTTTATCCTTACATTTCTTCTGGTGTTTGGTTGTGGAATTGGATTTGAGTCGAGCGTGATCTGGGTTCTTGGGATCCAGTCCTGTGGTTTGCGATTCTTGCGTCAAAATTGCATCTTTCGATTCTGGTTGTTTTCTTGGATCCGACCATAATAACCGACTTCCTTAATTGTTACCTGTGATTACAATTGCTGATTTGTTTTTGGCAACAGAGCAATTTGAGCTTTAAGATGAATTTTTATCATGCGTTTCTTATATTTCTAGAATGTCGTTGGTGAATTGAACTAGAAACAAAGGAAGTTGTGATCTGTTCAAGGAGGGGAGTTGCAGATCTTGATTTATGCGTTTAGATGGGCACTTGGATTTGTTCAGCTATAGAGCATTAATGGATTACAAATCACTGGTTATGGTATAGTTTTGTCCTATCTGGGATTAGCATCATGCATTGTGGTGAGGAAATCTATGGTCGTGGGGTGGGATTCGTATCCTCTGTCATGCAGTTCTAGTGGCACATACAGACAACGTGCAGAGCTCCTCCATTATTTGACTGGAAATCAACACTTGCGATGAAAGTAGACGTGAAATTCAAAGTTTTCGAACAAGGTTGTGAACCCCAATTTTGACTTGCCTTTATCACAACACTCGCATCATTTGAACCAATGGGCTAGCTCATGCTTTGCTATCAGCAATGAATTTCCCAATTCAACTGTCCATACGTATTGTAGAATACCTAATGTTGCAACAAGTCTGATGTGTATTAGTTATGAAACGAAGGTACAAAGAACACAGATGGGATCCTAAGCAGCTCGTCGGCTCCGGTGGCATGCCTTCGTCACATTCCGCAACAGTTACAGCACTTGCAGTAGCTATTGGCTACCAAGACGGCTTCAGCAGCACCCTCTTCGCGACAGCAGCTATATTCGCAAGTGTGGTACGTTACCAATCTCATTATATATATCTTGTTCCTTTCCAAGGAAAAAGGGCAAGAAAAAAGGAGTTCTTGTTGTTTCTTGACCTAAGAAGAAATATACATTTCAATGATGATGCTGATGGTAATGTTTGTACGCAATGCATTCTGGGTATATTATGGTTATTTCCTGCATATTATTTCCCATATGGTGAGGTCTCATGCATTTCTATTTTGTGACTCTTGTTTGGCAGGTGATGTATGATGCTTCAGGTATCAGACTGCATGCTGGAAAGCAAGCAGAGGTATGTTACAACCCACAAAACTATGTCTTTACTATCTAAAGGATACAGCAATCCTGGACTGCCATTAGCATAAGTTAAATGTGTTGTTTATACTGAATTTGTACTTGTTTTCTGCAATCTTCAGGTGTTGAACCAAATAGTATGTGAACTCCCTACTGAACACCCCTTGTCGGAGACGAGACCATTACGTGAACTTCTAGGCCATACTCCTACCCAGGTTTGCTCCAGTGTCCTTTTCATCGTTCTGTTTATTGTAGTTTGGTACTCTCTCTGGTCATAAAAGCTCGTTGTTTTTAACTTTTCAGAGTCTCCAAAATGCACATGTGACCATTAATTTTATCTTCTTATGTTGGTAAAAGATATTAAATATAATGCTATGAAAATAATTTTAATGACAAATGAAATTCATCATATGGCAAACAACAATACGGCGGTTCCGTCACTTGCGTTGTGTGGATGTCAAGTGACCAAAGTAGCTGGTCCTATGTCATCAGACACCCCTCCTTTACTTGGCAGTTGGCACCACATACTTCTTCACATCACCACTACACGTGCAGCCTAGTCAGCACCACATCTGCTTATGTTTTTTCCCATCAGTACCTAGGAACAACTTACTGATACGTTTTGCATCTGCTTGTGTGTGAAATTGCACCCAGGTTGTTGCTGGTGCATTGCTAGGGTTTATTATAGCTGCAACTGGACGGGTGTTTATGGCACTGGCAAGTCTTTTGTGATGCTGTGTTATAAAGGAGCAGAAGAAGCTTCTCTAGTTTCGACCAATTTAGTCATTGAAAAGTTTGTAATTGTAATGCTATGCTGCAGTGCCATGATTCTTGTTCAGGTGAAGGTTGTGAGGATTTATGTACAGAAAATTTGTTGGATAACTTCGTTGTTCTAGTGTAATCTAAATGTGGCTCTTGTGATTATCATTTCCAAATACTAGTTTTGCTGCTAGTTTATATTAATCCCCCTCAACTAGCTAGCTAATTCACTCTCAAGTTCTTACAAATTTGAACTCATATTAATTGTTCATAACAATAATGTTCTCTGAATGCAACTATTTTCAAAGGTATTGCCCACTCTCAGCGACAATATTGTGAAGAATGAGCCTTGACCCAAAATTTCGTCTAAAGGTAAAAACAGAGCTGACCATATCACAAGCACCCAAGAACACAAAAACACTGGATGTTGCAACATCAACAAGAAGCTGAATAATTCAGTTATCTACAGGATCAACATGTAATTTTGATATAGCAAGCATACCTGGAAAGTTCAGGTAAAATGTATTACAAGTTTTGTAAAGATACACAAGAAATCTTCAACAAGATAAACTAATGGTTATGTCATCATGTGCATGCTAATTGCCATTGGAAACAATATGGGTTGGCATGGTATATTTTCTTGCAAAATGAATAAAATCTTTCACTCTGTCATGCTACATCCTGCTGCTGAGATTCTAGCTATCGTAAAATTTAGCAATTTGCACAGTCCTATACCTAGGGTCTCTTCACACACAATATTTGAGAAAAGACTCTTCTAGCTTCTGAATCTACGTCTTTCACCACATCAGATTCTGCTCTCCAAGCTATGTGCTCATCGGGTCTAACCAAAATGACACTTTTCCTAGTCATCTGACAGATCTCCCACCATGAGTTAACAGATGGCCTAGGTAATTCCTCAACATCAACATAGTTTGTCCAGGGTAGTAACTCAGATCTGCTGCCTGTCACTTTTACATCTAGCGAACCTTGTGGCCATACAACACATACTTTGGCTGATACTTTGAATTCATTTGCTATCTTTAGGATGGCATGGGCAAGCTTATAGGACTTTTTCGATGCTGAGATAATGAGAACAAACTCAACTTTATCTCCACTTACTAGATCCAATGTTGAGAATACATCCTGGTAGAGACAGTTACAGACATACAGTGACATTCACAAAAAGGCAGAGGAATTACTAAAAATGCTAATATCAATTAAGTGCTCAGGAGATCAAACCTCACTTGAAGCAGACAGTGCTCTCACTAGCATATGTGGTAGCCGTGAACCAACCTTAGCAGATGGTATGTACTCCTTTGATGACCTCTCAGAACTACCCGAATTTTCTGCTTGTTGAGTGGTTTCATCACAATCTACATCAACTAGGGCTCCTTGCTTATAGCTGGAAGTGCAAAGATTAGATCAATGATTCAACACAAGAAACTTTGCAAATATTAATCAAAATCAAATTAAAATCCAAACATCATTGCCACAGGCGATCCTTATGCAATCTACAAAACTTCTCCCATCAACTAAACTGAAAGTAAAAAACTCCAAAATTCTTTTGGAGAATCATTGTTATTGATGCTAACCAGAAGCCAAGATCCTCAGCAGGAAACTGTAGTTGAAGACTTTTTCCTTCATCAAAGATACTCTTTAGTCTTGCAAGCCTCAAAGATCCAAGAGGGTTTTTCTCATCCAAAATATAGTCCGAGAGTTGCGCCCGGCCAATGGAAAATAGTCCTTCCAAAACAGCCTTCTGTAAATTTCTTGGAATGATGGATCCTAGGCTGCCATTGATTACCTGATGCACTGGCAAAGACATGAAAAAAATACAACGAGGTGATTTTTTTGTTTTGTTTTTTTTTTTTTTTGTGGGTAGGTGTGCTTTTTCTTGGGTGGGTTCAGGCCGTGCACAGGGCAGGGGGCGTTATAGGCCATCCAACAATTATTTAAGCTCATTTCTACATCACAGTCTTTGACCTATTGCAGGATCAGGACATTTTACCTGAGTTTGCAACAGTTGGATCAACACCAAGAGCAGAAGGAATGGACATTGCTGCTTTGAAGTTTTCCACACTGAGTTCTGTATTAAAAATGGCAATCTGCAATAAGCAAGCATGCATTATCATGTTTCATTAATTTGGAAATGGAGATGGAAAATTGATTGAAAAGAAAGTCTTTGAGAAGAATCTAACAGGTCTACGCTCTGATTCATAAGTTTGTAATATTGATGGTGAAGCAACACCATCCTGCAGCAAGCATAATTTCCAAGCCAAATTATGTGCGTCCTGAATACCGGTGTTCATACCTGCAAAAGGAAATCACTAATGTGCAGATTTATTTATACTTAAAAGTTTAGCTACACAAAAAATCAAGTAAACATGGTAAGTTTAGTATTAAATTGAAGCTAGATTACTTACCAAAACCACCGGCTGGAGGAAAACGATGAGCAGCATCACCAACAAGGATTACACGATTGTCACAACTGAAGAACTTCTCTGCAACTTCAGCATGCATTGCCCATGGTTTTGTGTCCAAAACATGAACATCTGCTGGCTCCCATCCAATCAATTTGAAGATAATTTGCTTACATACCTAAAATGAAAAATAGCCATGTATCAAACAGACAATTAAGCAAAGGTAATGCATGTAAATACAACAATCAAATTTACTCCGCAGAATCATATAGCTATAACAAATCCAATCCCAAGGATAGTAATAGCAAGCAAATAGAAATAAGTTCTTTCAAAACACTACAGAATGAGTATTTTCAAAGTACAGAACTATATTCATATGTATGCAACAAGTGAATGAGGTGAGAAATTGTAATGAATTAAAATCTAGAAAGTATTAAATTGAATTTACCTTTACACTGAAATCTTCAAACATCTGCTGAGGAGGATAAAATGGTATCTGAAAACAAAAGGTATGAGTTAATGACGAGCAGACAAAACACTAGGTCATTTCGCATTATTCAACATACACCATAAAAGGCATAGCAAGCACAATAACAATCAGATCCAATTGAACTACCTGCAAGACAAATTCTCCATGCTCCAAATCATGTGCAACCAGCACACCAATAGCACTGGGGTTGAAAATAAAGAACAACATGCCAGGCCTCTCATTCGACAAATAATTGCCAAGATGTCTACTCAAAAAATGCACACTAACTAGCTTCTGCAGATCCCTCTCGCCTCTCATAGCTATACCAGCCAGTTTACGGACTGTGCTCCTAGCACCATCTGCTCCTAGAACAAGGCTGCAGTGAAGCTTTCTCTTCTTTATCCTCCCACCACTGTTAAATGATACTCCCATCAACACACCGTCATCAGTCAGCTGAAGGGAGGTACACTCATGTCCCATCAATATCTTGTTTTTTAACTCTAAATCTTGAGTTGAGCTACCAATCTCTTCAGGAAAGCATGTTTGAACGCCAATGCCTTCCAGCTTTTTAAGTAGCAAGTCCACTAATTTGTACTGCGAGAAGTGCGCAACTGATATAGGACTAATGACCTTGTCACAATCTGCACAAAACAATTGTCAGCAGCTCCACATAGAAAAGTGAAGAACATCGTGCACCCAACATGAAAAGAAATAAACCGACCTTGCTGCTTCATGTGATCAACGGAACCGAGAATGGAACGGGAGAGCGAAGTACAGTACACAAACTTCCTCCACAAATCAACAGGTGGTTGACACCTCTCAATTTCCCCGGCCAAGCCATCCACTTTGCGGAAGATCTATTAATACCACCCCTCAATTAAACTACCGAAACGAAAGATACCATGGATGAAATGGCAACATAGCAATGCATGAAACACACCTCCATAGTGCGGTTGTTGATGAAATGTGCCCCGGGGTGCCGAGTAAACTCAACATTTTTTTCTAAAACCGCGCATTGGATCCCTACAAGATTTCGGCATTGATGCCAAGAACTTTGACGATTTATTCAGGAATTTAAGCAATTACGCTCCAATTGTTCAACCGTCTACATATTAAACTACAGTTCAAAGGCTATGTCTTTGTCAATGCATTGGCACACTTTTCCCAAGAACGCTTTAGCTCACATTAACACTACCGCCTAATTAAAATCTTAAGCACCAATTGGAAGAGAGATGCGGAGATTTGCGTGGTTACCAAATTTGGTGAGCAGGAAGGAGAGGACGAGCCCGACGGGGCCAGCTCCGACGATGACCACCGGCAAATGCGGCGCGTCGCCGCCGCCACAGGCGAGGGACGAAAACATACGCTGGCGGCGGTGATGGCGCCACCAGATCCTGCCTTGTCTCAGGGACAAGACGCCTCCACCTCCACCACCGGCGATCCCCGGCATCGAGCGGTTAGAGTTTTTCTCCCCTCCGGCGGTGAGTGTGTGGGCTTTTGCACGAGAGGTTTATGGGCTTAGAAATGAGACACGACCCACAGTCACAGACTCACAGGTCGAAAAGACTTGCTAGGGGTGTTTTCAAATGGCGTCTTCTCTCTTGGAAGACGTTTGCTTTTACAAATTAGGGCCTATTTGGTATGCACGGTGGCCGGAGGCCCGGAGATGATGCGAGCCGGTGAGTAGAGACCGTGTTGATATGAGCCGGCTGCGAGTGTGCTACTGCAATACAGCGGCATTGCTCGGTGACCGGCGTTGGAGCAAGTCAACCGCAAGCGGTAGTGTGATTTGACGGTTTGGCTCGAATTCTCTCTATAGGGTAATGTATTTTTCTGAAAAGTTATAAAATACAAAAAAATATTAATTTTTATTTAAAAAATCAATTATAATTATAATTATTTAATCTAATGACTAAAATTCATATAATAATTATATAATAACTCCTCCATGTTAAAATATCCGATTCTGGTTCATGGTGGTGTTTGTCTTAGTTAGAATATCCGATTCCGGTCATGGTGGTGTTTGTCTTAGATGCCCCCTCGACTACTCTCACATGACACATCAAAATCCAGCATAGCTAAGCGGCATAATTTCATAAATAATTTTTAAACCAAACATATAATATAACATATAATAAAATTGTGTTAGTATAATAATAATAATAATAATACAATTAAAACCTCTGTATCTAAACAACCAAAAGTTCAATAATTTGTTCTCTAACGCAAATTTGTTTTTGTTTTTTTTTTTTTGCATACAACCAGTCCTACAAGGCTAGTGGGCAACAAGATGAGCACGGCAAGTTTCGAATTGTTAAGCTACGAATATCTCTTAGTCTAATATACAAAAGAAAAGAAAAAAAAAGGAATTCCCTCGTAGTTCTCTACAGCAAAATACATCTCAAAGCTTGGAAGCACCCATGGACACAGCCTGCTGTGCGAGCTCCCGTCTCAAGATCTTCCCTGCGGGTGACGTCGGTATCACAGTGACGAAGACCACTCGCCGGACCTTCTTGTATGGCGCCACCTGTCACAGAAGGACCATTTAGAGCTGAACTTATTGTTTAAAGTGCTGAAATATAGTCAAATTACAGCAGCAAGAATTCAATGAAAGAAAGGTAGCTGCATGGGTAAGGACCACAGTTACGTTGATAATGAAATCATCACTGAGAAACTAAGCTTCTCTAAAATTGGGGTTGCTTTTGCTTATGGATAAGATGGAAAGATGGAAACCAGATCCTTAGTAAATAATGAACTGGTGCACTAACAACAATAATATAGAACTAAAGGCAGCTCAACTTGCACAAATTTGATCGTCAAAATAAAGCTGACCGTTATGGACATCTTCAGTTATCTTTGAAACCATATCGAGAAGATTATAACATTTGGATAACCAAAGTAAAAAATATACCTGTTTAGCTACGTAATCCATGACTTGCTGCTCGGTAAGGTTTGAACCTGGTTGTCTCACTATGAATGCCATTGGTAGTTGCCCAGCTTCTTCATCTGGATATCTGCATTTTACAGAAATAGGACATTTATCTGTTATGTGATATGATGAAGAAAACTTTGTGCCACGTCTGTTTAAATGTATGTCCATAGGTATTTTCCCATGTTAACTGCACTTTATATTGAATATACTTACGGGATAACAGCGGCATCAGCAATTTCAGGATGAGAGTGCAGAATATGCTCCAGTTCAGCTGGAGGCACCTGAGACAAGATTCATGTCATGTATCATGTAAATAGGAATTTGACCAACAAAATTCTCCGACATAAAGAGCTTTTCCTTTAATTCTGTAATACACTAATACCTGATACCCTTTGTATTTTATCAACTCCTTTAACCGATCAACAACATAAAGAATACCATCTTCATTGAAATAACAGAGGTCACCAGTTTTCAACCATCCTTCTGAGTCCACTGTTGATGCAGTTGCCTCGTCATCACCCACGTAACCTGCAAACAACCCCATCATTGATAGTATGAAGCAAAAACCCAAGTAATATTTGTGGCAAAAATGTAAAACACTAATTAGCTGCCCTGGAAACAGTTATAGTGACAAATGCCAATTCACAATCAACAATAAAATTTGCACAAAAAACAACCAAAAGACAAAATAATTCAGGAACCTTTCAGCTCCAAAAGCCTTTAATAACTGCAAGTAAAATTCCAAACGTAAATCCTGAATTGATCTTATCAAATCAGTCCAAATGTGGCATTTTAGACCAACTCAATCAGTTTCGACGTCAGAAACAAAGCATGCAAAATGTTAGGGTTTTCAGAGATCACGCCGTGTAGTATGCATGGTTGGCTCCAGCCTCCAGATGTGTGCATACAAACAAACGGTTTCAATGAGCTAGCATGATTGAAAGCATCGTTAACCAGTACTTGGTCGGAGAAATGTTTATGTTCCGCGGATGCAGCAATAACTACAAAACGTGTCATGAATCGCATTCACATGGCAAAAAGATAATGTGCCACTCTCACAATAACAATAAGCACGCTTATCATATTGCTCTTTGACCCGACAAACGACAAGAGAAATAATTCATACCAACATCATATGTTTTGAGGTGATGATGCATCGACATCACACATTTTTCTCGTGCTTGAGCCCCTTTTTTTATACAGTACAAAAACATAAACAATATTTAACATGTTATTAGGATTGCCTCTTGTCTCCTCATTAGAAGTTTAAATTAAACAAGAGATTGTTAGATTATTCTTACCTTATTTGTAAAAATTTAAATCAATCAAAAATTATCTCTTATCTTATTAGTAAGAGGTTGAGTCAAATTCAAATTACTGTTCTGATTAATCCTAATTTAGATTTAGGTCTATATAAAAATTAATATGTTTGTAATTCTATGTGTGTTTTACTCCTGAAATAAAGACTCCTCTATCCTGAACAAGTAGTATCAAAGCTCAAATTTTTCAAACTCTAACCACCAGTCCACCGCCTCCAGCATGTGTTAAAACCATATACTGGCAGTGATGTCAAGAAGACTTCTTCTTTTCGTTATGATCTATTGCTGCTTTCTGAGCACCTTGTATTAGGGGTGGGTGGTGCTAAGAAAATTCTCTTTTTTATTGGCCCTCCTTGATTGTTACTCCTCGTAGTATTCGTTGCACCCATCTATCATTTGCTGAAGATTAGACTTGTCCATGCATTGTTTGGAGTCCATTTGTTGATACTACTTGATATCTATGTACTCTATTATTGCTCTCTGTTGTCGGTGATAGTACGCTCCTATCCGCTTTTCTGCCTTGATCGTTGTTTACGAACAACCTTCTACTGCCTCGCTCTAAATCAGATCTACTAATTCTTCTCTAGATTGTTAGTCTTTGTTTTTATCAGTACGACGTACATGTTGGTTTTTTGTTAGCGGTTCAATCCGTGCAATGTTTTTTGAACGAGTTATATCGGTGCATTATTTGTATTTGATTTTGTCGATCTATTGATATGATTGTTTGTTGTATTAGTTAAGCATTAAACTATTGCAAGTTATCCTCGTACGAAAAGAATTTTGTCAAGTAAATGGTTTGCATTTATTATGTTCTTGTTGGAGTTTTTTTTTTCTTTAAGAAGGTTTTATTGGCCTTGAGTTTTTCTTTTAGTACTGTGTTTTGAGTCTTTTGAAGTTTCTATTTGGATCGTCTTTTGTTTCATATTTAGTAACATTGACAAAGTTTTCGTACTCCATATTTTTACATTATGGTAAGTGTATGGAAGTGCATATCATGATTATTTTTATCTAACCAAAAATTCAAACCGACCATATTTGGATTTGTAGTTTTCAATTTGCTATTCGTGCTAAGAGAACAGAAATATAAAGAGCCACATAATTTGGAGTACATAATTATTAGATTATCTCTTACTTTATTTATAAAATTTGAGTTTAATAGGATTATCTCTTAAAGTTAAAATCCTAGTTAATTCTAGTTTAACCTTAAATCTATATGAAGGTTAATATCTTTTGTAATTTGAGTGCTTTCCCCAAGATCTTTTTTATTGCTAAATACTTGCCTTTCATGACAAATGGGCCCCGGATCCAGAGCTCGCCGCGCTCGCCCGGACCAAGCGCCTCACCGGTGGCCGGGTCGATGATCTTTGCCTCTAAGTGCGCCGCCAGCTTCCCGACGGAGCCGTAGGCCTTCGACTCCTCCGGCCCGATGGTGGACGCCGCCGCGCCGGAGGACTCCGTCAAACCGTAACCCTGTAAACACGTGGTCATACACACACACACACCACATATGTACCAAACACTACTTTTAGTACTCTGTAGTACGCATGGGATTGGAATATGGGATGCTCTACCTGAACGATCTGGACGCTGGGGAAGACGGCGGCGAAACGCTCGGCGACCTCGCGGCCGAGGGGGGCGCCGCCGACGCCAATGACGAGCAGCGACGAGAGGTCGCAGCGGCGCGCCTCCTCGGACTTGGTCATGGCCACTACTACCGGCGGCGCCGCGGGCAGCAGCGTCACGCGGTACCGCTCCACCGCGCGCAGTACGGCTCCGAGCTCGAACCGCTCCATCAGCACGGCCGTTTCCCCCATCGACACCGACCGCAGCAGCATCATGAACCCGAACACGTGGAAGAGGGGGGTGGTGAATAGCGTCACCGCCGGAGGCGGTGGCTGCTCGCCGGCGGCCGCCGCCGCCCGCAACATCGTCTGGCGGCTTGCGTAGTGATTACAGATCACCGCGATGAGGCTGCGGTGCGTGACTGCCACGGCCTTCACTCGCCCGGTCGTGCCCGACGAGTACATCACGACCGCCGTGTCCGACTGCTTCACCGCCACAGCCGGAGGCGCCACGTCGCCGCAGGCGGAAGCCAGCCTTTTATACCCATCGGAGCCAATAACGACGCACCTGACATGGTTGGGTATCTTCACGGCGGTCTCGGCAGTGGCAAACGCCACGGACGGCTTCGACAGCCCGACCTGGTGCGCAAACTCGTCGGCCGTGGAGGCCGGGTTCAAGGGCGACAGGACAGCGCCAATCGACATGAGCGCAAAGTGGAGCACCGGCACGTCGAGACGCGAGGGGGAGACGACGAGGGCGACGTCGCCGGGGCGAAGCCCGAGGGCCGACCAGAGGCCGGCGGCGAGGGAACGAACCGCGGCGAGGAAGGAGGGATAGGAGACGGAAATGCCAGTGGAAGAGTCGACGAGGGCGGGTTGGGCGGGGAGCGGCGACGGGAGGAGGGAGAAAGAGTAGGCGGCGACCGTGGCCGGGAGAGATTCCGGCGGCAGCGAGATGGCCTCGCGGAGGCTGTGGAAGGTCCGCGTCGCGTGGCAGAAGCCGCTGCGGTCATCGATGTGCGGTTGCTCGGCCATTGGGGATGTGGAGGTGCGGACTTGGGTTCGGGGCTTTGTGTACTTTTCTTCTCTTGTGAGGGAGGCTGGGGAGGCTGGTGGATGTCGACAAAAGTGGATGGACGAGGTTAAGACGGGGATGGTGTCATCGTGGCTCTGTAAATGCGATGATACAGGCCGTGGCCGGTGGCCCGTGGGGCAGCGAGTGACATATAATTTAGGATTTTTTTTCCAAGCCCCAACTCCTGCTTCTCAGTAATGGAAGCTCGAAGCCTCAAACCCTGCGAGCTACAATTAAAAAAAAGAACTTAGAACCAAGAGGACTGCTTGGCTAGAGCCTAGAACCTTGCTTCGCATATTTAGCTCCAAACAAATTATTTAGTTTGATCGTTCTACCCAAATCTATTGAATATTTTTTTATTTGTCATTTCTTTTTTTTTGTTCAAGATATAATTTTTTGGTTATTAATCTATGTAACTTTATACCATTAGAAAAATCTAGATGTAATAATATCATAGAAGCAAATTCAATGACATTTTTTTATTTTTATATATCAGTTAGAGGTCAAGATTAAAAAAATATACCAAAATAACAAATAATCTGGTTCATATATCAAAACATTGTGTTTGGTGTATGAATTTTACTGCATATTTAATTATGTTTAATGGAAATATATTATCTACTGCTTAGTTAGATTACTCCGTAATCATAATATACATTTAAAATATATTTCAATGCATTTTACAAATATATCTCATATGAATATATTTTGAAACTATCTCATTTCATTTTATTACTCATTTAAATTAAATAAAATTCATTTCACTCCCAACTCTAATATATTTAAAACTTATTATAATAGCAATTTCAATACCAACTGCACCACTCAATAATATTTCGCTGTCGTTTTGAAAGGCCTATTTATAGACAAGTATACTTATGATGACAATAAAAATGGAACCGACTTTTTACAATGTCATTATCACCCCTTGTTGGCGCGCGCGCACTCACTCAATCAAATCAGTGTGCCTCCACGAACTAACGACCAAGCGACCAATTTAATTAATTTAGTGGGCAATATCGCAGTGAACTTACACGTGGATCCGGATTCTCTAGCGGGAGGCATGTCTAAACGAGGAAAGTAAATATTTATTCTCAAGTTTTGTTTGGAATGTAAAAATTACATAAAATTTTGAAGAAAATAAAACATCTATTTTCAGACTTTCTCAAACAGAATTGGATCTCTATATCTCATATACATATCTCCCTAAAAAAATTTTATACCTATATTTCTATTTTTTCTAACAGAATCTCTAAACCACAAAAACATATAGGAAGAGGAGAAAAACATATAGGTAGAAGAGAGAGAATACCTAAATTTACTAATTCTCTGCAGTAATATCTAAAATAAGAATCGAGATAGGTATTTTATTAGAGCAAGAAAGGTATTACTGATATCTAAATTTTAAACTATCAATTCTTTTAGGTATTCTCTTGGACAAGATCTTATATTTTCTCTAAAATTCTTATATTCCAAATAACCCCTCATTAGATATGTAGTTTCCTCCAAAATTCTATCGAACTCCTATATTTCAAACAGACCTTAAACTTTTTGTGCATTGAGACATGGTAATATTAAGGCTTTATTTGATTTAATTTAGCTTAAACTTGTAAATCCAGTAAGCCATAAGAGTGGGGTTTAGACTTATTTGGACCTTTTAGTTAAAAAAAAGATTTAACTTTAATGATAAGTCCAAAATTTAAACCACATTTGGCCTGATTTTAGTTTGTTTGAAAAGCTGAAGCCCAGATAAATTCGGTCAAATAGAATCTAAGTTTGTTTGTCAGTATGCTGATTTTTAAGTGCATGAATGTTACTATCATATATGTGAGAGTGTTAGACACTTGATTTTGAGGTACAATAAAAAAAAAAGACATTCCTAATTAGTTCTATGCAAGATATAGCTAAACATGTTATAAGCATCAATCTTTTGAGTGCCTGCATATAAAAAAATAGCCCTAACTCAAAATTTGTAGCATGTCAATAAATTCATATAGAGTGGAAAAGCTTTGAAACCTGTTTTAGACACAATATTTAAGTACAAAAACATTAAGTCTTGCAGAAGAATTTGTAGTACGTTAAAATGGACTGCTTCAAAAAAGTAAACAAAATTTGGCCCATGCAGGTCTCGAACCTGCGACCTTCGCGTTATTAGCACGACGCTCTAACCAACTGAGCTAATAGGCCTGTTGCTGGAGATCAAACCTTACATTACTATTTTTTACTGTCTTTCTCTGCACGTACTGGCATATCCAATTCCAACTGCCTCTTCACACACACACCAATGACGATGAATGATCTTTGCCCTTTGGATGTCATTGGATGGTATCAGGTGTTCCGCACAATACTTCGACTTGAAGGCTGTATAATACACTGGTATGATGTCTCAACAAAGAATAACAGTGCAGTTTGCTTTTAAGCAGGATAAAAAGAAAAAAGAGTATTTTCTCATAGCAGTAGCACTTGCTCATATGACAACAGATGTTGATACACTGTTAGAACAAATTTAGACCAACTTAATTCCTAAAGTTCATGAATGGTATCTCAAAACTGTTGTCATATGAGACCAGCTTATTATGCTTGTCCGACAGATCCAATACTGTTAGTCAGGAACTCCAAGATGCATTCCTTCAACTCTTGGAATTCTGCTTCAGATAGAGATGCATCAGCCAAAAATCTGCATATGTTTGTCTCTGATGCTTCATCGTAGTCCTTCCTTCTCTTCAGCACCAAATGGCCACTGAGCTCCCAGATTGCTGGATTTATTCTCGTATCAAGAATTTCCTGGCTCACCTTTCCAAGGGCCTGATTCTTGGCATAACACTGGCGATCATTTCGAAGGGAGACTAGTGTCAACACACTACTTGAGTATGAGTATTGTTTCAGAACTTGTAGAATTCAGAATGCATCAAAAGTACCTGTGATAGGACAAAAATTCTCTTGCCAGATTCAGATATAAGGACATTGAAAGGTCTGTTCTTCTCTTGCAAGAAGATGCAGACACTCGAGACAACATCAGACAAATCCACCAGGCGCATTCCGCCTTCAAATACAAAACCACTTACTGGATACCTCACCAGCTGAGAAATGCTCACTTCATTCCTCAGGGTTGTGAGTTTCTGTGTCGGTGTGCTTTCAACTGGAAATTGCACTTTCAGATAGTATGCCTGATGCACAAAATGTCAGTTAGAGGTGAATGTAGGGCACTGAGAGATTCAAAGTCGATACTGATTGTACTAACCTGGAAGTGGAGGTGATTGATGGTTGCAAAGCCACCCAGACTGTTATAACCAACTCTGAACAGGGGATTGCTTGCCTCCCTTGCTACATACATGGCGAGCAAGAAGCTCTCTTGATCAATCCTTTGTGGTAAGCAATCCTGGATTTGAGGGATCACAAGCACATGACAGTACCCAATTGGACTGACCTATAACATACAAAATGGGAACAAATTCAGATTTTCATTCTACCAGAGGGAGTAGTAATTCTGTTACACAGGGAGATATACCCCACATTGATCAAAATCGCACTCGAAGAGGCTGAAACAGTAGGAGGAGAGCCTTCAAAATACTCGGCGGAATCATTCTCAGTTTCTTGGAATCTGAAGATTACCTCCTCTGGGCTGACTTTTGTGAAATTGAACTTCCTACTATCAAATGGCTGGAGTACTTGATCCATTCCAAACTCAGTCGGTCGCTTCTTCTGGTCACGCCCTTCTAGCAATGTTGCCACAAAATTGTATTCTCCAGGTAGCACCTGTCACATGAATGTAAGAAATTCAGCAAGTAAAGAAAATCGCCAGAAGACACCTCTTAGCCCATGCAACTAATTGGAGAAGAATGTCAAACCTTAGCATCACAAGCACTGATGTCATGGTGAAACAAGCCCCTTGCCTGGCAGTCATCCCACTGCAATCATCATTTGTATTCCACACAATCAGTTTTCTTTCACTTCTAATGATCAATCACATGAAGTAACAGTGACACTTTAGAAATTAGAATAGCAAACACTATAAACCTCTTTGAAAAGTCTGCGGAGAAATGGCGACAAATTTGATTCATCATCTCCCATACTCAATGAGTAACTCAGGCCACAACCCTTGTTGCTCATGGCTGCTTTCGTTTCAACTGCCACCAATGTACACACCATACAGATATTAGGCACTTCCTGCAATATATGAGATAATGTTTAAGTGTTTTTTTTTCAAATAACCCACTAAAAAAAAGTGGAACAACCCACACTTACCGTTTTTTGCAAATTTGATCTGCCATGTCAGCCTATCACGCCTGTCATGCCGCGACTGGCTTGTGCCTGCTTGTCGCAGCTGGGAGGGGCGAAGGCTGATGTGATTTTATTTTTAAGGAATAGATTACCCGTTAAATTACATTTGCAAAAACGGTAAGTGTGGGTTATTTTTGTAATTGTTTTTTTTCTGGATTATTGAAACAAAAACCGTGTTAAGTAGTTCCAGTGTCTCTTTCTAATATCCAACAAATGCGCAGTTGTACTTCTCATCACAGCTACAAATGCTTAATCTAAAATAAACTTGTAGTGCATTTCAAGGCAATTGGAAAACTGAACAAAAACAAAAAGAATGTTCAAGTTTGTTCTGCAAAATAGCACACCACAAACCCAATAACACAAGCCAACTTAGCATTTGGGTCCATCTCGATCCAAAGGTTCAAAGAGATGTACGGATGGCATATCAAATACACAAATCATTTCTCAGTTTTAGGCCTCCAAGTCCAAAGTTGCGGGTACCATTGACTGAAAGCGTAAAAGATTGGACAAATCTTGAGAGAAGCGAAGTCGACGTACCGAGGAAGCGCCGCGCAAGGTGCCGTCCGGTGAACACGCAGCGCCAACTGGGATGAGAAGAGCAGAGCTGGACATGGGAGGGCCACCCTTTCTTGTAGTGAATGCAGCAGTGAGTATCCAAGAATTGGATCCACTCAAAGCAGCCCCAATCCCAACCCGGGACTGGATTTGATGGTATTTGCTGTGGGTTTCGAGCGAAATCTAATCAAACAGACGGCGAGTTCACGCGAATCCCATTTGGACGGGCTTAAAACAGCATTTGGAAGATGTAATAAAGACGGAGCCTTTAAAAATTGAGCCCGGCTAGCCTTGGCTGGCCGATCCATGCCCGCAGAAGGTGCCTTGGGCCACCATGGGCCTGTTATCAGGTGGGCCCGGCGGGCGGTTTTTTTAGTCTTCCATTTTCAAATAGATGCTATTCTATCTTTTATGTATTGAATTATTTTTTAACTATTTTTTCTCTAATTTAACAAATAAATAAATATTTTTTCAAGGCATTAGAATAATCGATACTTAAAAATAACACGCAGTTTATATTGAACTTAGGTGTACAGCTTTTCACTTGTGCCGAGTGGCACTCTTCCCGACAGCCGAGAGTGGCAGCCGGTAACCAAAGCGATGAGACAAAACCGCAAAAATATAAGGAGACGGAAGAACATCCCCCAAAACCCTAAACCCTAGCACCCCTCTCTCGCCTCCTGCCTCCTCGGGGCTCTACTCTACGGTCGGAGACGCAGCCGCCGCCATGGCGACCCTCCTGAGGCGCACGTCGCTCAGACGCGTCATCGCCGCCGTCTCCTCTTCCTACCCCGAGGTCTCTCTCGTTCCTTCCTATACCTCTTTTTTTGGTGTTTTTTGGGGGTTGGCCGTGGTGTGTTGAGTTGAATAGATTAGCTGCTTCCACTTTTCTGATTGGAAGCTAGAACCCTAGTATTGCCCCGAAATTTTGATCATTTCTGCAGGAAATCGCAGTGCTTTGTGCTAATTTGTCCATTTCAAGCTTGATTTCGGGCCCGCAATAATTTTCTCTATACTGCCAAATGCTGTTGTTAGTCATTTTGTTAGGCAATCGATTGGTGATCTGATTTGTTGAGCCTAAGATAAAAAAAAATCATTTTAGAAAACTGCAGTTTACTGTGTGAGCTGTGAGGTCGCATACATCTGCAATACAGCTTGAGCTTCACCGCGTGATATGAAATGATTAGTTCATGTGAGAAGTGTTCTATTGGGAAATACATCACACCTTAGATTAGTGAGCTGGCTGCATTGATGTTACAGTTTAGTTTTGCAGCTTTTGCTGCGCTTTACTACTGAAATAATGTGATGGGTGCACTTCTAGTGAGCTAGGAAAGGCTGGTGACTTAAGATGAACCGCTCATATGAATGTAAGGTCTCTAAACCACGAAAGAGTTTTGCTAATGCTTTAATATTTATGCAGAGCTATAGGCAAGGGATCTGTGGCTCTCTGTTTCATTGCCGAGATTTCTCATCTAAAGGTCACAGGCACTATTTCCTCTTATGATTTTGTTCATCTATCATATGAACTTGCGCTGCATAATTTCTTTGTTTACTTTCATTATCCTTAATTGCTGCTCTGCTACTGATGTAGTTACTGATTTTCTTCTAGTTGCCTATCTGTAGCAAAAAAGAAGATGAAGTCTAGTGGAATTGACTCTGGTGAGGAGCATCTATCAAAGAAAGACCTTGCTTTGCACCAGGCTATAGATCAAATAACATGTGCCTTTGGGAAGGGGGCAATAATGTGGCTTGGCCGTTCTCAAGGCCATAGAGAAGTACCTGTTGTGTCTACTGGTTCTTTTTCGTTGGATTTGGCATTGGGAATTGGTGGGCTTCCAAAGGTATGTGCTCATATTTGGTTGTTAATATTCTTCTTGCAAGAATTCTTTTGTGTTGATGCATATAATTTATTTCTTCTATTTCTTTGGACTTCATATTACTTTTTGCAAAGTGGAATTTTTTTTACTATCCTCAAAATCATTTCCCTTTGTATTGGTTTGGCTGAAGTCAAAGTTTTGAGGTCTTTGGGGATGGATGGCTCTTTGGGGACATTTAGTAAATTTAGTTTCTAAAATTTTCTGTTGCCATGGTGCATTTTGTTTTCTAAAACTGGGTATCCTATGTCTCATATAGGGGCGTGTTGTAGAGGTGTATGGCCCAGAGGCTTCAGGCAAGACAACTCTTGCTCTCCATGTTATCGCAGAAGCACAAAAACAAGGGGGTAAACTCAGAACTTTGAGCCTCTCTATCAATGTCTTATGCTTAACCTTTCCCTATCAATTGGTATGTTACTAATTCACAAAGCACCAGACAAAAGTAGACATGCTTCAGTGGTCTTCTTTAAATTAATCTAAAGAAAGTAGTCTACTTATCGAAAAGAACAGGTCTAGGATTTTGTAGCATGAACCAACAGCAGTGCTACCAGCATGGTGATATCAATTCAGCTGCTTTTATGAATGAGGCATGCATTTGATAGACAAGGGTCATAACATCTTACAGCTTCTTTGCAGTGCGATTATGGAGCTTCTTTAATTGCAGTAAATGCAGTTTGCTTCTTAAATCTGGACTTTTTACTCCTAAAAAAACTGCGAGCATGCCTAAGTGCCTATTGAGCAAAAACCTTTTTAAAGTGGGCTGAAGATGTAATACTGAATTACTGAGTGTTTGTTGACATCAAGTCTCCAATTATTTGTGCCAACTCGGATTTATCCATACTGTGTTTATTAGGGACCTTACTGATGATAATTGGGTCTTAAGTTCATAGTTGTGTGCTATTAACTCCTGAAGAGACAGCCCAGAGTCTCTCTTTGTGCATGGAAAATGAGGAAAAGGTTAACCATGGATGGCAACTTTGTTCTTTATCTTAAGTCTCTTTGTTCACTAAGACTTAGAGCCATCTATTTTTTCCCTTGTATGGCCAACCTTTTTGAAGGAATTTAAATGTTGGTTTTGAGTGCACCAGAGTTTCTGCTTCTACCCTGGGTTGAAAATTCAATAGAAATTCTCTTTACTTATTTTTTTGTTTTGTCATTTTTTAGGTTATTGTGCCTTTATAGATGCAGAGCATGCTTTGGATCCTGCTTTGGCAGAGTCAATCGGTGTCAACACCAGTAATTTACTTCTTTCTCAGCCAGATTGTGGTGAGCAGGCACTCAGTCTTGTAGATACACTGATTCGAAGTGGCTCTGTTGATGTGGTTGTTGTAGACAGTGTAAGACAATGACCATCCCAATGCTTTCTCCCCTTTAGCACACTGATTCTCTATCTGTTCACTACTTAAGCGGCCCTGCTCCCTGCTCAAGTTACTTTGAAGAATATTGTCTTGATGTAATTTTAAAATGCTGTTCCATGTTTGATACTGCAAATGATTGGATTATATGATAACTGCAGCTCTGTTTAAATCAAGTTCAGAATGTTTTAGCAGGCAAAATTTGTTTTCTGAAAATTATGTCCTCTTTTTTCCTTTCTTCCATCAGTTATTCCATTCTCATGTAACTTGTTATATATAGCATTTCTTGTTGTACACTGCAGGTAGCAGCCCTTGTCCCTAAGAGTGAACTTGATGGGGAAATGGGTGATGCACACGTGGCTCTCCAGGCTAGATTGATGAGCCAAGCTCTTCGCAAGCTGAGCCACTCTCTTTCACTTTCCCAGACAATTTTGTTATTTATTAATCAGGTATTAATCAGATTTCATATTCTTATACCTCATTGAACTAATTTATTTGGTATGGATTTCCTGACGTGGCTCATTGATGAAGCACCAAAACAACAGGTATTAGACGGTGAATATATTGAAATCCTAATCAAGGATATATTCCCCGTGTGTTTACCAGAAAATTTCAAAATCTCTTAGATAAATGCTGCTTAAACTGAAAAGGTTTTCAAAATTAAAATTTAAAGATTAAGAGACATTAACATATAATTCGGTCCATTTCTGAGAGACATGCAACTGAATATTCTTGAGTCTTCCCTTTCTTCCAGCATGCGCAATTCCCCCATGGGTGGTCCTAGCATTTGAACATGCAATCCATAAATTCAGTCTCATCATTTTTCAGAATGTTATCCTTCTGCTTATCTCTGGAGAACTCCTTTATGCTTTGCAGCCAATATAACCTCGCTTTTTTATACCATCTATGGTGGTTTTTGTGTGATTTGCTTTATTGAAACACATTGTAGATCAGGTCAAAGGTAAGCTCGTTTGGAGGATTCGGAGGACCAATGGAGGTCACTTCTGGGGGTAATGCCCTTAAATTTTACGCATCTGTCCGCCTGAACATCAAGCGTGTTGGTTTGGTAAAGAAAGGAGAAGAGGTAACTAACTATTTTGTAACCTTATATAATACTTGTCTCCAAAAAAAACATTATATACTGGATTTGTTAGATTGGAAAATAGTCTGTACTTAATTCTCTGGACATCAATATGTTCACAGTAAGTTTTTCTTTAAAACAGAAATGGTCATATCTGCGTGAGACCTGCTTGCATGATTTACAGAGCTTCTCATATTGAACCTAGCTTGTTAGACATGGGAGACATGCAACTTTAGGTGCATGTACTCTCAATGCACTGGCATCATAAATATTCAGCCGTGTAATTTTATTACCTGGTGAATCTAAATAACTGCTCTTACAGATTGACTTTCACATGTGATTTGAAGGGTATAGTGCTTGTTGAGACATACATGTGACTCATTTTGCTAGTTAATTTGGAAATGGCTGATGATCATTTCTGTTTGCAGACTGTAGGTAGTCAGGTTGTTGTGAAGATTGTGAAAAACAAGCATGCCCCACCATTCAAGACTGCACAGTTTGATCTGGAATTTGGAAAAGGGATATGCCGTAAATCAGAGCTTATTGAACTTGGATTAAAGCACAAGATTGTTACAAGAACTGGGGGTTCAGCGTATTCTTTCAATGGCGAATCATTTCGTGGAAAAGAGTCCATTAAATCTTATCTCGCCAAGAATGAAAGTGCTGCTAAAGAGCTGGAGGCGACTCTAAAGAAGTTGATGGTGGCTGATGCACCTAAAAAGCCAGACACAGAAGGTGAGTTCCTAAATGATTTGCCTGTAGAGCTTATCACATCTGAGTCAACATCAGAAGATGAAGTGGCTGCTGTTCTCGAGGCATAATGCATGATGACAGGTTGATTAGGAACAGTACTTCTAGAGCAACAATTCCACAAAACCAATATTTTGGACCTTGAAGGGGAGAGGTATTAGTTGGACATTGATGAAATGGTGTGGCGACCACATTTTAGCAGTGTTCAGTTTATTACTGTGCTTGCTGAGTATAGCGTAACATGAAGAGAAATTAGTTATGCTGGAAGTTGCTGGGAAGTGAACGAGGTCCCTTGATGGCTAGTTAGATATTGGGAAGAATCAGTAGCATGTACATGTATTAAAGATTCTTCTCGTCTAAGTCAGGTTCGGTAACATGCCTGACGGAACGATTCAAAATCGCTTGCTCCGTCTCCAGTTCTTGCGGTTACCTGATGATGTGCATCGAGTAAAATGGTGAAATGCAATCAATTCGGGATGATATATTTTTTTGTAGCTTTTTTGTTTCTCATACATTGCATTGCCCCTCTGCAATTGATATCGCCGCGGCCCTTGAACTGGTGGCGCGGCTTCGCTCAAAATTTCACGTGCAAACAAGTGTGTCAATATCCGAGGCTGAGGCGGTGATCCCATAGTGTACACGTACGCACATTGAGGGTGTTTCGCTCAATTTACCTGGCGTGAGACTTGCCAGGCCAGATAGGTCTTTTCTAAGGGGTTGGTTGGTGTCATGAAAAAGGCTGGAAGGCCCCGGTCGGATTCTGGAATTATGTTTGGAATTCAGAAATTGTAATTGTAATTCCAGTGTGACATCAAAATATGCTGTTTGGATGTACATTACAAAATTGAAATTGTAATTCCACACTCAATTCCACGAAATTCAATTATAACTAGATCAAGATTGGATAAATTCTTACTCTTATCACTAAAAAATCGAATTCCTATATATGGAATTTAATATTCTAATATCTCATTATTATATTTTAAAACTACGATTCATATTTTAAATTTAAATTTTGAAATAAGATATCAAATTCAAAATCATATTTTAAATTTAAAATTGAAATTGAAATTTTGGACTTCAAGTTCAATTTCAAATATAGATTTCAATTTTAAATTTCAATTTAATTTAAAATTTTTAAATTTGAATTCAAAGTTGAGATTTTCAGTCTCAAATTTCATAAATTTACACTTCAGATGAAAAATTTAAAACTTGAATATCAATTTTACATTTTAAATTTTCAAAATTCAAATATGAATTTCAATTCTAAATATTGAAAATTTCAATGTTAAATTCAAGTTCAAAATTCAAAATTTTAGATTTAGGCTTCCAAGTTCAAAATTCAATAGTTAAATATGAATTTCAATTATAAATTTAAAATTAAGATTTGGATTTTAATTTTATATAATGCAATACTTGAAATTTGAAATTTAATTTTCTTTTTATTTTAACTTAAAGATATAAAGTAAAATTTGAAATTAAAATATTAATTTAAATTTGAGTTTAAATATTTATGTAATTTAAAATTTGAAATTTGGATTTAGTCTTGAATTTTAATTTGATTGTAAATTTAAATATAACATTTGAATTTGAAATTCAACTTATAATTATTAGAATAACATATAATCGTGTAATTCTAATTGTTAATAGTCCAAACAAGTGATGGAATTTGATCAACTGGAATTCTACGTACTAATTCCAATTAAGAGATCAAAACAATATTTTGATAATGCATGGAGCATAATAATTAAAATACATGTTAAATGCATACTCATGATATTTTAATCCAATTTATTTTTTATTACCGCACAAAGGCACAAACTGCTGGCAGGGATGGGGTTTCGTTAGCAGATATGGCTGAGACCGCCAACGACAGCAGCGTCGGCTGCAGCGGCAAGCTTCGTTGAGCGGTCTTCCTTGCGTTCGTCGTAGAGCGGTCATCCTCGCTGTGTCAGAACGGTGTCATTGAGCGCAGCAACGGAAATAAATTCGTGTGAATGACGGCGGCGGCGGTAGCCTCCGCTGGGTTGGTGGCTGTGAGCTTCGGCAACCTTTGCGTGAACGGCAATGGTGACGATGGAGCTTCGTCAAAGACGGTGGCGCCATACGAAAAATGGCAAAAAAAAATCACGCACTTCGCGTTGGGAGCCAGGTGAGCAAAATTTGATGCCCGGCTCCCAAGTAGGCGACATAGACGCCAACCGAAAACCCCTGACAATGTGATAAACAAAAGTTGCAGAAAAATTGTTGGAGCTCGGGCCTACAGGCTCGGAGGAGTGCATCTCGCCGACGGACCTCCACCAGAGTGGGCGGGAATTTTTGGTATGAATAACACATAAAAAAAAAGAAAAATAGCAAAATAGTAAAGAATAAGATTTAATTATAAAATTGACCTCAGTCACTACCCAAACTGACTACTTACCATAAAAGATATAAAACCGCCAACTCGTTTATCGACGAAGACTTCAGTCACTGATCGAGTTGGTAACTGCTCGAAAATCAATTGGTCGACAGACGAGTTGACGGCTGGTAACAACTATATAGCGGTTGAATACAGACCTTGAGGATTGAGGCATTCGAGGAGACAAAAAAGAAAAAATAGAGTGAGAGAAGAAGAAAAGAGGAGAAAAGGAAATTCAGTCGACATGACGATTGATGACATGACTTGAGTTGCCGAACCAGCTACTGACTGGTCGAATTACCCGAAAATCACCAGTCATTTGGCGACAGTTGTCAGTTTTGCATATATTTTCTGTTTTGTCTTATTTTCCATTTTTTTATATGTACGTCCGTACGAAAAATTCGCGGGGCCGGTACCACGGCCCAAGTGAAAACGCCCACGTCCGCGAGTCAAATCCTGCAGCCCACCTTCCCATGCGAGACGCCCATGTACCACCGGCACCCAGCCCACCTCACTTTCCTGCGTCAGATGCCCACGCGTTTGACGGACGCCCATGTGCCACGGCCCAAGCGACACGTCCCTGAGTCAAAAGCCCATGTAGGACCCATGCGAGTACGCGACCAGGCTCACAAATCCCACACACCAGCACGCCCTTCGGCCACCGCGTACGGGCGTCCATCCGGCATCCATTCGTCTTTTAAGTGGACATTTTCCTTCCGATCAAGGCTGAAAGGGTTATCTATTTTTCTTTCGGTGATAGTAACAAACAGTGGGCGACGACAATGGATGTTTCTATTATGGATTTATGGTCGGAGAGGGTGACCATAATAATGCTCTTTATCAAGTGCATTGTGCAGCTTGCACCATCCATAATGTTCTCTTACGCTCCCCCCCCCCCCCCCCCACACACACACACACACATTTGAGCTTAATCACTGAAACTATAGTTCTCTCCAGAAAATCTCTAAAACTAACCCACTTGCAATGAATGAAACATGTGACATCTTATATTAGCATGAAGAGTGCTAACCACGAAATCGGACATTATATTATACATGTTTATCTCCTATCCTATTTTTTAGAACAAAGAATCCATGCTATCTTTTTTTAAAAAAAAATTAAAAAAAAAACTAGAACATTGTACAGAAATCATCACTCCAACTAAAACGTTCTTAACACAGAGCCAGATTTATTGCCATCTGAATTCTGAAGCACCCCTGGGCTTTACCAATCTCAAGGCATATAAGAGCATACATGTGTGCATGCCATCTGATTATCTGAAGCAGCATGCATGCACATTATTAATGGCATAGTTACTGCCATTTTCTGGGTGTCAAACACTGGCCCTTGTGCTTTGCAACCAACCAATGGTCTTATGGTTTTCACATCACATGCACTGCACCTGGTGCTTGCAAGCCCATCAGCTCCATTAAAAATCTCGGAAGCCATGACGAGATCAATGCAAAAAAACCAGGGAGGGGAACATTGGCATATGCCTCTCACATGCCCCCAGACCTGCCTTTCAAGCTACTAGCTATTGCATGCGTGCTTGCTTGCTTATTGACCAAAGGGGAAGAATCTATTTGTCGGAGGTATTTCGTCGGCTTTATTTGTGGTTTACAGATTCAAATTAAGTTTGGCAGTGATTGGCTAAGTTTTGGTTTAGATTTATTTGTCAAATAAGTTAAAACTAAAGCTGAATATCTAGTTTATTTAGAACTGTTTAATGCCTTTCGTGCAAATAAGCTACAGCGGCTCACCTTGGTTAATTTGTCTGATTTATTGCTGTCCTCTCCCTCCCTCCCTCTCTCTCTTGCACATCTCTTATCAAATAAGTTAAATTTTTACAAAATATCTTATTGAATTTATGACATAAGTTAGTTTTCTATCAAACATCTTATTAGATGGTGTGACTAAAAAGTTGACTTATTTGATAAATTTGAGATGGTTCAAACATCCCAAACACCACATTCTAATTTTGCCCTTTTAGTTAAGGTAAGGAATTAGAGCTCCCTCCATATATGGGCTCATGCCAAACTTTCTACTAACACGCACATTCTGGCTTCGTCTTTTGTCAGTGACGCCAAATTATAGTTTGATAGATCAGGACCTATGTGCTAATTAGGGATATTTGAGATAATTAATTGAATTGATTAATTATTGATAATACTCAGTAGGTTCTTCCTGTACTGTTCGAGGAACGTGTCTTTCGCCTAGCCACTCCTCTTAACTATTTATATGTCTGGTTAATAATTGTAAGAACATGACCATTTGATTTTTTAAACTGTTTTAAAGAAGCATTACTCGTTGGTAGCACACATTTTGATTTATTCCTACATAAAGACACCAAGATCTCAATTAAACACAGATAAAAAAAGAAAAAAATCTGAAATCAAATCCACTATCTTTTTATATAAACACACTTTAACCGTTCGAGTATACATGTGTGTTTATGAGACCATTTCTCATGAAATATTCTTTTTATTAGCTAATTTTATCCACAACAGTTTGATATGTATGTCAGGCAACCCAAAATTAATAAAGGAGGAGACCGTGCAAATATTTAAACACATGAGGAATCATGGCAAGGACTGGCAAGAATTTACATAAGATAGTTGCTATGGGTACGAACAAAATATTTTATAAAGTTGTACGGACAAGTAAACCCAGTACTCGGGTAAAATTCAGAGAGCCACCTGTCCATCATTGTTCATAAAAATTTCAAAAAAAAAAAAACATTTACACGCATAGCCATCTGTTTACCTATTTGATCCATCTTGCATGAATATAATCTATGCTTAACCTTGGTCATTTTCAATAGTTTTACGCCAGTATAAAAACTGTGACAAGGTGAGACATGCATTATCTCAGAGTACGTACTACTGTTGATAAGAAGAGGACCATAAATCTTGGGAGAAATTAAGCTGATCAAATTAAGACAATTAATCGGTTCTTGCTCCTGTCCAGCTGTTTGCTGCCAATGCCATGCAAGGCAGCACTGTGCTACACATACACATCACGTGGCCCTCAACAGGCACTTCATACCCATAACCCTAGATGCAGGACGAATCTTGATCACGCCCTGACTAATTGCATCCAAAATTTATTTTTAAGGCTCTCTTTGGTAAGAGAAATTTTTTGTAGGAAACAGATCTTTACCATGATTTTATATTAATTAACCTAATACCCACCACTATCATAAAAATCCCCCTAAAAATTGGCCAAAACTATCTTTTCAAATAAATCCAAAACTGTTATGAAATATATGCTCTTAGTGGATTTCCATAACTCACATTTTATCAATGTTGTAAATTACAAACATGAAGACCATGACCTTTTATGCTATAAAGGTTGCAACACCTCCATGTCATGAATTTCCCATTAATTTAGTAGCCTTTTGACACACTCCAGAAGGGTTTTTGGTTAAAAACCAAATATTTGGATGTGCGGTATTTGTTCCATCTAACAATTTATGGATGTGTGGTATATGTTCTGTTGCATCAAAAAAGAATATTAAGACAAGACCAAAAAAATAGTTGAGAATATATGTTGGTTAATAATCCCATCTATACTATGAGACATCAACAAGAGATTATTTACAACTAGTTATATTGATTGTAATTTTGACAAATTGGTTTCCCCAACAACAGAAGAAGAAAATAAGCAACTAGATAATAAATTAAACTAGAAAGAATTATCACTGTCTCATTTTGAACCTAGTAGAAAACAATATAAGCCTAAAAAACAATATGAACAAGAAATTCAATAGATAATTCACTTACACAGTATTTGCCAGTAACGCTTTTACTGATACAAAAAGAGTGACTAAGTCACTTATACCAATTACTAATGCTCCTATAAAAATTAATGTCCTACAAGGACAACCGTCTACCGTTAATGAGATAAAAAAAAACAAGCATAAAGTGGAGTAGACCATTGGATTAGAAAGATAAAAAATATCCTCGAAAACAAAAATGAGCAAAGATTTAAGATGTTCAAGTCAAGAAAATAATGATCCTACACTACCACAGAAATAGACATCCAGGACAGCACATCACAGACAGTTATGAACAAAACCGTCTGTGAAAGTCTGTTGGGAGAAAATGTTAAGTTATCACATACGGTTCTAAGGTCAAAACCGACTGTGATATTCTAATTATCACAGACGGTTTCGAACTCAAAACCATCTGTAATAATCCAACACTATCACAGTAGGTTCGGACCTCATAACCGTCTGTGATAGTAATTATCACAGACGGTTCTGAGGACAAAACCGTCTGTGATAATTCAGCACTATTACAGTAGGTTCTGACCTCAAAACTGAACGACGTTTTTTCCATTCCACGGCGGAATTCGACCACCCTGCAATAAAACAGCCATAACTTTTGCATACGAGCTCCGATCGGGGCGTTCTTTGGCCCATTGGAAAGCTTACAAAAAGCTATTTTAGAAAATCCATAAGTCCGAAATTAGTGCTCTTTCGACAGCAAACTCACGCAGCCGAACGAACCCCAAAAAATATCGTTTAGGGCCTCAAAACAGCCTCCGAAGTTTCGGCAACCGTTTTTGTCAATCTTTTGCATCTAGTTCGAGTTTTTCTTGCTTCAAATTTGTGTAATCCTTGTGTCCTGACCTTAAGCTTGTGATTCCTTGGTCAGATCACAAAAAAAAAAGAAAAAAAACAAAAGTGAAGTGATTGACTCTTTTGAGTCCTTTACTGAGTTGTGTGATTCGTGTTGCTTGAACTGGGTCACAAACAAATTTAGGCCAGCAACGACATAGACTAGTTTAGGACTACTTTTCAGTCTTGCAATTTCTGAATTGAATTGTTGATAAACCAGCACTATCACAGACGATTTTGACATCAAAACCGTCTGTGATAGTAATTATCACAGACAGTTCTGAGCTCAAAACCGTCTGTGATAATCCAGCACTATCACAGTAGGTTCTGATCTCTGAACCGTCTGTGATAGTGTTGGATTATCACAGACGATTTTGAGCTCAAAACCGTCTGTGATAGTTTACAATCTGAACCACGCTCTATAAAATTTAAGGCGGGTTTCATCCCGCTCATTTCCATACTTTACGACTTTTCACTTCACTTGCCCTAACTCTCCCTACCTCTGGCGCCTCCTCCTCCGGCTACTCCTCCCGACCTCCGGCGCCTCCTCCTGGCCACCTCTGACCCAACCTCCCTACCTCCGACGTCTCAGGTGCCCCTCCTCCCTCTCTCTCTCTCTCCTCCTCCTCCTGTATGTTAAGAACTAATACAATTCCATATGCTAGGTTTGTGTACTACAATTCATGTGGTGAACACTTTGAGCAAATTAGGGTTGAAAGTTTCAGGATTTGGGATGCTGATGACTCAGGCGCCAAAATGAACCGATCGGAGACTCAGAGCAACGTACCTGACGATGAAATTCATGTCTTGTTTTGTAAGTGCACCTTGCAATATGTTATCTTGTCATAGATTTGTAAATTTCTTCCCAGATTATTGAAATGTATATATATACTGAAATTCTTGAAATGCTGAAATGTATATGTGCAAGTGCTAGTTGTGTGTGTGTGTGTGTGTGGGTGTGTGTGTATATATATATATATATCTGAAATGCTGAAATGTATATGTGCAAGTGCTGGTTGTGTGTGTATATATATCTGAAATGCTAATGTACAAAGGACATGGCTAACATGATTCCTGAGGCTAACCAAGAAAACAAAACAATTATAAAAAAATTATCAACATCGCAGACGGTTATAAGTTTAGAGCCGCCTGTGAAGATAAATTATCATAGACGGTTTTGAGCTCAAAACCTCTGTGATAGGCAACATCACAGACGGTTCAAACCGTCAGTGATAGTACTCGGACTATCACTGACTCGAATATCAATGACAGTTCAGAACCATCTGTGATGACTGTTTTAAATCGACTGTGATATTGTATTCTGTAGTAGTGCTAGAAAATCTCCTAAAGAGATAATAGACTTGATTGATAACAATGTCTCTGAAGAACTTTGATATCTGATATTTGTAAAAAAAAGATCTCACTAATTATGTCGTGTCTAGAAAAATATGAAATTAAGATGAGATTGACGTTGATGATACATTTGCATACAATCAAATGCTATATGAACTATAAATGATAGCGATGATCAAGAACTTAGGTACCTCAAAGAATACAATCATAAAAATGATTGCTCAAAAATAGAAAAATACAGTTAAAGTATAATTGAATTCTATCCCGTAGAAGGAAAATTTTGGGCCTGTAGCCCATATATTGATGGTGAAAAACCTATTGATTATGAATGGGTTTTTGTGTGAAAACAAAAATAAAAATAAGAAATTATGAGATATGTGCCATGATTTTTTGCACAAGGTTTTTCAAAAATCTAATATTTATTATGAAGAGACATACTCTTGCATGATAGATGTAATACTTTTTTGATATTTTAATAGTCTGGAAATAAAATTAGGTCTTGACTTGCGTTTAATGATATCAATTTAATCCTTGAAGGATTCAAAATGTCAGAAGTAGATTTTTGATAACAATATTCAATTAATTGATCAAGTCAATTTGGGTGAATGTGGTATAATCACCTTACTAAATATTTGATGAATGAATGGTACAAAATGATTATATGTGCCCATGTATTTTTATAAAAAAGATCTAGATATGAATTTGTGATAATTGAGTGATTAATGGTTGTAGATAGCATGAAAATCCTTAGTCCTGAAGTGCCATATCTAAGTGTTATAAGAGCACAAATGTATCTAGTTTCTTATATATGGCATAATATATTATTTATATTTAATTTATTAGCTAGATATTGCTATTGTTGTGTAGGAAGATATTGGAACGAAGTTAAATATATACTTCGTTATCTTCAAAGTATAAAATATCTATTAATATTATTGTAAAATATTCAAGACAGATTTAATTGGTTTTACATATGTAAATTATCTATCTAATTGTCATAATAGTTGATTAAAAAATGAATATATTTTACTTGTGATGGCACTACTATTTTACAGTATTCAACGAAGTATATTATTGTTGCAACCTCATCTCTAATTATGAAACATTTTGATAATCTATGAAGTCAGCAAAGCATTGTTAAGAAATCTTATTATTTGACATGATATATTCAAAGAGATTATGATTTAATTTTATATGAGGGTAATGTTTCATTCAATACCCAAGTGAGAGAAGGATATATCAAAGAAGATGAAGAAAAACATATCTCATCGAAGTTTTTCTGCATTTGTAATCTTTTAAAGGATGATATTAACAGTTCAACATATTTTCCTAAGCAAGAATTTGGTGGATTTGTTTATTAAAGCACTTCCTAGGGCAATATTTAAGAAATTAGCTTAAAATGGGTTATATTGATTTAAAGATTTTTCCTTATCTAATCACCAGGGGAAGTGAATATGTATTATACTTGTTCGATGGATTTTTGTACAAATAAATAAAAGTAGTTTTAATAAATAAAATAATAAAAGGTGGGTTCCTTGTGCTAGGTAGATCCCACGTATCATAAAAGAGGATGCAAAGTTTTGGTAAAATCCCACTAGTTATCTAGATAAACAATGATTCTTTTGAATAAGCAATGTCCTTTAATGAACCCCATCTATTATGAGAGAATAGGTAGTCCACCTCGTTTAATAGAGAAATTATCTCTTAGAAAGGGGGTGTTGAGTTCTATATAAAAAGACTCCCTCCAATCCATTCATTCCACACACAACAAAAAAGGAAGAAGAACCCCAAAGAAAGTAAGAGCAGCACTATAGTTCGAAAACCATAATGACCCTGATGGTTTTATTTCTCTAAGGTGAGTATTAAATATTAAAGGCGAGTGTATAGCACACCAATCTCGAAAGCATGGCTCACTTCGTTTCCTCTATGATCCATCCACAAGATAGAGAGATAATAACCATATGTTCGATCTTCATAAAGATCTAGAATTGTGTTGCAACCTCACTTAGGCCTTCACAGAGGATCTCTCCAACTGGATCACGATACGCACCCCAAACTGATTTGACTGGGCATCACTAAATGTGTTGCATCTCATATTGAGTTGCTTATGCCCCAACTTGGGAAAGCAGTTCGCATCCTGTCTCCATGATCCATCAGTAAGGCAGAAAGATAGCAATGCTCACGCAATCTTCATAAGATCCAAGAGCTGTATCGCGCCTCACTAAAGCCTTCATGACAAGCTCTTATATACCCCAGGCTGATTTGATCGAGTGTGCCTAAATACATCACACCTTTTATTAAAGTTGCTCGTGCCCCATCTCTAAGAGAGCATACTTTTGTCAACAAGCACCATTTTTTCTGATTATATGCATCGCATAAGGTCATCACAATCTTGTCAGTCCTTGCCATTCATGTTGAATCTTGAGCCCCGATTAGGATTTTGGTGATTAATGACACCCGTTAGATTTGCGACTAATCTCTGTATGTGAGACACAGGTAAATCAAAGGAGAAAGCATCAAGAAAAGACAAAGCAAGGTTATCAAGACTCCGTAAAGCGAAAACGACGAAAATCTCGACAAAAGTACAAATACCTAAACCTAGCGTCTTCTTGTTTTGAAATTTTCTAGGTTAGATGGTCGTACTATTAAGAGGGGTCTTAGCACAAGTATCTTGATCAACCTTGAAGTTTTTAGAAGCATATTTGCATTTGCTTTTGCCCCAAATCAAAAGCTGAGTAAAAAATTCAGAAGTCAGTTTTCGGTTTGTACTGGCCGGACAGTGTCTGAAGTGACCGGACAATGTCCGGCCAATACAAACAATCTCAGTACTTTGCAAACACGCGCAACAGAGACAAATCCATTTGTCCGGGACATCTGTCCGGTGAAGGCCGGACATTGTCCGAAGTGACCGGACAATGTCCGGCCAGTACAAATGATCACAGCTTAGTGATTTGAGACAAATACACCTGTCCGGAGGATTTGTCCGAAGTGACCGGACATTGTCCGAAGTGACCGGACAATGTCCGGCCAATACAAAATCCTGGCTAGTGTTAGGGCCGTGTTAACAGAGACAAATCTATTTGTCCGGACATTTTGTCCGGACAAATCCTATATGTCCAGCCTATACAAAAATCTGGAGTATATTATGTTGAGTGTTAACAGAGACAAATACATCTGTCCGGACATTTTGTCCGGACAAATGTATCTGTCCGGCGTGTACACTTCATTTTTAACAAGGGTGTTAACAGAGACAAATGCATCTGTCCGGACATTTTGTCCGGACAAATACATCTTCCGGCCTTCACATTTCACTTCAAACGGCTACTGACACTCGTAATTCACGTGAATAACGGTCAAAATTTTTGTACTGACCGGACATTGACAATGTCCGGCCAGTACAATTTTCGCCCAATCTTCTTGATTTCGACCGTTTTTGTTGAGAGTATAAATAGATCACTGTTGTAGATGTCAAGTACACACGATATACACTTCATAAACCCTGAGCAACAGTGTGCAAGCTCTCACACATCCATTCTCTAGCAATTAGAGTCAAAACTTGAGAATTTTTGAGTGCTAGTTGAGTGAATTTGGTTCCAAGCCTTGTTGCATTTGCATTGTGTTCATCAAGCTTTAAGGTTGATCAAGCAAGGTGCTAGGCTTATTACTCTTGGTGATTGCCGTCACCTAGACGACCCGGGAGGTCCGGCGATCTCTCCATCGACGGTGTGTCGGAGAGGCCCGGCGAGTGGTTGTAAAGGCTTGGAGCTCGCCTATCCGGAGTGGAGAAGGGCTACCTCTAGTGGAATCGAAGCTTAAGCTCGAGTGAAGAGCGCTTCAACGAGGATTAGTGGAAATCGGCAAATTTCCGAGACCTCGGGAAAAACTTGATTTCTTCGGTTATCTCTACTGCTTGCTTAATTTCCATTGTGATTGAATTGTTGCTAGTAGTATCATAGAAATTGCTAAATCTGAATTGAATTAGTTTTCCATACCCTTAGAATATTTGTTATTGCAATCTTAGGTTGTTAAACCCTAATTTAGAAGAAAGTTTTAAAACCGCCTATTCACCCCCCCTCTAGTCGGCATCCTTCGATCAACACGTGGTATCAGAGCCCTAGGTCTCTCTTTTTTAGGCTTAACCGTCTAGGGAGAGGATGTCGTCGATCAAAGAAAACTATAATGGAAAGGTTCCCTTCTTCAAGGGTGACAATTATTGCTATTGGAAAATTAGGATGGCGGTTTATCTAGAATCCATTAGTCTTGATGTTTGGAGGGTCACTAGAGATGGTTTTAGGACTCCAATTGACTTAGAAAATCTCACACCTCTAGAATCGAAAAACCTTCAAGCAAATGCTCAAGCAAAAAATGCCATATTTAATGGTCTTGACTTAAGTGAATTCAATCGCATTAGCAATCTTGATACATCCCATGAAATGTGGAAAACCTTAGAGGTAATTCATGAAGGAACATCAAAAGTCAAAGAAGCTAAGCTAATTAAATTAACTAGAGATTACAACTCCTTCTTCATGCTTGAATCTGAAAGTGTTAGTGACATGTATACTAGACTAAATCTAGTAATCAATGATCTCAAAGGTTTAGGTACAAAATTTGAAGATATTGACATTGTGCGTAAAATGCTTATGATTTTACCATCGAGTTTTGATACAATTGTGACAGTGCTTATCAATGGCGATCTCTCTTCCACAACTCCTACCGAACTCTTGGGTACTCTTATCACCCATGAAATGCAAAAAGAAGAAAAGAAAGGGATCGTGGAAGCATCCGGATCAAAGAAGAAAAACTTGGCATTTAAGGCAAAAGTCGAGGAAGCCAAGGAGGATAGTTCGGATGAAAGCTCCGATGGTGATCTAGCTCTTCTTGTGAGAAAAACCCGCAAGCTCCTAAACAAGATCAACAAAAGAGGATTTGAGTTTGACAAAAGGCGAGGACCTCACAAGAAGACCGGATTCAAAAACATTATATGTTATGAATGTAATGAGAAGGGACACTTTGCCTCAAGATGTCCAAATAAAAATGGTGACAATCAAAGATTTCATGAGAGGAAAGATGACGGTGAAGGGACAAAAGGCAAAAAGAAGCTCTTCAAGAAGTTCTACAACAATAAAAGCAAGGGCCAAGCCTATGTTGGTGAATGGTATTCCGGATCGGAGGAATCTGAATCGGAAGATGAAGTACCATCATCATCTAAGAAAATGGCGGGAATTGCTATCGGAGAAGCCACTTCGTTTGAGGACAAGTCATCATTATGTCTTATGGCAAGTGATGATGCTAAGGTATCGGATCTTGAACCTTCCTATGAGGACCTTGTTGATATGGTTATGGAACTAAATGAGGCATTAGGTAGAGTAACTAAAGAGAACAAACTACTTAAGAAAGAATATTCAACACTTAGTGAATTATATGCAGAACTAAATGACTCGCATGAGGCACTTCTAATGAATGAAATTATTGATTCTCAACAAACAAATGAAATAGGCATTACGTGTGATATTCTAGACGAATCAACTCATGATGTCTCTTTTTCAAAATCATTCACTTGTAATGCTTTAGAAATTAATCATGAAAATGTTTGTGATGAAATTGTTGATAACAACTCGAACTTGATTTTAGAAAATTTAGAACTCAAAGCACAAGTAGAAAAACTAAATCTAGGACTAGCAAAATGCTTTAAAGGAAAAGAAATTTTGGACAAACTTCTTAGTGAACAACGATGTTCATTTAGAAAGGAAGGCCTAGGATATGAACCAAACAAGAGAAAGAAATTGAGTACTAAAATGACTTTTGTAAAGGCCACTAATATGTTTTGTCACAAATGTCATAATGTAGATCATTTGCCGGAAAATTGTCCCTCAACTTCTAGAGCTAAAGAAAATAAGTATCACTCCCATTACATGCTAAAGAAAACAAAGCACGGAAGAGTAATTGCAAAATTCATTGGTTTACCTCATCAAAATAAACATAAGAAGAAAATTTGGGTACCAAAAACTCTTGTTGCTAACTTTCAAGGACCCAAACAAGTTTGGGTACCTAAAAGCATCTAACCCTTCTTTTAGGTAAACTACAAAACCGGTGGGAGGCATTGGGTGCTTGATAGTGGATGCACCCAACACATGACCGGTGATGGAAGTCGGTTCTCTTCATTTGAGAATGGTTGCAATGACGTTGATAAAATCACGTTTGGTGATAATAGCAAAGGAAAGGTAATTGGATTAGGTAAAGTCGCAATCACAAACAACCTTTCCATCTCAAATGTATTACTTGTTGAATCTTTGAACTTCAATTTGCTTTCGGTTGCAAAAATTTGTGATTTGGGCCTTAGATGCATTTTTGAACCAAATTGTATTATCATTGAAAGTCTAGAAGACAAGTCTTTAATTTTCAAAGGTTTTCGATATGGAGATTTGTATTTGGTTGATTTCGGTTCAAAAGACTCTTGCATTTCAACATGTTTGGTCGCTAAAAATTCTTTGGGATGGCTTTGGCATCGTCGTTTGGCTCATGTTGGGATGCATCAATTAAACAAACTTTTAAAAAGAGATTTAATCCTAGGTATGAAAAATGTAAAGTTCGAAAAGAATAAACTTTGTAGTGCATGTCAAGCGGGAAAACAAGTTGCTAGCACTCATCCCGCTAAAAATATTTTGTCAACATCTAGACCACTTGAGCTTTTGCATATGGACTTGTTTGGTCCATCGGAAACTCAAAGTATTGGTGGTAGTAATTATTGCTTTGTCATTGTTGATGATTTCTCTCGATTTACTTGGATTTTCTTTTTAAATCATAAATCCGATGCTCCAAGTGTGTTTAAAAGATTTGCAAAACGAGTTGAAAATGAATTTGAATTCTCCATCAAGAAACTTCGAAGTGATCACGGTGGAGAGTTTCAAAATTCTGATTTTGTTGAACTTTGTGACGAATCTGGAATCAAACACGAATTTTCCGTACCATATACCCCTCAACAAAACGGTGTTGTGGAAAGAAAAAATCGAACATTAATTGAAATGGCTCGAACTTTATTGGATGAATATAAAACCCCCACTAGGTTTTGGGCCGAGGCCGTAAATACGGCTTGTTATGCCATAAATCGGCTTTATACTCATCCTTTATTAAACAAAACTCCTTATGAGCTAATTATTGGAAGAAAACCAAACATCTCATATTTTCGAGTTTTGGTTGCAAATATTACATCCTTAAAAAACGCATGCATCTTGAAAAATTTCAAAGACGTGTTGACGAAGGCTTTCTTGTTGGATACTCGTTAACTAGCAAGGCTTATCGTGTTTTTAATATCATAACCGAATGCATTGAAGAAACATGCAATGTTGAGTTCGATGAATCTAATGGCTCTCAAGAAGAGTATGAAGATATTGAGAATGTAGGAAATGAAGAATTACGAGAAGCTATGAAGAACATGACGATTGGAGATATCAAGCCCAAAGATGAAGATTCAAAGTCCCCCGATCAAGAAAATGAAGTGGCTTCTATGATTCCGGAAACTCCCACTCAAGTTGATCTTGATTCGGAAATAAAGGAAAATGAAGATCAAACATTGCAAAATCCAAGACTTCATCAAACCATCACTAAAGATCATCCCGTCAATCAAATAATAGGTGATGTCGGTAAAGGTGTCCAAACTCGCTCTAAAATTGCATCTTTTTGCGAACATGCATCCTTCATTTCTAGTTTTGAGCCTAAATGCATTGATGAAGCTTTAGCGGACCCGGATTGGGTAAATGCTATGCATGATGAGTTAAACAACTTCACTAGAAATAACGTTTGGGAACTTGTAGAACAACCTCTTGATCACAATATAATTGGTACAAAATGGGTCTTTAGAAATAAACAAGATGAAAATGGCATAGTTGTGAGAAATAAAGCTAGATTAGTAGCACAAGGTTATTCTCAAATTGAGGGATTAGATTTTGATGAAACTTTTGCTCCCGTAGCTAGACTAGAGGCCATTCGCATCTTACTTGCTTTTGCATCATGTTTTGAAATCAAACTATTTCAAATGGATGTTAAAAGTGTTTTCTTAAATGGTGTTGTAAAGCAACCACCGGGTTTTGAAGATCCAAAATATCCAAATCACGTCTATAAACTCTCAAAAACTCTTTATAGTCTAAAGCAAGCCCCTAGGGCTTGGTATGAAAGGTTGCGAAATTTCCTAATTTCACAAGGTTTTAAAGTTGGAAAAATTGATACAACTCTCTTTACCAAAATCATAGACGATGACTTCTTTGTTTGCCAAATCTATGTCGATGATATAATCTTTGGTTCCACTAACGAGTCTCTTTGCCAAGCTTTTGGTGAAACCATGTCCAAAGAATTTGAGATGTCTATGATAGGAGAATTGAGCTTTTTCCTCGGACTTCAAATTAAGCAAATCAAAGAAGGCATATTTGTGAGTCAAAGCAAATACGTGAAGGATTTGCTCAAAAGATTCGGTATGGATGATTCAAAACCAATCAAGACTCCCATGGCTACAAATGGGCATTTGGACCTGGATGAAGGAGGTAAACCGGTAGAACTCAAATTATATCGTTCTATGATTGGTAGCTTATTATATCTTACTGCCTCTAGACCGGATATTATGTTTAGTGTATGCATGTGTGCTAGGTTTCAAGCTGCTCCTAGAGAGTGTCACCTAACTGCAGTAAAAAGAATTTTCAGATATCTAAAACATACACCAAACTTAGGACTTTGGTATCCTAAGAATGCTAGTTTTGATCTCCTAGGATATTCGGATTCTGATTATGCCGGTTGTAAAATTGATAGAAAAAGTACTTCCGGTGGTTGTCAACTTCTAGGAAGATCATTAGTCTCTTGGACTTCAAAGAAACAAAATTCAGTTGCACTCTCAACCGCCGAGGCGGAATATGTTTCGGCCGGTAGTTGTTGTGCACAACTTCTTTGGATGAAGCAAACCCTGTTAGATTATGGCATAAAAGTCAATTGTGTTCCACTTTTATGTGATAATGAGAGTGCCGTTAAAATTGCAAACAATCCTGTTCAACACTCTCGGACAAAGCACATTGACATTAGACATCACTTTCTAAGGGATCATGTATCAAAAAGGGATATAGTGATTAGTCATGTTTCAACCGAAAATCAATTAGCAGACCTATTCACTAAACCCTTGGATGAGTCAAGATTTAGTAAGTTAAGAAATGAATTGAATGTTATTGATATTTCAAATGTCATTTAATCTCTTGCTTATCTTGAATTGATTGTTAGTTTGATTGTATCTAGCATATACTCTCTTGGCTATAAATTTATATATCAATGTAGGCATCTATGCCCATCACTTTCTATTTTGAAGAAAAAGTCCAAAATTCACCACTTTGTCGTTTTTCAACAAAATTTGGAGAACACATTAAGGGGGAGCAATTTCAAGATCATTGAATGCTTGTATACCCCAAAATTGTGTACAAAAAGGAAAAATATGCATATTGTTTATAAAAAGGGTCAATTTTAAAATCAAAAGGGCTAAAAATGCTAAAATGTTCAAATTATGTTAAAATAAAACAAAATCTTCACAAATATCTTTCAAAAGTGTTTTCAAAGGTTTTGAAAGTGAAAATAAAGGGTTTCAAGCTAAAATGTTGAATTTTGACAAAATTGAACATCTAAGGATCTTGTTTTGACCTAAAATGACTTATTTTTATAAATCAAAATCAGTTGAGTTTTGACAAAAAGTTTCTACATGAAACACTTAGAGATCAGTCATTCGAAGACATTTCATGTTAAACTTTTTCTCAAAAGACCTATGGTTTGAAAGTTATCACATTTTGCAAATCGCCCGAAAACGAGCTTTGATACGAAAATACCCAAAATGTGCATTTTGTGAATTTCGCTATTTGAGCCAAGATCTCTTCCATGTTTTGGCTTGAAATAGTATTTAGAATTCATACAAGGCCAAACATCTCAGAAAAATTCTAGTTTCATGAAAATTTGACAAATTGGTGAAAAACCGTTCCGTTTTACCCTTTTACCCTAAAATGCGATTCGGAGGCTCATTCTAAAGTCGATTTCTCTCAAATTTCTCCTCAAAGCTAGCTGGATATATTCCAAACATGATACTTGAGTTTATCCAAAATTCAAATCTCTTTTTGAGTCAAATCTGACAAATTTGCAAAAATTTCAGAAGTTCAGAGGCAAATCTGAACTGACCGGACAGTGTCCGGCCAGATCGGACTTTGTCCGGCCATATCGGACAGTGTCCGGTAAGATCGGACATTGTCCGGCCTGTGCACGATGGTTCAGTTATTAAATCCACCCGTGATTCCTTTTCTTCCCCAAATCGATTTCTGGCTTTTGTCTCCTCCTCAGTTCATCCTCTCTCCACTATTCATCCCCTCTCCTCCGGACAAGAGGATTCGTCCGGCCATCTCCCGTCCGGCCTCAAAGTTGATCTCTTGGGCATCTCCTCTTTCCTGGATTAGGTCAGTTTTGTGTCTCCTCCTCCTCTGGTTCATGCATTCATCTCATGCCATACTAGGGTTTGATTTTATTCAAATGTGTTTGCATGTTAAATCTAGATATGGTTTCATGAAATTAACATCTAGGAGTAGTCATATTTGAGATGATTTGTACAAAATAGCAGTTTATCATTGACATGCATGATATAAGAGGATCAAACTGCCATTTAGAGTTAGATTTTGGAACAATATCAAATATGTTTGTATGAAAAGATGATGGTCTGATAAAATCAAAACATCTAGAGTTAAATGACGTATTTCTATCGGATTTGTTTAGATTATTTTCCATGCACAAGATGAGTGGTTAAGATGAACAAGATCGTAGATGATTTCTTTAGAGTGCCCTAGATCCTTGAGTTTGATCAAAGCAAATTGAGTAGAATAAAATTGAATCAAAGAGCAGAAAAGGATGATATGGAGTAAAAATTAACATCTATTAGCAAATGCATGAGTAAGAATTGATTCATAGAAGAACTAGGTCATGCATCCACATCCTTCGGAAAATTAGTTCATTATCAACTCTTTCGAGTCATATCACGATCAAATTATCTATCTTTTCTCTCCAGAGTCACTATGACTGGAAGAATGAAGCAAACTAGCCGTCATCATGGGCCTGGATCTTCTCAACAGGCTCAACCTATAGACTGGGACTCCTTGGCTATTGATGAGGATGATGCAGCTCCAGCATCTCCCGTTGGATCTCCCATTGATGATTCTGACTCGGTCGACAGTAGCAGCAGTAGTGGTGATGAGCAACCCAGAGGCCATCCAACCTTCACCGCTAGTGCTATTCGACGACTTCGTCGAAAGAACCCTTATGAGCATCCGAGGACATGTACTGAGAGAAATTTCTGGAATGCCTTCCAGATGTCTCAATATCAAACCAGATTCTCCTCTGGTAAAGTGTTCGGGCATCAGGCCATTGACTGGAACTTGATCGAGAGCAAAGTTCACTATCCTCTCCGGGGCAAGTTCATGGCTGTCAGATTGCACTCCTTCACCGAGATGAGGGAAGACTGGAAATGGAACGTGGATATTATCCGCTCATTCTTCGTGACTCTTCATGTTGCCTCGGATCGATCCCATGTCGTCTTCATGAACAACAACTCCAGAAGAACTCTCACCAAGGCACAGTTTGAAGAGGCTCTACAAATCGAGCATGTTGACAACAGTCTCTTCGCCTTTGATGAAGTTCGAGTTGAAGACGTGGCTCATCTCTTCGACAATCCCGATCCAAATATTGGTAAAGTCTCTCAACTGATCCCTCCGGTGGCAATCCTAGAGAAGTTGAATCGCATGACTATCTTGCCAAAAACCGGAGATCGCGGGGCTGTCACCTCCACCATGCTACGACTTCTAAGAGCCCAAGTTGACGAGACACCTTTCGACTTTGTGGAGTTCATGTTCCACGAGATGCAGGAAGTTCAGATGGACCCGAAGAGGCTTTTGCCCTTCGCACCTTTCATCGCTCACACCTTGACCTACTTTGGACTGCATCGAGCTTCCCGTCCTTCTTCTATGGAGTACTATCGGTTGAAGAGCCTGGGGATCCTTGTTCGTTATGAAAATCAAGTTGGATCACCAGTTCATGGAGACGCGCCTATGTCTCCAGTCGCGGGAGCTCCCTCTCCACTTCAGTCCTACTCCATCTCCCAGAGCCCTGATGTCTCAGCTCCATACATGATGATCATGGAGCGGCTGGATCAGATGTCCATGCGATTCGAGACTCGCTTCGATGAGGTCGACACCAGATTGAGCTCCATCGACCATCGCCTCAACGTCATCGAGCCTCGCATCGATTCTATGAGTCAGGATATCTCTGAGCTGCGGGGACGTTTCGACGCAGGCCAGTATCAGCGTCGTCGTCGCGGCGATTCTTCTTCCGATCATCCTCCGCAGTCCTAGATTATCCGTCTCCTGTCTCTATGATCGTTTGTATCTGTGTCTTCTCTCCTTTTATTGATGTTTGATGACAAAGGGGGAGAATTATGTATGGATATATGTTGATATATGTGTTGTCATTATGTTTATGTTATGTTTATGTCGTCTTATCGTTATGAACATGAACATGGAAATAGATATGCTATAAAAATGCTGCTTTGATATCTCTCTTGTGTATGTATGTATGTGTTGATACGTATGGTCATCTCGTTATACCTTGTCATGAATGTGTTTATGAACTTGAATGCAAGATTAAGGGGGAGCATCTCTTGCTTATACTCATATTTGTTATATCCATATGTTTTATGCATAATGGTTGTCATCAATCACCAAAAAGGGGGAGATTGTTGAATCTTGAGCCCCGATTAGGATTTTGGTGATTAATGACACCCGTTAGATTTGCGACTAATCTCTGTATGTGAGACACAGGTAAATCAAAGGAGAAAGCATCAAGAAAAGACAAAGCAAGGTTATCAAGACTCCGTAAAGCGAAAACGACGAAAATCTTGACAAAAGTACAAATACCTAAACCTAGCGTCTTCTTGTTTTGAAATTTTCTAGGTTAGATGGTCGTACTATTAAGAGGGGTCTTAGCACAAGTATCTTGATCAACCTTGAAGTTTTTAGAAGCATATTTGCATTTGCTTTTGCCCCAAATCAAAAGCTAAGTAAAAAATTCAGAAGTCAGTTTTCGGTTTGTACTGGCCGGACAGTGTCTGAAGTGACCTGACAATGTCAGGCCAATACAAACAATCTCAGTACTTTGCAAACACGCGCAACAGAGACAAATCCATTTGTCCTGGACATCTGTCCGGTGAAGGCCGGACATTGTCCGAAGTGACCGGACAATGTCCGGCCAGTACAAATGATCGCAGCTTAGTGATTTGAGACAAATACACCTGTCCGGAGGATTTGTCCGAAGTGACCGGACATTGTCCGAAGTGACCGGACAATGTCCGGCCAATACAAAATCCTGGCTAGTGTTAGGGCCGTGTTAACAGAGACAAATCTATTTGTCCGGACAAATCCTATATGTCCGGCCTATACAAAAATCTGGAGTATATTATGTTGAGTGTTAACAGAGACAAATACATCTGTCCGGACATTTTGTCCGGACAAATGTATCTGTCCGGCGTGTACACTTCATTTTTAACAAGGGTGTTAACAGAGACAAATGCATCTGTCCGGACATTTTGTCCGGACAAATACATCTGTCCGGCCTTCACATTTCACTTCAAACGGCTACTGACACTCGTAATTCACGTGAATAACGGTCAAAATTTTTGTACTGACCGGACATTGTCCGAAGTGACCGAACAATGTCCGGCCAGTACAATTTTCGCCCAATCTTCTTGATTTCGACCGTTTTTGTTGAGAGTATAAATAGATCACTGTTGTAGATGTCAAGTACACACGATATACACTTCATAAACCCTGAGCAACAGTGTGCAAGCTCTCACACATCCATTCTCTAGCAATTAGAGTCAAAACTTGAGAATTTTTGAGTGCTAGTTGAGTGAATTTGGTTCCAAGCCTTGTTGCATTTGCATTGTGTTCATCAAGCTTTAAGGTTGATCAAGCAAGGTGCTAGGCTTATTACTCTTGGTGATTGCCGTCACCTAGACGACCCGGGAGGTCCGGCGATCTCTCCATCGACGGTGTGTCGGAGAGGCCCGGCGAGTGGTTGTAAAGGCTTGGAGCTCGCCTATCCGGAGTGGAGAAGGGCTACCTCTAGTGGAATCGAAGCTTAAGCTCGAGTGAAGAGCGCTTCAACGAGGATTAGTGAAAATCGGCAAATTTCCGAGACCTCGGGAAAAACTTGATTTCTTCGGTTATCTCTACTACTTGCTTAATTTCCATTGTGATTGAATTGTTGCTAGTAGTATCATAGAAATTGCTAAATCTGAATTGAATTAGTTTTCCATACCCTTAGAATATTTGTTATTGCAATCTTAGGTTGTTAAACCCTAATTTAGAAGAAAGTTTTAAAACCGCCTATTCACCCCCCCTCTAGTCGGCATCCTTCGATCAACAATTCATGCATCTTGTTTGTGATTGACGAGGCCGGATATTCATTTGACTAGGTACGGCTAAGGCAGAGGTCAATATTGCATTGAATCAAGTTATCTCCACCAACAAATCTGTTGCTGGGTATTGACGAAGCAAATGTAGCGTTTCTGTGCATGACTAATGAGGCCGAACAATTGTATAGCTAAGTATCGACAAGGCTGACTATGCGATCCCATATCTGACTGCAACCGACGAGACCAAATAGTCTTACAGCCAAGTACCAACAAGACTGGCTATGCAACCCATACCTGTTTGTGTCTAACGAGGCCAAACATCTTTTTTGTTGGGCACCAACAAGGTGAAGGCAACCCACATCGGTCGGGATTGATGAAATGAAGGCCACATCATTTACACTTGTATTTTCATCTATCCACATCCATGAAGAGCAGAGATAAAGTTTGGAGACGACAACTCCGAGCGTAACTTAATCGGAAGTGTTCTACTAAGTTTCACTTAGTATATGTAATTAATTGGGAGCTTTACGAAACCCCGGGAACCAGCGATCCTAATAATCTTCTTCAACCAAATTCTCTCATGAGCAAAAGGCGAAGAAATACAAAAAAAACACAAAATACTTGTATTTTGTAATTCAATAAAATACAAGTTCATTTGTGCAACTTTCTTTCTTCTTTTTCGTATTTTCTTTATTTTCTGTGAAAACAGAACGGAACGCTAAACAATACTCTTTTTTCCTTAATCATGATTTTTTCTTACTGGATTTTTTCTTGATAAGATTTTTAATAAAACATACACATCCACCGGTAATATACATCAAGAAAAGTGTTATAAAATATATGCTTTTAGTGGGTATCTATAACTCTTATATTATCAATGTTGTAACCTGTAACTATTAAGATCATGACCATTTAAACCATAAAGGTTGTAACCACTAAATAAAAACTAATATAGAGTAATTTCTATGACTTGTCACCCAACTACCCTTTCAATACTACCACCTAAAATCGTAACATAATTTTCTACCAAATAACGTCTCAATGTTATCGGAAGCCGTTGATTTCCAAGTAAATTCGAAGCCGACATCGATCGAGCAAGTCCACTAGACCAGATGTGATTAGCGGCTAAGATGGCGTGACAATCTCTCTCTCCGGTTTTCATATATGACGCAAACAGCTTAACGCAAAAAAATAATCCAAAACATGAAGTGGACACAAAGTTGACAAGGTGAGTCTTATCATTAGTCACTTCATCCCCAGATTCTATTTTTATGTCGTCCGGTATTCAAATCTATTATACATACTTTTTATTTGTAATCTAAATAATATTTTAGTTACTGCTATGTATTATAACAATTTTAATAAAATATATTATATATTTTTTAAATTATAAGACATATTTTTTCATTAATAACATACTTATATATACAACCAAAAAAATATGAACGATATATTACTTTATATGATTATAAAATTATAAGATATATTTTTCGATAAATAATATATAAGACAACTAAGAAAGTGCGCGCATATATACACTAAAAGAGTATCTAGAGTACGTGAAGAAATATTTAGAGTTTAATTTAAATGACGGACATATATACTCTTAAGAATATAAAAGTAATTTCATATATAGCTGCTCTCCTTGAATATACCTTTTAAATGAATTCACTACCTGAACCATCTGATGATCATCATGAAATGTTGTCGCAATTGAACAGACGATAATCTGCTCTATGTTGAACAAAAACGACTCAGATGACTGAAGAACACATTGTATGAATGGACGTCATGATATGTGCTTTTATGATTGGTCATGTTCTTCTCTGATGTATTGAATAAATAGTTGCAGTACTACGACGGATCGATCGTGCAAAAGCCAGCGAATTGAAGGCGACGAAGGTAGCCCTGCTGACTTATTTCCCTCCTAGGTTATTGATTGGAACTAATGGTGGTTTTGACTAGACTGATGCGATGGTTAGGTCTAATCTCCATGTCAAGCTGGTGAAAAGTTTTCAAGTGTGTGAGTTGTACGTGTGCATTGAAGAGACGAGATCGAGATGCGCTTGATTTGTTTGTCCAGTACGTAGTACTACGAGGAGAGAGAGAGAGAGAGAGAGAGAGATCTCCACGTGAAGGTACTTAATTAGGGAGGCTCCAAGCTTGTGCCTTTTAATTAAGGCGCCTTTTTAGTTTTTATGAACTCTATAGATGTGTACGTCAAACCGTCAATGCTCCAGCTAATTTGTGGGGCCGAAATAACATGCAAGTCTATGCTAGTTCCGTGAAAATTTCGAGTAAAAAGTTTACGAGTAGTAAACATGCACGTGGATTACGTATTCCGGCAGTAATATCTGGGGCGTATTTTGATTATATATACTGATTTTGGTAGTCTTGAGTTCAAGAAAACATCGATAAATAATATTAAATTATTATTATTATTTAATTTTGTTTTAAAAATAAAAAAATTTATTAGTACGAAAGATTAATCATAAATAACAGATAGTAGTGAAATAAATAAATATATGATACAACAATAAAATTTGTATGTATATTTTATATGATTAAAATATTAATGGTAAAAAGACAAAGTAACATGCAAATATGTGCTAGTTCCACGAAAATTTTGAATAAATACTTTACCAGTGGTAAACATGCATGTCGAGTACTTAAAATGTAAGAGTACAAAAATGTTTTTTTTTTCTCGTCTTACTTCCACGAGGGAGAATATACGGAGCGTATTTTATAAGTTATACTTTTCTTATACACAAAAATTTGTACGAATTCATGACAGAGATTATAATTTGATTTGTACCATTAACAAATTTGAAACCAAACGTAATCACGTTGTATTTTTTGCATTACACATCAAGTTTGCGCACAGTATACACATACAAATTTTACACATTACGGGTATGTTTGTTTGCTGTCCATAGACAACCAAACCATTAGTTTTTTAGATGAGTAAAAATATGGCATGATCAATATATTGGCCATGCAGAATTATTTAGATTGTTCTCTATTTGCAACTATAATATGAGAATCACTTGTTATAGAGAGTTGGCTGGGAGATTGATTGGCCAACAATTTAGCAAAAATGAAGCTAAAAATTGTCAAAAATGGTCAAATTATATTGACCGATCAATTTTTGGGTCCTAGGCAAACAATGATCAACTTTAGATTGGTTTGTCTGCAAAACCAATCAAATTTGACAAACCGCCCTAAATGTCAATGTGAAATTTGCACACGGTGTATATTAACAAATTGCATGGGTTTTTGATATTTGGTAGACGCAAAAATCTCTCCAAACCTAGTTTACTCACACCACAGGGACAAATACTAGCCAGGGGCAAAGGCCAGAACTGTGGGCCGTACGATGGCTTTTTGAGCCGGCACGGCGACCTAGCTCTAGCCGATGGACTGGCTAGTCTACTACACCATCCATCCCTGCATGCATATGTGCAAATGATTGCTTTGCTCCCTTTCCGAATTAGTAGTAGTTGTAATTTAGTTGGACGGTCACCATGTACAACATATTTGATCTAATTTAATTTCAGTTTATTTACCGGTTTAAATATGTAAGTCTAATAAGTTGATGAAGAGTGAAAAAAGATATTTTAAAATCTCTATTTCAAAATAGTTTTAATTTATAAGATAAATTAGAAATTTAAATCTCTATTAAATCTAGTTTTAATTTATTTGAGAAGATAAACTTGAATATACAAACTGAAACACGTCACTTGTGATTCGAATCCAACGAGCCTAATTAATTTGCCGACTTGGAGCAAATGGTAGTGCACCGGCCTTGGGCAATGATTGATTTGAGAGATTGTTAAGCCAGCAACCACACACTCCTCTGTGGAGTATTGACCATATAAAAAACCACAATGTGGAGGTGTGAGAGCGCGTAACATGCGGCATGCCGACCCTTGGTCTTGTCACCCCTTAGATTTTTCTCGAGCAAACCGAGGAATTGTTGGGTTCACGATCTTATCGACAATGTCTAATCCAGAATCCGCATAGAGCTGTTGGTTTCATTGATCACAGTATATGGATGAGATATACTCCGAATTTTGCCCACACATATTTGAAATTGGATGTTTTATTCACTCTGAATCGATCACATAAAAAAATCATACATGTTTGATTAATTTATCATTAATTAAACAAGTAAATCTCATGTCTAAATCACTCAAACAAAAGTTATCAAAGTTCCACACAAATTTCAAACAAACTTAAAAACGAAGCATATTGACAAAGAAATAAACCAAATAATAAAATATATACACAAGTTTGACAAAATTATATATGCATTTATATACATTTCTCTTTTTGAGAACATGGTATGATGATACATATTGGTTGGGAGTTGGATGCATGAGTAGATATTATTTGGTGACAAAGAGTTTGTATCTAGATACCGCATCATAATAAAGTTATTGTATGATTTCTCAAAATTTAGCGGTGCATTGTATAACTTATATTACAAAAATACTTTGAACTAGATATTAATCTCCACTCAGCATTGATTATTAACCTATATGATAAGTGACTCACAATATGTGTACTACGTTATATGTAGTTGTTGAGATATATTTGGGTAGTTTGAGAGTCACAACTTACAATTCAAAAAACTCTTGAATATTTTTTTGGGTGTTTAATCAAGTTTCAACTCAGATTTATTAACAAAATAAATTAAAGTTGTGATCAGACACTCTATTTATTTGATAATTTAAGAAGTGACTTCAACATGCAGTTTATAAGAACCTAATTTGATGGGTTTATTTGCCACCTCCAAACTCCCATCAACTATTTAGATTTACAAAGTATATTAATGCCAGCTAAATTATTCGATTTATAAAACATGTCAATAGAGGGAGCTAATATCAATAAAGTGTTAAAGCTCGGCCAAAAGTGAGTAGTTTTTATTTTTAGTTTTTCTTTTTTTGCGTCTCTCCCGCTCAGAACCAGTTGTGTTCCCCAGCTGCAGAGGCCTAGTAATTGCTGTCGGTGGAAGGGACCATGTGATATGCCTTCCCCTCCCCATCCATACACACCAAGAATCTCGCAGCCGCATGTGATGTCACTCTGGGCTTAGTGCGACAAAAGCAATCTTTTTTTCCTTTTTATTGACTTTTTTATTCCCCCCACATACGTGGGATTACTCCATTAGTAGTATAATCCTACTACCTTTTTGTATTTTACTTGCCGTATATGTAAGTCAAATTTTTAAAATTTTTATCAATAATATACAAATATATATATGAGATTCACCCTATGAAAATAATATCAATTGATTTTTCATCAAATTTTCTTCTATAATGTTATTGTTTTCATCATTTTTATTTGCATATAATTATCAAAATTAATGATTAAATTTGTATTTTGAAGACTGTGAAAAATTTAAAATAATATGTAAAAAAGAATGGAGGTAGTGAGGTCTAACTAAAGCAAATTACCTTAAAGAAAGAAATTAAGAGGTTAAGCAAAAGGTGGTGGTGTTCTTGCATTGCATGACTAGCTTGGCAACGGGGGCTCACCTCATCAAAGGATCTTGTATTTTGAGTAAAGCTGAAGAAATCATAGCTTGCATGTGATGTAACGTGCTTGTATATTCTGCTTCCTACTACTTTTCTATATCACCAAAATATTGGTGATTGTTAATTAGGTCGACCAGAGCACATATTACCCATAAACCTAGTTTAGCATGACAATCAAGATTAAATGTCTTTCTAAATAACGTGATTTTAGTATAATTACCACCTTTTCAATTTTTTGAATCAGAACTTGTATCTTTTGTAAGTATTTCAAGTGAGTGCTTGATCGATTAGAAAACTAAAATAATTGCTAACATGGTATATATATGATATGTCATGTTTATTCATCTATTATATAATAAATTCTAATGATATTGGAAGCACCACATTAATTCTGACTTCACATAAACATACTCAAAATTTTCACATTAATTCTAGAAAAAAAATTGTTAGAAATTCCAAAAAGAAAAGATCAATATCATTCATTATATTTATAACAATATAGATTCATTATATATAAAATTATATTCAAAACTAATTCTATATCTATTATAATAAAAATTCGTGTGAAAAATCGTATTTAAAACGAACTTTATCTCTATTATAGTATTAAGAAAAGACATTTCTTTATACATATGAAAAATCATATAAAAAGACTCTATCTCAATTATAATATTAAAAAAAAGACATCTCTTTATGCATAAATAAAAATTTTAAATTATATAAATACTAGCTACGCAATTGCATGAGATTTCAACTAATTTTTTAAAAATCTAATTAATGGTTTTAAAACCAAATTAAAACAATTTTGAAAGATACATGTTTAAAAAAAGGCTGATTAGGAGCGCATGTGCATCTTTCTTTTTTAAAAATATTTTACACCATCTATATCATCCACTTAAAACATAGATTCAATTTTCATCTTTTTCCTCTCCTACTACGCCACCCAACTCGCATCCTACAAACCACACAACTAACCGATTGTTACCACTCCCATCATGAGCACTAACAAGAGTACAATACCGATGTAGGGTTCCACCGCCTCCTCCATCTTTTATCTCTTCAGTCAGCTGCGCAGCACCCCAACCACCTTGTTGCACCACCACCTGTTGTTGAGTCACCGCCGCCAATAATACTTAAAAACAAGTGAATGCAAGATTGAAATAAAAACCTTGTACATGCCCTTAGAAAAACTCCAGAAAAATTAAGAAAAAAAAATCTAAAATCACCACAAAAGCTTTCATTTGCCCTTCCATTGACGTCACATTTAGAGCGGAGATATTTCGCTTGTGTCCATTGTCCAGAGCCCATTCCTATTGGTCGATACTTTCTGAACAGTAGTAGACCGTGGTACACAACGCAGGGCTTTGGGGCTGCCGCGTGTACAACCTGGCCGACCTGTCGCATTGATGGCCGCAGCTGTTGTGGTGCCGTCGTGGCACAGCCGCCCCAGCGTGGGGCCCTACGTCAGCGGGCGACATTATTGTCCGTACGATCACGAGCTGAGGGCGATGCTGTCCGTCCACGTGTATGTCGCGACACCGGCCATTCGATTTCGGGAGCCTAAATTATTCGCGCTGTTGGGCCCCGCCTGCAGCGTGCGTACCGTCCGATTGGGGGCAAAGGCCGAATAATTTGCGTGGACAGAGAGCCTGCAGCTAGCAAAATCGGGCTATACACTTTTGCGTTCCCATTTTGCACTCAGCATTAATTTCCCGCCTTACTCCTAGTGATTTTTGTTTTGACAATTTTGATCCAAGTATCTTTTCGATAAGAAATTTGTAATACTGATTAGCACTGTAGAAATCAGACATAGTTTCTCACGTAACAAAAGGTGGTGTTAAACATTATCTTCGTGACATATTGATTGTAGATTTGTAACCTGATTGGCAAAGCAATGAGTTTTCTTGACTTAAGAACTAGTTTGTTTTAGCGTGCATTATGTTTTAAATTTGTTTAGAACAGGTCTTTACCATATTTGGATAAGTTGTGCTTAAAATCCTGCCCATGTATTACTAGAAATCTCAAACAATCAAAATCTCATATCCAAAAAAATCATGCATGCATGACTAGATCATCATTGACCAAATAAGTCAATTTTATACATACCTGATAGACAAAAATTTTTAAAACTCTAGATAAAGTCTTAGACATATTTGGAAATCAATGGTGTCAATCTCATGATTGCCTATGATGAATTATTTTTCAAGAGATTGTTAGTATTGAATTTGATTCGAGAGGATTATTACACCTTCAACATATAAATGGCCGCAATTATTTTAGGATATATACAATTTTCTGACCAATATGATATAAAAATCATCAGGTGCAGAGAGTACGTAAAGAATTTATTATACCAAATCGAAGCTTGAATTTGGATTGCACATTTGCATAAGGAGCAGAATAAGAGAAGGGGCAAATGGTAGTAATATGGTACCGTCTACTAAAAGGGGTAGTTTTGGGAGGCAAAACAATGGGAAGGAGCTGCGGCTGTGCACGCATGGTAGGCGACCGACAGGGGGAGGCCGGAAGCCGGGACAACGGCGGCCGCCCAATTACTCCGCTCGAGCCCAACGTGCGCGTGCGTCCACCCAATTTTGCGCGTCCTGGCTCGTGGCTGACTAATTTGGTTGTGATCGGCTTAATATCTCATCACTCCCAAGATTTTTTTTTCTCAGACATACAACCACTCAACTAATTCATGTACGTGCCAATGTACGTACTCCTGCTCCTCTCAGAAAGAGAAAAAAAAAAACCTGAGCTACCAATTAATGGAGTAAAATCAAGGCGCACCCAACCGGTCAACTCAGCTGATTTCTTTTTTTATGGAGACTCCGATTCAAATCCTAATACTAAGTTTGAAGTCATACACCCTGACCAGAGATATGGACACACTAAGAAAACTAGAATCAAGGCCAAACTAACCCTTTTTTTTTACGAGCTAAGACATGTTTTTTGTGTGTATAAGTTGAAGCCGTATGCCGAATAGTATGAAACATAGTTTATGTTAGTGATTTGATCTCATAATCTTTTTAATGCATGTATCTCTCACATACATATTTAGAATCTGTTTGATCTATGAACATAAATTGCAACACTTGTCATACTTAGTAGTTAGACTATTGTTTAATTTATTATCATGATTAGACATATTAAATTTTGTTAGATAATTTTTTATATCTTTGACACATTATTTTTGTTTACAAAGGACAATGACGCTTTAATTTAGATACAGTCACAAACTAAACAATTTGTCACAAAGTGTAGTAATACCACAATTAAGATATGTACCTAAATTAAAGTTATGATATCCAACTAACTACACCCTTAAATCAACTGTCCCTACTCTAAAAAGACTTAGACAAAAATGGAGATGGCTTATATGTAGTTTAAATTTCTGAGGTGAACCATATTTGGGCAACAACAAATTACATATGCAAATAGAAGAAGACTTTCAAGTGCTGTTGATGGTGAAATTGTGCTCTTCAAAACGAATAAGTCGCCATCAAAAGAATCAATTAACTTTAAGCTCTTTTCTCCCCGAAGTACAATCGAATCCATTAGCCAAGCAACTTCTTTGGTAGCCAACAATCATAACTATTAGTGGAAGTTCTATGAAAATCTATGCTATTGTTAGTGCTAGTGGTAATTACTTCTGCCAAGAATGTTCCATGCACTAATGTTTGTCAAAATATATGTTTTATAACTTAATATGCCATTTTTAGCATGTCAAATTATCCTACTAATATAACCATCTTTAACTTGCTAGAAATTCTCTCTGTTACAAAAAATTGTCAAAGATTTGATCATATTTTGTTCTTAAAAAAAAATTATATGAGAATCATTCTCATATAAAGATTCACTCCGCTACTATCAAAATAATATGATCTGCATCGATCCAACAGTGAAAGAGTGGATCCTACACAAGCACTGTCATCACAAAATGATTTTCTTTGTTTTTTTATGAGGATTTGCTTTATTCAATGGTCCTCAAATAGAATTGGCAGTGTGTGCGCTACTGTTCAGCCTTCCAGCATTATTAGTACTTTCCATATGGTCAAAAACCATACCATTTCTATGCACATTTTCTTATGTCAAGGTTGTTGGTGCAGAAACATCCAGCACTCCTTAAAGTCAAAGGGAAAAGGAGGCTAACGCTTCATAGTAGACTCCTATCACTGGGTGCGCAATTACATCACAAAAAATTAGTGGTCAATTATTTTTCCACTTCTTTAATCTATCCACCAAACTTATCTGACGACAATATATCTTCCACGAAAGCAAATTTTCATAAAATCTCAAAAGTAAAATTTGGTTAAAAATTATCATACTATGACTCAAGTCACATATAAATAATAATTAGACAGTCTTCGACCAGATTTCATACATGAGTAGAGAGTACTCGAAAGATTTTTCTAGATTCCTTTATTCTCTACTTATAAAGATGGTGACAATTTCTTGACACGTACAAGTCTATCACCTATGACTCCCAAGTGCTTGTCGTTGAAACGTATAGTTAGCCACCCCTTTTTTCTTGAAATATTTTGATTAACAATGCATCTTTTTTCTAAGAGATAATTAAATCCTTGAATGATTTGTGTGAGGATCCACTAGAAAGCAAAGCTTGATCTAACTAAGCATTATAAAATTTCCAAAGTGAAATGCCTGGAAATATCATATGCATATCTTAGATTAATGGCAAATATTATAAGATGCCAAGATTTGTTTGTTTATTGTTCATGTCTCAAAGCTCTAAGCTATGTTTTGCCCTGATGGAATCAAAGATCCAAAGCAAAAAATGTAAAAAAATTTCAAGTTGGGGAGGACACTATGCTGGCACTTGCTTAGACTTAGATCTCTGTGTTTCTTGGTAGAGTAGTTTAATTTGGATCAGTTTGATCTCTTTGCTCAGTGGATTCTTTTGGGAAAACCATAAATAGATGCAGTGTTGGGCAACTTGGCTTATTTTTTGTAAGTGGCAGAACATGTGTTTGTTGTACAGATTGTAGTGCTGCATGAGGGCACCACCCACGCTCAAATTTGATTTATCTGTTCTCTCTTATATGATGATGTATTTTATTTTTTTAATGTTATCAAAAGTATTAAGTGTAGATTATAATAATCATGTATTGTATAGAAAAGAAATATAGAAACACATATGAAAAGAGAACATGCAAGTTTGGTCGATCACACAAGCGCAACTTGTTTGTTATCTCTTTGTCTGTTTATTTATATTTTTCTTTATAACGTGTGGACAAGAGCACATGTATAGATTATGAGTGCCATGTATTATACGAGAGAAAGAAACACATGAATATACATTGAAAGAGAATATGCAAGTTTGGACAATTCAAAGCGTGACTTATCTGTTCTCTCTTTATATATTTATTTGTGTTATTTTTATGACATGTAGACAATAACACGTGTGGATCACAGAAGGTTATGTATCATACGAGAGAAAGAAACATAAAAACATTACAGCCATAAAAAGAGAACATGCAAGGTTCGACAATCACACAAGGACGACTTCTCTTTTCTCTCTTTATATATTTGTTTGTGTTTTTTATATCGTGTACACAAAAACAATAGTATAGATCACAAGAGTCATACATCATAAAAGATAAATACAAGACAAATATAAAAAGAGAACATATAAATCTGCCGACCACACACAGATTTGGCCTGGGAAAAAGCCTTCGTAACACCTAACAACCAAATTTTTTTGAGAGATCACTTTGCATGGTTTCATCTCTTGTTATGGTCTTCATAAATATGCTTTTTATATGTCTACGTTGATGAGTTCTACTTATCTATATGTTTGTTTAAATATGTCGGTAAGATGGTTACCATATATATTAGTTCTTTGTTATGGTTTATAGACTGGGAGGGGGACAAAAACGTTACAATAGTTTTGACTAGCTGTTTAAATATCAACGTCATTGATAAGAGGGGAAAATAACATTACAACATGCCATCAAAATCATCTCACTTTGATCATGATATTTTCTATATTAAAAGAATTGCGAATAATTCCATTGGATCATCTATTCATCTGCAGATGATTTTGAATCATTAGATCAAGCATTCAACAAAAAAATCAAGATTAAATGGCTTGATCAAAAGAAAAGATACTATCCTTAATTCTCCATCTAGTCAATCCAGAGTGTCTATGTTTGATCCAATAAATTGAATGAATGTATCACGTCTTCTGAACTGGTGCTTATTGGAAATTTGAGTTGAATTTTTAAGAAAACTTTTTGATACGGGGATTGTTAAGAGCCTAAACCAACAACTAAATACTAATCTTTTTTAGAACTAACTAAATACTAATATTAGAAACAGTAGCCAAATGCACTGTTAGCAAAGATCATTGAAATAAAGAAAAACACCAACAAAAACATACAAAAACCAACCACAAAGACAAATGATTAGAGCACTCATTTTCAAGGGGAAAAAAACAACCTTCCCAAAATTTAGAAAGTGAAATTATAAATAAGAAAACAAACCTAAAAATAGTCACACACACACATAATTAACTATATGTCACATCTCACATTCTTCAACTACAAACTAACAAAGCATTCCCATGAATGAAAAACTAATCCAAACTCCAAACCTCCATGAATTGATGAATTCTCAAGAACAAAAAAAAAATCCAAATCATTTCTTTTCTATTTCCAAACAAAAGAAAATTAGAAAAAGATTAAAAAAATTGTCCCATTTTCCATTAGCGGGCCCTGCCCCTAAATAAAATCCACTCTTCCACTCCTCTCACTCTCCATTATTCCTCTCCTCTCACCCCCCAACTCCTCCCCCTCCTCCGCCGGCGAAAGCCGGAGCCCAGGAAACTTCCGGCCGGCGAGATCTATCCGCCCGGTCGGGCCGTCACGCCACTCACATGCATTTCCCTCCCTTTCCTCGCTCGGAATGGTACGGCTTTGACTTTTCTTGGTTGTATTGGAGCTTCCTTGTTAGCGATTCACGGCTCACAAGATTAGGATTTGGAGGGTGTTTTTTTTTCCGAGTTCTTCGATGGGATTGGGCTCTGGAGTGGGTTGCTCCGGGATTGTTTCGTTTCCTCTCTCTTTGGAGCGAGTTCTTGCAGTTTTGCTGGGATGATTTTCTTTAAAGGTGTTTTCTTTGTTGAATTTTTGGTATCTTATGTTTTCATCGAAATGGGAGATTTGTGAACGGACAAGGATGTTTCGAGCATTCCCTATCGAGTTTTTTTCCTCTCAATTTGGAGCAAATTGCTTCAGATGGCGATTTAAAGCTAGTTCCCGGCTTTCTTTAATTCTATTTGATTTGCGTTTTTTCCCCTAATGCGGGTCAAATGCAGCACGCTGGATCGTTGGTTACTGCGGGTTTGTTAAAAAAAATTTGAACTTGGTCCAAATCTTGAGCTCTCCAAGCTGGAAATTTTGAATTTAGTCAATAAAGTCCTGTGTATTTTGGTAATTTTCCGAGAGGTGCTTCTCGGAGAATACCGTGTTCTTGCTGATGGATTTTTGCCATTGTTCTCTCTTTCTACAGTACTCATAGCCTAGACGTTTGCTTTGTTCCCTCCTCCAAACGTATTCTTTTCATGACAATACTAGGGGAAATTATCTAACGATTATTGAAATTTATGTGAAATGTGAGAAATGCTGTGAGTGATCTGCTTGTCTGAAATGCTTTTCTTATGAATTTGGCAATTAGATGTTGGAGTTCTGGTGATAGTCAGAGATGGATGCAATGGAAGCTGAGGAGGGTCCTTTTCTCGCTAATGATGCCAAGGTATGATCTTAATAATGATTTTATCTTCATGGCAATGACACCATCTACTGTTCCTGTCATCCAGCTATTCTTGTCCTAGATAGGTTTTAAAGAGTTGATCAGAAATTCTTCTATTTTCACATGCTTTGTAAATTCTCACGCTATTAATTATTTCAGAGGTACAATCATAATGCCGTTTGATTTCTAGTTTCTTTTAGATGCCTTTTTCAAAAGATGTCCCTAGCACGGTTCTTGGGTACCATGTAAAAGAAAAGAAAACAAGAAGTTACTGAATCTGAATGCCATCTCTTTTTAAGATTTGTTTAGTTGACTAGATCATCTTTAGTATTGACGAAATTGTGGATTATGCAGTTGCACGCTGGAATGTGTAGAGCCCTTCACCCTGCTGTTTCTAAAGTTTTAGCAATTTTCCCTTTCATTGAAGCATCAAGGCCCAGAAGCAAGTCTGGCATACAGGCATTGTGTTCCTTGCATGTATCTCTTGATAAAGCAAAATGCCTTCTTCAACATTGTGCAGACTGCAGCAGGCTCTACCTGGTAAGTGGTCGTTATCTCTACGAACCCATGTATATATATTATCACGATAGCAGATTGCGGCACTGGAACTATCCAAACAATTAATGTCTTACGCTGAAATTATTTATTCACTTTCAGGCCATCACTGCAGAAACTGTTCTTTTGAAGTTTGAGAAGGCGAGAAGCCAACTTCAGGAAAGTCTCAGGCGTGTTCAAGATATAGTAACAGAGGATATTGGTCGTCAGGTATGTTATGCAAAAATTCAAACTAGTGGAACTATCTTGCAGTTTGAGTCAATTTCTTTGGGCCACCAATCTGACATTTTGTCTTACGAGTCAATTTATTTGGACCACTAATCTGGCATTTGTCTGAGGTCTTTTATGCTTTCTAATTTAATAAACCTCAGTTTTTGCTGATATCCTGATGATGTTCTCACACATCAGATTGTAGAGATTGTTGGCGAATTGGAAGAGATTGTATTTACATTGGATCAATCAGAGAAGGAGGCTGGTGATGAAGTGATCAATTTGCTCCAGAAAAACAGGAAAATAAACAGTTCCGGTGATAGTGGGGAGCTTGAAGTCTTCCATATGGCAGCCCTGAAGCTGGGGATTACATCTTCCAGGGCAGCACTTACTGAGCGAAGAGCCCTAAAAAAGCTAATTGATAAGGCCCGTGCCGATGAAGACAAGCGGAAGGAATCTGTTGTGTCATACTTGTACAATCTTATGAGGAAATACTCAAAGTTTTTCAGAAGTGAGGCAGGTGATGATACCGATTCTCAAGGATCATCTCCATGTTCACCTACAGTATTAGGTATGGAGGACATGTATGGACCTTGTGGAAATGGCCGAGCATTCAGTAGGCAGCTTTCGAATATTCAGTCATTCAATTCAAGGTTCGGATCGTTCAATTCTAGGCTTGGATCATTCAATTGTAGACGTAGTGGTCCAAGGTCTGAAAACATGCCAATCCCTCCCGAGGAGCTCAGGTGTCCCATCTCCTTACAGCTCATGTATGACCCGGTCATCATTTCATCTGGGCAGACTTATGAGCGAGTCTGCATTGAGAAATGGTTTAATGACGGTCACAGCACGTGCCCAAAAACTCAGCAGCAACTGGCTCATCTGTCTTTGACTCCAAACTACTGTGTTAAGGCCCTAATAGCTAGCTGGTGTGAGCAGAATGATTTTCCAGTTCCCGATGCTCCAGCGGGATCCTTTGATGTAAATTGGAGGATTGCTTTCTCAGACTCTGAGGCAACAGGTTGTGTGTCTGTCGAAAGTTTTGATTCCAGCAATATGAAAGGTGTCAAGGTGGTCCCTTTGGAGAACGGAAGAAAAGAAGAGCCGGCAAATAGTGAATCAGGAACTCTGGATTACAGCTCTGGATATGATTTTGACATGAATGAGGGCTACCGGAACTTGCTGCTCATGTTTCACGAAAGAAACAACATGTGCAAGCAGTGCCGGTTGGTGGAGCAGATAAGGTATCTTCTGAAAGACGACGAGGAAGCGAGGATCCAAATGGGTGCGAATGGGTTCGGTGAGGCACTAGTTCAGTTCCTGAGGAATGCAGTGTATGATGCAAATGAAAAGGCTCAGGAAGTTGGCGCCATGGCCCTCTTCAACCTTGCGGTCAACAATAACAGGTACAGAAAAGTTTCCAGCCTTGTAAAGTTGATTCATTTATCAGCTATCCTGTGCTTGTCTATCGCAACTAGTTGAATATTTTGATAGAAAATAACGCTTCTCCTACTTCTGCATTAGGATTTTGGGAATTAAAATCACATCTTTGGTATTTCTCCTAGCAGTTTTTCTTAACAAACCTTTGCTTGTTTCTTTCTTTCAGAAACAAGGGACTCCTATTGTCTGCAGGGGCAATTGATCTACTGGAGCAGATGATTTTGAACCCACGTCTAGTCGCTCCAGCCACCGCACTTTACCTTAACCTCTCATGTCTCCCTGATGCAAAGAACATCATTGGTTCGAGCCAGGCTGTTCAGTTTCTGGTTGACCGTCTGTACAGCCATGATGCCAAAGGCAGCTCCTGCAAGCACGATGCCCTGTACACACTGTACAATCTCTCCAGCCATCAGGCTAGCATACCGTATCTTTTGTCCGCTGGCATCATCGATGCTCTTCACTGCCTTCTTACAGATTCTTCGGGATGTGATGGCCTCGGCTGGACAGAGAAGGCCCTTGCGGTGCTCATCAGCCTTGCGGCAACACAGGCTGGCAGGAAGGAGATCTTGTCCACCTCAGGGCTGATCAGCACGCTGGCAATGCTGTTGGACACTGGTGAGCTGACAGAGCAGGAACAGGCCGTGTCCTGCCTTCTTGTGATGTGCACGGCTGACGAGAAATGCATCGCACCTGTGCTGCAGGAGGGGGTAGTGCCCCCTCTGGTATCCATATCTGCCAGCGGCACAGGGAGGGGAAAGGAGAAGGCACTGAAGCTACTCAAGCTGTTTCGAGAGCAAAGGCAGCGTGACCCACCGCCTGCACCGCAGCAACCACAGCAGCAGCAGCAGCAGCAGCAGGCGGAGACCGGGAATGGTGGCACGGTCAGCCACCGGGAGTCGATGCCGCTGTGCAAGTCGAAATCGAGGAAGCTTGGGAGGACACTGAGCTCACTGTGGAAGAACAGGAGCTTTTCTTTGTACCAATGCTAGAAGTATAGGGCTGGTTGATCAGTGGATATGTATATCTCTTAATTTCTTGTTTCTTTGCTTTTGTTGTTGTTTATTTGGGTAAAAGTTTGTTCTTCCCCCCCTTCTCGGTGGGGTGATGTAGGGCGTTTTCCACTTTTTGCCTCTTGAGTTGAAGATATGTGTATAGCTTCGCTTCTGTTCCTTTATGTGGTGCTTCCTTCCACCCTTTTTCTCTTGCAACTTTGCAAGTTGAAAGCAACTGCTCAATCTTTCTAGCAACTTAGTTGGAGCATGTGTTGTAGAGCTCTAGAAAGAACTACTGCTACATTATAGGGAGTACAACTTTTAGCTATTTTCTCTTGATATATCTGTGTTGTGGTCCTCTCGATCAGCGGTGGATTCAAAACAAACAAATGAGTGGGGTACCATAGTTGGGCCAGTGGGATAGAAATGTAGTCTAAAAGGCCACATAAGAATTTACCAAAGTTGAGAGGGGGCTCAGGGTCCATTTTATTACGAGTTTTTTTTTACTATTAACCTACATTTAAAAAATAATTACGAAATTAACCCACAGTTACAATAATTTACACAAATGGCCTGCTACATTAGCTTGTCGAGCTCCCAGAGCTCGACAAGTTACAAGTCATACGGGCACGTATTAGTCGTGGTCGGAAGGCACGACTAGGGCCTTGTCGTGTTCCTCGACCACGACAAGGCCTTGTCGAGTGCCTCGACCATGACCAGCTCTTGTCGAATGCATCGACCACGACTAGCTGCGGGAACTTGTCGCATGTGGAAAACACGACAACGAAAAGAAATTATTTGCGGGAACGGGGATTCGAACCCGGGCCGAGGACACAGGAGCGAGCGCGCGAGCCAATTGGTCTAGCACTCTTAGCTGCACTAGAAGCGTTAGCCTAATTAATATCCCTCCCTCATGTGTCGTGGATCCAGAGCTCGACAAGAGACCCGTGTACAGTAAGAATTTATGATTGAATTCTGGACTGATTTGTAATCTAATTTCACAAATGAGTATAAACTTATACGTTATACTCATCTAACAAGAGATTTGATAAAATATGACTTAATTTGATGATTTTCGTTATAAACTGAAAATAGGGTACTTTAGGGTAAAATAAGATCTGAGTTTTGTCGATTTCGAATTATGGCCTTTAAAATGTGATTTTGTAATCTGCACAGAAGAGAAAATTGTATCAAATAGCATTTGAAAAAGATTTGCTGAAGAAATTTTGAATTTGGAGTTAATATGAAGATTTTAGCCTTTTTGGGTTTCTAGATATCAGATAAAGGACTAAATTACGATATAATTTGGACTTATATGTGAAAAAGGCTTAGATGATATGATTTGGCTGCCAATTTTCTGGATTAAGGTATTGACATACCCATGATCATAATCCAAGAATAATCTGATCTGGATTAGGTCAAGATTTAGCTAAATCTGAGTTCTGAGTATTTAGGGTAATTAGAATCCTGTTTTCGAAAACAGAATAGGATTGATAGATCTGAGATTTAGAGATGGAATTGAATCTGACTTCTAAAGACTTTTATGTTTGGCAGTAACAAGATCAGTTCAACCCTAATCTATCTCAAACCCTAAAATATCAAAATCTATCCTGTGAACCCAAATCAAGATCAGTGGAGATTCGAACCCAGGTGGACAACGAGGTAAAAGAGAGTTCCCACCAGCTGGGCTAGGAGTTTTTCCCATCATACTGTACATACATAAATACATACATACTGTATATATATATATATATATATATATATATATATATATATATATATATATATATATATATATATATATATATATATATATATATATATACACACACGCACACACGCACATATATATATGTGTATATATCTATAGAAATATATGTAAGTATGTATATATATCTATGTATGCATATACATATAATAAAAATATATAAGAAATCTAGTGAACTGCATGATTCATTTTGAATGTAACACACTGGAAAATAATACATGTTCGCTATGGGTTCGGACGACCCCTCTTATGCCCATGCCCATGTCTATCTCTTTGAAAAGGCGATGGTGAGTACGGATTAGGTGGCACATGTGATCGCCGCCCAGTCGCGGTAGAAGGACCATGCCGCTCAGTACTTGCATGACCCTGAGATGGCTGTGTCGGTGGAGGGTGATCTTCGAGCTCGCTAGGCGCCAACTGATCCGGTTGGTAGTACTAATGTGCATGAGGGTCGTGCAACCCTAACATGCTCGAGACCCAGTCCTAGTTGTCCCGCTGTTGTGCCACCCAACTGGGGTCGGCCCCCTGCGGAGCGTAGTACTCACGATCGTCATCCACATCCATGTGGTCGTGGGCGAGGTCCCCCCACTTCTCCCAAGTAGACCCCCCAGGGACTGAGTGTCTCTGTCTCTGGACAGCCTGCTCAATATGAACCTGGCCCCAATCTTCGTCAGCCGCAAGCTGCTCTGCCAACGCCCTACTCGCATCGTCCCTGTCTTGACGACGGATGTCGTCCTCATCATTAGAGTCATCTGAACCGGGAGTGCGATGTCTCGACGGGCCCCCAATATGCAGATCTCTGCGTCGAGCACTGTGCATTGACGAGGAACGATGAAGCCGAGACGGGCCGGCGGACGTCCCTGGTATGTCACCTCCCCAGGTCGACGATGTGTCACGATGACTGCGCCGTGCTGACGAAGTGCTCTGTCGAGCACCACCCAGGCTAGGCCGGGTTGACATCGGGCTAGGCGGCCGGGCCCCTCTCCGGTGCGGAACTGATGCATCTGTCTTTCGGCCACAAGTAACGTCGAAGAAGATTCGTTGTGCTGCTACACGGGATGGAATGTAGGGCAGCACGCGCCATCGTCTTGAAGCGTGGTCCTCCTTCCAAGCCAGACGACAGGTTTGCCGCCTGCCTATCGATGGCCAACGCTAAGTCACCCTGCACATGCGAAACTCATATGAGAACTATGGAAAAATAGATAAGATAAGAGACCAACATAAGTATCCAGCGAAGACGAACGTACCGAGTGTTGCATCTAGGCCCTTTTATGTTGATTTTGATTATTGATGACATTAAGTGTTTTGGACTAACCTTGTTTTTGAGCTATTTCTATGCAGAGCGATTTCTGTAAAGTCTGCAAGTGATCTGGGAAGATCTGCAGGTCACAGGTCCAAAGTCGCAAGCGCAAGGTCGCAATGTTGGCTGTGGTCGCAGTTAAAGGTCGCAAGTGCAAGGTCACCAAAACGAAAGTTGCAAGGATTAAAGATGCAAAGGACCTAAGGTAATATTTGTTTTATTTTGACCGATCTCGGTGTTTGGAGTTTGATCGGTTTAGGAAATTATTTCTTAGTTTTAACCGTACTATAAAGAGGGGTTGCAAGTCCTCTCTATATCTCCAACATGAACCGAGAAATTACTAGGTCATTGCATTGCATCTTTTTGGTTGGATTTGATTTGAATTTGGTTTGAAAGATTTGGTTTTTCAGTTGTGTTTTTGACAACAGAAGGGTTTTTGAATTTTATGGAAAGATCTAGGAAGATCTAGCTTTTGCTTCTGTTGACAAAAATGTAGCCCTTAAAATTATCTTTCAAACGAGATATTAAACTATCAATTTGGATTTCTGGATCAAAAGTTATGGATGTTTTTAACGGACTGTCAGTTATTTGGTTTTTCAGTTTAGTTTTTGACAGCAGAAGAGTTTTTGCATTTTATGGAAAGATCTAGGCAGATCTGGCTTTTTCTTCTGTTGACAAAAAGATAGTCCTTTAAAATATCTTTCAAATGAGCTATTAAACACCTCTTTTGGATTTCTGGATTTAAAGTTATAGCTGTTTTTGTTCAAGCTGACTGTCAGTTTGCTTTACTGACTGTCAGTTTGAATGTCAGTTTGTGTTAACTGACAATTGTCCAGAGAGTGTGTTTTTCGGGCCAAAAATTTTTGTACTAAACTGACTGTCAGTATGCCCATGCTGACTGTCAGTTTGGGTTTCGACCACAGCTGTTTTTATCTGAGTTTCTATTTGATCTGGTCGTTGTTTTGGTCGAACTGACTGTCAGTTTGTATAACTGACTGTCAGTTGAGGGTTTCAAGTTTCCTTAAACGACCACAAACGGCTAGCTATTTTTTATCTGTAAATTTTGTCGGCCGTTGTGTATGTAACTGACTGTCAGTTTGGTGAACTGACTGTCAGTTTGGGTTGCTGATTTTCAGCCCTAGCTCCAACGGTTCATTTGATTCTTGAGGCTATAAAAAGGGGCTTTGGGCATAAGTTTTATACAACAAGCAGCAGCATTTCATATACACTCTTGAGCATTAGTTTCTTATATAAAATCTTGATCTTTTGATCAAGTTGAGTGCTTTTCGATCCACCGAGAGTTTCAGTTCTTTTGCATTTGCATATACTTAGCTTCTCGGTGCGTGTTCGGAGGTCTTGAGAAGACCTCGCTGCCTGTTACTCTTGGTGAGCGCCCTCACATAGACGGTTCGGAGGCGTGGCCGTTGATCTCTCCATTCGGAGATTGTTGGAGAGGCTCGGCGAGTGTGTACAAGGCATCGGTGCTCGCCTTTCCGGAGTGGACAAGGAGCAACCTTAGTTGATAATACTCTTCGTGAGTATTGAGGCAAAACTCAAGTGACTTGAGTGCTTCAACGAGGATTAGTGGAGACTGGGCGAGTCTCCGATACCTCGGTAAAAACAACTGTGTTCGTTCTCTATTCTTTCTCTTTAAATATATTAAATTGCTTTTGGCTCTTCTTGGTATAAAAACTTGTTTTTATTTGAAGTTTTTAAAGCCTCCTATTCACCCCCCCTAGTCGGCATCCTTGATCCAACACCGAGCGATGTATCCGGCCTGGGAAATGAACATCAAGGCCGAGTCGAAGACTGTCTTGATGTGATAGTTCTATCGGCGAGGGGGGGGGGGGCGCACAGGCATGACGCTGGGTTTACCCTCCACCGCACACTCGGCTGCTCGTACGTTGCAGAACTGCACATACATCGCGAATTGACCGAGCAGTCCGCCATGGGGGTCTTCCACTCTTCGAATATAAGAACTCCAAGATTTGTCCCCTTTAATTTCGCGCAGCATCCAGTATGGCTCATTATCTACCTCACGAACGATGAGCCCTTCGATTAGAGCCATTTCATCACGAGGCCGCTTCCCGAACATATTCAGGTCTAGAAATGAGGTGTTATGTACACTCAGCTCGTCCGTCATATACTGGCAACGGCTCATATCAACCCCGCTTTGCCCCTCGCGAATTATGCCGTCACCATAAAATATGAAAAAAAATTTCGAACTCTCCATTCCCTACACACATTCATCTCACGCGTAAATAACATGACACCATTACACACATGCACATAGTTCCTAAAACCATACATACACATATACATTTGAAAAACATAATTTATAAACATAGAGCATGCATGTAATTGAAAATAACCTAGTTTCATAATTTCTAAATACAAACGCATATATATTTTACAAAACCTAATTCTTACACATAGAGTATGCATGTGCACAATTAAAAATAACCTAATTTTATATTTTCTACAAACATACACACATGTACATAGTTCCTAAAACCATACATACACATATACATTTGAGAAACATAATTCTAAACATAGAGCATGCATGTAATTGAAAATAATCTAGTTTCATAATTTCTAAATACATACGCATATATATTTTACAAAACCTAATTCTTAAACATAGAGTATGCATGTGCACAATTAAAAAAAACCTAATTTTATATTTTCTACAAACATACACACATGCACATAGTTTCTAAAACCATACAAATATACATTTAAAAAACATAATTTCTAAACATAGAGCATGCATGCATGTAATTGAAAATAGCCTAGTTTCATAATTTCTAAATACATACACATATATGTCGAAAACCTAATTTTTAGACATACAGTATGCATGTGCACAATTAAAAATAACCTAATTTTATATTTTCTATTGTGTGCACATAGTTTCTAAAATGAAATACACATACATTTAAAAACCCTATTTTCCAAATATACACACATACATTTATAAAATCCTATTTTCCAAACATATACACATACATTTCAAACATACACACATACATTTAAAAACCCTATTTTCCAAACATACACACATACATTTCAAAAACATATTTTCCAAACATACACACATATATTTCTAAACATACACACATACATTTCAAAAACCTTTTTTCCAAACATACAAACATATATTTAAAAACCCTATTTTTCCAAACATACACACATATATTTCTAAACATACACACATACATTTCAAAAACCTTTTTTCCAAACATACAAACATATATTTAAAAACCCTATTTTTCCAAACATACACACATATATTTCTAAACATACACACATACATTTCAAAAACATATTTTCCAAACATACACACACATATATTTCAAAACATACACACATACATTTCAAAAACCTATTTTTGAAACATACAAACATATATTTAAAAACCCTATTTGTCCAAACATACACACATCTATTTCTAAACATACACACATACATTTCAAAAACCTATTTTCCAAACATACAAACATATATTTAAAAACCCTATTTTTCCAAACATACACACATATATTTCTAAACATACACACATACATTTCAAAAACATATTTTCCAAACATATACACACATATATTTCAAAACATACACACATACATTTCAAAAACCTATTTTTCAAACATGCAAACATATATTTAAAAACCCTATTTTTCCAAACATACACACATCTATTTCTAAACATACACACATACATTTCAAAAACCTATTTTCCAAACATACAAACATATATTTAAAAATCCTATTTTTCCAAACATACACACATATATTTCTAAACATACACATATACATTTCAAAAACCTATTTTCCAAACATACAAACATATATTTAAAAACCCTATTTTTCCAAACATACACACATCTATTTCTAAACATACACACATACATTTCAAAAACCTATTTTCCAAACATACAAACATATATTTAAAAACCCTATTTTTCCAAACATACACACATATATTTCTAAACATACACACATACATTTCAAAAACATATTTTCCAAACATACACACACATATATTTCAAAACATACACACATACATTTCAAAAACCTATTTTTCAAACATACAAACATATATTTAAAAACCCTATTTGTCTAAACATACACACATCTATTTCTAAACATACACACATACATTTCAAAAACCTATTTTCCAAACATACAAACATATATTTAAAAACCCTATTTTTCCAAACATACACACATATATTTCTAAACATACACACATACATTTCAAAAACATATTTTCCAAACATATACACACATATATTTCAAAACATACACACATACATTTCAAAAACCTATTTTTCAAACATGCAAACATATATTTAAAAACCCTATTTTTCCAAACATACACACATCTATTTCTAAACATACACACATACATTTCAAAAACCTATTTTCCAAACATACAAACATATATTTAAAAATCCTATTTTTCCAAACATACACACATATATTTCTAAACATACACACATACATTTCAAAAACCTATTTTCCAAACATACAAACATATATTTAAAAACCCTATTTTTCCAAACATACACACATATATTTCTAAACATACACACATACATTTCAAAAACCTATTTTCCAAACATACAAACATATATTTAAAAACCCTATTTTTCCAAACATACACACATATATTTCTAAACATACACACATACATTTCAAAAACCTATTTTCCAAACATACAAACATACATTTAAAAACCCTATTTTTCCAAACATACACACATATATTTCAAAAATCTATTTTTCAAACACACACACATACATTTATAAACCCCTATTTTCAAACATATACACATACATTTCCAAACATACACACATACATTTAAAAAAATCTATTTTACAAACATACATACAGATGCACATATTTCCTAAACATATTCCTAAAAACATAATACCTACTCTTGTATACACATAAACATAAATATAAACCCTAATCACGTCATTAGCAACATAATTAACAGAATCTTAAATGCATTTCGAAAAAATTTACCTCTTTTCGAAGAACTCGTAATTCTCTACAACTTTCTCTTTTACACCAAATAAATTTATCGGACGAATTTTGCTAGATCTAGGGTGGAGAGATGAAATGAAGTGTGTGTATATGTGTGCTGTGTGCTGCTTGAAAGGAATAAGTGAGTGAGTTCAGCAGGGGACCAAAGAAATGAAGGAGGGGACCAGCAGCAGCTTGTTGAGTTTTGGAAACTCGACAAGCTGCACAATATTAAAATGTATACTGCTCTTATAGCAAATAAGTTTCTTAGCCCAGCTGGTGGGAGTTCTCGCTTGCAAAGCACGTGGCTCGGGTTCGAATCCCCGCTCCCGCATTAATCTTTTTCAGTTGTCGCGTCTTCACAGCACGACAAGAAACAGCGCCTGGTCGTGGTCGAGGAGCTCGACATCGACAAGCTGACGTGGAGGTCATTTTTGTAAATTATCACAACTGTGGGTTAGTTTCATAATTACTTTTTAAATGTAGGTTATTAATAAAAAAAACTCTTTTATTACACTTGGCTCTGCGCTTGCTCTCAATAAGTTGTGAAGCATAGTGCTATACAATTACAGAGAGAATATGTTGAGGCTTGAGAGACGGAGGGTCATTGAATTTTGTCAGGACATGACTCCACTAAATATTTTGAGAAAGTCCCATTGGTAATAATATAATTAGACAGGAGACTCAGTGACAAAATTTTCTGTCTTGTCAACTGAATGCATTTTAAAAAAGAAAATACGAAATAGAACGAAAGAAGGAAACAAACAAGCCACGGCGCATTTGGACGGCGGTGTTCCTTAGTTCTTGAAAAAGGCATTGCTACTTTGATAGTGGTGCATGGTATGTGGAGGTAGGGTTGGGTTGACATGAGATAAGATAAGCCTAGTGAAAGATAGTGACACAATGGCCGACATATATGAAAGACATGAATCAAACACGTGAGGAAAAGACTTTGCTCTTCGGTTCTCTGCTGAGCTTTCTTTTGGCCGCGAGCAACACTGACTATTTTATCGCTGTAGAAACGTGAGAAACCCATCAAATCCGACACATTCACAGATAATTCGCTATTCCACGCCATGTGTGCATAACATGCAAACATGTGACATACCATATGCCGTACCAAACCATGCACAGGTTGGGTACAGGTTTAAGTTCTCAACGGAACTGGTCATCTCAGTCTCAGAAAGATTAAAATCGACTGAAAATTAAATTGATAGATTGTTATATTGCTATATATATATATATATATTAGGGGTTATATAAAGTTAAGAAAATAGAAAAACTTGAGAAAAATTTGAAAGAGGATTAAAATAACTGATCGATTTTTGACATTTCAGTTGAGTCTAGAAGACACGTCTCAAACAAAAACTTGAACTCTGGATGGGACCACGAAACCATCTTCACTTCAAAAGTCTAGCGCAGTCTGCGAAGGTTGGTATCTAATGTAAAACATTGTCGGCTGTTAAAGTTTTCAATATACTAAAAAGAATTAGAAAATTAGAGATAGACTCTGACATATTCTACAATTTGGTCTACGATATCAAACTTATCTCCGGTATTTCTTTTTTCAGAATTTTTGAATTTTGTGTGCCATTTTGCGTAATTTTGACCGTAACCCTACTTTGTACAGATTTTTTTTTTACCGATCCATCGCATAATAACACGTATATCTAAATACTCACTTCGGTCAAAATGAGTGTCAACTAATTTTTTTTACTTTACTCCTTAAAATATGTATAAATATTTAAATTGGCTCTAAAAAATTTATACGAACATATTTGTCATAAAAAATATTTTTATTATATTATAATATTATATTTTTTGTTAATATATTATTGTAAAAATTGATGATCAAAATTGCATATTGAAGTTAAAATTGAGGTGATGTAAGAGAAACAATAAATTACGGATATGTGACAATTTATATTGATATTTTGTACCAGTGGTTACAACTGGAATCAAAAAATTATTATGAGAGGAATTAGTTAGTAAATAATGAATAGTTGGGTGGGTTAAATGGGAACTTTAATATATTTTATATGATAAAAAATTATGTACATAAAAAAGTCCACGCTCGATCTCCGCTGCTGGTTGGGGCCATTGGATTTCAGAAGCAAGAATTTAGAAGTTACAATTTGCAAACTTAGGACTTCATTTATTTGTGGCGGGAAGGAGAGGAGAGAACGCCAGGAACAACGGCCGTGCACGCCTCCACCCAACACCAAAAGTTAAAGAAAAAAAAAAAAAAGAAAAAAAAAAAGGAAAAGCGCAAGAATCCAATTCCATTCCCATCCCTCCCGCTTTGTTCTCTCCTATTCCTCTGCCTCCCCATTTGTCAGCTTGGGCCCATTTCTTGCTTAGACAGGAGGAGGAGGGTCGATCGCCGCACGGCGGATGTCGGATCGCGAGCTCCGGTCCCTGCGGTCGATCCGTATGTGATCTCTTCTTGAGTTATTGTCTTGAATCTTGATGAGAGGCTTTGCTTTTCTTCCAAGTTTCTTGTTTCTTGGTACTTAGATCATGTTGCATTTCCTTTCCATGGTGCAGTGCTATTTTGAAAGAAGAAATTGAGAAGTTATAATTAGTTGTAACATTGCCAGCTTTTGCGCGTTCTTTTAAGAAAGGGGATTTCTTTTGCGTGGTGATCATTGATCAATTACAGAGATCTTAAATTATGATTCATGAGAAAGCGAGCACAAGAAAAGAAAGGTCGTTGTTGATTCGAAGTGAAAAGGCTGCAATAAACTAATGGGGTTGTAAGATGCTTGCTAACTTTGTAGTATATATATCTGGTAATTTTGTTTATGTTGCAACTTTGGGTAAGCACTTTGGAGATTGCCATGTAAGATAGAAAAGGAATAATGACATATTAGAGAAAGCAGATTGATCAGAAGCTTACCTTTCTTTAGACAATAAGATCTTATGCATCATGACGAACCAAATAATACCTGTTCCTGTAGTGCTGGTGTCTGCCTCTAACTGGTTAATTCTCCTTATGAAATTTTGTGTCTCAAATTGATGCTATGCAGTGCTCAGCATATGAGTTAGAATGATGCTTCCTTCAAATTTCAGGAATTGCCGGAGACGGGAGATGCCTATTTAGATCGGTCGCTTATGGTGCCTGTTTGAGAAGAGGAAAGCAATCGCCGAGTGAGAGCATCCAAAAGGAATTGGCCGACGAGCTTCGATCAAAAGTAACTGTTCACCACTTGATCTTTTGTTTCTTGGGCATACTATTATCTTATATATCTTGTTGAAGTTTTGAATCACTCATGTACACTTCTTACATTTTCATTTGCTCGTTTGTTGACCTGTTTGTGGTTCTTTTCAGGTGGCAGATGAATTTGTCAAGAGGAGAGGAGACACTGAATGGTTTCTTTCAGTTCCCATTTCTACCCAATGCATTATTTTCCTGGACAAATCTTGTTTGCAAAAATAGGAGTGAGGAGCAAAACAGATGCTTAAAATGGACAAATTGTTCTTGTCAATATCTAAATTTGTAGCATCCTCATTGAACTTTACATGCTTTTCCTTTAAACTGTAGTACTAAGACAACGCTACATGTCATATTCTTCAGCTTCAAACAAAAAGAGTAAATTATTCGCATGTTTTTTCTGTATCGATCTTCTCTTATAATGAATAGGTTTCTCGAAGGTGATTTCGAGACTTATGTCAGTCAGATAAGAAAGCCTCATGTTTGGGGAGGAGAACCTGAGCTGCTTATGTGCTCTCATGTTCTTAGGTTGGCTGAACTTCTATATATGAAGTTTTGACATCTTTTGTTGTCTTTGATACTCCTTTTTACAGAACTTTCTGTGATACATGCTATATTGCAGGATGCCTATCACTGTTTACATGTATACCAAAGGCTCTGACAGTCCCAAAATCATAGCAGAATATGGTCAGGAGTATGGCAAGGAATATCCGGTGCGTGTTCTCTACGATGGATATGGACACTACGATGCATTGCAGTCACCTCTTGTAAGAACACAATCAAGACTGTAAGTCCAACTCAGCACAAAATTTCTTCTCACTAGACCACACACTGATGTTCTGCTGAGAAATCATTTTTTTTACAGGAGAGGAACGTAGTTAACTGTCTGTGGAGTAGAATGAGCTATCTAAGCTGCTTCTCCAGGAGATATGCGTTAGCGTTCACAAAAATCTGTAGCAACTTTGATTTTGGTCTTTACCAAATTACAGCGCATTGTGGCAATCAGCCTGGCTTTACTGTTTCATCATTTGTTCTTTATGGCTGGTGTATGAATAAACTTCAGATGTAACTCTTGAGCCAATCAGAAAAAAAAAATGATCGTATAACTTGACAAAGTTTCCAGCTTACTATAGAGTATGTGAAGTTGCTGTTATCTTACTTATATCTTGTTGCCATACTGAAAGCAAACATATTTGTGAATAATCTTTTGTTCAGTTTCGTATGAATTTTCTCTAGGAGGGATCTCTGAAGAAGATGCATTGACAAGGTAAAAACTTGTCATAGTTGGATTCTCCATGTACTAGCATAGGAGAATCCACAGATCTAGCACTCATTGAGCCCAATGTTGAGCAACAGATTACAGATGCCAATCTGAAACAAAGTCTAGTAGTCCACAGACATGAACTTGATGCCAAGAAGAGAACACAATTACTCCTACAATACTTTTATTAGCGGCGATGAATGATGATACACCGCAATCCCTTCGTGTTGAGATGGAAGATTTTACACACAAGCCACTGCTTTACAGCAATCAAATTACAATAATCTACTTGTCATTTCCTAGTCTTCAAGCCATTGCCACTATCCATAATACAACCAAGCAAGGGGAAGCTGATGCATATGAGCCATTTCACATAGAAGACATTTTTACACTCTAATCTCTTGAAGCAAAACTTGGGTTCAGCAATCACATTGGTAATCATATCCTTGTAGATCTAGTTATCCAGTCTCAGCAATTCGTATTGGATGAGCAAGCGCAATTTGCTTGGTCTTGTTTTAGCTTCTGCATGAATACATTTTAACGTAATAAGAGCCATAATTTTGCTTGAAAGTAATGTTTTGGATCTATAATCTAGTTACTAACACAGCTTGCTTGCTCAATGGAAAAGGTATAAATAAATGAAGCCTATCAGTTTGCACCACTGGTAATCTGACATTATTAAACAAGGACATGTGGAATATGCTCACTAAAGTGTGTATATGATACCTCAACTTGGCTCTGCAGCTCTTTGATGTGTTGTACAGCCAGATCCAACATGTCTGATGTATTTGTTTGCTGCATATCAACAAGCAAACTATATAAGCATATTGCATTATCATCTCTTAGAGAACATCTGTACACATGGTACCTTGTCCATGTTGGGCACAAGATCTTGCAGCTTCTTTAGCCTCTTGCTAATCCTCGTTCTTCTTTCCTAAACAGCCACAAGAAAATTTTCATAATTACATCCAACATCAAGATGAGCATACATGAAGGGTAAAGAATAAAATGGCTGTCATGCTAAAATTTTAATTAAATTCATAAACTGATAAATTGCATCAAAATTAGGAACGAACCCTCTCAGCAATGCTTCGTGGGTGAGTTGCACATCCGCGCTTTGCACGGACTCTGCAAGTGATAGAATCTTGGTGCAGTTGCAGGTAATCATCCATGCCGGGCATCTCCAAAGATGACTTCGACAGGCCAAACTGAATTGGACACAAGACATTTCCCATCAAACACAACTCCAATACTTACAGATGAGCATTAATCTACCATTTTTTTTCCAAGCAAGAGTACAATGTGCACTAAAAGATGCATTCTTTGCAACTGAATCCTAGTAAATATGAACAAAACACATTGCAATTTGCCATCTATATAGCAAGAAAGGTATACCTGTGACTCGATGTTGCTGAAGCTAGTGACAATGTCATCAGTGTCACCTTTGGATTTCTTGGTTGGAGGAGAGAACATGATAGAGTTGGTGTCATCCCAGGAGCTCATGGAGAAGTTTCTAGAAATGTAGGACTGGGCGCCATGGCCTACTCCCTCTGTGGAGCTGTTGCAGCCAGTGATGCTCTCCCCCATGTCAGGTATGATCCCCATCTCTGAGATCTGTGGCAGGTCCTGCCTTGAGAAGCTCCACTGGGAGCTTAGCCGCCTGTGTGCCATTGCATTGCCAGCATCTGGGCCTGCTTGTGTGTAGCTTCCCATTCCTCTTGTGCCACCCATTCCTGTCATGCATCATCACAATTCATCAATTTTGCAAGTCAGACAAACTCATGTCAGCCCCGGGGGATCCAGGAGTTTAGCAATGGGTGTAAACTACAATGACAATGATAAAATTGACAGTTTAGAGAAGTATTCCAAACAAGCCTTCAGTTTACCGTAGGATTTGATTGAAAATCTAAACAGCAAGTTCTGTAGAGTTGAAATTGCTTACTGCTTAGCATAGTGTTCAAACTTTTAATTCAAGATTTAAAGAAGTTGGAAGTTTATATTAAAAATTATTTAGCATTGGTTTAGAGGAGTGCTAAAAATTACTTAGCATAAAGTTTAAATCAAAGATCTATTATTGAAAGTTTAGAATATGGTTTAAATTCAAAAATCTAATGCTGAAAAAAATACAAATTGAATTTATGAACTTGGGTTTTAAGCACAAGACCTCATGCATGAAATCTCAGCCTACCAACCAATCAATCCAACCTTAGTTAGCACCGATGTTCTTATAAGATTTTATAAAATTTTGAGGATACAAATGCACCACCACACTCTTAATTGAATCCACCCATGTCAGCCTCTTAGGCCTAGCTAGTCTGGCCTTGATGTATCCATCACAAGTATCGGCAACGCTTCACGCAGTTTGTAACATCCACGAAAACTATCCCTACAATACCATTGGTGCAGGCCCATTTGTCAGTGGGTATAATGACTGTATAAACAGAATTCATTCGTGTGTACATCAAGTTCATGGAATCATGCCTACCATTCGTTTTATCCCCTAAAAATTGGTCAGTGGTAGTAAGACTGTAAGAACATACACACACGATCATGATGTATAATTATGCTGACCTCACCAATTAGACGTGTGCACTGATCTACATAATGGGGTGGCATAGACCAAAGAATTAACACACCCAATTCTGACCTCCACAATTGGTGGGTGTGTGACTGATATTATGAGTATGTTTAGTTTGATGCTCCAGTTAGTCCTACCTATAATTGGTCGGACCTCACCAATTTGAATCTTGTTTGGATTGAAGCCTAAAGTTGGCATGCCCCAAACCAATTCTCCACCAATTTTGGATCAAAACTCGAGCGAGAGAAAACGTCGCCTCAAATTGCTGAGGGCCAGCAGCCCCTCTTATTCTCACCACATATAAAAGCAAAACAACAACAAAATCCTAGCTCTCCCAGCCTCCATGCATCCCAGATCACCGCCACCTCCGCAAACGTCCGCCGGAGATCCACCTCCCCTCGCATCATCTCATAGCCTCAAGGTGGTTCCCCTCCCTCACCGCTCCTTCCTCGTCATCTTATTACTCCATGTCCTCATCAAATTTTAGTTTTGACTTTTTGCCTTTTGTTGGACCGTGAACCAGTAAGATTTTCTTCTTCTTTATTTATTTGCTAGCAGTGTTGGTTTGCTTTTGCAAAGGGGCACGTCTAGTGTATATATACCACTGCACCTTGTTTAGTTTTGTATTTGTATGGCATTTTGTGTGGCTTGATTTGTGATGTGCTCCTCGTGTAACATAGAAGTTAAATGGCTTAGTGTATGACCAACTTTCATATGTCATGCCATAATTACCAATGATGGAGAAAATTAACCACAATAAACTTGAGTTGAGCTGTCAATGATGTAGGAAATGAGCAAGACGATATAGTTGTTTTGTTTTGCTTGTATGACATGTTTGTGTGCTATATTATTTGTGGGAGGTCAAATATTTGTGTTCCTTGTATTATTTCAATGATCTATTTGTGATAATCTAACAACCTCTTTGAATATTTTGGATGCCCTCGCTTGTGGTTTTATAGACCTGAATCAACCATATTTTGGAATTTCAACTTATCCAAATTGTCTTCATCTTTAATTTGACCAGATGGACATGAATCAACAACTAGCCGTTCTTGTTCTTGTCCTTGTGGTGTGGTAGAGGAATAAAGATGGGAGGAGGGCTAGACGTCTAAAGTATGGCCCACTAGTTGATAGGGATATTGTTACACGACATGTATTAACCAACTCAGGATGTGCAGAGCTGTATTCTACAAGTCTGTGCACATCTTAGAAAAGGGGATTGCCAGTTGACACATATCATATCTCAATAGAGGAATAAGTAGCAATGTTTCTGTACATGGTGGGACACAATCACACAAGTCGAGGGGAAGGATTTAAATTTTGGAGATCCAGAGAGACAGTAAGTAGGTATTTCAATGCTGTGTCGGCAGCCATCGGGGAGTTGGCTGGTGATCTCATATACATGAGATCGATGGACACACATTTTAAGATCACAAGCATCCAAACATATTCTTTCTCTATTTTGAGGTAACCCTCAACTTTCATTAGCGAACCCTTACTTAAGTCTGACATAGCTTTTTTTTTTTTCCATTAATCAGGGGTTATATATGAGCAATAGATGGCACTCATGTCAAAGGCGTGTGTGCCTGTCCACATGAAAGATAGGTTTAAGAGCCGGAAATCATACCCATCTCAAAATGTGTTGGCAACTGTCGACTACGACCTTCGTTTCACTTATGTGCTAGGGGTCAGCCCAAGATTCTCTTATCCTACAAGATGCTCTCACTCGTCTTGCTGGCCTAAAGATACCTAAAGGTATTTGTACACAAGTTATCTAAGCTCAATGATAGAAAAACCTACATAATTCAAACCTGACGGTCACAATTGTTCCTTGACAGTAGGAAACTTTTACTTGGTTGATGCTGCAAAACCAGGGTTATTGCCGCGGTATTGTGGTGTACGATACCACCTTAACGAGTTTGCTAGATCTCGTGAGTCACAAATCCCCTAGGAGTTATTCAACCATCGTTATTCTTCACTAAGAATCAGTGTTGAGAGAGCATTTGGGACTCTAAAGGGTCGATTCAAGATTCTCACTCATAGACCCTTAGCACCCTTGAAAACTCAGATCAAGGTGGTTGTTTGCCGCACCTTGCACAACTGGATAGTCGAAAACAAGCCCGGCGAGTTTGTGTTTGATAGTATTCTCATCTACCTAGGAGTACTAATAGGACACACATGAATGGGCAGCGAGACATGATCTACTAGCTGAGAAGATGTTAAGTGATAGAGAAAAGTACTACTCGAGAGAGTACTACTAACCTTAATGGTCCTATGATTCTACAACTTGCAAAGCTGTTTAGATTCCAATGAGTGATATGTCATATCGTTGCAATTCATATTCTTAAGGATTACTTGCCGAAGCTTCTTCCTGCTTTCCAAATAATTTCTGTACGTTGAACTTTAGAACAATAAACAAGGGCTTATAAAAGCAAGAGACACATGCCTATAGTTTGGGGACAATTTAGGATGATTGTTAGGCATATTGTGCAGAAGTAACATTATGTGCTACCATGCTATTTCAGTTAAAGAAAATGATTCCATTTTAAAGAGTGGCATTCTATGTCAAATATCTCGATCGAAGTATGGAGGTCAAAATAAATAGAATAATGATGAATGGAAAGAAGAGAAAATCCTTTAGCTGGATAAGGGGTGGATGTAGCCAAGTGGATCAAGGTAATGGATTGTGAATCCACCATGTGCGGGTTCAATCCTGTCGTTCTCCTATCACATTATTGAAAATTCCAAAAATGTGATTTTTCATATTCCTATTTACATATTTACTTACGACGACGAAGAATAAAACTATCACTATAGTTTTTCTTTTTCCTAGCTCTTCTTCCAAGCGCAGAATAACTCCTAGGAGTTGTGGATTTTTTCTATCAATTTGAGTTTTCCCTTCACCGCCCCCATGGGGGTGGTCCACGGGGTTCATTAAACTAAATCAATTATCAAGCTCATATTCTAACACATTAAAAAGACAATAACAAAAGATATTTCTTCACTTCTATAAGTATTATGTGATTGATGGGGGAATCTCTCCTCTTTCCTTTGGAGGGTGACCACATTCTAATTTGGCAACAAACCAAACATTACCCATCAATCCTATCAAATATTGGCAAACTTTTGAATCCAAACCGAACATGAGCCTATATCTTTTTGCTGAATAATTTGACAATTTTGGATGTAAACCAAACACTCTCAAATTGCCCATAATTTGGTCATGCCTCGGGTTTGGTTATGAGCAAATATTGGTACGACAAGCTGGCAAACTGAACACTACTATGATATGTTTCTTGCCTCTTGGTGCTAATACCGGGGGCACCCACTATCCTACCCTACTGAGTAAAATTTATACTTATGTACCCTACAAAGTATTAGAATTTGCATCACAATTAGTGCACTAGATTATAGTATATTAAATATATTAAATGAGAACCACTCTTAAAATAAGAGAATATGAGTTAGTAATTTTAATTATTGGATTAGATTTGAACGGCTTTGATCACCAAATAAAATCAACTGTCCTCTTTCAAAAAAAGCACATAAAACATTCTATCCTTACTTCTCTAGTCTTTCACCTTCTAGTCATATGGGTTATTCTTCTTCATTTACACCATTAAAATTTTAAGGTTAATTTCTACTGTGTACATTGTTGTTTCCAAAAACAGAAAATTTCGAAAACGAAAATGAAAATAACAAAAATTGGTGGAAAAGCAAAATTTGTATTTTATTAACTCCAACACCGGGTTTACAAAAAAAATACAAGTACGCACACCACATAACTATATTCTCTTCTTTGTTTTCTGCGTCATGTCTTAGACAAGACACTGAGTGCAGGAGATTGTTCGGGTTTTTGGTTCCTGAGGTTTCATGAAACTCCTAGTTAATTATATCCATTAAGTATGATTTAGTGGAATCTCTCCGATTAGGTTGCACCTAGGGTCGTCATCTTCAAACTTTGTCTCTGCTCTTCGGGAATGTGGATGAAATATAAAATAAAACCATCTTGCTTCGTAGGTCGTAGACGTATATGGAAGTGCATAGCTAGCCTCGGCGGCACCTAGCTATTCAAGTGCCCGTCCTCGTTAGTTGCAGACATATGTAAACTCACCTAATCGGCCTCGTCGGCACCCAGCTATGTGGTTGTTTGGCCTCATCAATTGCAGACGTGATGCATGCATGAATGAAGGTAACAAGGCCATGATGGCCTTGCGCGATGCATATAGTGAGCAGAAAACGGCACTTTGTGACGAATAATAACCAAAACTCGCCCTTAAAGAAGGGGCGTGAGCAGTTTAACGCGAAAGACAACGCGTTTGATTGAACCAGGTCAGAGTGTCTTGAGGTGTGTGAATGTGTGCCGTACTTGTCTTCAGTGAAAGTTTTAAAACGGGTGTGACACGGTTCCCAGATCTCATGGAGATTGTGTGGAAGGCCACCAACTCTATACCTTGCTGTTAAGCTGTGGAGACGGGGCGTTGTTAATCCTCAGCGAAGGTTTTAGAACGGACGTGGTGCAGCTCCTGGATCTCGTGGAGATCGTGATGAGAAACACCATCCTTGTACCTTGCTGATAAATCATGGAGACATGGCACTTGTTGATTCTCGGTGAAGGTTTTAGAACAGGCATAGTGCGGCTCTTGGATCTCGTAGAGATCGTGCAGAGAAGCATCATGCCTGTACCTTGCTGATAAATTGTGGAGACGGGGCATTTGTTGATTCTCGGCAAAGGTTTTAAAATAGGTGTAGTGCAACTCCTAGATCTCGTAGAGATCGTGCAGAGAAGCATCATGCCTGTACCTTGCTGATAAATTGTGGAGACGGGGCATTTGTTGATTCTCGGCAAAGGTTTTAAAATAGGTGTAGTGCAACTCCTAGATCTTGTGGAGATCGGGCAAAAGAACACCATCCCTGTACTTTGTTGATAAATCGTAGAGACAGGACGCTACCTGCGCTCTCAAAGCTGTAGAAGTTAAAGGCTCAGGCGCGTCTCACCATTTGGTGTGAGAGCCATCGTGATGCTGTCGTGAAGAGAGGAGGTTTGTCTGGACGAGAAACTCAGAAATCTCTAGAGAACTCGGCTCTATAGAGATCTTGACACTAAGGTCTTTTTATGTATGGGTGCTTGTAAGATGTGGCTTACTAATTTGGAGGGGGTCCTTTTATATAAGGTTCTAACCTCCCTATTTTATAGGAATAAACTTTTGTTACTTAGGAGTGAGTTAACTCTTCTCTCATGACGACTGGCGCCTAAAGAAGGGCATGTCTTATTCAAAAGAGAACTATCGTTTATCGAAATGACTGTGGGATTTTCTTACATGTCCTTGACATATCTCATCTCATGACACATGTGTCTATCTAATTTAGGAACTCGTCTTTTATTAACTTTCTTTTCTTAATTCTTCTTTTTTTAAAAAAAAGTTTTTGGTACAAAAACCGGTCAAACAACGGTAAAATATCATTTTTTTTATAAATGTAAAATGTCATGTTAAACATGCATTACAGTTATTTACCTTCTTTTTACTTTTACACTATGAAAAAGATTGTTTTTTCTCGAATCTCTTTTATCCTTGTAGTCTCGATCTTATTTTGTTGTCTAGTATGACCGCATTGACAAGATATGTTTGCCATTTTGTTGATCGCTTTATGGTGACATATATATTCGACACTTTCTTAAATTAATTACTATTCAACTATCACCCAGAAAAAGATATATATAGTGTGAAATGAAACAACTAAAAACGATTAAATATAGTATAGCAAGTACCAACAAACATTAATTAATGTGATATTAGCTTCTCGTCCAATCAAAATTACTATAAAATTCGCGTTCATTTGTGTGGAAGAGAACAAAAGTTCTCTGAAAAAGACACAACATTATCTCGTAGACATGCAAAGGCACTCACTTTCTTTGGGCTCTTGCTACATTTTTTTTTTCTCCTGTCACGTCAAGCCGTGACAATAACACGTTAGAAAATTATTAAGACGGTGTAGAGAAATTATGGGGGACGACTTTTCTCTCTTGGCCCCATCGCTTGGTCATGGCCTTCAAACATTTATTTTATCTATATGAGGGTAAAATCATAAAATGGCACATTCGAACTTGACTGTCAGAGGAATTTGAATGTAGGGGGCACACACGCTACTATACTCTACATGATTATAGGTGTATTTATTTTCATACATAACTTTTTTTTTCTCATTAAAGTTGAATTCAAAACTTACTAAAAGATAATTCAAATTAAAGGATTTTTTGAGTGTGTAAAACTACCATGAAATAATCAAAACTAAAATACTTTTCTATAAAGTATCAAGGACTTACATTTAATTTTTTTAGAGACAGAGGAGAAGATTATTACAAAATGGCACAAATGGTGGACTTGTTTGTAAAATGTAAAAGATCTATTTGCAATTTCAAAAATCCAGGGGGCACTCGCTTGGGTACTTCAGTGTTTATTATCTTGTTATACGTCCTAAGATAAAACAGTAGTCTAGTCTACGACTCTACGTACCGAATTCGAAGATAGAGGAATTGACATGTCAAGCTCAAAGCCATCACAGTTCACGCATGTCCATGTTCTGTATAGCCATATGCTCTAGTACAAATAATTAAGGCGGGAACATACAATACAATGTATGCAGCTAAAGAAACCGCAAAAAAGATCAAAAATGATTGAAATATCGACATATTCATTGCATGTAGTACGACCACACACTTACACAGTCCTGGTGCATGGCACTGTCACTAACTTACTAATATTATAATTAATTTATAAAAGCCTTTGTATGTGTATCTGTCTGGCCAACCTTACATAAAATAATTTGATGCTTATAACTAATTATATCCTTTCTCTGGATAATGCAATTCTAACCTTCTTGCCCACCTACCAAGCACCCAAATCAGCATAACCTTTTTTTTAAGAAGAATCACATCAGAATAACTTATTTTGACCATTAGGACTAACAAAAAAAATTTATGTCTAAATGGTCCTTATCTAATCTACCATTCCCAATCACTATTCATTCAAAAGAAAAAGATTAGGTGGTTACTATATATATAATAATAAGATAGCATGCTAAGAGTGCAAGATTTATGAGATTTACTCTAGTTGTTTATCCATGCAGTAAAAATTCAAGTGGTGAAGCCAGTGAGGTAAAGAGCGGACTGGAGGGGGACACGTGCACACAATCACGTGGGGTCCACCAACCAGCGGCCCAGCCAATGAGAAGTCGCGGAAAAGCTAAAGCACGAACTCACCGTGCGGGTCGGCCATGAGGCGGGAGAGCAGCCCGGCGGGCGAGCTGCTGTGCCTGAACAGCGGGACCGCGGGGTGGCCGGCGCCGCCACCCTGCTCCCCGGGGCCGACCACGTGGATCTCGCCGGACCCGCAGTAGGCCCGCTCAAGCCCGGGCCCGGCCCGGCAGCTGGACTCGCAGGACGTCAGCCCGGACGACGACTCGCCGGGAAAGAACCGGCCCACGGCCGGCGGCGGCGCCTCGCCGCCGCGGGTGACCGAGTCGGCTATGGCGGCCAGCAGCGAGCCCGGGGCGGAGCCGTACCGAGCCAGCCCGCCAGCCGGCGGCGGCGGCATCGCGCCCTGCTCGTTCGGAGGAGTGAGGCGGTTCATGGGATCGAATCGGATGGGAGGAGGAGCGTTTCTTGGGGAAGGCGGTGGCCGTGTGGGTTCTTTTGTAAGGGGGGAAGCGTGGAGGGGCCCAGGAAAGCACAAGTGGAAGGGGAGACCGGGGGGGTGGGGGGTTGCCATGTGCGCGGGTTTTCAATTGTACTTTCGACGACTTGGTTACGGCTTTCCGGTTTACCGGTTACCAGCCACCAAACTGGGTGCCCGGTTTTGGGTTTTGCGCAGTCTTTCAGTTTTTGGTTAGAAAATATGTTGAGATTGGAATCTTAGCTGATATTTTTTGTCGTCAATCAAAATGTTAATGGTGACTAAATTTTGGTCAAATCGTTTAAAAAATTATAGAGAGGTAAAATGAGTATCCTAATCTACATGGTAAATATGGATAAAATTTAAATTCGAGACTAATTTATAGATTGGAAAAATTCTGTGATTATAAAAAGTTGTTCTAATATCATAAAGTTTTGAGTCAATTTTATCGGTGTAATTGAAGTTCTATCTCTTTTCAAATCAAATATTCGGCGGCTGACGGATATTTTGTGAAAAAAAAAATACTTTACTTCACGTCATTTTATCACAATTATTAAATCAAGAACGACCTAAGGCATCAGTCTTGTATAAGAGGGATGCAAATACAATGAATATTTCTTAAGTGCAATAACGGTTGAATTACTTCATCAAAAGGAACGAAGATGGCCATGACTTATTTTTCCGAAGGCAATCACCAGAAAATAACCTGTGCCCGTGAACTGGCTGACTTATTCAATCAAGATAACATGTCTTTTTGTTATGTCCTCTTATTTTTTAGAGTTTTTGAAAGTATTAAAACCCATTATCCTATTATTCGTAGTTGTTACTGTACACAGTAGTAAATCCGTTTCGACAAAAATTTTATAATGAGTATTAGATTATCCGAGCATGGAGCAAGTACACCCTATAAATAACTTTCAGAATGGCCAAATGATCCACAGCTAGGTATTCTTCTTTTCCACTCTCTGCATCATAATAGGCTAGTGGGCTGAACTAGTTTTAAGGTTTATTGTGGCTGTAAGTTTCAATCCTAGAATTGAATTTATCAATTATGTATCTGTCATATTTTGTACATGTCGACACATCACTATTTTTTACACGCTTTCTTATGGGTCAATTGGGAGTCTATTCGCAGCATCTTCATGTATAGCTGTCAAAAATTTGCTAGTTGTTATTTGCAAGGTAATACAATTTTCTTGCTAGTTGTTATATGCAAGGTAATACAGTTTTCTCATTCCATTTACTTTTCAGGCTCTCTCTACTTAAAAATGAATTAAATTAGTCCATATATTTTGATCTCGTTACTAAATTTTGTACTAAAAATGACAAGCGACAATAATGATGTGTTGTGTAGAACTTAAGTTAGCACCACACGAAGTTAAATCAATTCCACACAGAAAATATGAGCGAGAGAAGTTAGTTTGGTGTGGTTAATAATGTATGTTGTCATTATATTATGTTGGTTTTTGCACAACAATACGATGAAGGGATAAAATTGAGAAGTGTTTGAATATAAAATGATTGATGAACTGTTATAAAGTGTATGGATTAAAATGAGCCATAATCGCATTTATGCTTTTCTCTTTTGGGTGCTATCCGGCTCGATGCTAACTTACTAGATCCGGGAATGGAATTAGAATTTTTTACTATCGATCCATGATGATAGACCCTGATCAAATTTTAAGTCAACTCAAATGATATTGCATAAACTATTGTTTCCTCATGTAGAACTTGGATTCTCTACGGCCAAGAAAATAGTGAACACCATTACTAGTTTGTTTACGAAGAATTCCTCGAATTAAAATTAAATACTTTTACTATGCTATGCTAAATTAATAAGGCTGGTTATACGTATAAAAACAGTATGGTTCATATAAAACCTTGTGCACTAAAACAAAATTTCTTTGTATAGTAAAAGAATCAAATATTTATTTCGCACAATGCTGATGTATATCTTAGTCTGTGTTTCAAAACTGTACTCATAGAGTAACGTGTCTATATGAGAAGTTAAAATCAGAATCACTAAAAAAAAAAGAATGGTAGAAAGATTCGTAGTTAGCGGATTTGATCTAATTTTATTTCAATTTTTTATCAAGAGAAATTAAAATCAGAACCACTTGATAAAAAGAATCTAAAATGAGGATGAAGTGTCCTATATAATTTTTGACACTATTCACTTCCAACATTCTATCATAATTCGGAACTTCTTACAAAAACAATTTTTTAAACTATTATATGAAGTTACTTATTTTGAGATTCGTAGCCAGGCCAAACCCGCGCACGGTTTCATGGAAAAGTTTACCATTTCGCCCATCCATTCATATGTGATGGATCGTACAAAGAAGAGTTGCCTCGTCGGCTGTTGCTAGTATTATTTCAGTACGCCATGCATAATGTTATTAATTAAAATTAAAGTGGTGGTCTTAGTCTAATCAAAGAATAGTACTAGATTATGTGTGCCATAACATGGGATGGGATGCCCTCGAAGGGAAGCCAGCTGCCAAGCTGGCATGGTTGTCAATATATTATTGCAATTGTTGAAGTCAATTTGTTATGTTGTACTTAACATTCTTATCAAAACTAATCAATAGGTCAAGATATGTGATCGAAGATTTATCTGATTAATAATTTAGATTATGATAGAGATTAAGACGAATCATAAACTTCTAGCAGAGTGTTGATTGATGTAAAGTTTGAGAAAAAAAGGTTTTCAAACTAAAAAAAGTTCAATTTTTTTTGTGCAAATGTGCGTCAAACGAACATCAAGTCCTCAACTTCGTATTTCCAAGCAGAACAACTAATATAGCCCAATCCTAGTTTCGCTCCTGGATAGGGAATCCCACCATAGAGTATACACAATGAAAGAATTCACTTAAATTTCGTTTCATCGAAGTGATTTAGGTAGCTAGTGGCTCCCATCTTTAGTTGCAGGAGTGTCAATTCTTTTTAAAACTTTGCATTGTGTATCTATCTATACTTAAAATATTATCTATGCAAAGAGGGGTCATCAGTATAACTCCTAATCATTTCTATTTTTATGTGTGTGCTCTTAATTAAAATATTGTGTTACTGTATGATTTTTTTTTGGGTGACCAAGATAACAAACAGTATAACATGTAAAGACATCTTTTAAAAAAATTATTTAAAAACTTTAGAATATATAGATTTTAACATAAATATTAATAATAATTGGAGTATTTTGTAAAAACATGCGGGCTGCAAGTTTTGCAAGTTGCTGTCGGCCGGGCACCTGACAACTCACGAATTGCAAGATTTGCAAGTGTTTCCCAGCAGTTTCTTGCTACAGTCCTGGAGCAGTAGTTGTAGCCACGCAATATGCCAGGTCGTGCATGTACTACCACGTAAAGTCATGGTCATGGATAGATGTGTTAGCCGAAGTTTTAATTTGAATCTTTATAACATTTTCTGATTTAACAAAAAGAAATAATTTTGATATAATCTTATACTAATAAACCCACCTTGCTACATTTAACTGAACTTTCCTCTCGTCTTTACTTTCACTTCTCTTATTCTCTTGATAGTGAGAGAATAAAAATATGCTCTTATGTGTGTGTGTGTTTACACTTGAGATTGTATGTATCCTTCATACAACGAATACTCTCTATTTATAGCTGTAGAATACCATTCGAAATGATACATATTACTGTAGTAACCGGCAAACAGAAAAGTTGCCAACTAATGACATCATTTGAAGTCTAACTACTTCACATTAACCATTAATTAGTTTTTCCTTCCGTGTGTACAGTCCAAAGCCACCCGTTTTCTGGGAAATAATGCACGTGTCTTTAGGATGAAAAACAAGGTTTAATTAATACAACAGTAATAATAATTGTTAGCTCAAATTAAACAAGGTTTAATTAATACAGTAGTAATAATAATTTTTAGGTCAAAGTTAGCTCCAATTAATTGACAAATACACACAACCATTTAATTATTTCAAAGTGAGAGAAGAAGGAATTTAAAACCAATGACTCTAATTCTTTCAGCGTAGTAACCATCAAACTATACTTATTTTTATCAGCCAATCTAATTACTTACATGCGCCACTGAGATTTTTAATCTTGTACTTGCTCCATGTAATATCTTGCAGATTCACAAATAAACTTTAAATGCACATCATACATGTGAATTTGTCAAATCTCTTTTAGTTGAATTAAAATTGAAAGAATCATATCGGCCTCAAGTCTTTTGTTGACGAGATTCTTTCCATGTAATACAATCAACTTAATTAATCCAAAATATTTATGTAGGATACTTTAAATTGTTGTATCATAGTAACTATACTTGTATACTTCATTATGTCGATGACAAATAAACTATACAAAACATAATTTTAAATGAATTCACAAGTGTCATAACAGTATGAGCAAGATAGCCATATGTATATGTACATATCCTATCATCATGTTAATAAAGACTTCTCTATGAGACCCATCCGTTCAACATGACCTGTAAATGTCTTGGGTGGCAACCTCTTAATTAAGGGATCCGCTATCTTTATATCAGTACCACTATCCTCAATAGACACTTTCTATTTTTGCATTTTCTCTTTAACAGACAAGTATTTTAAATCCATGTGTTTTGCATCCTTGAATACTTGTCATTTTTGGAGAAGAAAGCAACTACGGATTTGTCACAATAGATTCTTAATGGTCTTGTTATGCTATCAACAATGCCAAGACCTGACATAAAATTCCGCAACCAAATGCATGAATAGTGATTTCAAAGCATGCCACTGATTCAACCTCTATATTAGAAGTAGCAATGATAAACTGTTTTGCACTTTTCTATGAAATTGCTCCTCTAACTAGCAAAAACACGTAGCCAAACGTGGATTTTCTTGAATTCAAACATCCAGTATAATCTGAATCTGAATCACCAATAACTTCCAAATAATTTGACCTTCTGTATGTGAGCATGTAATTCTTAGTGCCTTGAAATATCAAAGAATTTTCTTTGCAGTTTTCCAATGTTCTATTTTAGGATTACTTTGATATCAACCCAACATACCAATAGCAAAACTGATATCCGGTCGAGTGCATGTTGAAGCATACATTAAACTCCCAACAACCGATACATATGGAATAGTTTGATTTCTTTTTGTTCCAAATCGTTCTTAGGACATTGCATTGCACTGAATTTGACCCCTTTTTGAATTGGAACTATTCCTGTAGATCACTTTTCTATTCCAAATCTCTCAAAAATCTTATTAATGTATCATTTCTAAGACAATCCTAACAATCAATGTGTCTTATCATGAAATATTTCTATTCCGATTACAAAGGATCCCTCACTCATATCTTTCATTTCAAAATTTTTAGAGAGAAATTTTCTTTACATCATATAACAACGATTTAGAATTCGTAGCAAGTAGAATATCATCAACATATAGGACCAATATAATAAATTTGCATTCACTGACCTTCATGTAGATACATCCATCAACAGTGTTTTCTACAAATCCATATGATGTAATGATATTTTTGAAATGATAGTTTCTTTTGATATTGTTTGTTCACAAGATTATGTTTCTCCTTCTACTTGTGGACATGCTTTGTAATTATTTCCTCATTCCAATTGTTTAAACAAATTTTTTTAAATTAAATGTCTATTGTATAGTAAGTTTTGACAGTCAACAAAGTGACCAAACTTGAAAATTATTTAGACATTTAATTCTACTTTCAATTGTTCAAAAATTTGATGCTTTTGAATTTGTTTATAAATTTGAGCGCATTAATTATAATGCGAGGTAATGCTAGGAGATCACTCAAAGGTGGATCATTGCTTATGATTAATGACATTAAAGAGATTATCTGCATATTTGATAAATATATATGCATATCCAAAGATATCATATATATTGACATAAATATGTCCCATGGTTTATCAAAGTTTATTAGCATTATTATTGATTAAAGCTTATATTTAAGTATTATCCAAAGATAAACTTTAATACAAAATTAATGTTTATTATTTTTTTGAATCTTTATTATTATTAAAGAATTAGTTTTGAGCATATTTAATGTTTGCAGCAACTATTAATTTGTTCGCTCAAAGTAGTGGGCTTGTCAAGTTTAACAGGCTGAACTTTGCAGATTGGGCTAAACAAATCTAGTTTTAACTGGGTGTTATGGATTTGGACTTAGTCACAGTTCTAGATGAAAAGCCTGAGATTATTAAGACTAGTATTGATGATGATAAGTCTCTTTATGATGCTTGAAAGTGATCTAATAGACTAAACTTGAACTTGATGAGGATGATGATAGTTAAAAATGTCAAACCATCAATACCCAAAACGGACAATGCAAAGGAGTTCATGCTAAAAATGAAAGAGTACTCTCAATCAGCTTGTGTTGACAAGTTAATTGTTGCGAGCCTTATAAGTGAGTTGACAACCAAGAAATTTGATTGGTCGTGACCCATTAATTCATGATCATGTGAAAGTATGGAAAATCTAGCCACGAAGTTGAAATCGATGGGCATGGATGTGAGTGAATCATTTTTGGTTCAATTTATTATGAACTCACTTCCTTCCGAATTTGGCCAGTTCCAAGTGAACTACAACACCATTAACTAAAAAGGAACTTACAAGAAATTAAGACCATATTAGTTCAAGAGAAAGGGAGATTAAAGAAAATGAAGGAGAACTCCATCCATCTCACAGTTCATAATGGAGCCAATAATAGCAAGCCTAAGTCAAGGAAAAAGGGAAAGAAGAAAAATAAATTTCCAATAAAGACTAATGAGGGTCAAATCCATAAAGATCATAGATGCCATTTTTGCAACAAAATTAGCCATTTTAAGAAGGATTGCCCAAAAAGAAAGGCTTGGTTCGAATATATATCTAGTTGCAGCAAAATCTAACCACTAGGTATTATTAGGCACTTCAATAAGATTTGATTCAAATCATATAAAAACATTATATATATATATATATATATATATATATATATATATATATATATATATGTTACACACGGTTCCTAGTAAGGTAGCTTCTAGAACTCCTTATGAACTGTAGATAGGAAGAAAATCTAGTTTAAGACATCTTCATATTTGGGGTTGCCAAGCAGAAGTAAGCATTTATAATCCACATGAAAAGAAACTCGATGCAAGGACCATTAGTGGTTACTTCATCGGCTACTTTAAAAAGTCGAAAGGGTACATGTTTTATTGTTCTAACAATAGTACAAGAATAGTTGAGTCTGGAAATGCACGATTCATTGAGAATGGTCAATTTACTGGGAGTGGAGAACCATGAAAAGTGGATCTTCAAGAAATTAGGATGGAAACTCCTAATTTGAATGTTTCTACTAATAATGTTATCCCTTTTGTTATATCACATGTTCACAACACATCGGGAGAACAAATTATTACACACCCAAAAATTGAACGTATTGTTTGTGAACCTGCTAACAATGTACAAGTCACAAATGGCAAGATGATGCCACAAGAATTAGCATTACAAAGGTCTGTGCATCTGAAAAGACTTGCTATTTCAGATGACTATGTGGTTTACTTACTTGCATGAACATGAATGTGACTTACGTACATAATATGATCCAGATTCATTTAAGAAAGGCATAGAACGTAATGATTCTAAAAAATGGTTAAATGCCATGGAAGAAGAGATGAAATCAATGGATGACAACAAGGTATAGGAACTGATTGAATTGCCTAAATGTTAAAAACGAGTTGACTGTAAATGGATCTTCAAGACCAAAATAGGCTCAAAAGGCAACATTGAAAGGTATAAGGCTAGACTTGTTGCCAAACATTACACTTAAAAATGGTATTGACTATAAAGAGGCTTTCTCTCCAATCTCCAAAAAATACTCTTTAAGAATTATTCTAGCTCTAGTGGCTCATTATATTTTAGAGCTTCACCTAATTGATGTTAAAATTGCTTTTCTAAATGGTGATTTAGAAGAGGAGCTTTTTGATCCAACCCATAAGTGGAACTGAAAAGTTCTTAGACATGGGGAACAGAACGAAGGCACCAATTAAATTGGGACATATCGGTTGATCTTGGATACCTGCCATCAATTGGATCTAGAAAAATGTCTCTATGTTCCGGAATGTGCTATAAATTTAGTTTTTGTTGAAAGTTGGATTAGTTAGGTTTTAAATTTGGGATTGAAAGTGGTATATTTTCTTTGTATAAAAATAAGTATTATTATGATTTTGGTACTTTAATTGAAGAATTGTACCATTTCAATCTTAATATTGCATTTGTTGAATCTCTATTTCATGTTGAACATGTTGTTGGAAATAAACGTAGTGCACATAATGAGTATTCTGCTTTCTTATGGCATCAAAGATTAGGTCACATATCCAAAGAAATAATAATGTGGTTAGTTAAAAATGAAATTTTACGTCAAATGGATTTTATTGACTGGTATATATGTGTAGATTGTATTAAAGGCAAGAAAACATCACATATATTAAAGAATCCAGCCACAAGAAGTAATGAACATTTACAGTTAATACATATTGATATCTGTGGTCTTTTTGATTTGATCGTAATACATGGAAGGAATGTTGTCAACAAAAGATTGGAGACCGCCATGATTCTTTCAGTTTTAATTCAACTAAAAGAGACTCGATAGATTCACATGTATGATGTGCATTTAAAGATTATTTATGAATATGCAAGATATTACATGGACCAAGTGGGATATTGTTAGATTAGTTTAATAATCATTAGTGGCCCATGTAATTGATAAGATTGACTCTAATAAAAGTAGGTCTAGTTTGATTGTTGCTAGACTAAAGGAATTAGAGTATTGGGTTTAAATTCCCTCTTCTCTCACTTGGAAATAATTAAATGATTGTGTGTGTACTTTTTAGTTTATTAGAGCTAAATTTGAGCTAATAATTATTATTTCTCTGATAAACTAGATTATTAGTCTTCAGCTTATAAACCCAATAAGCCACCTTACATTGGTTTCAGTTTATTCAGGCTTCTATTCCAAAAGTGGTTTATGCTTCTAGAATAACCCTGAAATAAGTTGGATGTTTGGCCACAACTTCAGTTTATAAGCCTGTTTCTAGATGAATTTCTATAATTTGCAAGCATGCTAGTATATAAAAGTATTGACATGCCCAAAAAAAGGTGTGTTTGAGTAATAACCACAAGTGAACGTTGTTCGTTGAGCATTTGAGGATCGATTCCATATGGAACAAGTGTTACTAACTAAATCGAACAAATGTTGGTTTTGAAATCTACAACTAGAACTACAAACTAGGTTTGTAGAAATAAGAGGGAGAAAACTTACGGTTTCGGAAGTTCCATAACCATCAAGTGCAATAAGGTCAATTGAATGCTGAATTAATTTCAAAGATTTTAAATGAGACAAATTAAGTTGTTGGCTCCAAATCCAAGCAACTATCACAAATGATCGCGCTAGCTATTCTAACCCAGCTAGGCAAAAAAAACCTCTTCCAAACCCTAGATTTAGTGTTAGGACACAATGGTCATATATTGCTCTAATGTATGAATACCGATTGTCTTGTACAGTATAAACGATACCGTGGATGAAGCATGAAATCCAAGGTTTAGAGAATAAAATTTTGGAAATTAAGATGGTAAACTTTCTAACAAAACCAGAGCTGAAATTATAGCCTTCAGATTAGGTCAACCCTAACAGAAAATTACTCTTTAGAATCCATGAAAAACAGAAAATAAACAAGAATTAAGAACAATGTACCAAATTGAATTAATGAAATACATTGGCCATCCACGTCGACTTACAAATTAATGAAGAACAAAAGAAACTAAACTAATTTTAAATAGAGAAGCTCTAAAACTAACCTTAAAAACTAAGCTACACTAATCTTGATTGAGTCGTGGATGAGCATGAATGATAAACTAGGCTAATTACCTCTCTATTTGTACCTAAAAAGTCCGAAACAACGCAAATACAACTCCTACCAAGGAAATTTGCACAAAAATGAATCAAATTTGCATAAAATAACGCAATGCAACACAAAACAGCAGTGAGAATGCATGCCCTAGGACACAGGCATGCTCCCATCTGTGCTCCCCTCTTGTCCTGTGCATTGCTTTCGAATCTTTGCACCTTTGTTTCTCGGTCTTCCATTTGGCTTCATCCTCTGTCGAAATTGCTTCAAATTTGATACACTCAACCCCTAAAATACAACAAACACACTCCAAGAAGCGGATTGTCAAGACCTAAAAAAATACATATAAAATGATGAGGCGAATGCAATTTCAGAGTCGAAACAGCATTAAACTTAGGGTAAAATGTACATATGTTTTATGCTTATCAAGTATACATATAAATATGAAGGAACACATAAACATCAAAGAAACATGAACTTTATGAATTTATTGTGAATTACAAGTTTGAAGTTCCCTTGGTTACATTTTTTATTGAGCCTAAGGAATTCATTGAGGATGGTGTGGCTTTTGGTTCCCAAGGTTTCGTAAAGAATCTAGTTAGTTACATCTGCAGATCAGAAACCCACATAATACCTTCGATAAAACTACCCTAATGGTCGACATCTTCAAACCTCATATCTATTCTCCATATGTGCAATGCATATACAGTCCTAATCCTTGTCGATCTACGGCATCATCAGGTAATGTGGCCTTTGCCTCGTTGGTGCCCCGCCTGGGCATTGTTTGGCCTCGTCAATCGCGAACAAAAAAAGTTTTTTTCCGTCTTGCCAATGCTCAGTATTAATGATGTTTGGATTCACCCAGTCACAGACAATGTGAGTTGTCTTTTCCTCATGAGTCCCGGCAACATGATGTATTTATAATGAATTGTGATAGCACCCTAGCCTTGTTGGCCTTTGGCAATGTAATTAGCATGACACAAATGCAGAGTGATACGTGCTCCCGAGAATGAATTGTTATTAGCTTGGCCATGTGATGAAGCTAGTGCATATGACTTATTGATGGAAGGTTTTGGTTAAAAACTACTGAGAGATGGGATTACACATGGTGTTTGATCTAACCTTCCTCACTTGGAGAGACTTGCACAATCTAAGAAATGATGAAATTTCGTAGAGAAATAGAAGCGAGACAACCTCCCACTGCTGTTGATTGGAACCAATTTGTTAAATTCTAGTGGTTTTCTTTTAATGGGCAGATTCAAATTTGTGCATCGATTTGTGCTCTCTTTGCCTGCTAAAATATTTTGAGATTTGACCCTAAGAGAACCTGCAAAAAAGGAAAATGGGGCAATGAATCGTGCTCATACTACCCGTACAATTTTGTCATCCTCTTCGTCAACAAGACGAATCTATGACTTGCAGGGTAATACCTTATTTGTTCCTTATCGCCTTGAAATGGATAGAGAATTCATGTGTTCAGTGCACCTATACTTCAACAGGCATACTTGTAGTAAAATCAAGTGCCACTATGAAAGACACAACTTATAGCCAAAGCCTTCCACCTTCATGCACGAACAAATGCAATGCATGGCTAATATGCGCTGCAAAAATATTACTCAATATAGGTTGCGGGAACCATCATCTAGGGACGTGAATTGGCAAGAGAGAATTGGAGAAGAGCTCTTTACATAAGGCTAAAATTTTGAACTAGAGACCCTCTAGAATGAAGAGATGGGTTCATTTTATTGAGAGAAAAAAGGATTTTATTTTCATATTTAAGATTATTGTAATTATCTGTTCTTTGAATTTTGAATTCAAAAATAGTTTACCTAGACTAGGAGAGTGTCCAGGTGAAGAAAGAGAGTAGTTTTGAAGGAATAATGAAGAGACAATATACTATTATTTTTATTTTTAAATTTTGCACACTTTTTGAATTTATTCTATTTATTTGTTATATAAATACGTGCTGAGTTGGTCTGAGTTGAACCATGTGTGATCGAACCTAACCCGGGTTTAGTTTGATACGTTCTTCAAGTCATGGAAAATGTCAACTATGGAAAGAAAATGTTAAATAGGAAAATTATGTATCATTGCATTTGTATCAATATGGAAAACACAATAAAATATTCATTTGCGTTATTTGGGAATTGAATAAAAAGCTATAGAGCCAATCGGGCAAGCTGTAAATATTTGAACGTACCATTCGAGTCATAATGGTACATTATGTAGATCCACTGTCTTTAGAGGATTCCAAAAAAAAAATCCTGGAATCACTTAAAGTTATGACTAATTTATAATTAGGTCATTTGTAGTAAGGCTGATGGATGATTGTTTGACTGCACTTCTCATTATTTTGGATGACTAGAGTTGGTTCACAAAGTCATATCGGGATCGTGATTAGTCATAATCCACAACTAGATTGGCCATACAACATGACTAAATAGATGCACCAAGTTTTGGTAAAGTCGGCACACCAAACGAGACAAGAGCTGATTACATTGCTTAGTGAATTTTGATAGGGAAAATTACACATTGTAATGTTTATATTGGCGAATAGAACACAAATTTATATTTATTTGCTTCTACAAGGCTATGCGTAGATATTTTGCATTTAGCCCATTTGATCAATGGGATCCACATATGAGGGAAATATCACAAATTTTGTTACAAAAATTTGTCGAACAACACCACCCCCCCCACCCCCCCGAAGTAGAGTTCGTGTGCGAAGCAAGTCAAATTTAACTTGATGAAAATTTATTATTATTATTTTAAGGATAGAGAGGAAACGATGGCTCTCTTCTTTGTCCATCTTAAACATGACGACCAAATTAGTCATGCCCCACCTTTTTTATTCGACCAACAAGATGCCTCATCAAATTTACGCCTTCTGCCTTTAGAAACGAAAGACATGTATTTTCTCATTTTGGGCCTGGATCATAAATCGGTGTTTTATATCAATGCGAGCACCAACTTTAAAATCTAACTCTTTCAAGTTTTGATCAGATGATCGGGGCAAGACAAAGGCATAGCTTTGCCTTTAGGCCAAGGTCATACGGTCCCCTGTGCCGGAAAGAGTGCTGCTATACCTGACATTTTATCTATTTTGCATGGACCGAGTCATGTACAAAGTTCTTGTTGCATATAAAGCAAGCTCTAAATAATGACCATCATCACAAAACTAATTTGAGGCTATGCATTCATGCATACCTTAATCTGCCATGCACGTGCTGTACATCCGCATGCACAAATGATCATAATATTATGGCTTCTTCTGTCTATGCACATCTTGGACTTTGGGTTGGGACAGAATTAGCTGACATCCGCTCTGCCGGTCAGGTCCGTCGTCCTCACAACACATCATGCGAGTTAGTAACAACAGGACCTTCAGTTGAGATTTTCCCATGGCTGCAGAAGGTGATGTCATCGTTGAAACGTGGAGTGCATATGAAGAGTCCACCGTGTGCATTTTAGAGAGGCACCGCTCGATCCGGCTGTCAGTTGGCGAACGGCGAGGGTGTTTGCAAGGAGCTCTAAACCAGAGAGCATACTGCGTCATGCATCGTTTCCGGAGTCGGTGTCGTCGGGCGCATGTGAAAAATGCGGTTCTGGCTATACGAGAGAGGTGGGAAGTAGCAAGAAATACATGGCTATGTGGAAGATTGCATTGACGTAAAAACACAAGCAAATGAGCCAACGTGCATGGCCCATGCAAATTAATAAAATTTTCTCTCTCTTCTTTTGTTACTTTCAGTGGACATGCTCACATGCATGGTCCATCTATGCATCATTTAGACTTCATCTTCTCTTTTGAGCTTTTTCTTGCTAGTTGTTTCTTTGTTGCTGCTCATCACTGTCTTTTAACTCTCGGGAGAGGATCCGATGATATGTCGATCTCGGGGTGAAGGGCGAGTTCGCTTTAGGGTGACGGTCGCGCCTTCCAGTGGAAGCACAACATGTGCCATCTTGTATCACATGCAAGGAGGGAGGAGCACGGGCTTGCTTGTGTTGGCCGGTCGGTGGACCGGCGGTAACAGCAACGTCCTTCACCTGCCCACGGAGGAAGTATATATATATAAGCCGCAACAGCATTTTCATGGTGTTTGCACAACGTCGAGGAACTCAAGAACCGGTTGAGACCTTCACTAACATCGGCCAGCACTGTTGCCGAACTCCCCGAGATGGAGATGATCGCCAGCAACATATATAGCATGTCTATGCTCTCTCTTTTTAACATGGCTCTTGTATATTGTATGCGCATGTGCCATGCACGTAATTGCAAGGACGAGAGAGACTACAAGTTTTTTTTCATGCATGTGCAATGTGTAAATTTCTTAATATCTAATAAGAACTTAAAGGATGGTATTTGAAGGACGGATCGTTGCCCACCGGCATGTGCCGTCGCTGTGAACAGCGCGGCAGGCGGTAATCTCAATGGCGCTTGATCAAGCGTGCCTGGCTGCTGCACGGCTGTTAAGGTACGGCTTGGGGATGTGGCTGCACTACCAGCGTACAGCATGTCTCAATAAACAGGAGGAGATAGATGGCCATGCGCCCATCAATGAATTCTCATACTCAGGAGTGTCGTGGGCACCCATCACTAAAGTCGGTGTTGCGACACAGGAGAGGTGCTCAATCCAGAGAGCAAGCAATTCTCGACTTCTATGTGATTGGCGTGGTGTTGTATTGCTAGACATGAGAAGTGTAGACGGACGCCTAACAATGGGATGTGCTGCCAGCGGTTAGAATAAAAATGTGTACCTCATGATATTCTTGTGCCACAAGAATTATACCATGTATCAAAAGAATTTTTTGTTTAAACGAAGCAAAGATATTTGATTTGATTTTAGTTTATTTTGACATGATTTTCTTTGGCAATGATATCTTTAATATACCATGTGTTGGATCACATACAAAGATACCATCATTAGCTAACAGGAGTAGAGGAATTTGCCAATCGTCCAGTAGCAACCTGCTACCTTTGCCTCTTTTCAAGTCAAGATGAAATACCATGTGAGGGTATAGGCAAAAAATTGCTGACTTATTGCAACCACATTGCTATTGTGGTGCCAACCAGTTAAGTTAGTGTATTATCATCCTTGCAAGGCTGTATTGTCAAATTGGAACTCCTAATGCATGAGTTCGGTTAACTTTACTGCGACTGCATAATTGCTACGATACTAGCCATTGAAGGTGAAAGAACTTGACAGCTTCACTCACAATTGTCAGTATCTCCATTCTTCGAAAGGTAGCACATCATACCACAATGTAAATAGCTTCAACTTTATTGTGACCACTTGCTGCCGCGGTGCCAGCTAGTGAAGGCAAAAGGACCTGGCAACTCCACATACTTGCATTGTTGCCTTAGTCTTGAATAGGGCTGTACATGCGAGAAATTTGGTTTTTTTTTTTTTCAGTTTTTCGCTATTTTTTAAATTTCAATATTGCAAATTAAATACCATATTAACCAAATAATATTTTCGTTTAATATCAATAAATACCAAATTAATACTGTATAGTATCGGTAAATACCAAATTTACTAAATTAACACGAAATTATACGGCATCTTTGATTTGCGATTTAAAATACCACATAATAGTATAGTATCAGAAGTTCAGAGTGACCAACAAATAAAATTAAGCACCAAATAACATTAATCATTAAAAATTTGGAGATTAATGCTCAATAATAATATTGCTTCATGTTGTGGAGTGGATAGTTAGCCAGTTAACTAGTTAGGTACTCAGGGACATGAATTTTTTTTTTTTTTGATGCTTTTGGTTTCGGTTTTTTGGTAAAAATTAAAACGTACCGAATACCATAAAGAATGTAATCGTCCTACCAAACTGAATATTATATATCAGATAAACCAGAAATTTTGATTTAGATTAGTTTTATCAATTCAATATTTTCGGTAGGAGACAAAATTGCACAACCCTAGTCTTGAAAAAGTTACGGGGGAATATCATACCTCAATGCAAATAGTTTCAACTTCACTGTTACTGCTTTTGCAATGCCAACCCGTGAAGGCGAAGAAACTTTGACAAGGTCATGTGTACGTGTCGTTGTCTATCTTTAGAAGAAAGTGGCAAAATATCATACGACAATGCAAATAACTTCAACTTCAAGAGGCCCCGCGGCCTCGGAAAGCTTGACCTAATGCATGGACCTGGCATGTCTGTATGGCTTGGACCAGATTCCAAGGCGTAGAACCCCAATGTCACTTGTCAATCATCTAATAAGCTTCAGGCAATAAAAAGATCATTTGCTTTTGTTTGGACTATAAATACTCATTTTACCTCAATTTTTGTAAGACAAAATTCATCCTATTGAAATTAATATAAAACTCAAGACCCTGAGGTATGTCTTGAAATTTTCTTCTCTCGAGATAATTCATAACTGACTCTAAGTCAGGAGTATACAAACAGAACTAAGATCCCTTCCTAAGACCCCAACTTATATAAATTATCGTGTCTTCGATCTCTTTCTTTAATCTTGGAGTAACCAGTCACACGACTATCTCAAACTATTAAAGCATTTGTGACACGTGGATTCTTATTGATGGGTCCCATCCATCATCATCCATAATCTTAAATCAAAATTCGGTCAAACACCCATTTAAACTAGGTTAAACGTGTCCTAATTGATTTATTAGAGTTTCAATTTATAAGTTCAATAAATTCTTTTCCACTATTTACCTTATATTTAAAGCTTAGAGTTAAAAACGATTTATATCAGTTTGAAACATTGGAGTTGTTTTGAAATATATAAGCTGCACCCGAAGCTGTCTGAAGGCTAAACACCCCTGGTCAAACGGACCTGCACGAGCGTCATTTTTCTGTTTAATTTTCTGTTGTAATGGTCGGCTCCTAAGTACGTTGACGTTTAGACTTTCTCGGAAGAAGCTACTACTACGTTTTTGCCGACTTCCATCGTGCTCCTGTCGCGCGGATGGTTAAGTGGCGTTTTCTTCGTACTTTGATAAATTTTGCCACGTTTTTGTTGCTACCAGAGATGTGAAGTTTGGATAAACATCCTTTTGTCTCTTTTTTCTTCTAAAGAGAATTGTTAAGATGAAAATACCTGTTTTTTTCTTATTTTATATATATATTTTTCTAATTCACTCTAATCATCTTCTTAGATATAGTTCTCATCTTCTTAGTTTCTCTAACAGTGATAGACTAGTGACAAACAGTAACATGACGATAAGACAATAATGGCACCACCGATGGAGACAGTGAGAGGTAACTAGTGGCCCTAGTGGCTGCAAGTGAGACGATGACGGAGGAACGATGGTTGGGTGGCAGTGTGGTGAGGCGACAATATTGCCACGACTGCGGGCAGTAACGGCTAGCGGGATAGAAAATGAGGGTGGTAACGATAATGGAGAGATCAGGAAAAGGAGAGAGAAGAAATGTGTGAGAGAAAAGAAAATGGAGATTAAAGTTAAATGAGATATACATATAGATGTTAAAAATTCTTTAAAAAACAAATACCTATATTGTGACAACCCTTTTTAAAATTTTATTTTAAAATTTGTCTGGAACACTTCACCAACACATTAAACAGCACGCCTCCCTAGGCTAAGTTAAGCAATTTTACTGGCTATATAAAAATTGAACTTTTTACAAGAGTCAAATATTTAAATTAAGGTATACCTAAGACATTGCGTGCAATACTAAGGTTGGCAACTGGTATGGTCTTGTCAAAACTGAATATTTGTTAAGGGTGTATTTGGTTCGAGGAATGATTTTATCTTAAAAATGAGTTGGTTGGTATTAGATGACTCCATCTTGGAAGGTGTGGTGTTGTGAGTTAGTTTGATCAGAGGAATGAGGTGATCTTAGTGTTGGGTCTGGAGAACTTATTCACGATGATCTGCAGCCCGCAAAGATGACATTAAAGGGCACTAATTAGTGCAGAACACTAAAGGGGATTTAATCATACAGCTTCAAAACATCAACCTGTGCGATGGAAACTAAAACCTCAAATCAGTAGAAACCTAACTCATTTCTAAGAGCAAAACACTCGCTCTATAACTAGGAATGTGTAGAATTATCTATCCAAATGTAACAAATTTTTTTTTAAATGAAATCACAAGATATAAAAACTTTTGTGAAGCAACCAAAGAGAACCCCTAATCATTCCAAAATCCTGTGCATGCATCCATGGATTAAAGAAAAATCAAAAAAATAAATCACCAATTTATTAGGAGCCACACCACTAGTGGGTACCCTTAACCAGTGACGAGATCGAGAAGGGGAGAACGAGGGCAGACAATAGCAGCGGTGATGGGGTGACGTCGGCAAGTAGCAACGGCAACCTATGAGGAAGCAAGTGGCAATGGCCACGGCGAGCCGGCCTCTCTCACCCTCGATTACGTCCAGAATAATGGCTTGGTCCGATACTTTTCGTGGAACAACTCAGTCATGGATCCTGGTCCCGAAGGACGCCTTGGTCAGGGGACCGCTCGGTCCCACAACGCAAACCAAACACCAGGTTAGGCTCAGATGGTTCTAGACCATTCAATCCATCGACCCAAACACGCTGTGAGATGGCAACAACAAACGCCTACAAATTATTATATTCATTAGTAGGAAATGTATCAGGTGAAAAAATCGACTTAAAATAGGAGTATATGAACCATGAAAATAGTCCTTACATATCTCAAAAAACACAGATAATATTAGTGCCTCACAATGCATATTCGATGAATATAATTCATTTTCACGCTAATTGGATAGTTTGGATCATCAACTTGCATGCTTCTATTTTAAAGGAGTTCTCCCCATATATGCCCCTAGATTAGTATACATCTGAAGATAATTTTTACAGTTTGATACAGTCGCTCGTAGTTTTTCCTGGGCTTGAAGAAGGCCAACAAGAAAAAGCAGCGTATGAAGCACAACAAGCAAAAATTTGGCACACAGTATTTAGCAACTACAAACCAAACTTTGCCACGAAAAGCATTTCTCTTAAATGAAATGGGCCTCTCTCTCTGCTACACAACAGCATGCTTAAGTGCAGATGTAGCCATTCATTAAGCATTGAGGAGGCCTATTTGACATGTAAATACAGCCCAGCCCAGTTAACTCCTCCTCGTTTTTTTTTCTTTCTGTCTCCCCGATCCACTTTTAATGTTGCTTTTTCTTTGTACAATCTGGTGCCAAAAATAATTAAACGAGACATGAAAAATACTTGCATAATTATCATACCATCTCTCAAATCAACAATGGTGAATACAATAAAACTCCATCCACGCCTATCAATAATTTTCTGAAGTTGCTATTCCAAGATGGCTTGAACTTATATCCTGTAAATTTTTTTTATACTTCTCTTTTTCAAACTTTTTTACCTTGTACATAAAATCTTGATTTTATAAAATCTACAGTAGAATCCTCTCCTAGTGTTTTCCTCAAAAATAAAAAAAAATTTCTGAAGTTGTATGGTCTCTCTTCTAAAAGTCTAACCATCATTTTATGATCCATTTTTTTTTTCAATTTCCTTTTCAAAATGGAACTAGGGTTTGGAGACTTGGCCATCCCAGCTTCAATTTTTTCAGTGTACTGTAGCATATTAAATTCAACTCTTGTACTGAAAAAAACAACAATAATTCTTGGGATTTCTTCAAGTGTTGGACTTGGAAAGATTTTATTCCTTGTACAGGATTAAGCACGCAATGAGCGTGTGACGGATGTCGCTCCATTATTTTAGCCTCTGTTTTTCTCAGATTCTGGAGTTTTTTTTACTGTTAACCCAGAATTAAAAAATAATTTCGAAATTAACTCACAGTTTCAAAAATTTGCAAAAATGGCCTGCCACGTCAGCTTGTCGAGCTCTGGGAGCTCGACAAGCTGCTAGTCGCACGGGCAGCCTCTTGTCGTGCTCCAGGAACACGACTAGAGCTTGTCGTGCTCCCAGAGCTCGACAAGTCCTTGTCGTGTTCCTGGAGCACGACAAGCTCCCAGTTCAGCCATCTGCAGAATATTAAAATGTCCAGTGTTTATATAACAGATAAATGTCTTAGACCAACCGGCTCGCGCGCTCGCTCCTGAGTCCTCTGGCCCAGGTTCGAATCCCCGTTTCGGCAAATAAATGTTTTAACTTGTCGTGCTCGGGATCCGCGACAAGCTGTTGTCGTGGTTGGGGAGCGCGACAAGTGGCGACTAGCAGCTTGTCGAGCTCCCAGAGCTCGACAAGCTGACGTGGCAGGCCATTTTTATAAATTCTCGTAACTGTGGGTTAATTTCGAAATTATTTTTTAACTCTGGGTTAACAGTAAAAAAAACTCCAGATTCTGAGCTGGATGCGGCTTGTTTCAAACAATGTAGAAGATTCAGACAACCAGAAATAGCATGGCTAGGATCGTGTGGTTGATATGGCGTGTGGAACGTGTGAACGGTCGGATCCGCAAGATATTTTATATAACTCGTGCTTAGCACACTGCCGCCCGGTTAGGAGGCAAACTATTGGAATCTTCTTTTCTTTCTTTTTTTTTAATTATGTTTTGTTGATAGCATGCTTTTTGTATTTAGAATTTTGAACATGTAATTAGAGTTAAATTGTCTCTCTTACAAATATTTAAATTCAAACTATTTAAATCGAATCAACTAAAAATATAGACATACAAATGAAACCGTCTCAAGAGATTGAGTGGATTGGGGTTGGGGTTGGGGTTGGGGTTGGGGTTGGGGTTGGGGTGGGGTGGGCTGAGTGGTCACTAGGTTGTGTGAGATTGAGAGGACGGTAAGTTGGGTGAGATCTGGAAGCTGTGGGAATAAGGAGATGAGATGAGAAACGTAGAACTATAAAGTTATATTTTTCAGTAGTATTAAACAAAAAAGATAATTAGAAATATCTAGAACTTTTATCTATTAAATTAATTGATTTGAAGAGTCTATAAATCTTTGGAAGGACATTTCTTCTATTCTTCCCTCAAGAAAGAGTACTGCAACATACCAAGAGATTGAAAATGATGCAAAATGAAATCGGGGACACGATTTTAGGCTGTCATACAGTCAACACTTGGACATGTAGTAGAAAATCAACATGGTCTATGGGAATAGATACTTCTATTTTACTTCTATGGGAATAGTACCCCCGAATCTTTCGTTTCGAAAGCAACACTGCCATGTCTACATACTGTCCATTTTCTTTATTTCTTTTGTTGTTATCGCCATTGCTTGGTCATCACTCGAGTTTATTTAGATCGATAAATTTTAAATGGGTGCAGCTACGAAAGAGTACTACCACTCCAAACAATATCTCCAATATTGTTAGAACAACTCTTTTATATATATATATATATATATATATATATATATATATATATATATATATATATATATATATATCTAATAGGGAGACGCTATTCTACACTCACTCCTAGAATAACTATTCTATCTTCTATATCGCTGGATCATGTATCGAGATTAGAATTTTATTCACGGTAGTAACCATAAACGGCTCCATTATCCCTAAAAATAGAAACTCACATCACGATTTATTATTACCGCACACTATCTCTAAAAAATAGGAACCGACTAAAAAATAAAACTAAAATCATATTAGTCATTAAATTTACTGGTCGCGTAATATAAATTTATTAGTCGTATACTAGAAATTTACTAGACGGACCAGTAAATATATAGTATATGACCAGTAAATTTACTGGTCACATACTATAGATTATACTATAAATTTTTGTCAGTAAATTTACTGATCGCGTAATATAAATTTATCGGTCGTATACTATAGATTTATTAGACGAACTAATAAATGTATAATATATGACTAGTAAATTTACTGGTCACATATTATAGATTATACTAGAGATTTTTGTCAATAAATTTACACTGATCATATACTATAGACATATACTATATATTTTTTTAGTAAATTTATAGGTCATATAATATAAATTTACTGGATGTGAACAAGACGTGAGAGCGTAGTGAAGAAGATGAAGAGGTGGTTGGTGCGGATATCGATCAGTAATAATAAAATATTTTAAATATTTACTGTCGTTAGAATAAAACAACGTTAAATTCTTTTAAACAGAGGATAACCGCTATCTCTATCCAACGGTTGTATTTTATTTTAGTAAATTAGATCGGACAGTTTCTAAATTGGGTATAAAATGATTATTATAAGAGTGGATGTAAAATAGTGTTTTTATATATATATAACACACACCATAGTCTAATGATGAGTGTGTATGACCACATGCCAGTGAGTTAGGTTTGATCCTCAGTTATAGTATACTTTTTTCTTTAATTTTTTATACATTTGTGTTAAAATCTTTGTTGATTTTAGTGATTGAAACCTGAACCCGAAACTTATAAAATCTAGCATGAAAACTATGAACATAAAATCATGAAATCTATTGTATTGAATAGAAAAGGAAAAATAAGAATTTGTACGTCCCAAGGAAGACTCAAATTAGTGACCTTGCAATTATTAATACAAAATTTTACCCAACCAAGCTAGTACTCTAGTAGGTTGGTTAGAAAGTTAAACAAGAAACAATTATAAAATTATATCTTAGACCATTAATTGATTAATTAACATTATACAGTTCATTAGCAGTCCCATTTTAAATAATCTCAGCCACATGCCCCCATAAAGTTTATATGGAAGATTTTTTTTTTCTTCAAGAGATAGTGGGAAGGAGGAGTAATTAAAGCAAAACGAAGAAAATTAATCCCCTAGTATCCTATTAATTAATGCTAGCTAGTTCAAATTAGCTAGGGCAGTACACCTAATTTATTTATTTTCTTTTTTTAGCAAAATGCAATCCAAGAATGCCACATACGTGCACAAATAAAGGCCATGATACTTATACTGTACATGCCCCGTCACGATAAATTGTGATGGATGTGATGCCTCAAAATTCAACTAAAAACTCAAATTCTAATTTTGATCAAATTGAAACCAAAATGAATTCAATTAGATTTGATTGAACTCAAACTCAAATTCAAATACACCTGAGTCAATAAAAATTAGGAAAGAATAAATTTGAGATGAGATCAAAATTTGGAAAAAAGAAAGGGAATTTTGAAGAAAGGAAAAGTGATATTTTTATATGAAAATCAAGAATTAGAATGTAATTGTAAAAGATTGATCCCATGAAACTATAAATAAAAGAGATTTGAACCATTCAGAACATAAGCAAGAAATTCGGGATGATCTGGCTGAGAGAAAAATAAACTGTCATCCGCTGGAGTTGCACCGAGTCGAACCATCGCCATCTCTTCTCCTTTCCAAAGGTGTGTCATGTTTTACTCTCTTGAAAAAAATGATAGTTAAATAAATTTTAAGGGTCAGAGATTTTTTTGTAATTATTTTATTTGCAATTTAGTCCCTAGAATAGTTTTTTATTAGTTTCCAGACTTTAGATCTACAGATTGAAACATAGATCTGAACTGTTGATCCCTAGCAAGTCTTGAAATTTTATATTGAAGTCTTCCGTAATTTTATTTAATTATTTAGTAGTTATTTATTTATTTTTGTCTAAAATCGTCAGATCCGTCACTGGACATCGGAGCAGCTTTCGAGGAAGAGTTTTCAGATCTAACAAACAATCAAGGCAAGCTATGTACACCACTCTTAATGCATATTTTACCTATTACGTATTATGTATTTTGATTATAATCTATTACTATTTTATACACTGAAATTGCATATTTTTAGTGAACAATAATTAGAAGCATGTGTAGATTGATTTAGTGGCATTTACATGAATAGTGGTTTATATTTGTGGTCAAGATCTGTTATTAAGATCCGTGGTGAAGATATGTTGTGAAGATCTGTGATTGAGATCTATTGTTGCAAGTTGATCTGTGGTCGTTGTTGTTATATAAGATTATAAAATTATTTAAGCTAATAACAACTTGCTGAGTGTCCAATGCTTGTTCCATAATTGCCATAGTTCTGGGATGGAGCTTACTGAGTTCAGTAACGCTATAGGAAATATAACCTGCATGTTTCTCTGATAGTTGTCGTGGAAGTTGAAGTAGTGGGGCTGCAACACACTACAACAATTTGTGTGTAGTCAGTGTGTGCGCACATGCATGTTTGAACGGATTCTATATTCCCCTATACAACTAAAAGTTTTGTTTTCTTAGTACCAGTCATGTGTTAAAAGAAATGCAGAAGGACACGTATGACGTCGACTGTTGTGTCTAAGGGATGCAGTGGTATGGAACACCTTTGCAAAGTAAACTACGTGTGAATATTTGCCAACAAGTGCGATAGGCTCACCAATAGAAGTTCAAACTGTTAAAAGTTGATTTTCACATTACTTTACTATTTTATAAAATTCATGTGCATCTTTAGTGATGAAAACTTAATTCTTGGTTGCATTAACTGTTCATAAGTTGTTTCATGTGCATAATTATCAATAAGTAGATATATCTTGTGTTGCTGAGTCCTAAAAACTCAAAACTATAGTTACACGGTAGTGTATGTAAACGTTTCAGAACCATACCAAGAGGTGAGATCATATGATGACAACTTTCAGGACCACGTCCACGAAGGAGATGATTTTTTTTGGAAGATGTTTAGCATGAAGAGTATCAACACTAAGTTTTTGAAAATTTATTTTCTTAAATTTATTTCAATAATTTTTGTAAGACATTTTGAAGTTTTGAATAAAGAATTTTTTTTAAACACTGTGATAATATATTTGTATTTTCACTTGGTATCAAAATGTATATAAGTATGAACTCAAACATATTTAAGAGATATTTAAATCTTCAATAGCCCTGATTTAGGGGGTTACAATGCAGCCTTGCTCGTACATGTCGTATTCATTCGCTTGCTTTTGGTGTTTAATTTTTGTTGGTGGAGAACGACGGAGGCAGATTGATTTGTCCTGAAAAAACTAAAGGAAAAATAATCAAAAGTTTTAAGATTTTTGAGTCATGACAGCTAGCGCTCACTATACATGTCCTCTCCATTTTTCTCTTTCTTGAAATGTATCTCTCTGGCCCATCGATTATATGATTCACGAAGTGAATCTGTCACGTCGTGAGCTATTATGAACTGAAAAAAAAAACATTCGAAAGCTCTTTGAGGAAGTTGGAATTTTATTTTTTTCAAAAAGAATTTGGACCGTTGATTATTTAATGGACGGCCCAAATGAGATATTAAATTCGGAGAACAAAACTTTGGGAAAACTTAATTTGTTATTTCTTCCGCAATAATTAAGCTGCTTTTAACTATTTAACTGTCACATAATATACTACTCGTTGAAATTGAGAAGACTAACAAAAAAGCATAGTTAGGCTGTATTTGAAACAACAAAATTTTGGAGTTTTTTTTTCATTAACTCTCCCTATCTATTTAGACAGCGTCTTTGTTTGACTGTTTTTTGAACATTTTATAGTGTGGGCATCGAGTTAGAAATATGTAGTAGTTACATGGCCATCGTGTTCAGGAGTTTTTTTATAATTAAGCCACTTAAAAAAAATTTTCTAAAACTAACCCACAGTTGCAAAAAATCCCAGATATGGACTACCACGTAAGCCTGTCGAGCAGTGGAAATTCGACAAGCTAGTTGTCGCGTGTATGCAGCTTGTCGAGTTTCCACTAGTTGACAAGAGCACTCCGACCACGATCAAGCTGCATGTCGAGTTCTAGAAACTCGATAAGCCGTATTGAGCACGACTAGCAACTTGTCGAGTTCTGCAACCTCGACAAGTCACAGCATATTACAAACATCAGTGTCTTTAAAGCAGTAACAAGACGTAGCCCAACTGATTAACTCGTTCCCTTCCCACCTCGTTTGCCCGAGTTCGAATCCCTGCTGCTACACTTAATTTTTGCTTTCTTGTCGAGTTCTAGACCTTCGACAACTTACTCTATATTAAAAACCCCAGTACCATTCGAGCAGCAAAAGGCCGTAGCCCAGCTGGTTAGAGCGTGCAACATGTAAGACCTGAGTTGGATTCCCTGGTCCCCCACTCCTACGATTAAATTCGGTTTTTTTGGCATGACGCTAGCTTGCACTCGACAAGTCACAGTAGTGGTCGTGGTCGATTAGCACTTGTCAAGTGCCCAGCACTCAGACAAGATGCGGTCGTGGTCGAGATTAGCAGTGGTCGCTTTCTGGGGATTCGACACGTTATTCAAACTCAACAACTATCTTGTCGTGCTCTGGAGATTCGACAGGCTTACGTGGCAGCCCATTTTTGTGATATTTTGTAACTGTGGGTTAGTTTTAGAATTCTTTTTTTTTTAAGTTGGTTAATTATATAAAAAAAAAAACTATCGTGTGCAGTCACATTGTCTTTTCTGTACGGTGTGTGAATCAACATTCTCTGTGCCAATCATGGACAAGACAAGTTCTCTTTGCACATTAAATCGAGCCAGGAGGATAAAACCCCAAGTAACCAAATTTGTAAATGGCCTGTATCTCTTCTCGTGTTATTTACTCCTGTTTTACAATATAAATTTTTTTAAAAATTTTATAATCAAGCTTTGTAAACTTTAACTAATAATTAATTAAAAATATATTAGAGTTGCAAAAAAAAAATATATATATATATATATATACTCTCTCTTACTTACAGAAAGGAAAGAATTCAATGCGTAGGGAATTTTTTTTTTGCAGCATACTCTCATATTTACGGATTCACATAGGGCCGAAGGCCAACTTTAGTTATGTGTGAATGATCTCGAAGAGGATGACAAAGTTTGATGTTGAAGACCATTTACAACTTAAGAAGTCTTAAATTATGAATATGAGGGAATTGTTGTGTGTCAGTGTATGTGTTGGTATAGTAGCACTATTTGGGCTTTTCTTTTTCTCTTAGATTTGCTTGGGCTTCAAAATTCCAGATCCCTTAGGGTACTTGGTGGATTATCCCTCCTAAATCAAGGGGAATTGAATCCGTCTTGGCTTGTAGTTGGGGTTGATTGTTTTGCTACCTTCATCAAAAATTAATTATATAATCTACATATCATTAAGATTATTATAAAATTTAGAGTTGCGTCTGGAATGTCCTACAATATATCTGAGTCATCTATATTGTTACAGTATGGAACAAATAAGTGACATAGAGATTCTTTTCTCTCATTCAATGAGAAATGTCCTGAGAGAGAGTTGTTGAAGGTAGCTGATATATGTGCATACTTAGAGGCATATCGACATGGCTTGTTAGTGACCAGCCAAATTTCTATAAGCATTGACGAACTTGGCTTAAACAAATAAATAAATAAATAAATAATTGCAACAGAAATGATGGAGGAGTCCATGATCAGATGATGTTGATGTTACAGTCATGTCATTCAGTTAGGCGAAAATGACCCACCCGATGTGGACTTCCCAGACGGCCAGCTCGTAAAATTAGTAAATACACCCGACCTCTAATCCAACAAGAAGGCAATTGGGTGTGCATTCAGTTTTTCGGCTTTCACCAGTTAAATTATTTTGTTTTTTTTACTTTGGTTATGTAAAATCAATATCAAATTAATCAAACTAAAATTCCGTATCAATAAAAATCAAATTTGATTCAGTTCAATAAATACCAAAATTATCATATTATCATTCTTCCATGTAGATGACCTAATAATTTTAAAAACAAAGTTTACATTACCACATTTACAATAGCAAAATACAACGATTATACTATCTATAATCCTTACATTGTCGCAATCCAAGATTTATTCAATAAAATTGCATTGTTATCATTTCAAATAGTAGACTAATTAAAATAGTATGTAGTTTATGGGGGCAATGAAAGATCATTTGGTAAGTTCGATTATACCTATTTACTCAGTTCAGTTATTTTAGTTTTGCAAAAATTTTGGTTTTTAAAAATGAAAAATGAATTAAATACCAATTACCAAATTAACCAAAAAATTCAATTAATTTGGTTCAGTTCAGTGAATTTTTGCACACCCCTGTAAGGCATGATTTGAAGGTTAAGAATAAATGAGAGAATAATTTAATGGTTATAGCAAAAAATTGATGATGTCATATGTAATACCCCAGACTAAAATTAAAATATATTTTACAGCTAAATAGTGTTGTTAGTCTGTCAACTACAGTAATTAGACAAAAATTTGGCACAACTTGCACAAAAATTTTAGGAAAATTTTGTTTTATGCCATCGACGAAAGTGAAAATTCAAGATATGCCATAAAAAAAATTAATTGGTCTCATACCACTCAAATCCCAAAAGTTTTCGAAAAATGCCATTATTAACTTATTTTTTAAAAAATAGGAAGAATACCCCTACCTATTCTTTCTTTATACATGTTTTGCACTAATTTTTTTGAAGCATTTCATCGAACATGAATAAGACATTTTTTATATAGATGAGTAGCTGTTCCAACCGTTGCTGTTGTCACCGCGCATACCGTCATTGTTATTTGAGCTTGAGGATAAAACAGTAATTTTAATCCAAGTCAACTGTTTTGCCTGTGACAGAATGACATTTTCTGAAAGTTTTCAAAATTCCAGTAGCATGAGGCCAATTAGTTTTTTTTTATGGTATATTTCGAATTTCAACTTTTGCCAGTAGTGTAGACCGAAATCCTCCAAAATTTTATAAGTGATATTCTTAATCTATTATTTGGATTGATTTAGGGGAAATTAGCTGGAAGACACTGCAATAATTGTGAGAGCGATATATGAATCCAAAACTCACATATCATTAAGTCACATGTGTTTTATAATTAAATCTAAAAATTTTCAAGTGTTAAAAAATAAATTATCTATTTCTGACCAAATAAAATGAATGTTATATTAGTAATTATACATGGCCACATGCCATTACCAAAAAAAGAAACACAAACTTACTCACCTGAGAAGGAAACAACGTGAAAAAACCTCAAGGCAATAACATCCAGCTCATCTCATACTTTGATGCATGCTAACCACGACCAAGGTCACTTTGAGAATGAGCACACCAACACGAAGTCTATAAACACTCGCATACATCAATGATCTTGCCAATCACCTTCCAATCCAAAGTATTAGTTACTCCCAAGAGTAAGAGAATAGTTAAGTTAAAATATTGTTAAAATCAAATCATTAAGATAAGAAATTATAAGATAAATTGTACATATATCATTATCATAGTCTTTTTAAAACTATCTTATTGTGACTATTTTAAGCAATATGCTATTCTATTTCCTACTACTTTTGCTATTTTAATATCTTTTTACACTAAAGTTTTGTAAAAATAAAATAACTTTATTTTACTAACTATAAAAAAAGGTAGACTAACATCTCATAAGAATATATGATGATAGATATATGAGAATCACCAATACCAATCAGGTAATTAGAAATAATGCTAAAAACTTGACCAAATGATTGAATAAAATATTTCTCATATTTTTTTCTTCTTTATTTTCGGTATTGATATAAAAAATAATGTGTGTATTATTATTATTATTTTATTTTTTAATCTCTACTATTGCAAGTTTATGTTTTTATAAAAAACTATTACTACGATGACAAATGTATCATACTGGTCTCATGTTCAAGTATGAGACTATCTAAACTCTTCTGCGAGAAGGGCCCTTGTTCGAACAAGATACTCGGTGATTGATTCGTAGGAGTGACAGGTAGTAGTAAGTTAAGTGTGGTAATTCTCGGTGGATCAAAGTGTTTTTCTCTTATAGGACAAAAATATTCTTGGAGAGACCGTGATGTTGGACTACCCCTCTATAGAGCATGAAAGCGGAAAATTTCACCCCGGTGACTATCAAAAGTAGGAAATTTGCGGTCATGTGTAACCAGAAATTGTTTTATTTGTATTGTATTTTTATTTTATATATTTATTTATTGTTACTGAAGTGAATGTGACTTTACAATTGTAAATAATTTTATAAGATAAATCCTTTGCAAAAGACTAACTTATTTCCTTATCTATTATTGTGTATGCCTTTTTTTAGTATGATTTATCATACTCATTCTTGTGTTAATTTAATTTTTGCAGTTTCAAAAGATGGTGATCGTGTTGCCAAAATTCTATCCGAACATGAATTTGGACATTAGGCTAAATCAGCTAAGGAGGCATGCGAATAGGCGCTTTATGTTTTTCTTAATTCATATTTCTTGTTTTCTTCGAAACTAATGTATTATGTATCTTATCTAAGAAATGAATAAAGTGAGCTTCAAGATACCGTTCTAATTTCAGCCTATTTTGTATAAAGTCTTACATGGTTAAAAGCTTTATTTTATATGTGGCGACTGTTACAACTAAACCCTATTTGAGGGCGTGACATCATGCTTCTAATAGAAATGAATAATAGAGATAAGAAGAATATATGGTAAGAGAGAAGTTTATTTTTGTTGGAGGAAGTATCGATGGGAGGGTGTCACCATCTAAGGTAGCCTTGTCCCCGAATGGGGCTAAACCTAGTTAGAGCTCCACGTAAATAAGCTTCAGCCCGATGAGTTTAGGAGGAGATGGCCTTTCGGGGTAGTCTTACCCCCGAAGAGGCGTAACCCAGGTTAGGCTCTATCTCAGTAGGCTTTGATTCGGTGGGCTCGGAAGGTAACCCCCACCGAAAGATTTTAGGATCATTCAACCCAAAAACTCCCTTTGCATCTTTGGTGGGGTCTACACCAACACGTGTTGAAGATCCACAATTGAAGTATACCCAATCGACCTCATCCAACGGTTCTAAAAATGAGTGTTACAATTATTGGCCACCCCCTAGGGTTATATATACCCTTTGTATCTATGTATTTATAACTCAACTTACTTTAATTTAATGCATCGAACAACTAATTAATGTACTTGAAGTTTTCCCAAAGAAAAGCCTCCTGACCAACTAAGTTGAGGACACATCAATAAGACTAAGATTCTTTCAGAACTCCAATCTAAATAAATCTCTTGTATCACATTTTCTCAATTGTCCAACTCGATGAGACTCATTACACGATCATTTTGAGTTGTCAATTTCCTATTACACGCTGTCAGTTACCGTTAACAGTTATCGATAACGCACAACAATTTTTAATGCTTCAACTTTGATGTCAAATCAGTTTTACCAATCTAACTTTACAAAGACTCAAAATAAACCTCAAACTTTGAAGTTTGGGACAGAACATATCCTCTAAAACAACTACAGGAAGAAAAAGGATAGTCATCTTAACACAATATTTGCTAAGATGGATCATCATCAAGTAAGCAACTAGTTTTCAAATATATTGCATCGAAAACCTTAGAATTTAACGGTTCCTTGATTCTTTCATTTTAAACGATTGCCAATATACTACTAATTGAACAAGTATTTTGCTAGTAAAATAAGTTACTGACTAGGCTTACGATCCGGCCAACAACAAAGGACAAAAAAAAAACATCCATTTCTACCTTTTCATATGTGGTCATAACAGAGGACTGTGGGGTATCAAAGTCCATGTATTGTGTTAAAGTCTTCGTAAGAGACTTTTTTCTTTTCTTTGTGCAGGGAGAACTTAATAGCACATGCTGAAATTTACGTGCGGATATCGGTTAATTTACTGTGAAAACAAATTGGTGACCATGCCGATCCTGTTTGAAGGTGAAAAGTGCGCCTACGACTACGAGTAGCATGCGTGCGAGTTTCAGTCAGAGTCAGATGCGTTGGGAATTGGCGAAGCCGGGTGACTTTGAGCACAAGGAATCGAGGACTAAGCTACATCGATAGTGCTGGACCTGAGATGGCCGGACAACTAGTGTATTTGCTTTTTTATTCTTTACGGAAAAAACTATTACGAATGTGTAAGGAGTGTATATCCTTTTTTTTTCTTTAGAAATTTGTATCTACATCATACATTAAGAATCTATTTTTATTCTTTACTCTCCATCACTCTTCCTCGTCTTCCTTCTCTCTTTATCTCACTGCTACTGTCCCAACTCACAAGTCTCTTGTTAAGGATAAACTAAGTGAATTCTAGAGTGCTATATCTAAGAAAAATATTTGATTTAAAGTGACGATAAGTGTATGTAAAAGGAGAGAAAATAAATACATACTCACTTACAAAACTTAAAACTATTTTACAAGTATTAGCATATGTTCTTATTGTAAATACGACAACACAAGACATCAACAAAACACAAACATATAAATGCGGTGATCTTTTGGTGTACACACATCCTTTACGTGGCTATGTGCACATGTTATTACAGACAAGTATATATGCTTGATCAGTTTGTGCTTGCATGCTGGACATAACATAGAGGCCTTGGGACAAAACTCACATTGGAATATTTTATCCCTAAAAGAAGTCGTCTTAGCTAATTGAAAATGGGAAAAAAAAACCATAAAGCACTGATGATCTAACCATCCATAAACTGTAAATCGATCCGTTTCTTTTAAGATAGGAATCTTGGGTAGAATTTTTGTACGCGAGCCGCGCAGTTTGGCTGTCGTTGTTGCGTTGTACGATGAGGTGCCCGCATCGTCATCAAGTTTGGTGAAACGGAACCTGATCGGCTTTTTTTTTTTTTTTTTTTTTTTTGCGACGTATTGACAATGGGTCTGAGCAATAATGAGAGTACAGGCGTGCTTCCACTGCATGGGTGGCGTCCCCCCGTTCCACAAGTTCTTGGTTTTCTTGTGACGTATACACCTAGTACTGAAGTGTGACTTAGTTTGCCATATTATTGGTTGTTGCATCCTGGGGACTTTAGCCCATAGACCATTCATATGCACGAGGCCCGCTCGGTCTAGGATTTTTAACAGTCAGGTTGTGTTTCCTCACGCTTCGCCTCTTCATTTTTAGGTCGCAATTGGGTCCCTTCAATCAAATGAGGTGTTTCTTTAGAGTTGTTTTTTACTAAAGTCTTGGAGCTAGATTAGAGGTGATCCAACAATAACAACAACTTTCAATTTTAAAATATACTCATAAAGTTTGAACTAATTACATAATTTTACTATTGATAATCATATTTAATATATTCTATTCATAAGATATACATTTCATTTAGAGTATTAAAGTGGAAAAGTCGGAACCTTTCACCAAATACTTCTAAAATTCCAAGTTCTAGTTTATTTGAATTTAAAGTTATATGGCTCCAATTTCTCTATGGTAAAAGTCAAAGCTGGAGCCTGCCAAACAAAGCCTAAATTGTATTAGAGGTACACAAACTTCTACACATGATTTAGTTTTTTAAACTTCAATTTAGCTTGACATACCTTGAACTTGTTTAATCGTAACGCTTAAGTATATCAATCAATTATGTCAAAAAAATGGCGTGGTAAATTATAATGTGGTCTTTAAACTTACTTAGTTGTGCATCAAAAGTCTTTAAACTTGTTTAATTGTGTCATTTTAGTTCCTACTCTATTATTTTTTTAGTCACTTAATTAATGTATGAGTCTAAATGACACAAATATATAAATTTACTCGGTTTCTAATGTCCTCACTTGTTTAATAAAAGGACATGAACAATTTGCTACATGAATATATAGTTTTTTGGGTTTAAATGGCGTAATGACTAATGAGGAGGCGACGTGGATCCTCAGATACCTCTCATTCTTTAAAAGGAGATTAATAAAACTATCCATTTCCGTAGCCAACTAGAAATCATTTTAATGCATCACTAAGGGGGTATTTTGTTTTGCTTTTTTCTTAAAAAAAAAAAAAAAAGAGGTCATTTTTGTTAACACATGGCATACAGAGGAGGCACTTTGGAGTCTTCGATCTCTCTCAAACTTTGTTGTAACTGAAAATTAAAAAAAAAATGAGAGAAATAAATGTGGCCGTTTACATGACTTTCGTGTACGATTGAAGAGTACATAGAATAATTCTCACTAAAGGTTAAATGTTCGCACGTGAACAACGCCCTCTTGGTGTAGAATTTCTAATGTCCTCAATTTTTTTTTGTTTAAGTGGTGTAGAGTGCTTGAAGTATAATTAAATTGGTAATCTTTTCTCAATAATTAAGTTTTTGGAACTGATCTAATACACAACATGATATAAAAATAAGAGATCATTTTTTAGATTTGAGTGATGTAATTTATGAGAAAAATAACTTAAAGTACATGTGGATGGGTTTTATTTTCTCAACAACATAAGTTTTTAAATAAATTAATTAGTATATGAAATTCAATGAAAAGAAGATTTTGTTGTTTCCAAAAAATAAAAATAGAAGGGAGACTGGCAGAGAAACAAGAGTGTCCATTAACGTAACCAAATGGGAATCATTTAGACGCATGACTATAGGGTATTTTTTATTTTGATGACATAGCTTAACGAGGAGCCATTTGGAATCTCAAATCTCTCTCGTTCTTTGTTATAGTTGAAAAAGAGAAATGAAAACGAAAGAAATAAAAGTAGCCATCTATTACAATATTAAATGGGTATCTCTTTGGCTAGGTGTAATTAGATCTGAATATCAAATATGGACAAATCAGATTCGGATGTCTTTTTCGATATCCGATTATATATTGGGATTTGGATTCGTATCTAATATGAGATATTAGTTTCGTAGTCGGATTTGGAATTAGATTTGGATTCAGATTCGGATAATATCTGCATATGCTTAGAAATTTGATACTATTATAATAGTAATTCTAAATTATATTTTACATTGTAATTATATATTTGAGAAAGTGTTTTCTATCATATTATCCTTAAACACAGTCAAACAATATTATAGAAATAAAATTATATTAAAAATTTAAAATAACAATATAATCTGTATAATATTCAAATTTAATTCAAATGGAGTAAAAATTTGATTCAAATTTGTATTCGATTACTATCCAATTCGTATCCGAATCCGAGTATGTCCGAATTCGATTAAAGATAATAAGATTTGAATTTGATATGACCACTATCTAATTCAAATCCACTCTGATTACACTTCTACTCTCTTATATATGATTAGAGAGTAGAGTAATTTCCACGATAGATTAGCATATTTGTACTGATTTCCATTGCGGTCTTTTTTTCTTGGATTGTTGCCAATTGATGAATTGAATCCCATAGCATTTTGAGTAAGCTAGCTAACTCTTCAGTAAACTAGATATATACAAAATGCTAAAGTGGAATAATTAGTGTAGTAAGCAATCAACTCTCTCCAAAGTGATTTTAAATTACTAGATTTTAATAATAATGTCAAAGCAAAACAAGATTTCTACCAAAATGTTCCCATGACCGGGATAAGCTTGCAATATCACGTTGGCATAATGCTACTTTTTTAGCACAGCAACTTACATGGTTCTGGTTATTAACTCATCGACCAAACATGACAGAACGTCCCAATTGTCAACTTTTCACAAATATGACGACGTGGCTTAACGAGGAGGCGCCACGGTGGCTCCCGAGACATATCTATATATACTATATACACACATGACACATCCCATGCATCCATTCCGACTCGTCTAGTTTGCCCGGATGGCTTATGCAGCTACATTTCCAGCACATTGCACACTTCCGAGTACAACGTGCGCGCATCCGAAACCATGCCGAGCGCGCTGCAGAGCCGCCGCCACAAGTAGCACAGAAACAGCAGCCGCAGCGGCCACAATGGCATGCGCGCCAGAGGCAGTGGCCGTCCCGGTGGAGCGGGCGTGGGAGAGCACGGGCAGGACGGAGTCGCCGGTGGCCGGGATGTGGAGACAGGTTCAGGGGTGCGACGACTGGGAGGGGTTGCTGGAGCCGCTGCACCCTGTGGTGTGCGGCGAGGTGGCGCGGTACGGGGAGCTCGTGGACGCGTGCTACAAGGCGTTCGACCTCGACCCATCGTCGAGGCGGTACCTGAACTGCAAGTACGGCAAGGAGCGAATTCTTGAGGAGGTGGGCATGGCAGGGGCGGGGTACGAGGTGACCAGGTACATATACGCTGCGCCGGACGTGACCGTGCCGACCATGGAGGAGTCCACCAGCGGCCGCGGCCGGTGGATCGGGTATGTTGCCGTGTCGACAGACGAGCAGACCCCGTGCCTCGGAAGGCGTGACGTCCTCGTGTCGTTCCGCGGCACGGTGACGCCGGCCGAGTGGATGACCAACCTCATGAGCTCGCTCGAGCCAGCGCGGGTCGACCCGTGCGACCCGCGTCCGGACGTCAAGGTCGAGTCGGGCTTCCTCAGCCTCTACACCTCGGCCGACAAGACGTGCCGCTTCGGCGGCGCGGGGAGCTGCCGGGAGCAGCTCCTCCGCGAGGTGTCCCGCCTCATCGAGTCCCACTCCAAGAACCATCCCGGGGAGGACATCAGCGTTACCCTGGCGGGCCACAGCATGGGCAGCGCCCTCGCCTTACTCTTCGGGTACGACCTAGCCGAGCTCGGCCTCAACCGAGGCGCGGACGGGCTCCGCATCCCCATCACCGTCTTCTCCTTCGGCGGCCCAAGAGTCGGCAATGCGCAGCTCAAGGCGCGCTGCGACGAGCTCGGCGTCAAGTCCCTCCGCGTCGCCAACGCCCACGACCCCATCACCAAACTCCCCGGCGTCTTCTTCAACGAGGCCACTGCGGGGCTCCTCGGCCCCTGGAGCGGCTCTTGCTACACGCACGTCGGCGTGGAGCTCGCCCTGGACTTCATCAAGATGGGCGACCTGGCAAGCGTCCACGACCTCGGCACGTACATATCACTGCTCAAGAAAGACGAGAAGCCCAGATCACAGGTGGCCAAAACAGAGGAAGGGGAAGGTGTTCTTGCAAAGGTCGTGGAGTTCGTGGGACGGCACAGCGCCGGCGCATTGCCATGGCAGGACGCGGCCCTACAAATGGGCGGCTTGGTGCAGTCACTTGGCTTGATCTGAGGAGTCAAAGAGTGGTTAGGAGTGGCCACTAACCCTCTCCCATATTTCTTTTGAGGGTTTTGTTGGTTTCTGTATAGATTCATAGAGATCAGAATTATTTTTTGTTCATATCCTAGCAATTTATACATTGGCTATTTAAGTAGGCTAAATATATATGCATTGCAAACCATCAATTTAGAAACTTCCATTCACAATTTCACATACACACGGCCATTTGATGTGTTTTATTCATATACATATAGTTCTCTTTACCTTTTTGTTTTGTTACATAAGCCATCAAACTAGTTGCCGCATCGTGAAAATCGGACTAGTTAGTGTCATCATAGTATTTGTATGGTTGACATACCACAAATATTCGTGGTGTATATCGCATAACTACAAAGATTTTTGACTAGTTAACTACAAACAAATATGACATTTTTAACCAGAAAGGTTCATATTCATTCGTGAAGAAGAACCAAAGTACTCTCTTCAGCATGTAAAGCAGGTTTCTCTGTGTGAGCATCTAATTGTAGATTACCCTATAAATATATAGAAATTAATCGTTGATAGTTCAATTGGTGTATCGTTTGAATTATCCAATATGTGGTCAAACGTAATAGAATTAATGGGAAATTAAGGAGCTTGTTGGAAAGCAGTTAGGCTCTATACCCATTTTGCGTCTTCTCTGAGAGGTAGAAAGCTAACACAAGTCTTCCATTGAGCAATGTCGCCTACGCGGACAAACAGAGGCCTTGCTTTAAGATTACGTGGCCACTTTGCTTGCTTGAACATTTTGGGGTTTAATTAGGGTTGGTTGGTGACGTGGACGACGCTGAAGGCAAGCTTAATTTGTCTCCAAAAGTGAAGGGAGAAAAAAAATGTAACCTTCGGATGGGAAGACATTTAGCGCTTCCGATGCTCCCATTTTTGAACGGGTCGATGATAAGTCTCCATCGCCTTTTTGGACCATTAATTCGATGATCCACGGACCTAATCCGTCGTGGATTAATTGCCAAGAAGAGAGAATACTTCATTAGCCACTTGAACATTAACGGGACAAGGGTATTTTGATCCCTCTGTTTTTAAGAGCGTTGATCACTTCACTTTCTAAATCAATTCAAAATAATCTTTTTATAAATTAAAATTGGAATTAAAATGATCCAAAAAAATATTGAAAAATGAAGAATGAAAGGCTCAAAATAATCCATATTTCTTATATACAATAGTCATATTAAGAAAGATTTGAAAAAATACTGGAAGTAATTATAAAAAACAAATGTTAACAGTAAAAAGACCATTTTGAGTCGATTTAAAAGAAATAAAAAGATCAAGTAAAAGTGGATGGTTTAAAATGAGTTTTAATACAAAAGGACCGAAATGCCCTTATCGCAATACAGGATACTCAATTATCAAGAAAAAAAATACAGAGGTAAGTTTTTTATTTCAAAAAATTTCTTCAACATTGTTAGAATGTCAACTGGGGAGCCTGGCGGGTTCATTTCAATTTATCTAGACTAGACTGAGCATGGTGCGATTGATGCGTAGAGTATTTCTTGCCAAACGCGGTCTAAAATTCAGGTCAGGTTGGGCTGAGATAGACCAAATATGCTCAGGTTTAGTGTAGATACGTGATGGAGATATGTAGTTATTGCAGCGTAGGTATCGCTCACACGTCGTTGACATTTCCTATGCCAGTGCAGACTGCGTTAACATTCCCAGCACTAACCATCGAGAGCTGCGCTTTGCACATTAAATAGAGCAAAGCCAAGAGGCTAACCCCGCTTAACCAAACTTATGGAGTGTGTTTTGGCAGTACTACACTACTAATTTTGCACCTTTGTTCACTTTTCTTTGCACATTCTCGGTTCTTTTTTACTTATAGTTTTAATAAATATGTAGTTCATTTTTTTTATTTTAATTACTATATATATACTCTTCCCCGCTCTATCACAATATTCACGACTCACCAATACTAACAAAAAAAAAAAAGTTCACAACCAATATTAAACTTATGCAACAGGTAATTTTTTTTAAGATATAAAAAGTAATATAAAGGAAGCAACTAGATTCCGTTGCTGGCATGGCTTGTACGAGACTAGGGCCTTCAAAATGGGGGCAAAAAATTGTGGATAGAGTTGTACCTTTTTGTTTCTTTCCTTTCCTTTGTTACTAAAACTCCAACACACAGCTGACAAATATCTACGCCTATCAATAATTTTGTGAAGCTGCATCTATCTTCCGATCAATAATTTTATCCATATGCTATCTTGAGAAGTTCAACCCTGTTTAAGAAAATCGTCTGAGACCACGTGGAAGGTTGTCACTTCCGAGAGAATCTTGGCCCCTCAAGTGAGGCTTATACTCGATTAGGGTTCCACGCAGGTAAGTTTCAACCTGGTGAGCTCGATTGAGCTTGGGTGACGAAGATTCTCCGTAATAGTTCTACTCTGATAATACTCAATCCGAGTTAGAATCCACCCAATTAAGCATCAACCCGGGTAAGCTTCATCGCAGTGAGCTCGAGAGACGAAGACTCTCTGGGGTAGTCTCACTCCTGTGTAAGACTCAACCCGGATTAGACTCTATTCGGATAAGTGTCAATCTAAGTTAGGCTCCACTCAGGCAAATTGTGACCCGGTGTCCCAGAAGATGAAGGCCCTCAGGGTAGTCTTACTATTAATTAAGCGTCAACTCGAGGAGACTTCAGCCTGGTGGGCCCCAAAGGCAACCCCATAGAAAGATTTTAGAATCATCCTACCTGGAAGCCCCCTTCACATCTCCGATGGGGCCTGTACCGACACATGTCAAAGATTCTCAATTGAAGTATATCCAATTAACCATTATGTCCCTCGTCAAACGGTTCTAAGGAGGAATATTGTGGACGTTAGCTACCCCATTGGATTATATATACCCCTTATATCGTTTCATTTATAACTTGACTCACCTTAATTTAATACATGCAATCATTGATAGGCATGCCTTAAGATTCCCTTCCCTCGAGAAAGCATCTCAACCAACTAACGTGAGGAGCACATCAACCAAACGAAAATTTCATCAAAAATCTCCACCTATATAAATCTTCAATATTAATTTTTTCTTAATTGTCTGATTCAGAATAACTTATCATACCATCATCAATACTTACACTACTACAGAAGTGCATTCTACTAACCCTTATTTTCTAACGGTTATAAGCAATCTAGGAAAAATCCGATAAAATAGGACGACAGCGGCGGAAAACCATTATTTTACTATCGGTTACACACTAGTCCAACGTTAGTGAAATGTAAATACTTTTTACTATCGGTCATTACTGTACAAACCGATATAATATATTAAATAGTACTATCGGTTTTCCATTTTTAACTGATAGTAAAATTGCGCACTTTATACTATCGGTTATTACTGTACCAACCGATATAATATATTAAAATAGTACTATCGGTTTTTCGTTCGTAACAGATAGTAAAATTACTCACTTTATACTATCGGTTCGTACTGTATTAACCGATATAATATATTGAATAGTACTATCGATTTTTCTCGGGTAACTGATAGTGAAATTACTGACTTTTTACTATCGGTTATTACTGTACTAACCGATACAATATATGAAATAGTACTATCGGTTATATAAAACAAACCGATAGTAAAATGACTTCATATACACTAATGGTTATGACAGTGGGGACCTTATTTTACTATTGGTTTGTGTTTTTGAACCGATAGTAAAATTGGACAACTTAATTAGGTCGACCCCTGCTCTGCGCTCTGCATGTTGGAATCATTTCAGCCCCGCATGACTCCAAGCTAGAGTGATCTGGAGAAACTAGCTGAGAGGTTGATCATATTTCCATCCCCCTCGGTATTGTCATCTTCTCATCACATCTCTCTCTCTCGATCACTCTTTCACACTCTCCCTCTCTCTCTACTTGCAATTCATTAAACTAGATACATGTATCTCCAAACTAGCTAGAAGGCTGGGTTGGCTAGCTAGCTATAGCTTGCTGAATTTAAGCAGCTAGCTAGCTGGCTCTTCCAATTAATGCATGCATCAAGTTAATTAGGGTTTCATATATACAAATCCATTTAATGTAATTAAGCAGCTCATGTACACACATATGGCCTAGCTAATTATGTTTCATGCATATATGCATGCCCTGAGTCATTAATTATTTATTTGAATTTGTCAATTTTGTGAAATAATTGTAGATGGACCGAGAATATTGGATGTATGGAATAAAACGTACTACTGTTGAGTATTTGGAGGGTGTGAATGGATTTATTAAATTTGATGAGCAAGAAAAGGCGAAGAAGGGAGAGAAAGATATGCATTGTCCTTGTATAGATTGTATGAACTTAAAAAGGTTCGGCAACTCTGATCAGATTAGGAGTCATTTGATTCGTCGTGGTTTTAACCCACACCAGTTCGGGAGACCGATCGGGAAGAACGCCGGGCACTATGCTGCCTATGTTGCCTTGTTGGCGAAGGAAAGGGTGAAGATCACCGTCCAGAGCTGGAAGGACGTCAAGGCCGACGAGAGGGATAGGCTGTAGGCGGAAGTGAATGTAAAATTAATCAAAATCACTGAACTCTTAAGTAATCACATTCCCTTGGTTTATCCTAGAGATTAGGTAAGTCCTACTTATATGCACCATTTAAAACAGGCCAAGTGGAACATCCCGGACGATGGTCCCAAGATAGCTTGCTTGAAGGACATGAACAACACGTGGAAAACCTTCAAGAGCGTCCTCGTCAGTACCTTCCTCGCTAAAGGCGAATCTCCATGAGAGAAGTACCCCTTTATAACGGAGGAGGTATGGGAGCAATTCGCCTAACAGAAGGGGACTCCTGAGTTCAAGGTATGAATGGTTCCTTTGCTTGGTTACACCATTGTATGCAGTAAGCAGTGGTGCATTAATTTTCTTGTTTCTAGTACGAAGGCCCTCAGCGAGAAGAACAGGGCAATCCAGAGGAGGAACGACCACCCACACCGGCTCGGCTCTCGCGGCTATGCGGGGAAGGAGGAGCAGTGGAAGAAGGCTGAAGACGAGGCGTCGCATTTCGTCGACTCCCCTGACCTACCACTCTCTGAGATCCGCGATCAGCGATGCAAGCGTTGGTGGCTGGCCATAGGGACCGTGTCGGCCACGGGGACTGTGGCGTTCCCAAACCCCAGGGACGTCGAGGTCGTGCAGCGACTCGTAAGTTGGCTAACTATGATCACTAGTGTGCGCACAAGTTTGTATATATTTCTTCCTCGCAATGGAGAGCTTTCAATGTAACAGATCTCTTGCTCGAAGGAGGCGACCGAGGGATTGTTCAGTCCCCATAGGGAGAACGACATCCTTACCCGGGCTCTAGGGAACAAGGAGCATCCAGGGCGGACGCGAACCATGGGGGCTGTGGTGCCATGGAAGGAAGGCTTCTCGGAGCCCGGGCAAAAGGCGAAGAAGGCTGGCAGCTGGAAGGAAAGGGAAGTGGAGCTATCTCAGAAGATACGAGCAGATGTGACTGCACAAGTCGCGGACATGTTCGCTCAAATGAACGAGAAGTATGAATGCCTCAGTTGAGTTGTGCAGTCCAAGGGTTTAGATCCAGCTGCCAAGGTCGACGCTGCCAGGCCGAGTAGTGTTGGCTCGAAGGTTCACGTGGATCCGGTGGACCTGATCGAGGTATTGCAACTCTTGAGCTATATATGCAGTTCGGCTGATGCCACTCCCGTTACGTTAGAATTGTTTCGCTAACCTGTTATAATTGTTGCAAATTGCAGAAGCCGGAGAGCTGTAGCCTATTGATCAACATAGGCGACAAACCTGTTGCGGTTGCAAACGGGGTCATATACCAGTCTTGGGAGGATGTCCGGATCCACTGCGTACCTCTGGAACCTGGATTTGCAAAGGTACAGGTGGACATGGCCCTCCCGGGCTACAGCTCTCACTAGTACAGAAAAGCTTTCTTCTATCGGTAAAAAAAACTCTTCTACTATCGGTTTTCGTACCGATAGAGATAGACACGATAGAACAAGACAGAACATTTTCTATCGGTAAATAACCGACAGAAGAAATTAGCAATTCTATCGGCATCTTAGGAGTGTACCGATAGCCAAACCGTCTTAGCCTGACGATTAACGGTGGGAAAAGTACACTATTCTAACGGTTAATTACATGATTACCGACAGGAAAATATTACTATTCTATCGGCACCTTATGATTGTACCGATAGAAAACCCGTCCTCGTCTGACGTTTAGCGTTGGGAAAAATACCCATATTCTAACGGTTAATTATAAGTTTACCGACAGAAAAAAGTGTAGCACTCTCTCGGTTGGAAATGACATTATCGATAGAAAAAATCACAGTAGTCTCTCGATTGTGGATGAGTTCACCGGCAGGAAAAGTCACTATATTCTGACGGTTAATTTCAAGTTTACCGATAGAAAAGTGGGTAGTAATCTCTCGGTTGTGGATGAGTTTACCGATAGACAAAACCACAGTAGTCTCTCGGTTGTGGATGAGTTCACCGGCAGGAAAAGTCACTCTATTCTGACGGTTAATTTCAAGTTTACCGATAGAAAAATGGGTAGTAGTCTCTCGGTTGTGGATGAGTTTACCGATAGACAAAACCACAGTAGTCTCTCGGTTGTGGATGAGTTCACCGGCAGGAAAAGTCACACTATTCTGACGGTTAATTTCAAATTTACCGATAGAAAAAACTACAGTAGTCTCTCGGTTGTGGATGAGTTTACCGATAGAAAATTTGTAGTGGCCTGTCGGCTGTGAATGAATTTGCCGATGGAACATTCACATATACAGTACATTATTTGCATTCACAATACAGTACATTCACATATACAGTACAGATGCAATACATTATAGATTGGATACACAATACAGTACAGATTGACACATTAGACAGTTATTCACATATATATCGACAAATACAAATTGCAATCCAATGTGGACATTTATTGACATATATATTTATTCACATGTATATAAACAGTCTATGCACAGAGTACACGAAAAAGAGAAAATTATCATGGCGGATGGTTGGGCGCAACTTCCTCCATGACATATTGAGCCCAGATTTGTCGAAGATCTCTAATCTTTGCATTTTCGTATGAGTCTTTCGACATGGCGATCTGCAAGCATGTGTGAATACTTAGTAACTAACTTCCTAATTTAGAACGTGACACCCAATTTTCAAATTTGAGTTAGCTATCGATGCTTACCTGGGGGAATTGGGCAAAGTTTGTCTGCACTAGGTCGTACATGTAGCGCAACACATAAAACCCGCATTCCCACGATTGCGGCTGCTGATGGCACTGAGATAATTGCATATGCGAAGACATGTTAGCTATTGTTTCCATAAACTAATTAAGCATAAACAAAAAGTCCCGTGAGTACCTCATATTATTTCCAAGCTAGTAGGGAGCCCTGCGGTGCGGCATGCCTCCCTCCAGCGGACGCATATTTATCAAAAGCCCTGCATTTCAGTTAGTATTGCCCGTTAATGTATTATCATGAGCTAGTGAGGTGAAAATTTAAATCAAACATATAAGTTACTTACGCCTCCATATTCCCCTTGACCACATATTCCATCGATAATTTGTCACGCATCGAATCGAGGTAGTACACCTCGTTCCTCGGCGGACAGATCACGATGAGGATCCAGTGGCCCCTGAATTGTACGTAAAAGAGGACCGCGTGCACAAAGTATATCTCAGGTGTAACATACAAGATCGAGTTAAATTAGTACGAAATGCACTAACCTTTGGTGGTACGGCACCAGAATGAACTCCCTGTCCTGCTGCGCCATCAGCGCCTTGGATATGTACTGCTCAGCGTGCGCGGCGTCGTGCTCTAGCATCGTGAGGCTTATTTTCTCTGGGTCGAGGAAACCCACCTTGTCACACGCAGCCTCCGATGCTAGCCTGTACATGCACCTGCATGCAAAGGACGACATTAGTATTGCACAGAAAGTTACTACATTTCAAATGAACTACAACAATGCAGAGTTAGCAAACAGAGTTAGAAAACAGCAATACATAGCATCAGCAAACTCACAGGACTCCAGTCCGTATGATGGACATATCAAGCTCCCGCCCGTTGTAGAGGTCGAACAGATCCTCGTGTGCCACGGATATACTCCCGGGCTCACGGTGGAACTGCCCAGGCCTGTAGGGAACTAAGAAGTTCAGATTGCGCGGAGCTCGGTGTAGGTACCACGCGTGGAGGTCTCTGGTTGATCGATCCAATTTGCGCAAAGCTGCCTCCGACATGAGTGGGAGCCCGTTCGTGAACCTCTCCGGCTGTCCCTGTCGCCCTTTTCCCTTGCCTTTGCCCTTGCCTTTTCCTGGGACTGAGCGCGTACCTTCGAAGGCAAGGGCGAGGTGATGGCAGCTTTCTTCGGAGGTGAAGGCGTAGATGCGCTGGGTGGGGTGGAGGCCGTCTTTGATGTGTCCAGGGTCGCACGAGATCGGGCCTCATGCCCCGAGCTGGGGGCGCAGTCCCCTGGTAGCCCAGCGGCAGGCCACTTCAATTAATGAGCACGTATGTTAGATTATGCAAGTTGAGTGTACTGAGTAGGATGTAATCCAAAATGTGTAGGATTTACCGGTTGTATTACAAGACACTTCTTGGGCCACTGTACGTAGGAGCCCACTGCCTCAGCAATTGTCTGCAGTTCCTCTGTTGGGACTGGCAACGGAGAATCGTTGTAGCCCGGCATGGCCATGTCCACCTGTACCTTTGCGAAACCCAACCGCAGAGGTACACAGTGGACCCGGACATCTGGCCCAGACGGATATACGAAGCCGTGTCCAACCACTTCCTGCCCGGCGCCTACGTGATTCTGTAGGATGCAGCCCTCCGGCCCCTGCAAATTTGTAACAATTAAGTGCACAGATGAAGGCTTGCATCAACTTAAGTGCACAGATGAAGGCTTGCAGTACCTCAAGTAGATCCACTGGATCCGCGAGTACCTTCGAAGCGCAACTGCTTATCCGACCCCGCGGGGTACCGTCGTCCTGGGGATCCACATCTGCACTCTTGGCCAGCAATGCTTCTCTCAACCGTGCAAACTCTTCCCTCATTTGTGCGACCTCGGTCTGCACCTCAGACTGTACCTCAGCCCGTATATCAGCCCGTATCTCCGCCCGTATCTCCTCCCGGACCTCAGCCCGTATCTTATCGGAGAGGTCAGCTTCCTTTTCCTTCCAGGTGCGGGCCTTCTTCCTCGGTGGAGCCGGATCTACGAAACCGGCCTTCCACGACACAATGGCTCCCACGGCCCGTGTCCGCCCGGGATGCTCCTTATTTCCTAGAGCCCGGGTGAGGATGTCGTTCTCCCTCTGCGGAGTAAACAATCCCTCCGCTGCCTCCTTCTCAAAAGAGATCTGTTACATTTGAAGGTACCTTGTGAGACAAATTGCCTTATATACACTTGTGCGCACACAGTTTACGAGGTTAGCCAACTTACCATTCGCCTCACAACGTCGGCGTCCCAGGGGTTGCGAACTGCATAGACCCCGTGGACGACACGGACCCCCTCCCCCTCCACCATCGCTTGCACCTCTCATCCCGGATCTCAAAGAGCGGCAACTCAGGGGTGTCGATGACAGGATTTTGTTCGTCTTCCTTCTTCCACTGTTCCTCCTTCCCCGCATAGCCCCGGGATCCGAGCCGATGCGAGTGGTCGTTCCTCTTCTGGATCGCCCTATTCTTCTTGCTAAGGGCCTTGAACTCCTCAGTCCCCTTCTGCTTGGTGAATTTCTCCCATACCTCCTCCGATATGAAGGGGTACTTCTCGCAAGGAGATTTCCCCGCAGCGAGGAAATTACTGACGAGCCAGCTCTTAAAGGTTTTCCATGTTCCGTTCATGTCCTTCAAGCAGGCAGTCCTAGGTGTATCGTCGGGGATGTTCCACTTAGCCTGTTTCCGAAAAATACATACAATTAATCACGAGTTAGTTAAACTTTAGTATAAGCCAAGAGAACGTGATTACGAAAGAGTTCAGCGATTTCAGTTCATTTAACCTTCACTTCCGCCCACAACCTATCCCTCTCGTCCGCCGTCACGTCCTTCCAGCTCTGGACGGTGATCTTCACCCTTTCTTTCGCCAACAGCCCAACGTAGGCCGCGTACCTCTCAGCATTCTTTCCAATCGGCCTCCCAAATTGGTTGAACTCACAAGAAAGATCCGTGCGTTTGGCCAAACGCCCAACGTCGTCGCGCCTCGCCCCACCCTCTTGCGCTGGGATGTAACAGCTACATCTTCAGTAGTTACGATGGGGTTGGCCTTAGTCGAACCACTAGTACCATCCGATGAAGACGACGACATGTCTTCCCCTACAAAACCTTCAACAAACCATATATATGGCAATTAATTCGCCTTGGAGTTCCATAACTCAGCCCAGGACTGGAGACTAACTAGGGCGGCAAAAGGGAAAATAATACAAAAAGAAAGACATGCATAAATTACTTCCTGAACTCTTCAGAAATATTTTCTATCGGTAAACACATGAGCTGCCGATAGACCATAACAATTACCTCCACAGAAGACAATTTTTCTATCGGCAAACACGTGAGATACCGATAGAACATAACAATGTTCTCTACATATGGAATTTTGCTGACAAGCCACCATTCACTGTCATCACATAACATTCTCGATGATTTGCTACACTAATATTCATGGGCCAGCATTATTATTTCACACGTAAATATGCACACAAGCATCTAAGTGCCCTGTGCAGAATCTTTAGCCTAGCCTGTATGTGAGTTATCAGGACTTCACAGCTATTAGATTGGGAAAAGTCATGTATATAGGCATTTGAAACATATACATCGAAGACCCATCCACATTGCCATATATTCATACGAAGTGAGTAAAAATTCCCAACCAAACTAGTACATTGCATGGCTCATGTCCTTCCAGATCCAAATTAAGTTTTACTACTTGTGCAGAAAAATTTTCTATCGGTAAACACATGAGCTGCCGATAGAATATGTGTAAGAACACCTCCAACATATAATCTGCATTACATGGCAGTTGGATACAATTGATCACACATACAGCAGTATAGATAAGTTAAAATCTCAAAACAGGTTCATTACAGCACTGGAACATATTATGTAAACCCTAATTAAAATCAACATTGCCTGCGGAATGTACATAAGACAACACAATAGGGAACCCTAGTGTAATTGCAAAACTCGAAGAATTAGTACGTGCAAAACACTAGGATCAAATAAAGAAGATACTGGAAATAGAACGACGAATTAGGGTATTTACGGCGGCGATCAGTTCTGGTGATGGAGAGGCGGTGTAGAACGCAGCGGCGGCCGGCGAAGGACGAAAATAAGAACCGGTGGCAGTGGCGAACCAGTGTCCAGCCGGCGATCGTCGTGTGGGAGAGAGGAAGTGAGTGGTCACGGCGGAGGTTGGGGGTTTCTTCGCTCTCGAAGAGACGCAGTGCTCTAAGGTGGAACTATTCGAGTGGAGGGAAACTAAAGGGCCGTGTACGAGTAATAAAGTAGCGGAGGAACTTTTCTATCGGTATAACAAAATGATACCGATAGACTTATGTACTTTTCTATCGAAACAACAAAATAATACCGATAGAACAAGTAAATTTCCCGGAAAAATATTTGAAGTAGTGGATGCCTTTTTCTATCGGTATAAACAATAAAATCCCGTGAGACCAATTTTCCACAGAAAATTTTTTTAAAGTGCTTGAGATTATAGTATTGGGTGCCATTTTTCTATCGGTATAAACAAAAAAATCCCGTGAGCCCAATTTTCCCCAGAAATTTTTTTTAAAGTGCTTGAGATTATAGTTTCTATCGGTAAAAACAACAAAATACCGTGAAAAGGTGCCTTTTTCTATCGGTATAAACAAAAAAATCCCATGAGCCCAATTTTCCCCAGAAAATTTTTTTAAAGTGCTTGAGATTATAGTTTCTATCGGTAAAAACAACAAAATACCGTGAGAGTAATGAAAAGTGCCTTTTTTTCTATCGGTATAAACAATAAAATCCCGTGAGACCAATTTTCCCCAGAAAAATTTTTTGATTAAGTGCTTGAGATTATAGTATTGTGTGCCCTTTTTCTATCGGTAAAAACAACAAAATACCGTCAGAGTAATGAAAAGGTACACAATTTAACATCAAACAGACCGTGGTTGAAAGCTGCAGAATGTTAAAGAAAGAGGGAAGATAGCCGGAAAATTGGAAAATTGACATAAAAAGAAATTGTTCATTCATTGTTGTTTTATCACTTACAAAAAAAAAAAGAAAACCCGAAATGCTAGGTCAAGGGGTGGTCTTAGCTCTGGCTGCATGTAGAATAGAGTCAGTTAGACTTGCAGCCAGGACGCAGGACTCCTCTAGCGACAAGTTGTCCCTAGGATCAACTACTACCGCGTCGAGAAGGCCTGCGACCTCCCTCAGCTTCGCTATGATATCCTTCATAGTCAAACCGCAGCCAGCGATGGTCATATCCGCGGCTTTCTTCTCCTCGCGAAGACGCCTCGTCCTCGCCCTAGCATTGTCACCATCCGTCTTCATGCGCTTAATGCGCTGGAAGAGATCGTCAAGGTCAAGCCGTAGCTGAGTGTGCTTGTCTGTAAGGAGCTTGTGCTCCTCCTGGAGGGCCCTCAGGTCAGCCTTCACTTTGGCAGTGTCTTCTACGGCTACCATTCCCTGTGCAAATCAACAGGTCAAGAATGAACTGAACATGGATTAACAATACAGGGGTAAACCGAGGAGATTTAGAGTTCTTACCGGGGAGGGCGTGGATGACGATCCCATGGAGGTTGCCATTGTGAAAGAGAAGATGAGGAGTCGAACCGTTCGAGAATTAGAAAAACAACAAAATACCGCGACGCATGGCGAGGTACTTATAGAGTTTCCAAGGCGACGCATGGTGACACGGTTGAGAATTCAAAGCGGCAGAGTATTCTTCTATCGGTAAAAACAGGAAAAAGTCGTCAGATAGCAAATACCGTGAGACTAACGAATTTATTCTAACGGTAAAATAGAACAATACCGATAGAAAACTTCTTGAAGTGCCTGAGAGAAGATGTCCTTCTCTATCGGTATAAATAACAAAATACCGTCAGAAAAAAGGGATTTTTGCAGAACTTAATTTGAAGAGGCTGCGATGAGATTTTTGTAAGTGCTATTTGAAGGGAAGAATTAAATATTTACAGGATAAAGGTACTGTACATGTTAGAACTCATGCTGTGGAGTAAAATTGAGATGTATTAATGCTGTGAACTAGCTTATCATTAAATTCTAAAGAAAAATGTACTGCCTGATGTATTAATGATAAGTTCCTCACCTTGCTGCAGAACTTGTGGGCTGTTTGCTTGGCATTTATTCCTGAAATAGAAATTAATCATCAATGGTTCTCAACCCATAATCCTTCTTCGTGGTCATCTCGCAGATACGTTGGTTCGTCGATATATTCAGTACGGATAGATTGAATGTCCTCTAAAAATGGAGGTATTTCATCGAATTGGTTATACTCCTCTTCGTCGACAACATCTTCGACCCCAACAATACGTCTCTTGCTGTGGAGGACAACATGCAAGTTTGGATTGGCCGGGTCAACGATGTAGAATACCTGTGTGGCTTGCTTTGCAAGTATGAATGGATCGTCTTGGTGTCCGACTCTACCAAGATCGACGAGAGTAAACCCGTAACTGTCAACTTGAACACCTCGAGGGATTTCGACCCATTGGCATCGAAACAGGGGAATCTTAAGTAATCCGTAATCGAGCTCCCATATTTCGTCAATAACACCGTAATATGAGTTCAGCGCCCTTACTGACCTGGCATCCTCGGAAATAGCAAAAAGTGTCACTCCGCTACATTGCGTACTACTCTTGGCGTCTTGAGCTCTTGTGTAAAATGAATACCCATTGATGTCGTACCCCTGCCAAGTCCCTACAGTGAATCTTGGGCCTCTAGCCAACCATGTCACAGTTTCACTTACGGAGCCCTCGGCAGCTCGCGTGACTCTTTCTTGGATCCACTCAGCAAATTTCCTGTTATGTTCTCTGCTTACCCAAATGTCTGACTTCGAAGGATTCTGTGACCGTAACATTACCTTGTGCTCGTGTATGTATGGCTCGACCTCCGTCATGTGTTGTAAGACCCAAAAATGTGATTTTGCGTACACATCACGAGCGGGGACGATAGCTTTGAATCCAATCGTTCCGATTCCCTCAAGCCTACTCTCGTGTCGGGACCTAGGAACACCAATTGGGTCAACCCCGGCCATATAATCTGTGCAAAATTCAATCACCTCCTCGGCGGCATAACCTTCCATGATACTCCCCTCGGGTCGACGACGAGTCCTTACGTATCCCTTAATACACCCATAAATCTCTCAAATGGATACATGTAGCGCAGGCACGCGGGTCCACAAAACTTAATTTCTCTGATAAGGTGAACAATCAGATGGACCATAACATCAAAAAAGGATGGAGGGAAATACATCTCGAGCTGACAAAGAGTTGTAACCACGTCGCGTTGCAAAGCGTCCAGTCCATCGGGATCAATTACCTACGAGGATACAGTTGCGCCAAATATTCATCTCAGAAAAATCTTCTAATTAAGCTCCACAAATGGAGGTAGTGAACTTATAGTACGAGTGCACGTACTTACCTTGCAAGATATTGCGTTGAAGAAATAACATAGGTTTGTGATTGTCTCTCTGACTTTAACTGGGAGAATGCCTCTGATAGCAATGGGAAGCATCTGTAATATCAAGACATGACAGTCGTGGGACTTCATGCCAACCAGTCTTAGTCCTTCATAGACACAAGTTTTTTCAAGTTCGCGGAGTACCCACATGGAACTTTAACACCGTGCAGGCACCGACAGAGTTCTGTTTTTTCGCTCTTGGACAACGTATAGCAGGCCGGGGGGAGGTATGTACGCTTTCCATTCTCTAAAGGTGCAAGCTCAGTCCTTATCCCCATTTCCACCATGTCACGACGAGCTTTCACACCATCCTTTGTCTTTCCCGGAATGTTCAACAACAAACCAATCAAACTGTCACAGACATTTTTCTCTACATGCATGACGTCAATGCAATGTCGAACTTGTAAGTGCTCCCAGTACGGTAGATCCCAGAGAATCGATCTCTTCTTCCAAACATTTTTTTCTCGAGGTTTAGAATGCTTACCGAACTCAACTTTGATGTCGTTCACGCGCGAGTAAATCTCCTTACCGGTCAGAAACACTGGAGCTGATCCCTTCTCAGGCTTCCCGTTAAATGATTTCCTCTTCTTACGGTACGTGTGATGCACCGGAAGAAACCTGCGGTGACCCATGTACACTGTTTTCCGGCAGTTTCGCAGCCACATGCTCTCAGTTTCATCTAGGCAAATAGGGCAAGCCTTGGCTCCTTTCGTACTATACCCCGACAAATTGCCGTAGGCAGGAAAATCATTTATGGTGCAAAATATCAGGGCCCGCAAGATGAAATTCTCTTTCTTGTATGCATCCCACACCTGCACACCCTCGCTCCACAATTTCTGTAAGTCCTCGATTAAAGGCGCTAGAAACACGTCAATATCATTTCCGGGTTGTCTGGGTCCTGAGATTAGTAACGCCATCATGATGTACTTGCGCTTCATGCATAACCAAGGAGGAAGATTGTAGATGCATAAAAGAACCGGTCAAGTGCTGTGCCGGCTGCTCATATTACCATGTGGGTTCATACCATCTGTACTCAGCCCGAACCTTACATTCCTAAGTTCGCCGCCGAACTCAGCAAATGTTCTGTTGATGTTTCTCCATTGAATAGAATCAGCTGGGTGTCTCAGTTTTCAGTCTTGTTTCCGGGCTTCAGCATGCCAACGCAAGTGCTTCGCGACTTTCGGATTTGCAAACAGCCGCTTCAATCTAGGTATCACAGGCAAGTACCACACAGTTTTTGCCGGGGGCCCTTTCCTTACCTCGTGACGTTCACTGTCAATCCGGTCCCTACGCGTATACCTCGATGCGCCGCATCTTGGACAAACATGCAAACTGGAGTACTCGTTACGGTACAACACACAATCATTTGGGCATGCGTGTATTCTTTCGATTTCCATTCCCAACGGACACAACAGTTTTTTGGCTTGGTAAGTAGATCTTGGCAACTCATTTCCCTCTGGAAGCATGTCCGCTAGAAGATCTAATAGTGCCGTGAAACTCTTATCACTCCAACCGTTTCCTGCCTTCAAGTTATATAATCTCAGCACAGAAGACAGTTTTGTAAATGTTGCACATCCAGGGAACAGAGGCTTCTCAGAGTCAGCAATCAGTTTCTCAAATTCACAGAAGTCATTTTCGTTGTAATCTTCCTCTACATCACGTAACATCTCATCTAGATTGTCATCATCATCATCTACATGCACATCGGAATGAACATTACCAAAATTGGGATGATCATCGATATTATTGCAATCCACATCCGAGTCGTGCTGATTGGTAGTAGTGGTGCTTGTTTCCTCAAGATCTTCGCCATGCCATATCCAACGGGTGTATCGCGCGTTAAAACCACGACGAATCAAATGACTCTTAATTTGATCAGAGTTGCTAAACCTCTTCAAGTTCATACAATCTGTACAAGGACAGAGCATATTTTTCTCTCCCTTCCTCTCCTGTTGTTGTTCAGCAAATTTAATAAACTCATTCACACCATCTAAATATTCAAGAGTAGTACGTTTTATTCCATACATCCAATATTTCCTGCCCATCTACAATTAACAAAATTTAACGAGTAAGCCATGCATGAAACCTGCCCGATTAAGTTATGTATATGTACATGTACAGCCTCTTACAACAGATACATGTGTTGAACCCTAGCCTGACGAAATTAACACTAATTAACCTAGCTAACTACACAATACAAACTAGTTAGCTCCTAAAACATGACGCATTTCCAGCTACCAAGCTCCCAAGCTTAGAGCTACAAACTTGGAACTACACAATACAGCTAGCTTGCAAGTAGAGAGGAAGGGAGATCTAGAGGGAGAGAGAGATAAGTGTCGACGATTAAGCGTACCTTAAAGAGAGGGGCGCAATCAACTTCCCTCCAGCCTGCGCTGATCACCCTAGCAGTGTAGCTGGAACTTTCGTCACAAACAGAGGGACACAGAGTGCAACAGAACAAATTAAAGAGCAGCTCAGCAATGGTCGAGTGGGGTTTTCCTTATAATGGACATTTTTCTAACGGTAAATACATGAAATAACCGTTAGACTAACTTAGGTAATTTGCCGCTCACATATTCTATCGGTAAAAACACACACATACCGTTAGAGAATGTGCATTACCGAGCAAGTACAGGACTTCTTCTTTCGGTAAATATGTGTACGAACCGTTAGATGATGCATGACACTCGGGCATGAGTTTTTCTATCGGTAAATATGTGTATTTACCGTTAGAATATACATTACTGAGCAAATATATGTGTTTTCCTATCGGTAAATATGTGTACTTACGTTAGATCATGCATGACACAGCACGCACATGAGTTTTTCTATCGGTATATATGTGTACTTACCGTTAGATGATGCATGACACTCGAGCATGAGTTTTTCTATAGGTAAATATGTGTATTTACCGTTAGAATATACATTACTGAGCAAATATATGTGTTTTCCTATCGGTAAATATGTGTACTTACCGTTAGATCATGCATGACACAGCACGCACATGAGTTTTTCTATCGGTATATATGTGTACTTACCGTTAGATGATGCATGACACTCGAGCATTAGTTTTTATATCGGTAAATATGTGTATTTACCGTTAGACTATGCATGACTGAGCAAATATATGTATTTTTCTATCGGTAAATACACATATTTACCGTTAGAATATGCATGACTGAGCAAATATATGTGTTTCCTATCGGCAAATATGTGTATTTACCGTTAGAATATGCATGACTGAACAAATATATGTGTTTTCCTATCGGTAAATATGTGTACTTACCGTTAGAGGAGGTACTGGTACCAAACTGGGACAAACATGCACATGCCATTTCTCACATTCAAGGAATCATATCAATGTAACATCAAACAGATCTTACATCAAACGGATCTTAACTAGAAGATAAAGCAATATATTTCAAGAAATGCTAATTTGTGGATTAACTAGGAGACACAAAAATACTTTTCGTAGGTAGTTGAGACTTCATCTTGCCAAAGAAATTACAGATGCCAGTTCACAAATTCAGGTACAAACATACACATGCCAGTTCACAAATTGAAGTGCATGTCTCAAACAGCAGTACAAATACACACCTACCTACCAATACAATTAAATACACAAATACTCCCTGCACATTCAAGTTCATGTCCCAATTAGCAATACATGATACACAAATATACAACAATATACAAATACAACAATTCACACATTCGATGTATATTACAAAAGCCACATCTGAAATTAACAACAGATCACGACGAGGACCCAGTGGCCCATACATGCATTTTACATAAAAGGGAACCTTTGCAGGTTGCCACAATGCAACTACCGACTACAAGTTATACCTGATACATCACAAATCCATTCATCCAAAACAGCAAATGTCTGAACCACATTGGACTTAACCATAGGAGTTCAGTTCGAAGACGCCCGAGGAGCTGGAACTGCCGTCGACATACATTTGTACGTATTGGTGATTTCCTCGGACTCAAACTCGATCAACTCAACTCAACTCAACTCAACTCCATTAACAAAAAGAACCTACCTTCCAAGATGTTGTTCTGTGTAGTGATGGTGTAGAATGGCTGTGCAAATAACAACAATTCTTCTTCTCCAAGCAGGTAAGCATCTGGCCACAAGCTGGTGCATGCAAAAAAATGTAAGATGCTTTCTATAGGTCCTGATTTGAGAAACACGCCGGGCTTAAGCATCTTCTCGACCGAGCCAACCAAGATCTCGCCCTTCACGTCCTTCCAGCTCTCGACGGTGATCTTCACCATTTCTTTCGCCAACAAGCCAACGTAGGCAGCGTACTGCGATGAAGAACCGTGAAATACGTTGCCTCTCACGAGCATCATCCAAGGACCTGAACAGATCATAATCATATTGAAAAAAAGACACATCAAAATGAAGGATACAAAAAAAGCAGAATTATTGCCATAATCGGATTAGAATAATCTAACAATATTGCAGAAATTTTATGTACCTTCCTTGGGATGCCGACGTCTAGAGGGCGTCGATGGAGCTGCGGAGGTGCAGCGGTCCCCTGTAGAGGTGCGCCGGCCGTCCATGGAGCTTACGGGTTAGGACTACGAGCCGCAGATGAACTGTGAGAATGAAAGAGACATACCCTTGTATTTATACAACTATATATTTTCTATCGGTACGAAAACAGAATACCGTTAGTAATAAAAACATCTGTAGAAGGCGAATGGTTCTATCGGCACAATACATATTACCGATAGGAATTTTTGTACATACTCTATCGGTGTGTACGTACATTGCCGATAGAATATTACTAGTTGTAGAAGGCCAACAGTTCTAAGATATTTTTTGCAATATTCTACCGGTATAAACATTCATTACCGATAGAATAAAACTATTTGAAGACGAACAGTTCTAAGCAATTTTCTATATATTCTAACGGTAAAAGAATCCATTACCGATAGAATAAAAATATTTGTAGAAGGCCAACTATTATATCGGCGCACTACATATTGCCGATAAGAATTTTTAATATACTCTGTCGGTATATTCATACAGTAGCGATAGAATAAGTCTAGTTGTTGAAGTCGACCAGTCCTATCGGCGCACAACATTCTTCCGTCAGTACTTATACATCTCTTCTAACGGCAAATATGTTCATCACCGCTAGAGTAAATCATACTATTTATTCTATCGGTAAGTTTGTTAGAAACCGATAGGGAAAATACATCCGTCGGGCTTTTATGACCGCGAGGCACATTTTCTATCGGTTTTCTGCTGTTTCGCTAATAACCGATAGAAGATAGGGGTTAGTAGACTGCATTTCTGTACTAGTGTCTTTTCTGTTGCCCGTCCCAACGGACGAAATGCGGACAATTGACGAGGCATTGGGCTCGTACATACAGTGGCCCAAGAAGGGTGTTAGACTACAGGAGGTAAACCCTAGCCATTCTAGCTTACAACTCAGTTAATATACTCAATTTGCAAAATCTAATTTAAGCGTTTGTACTTAAAGTGGACGATGAATACCAGCTTACTTCCGGAGGACACCACCCCCGCCACAACGCATGAGCGAACTCCTTCGGCCCCCATGCCTCCTCCGACGGCCTGAAACCCTTCGCCATCAAATGAGGCCGACGGCACCACACCCCAACCTTCGAAGGTATACACTCGCTCCCCGCCCAAAGGCAAGGGCAAGGCCAAACAAAGCCAGCCGGGTACGTTCAACAACGGGTCCCCACTCGTGTCGGAGTACCTTCTGCGCAATATGGATCAAATAACCAGAAGTCTCCACGAGTGGTACCTAACCCGGTCTAGGCGCCACATCAACTTCTTGGTTCACTTCAGGCCAGCCCATTTTCACTGTGAGCCCGGGAGCATATCGGTGGCCCACGAGGATTTGTTCGACCTCCTCAACTGGCGGGAGCTTGATATGTCCATCATACGGACTGGAGTCCTGTGAGTTTGCTGTTGTCTGAAGTTATCACAGTTCGTTTCATAAATCTAATCACTTTTTGTATGCACTACTTACTAATGTCTACTTTGCATCCAGGTGCATGTATAGGCTGGCATCGATGAGGGCATGTGACAAAGTGGGTTTCCTCGACCCAGAGAAAATAAGGCTCACGATGCTAGAGCACGACTAAGCACATGCGGAGGAATACATATCAAGGGCACTACTAGCGCAGCAGGACCGAGAGTTCATCCTTGCGCCGTATCACCAAAGGTTAGTGCATTTCCTACTAATTTAACTCATTCTTGTATGTTACGCCTAACATATGTATGAAACGGTTCGCTTATATATGCAATGTAGGGGCCACTGGGTCCTCGCCGTCATTTGCCCATGGATGAATGAGATCTATTACCTCGATTCGATGAGCGACAAGGTGGCGCATGTTTTCACCCTCACATGGCACATAGACGCGTAAGTAACATAGTTGTCTTAAATTTTTCTCTGACTAGCTAATTAATGATAACATATTAATCGGCAATGCTAAATTAAATACAGGGCTTTCAAAAATTATGCTAGTGCTGGAGGGAGGCATGACGCGTCGAAGGGCACAACAATTTCTTGGAAAGAATATGAGGTAATTAATACGGATGGAAGTTGTAACACCCTGAGTTAGGGGTGAAAACTTCCTTTTTCATCAAATGGCATGCATGCATGTATCTGTATTAATAGCCAGATTAGTTTCTATCTCAAGCCCTAAAATCTCCAAAATCTATCCTATGACCTCAAATTAAGATCAGATTGTTCAGATGTGATCTATCAGTTACTCTGAACTTAAAAGTCTTCAGAACCCAGATCCAATTCTATCTCTAACTCCCAGAATTATCAACTCCTTCTGTTTTCGAAAACAGAAATACCTTATATTACCCAAATACCCTAAGTTTAGAAATACAGATTTAATCAAAATCTTGACCAAGTTCAGACCAGATTATTCCTGGAATATGATCATGGGTATGTCAATACCTTAATCTAAAAAGTTGACAGCCAAATTTTATCATCTAAACCTTTTTCACAAATCAGTCCAAGACTTATCGCAAATTAGTCCTTATCTGATATCTGAAAACCTAAAAAGACTAAAATCTCCAGATTAACTCTAAATTCAGAATTTCTTCAGCAGATCTTTTCTAATTGCTATTTAACACAAGTGACTCTTCTGTGCAGATATCAAAATCGAACCCTAAATGCCAGAATTCGAAATCGACAAAACTCAAATCTAATTTTACCCTAAATTACTCAATTTTCAGTTTGTATCAAAAGCTATCCAAATGTGCCAAGTTTTATTTTCAATCCTTGCCAAATCATCTGTGGAATAAAGATTTCGAAAATAGCAGAATCAAATTCAGAACAAACGTTCCAAATCATTAGATTTACAGATCAGTCCAAATCAAGAATTGGAAATTACAAATGAACCCAGATTCGACCAGGCTAGCTACTGTGCGCATGACCAGAGATTGCCGTGGTTGCCATGCGCCGTGCACGCTCGCCGCCGGCCAAGTTCCGCTTGCATTTGTGCTCGTGCATGCTTGCTCTTCCTATTGCGCACGCGTCAGTGTCTCAGCCATCGCCGTGGCAACACTGTGGCAGCGTCGACGACAGCACCGCCCTCGTGCGCGACCAGTAGCAGAAACACCAGGCTTTTGTCAGTTGCTTTTGCGCCGTGCCAGTTGTTGTCGCCACCGTGTGCTCTAGCGTTGCAAAGTCCCGATGAACCAACGTGGTGATCAGCTACAGACTTGTCACCGTCGCAATCACCGCCCTTGCTGTGTCTTCGCCGCTGATGTTCAGCACGCAACCAATCGCATCACCAACTGCCAAATCAATTCACTGCTCCCTCCTTGCAAGCTTCGCCTGGCCTATTTATACACCACTGTACCCCAGCAACTTCTTGTTTCACTGGAAATCAGCTAAGTCTCGAAACTCTCCTGTTTTCGTCTTCTTCTCCGGCAAGCCGTCGAGGAGGCTCATGGTGCCAGCTTCATCCGTTGTACCAAACTCCAAATTGAATCCATCAGTGAGTTCCTCTACTTATCCTCTCTGTGTAGTACTGTTTAATTGCTCACCGGTGACCCCTAACGCCGGCGATCACCGGAATTGTCAATTGCCCTGTTCCTGTAATGTAGCTTAATTCAGCCCGAATTAGCTCTCGTATCTGTAATCAAAATTGATCAGTAAGCTAATTCAAGCATGCCTGTGAACTTAGAACAATCAATTGAGCCCAATTTGAAGCTATTCCCGATTTTGCAATTTATCAGTTGTTGGCTCTCGTCGCCAAGCCACACCGGCGATCCTCCGGCCAAATTGACATCGCCAGTAGCTTACTCATACCCATATATCACTTCCCAAGCTTGGAATCGAGTTCATTCGGCCTAAATTGAAAAACCCCAAATAGCAGTGTTCTTCTCCGGCACAGTTCACCGGAAAAGTGTTCCCGGCCGTTTCAGCTCAAATCACTTTGTCCGCTGTGTGTGCCTTAGCCTCCTGAGCATTTTTGTCTTCTAGCCCGACACCTAGATCGGCCTAGATTGGAAGATATAGCCATGCCAAGATCTTGTCCAGAACTGTTCCTGTACAACCAATTCATCTCAGTTCATCATCAAATTTCTTGCTTTCTAGCCATTTTCAGCCCCAGATCCTATTGAATGATTTATTCCTGTTATCAATGCCTACCTCCCAGACAAAGTGGTGCATCATTTGGGGCCCTAGATCAAAATTTATGTTAAGCCCTAGTTTCTGGCCATGTCAAGATTAATGCCAGGCTATGTCAGTCAGTGGCATTAGCCCTTTTCACTGCCTTCCAGATGTGCATCTTGAGCATAACTTTGTCCCTTAGATTCCTGAAGTTGTGATCTACAGTTTCTTCTTCTATCACAACTTGATTTGAGCCCTTGAATTATATTTGTTGCTAAACCCTAATTTTTGACATTTTCTCAGTATATGCCAGCCAATGGCATTGGCCTTGTTTACCCACTTCTGGTTGTGTAATTTGAAATCCACTTTGTCCACTGAATTTGTAGAGTTGTGATCTACATTTTCTTCTTCTACCACAACTTGAGATAAGCACCCTAGCTTTTCTTAAAGCTATGTCCAAGCTTTGATCCGAATGTCGATCTATTGACATTCGCTATTTCGATTAAACCAGCCACAAAATTATTATTCCTATCGTAAACCTGAAACCCTAAGATTATCTAATCACCATCCTTAGCCCAAATTCCTTGAAACCCTAGAATCTCGACTCAATTCAATTTGCAGTTCAACTTATCTCCAGTATAGTTCAATCATTCTTGTTAAGCATTTCTGCATATAAGTCTTAAAACATTTTAATATTATAAGTAATTATTGTATGTTTGTTTGTCGTCGAGCAGATTCAGAAGCTGACTTTGAAGATTTCGCTGTTGACCCGTCATCGACTGCTGTATTTTACGACGCGGAAGGCAAGTCATATCCTTCGTCATCTTGAACCTATATTTTAAATGTTGCTAAAACATAACCTTGACTATAGGCAATATTGCATGTGAAAGATTGAGAATGATTGATTTATGAATTGGCAGTACTAGACTGGTTATCTGTAAAATGTGAAATAAACAAGTTTTGAGCCATGAACTATTATATGTATCTATATACTTATATTCATGAAATAAAACCCCTAGCCGTGACCAGAAAAATGGTATGGATGGCTGTAGCACTGGAGGTGCTAGACTGCAAAGGAATGCAGGCGCTGAAGGTGCAGGGTTGTGGATGGTCTGGTCACTGGCATATAAGGACTAGAACCTTGTGTTGTGCGTCTAGTGGCATGAACAACGTGCTAACCGCAAGCCTGGTATGGGACAGGCCTGAACAAGTAATTATGTGGATCGCACATGAAACCCCTGCATGAGATGTGTAGTGATGCACGATAAACACGGAGCGCGGCTCCCACACATATCACTGAAGGTGATCAAGCACGCTGACCCAGTAATGGGAATAAGCAATGGGGTGGAGGTTTGGATACAACCTGCCACAACTGTGCCTCGCTGAGAGCCACAGGGTCGGGGGTGAATTGTGAGTAAAACATAACAAAAGTTCTTGTTATTTCCACCTTGCCGCTCACAGTATGAAGTGAGTCAGGGGTCCAATCATTTTGTTATGATAGGAAAGGTTTGAAAGTGGAATATCTTGCGGGTAAATTGGTACCTCTCTGCAGAGTTAAAAATGTATTCGAATACTCCGAGCTCCCGGGTTTTATAGGAGTCTGCTGCGGTGGATTAAATCCACGGGGTGTGACACAAGTATTATTTTCTAAATAAAATATGTTTTAATCAAGATTACACAAATGACATGTGTTGTCATGATAAGGAGTGCTGCCGTGGGCTGTCGTGTGTCGACGTGTCGCGGTAGTGCTATAATCTAGTGAACATGTTTGATGATGTTATATTATAAAAAGTGCTGTCATAAGATGAGATGAGAAAGGAAAAGATTATTTTACAAATATCCATAATTCTTGACTAGTCTAGGTTCATATCATCACTACTATATGTATCTACTCTTACCTATGACTTGCTGAGTACGTAAGTGCTCACCCTTGCAACATTCAACTCAATAGATGGAGCCTACCTTGATCAAGATGATGGCACGGAGTACTTCGTGGATCCAGAAGGAGGAGAATCAGTTCCGCCAGAACCCTGAAGTGTGTTGTTCTGCCGTCAACTTCTTTTGTGGGAGGGTCACCTATTTTCTGCTGCGTAGTTAAATATTTTGCTAAACCCTGAATGCCTTGTAGGCATTGTAATCCTCTTTATGTAATATTAAGGCCAGCAGGCCACACTGCTAAATATTTTGTGAGTACTCTGTTGCAATGTAATATACTCCTGTGTTTGGCTCATCCTGGGAAGTCAAAGGTTTGTGGTTTGGGACTAGCTGCAGCGAGCTAGGTCTCTACAGGAGTAGTCGTTGTCCCAGTTTCGGGGCGCGACAGAAGTACTCATGATGACTCTTTTAATTTAAGCTTAATTAGTTCTTTCGAGTTAATGTGGGTTTATGTCTTTGCATATGCAATTTTTCCAATGCCATCAGCAGCTACAATCGTGGGAATGTGGCTTCTATGTCATGAGATTCATGTATGACCTGATCAGGAGAAACTTTGCCCAATTCCCTAAGGTAACCATTTTTCCTGACTCAAAGTCGAACTTTAATTGGATGTGACGTACGATCCTAACTTCATACACGCATATATGCAGAGCGCCATGTTGAAAGAGCAATATGAGTTGCCTCAATTGAAGGAGCTGCTAACAATTTGGGCTCAATATGTCATGGAAGAAGTGGCTATCAACGATCGATAGTAACTGACTTGTGTTGATTGCTGTATTTGTGAATATATATTGAATGTGTTGATTGCTGTATTTGTGAATAAACTCAATATGTGAATAGATTCATTGATGTATTTGTGAATAAACTCGATCAATATGTGCATAAATTCAATCTGTCCAATTTGTGAACAATATGTGAATATGTGAATATTGCTGAATTAGTGTATTTGTGAACAAATTAATCAATATGTGAATATTGCTGAATATTTGTAAATATTGGTGTATTTGTGAATGATCCAATGTATCTCTGTATAGCTGTATGTATATGTGCATGATTCCAGTACTAACCGTGCCAGTACATAACCGATAGGAAAAACTAATATTACTATCGGTTATATACCACAACCGATAGAATAAATATTACATTACTATCGGTTCATATGTAACAACCGATAGAATAAAATTTTCAGTACTAAACGTGTCTACAAATTACTATCGGTTATATAATACAACCGATAGAATAAATATATCAGTGCTATCGGTTCATATACAACAACCGACAGAATAAAGTTTTCAGTACTAAACGTGTCTACAGAATACTATCGGTTATATAATATAACCGATAGAATAAAGTTTCCCGTACTAACTGTGTCCAGACAATACTATCGGTTTAGATAATACCCGATAGAAAAAAACATTAACATTACTATCGGTTTAGATCCTAGCCGATAGAAAAAGCCTAAATAATACTATCGGTTTATATACGAGCCGATAGAAAAATGTATATAATACTATCGGTTTAAATTTGAGCCGATAGAAGAAATAGTCGATAGCGATTAGTGAACGTTGGGAATGTAGGTGTTTTACTAACGATTTTTGAACCGATAGAGGTGTTCTGCTCCTCTACTATCGTGCCGACCACTATCGATAAAAGAACCGATAGTAGAGTGAATTTTTAATCGATAGTGAAAAATATTTCGGTAGTAATGTTACCTTCCGGGGCTCACAACCCACGACAAACCTACCCCTATAATTCATAGAAGGTCTCTTTCGAAGGTCTAGAGATCATATTGTATTTGAGAGAGGTTAAAGTATACAATATCTGGACTATATTATTATTGAAATGACTTCTCGTATAGACTAATATAGACTAAGACAGAACAAATCTTGGAATCTTAAAACCAAATCTTTAGTTTTCTCGATAAGCCCAGCTTACAATAGAAGGCCTTTCCATTTTATATTGTTGATAGTGCAAATTACTTTCAACTTCCCTACTAAACCTGAATACTTAACATGGCAATAATTCTTGAGTTTTACTGGATTATCGACTTGCAAGATTTTATGGCCATAATTGTTCGTTTGTTTTCTATATTCATCTATAATTTTTTTTTCTCAATAACACATAGATTCTCATGATCTATATTAATGCATTAAGTGCATAATTTACATTACATAAAGAGACTAATATAGAAGTGCACACAAAGAGGAAAATACACGAATTGTTGTTTTGTATATGATAGATCTGAGTATAACCAGACTATGATCCGCTTTGAATGAATAAGTTTAGCCTCACCCAAGTTGATGTTTAGAGCTAAAACAGGCCAAGCTTGTCTTGCCTAGCTCGAGCCAACTAATTTTTTTTAAGCTGGACTTGGGTCCCACCCGATTAGACCTGAATTTTTGAATGCGGCGGTCTGATCGACTTGACCATACATTTATTATTGCTTGGCCCTGACTTTCTCTGAACCAATACAATCAAGCCGAATCAAGCATGTAAGGAGCGTGTAAACAAGTGTCACCCAAATCAATTGTTGTAGTGTACGGATACTAAACTAACTCGCGAGATATGATTCAGATTCCTAGAACAAACAGAAGAGGTTTACATGATTAATCATGTGTATCTCATGTGTAAACAATCGGATCACAAGATTTTCACATAGTTTTTTGGTCACTCGGTGCTTTGAGTTCTCATAAGCCCACGTTTTTTGGACATCATATTCCCAAATCCATACCACTTTAATTTTGAAGGACAAGGAACTTTGTGTAAGTGATAGGGAGAAAAGTTCCCATAATATTTCTTTTAAAAAAACTCTAATATAGACAAATGCAACAAACAAATCTTATTGGATAGGATAAAGACACCACTATCTTGTCATCACTCATGATTCCAGATGGGAGGGGGAGAGCACACCAAACCCTTTCAAGTTCATACATCTCTCAATCTTAGATTGATCATGGAAGAAGAGACAATAACAGTGAGTGACAATGAGAAAGTGAGGCGGTGGCATCACCGACCACTAATGATGAGGTGAGTGGTTGTGGCGGGGGTGAGGGTGGGGTATTGGTTGCTATAATAGGTGAGCAGCATGATAGTTAGGATGGGTACAAAAGAGAGGAAGATGGCAACACAGGTAGACTAAATAGCTACGGTGCGGGAGGAGCATGAGAGTTAGGGTAGGTTCAGGGAGATAAGGGGAGGATCAAAAGGAGTAAGAGATTGGATTTAACCTACAACTATTGCACATTATCTTGTTTGAATAGTATCTTGTTCTATAACTGCACCCTCTAATTATATCTCATGCCATCATCATCATACTCAAAAGCTAGACGCATACGCCTTTGTTCCTTTATTTAGTCACCGTCACAAAAAAAATCCCTTAAGTTGGACGCTAGAAATTAGTGATTCACCTAAGAAAAGCGACTTCTAGTTTTCTATTATTATGACGCGTCGGAGATATAACAATAACTATATTCCATATAGTTGCATAAAAAATTACAACTGGTATAGTTCAGTTTATGGAATGACTACTTTTATTTTTCTTGTTTTTGATTTATCCGCCTTTAGAAATAACAACAAATTAAGAATTAGAAATACTTGCTGGATCTTTCCTTTTCAAAGAAACACTATCATATCAAGCTCTACATTTAATCATTTATGTCGCATTTCTTTCATTCATTCTTTCCTTTTTGTCGGTGGCGGTTGTTTTTTTTTTCAAAGTAAGAAAAAGCATAACCTTTCTAGTGTGCACGTAGTGTCTTTTCTGTTCTCAGTAATATTTGTGGTACTAATCATTTTCGCGTTATTTATTTATTTATTAGGTATTGCTAAATTCTTATTAATTTTCAGATGCTATCTCGTTACAAAGCAGATTTCATCTTGTCAATTTTTTTTTTCCTTGAAAAATTTTGAGCCAGATAACCATCATAGTTTTCTTATGAAAATCACAAATTTTGTGATGGTGGAAATTAAACATGGTCACTTCTATGCTAAAAGCAAGTGATTTTGACCTGTAAGTTATCATATGGTTATCTAAAAGAACAGTTGGTTGGCACTTACACTAGTTACTAGTTTTAGCCACCTACAATTTGCTGTTTATAGTATGATTGATTCAGTAAATGGTTTTTTAAATATAGGGTTTGTTTTTTTTTTTTGCTATAGGTACCAAAATACATGGATTTAATACAATTTTCTCAAACAAATGTTTAGACATAGTTAACAACTGTCACCAAGCAACAAGCGACAAATCTCCTTTGTAAAATCTAACTACAGTCAAGATTTTTCGACGACTCCAAATTTGGTGGCCTCATCAACAGATTTATGATGTGGTTGAGGGTTCCAACAAGTTGTCTTATAAGAATCTTGGTTCTTTTTTAATAGTCACATTTGATCCTCGTGAAAAATTCCCATAAATAAATCTACGACATATGTACTTGATGACTGTGTGATGCATGACTATCAGGAATCTTTTATGTTCTCTAGTGGTTTATTTCATAGGTGGGGAAAATCCTTTTCCAATCGTTTTTCCCCTCTTGTTGTTATTATCATTTGCGTTGTTATTATCTTGATGACGCTATAAAGATAGCTCCATCTGTAATGCATGTGGATCATTTGTGTTTAAACTTGAAAGGAACAAAGCTGTCATTAACTAGAACAAGTGGCTCTGGTTGTGTACATGTCTACTCGTGGAGTAGCACATCAGAAAACCATTTATAAGGCCGTCCCGACAACACAACTTCAAAAATAAAGCGTATATGATACGTTTGATTTGTAATTCACAACAGCTCCAGTTGAACATTTTGATGCGTGCCAATATATTTTGGCTGTTGTTTGCTCATGGTCAATTGCCAACAAGAATCCATAATCGCTGACAATTTTTCCTTCCGCTGTTATTAAACTCAACATACCAATGCAAGTACAGAAACAACAACTCGTGATGAAGTGGTTCAATTTTGAGCCGTAGCTAGTGAAAAGGTCCATCAATGCAATGGGCTAGCCTATATGCATGAGTGTACCATGGAAGCCCATTCCACCAGTGTTAAAACAAATCCCGCTTTAATATGCTCCATGAATAGATTTAATTTGAACATTATTTGCATCATTTATCTTGTTTCATACAGATTATGCTTTTTAAGTAAAAACAGCATTGCTCCATTATTATGGTTTTTTTTTGTAAAACACAGAACAAACCACGGTGACCACTCTCCACGAACTGCTATGTACAAACATATTCCGTCTATATGTGTTGCTATATCAGTTTTAACACTTAAGTTATGTTTGGGATTCAGGTGCATTCTTCAAATCCTATTTAACATATCATTTATTTATTGACTATTATGATTTAGCAATCGTTGAAATAACAATAATATCTAATTAGATATGTCAAATATTTTCAACAACCATCACATCTCACAGCAATCAAAAACAGCTTTAATCACAATTAACAACAAAACGAACCACAAAGGGAGCACTCCATAAAAATCAGCTGTATTTGTGTGTATTGAATGGAAGAAAGAACTCCAATATGCCCGTGCCCTTTTTTTTTTTTTGGCAAATAAAGTTTATCTGTAATAAGATAGAGACCTGCCTTTTTCCCAAACAGAACCTTACTTACTATGACATTTGACTAGAACAAAACAATTTTTTCTTCCTTAAAAAATTTTGGAACAATCAAGAAAATTCACAGGTTCATAAAAAAATGACCAGACAAATCAAATCAGTCTTGTGTATGTATGTGAAATTGTGAACTGAACAATTCACCAAGGAGGCCCCTGTTTTTGTCCTGTTTTGAGGCGTCCTCGGCTCGTCAGTGTAAACTATGAACAAAAGAATTCTGATCTCTCTATGAATCTATACAAAAGAACGGCCTCAACCCTCGAAAGAAATATGGGAGAGGATTAGTGGCCAATACTAATAACTCTATGACTCCTCAGATCAAGCCAAGTGACTGCACCAAGCCGCCCATTTGCAGGGCCGCGTCCTGCCATGGCAATGCGCCGGCGCGGTGCCGTCCCACGAACTCCACGACCTTTGCAAGAACACCTTCCCCTTCCTCTGTTTTGGCCACCTGTGATCTGGGCTTCTCGTCTTTCTTGAGCAGTGATATGTACGTGCCGAGGTCGTGGACGCTTGCCAGGTTGCCCATCTTGATGAAGTCCAGGGCAAGCTCCACGCCGACGTGCGTGTAGCACGAACCGCCCCAGGGGCCGAGGAGCCCCGCGGTGGCCTCGTTGAAGAAGACGCCGGGGAGTTTGGTGATCGGGTCGTGGGCGTTGGCGACGCGGAGGGACTTGACGCCGAGCTCGTCGCAGCGCGCCTTGAACTGTGCATTGCCGACTCTTGGGCCGCCGAAGGAGAAGACAGTGATGGGGATGCGGCGCCCATCCGCGCCACGGTTGAGGCCGAGCTCGGCAAGGTCGTACCCGAAGAGTAAGGCGAGGGCGCTGCCCATGCTGTGGCCGGCCAGGGTGACGCTGATGTCCTCCCCGGCGTGGTTCTTGGAGTGGGACTCGATGAGGCGGGACACCTCGCGGAGGAGCTGCTCCCGGCAGCTCCCCGCGCCGCCGAAGCGGCACGTCTTGTCGGCCGAGGTGTAGAGGCTGAGGAAGCCCGACTCGACCTTTACGTCCGGCCGCGGGTCGCACGGGTCCAGCCGCGCCGGCTCCATCGAGCTCATGAGGTTTGCCATCCATTCAGCCGCGGTCACTGTCCCGCGGAACGAGACGAGGACATCCCGCCTCCCGAGCCGTCGACTCTGCTCATCGGTCGACACAGCGACGTACCCGATCCACCGGCCACGGCCACTGGTGGATGCCTCCATGGTCGGCACGGTCACGTCCGGCGCGGCGTATATGTACCTGGTCACCTCGTACCCCGCCCCTGCCATGCCCACCTCTTCGAGCATCCGGTCCTTGCCGTACTTGCAGTTCAAGTACCGCCTCGACGATGGGTCAAGATCGAACGCCTTGTAGCACGCGTCCACGAGCTCCCCGTACCGCGCCACCTCGCTGCGCAGTACAGGGTGCAGCGGCTCCAGCAACGCCTCCCAGTCATCGCACCCCTGCACCTGCCTCCACATCCCGGCCACTGACGCCCCCATCCTCCGCCCAGACGCCCACGCCCGCTTCGCCGGAGCGGCGACCTGCCCTGTCTCACAAGCCACCGCGACCGCCGCCGCCGCCGAGGCCGTTGTACAACCCCTGGCCGCCGCTCTACAGCTCGCACGGCACGGCCTGGAAAGCGCTCGCGCCGCGCTCTGGAGCGCACATTGGGACGCCTCTGGGAGTGTAGCCGCGAAAGCCATGTGTCATGTGTGTGTGTGTGCGCGCACGCGTGTGAGCTCGGTGGTGCATGCAGGGATACAAACTTATAAAGGTGAAGGGTGGCTTGCACGTATGTGGGAGCTGTGCGCTTTTTGCAATAAGTTGGGAGGCAAACCTCTTGCAGTTTGAAAAAACAAGTTGGGCTTTGTAATTTGTGGATGCTTCAGATTCAGAAAAGGATGGATTTGGATGGACAAAAGATCTCTTTTTTATATTTCTTGTGAAATGAAAAGAAGAAGAAGAAAAAATAAAAGTACGGCTGCATGTTTGGCGAGTGATTGACCAGAGTTTGGTGTTTGATGAGGTTTTAATTTGGAGTTGGCTGATGAGGTGGAATTCTTGTGGGTGGCCGTTAGTCATGACCATGGAGCAATATGGAAAGGGGACAAAAAGGGTACTTGGAGGAAGACCAGGGTGACTACTATTTGAGGTTGGAGGGCAGCGGCAACGTTAGACATGGGCTCATGGGCTTCAATCTTTTTTTTATAAATTAATGGAAACCAATCATAAATGGTTGATCAAAACTACAGATTGTTTTGGTGCAATTCTATATTTTTTTTCATCTTTCATAACTTCGCTGTAAATTAGTTCGAATCGGAGGCTTATATAGTCATCGTGGTTTCTAAAATATATAGTACTAAACATGTTTTCGCTTGATAACCATCCCACTTATAGAATTGTAAGTATGGAATTTGTGGATGTACAAATATATTATCTATTTTTTTTCAACAGTTTAAAATTTTGATTGAATTGATTGATGCCTTAAACTTTACAGATTAACAAGACATCTCTGTGCAAAATGAACTTGGAGTTGGTTCATGGAGGTAAAGGAAGAATTACTCTCTTAAAACAGGTAAATCATTCTCTTTGTTACTCCCTCTAATTCAAAATACTTTTATTTTTAGCTATACATAATGTCAAATATATAACTTTGACTATTATTTTTTTTTATTATAGTATACTGATAAAAATATATAAAATTATATTGTTATGAAAGTACTTTCTATGACAATATATTTTTATAATTTTTTATAGCCAATCTAGACATTTAAAAATAATATTAATAGTGAAAGTCAAAAAAGTTTAACCGACATGTATATAAAAGCTATAACTATTAAGAAATGCTTCAATGCTATCAAAAAAAAAAGTAGTTTTTACAATTTTAAAACAAATTAAAGACTTGATTTGCAATTACCACTATTCAACTATTATCTGCATTACTTTTAATTTATATATTTTTAATTTCTCGAAAGTATAGAAGAGGAAACTAGGAATATTACTCCTTTCGTTACACAATATAAGAAATATAATTTTTTAATTTTGTTGTAAAATATAAGACAATGTGAATTTATTGTAATATTCTTATTCTACTCTTATTTATTTCTCTACCCTTTTTTATTTATGATTGATCTCTTACACTAATATTCTCTCTCATTTTCAAAATATTATGAATGAGAGTTTAATTATCTTCATTAGATGTTCTCTTGAAGTTAAAACTTCTTTAATTGGTACCGACAATCAAAATTTATTTTATATTTTATAATAAAGAGAGGAATGTGCGGTACATTAGCTAAACCACGGTGAATTGATGATCGGTGAAAGATATCCTGTTTTTAAAACAGATAGAATAAAAGGATGGTGAAGATATTTATATCAAAAAGTGGCAAGCCTTATCTTGTCTTGTAGGATGATTAATGGAGGAATTAAGGAGCTAGTTGGAAGGCAGTTAGGGCTAAGCTCTATACCCCATTTTTTTGCTCCTTTTGAGAGGCGGGCAGCCAATACAAGTCGTCCCTGGCCTACGTGGACAAATGGAGGCCAAGCCACTACGCTGTACAAGCCCCATAACTCTTTATTATTTGCTACGTAGCCTCTTCTCTCGCTCGCTTTGGGGTTTAATTCCGGTTGGTTGGTGACGTGGACAAAAGCTCCAGTTGAGTCAGCTTAATTAGTCCTCCAAAAGTGAAGGAAACAATTTTATTAATTGCTTTCTAATCTTCTTGTCTTAGTGCAGGGTCAATGGCATAAATCTTTGTCACTGTACCCTGACTATGCCATTTAATTTCATGTTCAAACCAAATATATTTGTGAAAATCATTTTAAGTTTTTATGTAAATCACGAGAATTCATTGCAGTTTTAGTTAAAGGTTAACTACATATGACTCGGAACTATTTAATCACAAGATCGATAATGATTGATTTAATAGTATGCACGTTTTAGACTTTTAGTAGTTAGAGCACAAATATAACAGATTTAGAGCGTGACGCGAGGAAACAACTTAAACGAGCCTTGTTAAAGAAATTAAATCAGTCACACACCAACGAGCGATCTTAACACTGTCGTGTAATCTGTTGCTGGCGTTGACGAGACTGGAGAGAAAAATGCAGGTATGCATCGCGAGGGTGTTTTGACTTTGCTGGAGGCACAGTTGTGGTGTAGGCATCGAGTTGGAGATATGTAGTTGTTATGGTGTAGACATCGGTCAATCGCGTCGTTGACTATTTTTTTTTCTTTTCTTTTTTTTGCCTGTACGTACGGCGTTAAGGAATGAATGAACATTCGCGCCACTGTTCATGGCAAGGTACGGCCTTTGCACACTAATTAATTAACTATATTTGTAGAGCCTAGCTATTTATGGTGGTAACCTCACGTAACCAAACTTAGTGTGTATGTATGTGGCCTCTCTCCCTCTCCCTCTCACCTTTGCTTGTACCTCTTAGCTTCTCTAGATTCTTCCTTGCCCCCATCGCTTAACTCTCCAAAACGGCAAACGTAATAGTATTTTTGACTTGAGTTTAAAATTTTCTAATAAATTAGTTTAATAGAGTTTGAGTTTATAAGTCTGATAATTTTTTTTATTAATTTTTATTTATTAGAGATTTCTTATTCAAAATGTGTTATGTTTATAGAATAAGTTTATAAGTAAACTTGGTATTTGACTATTATTTTAGTTTATAAACTCATAAATTTAAGATAAAACTTGACTAAACTCCTCACCCCTGTCTATAATATGTATGAGAATAAAAGTGTGTTCACTTCAACTTCAATTTTAACTTATAATTTTATAAGGAAAAATCCGATTTCCATCCTTCAACCTTAGATTGTGATCCATTTTAGAACCTCAATTTTCAAAGGAAAAAGTCAGAAAATAAATCTTTTATATCATTGACACATCAGTTTAGACAATTTTTTTTCTAAGCAATACTCAGGTCCTATTGGTAAGAAAAGTGAATGTCAAACTTTTTTTTTCTCAACAAAAAAGGCTCTTTTTGGGTCTAAACTAAAAGTTCAGGTTTTTTTTTTGGCCTCGTGAAAAGTTGAAGACGAAATTTGGACTTTGCGTCAAAGTTGGAGGACCAAACGGCTAAATGGTTCTTCTTCCACTACAAGGCACTATGTAAGGTTAAATCGATCAAATGTAACTAATTATTTGTAGTTTAATTGGTAATATAAATTATTGTTCTAGTGCAGATTAGAATTAAAAACTCAATACTTGTTCTTTATTAGTTTAACTAAGTCTTGTATTACAGATATGTGTGTGATAGAAGAGTTTTTGTGATTTATACATAAGCTAAAGAAATGAGAACTGATTAAACTATCAAACTGACTCTAATTAAAGCCTTAAACACGGGGAGAAAAAATTGGTGGCCTGACAAGAAAATGTCCCTCTCACCCCCAGAGAGAGAGAGAGAGAGAGTTGTGAGTGAGTGAGTGAGGAGTGAACAAAGCTGACTCATTGAAGCCAAAACACAGGCAATTAAACATGTAGACGTGGAACATTTTTGGCCAACGGAGTTCATCACAACTTACACATCCGTCACATGAGACACCCGAAAATGATTGTTCAACCCGCCATTAATTAATCAATTCCAACAAAAACCCAAAAAATATGGAAAATCAGGCAAAAACCAATCAAAAAAGTATATAACTGCCCTAGTCCAGTAATAAATTTAAAAATTTGACTCTGTACAATCGAACTATACATAATATTTTAGAAAATACGGTGGTCTAGATGACCTGCAGAGTTAAATACCGATCCATTATTGCCGGCCTATTAGTCCAAGACTTGAGGTGGCTGGTCCATGCCACTAACCCAATAAAAAAGGTAAATTTTTTTTCAGTTACCAGTGAAGTCTACTCGACTCCCGTTGCGAATACATTGTAAGAGGATGGATCCCATCACCATCTGATGATGAGAGGGCCCACTTGTCAGTTTTAAGACTTAAGACTCGCACAGATCCTTTTAGACTGGGATCACCGCAGCCTAGGAATTTTTAGGCTCGAGTGCGACCAACAAGCAAAAGCAAGCGTGCATGCATGCACCTGCCTTTTTGTGCTATTTTCTTGTTTATGGAACTTAGTGTATAGTGCATTGAAAAGGATCAAACAAGGGTACATTAAGATCATACATACGTGTCGTCGTACAGTTTTGTGCATGCATGCATACTGGTGTACTGCCGTTTTCGTATGAGAGTTGATAGAACAATTGTACAAAGGTATAGATCTATCGAGGTTGTGTGGGTCTTGTCGATGATATCTTTCTTCTTTATTGATGTATCATGTAACGAGCAAGTTCATGCATGCACTTAGCATGCATTCGTCATAAGTGAGTGACCCGTTTGGTGGACTCGCACGCACGCATTACATATCCAAGCCGTCTGTCGTGACTCGTGGCGCCTCAGCTTAAAACATAGGACGCATTTTGACGGTATACTCGCCTCATAAAGTAGGCAAAACTTTCAGTTGGTAAAGCTTACAATTTATACCATAGATTTTGTGCTTGCGAAAATTTATCACTTTATAAATTTTAAATATATATATTTTTCGTGAACTACACTATTAAATATTATCTAGTCTTTTATTCTCTCCATTCTAAAATATCTCTCACTTTTGCCAAAAAAAAAATTTTAAAAAAAAACTCTCTTGGTACTTAATTTTGTCTTCTAAGTAATTTCTTTTCCACGCTACTCATATTAATTAAATTGGATTGGTGAGTCCTATGTGCATGTGTACTTGGAATTTAAGATTCATTAATTGTAGTAGATAAAGTTTATTTGCCCTCATATTTGTTAGGAATATGCTTCGTATGTTTTATAAAGAGAAAAGTTATATTTGAGTCCTCCAACTTTAGACTCGCATCTGTTTTAGAATTTAAACTTTTCGAATGTTATATTTTGGTCGCTCAACTTTGAACCTTATTCAAAAAATGTCATCCATGACACTAGTAAGTGGGTCTAGGTCCACATGCCAGTAGGGCTGGACAAAAAGATCGAAACTCGCGAGCTATTCGAGATCGAATCGAAACTCGACTCGGTTCGAGCTTGGCTCAAGCTCTTAACGAGCCAAACTCGAGCTTGAAGTAAAGCTCGAGTGAGTATTCGAGCCGAGCCCGAGCCTTCCCGAGCTCGCTCAAGTTTGACTCATTAAAACTCGTTATACTTTACAGGGCCTTACCTTACATTCTTATTTCTTAATGGGCCTCGAGTCTCAGCCGAGCCTAATTGAACTCGAGCGAGCCCAATAGTATTTATTTGTGTATACAGTCTTATCGAGCTTTATCGAGTTTTTGTCGAGTTTTGTCGAGCTTTATCGAGCTGAGCTCGAGCCTGGTTCTAAACTCGTTAATGTTTCAAGTCGAGCCCGAGCCGAGCCCAGTACATTATCGAGCTCGAGCTCGAGTCGAGCCTGCCTGGACTCGCTCGAGCTCGGCTCGTTTCCAGCCCTACATGCCAGAGACACAAAACTTGCTAAATTTTACAATTTTTAAATAAGGGTAAAAAAAAACAAGCTGAGCCTAAAGCTGAGAATCAAAATATAGACTTTGAAAAGTTTAAGTCCTAACAGAAACTCGAGTTCTTAGAGGGCCAAAATATGATTTTTTTTTTCTTTTATAAACATATTATTACCTGAGCAATCATAGTTTGAAAAAAAGATAGATATTCAAGAATGAAGGTAGTACTGAGCCTTGAGAATATCGATATATAATAGATATGGTTTGTTCTAAAATATATATTATTTTTTTCAAATTGTGGTTATCAAGACAATTATATTTTTAATAAAACATACCAACAATACCCCTAATAAATACATGTATAAATTAATTTTATCTATTATAATTAATAAAATTTTAAATTCAATTATACATGCACACAAAACCCAATCATCTAATTTAATAGAGATAGTATAAAAATATTTGTCTAAAATTTATAAAGTGACAAATATTTACAAAAAAAATTAAAAAAAATGACACATATGAACAAAAATAGTAACAATCACCACATATGTGTTGATTTGGGGCATCTTAATTTTGACGACCTACAAGTAGAAACAAGCAATTTTTTTTTCTTATTAAATTAGACAACGGCAGTAGTAAGACATGAACGTAAGGTTGTAGATAGCCCCATAGCTTGGTGCCCCCAGCTTTGTAGGTTTTTTTAAGACATTCGTAGATTGCATATGGGCCACACAGATGGCTCGAAACGCATTGATTTCTTGACCTCCATCTCAAGCGTGTGCGGTGTATTTAAAGGCCTCCTTTGACTACCCTGTTAAGCGTGTCTTGTGTAGTACTTTTTCCGTTCAAACAAGATTATTGTTCTTTTTACTATATACACTCACATTATCTTCAAAATATAATTTTAATTATTATTTTTTATTATAATATACTGATAAAAAATTATAAATTTGTAGTATTATGCAATTATTTTTTATGATAAATATATTTATATAATTTTTTATGACCAATCTAGATGTTTATAAGCATATTAATGGTTGAAGTTAAAAAAATGACTCTTTTTTTATAAAAAAGAACGAGTATTTTTAGAGAGTATTTAATTCCGTACGTGGACGGGTCGGTTTCAAGCTGAAAAGTGCGCCTAAAAACCTACACGTAGACATGCAACGACGCGTAGTATTGGATGCTGTTGTATCAAGTCTTTCAGGTGCATCAGGAATCGGTGAAAACTCGCGACTTTTTTGCACAATGCACGAGTGTACTACTGTACCTGAGCTGGATTGACCGTCTGATCAGATGGAGCCTCGAGTAGTAGTCCCGTAATCCCATTCTTTGATGTATTGTTGTATTTGGTTGGATCTCCTTTCTTGCGAATCAAAAAAAGCACCACGAATCTTTTAGATTATACGTATCGTCCATCAAGATTCATACCATTAAGATTGAAGTCGAAGAGGAGGTCAAACGTGTTTTTTAGATTATATGCACTGTTCGGTTAAGATTAATATGGTTGAGATCGACAGTAAAGAAAAATTAGGAAGTCTCGACAGAAATGTCAAATGCATGATCGCAGTTACTGTGTGAGCAAACAGCTCTACTTACCAACCGTGCTATTCGTATTCTTTTACTTGAAAGGGATGATTGGAAGCATCACATCACTTCACTGTTTTTTTGTATGCTAACCGGACAGACACATGGTTGGCCCTGCGTCTGCATGCGTCTGATGTGGTTGGTGTTGTTGCGTAACGTGATGGATCAAGTACGTACATGCGTGGTCAAGTACTTGTTTAGCAACTGCAAAAATAAAAAAAGAAAAAAGTAGTAGTGGTTTAGCAAATTTGTATATGTACATGTATGTGACATTGTACATATAGATTGACATTGGTGTCTGAACGACGGGGTACGTGCTCCCCTGCATGGGTGGCGTTTCCACGAACATCTTTCTTTAATAATTGTGCTCTTTTTGGACACCTACCTGTTGTACTAAACTGTGACTTTGCCATATCATTTGGTTGGTGAAATGAAATCTAATCTAAGGACTTAGCTTGTGGACTACGAACACCGTCCACTTGGTGTAGAATTTCCAACATCGTCGGCCGGGTAAGCCAAGCAAGTGTTTTTTTTAGAAAATTTTCTTCACAAACTGTTATATTAGCAACACATATTTTCTATGTACTTCAACTCTCAATAGTCGAATCCATAATTTTTTTTATACTCTAACTGTTTGAGTGTAATATATAAATGCAAGTGAAACAAATTTCTTGACAAACTTTTTTTTTTTTTGTTAAAACAAGGGGAAGGAAGTACTTTGCTTTGGTCACTGAAACTCCACACACACAGCTATTAAGGCAGAGAAAAACTAGACTTTTCGAAGGCTTTTTGCGAAGGAAGAAGCTAACGAAATCACCGTCGTCTCCGACACAGGCTTTGTGACGTCAAAAAAAAATCTTTGATAGGGAGAAGTTAAGTTTCTGAAGCTTCCTGGATCCCTGGATAACAATGCCAGTGAGATCGATATGAACTTGTTTCAATTGGCTACGTACGTTTGATTGGAACAAAGCTGGATTTCTTGATCACATCGAATATTTTGGCTTGATTTGTCTTGATCAATTCAATGTTTGAACATGCCAAGAAGCAAGTTGAGTAGAAAACTCAAAACTGTTTCTTTGGATACTTCTTTTTCCTAGTCATTGAGATTCTTTGGTTCTTTCCAATCTGATTGCACAAAATTTTGATTTCTAGGAATCTTTTCTGGTGATGATGAGAGATTGGGTCCCTTAAAAAGGTTCAGAGCAACTTTACTCGCTTGCTTGCGTGAGCCGACATTTGTTTTTGTGTTTTTATTATGGTAGGATTAGGTTGTTGAGTTGCTCCAAATCATTGTCTATTCAGTTCTTTCTGGCTGTATCCCGATCACCTTCGAGTTGTCATACACTAGCACTTGAATCTATTCTTTTTCGTTTAAGAAATTGAATTCAATTGATTTTGAAAAAAAGAAAAAAGGAAATTGAACTCAATTCTCCACGGAAGATATATAAATGGCATAAATAACAAAATCCAATCTCTTTATGAGATTCGTATTATCTGTTTTGGTGAACAAAAGATTAAAAGTGTATTTTTTAAAATATTAACAACTCAATTAGAATGCAAATAATACAGATTGATATAGAGTTGTTCAAATGTGGAGAGGATATGAATCTTTGTGTGTGAAAGATTTGTAGATTGATTAGGGATTTGAGAGATGGAAAAGACCACCCGTACAAGCATCTCCGACGCCCCCACCGGTGCTTGGATGCCCTCTGCCTCTTTCTCTCCCTGTATCATATACCAACGCCACCAACAATTGGCGGCACCACTACCAATGGTTGCAACTTTCCTGTTGTGATAGAAGATTGGGGAGCGGATGAGCCTGCAAGGGTTTAGTGCACCTACCCTCGGCCAGGCTGCCACCTCCAGCTATCCCGTTGAGACGGCTCGAATTGGTATTGTCCTGTTTTTAGCTTTTTCCCAAAGCTGGACGAAAGACACATGAAAGATCAAAACTGTAATCTCTCGAAGCTTTTTGACTGAAATATCAGATAACTCACCACATCTATATTTGTTAGTAAACACCTCTGACTAAAATCATGCTAAGCCTGTTTGATAAGTCATCACTGTCAGATAAGTCGACGTATCGTGAATGAACGCCCTACTAAGTGCTACGAAAAGCAACACTACTACTAAAAGAAACTCTTTCACATCAGAAAATAACTTAGTCAAGGAGCACATAATATTTGACGATTCGCATTTCACATTGGATTGTCACAATGTACCGTCCAGATATCAACATTACAACACCGACGGGAGCAATGTTTGACACTGGAGGCTTTGATCTACTACAAAAGTTTCATAAAGTTCATAAATAATGGCAGTCTTCATCCATCTTGGAGATTGTCAAAGGCTGAATACAACAATGTTCGGATCAAGTAATGTTCATCGGGACAAGCGAGAGCTACTTCAGGTCTTGATTTGTTTCTCCTACTTACAGTCAGTAAAGCATATGGAACCGATACCCCAAGTAGCGCAGATGACTCTGAATTCTTAATTTATGTGCAAGGAAGAAGGAATGCTGCATGATAGCTTTACACAGCATCCTCTCCAGCAAACAAACCATGATCGAGCTGGTCTCGTTTCTGAGTTTCCACAACCCTTTGCATGGCATAGTGACACCTACAAAGCATCAAGTAAAATATGTAAGTTCAAGAAATAGGCATAAACTGCACTTTTGTAATCTAGGGGTATGCAATCTAGGTGTATGCTTCTATGCTATTCCAAGTAAAGCAAGCACAGATTTAAAGCAGTTATGATTAGATTGAATGAAACAAGGACCAACAAAAACTGGTGAAATTTCAGTCCCTCGTCTAAAATCTGCAATGGTCTAAAACTCATACCCATCATCCATTTGGAATAGCACAGAAACATATTCCTTAATGCTAATGAACTTCCTCACAGTAGATATTGAGGGCATACCTCCATGGGAGATGATCCAGGAACATGTGAGGTGTTACCACAAGGTCCATAAAATCATGCCGATTAGCTATAAATGCTTTGTAACACCTGTTCTTGCGCCAACGAATTACCAATGTCTTCTGCAAAGGAGACGTGTCATTCTTTACTGGAACAATATGAATGATGAGGCCAGGGAGATACACCTCTGGTAACTGTCCTTTTGACAAGTTTATTGCACGATCGTCTGGAGTTGATGAAAGTTCAGTACCATTAGTTGAACGAGGTGGCCTGCATCCATTATCATATTCATACAAGCCATCTTCTGAAAATTTTCCATAGTTGTTTGGAACACTATCTTGAGTAGCTCCTCCAGAATGTGAACCATCCAGAACACTGCCAGAAGGAAGCATGCATCTCCCTGCATCACTAACGGCAGTTGTCCTAGATCGGGCTAACTCATGGTTAATTGGTGCAGTCGAGCGGATTTGATGTTTTGGAGTATTTATCAAGCAAGATACTGCTTGGCCAAGGAGAAATGCACCACCTCTAATTGAATGCACTAGATTCTTGCCATGAATTTGATCATTGCTCACCTCTGCCTCACTAACTGTCTGAAGAGCAACAGTTGAAGCATCGTGATCTACCACATTTTTATCATATCTTCTGACATTCATAATTCCACCAACAAGTTTACCAATTTTAGCAGAATTAGGCGACCTGTCTTTCGAAAGAGCTCTCATAGCAGCAGCACGCAATCTAATTATGGAGTTCATGGATAGTCGTGCAGAAAATTCATCATTGTGGACAATGCTGTAAGTTAAGCACAGTTGATGAAGAAGTCAAGCTGTTACCACTTACCAATATTTGCAAATGGATAGCTGTGTATAATTTCATTAGTACGTCAATTCAAATTTCACCTTGTAACAAAATGTGAGCATGCATCTGCTATCACGGAATCCACGCAAGGAAGGGCTCCATATGCATACACATGTACTTTTGGAAAGCGCCCATATAGCTGCATTGTCAAAAGTGAATTCATTTGCATGAAACAAGGGATACAAGGAACATTTACAAGATGCAGGTTGCATACAACCTAAGATAGAACACGATTTAGTGTAAACAAACATTACCTTATATCACAGATGACACTTAAGAAGTTTCTTCCAAACGTTTGTCATTGATATGTTGTTGTTAATGAGGACTAATTAGAAATGATCAAAATGGTATTGAATCCACAGGTATAATGACACATTACAGAAGATGGTTTCCAATAAGGCCTAAATGCATCCATAAGAGGCTGCTTAACTCTGAAAAAAGGGGTCATTTGGTTGCTCAGATGAGCTCATCCTTCACGGTGTGATGCATTATAGTATCATCCAAACAGTTCCATTAGGTGACAGCATGCAGGATCCCTTCAAAATTCTGCCTTTGAGGGGTTCCATCTCATCCAGATCAAGGATCCCCACATTCTACCAAGCATTACATCCTACAAGCATCCTTTCTAAGTTTGCCTCATCTGAGCAAATTGCTCCAAAGTGAGCTTAACCACTTGTAAGTAGATAAAAGATTAAATGAATGGTATTATCGAATTGGCAGCAGGAAGCTGCATGCCATCTCATTAAGCAGGAGTAAAATGAATGGTATTATCAATTGTGCAATTAAGCTTCAACAGAATGAAATGGAATGAGAAGAAGTTCCCGGTACATTATCTTCAAACTAAATAGACTTACCCTGATCCCAAGAAGTGCAGCTACAGCACCTCCTAAAGAATGTCCAACTATTCGAATATTGTATCCATGACATTCACATCCAGCCCCAAGCAGAGAAGACAGGAATCCAGCTGCCACTGCTCCTGACTTATCTGCATCAACAGTCAAAAGCACAGTGCTGGTATGAAATTGTCAAAGAAGGAGGTAATGAATGAAGCTTATAATAAAAGGCACCAAACTATTGATTGCAGCAATTGAATGGTTCCTGTAATAATAGTCACATATGTGGGTGTGCTAGGTACTCTACCATAGTAGCTTTTAACTTATGTAGATATGCTAGGCGCTGATCCACCATAATAGCTTTATATGAAAAAGGAAAAAATGGAAACATCCATTGAAATCACAAATGATCAAGCATCCTGTACATATCAAATAACAAATAAATCAGCATCTGGTTCAATGTTAACCTTGCTGTATGGGTTGCCCCTCAATTTTTGTGTAAAGTTCTCGAGCCGATTCAACAATTCCTGCATGTCCATAGTGTGGAAAAGATGAAAGGACAGCATCCTTCACTTGAGGAGACAGCTGATCGGAGCTGCAATAGAAGAAATCATCTAATCAGGAATATGAAAATTCAAATTTCATAAGTGATCTGTCAAGATTAGAGTGGTATTAGCCTATTTAGGGCAACAACAGCAATAGTACAGTGAGCATATTTCCAGGATCAACAAGGTAGCCTAATAGCGATAGGGAGTTCCAAATGGCTGTAATGCATATTAAGATGTCTGAGGATATGAATCTTAAGGTCCTCCTTACATATATTTGTCTTTTTAGAAAGGAGACTATAGTTAACTCTAGATCAGTTTCAGTCATAAGAAATAGAGAAAAGGCAACAAGTTACTTGATCAGCCCATCCAAGTCATCCATGGTAAGGGAACATTCCTTACACAAGCCATCAGTAATAAGGTCTTCGGGAGTCTCAGTCCCACGAACAGCAATTACTATTGTTTTCAAATCATGTAGGGTGACAACAAAATAGGCAGCCTCACGCTTTGTCTGTAAGCAGAAAAGAAGATCAATGTTGAAAGTGCAAACAGTATTTGAAATTCTCATAATAGAAATGACAGTAATTGCAAACAGTAACCTAGGGTCTCTTCTAGTGAACTTGCTCAACAAGATAGATTAAGCATTTTGAAAGTAAGCAAAAAGATGCCGTGCACTTGCTAATTCACCTGACTAACACGACCTTTTCGAAGAGCTTCCGGGGCCACATTGACATATTTTAGGAAAGCAGATGCATGCCCTCTCCACCAATTATCACCTTCAAGGATTGGTCGCCTACAGAAGAAAATTCAATGATAATTTCACAACACGCTGTTACAGAGAAAAATATATAAGCACAAGAAAAATATATAAGCACAATTATGCCTTCATGCAACAAAAAAGACCAGCCATCTCATTAAAATTTGACATTTTTGGAGTTTCCACTTGTTGGTTTGGATGAAAATACATTTTGTCAATTCTCATCCTCCATTTCGTTTTTGAACCCAGGCCCCAGGGGAGGAACTACAATATATTTTATTAGGAGTTAAAATTGCATGAGGAAAAATTATCATGTTAAATGATGAAAAAGATTTGAAGGGAACAAGTAGCTCAGAATCCAAAGCAGCCGTTTCTCAAAAAATAAGAACCTCAGCTTTTCTATAAGACAACCCCATTCTGCCGGCATGTCTGTGCTACATGAAATACCTAACAAGAGTTCACTAAACAACATTGCTCATTCTTACTTTTGCCTTGTGTGAATAGCCAGCCACCTAGTCGAGTGAGCATAAAATTATCAAGCTGTCATGGATAACAGCAGGTGCAGACAAAACTGAACCCGATTCTTAATTCAATACCAAACATCATAATCCAATTGCTGAAGACAAGATCTAAGAAAGATCGCAATATTACCTAGCACGAGTCCATGGAGTTAAAACACCTTGCCTGTTGAGCCACACACAAGGAAACAGAAGAGGATTTCTTCCAAAATCAAGCAGCGGCCCCTGTAAGGAGAGCATCTTCAAAATACACTTGAAAGTACTAAAATGGGAGTGGGTGAAGGGAATAACTGTGTAGGAAGCTTCAGCAAATGGATGGAAGAGAATAGCTTCTTGGATGTGAAGTTCAGGGACTTCCACATGCTTTTTTGAAAGAGCTGGGGACAGCTTAGATTTCTGCAATAATGAAAGTCCTGAAGGAAAATCCTATGAGTTGTGGCTTATAGTGCTCAATGCTAACGTGAAATCACATAATCTCATTTTTCCCTTTTTATTATTTTTTTTTCTTTTACTAGTAAGAGAAAATAGTCAATGTTCCAATGATATTTGCCAAGGTGGAATAGTATTGAGCTGTGGCATCACAAGGTGAGTAGAAAATTAACCTGCTATGAGCTCAAGATGACCTGTACCAGATGCACGATAAGACATAAGATCACCCAATAATTTCGCCACAACACATATATCATCATCTTCCAACACACTCCTGAAAGGGAGAAGGGCAATATTACTCAGATTGTTCAAATGCCAATGGGACTAGGATATACTAGTCAACTCTAGAGAGAAACATACGAATACTTAACCCGCCCTAGACAACATAAAGCCTTACGGATTCCATGATCAAACACTTCCCTGTAGTGAGCCCTCCATGCAATATCATGGGATGCATAAAATGACCTCCACCTCAATACATCAGAACCTGTAGCACACTGAACTATAACCGCCACCCACAAAATGACAGAAAAGGCTATTAACAAGAGGCGCTTCCAGCGACTGCCTTCCTCACTCTGTCCTGATAAAATTCAGACAGCATGATTCAACAATTAGAATTGTAATATAGGTATTTCCAAAACCCCGGCATCTGACAAGCAATGCAACTATAATTATACAAGCAAATGATGAAACACTGATTTCATTATAATAAATGTAGCAGCTCCAATCTTTGACAATGGACACATAATTTAGGCATGAATAACAGGAACACACATAAAGAAAAACTACTTTGTACTTTGAGCAAGTTCGACATCTCTTTTCAAATGAATATACCATCAAATTAGTGCAGTAAAAATGCAGTCGCATTTTATCAATCTCAATAAACAGCCTATCTGGTCCCAAACCATGTAGTTTATAACACCATGACCATGCATTTACCTGAAAAGCACAGTTTTGCAGATCCACCAGCTGATAAATCCTTTACCATAATACACATTAAATAAAGTGCCAACACAAACTGCAGCGCTGTAACCACCACTCCAAACCTTGTCCACCAAAGCCATCTTTTGTATCGCAGCTGTGAACAAGAAACACAACCTCAAGCTTCAGCTACATATAAATGACAGCCAGCTAATAGATTTGCATTGTGAAACCACTACAAGGTGATAGCCAAACTAATAATTAATAAATTTTATTTCTTCAAAGAAGATATCTCGATGTTCCATTTGTTTATGGAAACTTCGAAATTGACACTTCACGCATTTAACTCATATAGCTAAAATTATCAAACACCCAAATTCACTGGCATGGCTTTCTGGCAGTAGAAATATTCAACAATTCAGAATACCATTTGCTCATGATGGGGGGGCAAAGATATCATAGAATCAGCTACGGTGATACTGCGACCTGGAGAACCAGAGCCAATGATCACTGGCGGCCAGCACCACTCTGGGCTAGTGGATCTCTCCCAGCCAACATCATGAAGTGAATCCGAAAGCTGGCCGCAAGCGGAATGGCTACAACCACCATTTCCTTGTGCCCGTGGAAGTCCTGAGGAGCTGAAGAACCCACAAGAACCAATGTGGCATTGCAAGCTCCCAGAGCAATGGATGCCCATCTTAAAGCACCGAAGTCCGGAACCAACAATGCCGCCGAATCTAACATGGCCACCACCTCCCTGCTCAGGCCAAACTCAATTGGAGGGAGTTGAGGATGAGGAGCATGTGCGAATTTGGCGATAAAAAAAATTGAGCTTTTGAGCTCGCTCCCATTTGGCTATGGAGGACGTTAGTACAATATTACCACCCAATCCCAACTTTAAACATTTCACATTTTAGTCTTTTATACTTTGAGTTGCAGAGTAATTACTTACTAGTTTACTACGAACACAGCAACACTACATTACTCTCTGCAATTTACCCGGGAAAGGAAGCGGAGGTCGCGGTCGCAGTCGAGGTGGGCCCCGATGGCGCTGCTGGCAATCGCGGCTGCGGCGGCGCCCTGCGCGAAGCCTGCGGCGGCGGAGGCGAGCAACCTCCCGGCGGAGACAGCCGCCGCCGCCGCCGCGGCGGGGCCGAGCGCGCCGCAGCGGTGGAGAGTGGCGGCCGCGATGGCGGCGCCGGTGGAGGCTGCGGCGGCGTTGAGCAGTGCAGAGCAGGCGGTGGCCCACCTGACAGTGGCCAGCATGGAGGCCGCCATGGGGCGCGAGGCGAGGCGGACACGACGAGGCGCAGAGATGCCATGGCTTTATGTTTCTTTATGTAGAGGAGGAGGTGGGACCCAGCGGCAGGGAGAGAGTGGTTTGTAAGTACTGTTTGGTATCGGTGGGCAGTTGAGCTGCCGCTTTTTGCCTTTTTGGGTTGTCTTCATGAGAAGAAGGTTCTACTTTCTAGTTCTATGACCTGTGGGCCGGTGATATTTGGTGATCTTGGGTCCCATGTGTCATCGTGACTTGTTGTTTTGGTCTAGAACGGGATTCGGGGAAAAAGATGGAGGCTTATTTATTGGGTTGGGGTGGTGGGCTTCTCCAAGGGCGTTGTGCAGTGCAGGTCAATGCAGTGGGTCCCAATGGAAGAACAACCTTGGACTTGGATCGAGTTAGGGCCAGGGCCTCATTTAGATGGCCTGAAAAATGAGGCCGAACGGCTCAGATGCCCCATGTATTTTTTTCTTTGCTAAAAAATGGGCTGGACTTAGGATGCCTGTGGGCTACATGGACTTTGGGTGCCTATAACCTATGTCATATCCTCTCCGGAAGCCCTAAAGAGTTGCTTTCTTCAATAAGTTGTAGACAGGTAAATAGGTGATCATTTATCAATGTGTTTGGTTTGAGAAATGATCTTATATTAGAGATGAGTTGATCTGTTTTGGATAAGTGCATCATGGATGGGGTGGTCTCTTAAGTTCGTTTGGTTAGAAAATGAGATTATCTGTGTTGACTCTCAAGAACTGATTCAATATGATCAGCAGCCAAAGAACACAACTAAAGGCACTATTCAATGCAAAACACAAGTGGAGATTTAATCATACATCTCCGACACATCATCTTGCTTTGACGCAAACTAAACCCTAAAATCAGTAGAAATAACATCCATTTCTAAGAGCAAAACACACATTCTATTACTAGGAATCTACGGAATATCTATCCAAATGCACAAAAAAAATTGAAATGAAATCACAAGATCAAAAACTTTAGTGCCGCAACCAAAGAGAACCCCCAATCTTTCCCACATCATGTGCATGCCATCTATGGATTAAAGAAAAATCACAAAAATAAATCACCGATTTATTATAGTAGGAGTCACACTCACACCACTGGTTCATACCCTTAACCAGGCGAACGAGGCAACGTCAGTGAGCGGAGGCAAGCAGCAACGACAACCTACGAGGAAGCAGGTGGCAACATCGACGATGAGCCGGCCTCTCTTGCCCTCGATCGTATCGAGAAGAATAGCCCTGTTTGATACTTTTTGTGGAACAACTTGGCCACAAATCTTGCCTTAATCTGTTGGTCCCGAAGGATGCCTCGATCAGGGAATCACTTGATCGCACAATGCAAACCAAACACCTGGTCAGGCTTGGATTTTGGATTGGATGGTTCTTAAGGCCGTCCGATCCAGGGAACCAAACATGCCGTATATTGACCAATTTATGAGTGGCTCTTGGCCAGTTTTCTAACAATTATGTTCTAGCTAGGTTTCTTGGGACTACAATCAAAATATACTAGTGAGGTGCCTGCGCGTTGCCGCGAGAAAGTTTTTGGGACGAACATGAAGAGGACAGCGGGTGTGGGCGGCAAAGTTGGTCGGCTGGACGACCAAAATCCACCGTGGGGAGCGCCGGATGGTCGTGGTCGAAAGCGGCGGGGAACAGCGCAGAGGCAGCAATGGTCGCAGTGCAAAGTTATGGGCATGGAAGCTCGTCGAAGGATGGTCGTGGTCAAAAGGAGCGGCGATCAGCGAGGAGGCAGTAATGGTCGCGACGCAAAGTTGTAGTCGTCGAAACCCATGGATTCGACGACCAAAACCCGCCGTGTGGTCGACGAAGTTGTCGTGGTCGACGTAGTTCTTGTGGTCGAAGCCGCCTTGGGCCGACGGGACGTGGCTGCGGAGGAGGTCGAAGGTCGAGTCGTCGACTGGGTTGTCGAAGAAGAAGCCGTGGTCGTCATGGCGCAATGTGATGCGGCGCAGCTCGACAGATCGGTGGCATGTGAGGGGCGGCGTGGCGGCTCAGATCCGAGCGGATATGGCTCAGATCGGCGGCACAATGGCATCGGCGGCAGTGGACCTGATGAGATCTGGCCGCAAGAAGTTGTGGTGCTAAGGTTTGATGATGACTATGGGGTGGCGACGGGAACGATGTGGAGGCACTGGGGACCCGGCGGCGTCTCGATGCAAATCCAGCGAGGCACGCGATGAGGCGGCAGGGGGGGATCTGGTGAGATCCGGGTGGGACGAGTTGCAGCGGCGATGGTTTTAGGAGTTGTGGTGCTAGGGTCTGGTGTTGGCTGTGCGGTGGCAACAGGAATGGTGTGGCCTGGTGGCGTCGCGGTGCGGATCCGACGAGGCACACGATGAGGTGGCAATGGCGGATCTAGTGAGATCTGGGCAGGAGGCGTTGCGGTGGTAAGGGTTTTGGGGACAGACCCGAGCGTATCTAGCTTTTGGGCACGGACGTGAGATGATCAGCTGAAGCAACACGTGGTCGATGGAGGAGCAGCAGACGTGGGAGGCAACGACGCACGGACGTGGAACGATCAAAGCGGCGAACGGAACCGATCGAACGGCCAAAAGAATAAAGGCGACATGGCTCAACCAGGAGAGAGATATCGTGAACAGTAGCAACTTAGTAGGTTCCAAAATGTTAGAAACTCAGGCAAGCTGGCCTCCTGGAGGCGATTGAGCACGCCTGCGCCGACGCCGATGACGAGGCCGTCGCCGCGCCCCCCGCCGCCTCCGACGCAGCATGGCTGGTGCACCGCTTCGCCGCTGCCATGCCGCTGCTGTTGCCTCCGCACCTGCGCCGACGCCAACGACGAGGCTGTCGCCGCGCCCCCGCCGCCGTTGACAAGCGTGGCTGCCGCAGCTCTCCACCACCGCCGCGTCCTCCATCGCACAAAGGATCCAACAACCACAATGAAGCTCACCTACCACGACGCGTGGACAAATCGGAGGCGTCAAAGAAGGGCATCGAACGGCGTAGCAAGAACGGCGACGTGGCGCAGCGAGGAGCAAGATTCTGGGAATATTCTGGATGAACTTTTTATCTATTATAGATTTCATGCAGTTCCTACTAGGAATCAATCACAAACTAGTACTAGATAACTAGTTAAACCAATCTAAGTTTTGAGTTATTTTTATCACGTTTGGTTCCTTTATATCATGTAAATTTAGACCATTCAACAAATAGTGATCATATGTTAGCTCATTGGTTAAGATTATTTATTGTTATATAAAACTTCCTTAATTTGATCTACATAAAAAAAAAATCTAGAAGTCATTGATTAACTAATTTTAGTTGTTTAGCACAAGCTTTTTTAAAAAATAACTTCAATATCCAAATCAAACCGCATCACAGCAACCATATTCTATGGCAAAAAAGTGTTAAGGTCGTCGGAGGAGCTAGGAACTCCATTTGACTTTTGTAGTTAAAGTCTTACAACATATGGTTATTTACATAAAAATTTAAATCATTGAAAAAGATCTCACTAAAAATTTTTAACATTGGAGGAAAACAATGAATAAAGAATTTAGCTTGGCCACTAGTCGAGGTGAATGATTACAAACAAGCATGGACGAGTAAAAGAAAAGTCAGAAGTATTTTGTAAAAACATTAGTTCATTGATTGTTAGAAGTCGATACAAGTTTGAGGCAAAGAGATTATAAGGTCAAAGGGAAGAATAGCACTTTTTATGAAATAGAGAATAAGAGATTCAAATGCACATCCCGGAAGAGGCGAGGAAAAGACCGGAGTTTGATGCTCTGAAGCCACAGAAAGGGCAACGCATGCATGGACCCGCACGCTGCATACCGAAGACTGCTTATCTTCTGACACCGTGGACGAAAATGACAGAGAAGTCGGCAGTCCATTCACACAAAGGTTCTCCACGTGATGACATTTTCTTAAGATTATCTTTCTCAAAAAATTCCGACTCCAACCCACCTCAGAGAAGAGTAAAGGTACCGCTACAGCACAAAATGACACCCCTCATTCATAGACAATTATTCTCACTCTTTCGACTCCATAGATAATTAATTTTAGGCTGGCTTGCTTTTTTTTTTCTTTTCTTTCCTTTTTGTTTTTTTAACGTACGACTTGCTTGCTGGTATCGAGTTGGTTGTCCGACCAGCAAAGTTTCTCATTATTTTCGTGAATATCTAAATTTCAAGTCTCATTGCAGGACAACCTCCTCCTTCTTATTATTATAGATTAAGTTCATATTATGGGATTTGATTATAGCCTACTATTTCAAATTTTATATGCATTGTGTCCTGTTCAAGAGACACAAACACAATCTGTGAGCTATTGGCTATAGGAAAAAAAATATTCCGAATGAATGTGCTATAAATTTTTAGTGCTCATTGGAAAGCTCTAAATTTGTACCAACATTTATCCACTTCATCCCACCTATTCTTTCCAATTAAATGAATTAAATACAAAATAAGCAAGTATTTGATAGGAGGTTTTATAAAAATTACTTAATATACATCTCATGGAACTCTAAAACCTATTTTATTGATGACATCTTATTTTAGTCTCAGCTAATTATATCAAGACCGATTTAAATATTTTGAGACTTTGGTGTGAAAATAAACATATATCATATCTAAATTTTGAACACTTAAAAAATTAACAATCATGATACATGGAGATGCTACTTACCCCGGTGCCTGGTGCCTGCAGCTAGTTGGTAGTAAAGGGGTGAAACAATAAAAGAATTATAACTATAAGTATGGCCAAAAGCCAATTGTGATGAATTAGTGAAGGGTCTAAATTGTTGTCTTTGAGGTACATGACAAATCTACTCTTTCCTCATTGCTTGGAAGATATTAAGAGAGGAAATAGAGATAGAAAGTAGAGAAAATAAGAATATAAGAGTAATGGCTGGAGACTATTTCAATTGCTCATTGCCTTAGGAAATAAATGGAAATGAACGAAACTATAGAGATTGAGAATCAATGAAAAGGTAAAAATTCTAGCCCAACTACATTACGTATTTGTCTATTTTATTGGTTTATTTCTATATATTAACACTTAGACACAAAATATCTTTAAAATTACTAAAGGCTCTATCTGAATTAGGACGTCATATGTGGAAATTCAACATACAATTAGGTATGATTCATCTTAAAAGGTATTATTATGATATGGTGGAAGACATCATATTTGAGTATAATTTATCTGTCTTCTCTTTATCTATATGTTTGTATTTTTTATTTACGAATTGTGGATTAAAATATCTAGTGTAAATCATAAATTAATGAAAAGATATAAAAAGATAGACGAAGAAAAAACAGAGAAGCTCAAAATAGATTAGTTCCTAGCATGACAATTTTAAAAACAGAAACAAACAAGACAAGTTGGGAAATATCTTGTGTTGATGAGGTTAAGAAAAAGCCTGGTATTTCATCTTGATATACTCAATGTCGGTTGAACCCACCGTATAGCATATGTATATACGATGCAGATGGCAGACAACACCTAATGGAAAGAATAATTCATCAGAGATCATGCAAAGTTTAATACTTTAATCAAAGCTACAGTTCCACACATTTCTGCTGCTACTAGTTATACCGAGGAGATTATTTATTTTGTTCCAATCATCTCAATTAGTTTAATCGAATTAACCTATCCTATTTAATACACCACCCATTTTTATTATTCTTTCGCACCACCTTTCCAAGGCCCTCCTGTCTCCACCTTTCCCTTCCTCCTCCCACCCCCCGTTCCCAATCCATTTCTCCTCCAATTCTTGGATCAAATCCACGCGAATCCATTCACCGGGAGGAGGGCTAGGCCTAATCCACGGCGGATTCCGCGCAAAATTTCTACCCTCGCAGCTGAATTCCAGGTGAAATTCACTGTTTCTTCCCCCGTCCTACCAGTTCTTGAAAATTTTATTTTCTTAAATCGGTTCAGATTTGACTTATCTGAAGAAAAAGCTTGTATAGTTCAAATCTCTGCCGGAATCCCCAAGTGTGTTCTTGATCTCCCTTGATTTGGTCGGGAAAACCTCACCTTTCCTCCAATCTCAATACTTTTCAAACTGCAAGTTTGGGAAGAAATTTCCTTCAAATTATCACTAATTCAATAGATTGTTTCATCAAATCTACCAAGAGAGGTTAGGGATGGCTGGGGAAAGGTGCAACCTTGACAAAGACGAGGCTGAGCTCCTCAAGCCTCCTTCCACCACCCCCTCCTCACCCCCACCGGCACCCCCTCCCACCTCCCCGCTCACAACGCAACAACCATCCATAACCACCAGCCCCACCCCCACCCCACCACCCCTCTTCCTAAGCCCTCCAATCCCCCCAAAACCAGAAGCTGCCTCGCCCCACCCGGCCAACTCTGCAAAGGCCATTGTTACATCGCAGGCACCGCCGGCGCGGTCGATGAACAGGTGCTCCAGCTGCAAGAAGAAGGTGGGGCTGACTGGGTTCCGGTGTCGGTGTGGCGAGCTCTTCTGCGGTCGCCACCGGTACTCGGACGCCCATGGTTGCTCCTTCGATTACAAGGCCCTTGGCCGCGAGGAGATCGCAAGGAACAACCCGGTGGTGCGTGCAGCCAAGATACTCAAGATCTAAGGTCTATTTGCATTAGTCTGTTCTTTTTATCTTTTTTCAACATTTATTTGCTTGTTGTGGTTTTAGAATTGTGGCTAAAATTGGACACGTAACGCTGTACTACTAGTCGAGAAGCAATTTGGTATGTTCGCGAGTGCTTGAGGAATGGAATGGAATGGAATGGAATGGCATGGCTAATGGCTTTTCATACTTGTATAATAGTTGAGATTGGTACTAGTGTCTAGGATGGTTTATGCTGTTCAATATTTCCTAATGTGGATTTGGTTGAAGCTATCATTGTAATATAGCAATTTGAATACCTGCTTCAAATTTGGTCTTTTGGATGATAGCATTTGGGAACCAATACCTTCTCAGGTTTTGCTATAGATCACTTGTCTAGGGTTTAAACTATTGGTGTTAGTTGCTGAAGCGCATTTCGTTGCTTGTAATCAAGGACGGTCCTTGTTATGAGGGGGAAAAATATTTCATGGATTCATCACGCAAATAACTTTGCAGTGACACCTCATTATTATTCCATAACATAGGAATGCCTGATAGCTAAATAGATTGTGCATTAGTACAGTTTTATTGGCAATATCTTACCCATTTTTAAGGTTACACGGAACATTCGTTTAGTTTGTCATGCGGCTAGATTTTTTGTAGTATTACCACTAAGATAACTTTTTTGGTGTCTTTTGCATGAAGGCATGGCCCATCTGATGATATGTGTTGTTGTAGTCTCTCTAAGCTGAAAGAATGGAATGTCCAAACACACCACATTGGTGTAACAGGCAAATGCACTGACAGGCTAGTCCATTTTACATTGGGGCTTGCCTGTCAGTCAGGAGGCAGGTAGGTAAAATAGACCACCTGGAGGATTCTGGTATGTTGCAGCTAGATATTCTCCTTAACCATGCATGTCATATATAAGTACAAATTCTCCACTCCTTTGTTATTTCCTTTTGTAGTAGTTGTTTATGGCATTAGAAAGCTATCATAGAAGTTGCTTTGCTTAAGATTGTGCCCCTATCTAGTCATCTTTTCCAGATGCTTGCTTTTTATCCTCTAATCATAAGCATGTGCCACTGTTGAGTGCTTGGCTCTTCCTTTTCCCTTTACAGATGAAGCTGAAGTTGCCACAACTCAACCAAAGTTTGCATTTGTTTTCTGAAGTGATTCTATGAGACATTTCTTTCTATTAAAGTATGTGTTTGCCATATCTATCTAGATACATACTTATACTGTATGTATACTATCGCTAGATAAAGTCACTTGCATCTTAGCTCTGCATTCCCCTTGTATTCAAGTTATATTAGATTCAGATTTCAGATCTTATGTATATATGACTTGCAGCAACCGTCCTTGAAGTTAAATTTTCTGTGGCTTCTCCATGTATATATGACTAAATTCAATCTATATCGATACAAGTAAGGCAAGAAATATGTAGAGCTAAGTTTATGCTGAACTGTGACTTTTGGGGCATTGGGCGACAAGTTTTGCTATTTTTAGTTTTTGTGGCGACATATTCTGAAGCTGTTAATTGTTAAAAGAGACCTGAGCATGTGATTATTGATTCCAGAGGCCTAGTTAGAACCTTTTAATAGGATAATATCTATTGATTTGTGCATGAGAGGATCTTGTTGGCTGTCATAATTGTCCTGTAGGCTGAGTTGTACTTGTCCTGTACCTAATTGTGTACATGCTGTTGATTAATACGCACCGGATCCATAAATGCAAGGTGATGATCATATTCGACTTTATGCTGGCAGTTGGAGAAACTTTTCTTTCCTCCGCCATACTGTTTGCGGGAGCTACTATCGTTTTGATTTATTGTTTATAGGGAACTTGGGAGCCAAGGATAGTGTTTGGTTCAGTGGACGAGTTCATCTTGTATGAGATTGTGTGAGTGAGTAATTTGGTTGGATGTAGGAAATAATATGAGATTTTGTTTGGTTGTATGCATAAATTAATTTTCTATGAGATAAAATGGTGTTTGATTTGCATATAACATCTATTATGGTTTCTTAAAAATGATTTAAATATACATTAAATAATAATGTATAATGTCATCATTATTCATTACTAATGATCACTAATGATTAAAAATCACTAATTAAATATTACTAATTAATGTTAAACATCATTAATTACCATCAAAAAATCACTAATTAACAATCTCTAATTACTAATAGTAACCTAGTTATATCTAATTAATACTAAATCACCCCTAATTAACACAAAAATGTAAATTAATATTAATTATTGTTGATAATCACTAATTAGTATTAATTATTGTTAACAGTGTATGATTAGGGAATATTTCAAGATACTGTATTTTCTAATCCTGCATCATCTCATCTCGTATATACAAGCAAAAACAGAGATTCTTCTTTATCCTACATGAACTCATACAAAAATAAACTCGCACAGATAACCAAACATTGTCTAACTCGAGGCTCTCTATGTTAGTTGTGTTTCGTTTGGACGAGAATCTTCTGTACTAGGGAAGAATGTGCAAAACATGCATTACACCTTAGAAATTGTCTAATCGAAAATAAATGTTTTGGATTATGGTCCTAAATTTAGTTTCTTGATTGGATGGCCTTGAAGATAGTGGGGATAAGAAAGGGTCGGAGTGCCTTCTTTGGCTGTTGGATGGATTTTAAGGACTCTCAATATATTTGATTTGGATATATTAGTTATTCGATCACTTTATAGAATTTAAAGAAATATTTTATTAGAAATGATAAATATTAAACATATCATGGCACAACCGAGCACGAAAGACAGCCGAAGATGGCACTGCATCTGGGTATCATTTGGACTGTGGAGCATCGTATATTGGAAGCAATATCTAACAATGAGCTGTGGTAGTTCCAAAAGGTTGTGACGTCGTGCCAAAAACAGCAGCGCGGCGCTGTGCGGCTGCGGGCGTTTACCGTGGGCCGTGGAGCGTTGGGCCTGGAGAAACGAAGCGGAGTGGGAGGTGGGCTGCTGGGAAGGAACGTAGGGAAGTCGCTGGGCGCGGGACGTATTGGGCGGTTGACCGACGCAGCTGGGCCGGGTGCGCCACAACTGATATTTTGGGCTGCATTTGAGTTGGGACGTTGTTTGACGGCTCCAAGTGGTATATTATGGGCCGCGGTGGAATGGGAGACCTGCGCTGGTAAATTGTGCCTGTACCCTGGGTTCTACTTCTCCTGCACCTCATTGTGAA